>CM076993.1:88550972-89800972 GCA_039090855.1 Macrothele yani | reverse complement strand
GCTGAAAGGGTGTTTTGCTACCTGCTGTGTTGCTGACCTCTTGGTTTCGGAAACTGACAGAAACGATAAACAATTGGCGCTGGGGTGACGCCTGAGATTACCACACTCAGGTCAGTCAGCTGGGAAAACAGGCAAAATACTGTACCAATTAAAAGCAGGTGTGGCGAATAATATCCTCCTCCTTAATCTGGGGGTGTAAGAAGAAACAAATAAGTCCTGTCCGGCTTGTCCTACTCAGAAAAAATACGAGGGCAAATCAAAAAGTAAAGGCAATTTCGTTGCATTTTCCAAAAACAAAGTGACACATAAATGTAGCATTATTTTTCAATGCAGTATGATCGACATGCTCCACAAGCTTTTTGATATGCAGCTCCACATACTTTTTGAAACGGTCCACAAAGCTTTTTTTTTTTTTGACGTCATCTAAGAAGAAACTTTTTCAGCTGTTCCTGAAGACCAATATGCATCGCTTATTTCACCTTTTCGTCACCGCCATACTCCACCGGCCACGTAATTCTTCTTCAAATGAACCAAAGAGATGAAAATCGCTTGGTGCGAGATCCGGGCTGTAAGGTGGACGTGGAAGAACCTCAAATTTGAGGTTTTGAATTATCGCCATGAGAGTGTGTGTGTGTGTGTGTGTGGGGGGGGGGGCTGTATGGGGCTGAGCGCTGTCGCGGTGCAAGACTTTTTGACCGAGGTGACAGTTTTGAACATCTTTTCAGCTGAAGATGAAGGGTTTTTACCCTCTATATTTTGTCTCTTACTTTCAGAGTCAAAATGGTGAATCTAAGTCTCGTCCTCAATGACAGCAGTCTTTTCCAATAAACTCGGATCTTCTTCACAATGCTGCAAAAAATAGAGTGGATATCTCCATACTCAGTTGTTTCTGTTGATCGGTCATTTGTTCGGGACCCACTTGGCACGCATTTTCCAGTGTCCTAAATCGACATTTTCCAGTGTCCTAAATCATCATTGCATAGAAAAAAACTGTAACTTGAGCATTCTCTGCCATTTATTGCAAATAACGAAAGACTTCCTCTGCAATAAATAGGGGTCTTCGCGTGGTACTTTTTCATGGACTGCAAGACGTCCGCAAAGGAAAAGTCTAAAATGGAAAAGAAATACCTTTTCGAAATGGAAAAATCAATATCCAGGTACCTTGGGTGAATGGACTTTGAATTCCCAAATCTTCTATGAGCTATGTTGCGATAAATTACATAACTGAAAATTTCTAACGAGTACTAAAAACTATAGGCATGTCAGGTATACAGTAGAACTCCAATTATCCAGACTCCGGATATCCGGAACTACGATTATCCGGATCGCTTGTTCTTCTTTCAAGGCCACCAAGTAAAATTAAGATTTTTGTTATTTAATTTACATGTTTTTAGTTTTTCATTCATTTAAATAACACAAAATGATAATGCAGATATTTATTTTTAAGCTGTATGACATTTGTTATAAAACACGATAAAGGAAAAAATTAAATTCCCTCACTTCAATTAATAAATACGTATTTGGCCTACAGAAAAAAGACAAACCAATCATCCGGTTAATCCGGATAATTGGAGTTCTACTGCACTTACTTCGGACATCTTTGTAATATAGACATCATGTTAACTGCGTCTTTCTTTTCTCTAAAGTTTTAGGATTCAAAACCTCCCTGAAGTAATCGATATTCATAATAAACACATGCATTTTTTGTCTTTTTTTTTTTTCATGTGGTCACCGAGTCTTATACCATTATGCCGTGTTGCCCGCTATTAAGAAAAGGGTGAATACGCCCTACTTAAAGGAATGTAACGCAGAGGGAAGTGCTATTTCTCGTTCGTTGGAATTCCTTCCGCACATGGGGTTTAGACGAGATTACATAACCCTGTTATTAGGGGTATGCAAAAGTTTCCGCCGCCCCCGCTAGTGGGTGCTGTAGGGGTCTAACCGGCCGGTGACCCATGCTGTCAGTTCGTACATGAGGCCAAGCATGACGGTCGATAAAGTTCATTTGCGGCTGTAAGGGTCGCCCGTAATCGAACTGTCAAATATGAATTTATGTACTTTTAATATTGTGATGAACACGTGCGGACGGACTTTTCATTCCGCCATTTTGTTGTTTCAGATAAGAACTGATATTCTTCACCACCCACGTGGTACGATTTTAATCCTATGGGGGATTAAGAGAGGGGTGCATGAACACCTGGGGCATCTGACCTTGAAGAGTCAGCTGCTCGAGTGCTTCTGTTAAACAAGTTGTCATACTGCTTTTGTATACGTGCAAGGTTGTAATCCCCTGCGGGTATCCGACGACATTCCTGAGTACAGGTATTTCACGTGCTGACCGGGAAAACCAGTTTTTCTTGCGCATGCGTGATAGAGGACAGAAAGGGCGAGGAGGTTGAAGTGAGACAGTTGAGCTTCGGTCGTCAAGGAGAGAGGGTCCTGGTTTGGACACCGGTTTCTGACGGAAGGACTGCGGTTATCGCAGACGTGCAGCGTGGTGAACGGGAAGGAGGATTCCTTCGTCCACCGGGTATCGCGGAAAGAATTGTGGAAAGGTAGCACGTGGTCAGCACGGGAACCTGAGCGGAAAGTCATCGGAAACCCGTGAAGCAAATGTTATCGGAATAATAAAGTCTTGTTGTTGTTTTTATTTCCGTGTACTGGACTGAGTTTGTCGAGGTAATTATTCTTCTACACAAGGACGCCTTCAGCCGCCTTGATAGCCAGATTGTATAGTAAAGGCGAGGCGGTAGCTCGCTATACGGCGGGAAACAAAAGGTATTATCTAAGAATTGATATGTCTGGCCCTACAGCCAGATAAAGTGGCGTAGTCGGTAGGATCAGCCTGAAAGCGAGCTCATGAATGACGTGATTGGCGACACGTGTGAAGAAGGAACAACGGACTTTTTGTGAAAATTCCTGTGACCGAATGACAGAACTCTGACGACGTGCCGACCGGAAGAAAGAGACACCAGCGTGCTAGCCGAGATAAGGTATCCATCGTGTTGACTAAGACAAAGACAGTGTGCACCTCAGCGTACGGAAATCCCAAGCAGGACGACGACTTACAAGCAAGAGAAGAAGCCTGAGTGCTCCGGTAACGTACCACATTTTTTTTTCTGAGATTATTTCTGTGTCTTTGCCTGTGCATTTGGTATAATTTAGGGTTAAGAGTAGAAGTTCTCATCATGGTACTAGAAAGGAAAGGGAAAGCTAATAATTAGATATTCTCAGAGTAAAGCATTGTAAAGAAAAATTTTGTAACAGTTAATTTTATGTCAGTTGCTAGAGAATGCGAAGTGTCAAAATATTTTCATTAAGTAATAAGTGTTTAGATAAGTCGAGTTTTCATGTTTACGATTTAAGAAATTTGAAGCTAGAATAGCGTATTGATTTTTTTTTTTTACGTGTAGCGAAAGAGACAGAAGGAATATAAGTATTCTGAGTAAAACAGGATAATAGATGTTCGGGTAATGCATGAAGGTAGAGATAGGTTAGAAACAAAACAAGAAGCAGATTAACCTTCGATGATTTAATGCGGAAGTTTGCATGATTTCTTTTCTTATTTCTTTGCATGACTGTATTTTTTGAATGTGTATTGTAGTGTATTATCATGACTGAGCTTTTGGAAGGGAAAGTTGAGGATAATTTAGACGCGGACAACGAAGATAATAGTATTCTTAGCGATTCAGAATTAGATTCTAGTAAAGAAGTAAGCATTAATATGGAAGACAAGAAAAATAATCCAGCTAGAATGGAATGGGAACTTCAATTTAAAATGCTTGAGATAGAAGAGAGAAAGGCTGAGAGGGAACAAAGAATGCTAGAATTACAATTAGCGGATAGGAAAGAAGAAAGGGAATTTGAGTTAAGAAAATTAGAATTAATTAATGAGAAAGAGAAGGAGTCTATTAAAGGTAAAAATGAGGGTAAGTTGGCCGACTACATGAGAATCTTGGAAAGAACTTTACCCAGAAGTCCCCGTAAGCCGGAAGAAATTCTGGACTTCTTTGATTCGTTAGAAAGGGCATTTGTATTACACTCAGTACCGGAAGAAATGAAAGGTCGTTTGGTGATAGCCTTATTCAATTCAGAATGTGTGAACCACTTATTTCGTCGTTTGACTATAGAGCAGTACGATAAGTACGAAATAGTTAAGGAGGCAATTTTGATGGAATGCCATTTGACTCTGGATATTTATTTGAAACAATTTGAGAATATTAGTAAGAACAAAGGGGAAAGCTACTTGCAGTTAGCGGGACGTATTAAGAGGACCCTAACATACTACATCAACAGTAGTGAAGTGAAAGAATTCGATCAGTTGGTCAATTTGTTGGTATACGACAAATTCAAAACTTTGTTGTCCCCAGAACTGAAGACCTACATTCTTCAAAGAGGTTCCGTAGGGAAGTTAGTTCCTTCGACAGAATTAGGAGAACTTTGTGATTTATACGAAAGTCACGTGGGAGCTATGGGAATAGAAGTAGGAAGATGCAAACCCAGTCATCCCTTGGGAACGTATTTCAAAGGAGGTCAATCAGAAGCCTGGAAGAAGGGAAGTTTTCAGACAGGCGGAAATCAATGGAAAGGAAAGTTTTCTGGGACAGATCAGAGCATCGGGCATAAGCCAGGTTACTCAGCGGCGAGGCCTATCGTAGGAAATTCTAGTATGGATAAGGGAATTATATGCTTTAGATGTGGAGTAGTAGGGCACCGTAAAACAAACTGTAACCAGAAGGCATCCCAGAGTACTCCGAGCTCTTACTCTCAGAATTGGAGGAAAGACCCCCAAATAAGGTAAACAGAGTAACGGTGGGACAAAAGAGAGCCGAAGATGTTTCAGAGAGAAGGATAGAGCCGGTAGAGGTCAGCGATGATAAAAGAATGACAGCTAAGGTAGATAGAGTTTTAGGCCCGGAAGGAAGTCGGAACGAGGTAATAGAAATTCCGGTAGGAGAAGTGAAAAGGGTTAAGTCGGAATGCGGAAAGAGCACCGAAATCCTTATTGACTCAGGCGCGGAGGTGAGTTGTGTAAGAGGAGGGTTACTTGGCGAAGAGCTGTTGGAACCAAAGGGTGGAATAATTTTAAGAGGCTTCGATGGTAGTAAAGGAGAGTTTGTCGTTAAACAATTGAATCTCCGATTAGATGAAGAGGGATTAGAAACAGGAGAAGCGCCAGAAAGTTTTTGTGAAGTGATGTGTGCAATTGTTCCTAATCTGGTAAACAGGGTAATTATAGCACCGGAGGATTACCAGCGAATGAAAATTTTAAGGGAAGCGACCCCAATGTGGGCAATCTCGTATGAAAAGGTGTTAGAGTTAGGGAATAGGCCGGATGTGCATCCAGAATCTGAGACTGGCGAAGCGCTGATCGAAGGGGAGGATATTCTAGGAATTGAAAGTCCTGCGATCACAGATATTTCAGCGGAGGAGGAGCAAGCGCGCTTAGTTGGTGGAACGTGGCTTGAAGAGCAAAATAGCCCCAGGATTTTAGCGCTCACTGCTAAAGCCGGCAAGGAAAATCAGCGAGAGCAACAGCAGGCCGACCAATTAGGGGAGGCAAAGAGAGCTAGCGAGGGAACAGGAGATAGCGTTACTGATTTGGATACGAGTGAAGCTCAGGGGAGTACAGAGCAACAAAAGAGGTGTGTGACGTTAGTAGCCACTAGGAATGAGGCGGAAAATGGCAGAGGTGGTTATCTCTATACGGGTGGAATGTTGTATCATCGGGAGCAAGTGTTGGGGCAGGTTACGTTACAGTTGGTAGAACCTGAAGAAATCAGGATAGATAGGGAGAGGATAACTCGGGAGCAACTTAGGGAGTTACAGGAGCTGGTGAACAGCTCGAAGAAGTTCTTTTCGGGAGAAGTGGGAGAGACGTCAGTGGGGAAGCACGCAATTACACTCAAGCCGGAAAGCGTACTTCGTACCCAGCACAGGTACAAGGTGCCACAATCGATGCAGAGAGCAGTGAAGAGCCAGATCCAGGAGTTGTGGGATCGTGGGATGATTGAAGAATCAAAAGAACAGTATAGTCATCCGGTAGTATGCGTGGCTAAGAAAAATGGAGAGGGTCGGATGTGTGTAGATTACAGAATGTTAAATTCTCACACTGTTCCGGACGCATTTCCGATGTCTCATATCCCAGATTTGTTGGCGAAGGTGGGAGCAGCCCGGTATATTACTACGCTTGATATGTTAAAGGGGTACTATCAAATCCCAATGGACCCCGACAGCAGAAAGTATACCACTTTTGCAACGCATAAGGGGCTCTATCAATGGAAAGTAATGCCCTTTGGGTTATCAGGAGCGGCGGCTACTTTTCAGAGAGCCATGAATAAGGTTTTGACCCCGCACCAAGACTATGCGATAGCGTACCTGGACGACGTGGCTATTTTTTCTGGCTCATGGGAGGAGCATTTGAAACATTTGAAAGGAGTAATTGAAAGTTTGGAGGCGGCAGGCTTTACGGGAAATTTGAACAAATGCTGTTTCGCCCGTACAGAGGTGAATTACTTAGGGCACGTGGTCGGCTCGGGCCATCACCGGCCGGACCCCGAGAAATTACAGGCCATCAGGGACCTTTTGCCCCCTCAGACAAAAAAGGAAATACGTAGCTTTTTGGGATTATGTGGGTATTACCGTGATTACGTACCTAACTTCGCAAAGATAGCTAAACCTTTAACAGATTGCACAGGAAAAAGGGCGGCAGATAGGGTAGTTTGGTCGGAAAAGTTGGAGGAATCATTCAGGACTCTGAAGGAAAATTTGTGTAGGGCACCGGTATTAAACACCCCGGATTTCAGTAAGCATTTTATCTTACACACGGATGCGAGTTCCTTTGCGGTGGCATGTTGTTTGAGTCAGAGGGATGAGGAAGGCAAAATTAGGCCAGTGGCCTATGCTAGCAAAAAATTAAATGGGACGCAAGCCAGATGGGCGGTCAGCCATCAGGAGGCGTACGCCATAGTATGGGGTTTGCAAAGGTTTGAAGGGTGGATTTTCGGTAACCGGGTCGAAGTTATGTCCGATCACAACCCCCTTACTTTTCTCACCCGTTCCGCATCGCAAAGTTCAAAATTACAGCGTTGGAGTTTGGCTATTTCCCAATTTAATTTATCCATATCTCATGTCGCGGGCAAACTAATTCCTCACGCCGATGCGTTGTCAAGACTCAGTTTTAAAGAGTAGGGCAGCGCCATGGTGAGAATGTTTCACGGCACAGGTGGAGATCCACAGAAGGTCTCAGGGTGGTACAAGTGTTACATAACGTGCGAGAAGTGAAAAAGTGTATTATGTTGTGTCACCCAAGATCTGCAGTCAAGGAAGAGACTGACTCGAGAATACGGCAAAAGACCGTATCTCTCGTTCATTTGGTGGGGGCCTGTAAGGGTCGCCCGTAATCGAACTGTCAAATATGAATTTATGTACTTTTAATATTGTGATGAACACGTGCGGACGGACTTTTCATTCCGCCATTTTGTTGTTTCAGATAAGAACTGATATTCTTCACCACCCACGTGGTACGATTTTAATCCTATGGGGGATTAAGAGAGGGGTGCATGAACACCTGGGGCATCTGACCTTGAAGAGTCAGCTGCTCGAGTGCTTCTGTTAAACAAGTTGTCATACTGCTTTTGTATACGTGCAAGGTTGTAATCCCCTGCGGGTATCCGACGACATTCCTGAGTACAGGTATTTCACGTGCTGACCGGGAAAACCAGTTTTTCTTGCGCATGCGTGATAGAGGACAGAAAGGGCGAGGAGGTTGAAGTGAGACAGTTGAGCTTCGGTCGTCAAGGAGAGAGGGTCCTGGTTTGGACACCGGTTTCTGACGGAAGGACTGCGGTTATCGCAGACGTGCAGCGTGGTGAACGGGAAGGAGGATTCCTTCGTCCACCGGGTATCGCGGAAAGAATTGTGGAAAGGTAGCACGTGGTCAGCACGGGAACCTGAGCGGAAAGTCATCGGAAACCCGTGAAGCAAATGTTATCGGAATAATAAAGTCTTGTTGTTGTTTTTATTTCCGTGTACTGGACTGAGTTTGTCGAGGTAATTATTCTTCTACACAAGGACGCCTTCAGCCGCCTTGATAGCCAGATTGTATAGTAAAGGCGAGGCGGTAGCTCGCTATACGGCGGGAAACAAAAGGTATTATCTAAGAATTGATATGTCTGGCCCTACAGCGGCACTGTTTGTTGTTCATGCATAATTTAAGGAAAAGTGCGAGTGAAGCATACGGTTCAATATGTCAGGCGTATGGCGAAACTGTTATGGGTGAGCGGACGTGTCGAGAATGGTTTGCCAGGTTTAAGAAAGGTGATCTAAGCTTGGAAGACAAGCCACGTGTAGGTAGACCGCAGGAACTCGCAGACGAGTAGCTAGAATTTCTGTTGCAAGAGGATGCCACACAATCGACCACGCAACTACCGAAACGGTTGAAAGTGGCTCAATCGACGGTGGTACGGCGTCTATAGGCCTTAAGGAAGATCCAGAAGATTGGTAAGTGGGTTCGGCATACTTTAATGGAGCGTAATATTGGTCAACAATTGAGCATCAGCATGCCGTTACTGAAGAGGTTTCAAGGGAAGAATTTCTTGTGGAAGGTTGTCACCGGGGATGAAAAACGGGTCTATTGCGACAACCTCGTACGCAAGTAATCCTGGGTCGACCCAGGCCAGCCATCAACATCCACTGCAAAACAGGATATCCACGGGGGAAAAGGTGCTGTTGTGTGTGTGGTGGGATATGCATTGAGTGCTGTACTTCGAACTGTTGAAACCGGGTGAAACAATCACTGCACAAAGATATACCGATCAGTACACGATGCCAGACCACATGTCGTTGCCACCACAAAACCAACCCTTGAACAGTTACACTGGGAGGTTTTACCGCAGCCGACTTACTCCCCGGACATTGACCCTCAGACTTTCATCTGTTCTAGCCCAACAGCGGCTCACCACAGTTCCAGAGGTGGAAAATTTCGTCACTGCGTTCTTCAGCTCAAAACCAGAGTCCTTCTATCACAGGGGCATTCATTGGTTGCCTGAAAAATGGCAAAAGGCCATTAAGGCTAACGGCCAATATTTCGTTGAATAAATATGTACTGGTTTCCTGATTGTTCCTCCTTTCTCCTTAAAACGGCGGAAACTTTTGCATACCCCTAAACGTTGTTCTTCTTGTACACTTAAGTATAAACAAAATGTAGCCCCCGTTCCCGAAGTATGTAAACAAATACCTACTTTCAACTTCCTCATCTCTGTTGTAGCAACGAATGGCGCCCGCTAGAAGTTCATTTTGGTTTCAGTTTCGGGAAGCTAAAAACCTGCTTATGTTATCATTCCTGGGAAATAATAATAACAAAAAATACGTGTTACTGACGCTAAGCCTACGAAGTGAAAACGTTATTTGATTTTAACTTTTAAAGAAATAAACTGTACCATTTCAAACTCTCATCCTGCAGCTCGGCTTGTCGGTTTCAGCTGTAGTTAATGAATACATCCAGTGGAAAAACTCAGTAAACTTCGTCATTCGATTATTTAACAAGTCAGTCTTCGTTTTGTGAGATGATTTGTTTTTAATCCAGGAGCAAAATGCTAAACCTTCCAGCACAGGCCCGAGAAATCCCCTGGAGACCTCTAGTTCACACGCTCAGCATTGTCTTGAGCGTTGAGTTAGTGACGTTGACGGGAACCTTGATTGAGCTTCATCAATCACACTTGTTCTTCTAGATTTAAACCTCTCTACACATTCGTAAACTTTTCTCTGATCCATGCATTTGTTACTATACTCTACTACCACTGTTCTGTGAATTTCAGCGGCTTGACCCCTTCTTCGGAAAGAACTATCGAGCACGCTGTTCAACAGAGGTCCACTATAGATAAGATCATATGTAGATGATTTTAAGAAGGGAGTGTCTGACTCCAGGTTTTAAACAGCCCTTAAAGATAGGAATCTAGGAGATTTGGGCTACAATGCCCGATAGAAAAGTGACACGGAAGCGAGGAAGAAAGGGAGAGGAAGACGCCCTTATTTATTACCGGGGAAGGGGGTGGGCAGTACCCGGGGCCAGACGGATTAACGTGCCCATCCGACGCACGGCGGATATCTAGTGGTTCGAGCGTTCGCATCTGTCCGGGATCGAACCTGAGATTTCTCCGTGGCAGTCACGAACGTTTCACCACCAGGCCACCCGCGCCCCGAGGTCCACTATAAAAAAGGTCCATTACTTTTAAATCAGCGGCTCAAGGTCACCCGCTCCCTTCCTACCCTCGCTCGTAACCATGATAGCGTCTGTTTTTCCGCACTTCACTTTTGGACAGAAAACTGGTTTTATCTGTGACCAAACAGGGGTTGTTCGTGTACTCAAGCTTATCCTAAACTAAAAAGGAGAAAGTGAGTTCGTCGTCATGAGTCCCCTTCGCGGTACAGGCTACCATGGCTACGGGCGAGGGTAGGGTGGGACGGGTGACCTTGAGCCGCCAATTTAAAAGTACAGTCCTCCCTCGGTATCCACGGGACATTGGTTCCAGGACCCTCCGCGGATATAAAAATGCGCGGATGCTCAAGTTCCCTAAAATAGCGTAGTATTTGCATGTAGATTACTTATAATACGTAATATTAATACAATGTAAATGCTATGTAAATTGTTGTTACACTGTATTGTTTAGGGAATAATGACAAGAAAAAAAAGTCTGTACATGTTCAGTACAGACTCAACCATCGTAGGCCTAACTACATAGTACACGTCAGCAACAACGTAATATTTTCTTTCATTCAACACTTACATATTGCTTTCGTTTAATGACCTGAAAGCGAAATACATAGAATGAAATACAGAATATTTAAAATACAAGTATAGAACATATACTGTAACTATAAATACTGTAATTTTAAATTGCGATCTCTCTTCATAACTTTCGTGTGATGATGACGATGATTTTTGTATGGTGCCTACACACTGGCTAATGCCTATGTGGTGAGGCGACGAGATGTGTGGCATTGTAGGGGAGCGGTAACACATCAGGCTAACTTAAACTTTCTGGCAGGACGTCAGAAGGATGATCTACGTCGGAAGAACCAGGTTCCGATTGCAGACGTTGACGCTTTGGAGGAGGCTCACTAATATCAGGGTCTCTAGAGTGAGGATCTTCAAGCGTTGAAGGTCAAGACTTCACAATTGCGAATGCTTTAGTTAGAACATGGTTATAGGAAGCTGTTTCTTCTTTTTATCATCAAACAAATTTCGCAGTGGTTGAAGCCATGTTATCATTCGGGTGACACGGAGGCTTCGTTCCATCGAAGGATCGTTCTCGAGGATCATATCCTTCAACACTTGCGCCTGTTGAAAAACTGCTGAAAATTTTTGAAGCTTAAAAAGTCTTTTTCTTTATATGTTATTTTACTTCACAGGAATCGGCGTGCGGCAAACTCAAGTTTTGCTTTTTGGAAATTTCTTGATTTTTTTTTTTTTTTATATATATTTTCGATCCGCGGTTGGTTGAATCCGCGGATACGGAGGGCCGACTGACTATAATAGACTATCAAATGGACTACAGGAAGAGGAGTTCCCACGTTCGCTCATTCACCACCGGAACCAGACTGACGTGAAGCGAGCACATGTAGCGTTGGGCAATGCTGTATAAAAAGAAAATTAGTCATGCTGCCTGCTTAAGAAAGCTAGAATTTTCTTCTGAATGTAAGTTTTATGCAATGATAACAGGAATCATTTTTTTAAACAAAGAAAAGATTTTGAAGATGACAATCCGATTTTTGGCGTAAATGTGACAAGGATGGTAAGTCAGATAATATCCGAAAACTTGAAAATTTTCATCGTCCTGGAGCGGGACTCGAACCGAGTCCCGCTCCAGGACGATGAAAATTTTCAAGTTTTCGGATATTATCTGACTTACCATCCTTGTCACATTTACGCCAAAAATCGGATTGTCATCTTCAAAATTTGTATTATATGGCGTAATCCCGTATTTCTTTCAGAAAGAAAAGATTGTTACAGGGGTCTCTAAGTCCTGTATTAGTCAGCGCCTACGCTATGCATCTCGATCGACAGAAAAAATTTTCAGTTAGAACTTCTACGAGGTTCGTACTCTTCCAAGCAAAATAAATTCAAGGACGTTTTAAACCCAAATTATCACACACTATATCGACAAAAGTCACCGGACACCTAGAAGAGAAAAACAACAAAGCGTTTATTGACATACATTAGTACGGCGTCGGCCCACCTCTGGCCTTAATGCAAGCACTGACCCTTCGAGACATCCTTTCAACAAGGTTTTGGAACTTAGCGATAGGTATATGCTTCCATTCAGTACATAATGCTGCCGCTACCTGTTGCTTAGTAGTAGGCCTTGGCTCCAAACTTCTTATGCGGTGCTCTCATTCATCCCATAGGTGCTCTATGGGATTAAGATCAGGACTCAGCGCTGGCCAGTCCATACACGATACGGAATTATCGTCAAACCACGCCGTAACAGTCCTTGCTTTATGGTTCGGTGCATTATCCTGCTGGTACCAACAAGGCTCGGTTCCATAGTATTGCCACAGAGTTGGTAGGGCATTATTGTCCAGAATATCGAGGTAGACGTGCTGGTTAACAGGTTTGTCCACGATAACCAATGGGCCTGGACCATACCACGAAAAACACCCACAGCCGAGTATACTGCCATCTCCAAACTTGACCGTAGGTACAGTACACCGTGATAAATAGCGTTCCCCGGCTTACGCCATACCCACACACACAGCCATCAGACTGATGGATTGTGTATCTGGATTCATCAGTCCATAGAACCCGTTTCCATTGATCTACGGTCCGCGATAAATGTTGTTTACACCATGCTAAATGACGAGTAGCATTCCGAGTGGAGATGAAAGGCTTATGAGCAGCCACACGACCACGGTAATCCCGTGGAATGTTCTCTGCGAATGGTACGTGTACATACCGAGGTTCCAGCAATTTTACTCACCTGTACACTGAGGTCTTGTGCAGTACTTCGTCGATTAGCTGTAACGACTCTCCTGAGGCTTCGACGTCTTTTATCGGTGATTTTTTTGGTCTGCCGGTACGTTTTGCTGCTTAAGTCAGGCCATGTGTCTTCCACTTATTCAGTACATCCAAAAAGTTGACTTGGGCATGTCACTAATATAACACCCAACAATCTTTCCTTTCTTAAAGTCAGTTCTCTCCCGCCGCGACATTTTCACTCAACCTCACAGTGCGATATGATGGCGGTCAGCTGCAGGTTTGTTTTTATACCGTTTGCAGCTGTACCGTACGTCTTAACAACACAGCGGATCCGTTCGTTTGCTTTTGAAGGGGTGTCCGGTGACTTTTGTAAATACAGTGCACGTGTGTGCTGTCCGTCGGTCAGAAGGTTTAGCAAGTTCAAACCATTAAATTCAGCTGGGACGGTCACACTTTCAAGACATGCCTGTTACTCCCTGCCCTCCCCTTGTTTTATTTTATCAACTTTGAACTGCCTCTCTGCTTTGGAGTTTTTCGAAATCATTTTATTTTGTGGAATATTTTGAAAGGGTACATTATTTTTGAATCCAACCTCCGGCAAGAACAAGTACCTTGTCAACAGAAGGCCATCATGATTCGGGAATACATCATTCCACTTATTTTACTTTCACAGCTGACGTTTAACTCCGTAGCGATGTCATAGCCATGGTACCAGCTGCCCACGAGCTCCCCTGAGTTGAACGCAAAGTTCTGGGCTATTTGACAAGCACCGTGGAACTACACAGAAGTCTCTTATACAAATTTTTAGTACACACAATTATTTGACACGCATGCTTTTTCATATCATTACTTAAAAAAACAAAACAATTTTTTTTTCAAGTACTTTTAAGTACTTGAAAATGAACTTTTTCTTTTCAAGGACTTTTCAAGGTACGTACGATCCATGTTCTCTTAGCTGAGATATCCTGCGGCAACAGACGAACGCACAAAATGATTACACGACGTGCCATTTTTGTATTAAGCAAAACCGGACTTGACAGCAAAACTTGAAAAACTCTTTTAAGTTGACGAAATACTGTGCATGTTGGTAAAAAAATTTCCTCTCAAGGACAAAATTATTACTCTCTGGCGGCAACTCTTATCTTTCTACGCTCTCCTTCACTGCGTTCTAGCTACACTGCGGTATCTGTTTTCGGCTAAAATTTCACTTCTCCCTCTGCCCGAAAATTCCGATGGCACTGGTAATGGGAAGCGTCTTGTTTTATCTTCGGGGTTTTTTTTTTTTTTTTAATGCACGGTTTTATTGCCAGCTAAGTACATCACCGTTCACATTACAGACACGAACGAAAAACAGATTCCCTCACTAGACAGGGGAAATAATTCTAGGCATGCATATCAACGTCAAATTTTATTGCATTTCTGTTTCATTCTCTGTAACACTGGCGTGTTGTGATCCAGAGGTAAGTGCTTTCAACTAATGTAAAAGAAAACAAAGTAAATAATGTTTTTTTCTTAAAATACGGTCCAACCCGTTTACAAGGAGACAGTTCTAACTGTTTTACATACGGAATAGTTCGATATATACGAAATGTTGGATATGTAGAACTCAATACGCGCATATCACGTTTTAAAATTGTACTTAGAGTAGTACTCTTTGGTATCTTAAAATGATTTGCCACGTTACACTTTTCTTTCATCACTTTCAACTCTGAATTACTTCGAGCTTTGCTGAAAACCGTAGGGTTTGTCGCAATTTCATATAATAGTAACGCATCTGTGAGAGTTTAACAAGAGAAACGAACTGAATAGGATCCTCTTTACAGAATAGGATCTTCAACTGTAGCATACCATCTCAATTTCTCTTTTCCTGGTAGTCGGTCACGTGCTCAACCTGCAGTGTCCGGAAGACAGCATTTTCAAGGACGGAATCCTTCCCCATACCTTAGTGCTTTCACAGGAGATGAAAAGGATTGTTTACAGTATCTCCTTTCATTTCATTTTTTTAAAGAGTTACCAGCCATAAAGAATTTGTGCTCGACCTTGAATAAGCACCTGACGCACGACTTTGGAAGCTTGAGATGGTATACTACAGTTGAAGACCCGGTTCTGTAAATAATTAGCGGCACTGGAGCATTAAATATTCGATATATACACCGATGAGCGATGAGTCATTACATTATGACCACATACCTACTAAGCTGCAGGACCCCCTTTAGCCAGTAAAACAGCGGCCACTCTGAGAGGCATCATCGATTCGATGAGGTGGCGAATGGCGATAGGTATTCTGGGGCATCTGGTACCATAAAGTCAACAGCAGGTCATCCAGTTCCCCTACCTTTCGGGGTGGTGGTGATTTAGCGCGAACCCACTTTTCCAAGGTTCATGTCAGGTGAATCTTGAGGCCAGGGCATTAACAGAAAGTCACCAATATATTCGTCGAACCACTCCTTGACGATTCTGGTAGTGTGGCATGGCGCATTATCCTGTTGGTAATGGCCATCACCAGCACGGAACACAGTTGCCATGAATGGGTGAACTTGGTTCGCAACGATGTTCAGATACCTGACAGCTGTCAGGGATTGTGTTATTGGGAATTATCCCAGTAGCACAATTGGGGCTTAAAGTGACCCAAGAAAACATAAAATTACTCCAATAGCACAATTAGGGCCTAAAGTGACCCAAGAAAACATAAAATTATTCCAATCGCACAATCAGGGCCTAAAGTGACCCAAGAAAGCATAAAATTATTCCAATTGCACAATTGGGGCCTAAAGTGACCCAAGAAAGCATAAAATTATTCCAGTTGCACAATTGGGGCCTAAAGTGACCCAAGAAAGCATAAAATTATTCCAGTTGTACAATTGGGACCTAAAGTGACCCAAGAAAGCATAAATTCATTCCTATTGCACAATTGGGGCCTAGAGTGACCCAAGAAAGCATAAAATTATTCCAGTTGCACAATTGGGGCCTAAAGTGACCCAAGAAAGCATAAATTCATTCCTATTGCACAATTGGGGCCTAAAGTGACCCAAGAAAGCATAAAATTATTCCAGTTGCACAATTGGGGCCTAAAATGACCCAAGAAAGCATAAAATTATTCCAATTGCACAACTGGGGCCTAAAGTGACCCAAGAAAACATAAAATTATTCCAATAGCACAACTGGGGCCTAAAGTGACCCGAGAAAACATCGTCCACAGCATAACACCGCCGCCGACGGCCTGTTTCCACCCAACAGTGCATCCAGGAGCTATAACCTCAATTGGTAATCGGCGTATCCTTGATCGGCCGTATACGTGATGCACCAGGAATCTTGATTCGTCAGACCAGGCCGCTTTCTTCCAATCATCCACGGTCCAATCTCGCATGAGTTGTTGGCGATGACGTGCAGTGAGCATGAGGACCCGGCTGGGTCTTCAGCTACGCAAGCCTATGCACAGAGAGCTGCGATGAACTGTGTGCTGTAACACATTGCTCTGATCACCACTGTTGTAGCTGCGGGTGATTTGTCGCACTGTGGCGCTACGGTCGCTGTGAACAATGCGCGACAGTCTCCGCTCTCCTCTGGCATCGTTTCCAAGATCGTAGTTCCGAGGCGCCGTACCATCACAATTTGTCCTTTATCAAACTCCGATAAATCGGCAGTTTTTCCCATTCTGACTCCGAAAACGCTAGTAACCGAAGGCCGGTCCTCGGGTTGTATATATACTGCTCTGTGAACTTGACCTGCGCCACCGTTCGGTCTCCAGGCGCACACATTTCTCTAGGCTGGGGGTGGTCATAATGTAATGGCTCATCAGTGTACATTATGACTGCAATGTTTTGTTCGATATAACCTTCTATATTTTTGAAAATAATATTCGGTGTATACTGTTAAAGGTTGTAATGTATGGTAAAACGCGCGCTTGCAGGAAAAGCAATCGACAGAATAACCTGGTACTCTTTGTGGAACATTTGTGCTATGCATCTTTCGCATGCCAATATCTTCGTTGATGTGAAATAAAACGAGTGATCTGAGAGTAGGCCATACCAACAACCCTGAGCCCCCAAATCCAACAACCTACGTCTAAGTGCAGTTAGATTTAGCTTAATTAATTTATAAGAGCGTGCTTGGTACAGTGGCATTTTTCTCACCTAAGTACAAAGAATTTTGCTGTCGTTTCAGTGCAAACGCCCGACATATGGATAGAAAGAAAAGTTGTCTTTTTATTTTATTTAGGAAATAACTTTTCAGGCAGAAATATAGCGCAAATGAAGTTAACGATTATTTTTGATAAGTACCAAAACAATTATTCTTTCGTTCTAAAATTGCAGTCAAAAAGAATACAAAGCAGTGGGCAAAGCAGTAGGCCATTCTGAAGTGGTCCAACGGGAAATGTCCTGGTATCCCGGCGGGCCAATACGCCCTTATGTGCAACAAAAGAATTAAGTGACACGCCGCTCCGATTTCCGTGCAGCCCCCATAACCGCCAATACAGGAGAATTTTGCTACTTCTCGACCGACCAAGTCTGTTCCTAACGGTTTGACGTCATTCAGTACTTGCAGCGCCATCTGCTTTTATCCGGTGGCCGAAATTGGAACTAAGCTCACCGCTATCGCACGCTACCTAAAATCAAGGAGAAATACCGGAAAATAAAATAACGTTAGTAAGACAAACGATTTCATCTGTGGCAACACGCATGTGCTCAAACAACTGTCTCCGACGTTTGTTCTGTTACGTAGGTGCTATGTCGTGTTTTATTTCATTGTATTCGCATTGCAGAGTAATCTCTTTATTCTAAAAAAAGTAACTGCCGCTGCCGCCCTTTTAGAAAATTCGCGACATTCGCGCTTTTCTAGCTCGCAGTGCAAAAAGTATTGATCACAAAAATATGAAATTTATATCGTTTGTAGAAAATTGTTCGGTAAACACGCCGAAATAAATTGTTTTTCGATTCTAGCGATACTTCATGAGCTATTGTATTTCAAAGTTAAGGTAAGCAAAAAGGTGCTATAAGTTCGCGTTCCGGACACACTAACAGCAACAGAACCACGAAACTTTGTAGGCATATAGGGCCATGACCGAATTTTGGCACCTCGTCACCCTTTTTTTTGAATTTCGATTTAGTTTACGAGAAATTAAATGTTTAAATTTCACAAAATTCTCCATTTCGCGATGGGATCCATTTTAAAAAACGGATATATGGCAAACTATAAATCATAACGAATTTCAATTTTTTCAGCATGAACTCACAACTAACATCCCTCTCTTACAAACATTTTTTTAAGAAAAAGTCATTTTCTGATTTTCCAGCATTTTTTAAAGACGCAAAGGAGAGGAACGAAGGGCTCTTCAGCGTTAACCACACACGAAAGTTCTGGTCTCGCGACCAGCTGCCATAGTAACGCAGCTATTTTTAACGTTCTCTTCTCATAGGGTGAAAGGACAGGCTACAATCAAACTGGTAATGAAGCAATGCTTAAGGACGTAGAGACGCTTTTACAGTTCGGCGTTTTCCGACAGTATACGTTAGTACTCATGTAAATATAGGCTTTCGCCTCGTACATAAAAAACAAAGTGGGAAAACGCGAGTGGGTTCGTCCGCGAATTGTTCGACCACTTCTAAATGGGCTAGAGGTCTGAAAATTTGCGTGCTGATAGGTCTTAAGGTCCGTATACCTAGAAAAGCACGAAAACCCAAAAACCCAAAATGGCGGCTTTGGAACATTGTCTGCTTGAACTTTTCGCGAATTGTTAGACCACTTCTAAATAACCTAGAGATCTTAAAATTGGCATGTTGGTGGGTCTTAAAGTCAGGATACCTGCAAATGCACGAAAAAACAACAACAACAACAACAAAAAACTAGCGCTTTGAAACACTATCTGCTTGAAATTTTCTACCACTTCTACACCTTGAAAAAAGTCTGAAAACCAAAAAATTCAAAAGGTTGGCTTAGCTTTACTGTTTCAAAATACTGATAGGTTTAAAGATAATTTTGTCAGAATCACTGAAATGATTTGAAAATTTAAAATGCGCCAAAGCCTGCTCCGTTTTACGTCAAACCGTATGCATTGACGTCACGACGCTGTTCTAAATCGCAAAACAGTTAGGGATTTTCAATTACTTTTCTTTCCCTTAATTACTTTTCCCTTTCTTTAATTTTATGTTCAAAAAATGATTTTATAGATTCACCGTTCGGAGAACGGGCATACTTGCTAGTTTCATAAAAAGGAATGACGTCATTCAGTACTTGCATCGCCATTTGCTTCTATCCGGTGGCCGAAATCGGAACTAAGCTCACAGCTATCGCACGATACGCAAAATCAAGAAGAAATACCGGAATGAAAATAAAGTTATTAAGACAAACGACTTCATCTGTGGAAATACGTACCAGCTCGAATTGTCTGCGGCGTTTGTTCTGTTACGTAGGTGTTATGTCGTATTTTACTTCATTTTCTTCGCATTGCAGAGTAATTTTATAAAGAGGAATAAAATTGCAGAGTAATTTCATGAAAAGGAATCAGCGGAATATTGAATGGGAATATTACGAAAATTTTGTCATTGGTGAACTATCTTATAGACTGCTCATTAATAATTCAAACGTTTATTATAGTTATGTAAATGTATTTACGATTTATGTTATACAAATTTCAGTAACAGCTTTTTCACCCGTGCGGGCTATGAGCTGGTTTTCCAAGGAAATCCTTAGGTGCTAGGCCTTACTCGAAATGTGTGCAGTTGCAATGTGAGATTAAGAAGTGTATTTCTTTCCGGTCTGCACTTGCCCAGACAGTGCTGGCTCATCGGACCCCATGGAAGAGCGCCTCTGTCTGAAATGAATACAAACTACTATGCGACCTTCACCTCATGTTTAACTCATCAAACGCCACGTCCTTTCTTTAAGAGAGAAGTATTTCCTGTTTCCCATTTTTCACATCACAATACGACAGATTAAAAAAAAAAATGCACATTTCCTCTTTCCCAGTTGAGAATGGATGCCTTCTTTCTCCTACTTAACGTTCTACTATCCGTTAAAATAATAATAAAAAAAAAAAAAAAAGGAACGAAAAGGAATATAAACTCCGGATGCAATTTCAATAATTACAGCGCCGCTGTTGCTCTAAAAGTTATTTTTATCGCTAAATTTGTTGTTATACTTGTGTGAGCACGTGTGCGTGGTAGCAGTCAGTTACCGGAGACGTTTCCTTCGGCGAACGTTGTTTTTCAACGAACCTACGGTGACGATTTACGGAGAATAATAAATCTTCACGGATTATTGAAAGGGTACCACTGACCTTCGTCGGATCGATAACTGAAAGTCAGAGAGGATCGAATGATCTTATCAGGGGACATGAAAGGAGGAAGAGTTCGCTGCCTGATCGAGGGAGGATACCCTCCTTAGCAGCGACTTTATAACAGAGACTTAAGCGATCATTGTTACTGGAACAATAACTAATTTCCATAATGGGCGTTAACGATTGGAAATGGCTGTTAGTTTATGTATAGCCCATCGAATTTTTTGAGAATCAAACCTCAAACGATGGCCGTAACAGTAACTTGGGCTATGTATTCTTTTCTCTTTTCGGGGGGTAGGGGTAGGGACTGCTATACCTTAACTTGCAATATAAAAAACAAATTAACCCGCACGTCGCAGTTTTAACTTAATAAAATTTGACTGGAGTTTTTGATGCTACGCATCCTTCCCGACAGTTAGCCGTCAAATAAACAATTTCGATGTAACGAAAATGGGTAACGAAAGTAGTCAGTGAGCCACCTAGCTTGATTTTCTCAAATATCTTGGAAACTAACGAAATTTGGCATCCCCTCGACCACTCTCCCCTCTCTCAAAGGGAAAGTTACCTGTTATTGACGCTAAACCAAAACTTACCAATCCCCTCACTAAAACACTTACGATTCAGATTTTCTATCTTGAGGTCAGATTTCAGCTTGCGCATGCGCAGATGAACTTCCGATCACATTTCATCGGCGCCAGGGTCGTTTCTTACGTTCGTCTAAATCTGAATAATATATAATAATAAAACCGAATACTGTTTTTGAAAAATTAAACAGTCGAAATACTTGCTATTTGCCGCCGCCATATATTAGTAAATATTTACTGTTATGACTCTCATATCTTCTTTCATTCGTTTTATAATAACAATCCAACTTAAGTACTGCTCAATGTCAGAAATTCGTAAATCTTATTGTTCGTTCTAATGATTTAATTCCACTTAGTATATGTATACCGGACTACGGCTCGGTGTGGTCATGTGAGTGATACGAATAAATGCAATGTTTTGTATGCAAATAAATGCACACTTTCGAATCACTCGTTTTATTTCACACCCACAAAGATCTTGGCATGCAAAAGATGCATGGCATAAATTACCTACAAAGAGTGCCAGGTTTCTCTCTCGATTAAAAAAAAAAAAAACTTTTTTTTGAGAGTAATAAACTGTAATCATTCGGGGAAAAGTTAAGAACATTGGATGAGTAGTTGCCCTCATTTCCTCCCACCCTCTAAGTAACGGCTATGCTTATGGCACAGCAACATAACATTTTTTTTACTTAACGCACCCTGAGTGGCATCGACTCCACTAGACCGCGGAAGGTGATCTCAGGTATTCTGTAACAGATCGATGAATACCTTTCCGTACTTTGATCTTGTAGTGAACGGTACATTTGTAGGCACATCATGTAGTGAACGGTACATTTGTAGGCACATCATGTACATGATCGCACCAAAATAATATGGTCACCCCCAGAATCACCGTGTACCCGCCCAGGCGCGTCACAGAGTGCACGTGACAAGGTCGACCACACAAAGGTATCGCCGGCCGGCCAGGGCAGATGAGCCATAGTGTGTTACGTGAGCACAATGGACAGAGGTAGTAGTTTGACGGAAGTTCAAAAAGGAATTATCATCGGCTATCGTGCCGAGGGTGGAAGCATCTAAGAAACAGCAGAATTCGCGGGTTGTTCGCGAGATGCTGTAGTACGGGTGTACCAAGAATGGACCACGGGCAAATCGAGTACCTCCCGACGTCATGATTGTGGAGCCCAAAAGGCCGTCGAAGCCAGAGGAGAACGTCGCCTCCGTCGACTAGTAAAGGGCAATCGACGCGCAACAATGCAGCAATTGACTACGGAAATGAACGCTGGGGCACCTCAGGTACATGTCCACGATAACAGTAGAGCGAAACCTATTACTCATGGGTCTCCGGAGTCGACGCTGCGGCCCATGTTAATCCAGGTCCATCAGCAACGACGCGTGCAGTTCGCATGGACTGTCGTTACTGGACAATGGAAGAGTGAAAAAAGGTTGCCTTCTCCACAGAAGTGACGGGCGGTGACAAGCGTGCCCGGGTGTCAGGCACACGAGAACCAACACCCGGTCACGCTTGTCGGTCAAGTACAGACAGGCGGTGGCAGGCCTGTACTTGACCGACAGTGCATATCTGGGGGGATGTTTTCGTGGTATTACCTGGGACTGCTGGTACACTGGATGAATCCCTGAACCCCAATGGCTACCTGTCCATCCTCGTTGACCACATGCATCTTTTCATGTTGGACGTTTACCCTGGTAGTGATGGTGTCTACCAACAGGACAATGCACCGTGCAACGTTGCTGAGGGAATGCGTGACTGGCTCCAGAAACACGACAGCGACGTCTCCGTTCTCCCTTGGATGGCGAAATCGCCGGACCTCAATCCCATAGAGCACTTGTGGGACTATTTGAATCGACAGGTTTAGACGTGCCGACCCACAACCACGTCATCTTAAGAAACTCCGTACTCTGCTGCAGCCCGAATGGGCACATGTGCCTCTGGCAGCTTTCCAGCGCCTCACTGCATCCATGTCACGCTGTCTGGCCGCTGTCATCCTGGGAAAGGGGGTGGTTATTCCCATTATTAGGTAGGTGGTCATATTATTCTGATTCGACTGTGTATGTATGCCCTCTTCGGTCCATCCTACACACTTGAACTTCAGTAACTCCCGGAACATCCAACGATGCATGCCATTGTTGCCATACTAGCACTCACTTTACTTGCGCTGATAATAATCATTCTTCGTATAAACACCGACAAATCATTCCCTTCAACAACAACAACAAGAGGGTTCCTAATTTAGGTTGAGAGACCCGAACCCACAGCGCGATGCGCCTTTTGGCAGGTGAAAGAGAATATAAGAGAGTTAGGAGCAGATTGCCCTGATAGGATAGCACGAAAGAAAAGTATGGAAATATTAGATCACAAGAAGTAAACGGTTTCCCGTTAAGTAGTGAAGTTATAAGCTGCCCTACATACGTACATGCAACAACAAGCCGTTCCGAGCGATATTTCTCTCCGCAGAAAAATGCCCGGTACACCGCTGCCACAGATGAGTACAGGGGGAAAAGAAGGGAAGGACACGGGAAAGGGGGAACCTGAAAAAAACATCACACACAGAATAAGTTTCCCAGAGGAAAATCGACGTTCAACACCAGATAAGACAAAACTGACCATTTGATCAGTGTTTCTCTCGGGTCCGCTATTGCTTCGTTACTCGTCAGCCAATGAGAGAAAAGATTTTTCCCCATTGGTTGAAAAAAATTTTTCAGGTTTACTTTTGTTAATTCTTGCCTGACATGTCAGAGTAACCATAGCTGAGGTGGTGTGATCACAAGATTACACCGATCGAGGTTTAAGTTACTCATTTTGAGTAAACAGCAGAAAAACAAAAATATAAAAACAGCCACAATCAGGGTTTTTATTCCTTATTTAGGGAGCCGGTAGTATAAGGGCCAATCATTTTTTTTTCTTCGCTACTTGTCTGCTTGTTGCACAATTCTGTGCAACAGCGGAAAAAATTAAGTCCTGTTTTATTTATTTATTTATTTATTTATTTTTTTTAGTCAGAACTAAGGCGTAAGAAAAAAAATTAATATAAAAGACAAGACCAACAACACCTTGTTAGTTAGGGGAAGAGATATTCAGTACAAAAAAGATAAATCTTTTATGCAAAATTTTGCTCGGCTTTTAAAAGGGCCACCCCCCCCCCCCAAAAAAAAACCCCTCCTGATATTCAATTCTTCAAATCATTCCCTTTCCCCACTGCTCGGGCTTTGTACGGGCGAACTGACACGGCCTGTCCGTGACTCCTATTATGGATGGGGAGCGGGATGAAAGGTTTTTAGCCCAATATAGATCACTAAGAAACCAATACGAATCACTAAAGTTTTCGTAAAAGACAATACAGGTTACTTGGGACACATCGGGAGTACAACACTTTGACCCAATAAAGTGGCTTTCCCAATTATGCAAAGCTGTATCGCAAAGAGTTAAATTCCGATGTCTTTTAAGAACTGTACCAAATAAACGGCTGATTTATCGGTGGCCCAATTAACCGGAATGTTCTGCAAACTTGTGACCTTTTCTCCGTGTGTTCACAGAAAATTTCAAGTTTGTAACTAAAGTGGAACCTGGGTTATACGTTTTTCTAGGGGGATGTCTTTAAAAAATGCATGAAAGAAATTTCAAATGTTAAATACTATTGTAAAGTTTATGCTTTGAAGGAGTACAAGATATTCCTAAATCATGATTTATTTAAAGTCGGATTGGCGGGGAAAGGAAAAAAAAAAAAACCCGTTCAAATTATAATATATTTTATCGCACTGCGAAAGTCATAAAACGTATGATAATAAAACCTTGCTTTCTACAGTTCTATCTGTCTGTAAAAATCCTGATTCCATATTAGATGAAATTCTCACAACTAAGAATGTGAGACCTGTTTTTCAACATGCAACACATTAATTAACAGCTTTTTTTTTTTTTTTGACTTAGGATTACTTCTAACTCCGCGGATAGTATGGGACGACTTACAGTCAACAGCCTATGACAAAAATAGGTCCCAATTGATATAATTATAGCGTTAAAAATACGTGCCGCACACTAATCGCGTTAGCATATTCGTAAACGGCATGGAGTCCAATTCGCGTACTGCGCAATACATCGTGCGCGCGACGCTCTCCTTGCTACCTGTGTGCGGGGAGATGATGCAATATTTCTGGGTGTGACGCCGCGTTTGACTCATTCTATCTCGGCAACCGTGAGCGCAACACGACTGTGCGTGGTATCGTTTTAAAGCTCTCGACGAGATCTATTCAAAAATTTGAAGAACATTTCGCAGTGGTTTGAACTTAACATTTCAAAAATTATTTTCTTGTGAGCCAGTGAACACTTTTGATAATATTGCGGTTTATCAGGACAACCGTGAGTGAAAAACGACTGTGCGTGATGTCGTTTTAAAGCTCTCGACGAGATCTATTCAAATATATAAAGAACATATCGCAGTGGTTTGAACTTAATTTTTAAAAAATTCTTTTCGTGTGAACGGGCTAACATATTCGACAATGCCGCGGAATTCGCAGAATGAACGCAAGCGAAAGTGGAGAAAATCAAAACGAGAGGCAAGAGCAAGTGATGAGGAATGTAAGAAGCCTAAGAAGAATGCAGCCCAATGAACTAGAGTATGTCGAGAATGCCTGAAAGCAGCCGCCGCTAAACAAAAACCCAACACACCGATCGTCCTACGTTCCAAACTGACGGCTAAATCAGAACTGAGCCTACCTTTTTTTTTTTTTTTTTTTTTGCACTGATCTTGGGTACATCCATTTTAAACCAAAATATTGCATATTAATTACACATCAGACTCTACTACGCCACAAAGTTACATCCCAGAGATTTATCAATTTTCAAATAGCGCATATGTATCTGAGTCGAGAAATGGGAAACCAATTTTTCATTCAAACCGAAAGTAAACAACATACTCTTCTCTGATGGGATCAATGTTCAACATTGGCTGCACCAAGAAGGAACACGGCAACGCTGTCTCGATTCTCTCATACTGGGTTGCGTATAAAAGAATAAAAGAACCGAGTATTTTTGATAATCTGAAATTTAAAATTTAATGTATTAATATAATTTCAAAAAACGTAAAACATGAATGACGTGTAACCGAGTTAAAAAAAGCAATAGAAACTACAGTAAAATATCGGGACTAACGCAGAATTCCGTAAAAAAATGAAAATCATATAACCGAGGTTCGCTGTACTTCCTCTTCCTTCACAAGATGAGTTGAAGTAGAGTTGGAAGTAGAGAGGGTGCATGGGCGTCGCTGAAAAATAGGAGTTGGGGGGAAGGCGCAAGTGTTAATTGAATGAAAAAAATGCAAAACACGAAAAGGGTTGCAGTCAGAAATATGGTGGGGCAGAAATATCGAAGGGGACATACCCCCCTTCCGCAAGCGACGCCAATGGAGGGTGGATGAAGAAAGCGACTATAAAAAGAATGAAGAACTGCGGTCAATGAATATCTCCATTTAAAGGGAATATTGCCGAAAGAAATTCATGATTAGGAGAGTCTTGTTATTCATATGCCACGATCAAAACCTACGCTACAGAATTTAATTATGGTAGAGACAGTGCTGCAGATGTACCCTTCATTGTTAGACTTTCAAAGAGACAGAAATAGGTAGAGTGCTTGAGAAGACGCCATGTTTGAACGAAATTGAAAGAGCAGCGGCCACCGCTGTGACGGACGGAAACGGAGAACCGGAGGTCTGAGTAAGATCTGTGCAAATGTGAAACCTAATATAAGCATTAAACAGTTGCATCAGTTTAACCTAAAAATAAATACCTAAAAACATGTGCTATAAATAGGAGTAGCAAATACGCTTAAAATTGAATATAAGTATTTCCGAGAAAGAAGTGTGCTCGTACGCAACACAAAACAGCGATAATCATCACTTGTGTTCTCAGCACGTCTTTAAAAAGAAACAGAACCAGACGTGCCTATATTACACTATGTCCGTCCGTCTGTGGGCCAGTGCTGAGACGTCGAGCCCGGGCCCGAACTGGGCTCGGGCTGCATAATACTTACTGGAGTTCGGGCACGTGCTCTGAGACAAGGAAAGAATTCTCTTCCTATTTTTTTAATGTGATTTTGTATGATTTACCATGAGACTTTTTTCGCACTTTCTAGTTGTTAAATAGAATTCGCCGCCCCTGGTGGCGCAATGGTCTAAGCTATGGCTTCTGATCATTCGTCCGAAATGGGTCCGGGTTCGAATCCCGGTGAGGCGTGGATGTTGTTTGTCTTACGGCACTGGCTCTCTCCCTTCTCTGGAGTCAGTGACCCTGAATTAGGGATGGGCGACTACTCATAGCCCACTAAGTTGCTCACGTTAGTCGTTAAACCTCCAATAAAAAAAAAATGGAATTCTTCGGTAACTGTGTCTGGATGGGGAGTGGGAACTAAGTAGGGATATCTATTAATTCCGGTAAATAACATAGGCTATGAATTACTGAATTTCTGCAAAGGAAAAGTTTCTTTAAGGACTATAAATAGTAGTAGACAGCAAGCTGATGAAATTTTGCTCTCTACTTCAACGGGGAAGCTCACTGCTAATTCTATTGAGCAACGTACGACGTATATTTTTCTGCCTCCCGATTTTTTCTCATGCCTGGCCCCTCGAAACATTTCAGGATGAAATGAATGGTCAAAGAAACTATAGAAATAGATAGACATCCCTTCCCCCTCCGCAGTTGAGAAAGACATCGGTTAATTGCATGGGGAGGAAAAAGTGGAAACTGGAACAGGAGATTTTTTTAATGCCTAAGAAAGTAAATCATAGTTTCCGGGCTCGTTCGGGCCCGGGCTTTATCTTGAAATGTAACATTTGGGCTCGAGCTGACATACTTCGGCTCTGGCTCTTAAAATTGAGCCTGAACTCATCTCTGCTGTGGACAGCATATCCCTACACCTATTAGTCCAATTTGAAAAATGATATCTGCACTAGCAGAGGTACCCAGCGTTGCCCGGGATAGACATAAAGTTTGTTTTCAAGTAACAATGTAAATTGCACTATAAAAAAAATCCTACCATGATGAACAACGCTCAGCTTTTGAGATATCGTTTGCATTTTTACCCCTTTTTCTCTGTGGGCATTGGCCTTTTTCATTGTCTCCCAAGAATATTATTGCAATGAAGGATTTTGCAAATAGAGAGGAGAAGGACAATATGCCCAATTTTGTAATATTATTTATTATTTTTAAAACTGTTTTACACTTTACAGCCTGTAAGTTTTCGTTGTTCTTGAAAACCTGTGGAACATTGAACATAGAATTGTCCGTGGGAACAGCATGGAGACCGCAAGCACTTGTTTCACTGAACACTGTGCTTTATTGATGGTGATACAAAATGTCTGACTGGAAGAATGGCGTGTTCATTGTAAAACTTGTTTATAAACGACATTTATGCTTTTTCCACCTGGAGCATCCGTTCTGACAACACCTTATCACAATTTATAATGGCTGTTCTGAGCCCTAAAAACTCGAAATAGCAAACATATACAACAATGGACTTCCTGCACTGCGAATTCAGCCTTCTAGAGTGTAGATAAGGCACTTTCTAGCAAATCGCTTAGAAAACCGTTGAGAATGATGCGTAACCATTCGGACTCTTCCCCGTATGCCTCAACCGAGGAAGATTGCGAGGAGTGAGGCGTTACCTGACGACCGTTGCTCTGACACGCGGAGTAATACGCCAGCAGCCGACTTTCAACCAGTCTATAGAAGGTCCCGTAAAAAACACATTTGACCCCTTTTGATCCCCTTAGGGATGAAATTTCTAAAAATCGTCCAGCCTGTATTTTAATCTGGATGATGAAGAGTATGTATGCCAATTTAGATGCAAATCCATCAAACCGTTTCGGAACGTATGCGGAACAAACATACAAATATACAAACATACTTTCACTTATAGAGAGATTGGGAAGCTTGAAATATGAGAATGGTGATCCTTGTCTTTTGGTCTTTTTCCGATGCATGATTTCGCCTCGAAGAGAGTAAATGCAGATGCAATCGAATCCGAAATGTATTTTATTCCGCATCACTTATTCTAACGAGCTTAATGCTGGCCGAAAGGTCTGAGGCATCGGCATTGGATTATTCGTCCGAGTTGGGCCAGGGGCGGATCCAGGATTTTCGTGAGGAAGGGGGGGGGCTTCGGGAATAACCGGGGATATTTCCGATATTTTTCCTCGAAATGAAAAAGTGTTCTTAGTGCGGCTATAAAGTCTTCCAATTAATTAAGGAAAGTAATATGCTTTTAAGTAATACTTTCTTTTTTTTTTTTTTTTTTTTTTTTTGATTGGAGGTTTAACGACCACCGTCAGCAACTCAATGGGCTATAAGCAGTCGCCCGTCCCTAATTTAGGGTCACTGGTTCCAGGGAAGGGAGAGAGCCAGTGCCGTAAGACAAACACAACATCCATGCCTCACCGGGATTCGAACCCAGACCCCTTACGGACGAATGATCAGAGGCCAGCGCCTTAGACCACTACGCCACCGGGGCGGCTAATACTTTCTTTCACGAAAAAATATTCAATTCGTTATTAAAACCTAACAAATCGAAGCTTTTCCTTGGTCCTGAGGGGAAGGCGCTCCTCCCCCCCCATTTGAATCCGTCCCTGAGTTGGGGCCGGGTTCGAAACCCGAGTAGAGGTATTTGACTGAAATTATTATTTTTTTTTTTGATTGAAAGTTTAACGACCACCGTGAGCAACTTAATGGGCTATAAACAGTCGCCAGTCCCTAATTTAGGATCACTGGTTCCAGGGAAGGGAGAGAACCAGAGCCATAAGAAAAACACAACATCCATGCCTCACGGGAATTCGAACCCGGACCCATCATGGACGAATGGCAACAAGCCAGCGCTTAGAAGATATGATTAAAATAAAAATATGAACTTAAGGCTCTACGAGACCCGCCATCTTGTATTGTGCCTTCTCTTGTTAACCAACGGGCAAGCGTATTTCACAAATTGCTCGGGCAATTTTGCACATTTTGGAACACCGTTTGTGGCTAACGTAAGATATATGATAAATAAATAGTTCCCTGGTTGCAGAATTTTTATTGTCCTTTCCCTTCATTTTTTATCTGCAGCGAAAGTCGTACCAAGGCGTCTTCCATAGTTTTATTAATTAATAAAAAATACTTAAAGAGTCCAAAATGAAAATCTGAAACCAGGGAACTCTTTATTTATCATATACCTTGCGTTAGCCACAAACAGTGTTCCAAAATGTGCAAAATTGCCCGAGCAATTTGTGAAATACGCTTGCCCATTGGTTAACAAGAGAAGGCAGCAATACAATATGGCAGGTCTCGTGGAGCCTTAAGCTGTCTAGTCGCAAATCGTACGTTACGAAAATGAAAAAAAATATAAGTAAAACATTCCTCACCAAAAGCATTGTCCGACATAGTAAGAATTTTACAAATCGGAATGTTTGAAGCAGAGATGAAAAAAATACGACTTACACCTACGCCTCCTGTCGGAAAAACTGTGCATTGTTATGTGCATAAAGTACGAGCAAAATGTTTTCCTTAGTGAGTGGTATCTGACAGAAAAAGATTTTTTTTTCAATGAAGTTTTCAAAAACAAAGATATTGCTGCAAATACATAGGGAAGAAAAACATACCCTTACGTCCCCTTCCTCCACCCCAGTGGAAAAATTTCTCACTACATAAATTTCTCACTGAACGGAAATGACATGAGACGATTACGGAGCGCCACGGGGTGTGACGTATGAATCAAATCGACAATTAAGCAGCGATAAGCCTGCCGGAGTAGTTCGATTGGGAGAACAGTCGCTCCGGAGTAATGACGATTCGAATCTCCCTGTCGCAAAAGGAAAGGTTATAGGGGCTAAAATAGCTCGCGAGCATGTGCACTGGTGTGCATTGTGACGTATGAAGACATTCCATCACGCGCAGCCAGAATGCAATTTACCCCGAGCACGTGACAACTGCCTAAAGTCTACATAGGCAGGAGGTCGAGTCGTGTTTCATTTGAGTTCATTCTGTGTTTCACATGCTTCAGCAACAGAGTGAGAAACTGCGTGTCTGAGGTAACAAAGGAATGTCTCAGACAATATATGGATGATTTTACTAGAAGTTGAACTGACAATCGGGGAAATGCGGTAAGGTGTAGGCCTACTTAAGTAGCACTAGGAGAGAGAGAGAGAGAGAGAGAGAGAGAGAGAGAGAGAGAGAGAGAGAAAGAAAAGGACAATGCAATGAGCTCCGGTTAGGTCATACAGCCCTAAATGGGTGGGTGTCAGCACTTTAGTAATGCCCCTCCCTCCACTCATGTCTTTGCTGTCAAGCAATGGAGTGCGATGCAGATTGTTACTGTTCTCGCGTTCTACGGAGAAGCTGTGAGTCGGTTACCCTACTTTCCAGAATAGCACACTCTTAGGTTGACTTACACCACTAGAAATTAACTACTACTTTTACTACTACTAGCATAGAACCATTGGCCCTGAGTTAGGGACGGGAGGCTGCTTATACATATGTTCATAGTCCTTAGAGCTGCTCATGGTAGTCGTTAAACCCCGATACAGAAAAAAAGACAAGAAAACGGAAGTTCCAACCCTAGAATAGTGGAGCATATCTTTCTCGGGTGCAAAATATATATATATATATATATATACAGGAGCGCTCTGTGAGATCAAGAGACTTCGGCTGCTAAATGCGCATGAGCGGCCTAATGTTTGCTACTGAAACATTGGTAAAGGACCTCCAGCCAACGTCAAAATCAAGTAGAAGGGATGATGGGAGGAATAATAATCACCACATGGGGAAGGGTCTAATGAGATCACTATCATACATGGATTATTAGCTAGATGTATCACCACCCACAGGAGGCAATAACCCAGCTCTAACACTTACATATATATGTGCTTAGCTTAAAACAAATGCCATTTTTTTCTCTATATCATATATGCGAAGTTTTCCAACACAACTGGTTTTATTATGGTAATAGCTTCAAAAACCGTTGGTGCATTGAGCCAAGTAAGTGGAAACTCGGAGAAAAGGGCGTTAACAGAGCAGTCTTGAACATCGCGGCTTAAATTAAATGCCTGGCGCACCGCAATCTCCGGAAAAGATTTTTCCCCTCTCCGTTGGTGAAGGAAAAAAAAAAAAAAAAAAAAAAAAGGTTCGGTCCAGTAAATTATCTCGAAAGCGGAACTGTTTGGTATTCTGGAAAGACAAAATCAATTTATTTTAAGGCCTCTATTCAGCGCTTGAAAAGATTTAGAAGTGATCCGTGAATTCGCAGGCCAACGTTCCTGGGCTGCTCAACAGCGGTAGCATATCAGTGGACAGCGTGACGGAGGGAAGAAGGGAAATAGGAGTGAAGTACCGACTAGTCTTGCAAGCATCGGGTGTGAGGACAGTATAACACGAATATGCATTTACACTCTCATGCCTCTCCAGTCACACACATAGATACATTCACGCACCTGAGGGCACGCTGTACTTCGATTCACCCTAAGATGACACTGAAACCTATCGCCGCGACTAAAAGTAGTTCCCAACATTCTCCGTGAAAACCAACGCATTTATTGCCTAGAATCGAACTTTATATTGTCCTAGCTGTTTGCTTATAAGTATATATAGTTATTTTAGACAAATCTAAAAATGATCTATTTTCAGAAATGTTTTAAAATTAGACCAACACACGCATGCGTAGATATGCAGTGTTTGGGAGACAAGGACGCCATTGAGTTGATGGGGCAAGTGATTGACAGCTGCTAACAGTAGGACACAGTGGGGAGTGACACGGATGAACATAACTCTCGGCCGTCACCGAAGGCTCAAGGAGTGCGTAGGCTCTTGTACCTTAAACTGCAGTGTCATCTTAGGGTGAATTGAAGTATAGTTAGCAGAACATGCACCGCCAAAGACGAATTTACGGGCAGAACACAGCAACATATCTGAAATGCGGAAATCAAGGGGCTGTTCTATGTGAGGTAAAACAACCAGGCACTTAGATAAACGAATGGTAAAAAGGTGAACTAGCAACGAGATTATTTCGTGCCAAAGTGGATAACCGTAACCGGACGGCTTGAAACTTTGTCTCCCTAAAAAAAAAAAGATAGGGGAGGGCAGGGGTAATGCCCTGAAAATATTTAAAAGAAAAAGAAAAAGATCACTGATCCATTGGAACAAATTAATTCGTTGAGTTATGAATCATAAGAGAAAGAGATGTAACAAATTAATTCGTTGAGTTATGAATCATAAGAGAAAGAGATGTAACAAATTAATTCGTTGAGTTATGAATCATAAGAGAAAGAGATGTAACAAATTAATTCGTTGAGTTATGAATCATAAGAGAAAGAGGTAATGCGCTGAATTAAGGTCCACGAGTGCTTTTAATAAAGTTCTTTTGGAAATAGTTGATACCTCACTTACTGTGGAACTGAAGAGACTGACTATACAGAGGGTGAGTCGAAAGTTTTGCAATATTTGCATAAACACATGTGCTGCGGCGGGTATGTCACGAGTTTAAACTAGTTCAAGTCGAGCACTGCAGTCAGTCGAAAGGGATGTAAAGTGGTAGTCGTCGCTGTGAACAGTACTGCGTGTCGTCGTTCTGTCTGTGGTTGGGACGCCTAAAAGATGAAGAGCCACAACCGGCTAATTAGGGAACTTTTGCTTTACGAGTTTGAACTCGGCCATAACGCTGCTCAAGAAACACGAAACATTTGTCATGCGAAAGGGAAAGGTTCCGTGGACCACAGCACCGCCACTAGATGGTTCGAGAAATGTCGCTCAGGTGACAGAAACCTCGACGGTCAGCCAAGGTCAGGTAGGCAGCGAAACGTGGATTCGGAGGCCGTGCGCCAGGCCGAGGTAAATCAGACAACCAGCACTCGGGAGATTATCAGGCGAGCTGAGCATATCACAGACCACCGTGGTTCATCACCTTCAGGACCCCGGCAAAAGTCTACACGAGCTGCCCCGCATTGTCCCTCACGAACGGACGCCAGATGAAGCAGACCGGAGAGTGGAAGTGTGCACGAAACTCCTAGAAAACCTGCGCGATGTATGTTTCATCAACAGAATTGTTACGACAAACCACTTCATCTGCGGCAACACGCACGTGCTCAAACAACTGTGCGCGACGTTTGTTCTGTTACGTAGGTGTTATGTCGTGTTTTATTTCATTTTCTTCACATTGCAGAGTAATTTCATAAAAAGGAATCAGCTTTATTTTATTTTATTTCATAAAAAAGGAATTCATAAAAGAAATCAGCGTTATTTTAGTTTTGATTCACTGTGATGGAAATTAAAAAAATTATTGGCGCCGTGGAACATTTTCTTTGTAGTACAAGATGGAAGAATATAAAGCTGGAAGAAAACGTCGCTTAAATAAACCGACAGCGGCGATGGCATGCAAACCAATCTTCTAATACTTTGCATAACTTGAACGAAGGTAGAGCTAATCGCAGACGAAATGAAACTTTTGAAGAAACACAAGCCAGACATATTACTGATGCTTTTGCGCATGCCAAATAAATGCCGACAGCAAGAAGCTCCTGAACAAACAAAAATCTATTAACTTATATAATAGGCTTCTGTCATGGGAATATTACGAAACTTTTGTTGTTAGTGACCTATCTTATAGACTGCCCATTAATAATTCAACCGTTTATTATAGTTATTTATATGTATTTTAGGATTCGTGTTATAAACATTTTTCAGTCACAGCTTTTCCACCCACGGGCTGCGAGCTAGTACAGTATATACTGTATATACAGTATGTACATATAATATGTCGTGTGACATCTCCAACACTATACATTGTTGAAAGATTTTGTTTTGACGGCGACCTCGCCATTTTCGTTGCTCTGGGCCATTGAATTGGGTTTCTGTTTGATTCATTGTGAACCTTTTTTACAAACTTTTACATAATTAATTCATATGAAAATACATATTTTGTAATTGTTTGTGCTAATTGTTTTTGATCTTTGTAATTTAACGTACATGCTTTCTGATACCAGTGAATGAAAACACGTGATCGCTTTGTTTTCTGTTTTCCACATTTTCTGTGTACGTGCTAATCTTGTACAGGGGCGGATTGGCCCACCGGGACACCGGGACATTTCCCGGTGGGCCCCTTCCGTATATTTTGTCTCTTTCTTTCTTACTTTCTTAAAAATGTTTTCAGTTCAGTTGTTTTAAACACACAAATGAACCACAACACTTTTTTTTTAGACGAAATACACATAATGTAATTATAAGAAGCGGGGAAAAAGAAAAACTTCTACTTTAAATTAGGAGAAAAATCTCCTCACCCGGCAACTGCTAGAATCCTAACTACAATAGATGGGCCATGTGTGTTTGCGAACTTCTGGGTTCACTTAGTAGCTGAGGAACGAGAATGTATGTACCGTATGTTGAGGGAGGGCGGGAGTGCGTACAAGATGTGCTATATATTCTACAACGAAGGGGGGAGTTGATTTTACTCCCGTTGGTTGTAGGAGGCATTAGTGCTGTGCTCATAAGACCTGAGTTCGGGCTTATATTTAAGAGCCCGAGCCCGAATTTTATATTGCAAAATAGAGCCCGAGCCCGAATTTTATATTGCAAAATAGAGCCCGAGCCCGAATTTTATATTGCAAAATACAGCCCGGGTCCGAACGAGCCCGAAGACTATGGTTAATCTGTTTAAGCATTAAAAAAATCTCCTCTTCCAAACTTTCACTCCTTCTTCCCCGAGCAATTAACCGATGCCTTTCTCAACTGAGGAGTGGGGAAGGGATGTCTATCTACTTCTATAGTTCCTTTGACCATTCATTTCATCCTGAAATGTTTCAAGGGGCCCGGCATCAGGAAAAATCGGGAGGCACAACAATCTACGCATGTTAACAGCATTGGGGTGGGGGCAGAACAGGACTAAAAAAATTTCACTACTTTAGGTAAAGTAGTGAAAATACTCACCCATGTTTGAAAAAGTTTCAGAACAATGCTAGATAATGGTCATTATGGGATGTCATCATCATCATCATTGTCAACCATTATCAATCCAGTGCTGGACGAAGTTCTCTCAAAGTCTCTTCCACAACGGTCTGTCTTGTGCCAGTCTCCTCCATGTTACTCCCGCATACTTTCGAATTTCATCCACCCATCTTCCACGTGGTCTTCTTCTGGGTCTTTTCCTGTCCCTTGGAATCTAATCTAAAATTTCGGCTGTCCATCGATGGTCTGTCTTTCTGGCAGTATGTCCAGCGGATTGCCATTTCAGGGATTTTACTCTGATCATGATGTCTTCCACTCTTGTCATTTCTCTGATCCACGAGTTCCTCTTCTTATCTCTCCTGGTTACACCAAGCATGCACCTCTCCATGCTACTTTGAGCTGTCTGCAGCCTTTGTATGTCTCTTTTAGTTAGGGTCCACGTCTCTGCACCATACGTAAGCACTGGAAGGATGCATTGATCAAACACTTTTCTTTTAAGACATAATGGCATATTGCTCTTGAAAATTATGTTGTTTCTTCCAAAAGCTCTCCAGGCACGTTTTATACGCCGATTAATTTCCTCATCAATGTGACCCTCACTTGATATCTGCTGTCCAGGATAAACGTACGCATCTGTTATCTCCAGCTTTTCTCCATCAATCGATAAATCTTCATTTCTTGTAAAAGCATTGTACATCACTTTTGTCTTCTGAAAGTTCATTTTTAATCCCACTTCTTTACTCTTGTCAGCAAGTTCCTGGATCATACTCTGCAGCTCTGATGGGGTAAATGCAAAAATGACTACGTCATCAGCAAAACGAAGGCGAGTTATATAATCTCCATTAATCTTTATCCCTTTATTTTCCCAGTTCAGTGATTGAAAGACATTTTCCAATGTGGCATTAAAGAGCTTGGGAGATATGGTGTCACTTTGTCTCACTCCCTTTCCAATTTTTATGTGTGCTGTATTCTCAAACAGCCGAATCCTTGCACTTGCATTTTCATAGATGTTATTAATAATATTAATGTATGCATCTTCAACACCGCAGGATTTTAGAGCCATTGTAACTGCTGATGGTTTCACCGAATCAAAGGCCTTTTCATAATCGATAAAAGCCATGCACAATGGAAGTTCACATTCCCCTCGCTCTTTCAATTAGTTCTCTCAGTACGTGGATGTGATCTATTGTGCTGTAGCCACTCCTGAATCCAGCTTGTTCTCTCGGTTGAGCCATGTCCAGTGTTACCTTCAAGCAGTGTGAAAGAACTTTAGTGAAGATTTTATAAACTACTGATAGGAGGCTGATAGGTCTGTAGTTCCTGAGATCCTCAATGTCACCTTTTTTATGTAGCAGGATCATTGTAGAGTTGTTCCAATACTCAGGAATCTTCCCTTAATTAAGGCATCGAGTGAAAACTTGGGCAAGTGCTGTTTCGATTTCTCCACTTGCTTTTTGTATGATGTCTACAGTAATTCCATCTTCTCCTGGAGCTTTCCCCCGCCCCATGTTCTTGATTTCATGTGCAACTTCTGCTGGGAGGACTGGAAGAACTCTGGTACTGGTACCTTTCACGATGTTTGGAGTACATGTATCATCCCTTTCATATAATTTGGAATAGAAATATTTTATTCTTGTCAAAATTTCGCCTCTATTTCTTGTTACAGAACCATTTTTTTTTCTCAGTGCCATAATCTGTTTTCTTCCCTTACTGAGATGTCCCTTTGCTGTCTTTAAGCTTTGGTTGTTTTCAATTGCTTTCCTCACTAGCTCACAGTTGAATTTCCTTACGTCTTCAGTCATACTTTTTCGTATTGTCTTGCATAGCTGTATATATTCCACTTTGGAAGTCACATCTTCTTTAGTTGTCCTCATCTCTCTTCTTTTTTGCATCAACATTTTGGTTTTTCCTGATAATTTGTTCACATGCAACTTGTTCTTAGACCCAGCTAATATTGTTGTTTTGTCCATAAGGGCTTTGGTTACTTTATTGTTAGCTTCAGAGATGTCCTCTTCTTCTGATGTTAGACCTTCGAGATCAGAGAATCTGTTCCTCAGTTCCAATTTGAAGGTATTATGATGCTTTTTAAGGTTGGTCACGTCAATACACTTTGTTTGTTTTACGAGCTTGCCACGCTCGTGTTTAGCATTGAGGTGCATCTTACATCTTACAATTCTATGGTCACTACCTGTGTTGAACTTGTTCAGCACACTGCAGTCTTCCATGACAAATTTCTTGTTACACATAATAAAATTAATTTCACTTGTCCATCCATTGGGATGCATCCATGTCCATTTCCTTTGTGGCTTTTTCTTGAAAAATTAGTTCATGATGAAAAACCCTTCTGCCTCTGCAAACTGTACGAAGAGTGTTTCGACGTTGGTTTCTATTGCCGTGACCGAATTTACCTACTGAAGTTTCATTGTGTTGCCGTTGCCCTATTTTTGCATTGAAATCTCCCATAATTATCTTCAAGTGCTGCTTGCCTTTATTATTTAGATGACGAATTTCCTCATAAAATTCTTCAATTTCTTCTTCAGGATGACTTGTGGTGGGTGCATAAGTTTGAATAATCTGAGCCTTGTATCTTCTCGAGAGTTGGATAACGAGTCGTGCAGCTCTGTCAGAGGAACTTTCAACTTCTACAACTTTATCCTTCAGTTTCTTGTTTATTATAAATCCAACACCACTAATTCTGCCAGTATCTGTCCCACAATAGTAGAAGAGATGTGTACTTCAGTTCAATGAGATCTTCTCCTTTTCTCCTTACCTCACTTAGCCCGACGATGTCCCACTTGATCCTTTGTAGTTCCTCTTCCAATTCAAGAAGTCTTAAATCAGAAAATAGGGAGCGACCATTGTAAGTAGCCAAGGTCAGCATCAAATGGCAGCCTAGTCCGGTCCTCCGGGGATTCTTAGCACCCTCTGCCTTCATGTCACACTGGCCGCTGCCTTGGCCAGGTACATTCCAGCTGCCGGAGACTGAGGGCCAAGATTTAAGTTGTGGAGTCATTTTGGAGGGGTTTGGCCATAACTCACCACGCTGGCCAAGCGGGTTGGTGAGTGTGGGATAGCATTTCCTCTAATCCCGATGGTATAATTATACCGCTATTGGCGGTCGTCAGAGCCCCTTTAGTGGAAACAGGATGCACCACGAAAAGGCGGAATTGACATTTGTCAAGAAGAGGCTGTGATGTTGTACATCACCTGACCTTACATCGGGTGTATTATCCACTGTATTACAACACAGAATTCAGAGTGAAAGCTAATAATATCAAGAACTTATTTTGAAATAACTGTAAGATTATTTGTAGGGCTGTTCGTATATGATCCCTTTTCCCCGAAATGTTCTACCTACGCAGCCTATGCTCCATGTGATAACTGACAAATGCTGCAGATGAAGGCATTTACGGAGATATTTTAACATGAAGTTGCAAAATGTTTTGTTTACGTTATTTAGTAAGGTGTCTTTACAATACATAACCGTAGCATAAAGCACGTTCTTTAATTGAAACACATACGAACATATGATCACAAAATGAAGAATCTGTTCGCCACGATATTTAATAATCTTTAAATTTCTAACTGTGATTGTCCACAATAGAAAAATTACAAAAATTGAAGTACAAATAGAAAATTTTACAGCGTAAAAGTTCTGTATTTTTGTTTCATTTATTTAAATTTACAAATCATGTCTTATGCGAAAGGATTTTTGGTACAACTCCAATATAACTTTGGTAGTAGAAGTTCTCTCTCTCTCAAATATTTTCTGCCAACTTCGTTGAAAATTTAACAACTGGAAGCTCAAAGGTATGAAAATCAATATTATTTTACGATCTGTCAAACATGAAAAGGCTATAAAAAATTATTGTTCTTACTTCAGCGTTCTTAAGAGAAAATTTTAAACAAATATAAATACTGAGGGTGTCCAAAATTAGAAGCTTCTCCAGGGCAATAACATAAATGTACATAACTAACTAAACTAGTGATTTAAACCTGGTTATTCGCTTTTGCCACGTCGATTTAGTGAGTTTGCCACAATATTTAAAAATCTTGAAATTTCTAACTGTGAATGTCCACAACAGAAAAATTGCAGTACAATATTTCTGTAGTAAAATCTTAACATGGGCAGATGAAAAGTTTTCCGCAACATCCACTTCAATTTAAGGATGATGGGTGTACTTTTTACCCCCCCCCCCCCACAGTACTATGCTTGCCACTGTTTTCAGAGCAACTGTACTCTTTGGTTTATTTCTTAAATAAATAAAGTGATTTTCAGTTGTGATACAATAGTACCGCAGTATATTCAACTGAAGTTTCACTCTGTTTTGTCAAATTCTGGAAACATTCTTTACGTGTTTCCCCCTTCCTTTCATTTTTTTATGACGTGTTTTTTTTTTTTTTTTTTTGCTTTGCTACGGAAGAGCGTGTTGGTGTTCGAAGAAATTTCTGAAGACGCACGTATTTTCCCAAGTGTTCACAGCATTTAGGCTGTCTATAAGCTACATAACCTTTGTCTGGAACTCGACTTTTGCATTTTAATGAAGTTCGCAAAGGATTTCTCCTCCATTCAGTGAAGCGTCTTACATTCTCCATTTCCACAAACATCACCACTTCCTCCGGAGACTTTACAAAACTATTTTTTTTTTTCTTTTTACAGCATAAGCAAATATTTTTCTAAAACTCATATACGAAAAAGTGTGAATAATGGTGGGTAGGGATCTACGATGCAGCAAAGTTTCATGCCCGGACTGTCCGATGAAGCGGAATCGAATGCCTGCTGCTTGTTTCCACCTTCTGCACACGTCAGTAAAAAATGCAATGAAAATCCTCCAGACAAACGGATGTCTTTCTGAATGGGAGTGATAAATCTTGCAGTTCAGACATGTTTGAATCTAGGATTCCCATTTTTCCCTCCCACATTTTTTTTTTCATTATTATTTTGTGTAGCTATCAGGTCAGGTTAAAGGAAATGGATCATGGTAACACACAAAAGAATGAAAGAAAAAAAAATGTAAGTCAGAAGAAACTTGAGAGGTATTCCAGTCAGCTAAATCAACGATCCTCCAGTTCTCTCCTTTTTCTGCCTGTTTTCTTTTTCTTATTTTCAATGCATATTGCAGAAAGCACCATTTTTCTGCGGGTCTAGTTTAAATGTACGGAAATAGCAATTGCAAAAGGGCGTTCCAACGAGTTTAGATACGCGAATGATTTCATAAGCTGTGATATTCCTGCACGTGCATTTCAAAAGTAGAAAAGGGTTCTCATTACATTTTTTTTTTTTTATAGCAACCTCTACTCCTCTTTTTATATTTGTTTAACACTAAAAGTTTTTGGACACAAAACGTTAAATATTCCATTTATTTGAAAACAGAAGAATGGAAACTCAAATCTAGAATGTTCTTTAGCAAGACAGAAATCTCTAGGAAAATTCAAACGGAACGAAGACGTCTTGTCCACAAGCTTAGAATCTCATTTATTTTCAATACGTTACTGTCACATATCTTTTACAATAGACAAAGTACGCAAATGCTGGGTCACCGCGACTTTAAGGGGCCCATTTTCATTAAAACATAACACACATCGTGGTGATTCAGGAGAGAGAACTTTCCCAGTTCTCAGTGATCAATCTTTTAACGCTACCGGCAAATCATTGCAGGACCCACATTCGTGTATGCGCAGTTTTGCTAGAAATCATTACGACAAGCACAGAAACATTAAAATTTAGGGGAGAAATTTAGGTTTAGGGTGAAATTTTGCAATGCTCTGACGTCCTAAAAATTCCCACGATCCCAGTGACCGGAAGAAGCAACGCTGGTGGTCTCTGTGATGTCATCTCCAGAAATTCCGAGGCCTTACACGTGTCAAACACGAAGGTTTGAAATTAAAAAAAACAAACAAAAAAAAACACACACTTTAATTTTTATTTTTTTCCCTGAGAAGCTACGGCGACCCAAGTTTGGGTCGCGACTCATATGTTAAGAACCCCTGATTTAGAGTAATTTAGTAAGTTTTACGGTAAAGCAAGTTTATTTCGGCAAGTTAAACCTTAGTCTGGGATCGTTGTAATGCTTTACAGTAAAAAAGAAGTTTCTGGTTAGCGTAATACAGTAAAATCTTCTTAACAGACACTCCCAAGAAAACAGACGGCTCACGTGCTCTGCGAGAAAACAGACGGATCCCTCAATTAATAATCAACTACAGTCACCGTGCCAAGTTATAACGAAGTGAATTTCTCCGTCATTTTTATCCGCGCCGGGGTTCGAACCCGGGTCCACTCATTCCGGAATAAGTTGCTCTACCAATTAAGCTACGCGGACATGTATTCTGATTCCTATCTGCCTTTATGTCGTGTGCGTCCTTCTGGCAGGTACGTCACATCTCCTGGTACGTTACATCATCTCCCCCTTATTTATTTTTTTTTTTTTTTCGAAGTGATTCTCTTATTTTTCCTATCACGCGGTGTGGAAATAACATCACACCAATGCGAGATTTTGAACGGTTGGGTCATCCGGGTAGTTCGGGCGCCATTATAACGAAGTGAATTTCTCCGTCATTTTTATCCGCGCCGGGGTTCGAACCCGGGTCCACTCATTCCGGAATAAGTTGCTCTACCAATTAAGCTACGCGGACATGTATTCTGATTCCTATCTGCCTTTATGTCGTGTGCGTCCTTCTGGCAGGTACGTCACATCTCCTGGTACGTTACAAAGTGAACGTTTCCGAGCAAACAATTCAGCTGACGCTTTTGCGGATAAGCTTACGTAAAGGGTCGGCGGTGCGTTCGTGTGCTCAAGTTCACTGACCGTTATATACAGCTCCATCTGCAGTGGGCGCGGGAATACAGTGATTGGACATTGGACGACCAGAAAAAGGATCATCCTCATCCGATGATTAGAACTCTAACATGCCGATGGATAGGTTCCTATTCGACGCCAAGTACGTTAACAGCTGCAACCGAACTGAACGGTTGGGTGGAAACGGTATGGCGGGCGCCGGTGCAATGGTACGGGAACTGTTCTCATAGACATCACTAGGTTCTCTCTTCCCTGTTGAACACACCCTTGCAGCCAGATCCTACCAAGGCACTGTTTCGCACTAAGTGTTGTCCTGCATGATGACCGTGTGTCCGGATGGCACCTCACTAAAGGACTGTGTCCAAGTATGTCTCGTGCGCCCCTGGCTTCCAATTCCTCCCCGGCATGAATTCCACTGAACATTTGTGGAACGCAGCATTTTTCATATCAAACTAATGCCACGTTCCGTCCCGAATTCTGGGACGTTACTGCTCCAGCTCGTACAGAATACCTGATGATACCTCTCACGATTTAATGGAGACGATGACAAACCGGATGAAAGCGGTTATCGCGATGAAAGGCGGCCCAACACACTATTAGGTAGGTAATCATAATGTTATGGCTCATGAATGTACAGGGAGTGGACAACGAAGCTGAAACACCTGCGCAAATAGCACCCCACGTGTCACGCCGCTATACGCGCTACCTGGTTGCCAGCCTGCATCTATTTCGCAGTCAATCAACGAGAGCGGAGTGCGAAGGTCGCATTAGCCGAGCAGTAGCACAGCTGGACGTCAAAAAGTGCGATTCACACAACATAATGGGAGACATATCCGAGTTTCAAAGAGAACAGATTGTTGGTGCGCGTCTGGCCGGTGCATCTGTGCCCAAAACAGTAAGTCTTTGTCGTGTATCGCGAGTCACGGTATCCAGGGTCATATCGGCATACCAGCAAAAGGGAAGAACCACATCAAATAGGAGTAACTGTCGAGGTAAGAGGAAGCTGTCTGACAGGGACGTCCGGATGCTAACATGGATGGTAGCCAAAAAAAAAAAAAAAAAAACCACAGCTGTCCAACTCACCGTAGAGTTGAATACGCACTGCGACTCACCTGTTTCCACCAAAACTGTTCGTCGGGAGGTTCAACGGGTGAACATTCACAGTCGTGTTGCTATCGCCAAACCCTGGATCACAAGTGAGAATGCCAAAAGTCGGTTGCAATGGTGCCAGCAAGCCAAATCGTGGGCATTGGACAACGTGAAATGTGTATTGTTCTCCGATGAGTGGTCCTTCACTGTCTTTTCCACAACCGGGAGAGTTTACGTATGGAGACATCCCTCACAGGCTTATCACCCGGACTATTTATTGCCCACAGTGAAGCACGGAGGTGGATCTAGAGTCGCGAATGGCTTAGTGGTTAGCGAGTCAGACTATCAATGCAAGGTCCTCAGGTTCGAACCTGGGCTGATCTTTCAAGGATGGTGTGATTTACTAACAATTGCTGAATATCCGCCGTGCATCGGACGAGCACGTTAAGTGACGGCCCCCAGGCTGGACCCGCTGGTTAAATGGGTATCCTTCTTTCCTATGCTCCCATGAAATTCTCTCACCCCTCTATGTGCCACATCGTACTTGTACGGTGGCGCCATCTACTGTGCTCTAATCTCACTACAAACTGTTCTGTCAAAGTCGCTAGACTTGCTCTCATTCCTTCCGTTTCTGTGTCCTGCCCAAAAGGCGATCTCGCTGTAGGTGGCTAGGACCTAAACTCTACTCACTGTGGACGGAAGTCCTACAATAAAATGACAAATACTGTGTTACGGAGGTGGATCGGTGATGGTTTGGGCCGCAATATCGTGGTAGTCTGTTGGCCCGCTGATTGTTCTTGAGGGGCAAATCACTGCCAAGGATTATCGGACAATTCTGGAGGACCAGGTGCACCTAATGGTTCAAACATTGTTCCCTGACGGTGGAGCCGTGTATCAGTATGATAACGCACTGATATACAGAGCCAAACTGGTGGAAGAGTGGTTTACTGAGCATGAAAGTGAAGTTGAACATCTTTTATGGCCTGCACAGTCACTCGACTCGAACATTATTGAGCCACTCTGGGGTGTTCTGGAGGATTAAGTCTGGGAAGGATTTCCTCCACTAGCATCAGCATCACGTCGTGAACTTGCCACTTTTCTGCAAGAGGAATGGCTTCAAATCCATCTGGCTACTGCACAGGACTTGTATCGGTCCTTCCCACGACGATTTGCAGCTGTATTTACCTCCTAAAGGGGCCCGACACCATACTAACTAATTATTGTGTCCTAAACTCATGTGTTTCATTTTCGTTCTCCACCCCTGTACATGTACAATGCTCAGTACTTGTATATGTAGTGCTAGTACCGTAAAATCCCACTTAATAGACATCATTCAGATACGGACTCCTCGTAATGACGACCACTGTTTACATTCCCCACGGAACAGCACGCACGCGTTATATTGAACATTACCCCTCTTTTACGGACTATCTAAGATATGGACGCGGGCATCGATCAGAACATCCCAATGTAATATATAATATAAAGCCACCTAGTTATGGCCAGCTAACGGTTTTGAGTACGACTTATAAAGATTTACCTTACTTTGGGGATTTAAATGTCTCTTGAAGATTGAAGGCTAGGTTTAAATGGTTGTTTTCAGTAGTTGTAAGCTGTAAGGTTTGAAACCTTACCTGTGAACTTGTAAATATCAATTGCTAAACACTCATAAGTATAGTGAAACACTAATGATTTAGGGTAAGAAATCATTAAGCCGTCACTTATTTCATTGTCCACACTTAATTCTTCTCCATTGCCACATCATTACAGAACAATGTTGGCTTGCAGAACATCAAAGGCTTCTATCAAATCGCACTTCTATCAACCCTCCCGTGGCGTAGTGGTCTAAGCGCTGGCTTCTGGCCATTCGTCCGAGTTGGGTCCGGGTTTGAATCCCGGTTACGCATGAATGTTGTGTTTGTCTTACAGCTCTGGATCTCTCTCTTCCCTGGAGCCAGTGGCCCTAAATTAGGGACGGGCGACTGCTTATAGCCCATTGAGTGATCCGTGGTGGTCGTTAAGCCTCCAAATCCAAAAATGCATCCACTTGTATCTAATAAGTCGTTATCTCAAAAATACACAATACCAAGACGTTATCTCGATTCCTCTCTCCGCTCAACAAATCGTAATCACAAAATGCTCTCAACAACAAATCCTTAGCTCACTCTGCTCTTAACAAATCGTTATTTCAAAAGACTTTGACCTTACCTTGCTCTTACATTCAATGATTACATTTGATTGATCTCTGAATCTCTGCTAGTGATGGCAAACTTAAAAAACTCGTCAGGGAAAATAATGTAGCGTTATGTCAGAAAACGCTTAACGAGAAGAAAACAAATCTAATTTAACTTCCTTTTCAGTTTAACTAGAGGTATCCGCGGTATCGGTGTACGAAAGAATTTTTTCAATCGAGTTTTCAGAAGCTCAAATTGTGCTGCAAATACGTCAGAAGCAGAAATAAACGCTTGCGTCCCCTGGTGACCAAACCATTTTTTACCAAAAATTAGAAATTATATGCAAAACATTTCCCACCAGGAGCTGTGTTCGATGCAGGAAGGATTTTCCAAATCGGGGGTTTTAGAAGCAGAGATATCGTAGAAAACGTAGTTTACCTTTACGCCCTCTAGCGGAAAATCTATGCATTACTTGAAAAGAGACCGTACCTGAAATAGTCTTCGACATAAACGGCATCGAAAGGAAAAACAAATTTTTCAAACGGATATGTAGGAAGAAATACATGGAATAAAATGTATTTTAAATTCGATATCATCTGCGGCGAAGTTGTGCATCAGGGTAAAAACACGAAATGCAAGAATCATCATTCATACATTTCAAGCTTCACCACAATGCAAAAAGAATTTTTCAAATAGGATTTAATAGTTGCAGAGATATCGTGTCCACAGACGGACGGACAAAGTGATAACATAAGAACAATCTTTTTTTTCCCTTTTTTTATATGTAAAAGACGCGCTAAAAACTGAGCAAAACCTACAAAAAATATGACACCGAATTTTCGGTTGTAATAAGCACGTCTTTTGAATCCGTTCTGACACGAATTAAATTTATCAGAGCTATTCAAAGTCAATGGAACCGGTTAGGAAAACGATCAACCGGTTCCTACAATCGATAAAACATCCACAAACAGAAACATCTACTTAGTTTTACCAGCGGCTAAAAAGCATGCTACGAAAACAACAAATGGCGCACAAAAAGTTTCTCATAGCACAAAGAAGGTATCAGAGACAAAGAGATTTTGAAATCGAACAGTTAAAAGAAGAAATATAGAAAAGGAAACATGATATGAGTCTACGTGTGTTAACGGAAGAATGTTGCATAACGGAAAAGTTGAAAATAGGCGAAAAATATTCTTCATTCAAAAAGCTATGCTAAGGAAAAAGAACCTTTCAAATACGTCTCGCAGAAGCAGAGACAGCGAAAAAAAAAAGTTTCAATCTTTACGCACCTACCGGGAAATCTTTGCATTATTTAAATAGGTAATAATCCACATCTTTGTTCTAGCAAATGACATACAGTAAAAAGAAATTTCTCAGTAGTGTTTTTAGGAGCTGCGATACAGCTCCAAACTGAAGTACAAAAACACCACCTACCGACAGAAATGTGAACTATAAAATTCCTTATATACTAGCCTAAAGTGTTCTACAAGATAAATGGCATCCCGTGTTGAAAGAATTTTTTAAATCGGACATGTAGAAGCAGATCTATTAAGAAAAATAGATTAAGCATTTAGCAGCGAAATTGCGCATTAATTCGGGAAGAATGTGGGCACACAGAGTTTGCTTAGTTAGTAGTGTCTGGCCGAAAAAGAAGTTTTTCAATAGGGTTTTTAGTCCCGAAGATATTGCTGTAAACGAAAACGTGAACTTACGCCATTTTCTGGTAGACTTGTGCGTTAAGAAAAATTCGAAAATATATGCGAAACATTTTTCAGCGGAAACGCTCTCCAACAAAGAAAGAATTTTTCAAATCGGACTCTTCGAAGCAGAGCTATGGACAAAACTAAGCTATGCATCTACGCCTCCTGGCGGAAAAACCATGCATTGTTTTAAGAAGAAAGTATTCTCGAAAGGTTTTTCGATGTGAACTGTATCGGTTTACGAAAGAATTTTTTCAATCGAGTTTTTAGGAGCTTAGATTTTGCTGCAAATGCATCAGAAGCAGAAATTAACACTTACGCCTCCTGGTGGCGAAACCGTTTTTTACCAAAAATTAGATATTATGTGCAACAGATTTTCAATCAGGAGCTGTATCAGCTGCAGAAGGAATTTTTCAAATCGGAGTTTCAAGCAGAGATATCGGGAAAAACGCAGTTTAGTTTTACGTCCCCTAGCGGAAAATCTATGCGTAACTTGAAAAACTGACTATACCTAATAGCAGACGTGCCAACCTTCAAAATCTAAAAATCAGGAGATTTTTTACAGCTCATAAAATCACATGAGCGCATTTTTTATCGAAATTTTTCAGATGCAGGAGCAATTTTCAAGAAGTAGAATTATTGGTACATTGCACTTTTAATGTTTAAAAAGTTATTCTAACTGCAGACTGTATGTTTATATGCAAAATAAAAAGCAGAGTGAAAATAGTTGTCAACCAGATACAATTAATAGAATTTTTTTTTTTTTTTCGCCCTCGAAATTCCGTTTTCGGAAATTTTTCCTCTATTTTCAGACTGAAATACAAATATTTACGGAATAAAATGATATATAACAACAATACTAGACAGAGGCAACATCACAGGAAAAAAAAATCACGATTACGGAAAAAATCTTTATTTCGTTTACTTCCGTCTTTCAAAGACGAAATACCGCCCCGATACGTATTTTTACGGATTGGTGAAATTCTTCGATGAGTAGTTTTACGCGCCGAGAAAAATTCACGATGCGAATTTTTACGCCCCGAGAAAAATTCCCGACGCGTACTTTTTCGTGGGGAGAAAAATTCCAGATGCGTGTTTTTCCGCGTCGTAAAAAATTCCCGATGCGTATTTATACGCGTTGATAAAATTTCGATGAGTACTAGAAGCGTAATTAGATTACGCATTTTGGAGAACTCTGGTCGGCACGTCACTTGAGCACTCCCGTGGAGAGAGAGAGAGAGAGAGAGCTACGGCACGACGCGGAGCCATCGTTATACTTGATGGCTCCGCACGAAGCCGGCGAGTCAAAGATGACGTCATCGCGTAACACGGCGCTCGTAAGGTCCGGTAGAAAATCTAAATGGATGGTTGCAGCCTGCAGGGGATTGAAATATTTCGATTGAGCAATCGAAATATTCAAAAATCCGTAAAAAAAAAAAAAAGACTTCTAACCGTAAATCAGTAAAATTAAGCAGAAATCCGTAAATTTTACGGATAATCCGTAGAAGTTAGCAAGTATGCAACATCCATGCCCCACTGCGATTCGAACCCAGACTCCATCTCGGACAATTTGTCGAAAGCCGGCGCTCAGTTTCACATCTTTATTATGCAGTAAAGACAATAACAGCTAATATGTAAAGAAGAAACAAAGTGCCAAAGATGTGACATAAAATAAAACATTAAAACCCGCGAAAGTAGCGTAATGCAAAAGGAAAAATCTCCCGCAAAAAGTAAGCGAAAGGAATGAGAAAAAAAAAAAAAGCAAATTCACAAACTAAGTGTACACAAAATGCTACAATAGAAGATAAAACAAAGCTGACAATAACAGATTCGCAATTAGAGATGAACAAAGGAGCACATCAATCTTCTACAAAATGCGACGAAGAAGGGAAAAGAGATAAACATGGTGCAAAACAAGAAATAAAAATCTCCACAGTAAAGCAAAACCGAAAAGCACTCCTCAAAACTCTGAAGAAAACATAAATAGAGCTCACAGCTAAGAGCGGGGAGACGTGAAACGATAATAGGTCACAGTTGGCGCGCGAGTGTGTTTGTAACCAACATAAATTGACCGCTGCGCCACCGGTGGTGGCTTTCTTTTTGCAGATACGAGGAGAGGAAAAGTACGATACTGATGACTGTAAATGCCGTCTTGCATCGACGCAGAAAGAAAAATATTTCACAAGCCGTTCGAAATCTTTTTCTTCTGCGTCGATCCAAGGCGGTGGTTGATGAAATTTCGTTATTTCGACCATCGTAACAAATCGATGAAAATAGGGAGAATTTGACATTTATCCGGAGGGCAGGAGGAATGGCTGAAAATCGGGAGTCTCCCGCCTAAATCGGGAGAGTTGGCACGTCTGCTAATAGTCTTCGACATAAACAGAATCGAAAGGTAAAGGAATTTTTTAATCTGACGTTTAGAAGCAAATATATGGAATAAATGTATTTTGAATTCGATAACGTTTGCATTTACGCCCTCTAGCGGCAAGCATCGTGAAAGAAAACGAAATAAATGATCATCATTCGCACATTTCAAGCTTCCCAATGCAAAAAGGAATTTTTCAAATGGGACTATTAGTTGCTGAAATATGGTGTGGACGGACGGACGGACTAACCGATAACATAAGCACGATTTTTTTACAAAAGACGTGCTAAAAAACACACCGGACTGTTTTGTTCTTCTGTAGAACAACCTCCTCTGAAATCAATTTGCCTCATTTAGAAATGGTGACTCCTGATACGCCTCGTAAGGGCCAAGATTTTGAAAAGAAAAACACCAAATTAAAATAGTAAGTACCGAATCAAAAGTAAGATACGAATGAATGCCCTGTCCTGTGGTTTCTAGTTCTTTCCATGAACAAACAGTCCGAAATTCAGAATAAGCGATACCTAATAGTCCTTGTGCTGATCCAGGTAACAAGTGAAAAACCTTTCCTGGAATTTGCCTTTGTGAAACAGAAGTCGTTAAAATGATAGATAGCGGGGTCTTTCACAGTTCTACGAAACCGTCATTCAGAAAATTGGCAAATGAGAATGACTTCCGACTTTTGCTGGGGAGAAGAAAAATCCAATGTCATGAAAGAGCATTTCGTTCTGTCAAATAAAGCTTTAGCTGGCAGTTAAAAATGATCATTGCTCGGAATTCTAAAAATAGGTTACGATGAGGCAAAATGCGCGCTTGGGGTAAATTGTGAATCATTCTTTGCGATTCAGGTTATTCATGCAATTATGATAAATGCGCGACTTTCTGCAGCAAATGCTCCTATTTACACGGCATAATTATTTGTATTCCTTGGAAAGTGAACGAATTCTAAGTTATGAATCGCTACTGCCACTGAAAAGCGCGAAAACGAAAGGAAATCCATCAAAAGGACGTGAATGTAAAGAGCTTTATCTGCATATAGGAGAACGAAACAACTGAAAGCTTGCAGACGAAAGAAATAATACAAAAATAAGAACCTTGTAATATACTTAATCAACTATTTAATGCTTAAAATGGAATTTCAAAAGTAACGGCAGCACTGATATTATAACAATCATGAATACTACAGTTCTTTTTTGACTAAAAACCAGTCGTTATAACGATGTCAACGTCAATTTTTGCAAACAGTCTGTATATGGTGTGGACACTTATTTTGCATTGTTATTAACCCTTTTGAATATACACCAATGAGCCAGTACATTATGACCATCCCCAGCCTAGAGAAATGAGCGCACCTGGAAACTAAACGGTGGTGCAGGCGAAGTTCAATGAGCAGTATACACTGAAGTGCCAGAAAAACTGGTACATCAGTCTAATACTTGGTAGGTTCCGCACGGTAGCGCAGGACTGCAGAAATAAGACGGGGCATGGACTCCACTAGCTTCTGGAAATATGCTGTTAGGCAATGCACACCATACTTCCTGCAGAGCGTTCCACAATTCGGGTGTATTCCGAAGTCTCGGATTCCTGTGTTCGATAGCGCGTTGCATGGCATCCCAAATGTGTTATATCACGTTCAGATCTGGGGACTTGGGTGGGAAGGGCAACACCCCAAACTTAGATAAATGCTCCTCTAACCATATCCCGACACTTGTATGGAGGTGCATTGTTCTGTTGGAAAAGGCCCAACCCATCAGCATGAATGCAGGACATGAACGGGTGTACCTCGTCAGAAAGGATGCGCACATAGCGTTGGCCGGTCACAGACGTTTGTAGACGTACCAGGGGTCCCAGTGAAGTCCAGCTAAACACACCCCATACCATTACGGACTCACCTACCAGCCGGTACAGTCCTCTGTTGACAGGCACGATCCATGCCTTCATGGGGGTTTGCGCCACACACGAATCCTTCCATCTGCCCAGATGCAGTTGGAAACGCGACTCGTCAGACCAGGCTACTTGTTTCCAGTCATCAAGTGTCCAGTGTCGGTGTTGCCGTGCCCAAGCGAGGCGCATAGCACTGTGTCGAGCACCCATCAAGGGGACTCGAGTTGGGCGTCGGCTTCCAAAGCCCGTATCGTTGCACAGTCCGGACGCTGATGCTTGTTGAGGCTCCAGCATTGAATTCCGATTATACCTGCGAGAGTGTCGCACGCCTATCGTGTGAAACGATTCTTGACAGCCGACGATGGTCACGTTCACTCAATGTCCCAATGTCTTTTTACGGCCACACTGGTATCGTAGGTTGCAGGTTTTGTCGGATTTCTTGTAGTCACGGTACACTCTTGCAATGGTCGTCCGTGAAAATCCGAACTTCGTTTCTACCTCCGAAATACTATGGCCCATCTCACGAGCGCCAACTATGACACCGCGTTGAAAATCGCTTAAATTGTTATTACTTGTCATTCTCATGCCGAAAACAACTCTGACAGCTGGCAAGGATGTCTATCGCTTTATATACGCACTGGCGGACGCATCCGAGTACGCGCATAGGTGACGTTGCTATGTTTTGCATAAGCTCGTCTGTACCAGTTTTTCTGACACTTTAGCGTACACCGAAGAGCAATTGAATTAGAGATACCTGTCTAGTAACGTGTAGCACCACCTTTCGTCCTGATGACGGCGGCGATTCGTCTCGGCATGGACTCGACAAGACACCGGAAGCGTTGGGAAGCCATACGGATCCACGACCCCTGAACAAGCTCCCACACTTCACGAAGATTTGATGGAGGGGGGTCAGAGCCGCGAACATCTCTCTCGATGGCATACCAGATGTGCTCGATGGGATTGAGGTCAGGTGACCTAGCTGGCCAAAAAGCGAGGTCACGTCGGTGGAATGTTCATCCAACCACCCGGATACAATTCGGGAGCGATCGCACGGTGCATTGTCTTGTTGCAGAATAAGGTCCCCAGTGGGATGTTGAAGACGCACAAACGGGAGCAAATGGTCGTCCAGGATATTCCGGTAACGTTGACCGGTGAGGGACGATGTCACACGTACCAGGGGTCCCATTTCAGTCCACGTAAACAGTCCCCAGACGAGAATACCATCCCCACTAGCTTGAAGAGTACCCTGCTGGCAAGAAGGATCCATCGCTTCATGTGGTTTGCGCCATACTCGTATCCTGCCATCCGCATGTACTAACGTGAATCTCGACTCATCATTCCAGACAGCATTTTCCGACATGTCTAGGGTCCAGTGGCGATGTTCCCGCGCCCATGCTAATCTTTGCACCCTGTGATGTGCGGTCAGCAGCGGTACCCTCGTGGGACGATGGCTTCTGTACCCCATAGCGAGGAGATGGTTCTGGATGGTGTGGCTGCTTACACGTTTTTGTACACCAGCGTTAAATTGCCGAGTGATTTCTTGCACTGTGGCCCGTCTATCCGCTGTTACAATACGAGCTAGCCGACGATGACCCCGCTCATCCATAAGCTGTTGTCCACGGCAGTTGGCCCTTGCAGGGATGGTTTTACCGGATTCGATGTACTCACGGTGCACCCGTGACACAGTGGCTCGTGAAAATCCCAGTGCCTGCACGACTTCCGAGATGTAGTGACCCATTCGTCGGGCCCCGACAATTTGCCCACGATCAAATGCTCTTAGATCCTTCGTCTTACCCATAATGCGTCCGACTCTTACTGATTCCCGTTGCATCACTCCTTATATTGTCGGATCGCTGCATACGTCATGTCGTTTCCGTTTACGGGGCCGCCCACAGCGCCACAATTGCATAACGCCAGCTGTCTCTAATTCAATTGCTCCAGTGTATAAACAACTCGAGGATCGGCTCTCGCATTTAGTAGAGTGTTCGGAGTTAGAATGGGAAAAGGTGACGATTTAACGGAGTTTGACAATGGACAAATTCTGATGGCACGGTGACTGGGAACGACGATCTCGGAAACGGCGCGGATTGTGGGTTGATCATGTGCCGCCGTAGTGAGTACGTATCAAAAGTGGTACACAGATGGCCAAACGACGCCAGCCGTGTGTCGTCCGCATCTCATTGATGCCAGATGGGAACAAAGACTGTCGCGCATTGTTCACAGCGACCGCAGAGCCACAGTGCGACAATTCACTCGCAGTTACAACAGTGGTGATCAGGACAATGTGTCACAGTATACACAGTTCATCACAGCCTCCTGCGCATGGGCCTGAGTAACAGAAGACCCAGCTGGGTCCCCATGCTCACTGCATGTCATCGCCAACAACGCATGAAATGGGCCCAAGATCACCGAGATTGGACCGTGGATGAGTGGAATTAAGGGGCCTGATATGACGAATCAAGATTCCTGGATGATGAAGTGGAATTAAGGGGTCTGGTAAGATGAATCAAGATGGCTGAGAGCGGATACGCCGATTACCAACGGAGGCTATGGCATCTGGATGCACTGCTGGGCGGAAATAGGCTGGCGGCGATGTTTTCTTGGGACACTTTTGGCCCCATTATCCCAATAGTACAAACCCTGACAGCTGTCAGGTATCTGAACATCGTTGCGGACCAAGTTCACCCAATCATGGCCATTGTATTTCCTGCTGGTGATGGCCATTACCAACAGGATAATGCGCCATTCCACACTGCCAGAATCGCCAAGGAGTGGTTCAGGAACATGCTGGTGACTTTCTGTTAATGTCGTGGCTTCCAAATTCGCCTGACATGAACCATAATCGATCATTTCTGGTTCGACTTAGAAAAGCGGGTTTGTGCTGAATCACCACCACCCCGAAATGTACGGGAACATGCTGTTGACATTATGGTACCAGATACACCAGGATACCTGTCGCCAACTCTTCGAATCGATGCCTCGCCGAGTGGCTGCTGTTTTGCGGGCTAAAGGGGGTCCTATAGCTTATTAAATAGGTGGTAATAATGTAATTGCTCATCGGTGTACACTGCTCGAGATAGAAAATGCTACACCGGGAAGTATTTGTCCAGCACCAAGCAAATTGGAGGGTATGTGTCGACAGTTGGGTTATGTAAATGATTGCAGTCGAGAGATAATCACATGACACATGGAGGGAGATGAAAGGTAAAAACGAGTCGACGTAGCTAAGTTTGGACGTCCTCACCTGGACGTGTAGACCACTACATAGGAGTGATCTCGATGGCGAAAGCACGCGTAAGGAATGAGAATGCGTGGGCGACGTCATCGGAAACCCAACCATACCACAGACAACATTACGAGAGGCTATATCTACCTACGGCTGGTTGGTCCCTGCTTCGTCTCCCAGCTGAAACGCATCGGGATGAAATAACCGGCGGCCGAATGTTGCGACAGTGGTTGGAAGAAGATAGCGTGTGTCGTCGTAATAGCGATGCTGCATGTAGGCGGACGCCCAAACGCCCCAATCACCACATTCTGCAGCAAGCAATATCAGCCATACGGTCCACAGCAGACGACATGCGACTAGGTGTGCAGGCAGCTATAAACATCCCCTTTCCAACACGGACTGTGAATCGAAAATTAGTTGGTGCAGGTTTACGCTCCCGCCAACCATTACGACGAATGCCACTCGCCGTAGCACATCGGCGCTCAAGGTTGCAGTGAGGCTGTAGTAGACATACGTGGCGGGACGAATGGAGCCATGTCGTATTCAGCGACGAGTCTCGCTTCTCTCTCAGCGTCGATGATCGCCAATTGAAAGTCATCGACTTTGCTTGGCTGCCATTCGAGAGCGTCATATGGCTCCTCAGTCTTGTTTCATGGTTTGGGCTTATATCAGTTTCAATAGCGGTTCGCTACAAAGACAGTACGACGATACATTCATGAGGAGATCCTGCAGTTCGTTTTGTTGCCGTATCCCTGTGGTAATCATGGTGTCCAGTTTCAACAAGATAACAACCTACAGCACACTGCCAACATCATCATACAGTGCTTATAAGGTGCTCAGGTGCTGCCTTGTCCAGCACGATCCCCAGATTTCTCTCTAATAGAGAACACAGAGAATATGTGGTACGATATTGGCAAACGACTTAACACCCATGCACGACCCCCCTCGCAGTGTCTAAGAATTATGGACACAAGTCAACGACGCATGATCAGCAGTATCTCAGGACATCATCCGAAAAACTTTTCCACGCCATGCCACCCCTTGTTTCCGAATGTATAGCCCAGCATAGAGGCCATATTGACTCAGGCCACATTATATAGTCATTTGCAAAAGTTTAAGATCACCTGTTGGTATGACGAGATTTCTGCCGATTGCGTCAGCTACTGTCTGTATTACTCAACTTTCCTGTCGGTGTTGCATCATCCTACAGAGGCAGCTGTTGCTAGAGTTGGGAGAAGCGTGCGAGCATCAGTTTGCTTCTGGTTTACATGCTGAGAGGTTTTGTACGTCCTTTCTTTGTAGCGAGAATTGGGCAAAAAAAGCGTCATTAAGTGACTCAGAGGGCACAAATAGTGACTTTGTATCATAAAGAATACTCCGAACGTGACATAAGCAGAAAGATGAATGTGAGCAAGACTGCTTTTCATAATACGATCATGAAATGTCGAGATACAGGTGAATTCAGCGACCGAAAGATAAGTAGACGTCCCACGAAAACAACTCCACTTGATGACAATACCATAAGGTGAATAGTTATGCGTTCTTCGAAGAGTTCGTGCAAGAAAATCAAGGCCTTTCTACATTCAAAAGGGTCTGATATTAATATCAGCACTGTTTCCCTACGTCTTAGCAAAGATTTTGGATTAAAGTCTTATAAACCTGCACATAAACCTAGACTAACCTCTGTCATGAAAAAGAAGAGACTCCAGTTTGCAAAGCGTCATCAATCGTGGACTGCTGAAAATTGGAGCCAAGCTCTTTTTCCGATGAATCAACTGTGCTTCACTTTGAATCACGTGAAGCACATGTTCGACGACAAAATGGCAAAAGGTTTGATTAAAAGTACACCGTTAACACAGTGAACCATCTGTCTAGTCAGATGATAGTGTCAGCATCCGGTACCGCTTCATTATTCTTTTTGCCGACAGGCACTACCACGACTGGTCCTTTTTATATGGAAATTGTTACGTGAGAAGCTGTTAACTCATATGCAAGTGCACAGATGCACAATATTTATGCATGATGGTGCTGCATGCCACAGATCAAAGACAATAAAAAACTACCTGCAGAGGAAAAACATAACTGTGCTTGACTGGCCCGGTAATAGTCCCGACCTTAACCCCATCGAAAATTTGTGGACCATTTTAAAATACAAGGTAGCAGAAGAACAGCCATCAAATTCCGGAGCTTTGATTGACGTGATAAAGTACGTGTGGTGCAAAGACATTTCAAGTGACTACTGCAAATCCCTCATTGAGAGTATGCCACATCCTATTCTGTCCATTATAAAAAACAAAGGTGGCCACGCAATGCACTAATTTTGGTCTTTTTGAGTTGTAAAGAATGTAAGTATTCATCTGTAGTGTCATTTTTTCAAATATCTCTGACTAGCAATTTGTTGTTTATTTGAAAATATTAATTTTCAATAAATTGAAAACAGGTCTTAAGCTTTTCCTAAGGACTGTAATGTCTCCTCACCCTTCGCATTCATATAATCCCTCAAAAATTAAACCATTTCTTTCTCACCTACTTACCTACATGTGCATTAAATTTCGTCTCATTCCATGCATTCATTCCTCAATGTTGTCGCAATTTCTATGTCGAGCAGTGTATAAATGGAAGCTTGATTTATTTTACGTATTTTAATATTTTGTGCAGCAAACTGGTGAACCAGCACTAGCTTTTAGGCCATAACAGACATGACGTCTGTACAATGTCTATTAGGACAGAAGTGTTGTTCTGATAGACATTGGACAGATATTCAGATAAAGATGAATTTCACTAGCTCTGTCCTAGGCTATTTTTTTATGTTTTATTCACAAGACTCTAGCTTGCACAGCATACTGCCAATAGGAACGATAGGGACGTGAAAATATAACCTTAGGCGATAGTGAAAATACTTAGCTGGTTTATGTTTTGTTTTTTTGTCGTAGGACTATGTCTAACTCCGCGGATAGTATGGGGCGACTTATGGCCGACCGTCTGTGACAAAAATAGGTCCCAATTGAAATCATTATAACGTTAAAAGTACCTCCCGCACACTAATCGTGTTAGCATATTCGTAAACAGCGTGGAGTCCAATTCGCGTACTGCGCAATACATCGTGCGCGCTCTCGTCCCCTCGCTTCCTCTGTGCGCATGGGAGATGATGCAATATTTCTGGGTGTGTCGCCGCGTTTGACTCAGTCTATCTCGACAACCGCGAGCGCAACACGACTGTGCGTGGTATCGTTTTAAAGCTCTCGACGAGATCTATTCAAATACACGAACATTTCGCAGTGGTTTGAACTGAATATTTAAAAAATATATTATGAAACGGTGAAGACTTTTGACAATATCTTACTTTATCTGGGCAACCGTGAGTGCAAAACGATTGTGCGTGGTATCGTTTTAAAGCTCTCGATGAAATCATTATAGCGTTAAAAATACGTGCCGCACACTACTCGTGTTAGCATATTCGTAAACAGCGTGGAGTCCAATTCGCGTACTGCGCAATACATCGTGCGCTCTCTCCTCCCCTCGCTCCCTCTGTGCGCAGGGGAGATGGTGCAATATTTCTGGGTGTGCCGCCGCGTTTGACTCAGTCTATTGACTCAGTAACCGCGAGTGCAACACGACTGTGCGTGGTATCGTTTTAAAGCTCTCGACGAGATCTATTCAAATATACGAACATTTCGCAATGGTTTGAACTGAATATTTTAAAAAAAAACATGAAACGGTGAAGACTTTTGACAATATCTTATTTTATCTGGGCAACCGTGAGTGCAAAACGATTGTGCGTGGTATCGCTTTAAAGCTCTCGATGAGATCTATTCAAATATATAAAGAATATCGCAGTGGTTTGAGCTGAACATTTTGAAAATTGCTTTCTTGTGAACCGGTGAACACTTTTGATAATATCGCGGTTTATCTGTGGGCGCAAAACAACTGTGCGTGGTATCGTTTTACAGCTCCCGACGAGATCTATTCAAATGTATAAAGAACATATCATAGTGGTTTAAATTAAAGTTAAAAAAATGTTTTCGTGTGAACAGGTTACCATTTTAGACAATTCCGCAGAATTCGCAGATGAACGCAAGCAAAAGTGGAAAAACTCAAAACGAGAGGCAAGAGCAAGTGATGAGGAATGTAAGAAGCCCAAGAAGACAGAGCACCACATTGGGTAATTCGTTTAGCGATCTGCTTTGTGTTCGCAATGTATCCAGCATTATTTGCAAAAAGTATGTAAGCTACTTTTCATATCAAATAAACGCTTTGAAACCGTACTCGACTAGCTCATTTCAACTCTCCGATCTGCAAGTCGTAGTCCTACGTTTCAAACTGACGGCTCAATCAGAACTGAGCCTACTTGTATTAGGGGGTCCACCATGAGCAACTCTAAGATCTACAAGTAGTCGCTCGTCGCTAGTTTGGGGGCCCTGGTTCCAGGAAGGAGACGAAGTCAGCACCGTAAGACAAGCACACGGCCCACGCCTCATCCGGGAGCTCGGACCCAGATTGGATGACTAACCAGAAACATACACTTCAGACCACTCGTCCACAGGGACGGCAAAAACTTCGCTGTCCCTCTAGCATACTCGCAAATAAGATATATGCAGCTTTAGAATGACTTAAGAGCAGCAAGTGCAGTGTTGCCACTTCTCGGGTGAACTTATTGAAACACAGTAATTCATTTGTCCCAGTGGGCCCCGGTTCGAGTCATGGTTGAGGCATGAGTGGTGTGCTTGTCTTACGGATATGGCTCTCTCTCTTCTCTGGAACCAGTGGCCCTAAATTGGGGGGGGGGACTGCTTGCAGTCCTCAGAACTACCCACGGCGGTCGTTAAAACCCAAAACAAAACACGAAACAACACAGTAATTAAAATTCATATTTCTTTCCCATATTTCAAACTGCTCACAAGAGAGTAGTAATATGTCAAGTGAGACATTGATTTCTGAACACAGAAATTTTGATTTCTGTGTTCTCATTTCAACTCAAATGGACCCGAATTTTGGGAAGAAAATTTTTAACAGTAACATACAGTGGGCATCCTATAAGGAACACTTCACATTATTTATGGGGAAAAAAACTTTGTTAACTTTTAAAATTTATGTTTACATGATAAACTCTGCGATAAAGTTCTCTACAATAAAACTTTTCTAAAGCAAAGGTAGTTCTATTGATTTTGGAAAAAAAAAAAAATGCTCATATGATTGGCACCAGCGTGATGATATTCATCAGACCATAAAATTACCATGTTTTCCCTCCATTTAAATAAAGTTTTAGGTACAATCAATGAGCGAAAATGAAAAAAAAAAAAAAGTCTCGTACGAGGAGCAATACATTCTAAAATGCCTGTGCTTTGTTGTGTCATGACAATATCGTACCATTACTTTTAGTATCCGCTAACTTCAATACACATCTGTGTTCCAGCTGTGTCAACCCTCGACAACAAAAGTCCTTCATTACGTCCAGCAAACTATGTCTCCTGGGTTTCCTGAAGCTCGTCATCGTTTTGAAGCGTGTTTCACGCTTGCAGAGACGACAAAGAACTCCATAACAACATACACTGTAAAAAAATTCCAAAATTCATCGACACATTTTCCACAATTCCTTTCGTGCATTAACGTTGCATATTCCTGATACAACCTTTTCCGTGAAAAAACGGGGAGGGGGAGGAATTTTTCGTACTCTAGGAAAATTCTGAATTTTCAGAAACCTTTCCGCAATTCCTTTCGCACATGAAAGGGAAAATTCTGTTCTCACTTTTTCCATATCCATTAGACGAAAATTTTCCGGTAATAGGAGCGATTTGCGGGAATATACTTGAGGTTTGATTAACTGTCAGTTGTCATGCCGGGGATCTTATTTCACAATTCTTCATCAAGATCGGATATCGTGGATAGCATATCGCATAAAATTTTGGTTTATTGTAACACCAGATATTCCTTCCCCTCTCCTCCATTTTATGCACCAGCTATTGTACATATATAAAAACATCGTTCTTTCCGCGTTTTATCAACACACAGCAACCGAAAAATTGTTATTCGGCCACTGCTGGGGAATCGAATCCCAGATCTCCCGATATCTAGCCGAGCGCGTTATTCTTACACCACGGTGGCCAACAATCAACGGCGCTATGTGTGTTTTTCTGTCAGCTTCTCACATCATAAATCCGTAAGATGGGCTCAGCTACTGAGATGTCTCCATCTAGTGGGCACTAGATGGAGACCTCCATCTAGTGATCATTTCGATCGTATCGTCTCCATCTAGTGCCAACTAGATCTCCATCGTTTCTATCTAGTGCCCACTAGATGGAGACGTCTCAGTAGCGGAGCCTATCTTACGGATTTATGATGTCAGAAGCTAACAGAAAAACACACATAGCGCCGTGGATTGTTGGCCACCGTGATGTAAGGCTAACGCGCTCGGCTAGATATCGGGAGATCTGGGATTCGATTCCCCAGCAGTAGTCGAATAACAATTTTTCGGTTGCTGTGTGTTGCTAAAACGTGGAAAGAGCGATGTCTTTGTTTATTCACTCACGCCACGTGTGTGGAAGATTTTCACTATTGTATATTGTGTTACCGTGAGAAACCGGGTACTTAAATTACTGTACAGGTGATTGTATGATGTCTATGTATCAGTTTGTGGACCCCTTAAGACATCAGCTGTTACAATTGCAGCTTACCAACAGTAAATTTTATTTAAGAACAAGGACACCAATTACACTTAAAATAGTACTAGTGATCCGAATTTCTTGGCGTAGAATAAAAATCAAAGTTTCCAAGCTTTCGCACATCAACCAGATGGCTTTTTGCGCCTTTTCATTTATTGTCTAGTCAAGTTACCACGTTCAAATTGTTGAAGTGTTCCATTATCCAGTTTGCAGTTAGCTGTCTACTTTCCTTGAAAAGGCCATCTGGTTGATGTGCGAAAGCTTGGAAACTTTGATTTATATTCTACGCCAAGAAATTCGGATCACTAGTACTATTTTAAGTAACTTTTATATTTAGGAGTTTTGTGAAAAAATACAATTGAACGGCACATTTCAGCTTTTCTTATAGATAACTGAAAGTCATTGTCAGTTTAAAAGATCTCAAGTTCCAATATTGCTTCGAAAAATCACGATGGAAAAAATACGTAATAAGTCCTCGTATAGAAAAAGCAAAATTATTTCAAACCTATCGAGGAAAATAATAAGCTCCGACAGAAAATAAAATGACTAATTCATCTGTGTTAATAGCAAAAAAAAAAAAAAAAAAAAAAACAGTTCAGCATTGCGCGATTAGAGTTTCATCTTACACGTGGCTGTGCGTTACGGGCTTTCTGGCTTAACGGTAGCAAGCGTAGTTGCCGTTGAAGGCAAACCCAGACGAATCCGGTTCGAACCCCACCAGGGAAAAGTATTACGTCAGGAAATGAGAATCTCTGGTAAAAGGAAAAACTCGAAACGGACTTTTCTGAAATAAACAGAACTTCTGACTACGTAAATTATGTCAAAATACCGAAGTTCGAAGAAACGAAAACTTTTAAAAACGGAAATTTCATTAAAAGACGGGAAAATAAACAACAACTTTGCTGCACTTTATTTTCAGGAATTATCCGTGAATCTACAGTTTAGCATGGCATACAATCTCTGTAGATATCTATCATGAGCTGGTAAGCGTTGACCACAGCAGTTTCTTCATCCGTAATAAAATTCAGTAATTTTTCGGTGCTTCAATTTTGCAATTTTCTCCGCCATTACTAACTGACGTAATAAATCAACTCCAGCAACTGATATCAGGTGGCTGTCTCCTTGATTTGCCGAAGGATAAAGCAAGCAGTGGCCTAACTTCAAGTTTCGGACTCGGGCAGGAGTTTGAATTGGGGAACCTACCGCTTCAAAGACGGGAAAATTATAACATGTAGACTATTTAACATTGTGGAATAAGAAAAATCACGAACTAGAGGGATTAAAAATCAGAATTTTTCATGAAATCATTGTAAATACATCAAGGCGTCGTTGCCCAGCTCGCAACAGCCTGTCAAATCACTTAGAACAGACAAAACTGAAATGCAAATAAAACAGTTGTGACGTACTACAGAGGTGAAGCACGTGACAAGACGGAAAATTTGCAGCGATAAATTCCGTCGGTGCAACTTAATTGGGAAAGCATTCGGTTTCGGAGCAGAAGGAAGCGACTTCTAGTCCGCCACTGGCAAATTTGTGTTATCACATAGGCGCCAGAACGGAAAAATAGATCTACTGGCCACTGGGCTTTTCGAAAAATGCGTGATGTTCCTCCCACACATCGTCCGGAATAAATGAAAATTCGAGAATTCCTTCTTCGCTTCAAAAATGCGTGATGCTTTTTCCACACATCGTCTGGAATTAATCAGAATTCCTTCTTCTTCAAGCAGGTTTTGCGGTAGACCTGAAACCTACGCTTTCATTCTCCCGCCTTTCTCAAGGAAGGGGGGGGATATATGTGACGTACTACAGAGGTGAAGCACACATCAAGACAGCAAAGTTGCTGCGATAAATTCCGTCGGAGTAGCTTAATTGGGAAGCATTCGGCTCCGGAGTAGAAGGATGCTAGTTCGTGCCACGCCACTGCCAAATTTGTGTTTTCACACAGTGATCCGATTGTTACAGGTATTGTATATATAAATGAAGAGCCCATTCTTGATACATGTGTACATTATGTTTCAAAAGAAGAACGCTTAATCAGTGCATTCTTCCAGTTCTCACTTATGAATCAGTGATATGGAACTTAACGAAAGAAAGACATACAGAGGCTGCGGACAACTAAAAGAAACATGGAGAGACGTGTAATTCGTGCAACCAAGAAAAAATAGGAAAAAGAACTCACGGATCGCAAAAATGAAAAGAGATGATAACATCATGATCAGAATGGAGATCCTCAAGTGGGAATGGGTTGGACATATTGCTAAAAAAACTGACAGCCGTTGGACAACTGAAATATTAGATTGGATACAAAGGGACAGAAAAAGACACAGAAGAAGACTATGCGGCAGATGGGTGAATGAAATTCGAAAGCATGTCGGAGGGACTTGGAAGAGAATTTCTTAAGACAAAAAGCTGTCGAAGTAACTTGAGGAGACTTCACACTGAGCCACATACGTCGTCATCATCATCATATATACACTCATCGTCATAAAAATTCGCCCACCAAGAAGGAGCCGTCGGATTGAAATTAGATTTTCGTAGTGAGATGGTACATACCAAGGACAGAAGTGATTACAATGCCACGGCAGCAGGACTATTTCCCGCGGACCTACGGTACACATTCCGGTCAGCGTTAGTACCGTGTCGGACCGCCTCCTGCACGGATACAAGCGGTGATACGGACCGGCATGGAGTCCGACGCCGTATGTTATCCTGGGACAGATTGGCCCACACTTCTTGCAACTGACGCTCTAAATCATGAACACTGGGACATGGAGAAAGCTGGCGTCCAATCTGGTCCCACACGTTCTCGATGGGCGAGAGATCAGGCGATCTGGAAGGCCACGGAAGCGTCGAAGCATGACGTAGACAGTCCGGGGAAACCCGAACCCTGTGGTAATGGGCGTTATCTTGTTGGAAAGTGGCTCCAGGCTGCCCCGCCAAGAAAGACAGCACATGGGGCCGCACGATCTTCTGTACGTAGCACTGAGCTGTCAACGTCCCTCGGATCACTGCGAGGGAAGTCCGGCTCTCAAACGCGATGGCTCCACAGACCATCACGCCTGTAGCTCGGGATGTGTGCAGCTGTACAGTGAGGTTGGGATTGTAGCGCTCACCTGCGGTCCTCCACGCTCTGACACGGTAGTCGTCTATTCCCATACAGAAGCGGAATTCGTCGCTGAAGACTATACGTCGCCAGTCCGTAGCATTCCACGTTGCTCGCTGCTAACACGATTGCAATCGACCCCGACGATGGTCAGGTGTTAATGGCAGAAAACGCAAGGGCCGTCGAGAGTGCAGATTCGCCTCTGCCAGGCGTCTGGAAATAGTTCTGGCGGACACTGGAGTCCCTTGTACAGCTGCCACATGTCTCTGGATATTGGACAAGGAAGTCGTTGCATCTGAGCATGTCGCTCTCACGATCTCACGGTCCTCTCTTCTGGTGGTGTGTCTGGGTCGTCCACAGCCAATCCGCTGTGTCCTGGTGCCTTCCCGGTTCCATTGATCCCAACACGATCGCACCGCACTGTCCGACCGGCCCAAATGGCGGCCAATTAGGCTCACCGGCCACTCTGCCTCTCTCATCCCGACGATACAGTCCCTATCAAACTCCGTAAGTTGCCCGTACGCACATCTACGGCGGCTCCTCGGCATGTCTGTCGCTCAGGGATCTCACCTGATTCTTACCGTGCACTTTGGCACGAGCGTGGAGTCCCCTGCGCGGCGCCTTATAAGCCCCAATGATTGTGATTGCAGAGCCAGTCTTGGACGCGCGGGCATGCGGAATCACACGAAACCTTAATCATTTGCATGTCTACCTACCCCGTAGCTATTCGCCGATTTTCGTGTTAATCGCACGCTTTTTTCTTGATGCTCGGATTTTTACGACAATGAGTGTGTAATGAAAAGAGTGGAAGCCATGATCAATGTAAAATGCTTGAAATGGAAATGGGCTGGACATATTGATAGAAGAAACCGGACCACCGATGCACAACTGAAACATTAGGCTTCATATCAAAGGATAGAAAAACAGAAGCAGACAAGCGGACCACGTAGGAGATGGGAGGATGAAGTTAGAAAGCATGCTGGAGTGACATAAAGGAGACTGGCTCAAAACAGGCCATCATGGAAGAAACTTGGGGAAACCTTCATCCAGCAATGGATTAATATGGTTGATGATGATGATATACACATAGAGCACACGCATTTATGTACGTATCATGAAATTGTTGATGGTAGTGTTTTAGACTTCTTTCGCATGGTGCACTTACAGGCAGCCCTCCACCTGTTTTTCAGAAATCGTCAAATAGAAGTAAAAAAAATAAGAATATTAAAAGCTAATGCATAATTTGAACCTCGCTGAGCCGCCCCGTTGGCGCAGTGGTCTAAACGCTGGCTTATGACCATTCGTTCGAGATGGGTCCCGGTTGGAATTCCAGTGTGGCATGGATGTTGTGTTTGTCTTACGGCAGTGGCTCTCTGCCTTCCCTGGAACCAGTGGCCATAAATTAGGGACTGGCGACTGCTTATATATCACTGGGTTGCTCACGGTGCTCGTTAAAACCCCAATCCAGAAAAAAAAAAAAAAAAACTCGCTCAAAGACGAGGGACCCGTTGAGTTTCTAGAGCCCGGACGGAAATGACTGCTCTGCCTCATGCTAGTTATGTCCCTGCGGACAAGCATTGCTCCACTACGGTAGCCGAGTAGTCTGAGGCTGTGCTTCTAATCATTCACCCGACATTAGTCTAGGTTCAGGTCCCGCATGAGGAACGGGTGGTATGCTTGTCCAATAGCGCTGGCTCTCCCCACTGCCTGGAGCCAGTGGACCCAGGTCAGTGGCCGGCGAACGTCCATGGCCCTCCGAGTTGCGCATGATGGTGGTTAAGGTGGATCCACCTAAAATCTTTGCCTTTTATTTCCAATGGGCAAACTTTTGCATCCATTTTTTCTCAATTAATGCGTTGCCAAGTATCAAAATGTGAACATATATAAAAACAACGTCGTATTATAGCCTAGTATATTTAATATTTTCTAAAACTTAACCATAATTACATTAAAAATCAACAACTTTTGCTTTGGTGGTGTTCAGACCAGAAAATAGATGGCACGACCTGTACATTGATGACGTCAGTAAACAAACAAATGTTGGATTGCTTAATTATGGTTAAATTTTATAAAATACTAAGTATACTAGGCTATATTATGGAGTTATTTTTATCGATGTTAAAATTTTCATCCTTGGGAACGCATTAATTGTGAAGAAAATGGCTACGGAAGTTTGCCCATTGGAAATGCAAGGCAAAGATTTTAGGTGGATCTACCTTAAACCCCGAACCTCCGATCATTCGTCCGAAAGGAGTCCGGGTTCGAACCCGGGGAGGCGTTGATGTTGTGTTTGTCTTACGGCACTGGCTCTCTCCCTTCCCTGGAACCAGTGACCCTAAATTAGGGACGGGCGACTGCTTATAGCCCATTGAGTTGCTCACGGTGGTCGTTAAACCTCCAATCAAAAAAAAAAAATTAGGGACGGACGACTGCTTATGGCCCATTGAGTTGCTCACGGTGGTCGTTAACCTCGAATCAAAAAAAAAAAAAAAAAAAACGAAACAACAAGTACTGTCGACTTTCTTGCGTTGCTTCATCACATTAGCACTCAGTAACATGAAGCAGTCAAATTCTTATCATGTAATAAACAACTGACTAAAGTTATACGCGCACTGCATATATTTTATCAAGTTAAAAACATGCACACAATTTGCAGTAATTAATAACGGTTCCTCAGTTTTTGTTTGTGGAAAGACAAGAGGCCGACCCTGTAGCTGCGTTGTAGGAAGCGGTGACATCTACTCATTCGTTCGAGATTGGTCCGGGTTCAAATCCCGAGTGGGATATGGATAGAGTGTTCGTCTTACGGCACTCCATTACCTAGAACCAGTGGCCACAAAATATGGGCAGGAGCCCGCTTATAGGCTATTGAGTTGATCATGGTGTTCATTAAACCCGAAAAGAGGAGAGGATTCCTCTTCTTCTTCTTCTTCTTCTTTTTTTTTTTTAAGTTTTAACGACCACCGTGAGCAACTCAATGTGCTATAAGCAGTCGCCCGTCCCTAATTTAGGGCCACTGGTTCCAGGGAAGGGAGAGAGCCAGGGGCCGTAAGACAAACACAACATCCATACCTCACCGGGATTCGAGCCCGGATCTATCTTGGACGAATGATCAGAAGCCATCGCTTAGACCACTGCGACACGGGGGGCGTCTGATTCTTCTTTACATAAATTACATAAATAGGATGTCTTGTAAAAATGCTGTTTCGGATGTTGCTGGATTTTTTTTTTTTTTTTTTTTTTTTTTTGAGATTTAACGACCACCGTGAGCAACTCAATGGGCTATAAGCAGTCGCCCGTCCCTAATTTAGAGTCACTGGTTCCAGGGAAGGGAGAGAGCCAGTGCCGTAAGACAAACACAACATCCATGCCTCACCGGGATTCGAACCCGGACCCCTTCCGACGAATGATCAGAGGCCAACGCCTTAGACCACTGCGCCACCGGGGCGGCTTGCTGGATTTTGAGCAGTGGCGTGTTTAGATGGGGAGCGTAGGGGGACAGGGCCGTGCCCCGCGAAAGCGTTTTATTTTTTATATTTTTTAGTTAAAATGCGACTTATATTAGAAAACAATGCTTTAATAAAAATGCATCAACTTACATTAGGCCGCCCCGGTGGCGCAGTGGTCTAAGGCGCTGGCCTATGATCATTCGTCCGTAAGGGGTCCGGGTTCGAATCCCGGTGAGGCATGGATGTTGTGTTTGTCTTACGGCACTGGCTCTCTCCCTTCCCTGGAACCAGTGACCCTAAATTAGGGACGGGCGACTGCTTATAGCCCATTGAGTTGCTCACGGTGGTCGTTAAACCTCCAATCAAAAAAAAAAAAAAAAAAAGATATCAAAATTTTAGGCCTCATTACACTTCTTGATATGTGGGACAAATAACGTTATTCGTGTGTAGACTTAAAGAAATGTAATTTTTTACATGGCATACTGAATGAATCATAGCGAACACTTCTTAATACGCAAAGGAAACGTAACTTTCAGTGCATTTCTGGTAACGTTAGGTTTTCGACACAACCAACTCCCAGGGTTGGGTTTAGACACAACCACCTGAGCGAGGACAGGTCTTTGGGTCATGTATGTGAATGGGAAGTGACGTAGATAAGTGTCAGAAAACCTTGAGATGAAGGTTTGGAAGCAGTATCACCAGAGGGCTCTTGCCTAAAATCAATATACCACAGCTAAAAAATCAGTAGAAATCAGTAGATCAGGAGTTCTGCCCCACTTGACGAATTTAATGCAGCACTGGATGTAACCTAATGCCGAGTAGCTTTCAAAACTACCGATATTTCATAAATACAGCACTCCACAAACTACTATTCAACCTAAACGCAAAGTCAAACCAGTATGATCTTCAGTCACGTTTTACAAGATATGTATTACTAATATTTAGCTTTATGAAATAATGTACACCATTAAAACGAATGTTGGTGTAGACAAAGATGACATTGGCATATTGGACCAAATGTCGTCACAGTTCTATTAGTTTCGCTTGTTGCCTTTCTAAAAAAGGTGTTTACAGACTTCCACTTCTTCTTGAACGATATCCAGATTTTTACAAAATAGTTGAAACAATTGCAATACTCATTAAAGAATCATTATCACAAAAATCGAACTACAGAAGTTATACTAATACAGTGGAGCACCGATTATACGTTTTTCCAGGGACAGAAATAAAAACCGTATAACGGTTAAAAACGTATAAACGAAACTTCAATTTTTAACGATATTACTATAGAAAATACAAACCACCACATTTTAAAAATACGGTATTTAATGTAGGAAGCAAATATTTGATGCACTTACTACTAACAGAACATTATTCCTTGATTTAATCGCCTTTCATTTTCCTCAATTTCTTTCCGCTTGTGCTCAGTGGAAACAGGCATATCAAGTTTTTTAGCAAGTTCCGAGCTTATATTAGATGGAGACACGACTGACTCTGACGCCATAGGTCACAGCTAATCTTTGGCACATACAGGCAAAAAAGAACTAAATTATACAGTTGATAAAACAGTAAGCTTTTGTAATTGATAAAGATTATTGAATTCCTCATTTTAGCTGTTTATACGCCTAGAAGTTTTTATTTCATTGGTTTCAAAGCAGCTTCTCGTCTGCGGCTGTGTCGTGCCCTGATGTGACGTCACTTGCAGTACGGACGATGACTAGTCTGCGCGGATAGGAGTGGTGTCTCCCCTCCCCTGATATAAACTACATGAGTTCCACCTTTCTTAAATGCGGATTGTCATCCACTTGCTTTAAAATTTGTATCTTATCTAGCTTAGTGACAGGACTTTTCTTTTACGGGAAGCCATATTGATTTGATGAGAAGGGGGAAGCGGGAACCTCTAAGACAAACAGCAGAACAGGAAAGGAGCTAATTTTTTCGATAGAAAATGTTTGGCAAAGATCCCTAAACATAAGTCAAAGTGCGAAGGTCACACTAATTATAGAGGTCCGTTTTTGCCCAAAGGAAGAATAGTATTGCATAGCAATCAAGAAAATACTGCTTTCACTCTACTTCCCTCATAAGGACGACGAAGTGGTTTATGGGAGTGGGCCTTTGACACATCTCTGTCCTCCTCACTATACTTGGGGCTAACCTGACTATGGAGTTTAATTTACGGAGTGTGTTCTTCCACTGCATAATATACACTGACGGAAAAAAAAATCCCAACACCAAGAAGGGGTTGTGTTAGATAAACGACAGTTGGTAGGCGGTGAGAGTACATCTGCAAGATGACGTCTATGCAAATTTCGCGCTCGGCGCATACATGTGGCGCTAGTAGCGCCCCTCGGAACATGCAAAGCAGGTTTGCTGTAAATACGCGCTGTAACGTTCGTGAACGTTAGTTATCGTTGAGATGCGACGTAGTGTGTTGATGTTAGTCAAGAATGCCTTTAAGAAGACGAAGAAGCCATTATCAACAGCTCACGGAGTTTGAACGAGGTCGTGTAATAGGGCTACGAGAAGGTGGATTTTTGTTCCGCAATATTGCAGAACGACTTGTCAGGAATGTAGCCACTGTGCATGATTGTTGGCAGCGGTGGTCAAGGGAAGGTACTGCCTCAAGAAGACCGGGTTTCAGCCGGCCACGTGGCACTACTGAGAGGGAAGACCGCCGTGTATGGCGTATGGCCGTGGCGCATCGTACCGCGTCTGCGGCAGCAATCCGAGCTGCAGTTGCCACCACAGTGACACAACGAACTGTTACAAATCGGTTACTTGAAGGACAGCTCCGAGCCAGACGCTCTGTAGCGTGCATTCCACTTACTCCAAACCACTGCCGTTTGCGACGTCAGTGGTGTCAAGCTAGAGCTCATTGGAGGACGGAGTGGAGATCTGTTGCGTTTTCTGATGAAAGCCGGTTCTGCCTGGGTGCCAGTGATGGCCGTGTGTTGGTTAGAAGGAGGCCAGGTGAGCGCCTGCAACCAACCTGTCTGCGGCCGAGACACACTGGACCTACGCCTGGAGTTATGGTCTGGGGAGCAATTTCCTATGACAGCAGGAGCACTCTCGTGGTTATCCCACGCACCCTGACGGCACAGTTGTACGTCGGTCTGGTGATTCAATCTGTTGTGCTGCCATTCATGAACAGCATTCCAGGGGGTGTTTTCCAACAGGATAACGCTCGCCCGCATACCGCTGTTGTAACCCAACATGCCCTACAGAATGTCGACATGTTGCCGTGGCCTGCTAGATCACCAGATCTTTCACCAATGGAGCACGCATGGGACATCATTGGACGACAACTCCAGCGTCACCCCCAACCAGCATTAACCGTCCCTGTATTGACCGACCACGTGCAACAGGCATGGAACTCCATCCCACAAACTGACATCCAGCACCTGTACGACACAATGCATGAACGTTTGCGTGCTTGCATTCAACATTTTGGCGGTTACACCTGTTATTAATGTACCAGCAGTTCACATTTAAAACGGCTCTTCTCGCGCTTACATTAAGCTGTGATCTTGAAACCTTAATCGATTAAATATGTTACCTATACAAATGTATTGCCGCCATTTCATTCCTCTACAACTATTTTTTCGTGGTGTTGGGATTTTTTTCCGACAGTGTAGTTCCAGTTTAAAAGCAGTGTTCGAGCTTGAACTGAGATGTTCTAAATGTCGTACGTACACACATTAAAAAACGAAGATCCCACTTTCGGTCGCGTTTCTAAAAATACAAATATTCGCATTTTGGCGGCATCATTGTCACTTCTGTTTTGCTTCAGGGAGTCCATACAGTTAACACGAGGATATTTACTGCGACTGGGAGGGGAAATTGTTAGCCGGAGGCGGAGAGATAATGGCCTTGGCGGTCATTGTAATAAGCTTACTCCTTTCTTCGTAGGTGCTGTTTTAAAATACTAAATCAGAAATCGTTTGTCTGGTGGTCAGCAAGGTTGAGAAGGTGTGGGGGTGGCGAGACAACGTGTTGGAACGCGGGAAGTTTCCTTTTGTCTCGCCTTCTGTTTTTTTTTTTTTTTTTTTTTTGATTGGAGGTTTAACGACCACCGTGAGCAACTCAATGGGCTATAAGCAGTCGCCCGTCCCTAATTTTGGGATCACTGGTTCCAGGGAAGGGAGAGAGCCAGTGCCGTAAGACAAACACAACATCCATGCCTCACCGGGATTCGAATCCGGACCCGTTTCGGACGAACGATCAGAGGCCATCGCTTAGACCACTGCGCCACCGGGGCGGCTGTCTTGCCTTCAGTCACCCGTAGGGGGAAGGGTGCGCGACATATGACACCCCACTAGTGCGCGGAGAAATACTGATAAACAAGAGATTTCATGTCGGTGAATCGGTTTCACAACCTTTACAGTGTAGTCAGGTTAGCTTTGCCCCCGAGTATAGATGCCTGTGGCAGCGACTACGGGAAAGGAAGAAACGGAAGTTTACAGTAAAAAGAGCATGGTGGTTCTCATTACTCTTCTAAGGCTTAAAAAGACGAATTTTTCCTTTACGCTTCAAAATGAAAACGTATAAACGAAGCTTACATACTGACGAATAACGTATAACTGAAATAAATTAACGTTAGCGCCTATCGGAGTCTGTCGGGACTGCAGCAATTCAATGTATAAAGGATAAAGACGTATAATAGAGAAGCGTATAATTGGTGCTCTACTATGTTTTGATTTTTAGTAAAATACTGGGAGAATTTTTGTATAACAGAAAAAATAGCTATCTTGACTAAATTAGGCACACACTAAAAAATTCAGGATGTGGCTTTAAAAAGATCAAAATCAGTAGATTCAACAAAAATCTCTCAGTAGATCTACTGATAGATCAGTAGAATGGCAACACTGTCCGGATGACAGGGAAACACAGCAAGAGGCAGAAAAGGACATGGCGAACTTATCTGTAGTTGGGGACGACGCATCAGCGTGCTCACCGAGGCACGGCAAATATTTTGCACTAAGGTAGCTGTAGGATCGAACCCGTGACCAATGGGTAGGATCGAACCCGTGGCCAAGTCAGCTGCTCTGACCACAAGGTAAGCAACAGGAAACACGTATTTGCAAACACGGCTTCTAATTATTTCGTCGGCTTCTAATTATTTGTTCAAACACGTATTTGTTATTTATCACTCAAAAATTTTACTATTCGTGATCACGGCAGGAGCGTATGCCTCACGAAAACAGTGGATGGGTGTGCGTACATCGGTCATAAACCTGTTCTACTTGAGGATTCCGTACCTACCTGCCGTTCTTGCGTTCATTAACTTCTAGGCCATGTCTAGGACGTTCATTTCACCTTGATGAATATCCTTCTTCGCTGAAGGCCAACTACTTTGTCAGTTGAAAGTATTTCCCATAACAATCGTTACGGTACAAGAAAAAATCGGTAAATGTATAGACTTTAAGAGAATGAATAAGTAAATATATTTGTATGCAAATGAGAGAAAGGAGAGAGAACTTGACTGAAGTACAAAATAAAAGGTTTTCTTTTAACATTCCCAATGCAGTTCGCATCATAATGCCTTTTTTATAACTGCCCCTCCCGCGTTTCTGCTGAATTTAATGAAGATATTATATCATTGTAATAAAAACCTCGGCTTTTCCCTCATATTTCATTCTAAAAAGTCTGAAATACCGTATTCAGGGCGTACTGCATATATCTATATTACATACATTGCATTATGGATAACGAAATCGTTATCTTGTCTTTCAATATACGAGTGTAATATATATTAAAAAAAAAAAAAGAATTTCGCGCTCATACTCTATGGATCCGTTTGTCCAGCTCTGTATCTGTGTATGGGATTCCAAAAGTGGTTCCAGATATTTGCGTACAATGTTACAACTTCTGGAGGTCGAATTGAATTCCAAAATCCCGTAGTTGCAATCACAGAATATTACCCACACACTTTCCGGTTTTTCCCGCTACAATTTTTTTTTTTTTTTTTTTTTGGTTGGAGGTTTAACGACCACCGTGAGCAACTCAGTGGGCTATAAGCAGTCTCCCGTCCCTAATTTAAGGCCACTAGCTCCAGGGAAGGGAGAGAGCCAGCGCCGTAAGACAAACACAACACCCATGCCTCACCGGGATTCGAACCCGGACCCATCTTGGACGAATTATCAGAAGCCATCGCTTAGACCACTGCGTCACCGGGCGGCCTCATCATTATTGCTGGAGATATCTGTCGGGACGGGGTTACGCGTCCTCGTCAAAATGTTGTTCAGAAAATTCACGCTATCCTTAGTTCTGAAATTGTTCGTTCAAAGAGGAAAAGAAATGAAAACTACTGTTCGAAAATAAGCTTTTAGTTATGTGGAAAATAATATGTATATATTTTATCCATTCGATGATAAAAAATATATACAATATATAGTTAAGAAACATAAAAAGTGTTAGTTAAGAAACATAAAAAGTCACTGACCCTCATTTATACATTGCCCTCGCTTACCGCCAGAAAAACATATGAAACAAACGGCATATTTGCAATTATTACAGCGTCTTTTCTTGTAGGTGCATGGTGCACAGATGGTTTTTATTATTATTATTTTATTTTTCCCTATCGTGGAGCTGTAAACAAAACCAAGATTAGGCGCATATTCTTCCGATTTTCCTTACGGATATTTATACTTGGCAAAACACAATATCCGAATGGAAAACCACACGTAGAAAAAGTTCTATGACATCTTCACTTTGAAGAAAAATAATCTTTATACATCACGCCTTTCCGAAACTAGGTCTTCTTGACAAAAGAAGTTTTCTGTACACCCAAAATTCGTTCGGTCACATTCTTTTTGTGCTACATGTTCAGATCAGGAGCATACGGACAAGGAATTGTGAATATACTCTATTATTCATCACCTCGATATCGTGCTGCCAATGTTTTCCAAGCCAGCGCTGATCTTGTGACAGGTCACCCGTGCTGCGTGAGGTGTCGCTCCATCCTGCTGTAGAACGACACCCTAAAGTTCAGCAGTGCTGATCGTTTCGATGTGAGCTATGCGTGCAGATCGTCGAGCTCACGGCAGTACATATCGGCGATGATAGTTGACCTTACGTGGGTGTAAGCCGAATTTGGGTGTTGGCATGGGCTTCTGTTTTTGGTTCAACCATTGTTTCCGGGCGCTGACATTGTTACAAAGGACCCATTGATCGTCACCTGTCACAATGCGGTCAAAGAACGGTTCAACTTGGTCCAGTGCAAGCAGGGAAACGTGAAATGCAAGCAGCAAATGGACTGCTGAAAACCTTAGTGACTGCTGAAAACCAAACAGCAGATATGGACTGCTGAAAACCTTAGTGGAAACCGACCCATATGACCACGCAGCAATTGGCCGAACAGCAGGAGACTACAGCCACACGAGCATTATCACTCACCTGTATCAACTTGGGAAGGTGCACAAGAGGAGAGTTTTGATACCCCATTACCTCACACTTAAGGCTCTACGAGACCCGCCATCTTGTATTGCTGCCTTCTCTTGTTAACCAACGGGCAAGAGTATTTCACAAATTGCTCGGGCAATTTTGCACACTTTGGAACACCGTTTGTGGCTAACGCAAGATATATGATAAATAAAGAGTTCCCTGGTTTCAGATTTTCATTTTGGACTCTTTAAGTAATTTTTATTAATTAATAAAACTATGGAAGACGCCTTGGGACGACTTTCGCTGCAGATAAAAAAAATGAACGGAAAGGTCAATAAAAGTTCTGAAACCAGGGAACTCTTTATTTATCATATATTTTGTGTTAGCCACAAACGGTGTTCCAAAATGTGCAAAATTGCCCGTGCGATTTGTGAAATACGCTTGCCCGTTGGTTAACAAGGGAACGCAGCAATACAAGATGGCGGGTCTCGTAGAGCCTTAAGTAGAAAGGCACTCACGCGATTTGCTTTCTGCTCAAGTGTGAGGTATTGGAGTATCCAAACTCCCCTCTTGTACACCTTCTCAAGTTGATGCAGGTGCATGATAATACTCGTGTGGGTAGTCCCCAGCTGTTTGGCCAACTCCCGCGTAGTCACACGTGGGTAGGTTTCCACTAAGTTCTTCAACATGTCCATATCTACTGATGCGAGTCTTCCGGCTTTGGGACGGTCTGACAGGTCAAAATATACCTCTAGAAACCGTTTGAACCAACGACAGCACTGATGATGTGATATGGCATTGGGATGTACACACTGGTAATGTTCCTTACAGCACTTGTAGGGGTAGTACCGCGACGAAACTCATACAGCATGCAATATGGCGGATGTGCTCCTTGTCCACTTCCATGTTGGCTGGCGCCTTCTGACGAAGAGTGTAATGTTGGCTTCATGTTGGCTGGCACTACAGCCAACATGAAGCCATGTTGGCTGACGCTTACACTCTTCGCCACTGACTTTAGCCACCTACGTGCCGATGTGCTGCGCGATCTCAGTTGCCAATGTGCGTCGTGGCCGGGGCTTCGAGTACCACGTCATCGGACATTACTTTCCAACCCAATACATAAGAAAGGAATAAAAATGCATCACAATAGCTATGATACGCAAGAACAATTCTATACGGAGTCTACGTTAACGCAAAACAAAACAAAAATAAATAAATAAATAAAAATGCATTCTTATAGAACTTTAAAAAATGCATGATAATTTCATCTGCCCGTTGCCTCTTCTATTCCCTTCTTGAAAGTCTTCCAATTGTTTGAAAACGTCGATTTTGACCACTGCACCAATGTGGTGAAGGTGGTAAGAAAGAATATGTTCATGATAATAGGTGTATTCCTAAGTTTCCGGCGCACCAAGAAGTGGGCTGAAAAAAAAAAAATAGCGAAACGATTGTCAGAATTTCGTGCTGTGGTGTGTAAAGTGGCACACCATGTAGAGCGGCATGTGTTGGCGATCAGCTTACATGTGCTGTTAGTTGAGCTGGGATATAGCGACCGACAAAGTGCATATTCGACATCATTCTTTTTTGATTGGGGATTAACGACTACCGTGAGCAACTCGATGGGCTATAAGCAGTCTTCTGTGGACTGTAAATAGTCTCCCTCATTCAGAGGTACTGGATCCGGAGAAGGAAAAGGACCAGAGCCGTAAGACAAACACAACGCCCTTGCCTCACTGGGATTCGAACCCGAACCCATCTTGGACGAATAGTCGAATACTCATGATAATAGGTGTATTCATAAGTTTCCGGCGCTCCAAGAAGCGGGCTGAAAAAAAAATAGCGAAATAATTGTGAGAATTTCGTGCTGTGGTGTGTAAGGTGGCAACACCATGTAGAGCGGCATGTGTTGGCGATCAGCTTACATGCGCTCTTATTTGAGCTTGGATATAGCGACGGACAAGGTGCATATTCATCATCATTCTTTTTTCTTTTTTGATTGGGAATTAACGACCACCGTAAGCAACTCGATGGGCTATAAGCAGTATCCTGTGGGCTCCCTAGTTCAGAGGTACTGGATTCGGAGAAGGGAGAGGGTCAGAGCCGTAAGACAAACACAACGCCATTGCCTCACTGGGATTCGAACCCGAACTTATCTCGGACGAATAGTTAGAAACCACCGCTTAGACCACAGCGCCACCGGGTCGCCAGATATCCGTCACAGTCTGTTGTTCATGCTTAATCTCGGGAAAACCGTTGCAGAAGCAGGAGAGTGGATTTGATCGGCACCCGGCGAGAAAGCTGTAGGTGTAAGTACGTGTGTGAGCGGTTTGTGAAGTTCAAATGTAGTGATTGGATTGTGGAGGACAAGCATCGTAGCGGACGGCCGAAGGAAACCCTGAGCGCAGACATACTTCGACGATGATTAACTACGACCTACATGTGTAAGTACGGCATCTATTCGACAATAAAATGATGAAAACCAATGCATAGAGCTAATACAATTCGTGAAAATCCAATTCCATGTTATCCTCAACTCGAGATTATTGAATTTGTACAGAACAGTGAATTTCCGACAGTGTTTCTGAAAGCTTTGAATACAATAAAGGGAAATCTTAAAGAGGGTAGATTCAAATCTGAGAAACTGATAACGATTCTAAATAGTAGTAATTGGAACCATGTGTACCATGTTTCAAGCAACGGGTATATCGCGTGTTTGCTATTCATTTTAGCAATAACGAGTTGAATGCTGTCTCGCAAGTACGCTGGAGTTGGACGCCCCTAAACCCATGTTGCTGTGGAAAATTCCAAGTAAATGGATTATCGAGAGCGTTGCCAGAAGAGTAAGAAGAAAACATTTTTCTCTCTCGCTTCATCGCTGACATCGATTTCATTCATCAACAGTGGAAATATGAAGTCAGAGAGGCACTGACTTCAGTGCTTCGTAAGCACATGTACAGCTTCTTAAGAGATTTCCGGGAAGAAATCTGCATCTACCAGAAAGCATATTTGTAAATGTGTAGTGCAATACGCGGTTTTTCTACAACAGATGCCGGTGAACCAAACTTAAAAATAAAAAAGTTGAAAAAAGCTAAAAAAAAACATTTTTATTTGTAAAAAGGAATTAAGTCATTCATTTTAACATTCTTTACATAGGTAAATAATTTAAATTTAAATTTCGAAAAGATGATACACTGGCGGAAAGTGAAAAAAGAACACCAAGAAGGAATTGGCGGACGATCATGAAATTTACATATGTTAATGGGTTTAGTTTACGTAGGTGTGATGTTAATTTCGGGACCAACCGGTGAGCGCTTAGGCCACAGCACGGCATAATATGCAAAATATCGTCGGTGGTATTTAAGGAGTACGGCGAAGTGAATGTAATCAGTCGTCGGCGTACGGACACGTGCGAAGACCTTGAAGAAGCTGCAATGCCTGGGCATGGAAGACATGTATGATTTCAGCAGTTATCGGACTTTGAGCGAGGTCGTCTAGTCGGACTCTGCGAGGCCTGATGATCGTATCGTCGTATTGCGGAGCGAATTGGACGGGAAGTATCGGTGGTGGTACGATGGAGGCGTAGATGGTCCGAAGAACATTCCCACACGAGAAGACGTGGAACCGGGAGTCACAGACGGACTGATGAGCTGACCGATCGACGCATAAGAAGAGCGGCGTTGTCAAGCAGAACATCCACTGCGACGCAAATCCGAGCTGCCGTTGCACCTGAGGTGACTGTGCGAACAATCCGCAACCGTCTACTGGATGCAGGACTACGTGCACGTGTGCCTCTGCCATATGTACCTCTGACTCTAGCCCACCGTCAGGAACGGCTGCAGTGGTGTCGCCAACGTCTGCACTGGAGAACGCAATGGCGATCTGTCGTGTTCAGCGATGAAAGCAGATTTTGCTTGGGAGGCTCCGATGGCCGTATGCGTGTTCGCAGACGCACAGGGGAGCGTCTCCACCCTTTTGCATCCGCCAGCGACACACAGGGCCTACACCTGGTTTCCTGGTGTGGGTAGCGACCAGCTACCATTCCCGTACACAACTAGTTTTTGTACCGGGTACGTTAAACAGCACCTCCTACATCAACAACATCATTCAGCCCGTTGTTGTGCCATTTGTAAGGTCGGTCCATCGTGGTGTTTTCCAGCAAGATAACGCACGCCCACACACGGCACGTACAACGCAATATGCACTTAAGGGTGTGAGACAACTTCAACGGCCTGCAAGTTCACCGGATTTGTTCCCCATTGAGCACGTGTGGGATTTTATGGGACAACGACTTATCCGGTATCCACGGCTAGCCACGACAATCCCCGATTTACGCGTCCAGGTTGAGGATGCTTGGAACTCAATACCCCAAACTTGCATCCAACATCTGCACGACAGACTCTATGCCAGAATAGCACAGGGTGACGCAGTTCATGGCGGTTCAACCTCGTACTAACCATGTTACATTTAAATGTTATTTTTCAGTTTACCAGCAAATACAGCTGTATTTTGCCATAATGTTTTGATCACTTTATCCTCTGTATTCCGTTATTATGCTGTATAAATTTCGTTGGTGTCAGACGTCTCCTTCTTGGTGTTCATTTTTCACTTTCCGCCAGTGTAAATTCGTTACGCGGGAATTAGCTGGAGTTCACAAATACTCCATAGTCATAGGTAATTTGCTACAGAGTTGTAACGATGCAAGATGAGTCCATGCTTTCGCGCTGTTGACTCTATATCCTCACTCTTCTATCTACATGGTGCAGTTGAAAATGTGATTCGTCCGACCAGATAACCCTTTTTCACTCATTTACTGTCCAATTCTTGTGTTCCTGAGAGAATTGGGGTCATCTCTTCGTGTTCGCTGCAGATAGCTATGGCTTATGGACAGGCTGTTAGCTTCTGTGGCCCATACGATGTTATGTGCGGCGAACTCTACTTTGAGAGGTCATCAAACTTAGTCCGTGATTCAGATTATCTGTAATCTCATGAAGTGTTGCTCGTCTGGTGGACTGCACAAGTCTGCCGTCCACTCTCAGCTCAGCTCGAGCGTCTAGTAACCGTTGATGACCACACTCTTTGGGCTCAGACCTGGTTATTTGACTGGTGGTCCACTCTCTATAAACTTAACAACTGCTGCCCTCGAACATTTCGCAAGTGTACCCGTTTTGCTAATGCCCACACCAATGCTTTGATCACCCACAATCATTCCACATTCGAAGTCCGTCAAATCGCGTCTTTTACCCATTATTTCTTGTGCAGTGCAGTTCATTAGTCTCTGCATATCAGATCAGATCATAAGGTGCGTCACATAAACATAGATACAGTCTACTTTGCGCCGTGAACGCAATGCGAATATTGGTAGGAAGCTGAAGTGGCACCTAATTAAACATAATCCTACAACAAACGTTTCGATCCGTCGAGATGACCGGATTGTGTGAAAATAACACCACAAAGTGAAATAGTGTAATTTTAGGTGTCTCATAAATACACTATCTACCAACAAGTAATTGGACACCCCTGCAATCGACGATATCTGCGGTCCTGATACACGTCACGGCCGCCGCCGTTAAATATCGTGTGGGAAACAACAACGCAACCAGTCGCATGCAAGATGCCACGCAGTTCGGAGATCTCTGATTTCCAGAAAGGTGTAATCGTCGGGTATCATAGAAATGGCCGATCCATACGTGACATATCCAACGAGTTAAAGTACCCAAAATCGACAGTGGCATACGTGATTGGCAAGTGGAAGATGAGAGGTGACTGTCGGAATGTGCCCTGACCCGGCAGACCCACAAAACTGGGTGTTAGAGACCGACGGGTGCTGGCCACCAAATCGATGGGCCACATCCGCGAGGAGTTTCAACAGGCATCCGGGAGTGTTCTTTCGATGAATACCATCCGTAAGGAAGCCCATCTGCTCGGTTATCATGGACGTGCTGCCGCCCACAAGCCTTTGATCACCAAGTCCAATAGCGCTGCTCGGCTAATGTGGTGCACAGAACGTCGACAGGGGACCGTTGAACAGTGGAAACAGGTTCTCTGGAGCGACGAACCAAGGTTCACCCTCTACCGTTCGGATGGCAGGGTCTGGGTTTGGCGTCTGCTTGGAGAACGCCTCCTGTTGGAATGTATTGTGCCAACTGTGAAGTTCAGCGGCGATGGAATTATACTATGGAGGTGTTTCTCTTGGTATAGCACGGGACCCTTGGTCGCAATTCCTGGTAGACTCAACGCCGAGACCTACTGCACCATTTTGGATGACCATGCGCTTCCTACGTTGTGGCAGTTTTACGGGGTGGACCCATGTTACTTTCAGGATGACAATGCCCCCTGTCATGTTGCGAGGTCCACCATGGCTTGGTATGGTGACAATGGGGTTAATTGAATGGACTGGCCTGCGCAGACCCCGGACCTTAACCCTATCGAGCACCTCTGGGACGAGTTGGAGCGTCGACTTAAGGGATGCCCCCACCGTCCGAAATCGGTGAAGGAACTGACCTGTCTTCTCCAAGCCGAGTGGAAGAAAATACCGCTAGCCGTCGCACAACGCCTGGTTGAGGGTATGCCCCGGAGGGTCGCAGCTGTAATCGCCGCTCGTGGAGGCTCCACCAACTATTGAAGGTGAATAAACTTCGTTTTCCTTTGCTATCACAGGTGTCCAATTACTTAGATAATGTATAAAGGCAACTATGTAATGCAGCCACATGCAAATGAGATGTACAAATCAGCATGTTGTACGCACCCGCATGGGCCGTAATTCCGTCCAGCCTACAAAAGACAGCGGACCTGCCGTCAGACATTCATTTGCCGAAATGCCACACAACAGTCAACTTTCTGGTGAGGAGGTGCAGAAGATTTGGAGACTGAGAGCAAATGGATTGCCGGTAGCGAAAATTTGTAAAGCCAGGGGGAGGAGTAGTTCAGTCATTTATAAGACTTTATCGAAAAGTGGTGCCAGAAAACGTCCTGGAAGGCCTAGAATAACAACCAAACGAGATGATCGTCCCATCATGCGTTTAGTTTCTCGGACTGTTGGTGTCACCGTTTCAAAGGACACAGTTCATCGACGAATCAAGGAAAGTCGCAACATTGTGCTCCGTAAAATGCGCCGTCTGCCACACCTCACGTGGCGCCACAAGGATGCTAGATTGTTATGGGCAAGCAGTCACATGCACTGGACGGACGAGTGGATCACAACTATTTTCTCCGATGAGAAAAAGTTCAACCTGGACGGCCCTGACGGTTGGAACTGCTATTGGCATGATCTACGACGCGAGCCACGCACCTTCTTTAGCAGACAGAAAGAAGGGAGATCTGTGATGGTCTGGTGAGCTTTTGCTTTCAATGGGACAACGGATATCGCTTTCCTGCAAGGCAGGCAAAACTCCGAAACGTATCAGGAATACTCAGCAGTCACCTTCTACCGTTTGCCGAAACTCTAGCGGGTGTTGATTATCTATTCCAGCAAGACAATGTCTCTATCCATCGGTCTGCATCGACGAAAAGCTGGTTTGACACTCATCATGTGACCATAATGGATTGGCCAGCACTCAGTCTAGATCTGAACCCTATCGAGAGCCTCTGGGGTATTCTCGCTCATGATATGTATGCGAATGGAAGGCAGTTCTCAAGTGTGGTGGCATTGAAAGAGCAGATTGAACGAAGCTGGTACGCACTCCGTCCAGAACACTTACATCACTTGATGGACAGCATGCCCAATCGGGTTTTCAGTGTTATTCGGAACAACGGCTCCACTATTCGTACCGGAGGTGCTCATAAGTAGTAAGTCTTTATATTTTTGAGACAGCGTATTTCTGCTTTTTTCTTGTACTTGGCGTTGGAATTGTTATGTTTCCGTCAAACTAATGTGCAGCTGCGTGTCCTATGCTATTTTTGCTATAAATATGAGGTGTACATTTCAGCTCGTTGTTGTTTCTTTTTTATTCGAGTATTTGTTGTCTCTATATTTATGCGACGCACTATATGTAGAGTATTATGAAGGGTGTGTCCGACCCCAGGTCTTAAACAATCCTTAGAAATAGGAAGCTGGAAGATTTGGGCTAGAGTGCCCGATCGGAAAGTGACACTGAAGCGAGGTAGAAAGAGGCCGGGGAGGAGGAAGGCAGTACCCGGGGTCCGACGGCTTAACGTGCACATCCGACGCACGGTGGATATTTAGTGGTTCGAGCGTTCGTATCTGCCTGGGATCAAACCCGGGGTTTTCCCCGTGGCAGTCACGAACATTGAACACTAGGCCAACAGCGGCCCTTAGTCTCTGCATACCTTCAGGGTTCCCTTTTTATACCGATTCAGCCATCTTGCGTCAGCAGCATCTGCAGTATACCTACTTTGCATAAAATGGTCTGGTGGTCATAAGAATTTGGCTACTCAGTGCGTGTGTGACCCTTCCCCAGAAAATTGAAGTTTAGCTCTACTGATGTACCACAGAAAATTATGTGCCGAATTCTGAGAAAATGCGCTTACAATCTTCAGTCATACCGTTTAAAATTAATCACTGCAGGCAAACGATACAGTGATCCGCTACACATTTTAAGCACGGAAATCGAGGAGGACAAAATGTTCTTTCAAAGAGTGTGTTTCGGTGATGAAGCCACACAGTTTACTTTAAATACTGCATACGCAGGAATCTTCCAACGATTGAGAGCCAGATGTTCTTACCTGCTTGGCAGGAAACGGAATATCGTTTAGGCGTGTGAATGACGATTTTCCATTTCCTGCCAAACACATTCAAACGTATGATTAGCTCACTGAACTTTCATTAGCATGGTAGAAAAGAAACTGTTTTAGTATCTTCTCGGAATTATCTAAGTTTCATGTTTTTGTCCTTATTACATTTTTCTCAATAAATGTTCCTAATCGCTCACATCATTTTGATTCACTTTGTACATTTGCAATCTTAGTTGTCTTCAGCTTCAGGAAATGTATGGCACTTTTTTTAAGGACAGCAGACATCGTTGAAAAGCAAACAAATGGTCAGAAGGTGTTAAATGTATGCAATAATAAGAATACGAAAAACTAAGCGGGCGATGAAGCCCGCATAGTTTTTTATACTCTATTTTACCCGTACGCAGGCCTGGGCGGGGGCGGTGCTGTAAGCAGAACCCGTTTCTAAAGTAATTTTTTTCTAATTATTAATTTACGGTGTCCGACTATTTTTGAAGCTATACCGTCATCAGGGTTGGGAAGTTACTCGTAAAAAAATATTTCCTGCGTGACGCGTAAAATTGCGTAATTTATGTCATAAATGTAATCAATTCAAAACTCGCTTTAAATACGAGTACAATAAAAAAATTGAAGAGTTGCAACCGGTCGGGTTGTCGGGAAGTAGGAAAATGGTGGTGGTGGAGGGGGGGGTTAGGAAACGGAAATATGGGTTATGTGGTTAGTGGAGGAGCCGAGGTGCGGACGGGGGTGTGGATATTTTATTGCACTGGGGCCCGAGCTCTCTCTCCACGGCCATGTCTGTGCGTTCAAGTAAATACGTGTTGTCATTATTTCCTGCTTTTTAAATTTTTTATTGGAGGTTTAACGACCACCGTGAGCAACTTATAACGAAGTAAATTTCTCCGTCATTTCTGTCCACGCCAGGATTCGAACCCGGACCCCTCATTCCGGAATAAGTCGCTCTACCAATTGAGCTACGCGGACGTTTGTTCTGACTACTATCTGCCTTTATGTCGTGTGCGTCCTGCTGGCAGGTACGTCACACCTCCCCCCCCGAAAGAAGGCCGGGGGCATGGCCCACGGGTCAGCCGTGACCATGAATCGTTGCAGGCAGCCATCCACTGTAGAACATGCACTTGAGAACTCCCAGTCAATCTGGTGTGTGGAATGCAACGTCACACACATTTATTTTTCGAAGCGCTGGAGAAGGGATTCTCTGATTTTTCCTATCTCGCGGTGTGGAAATAACATCACACCATTGCGAGATTTTGAACGGTCGGGTCATCCGGATAGTTCGGGCGCCATTATAACGAAGTAAATTTCTCCGTCCTTTCTGTCCACGCCAGGATTCGAACCCGGATTCCCCTCATTCCGGAATAAGTCGTTCTACCAATTGAGCTACGCGGACGTTTGTTCTGACTACTATCTGCCTTTATGTCGTGTGCGTCCTGCTGGCAGGTACGTCACAAACTCAGTAGGCTATAAGCAGTCGCCCGTCATTAATTTATGGCCACTGGTTCCGGGGAAGTGAAAGAGCCGTAAGACAAACACAATATCTATGCCTCACCGGGATTCGAACCCGGACCCATCTCGGACGAATGATCAGAAGCCATCGCTTAGACCGCTCTGCCACCGGGGCAGTTTTCCTGATTTTAAAACATAAACGTGAAATAAACAATGCATCGTGCTTGTTTTGTTCTGTTACACTCAAAACTCCGCGAAAAGGGTCAGCTGCACTCAGAGCTTCTACCGATACTCGGGCTAATTGAACTCAGAGACTCCTCGAAGTTTCTCTCTGGTATGGAATTACTGCGCTCAAAGACCCTCTTAAAGTCTCTCTTCGATTTCCTCTTCGAAAGAAGAACACCTATAGGGGTAGCGTGACCAAAACGTTGAGGGAGGTGCACAAATAAGTGTATAACGATGCTTTACAAAAAAAAAAAAAAAAAGCGAAATGATGTTTTCGTTTTGCGATGAGGATATTGAACAGTCCACCTTATTTTTTGACAAGATGCTAAGTTTTCTGATAATAAAGTAATTCTTTTTACAAATTCTTTTAAATATCACAAATATCTTTTGCTGTGTCCACAATTTCTAGACATTGTGAAGGAATCGTGCAGGGGCATTGTTAAGTACTCTGCCAATGACATCCCACACGTTCTCTATTGGAGAGAAGTCTGCTGATTGTGCTGGCCAGGTAACACCTTATACACTTTCTAGGCAATGTCTACTTATGTTGGCAGTGTGCGGACGAACGTTATCTTGTTAAAACTGAGCATCAAGGATACCACGGAGATACGGCAAAAGCATGAGCTGTGGCACTTCATCGACGTATCGTTGAGCTGTCATTGTATCCACTATGTTTAAGAGCAGTGAACGGCTGTTGTAACTGATAGCGCCCCAAAACATTACGCCGGGCGGGAGAGCCGTATGACGCTCACGGATGGCAACAAAATCAGCCAGATGACCATGTCGTCTCCAGACTTTCAATCGGCGCTGACACAGAAGCGAGACTCATCGCTAAATACACTCACGGACAATGAAATTTGCGCACCTAGAAGAAAACACGCTACAGCTGCGAAACTTTGCAAATAGCTAGAGTGCGTGCTGGTATGCAAATGATCCACGTTTGGTGCGAGTGCGCATGACCGGACACCCTGTGGTGGTGCTGCAAGCACGAACCGGCACCTTATAAACCGGGGTGTAGTCGATGCTTCATGAAAGCAAAAAGCACCGGCCGACGCAAGCAAGAGTACAGTAACAAGAATGCCGGGTAGACGCCAGAGACGTCGATTAACGCAACGTGCGGACTTTGAGAGAGGCCTGATCATTGGGCTGAAAACCGCTGGGTGGTCGGCGCGCCGCATAGCCCGCCACGTGGATCGTTCTGATCATGCCGTCCGACTGTGTTGGGAGCAGTGGACACGTGACAGTACTGCCACACGGCGGAGCGGCTCCAGACGGACCACCGGTAGAGAGGATCAACGGATCGTGCGCCAGGCACGAACAGATCCCACGGGGACCCGGTCCACTATACAGACAGATGTAGAGGCTCCTGTGTGCCCATGAACCGTTTCCCGACGCCTCGCGGAAGCGAATCTGCGATCCTAGCGCCCCTTACGTGTGCTGCCATTAACACCGGAACATCGCCGGCTACGTCTGCAGTGGTGCCAGGCCAGAGCGACGTGGAACGCCACAGACTGGTGACGTGTGGTGTTTAGCGACGAGTGCCGCTTCGTTTTGGGGACAGATGATCATCGTGCCCGGGTAAGGTCCCCGGGTCAACGGCACAATCTCAACCTCACTATCGAACGCCAGACCTCTACCACGACAGGCATTATGGTCTGGAGAGCCATTGCCTACGATAGCCGATCAGCTCTAGTAGTGGTACGTAGATCATTGACCGGGCCAGCGGTATGTGGATGAGGTCCTACGGCCCTATGTGCTTCCATTCCTGGCCGGGATTCCAGGTGCGCTATACCAGCAGGATAATTCCCGCCCGCACATGGCTCGGGTAACCAAGGACTGTCTACGTCATGTCCAGACATTTCCTTGGTCTACCCGCTCCCCCGACATGTCCCCTATCGAGCATGTGTGGGACCAGTTGAAACGACTGCTGCCGCCGCGCCGCACTATTCGGAATTTGGAGCACACCGTCCAACACATGTGGGTCAGTCTGCTGCAGGACATCAGGCGTCTGTTCGCCTCCGTGCCGAACCGTATTGTATCGCTGCACGAGGCGGTGCAACGCGCTATTGAAAATGACCGGACTACGTGCCACAGATCCCTCTGTAATTATCCTGCAGCTCTGTTTTTTGCCATGATGTGTATCATTCATCTGTATCATTACGTCCATGAAATTTCAGTTCAATCCGATGCTTCCTTCTTGGTGCGCGCATTTCATTGTCCGTGAGTGCACATGGTTCCATTCGTCCCGCCACGTATGTCTACTACGGCGCTACTGCAACCTTGCACCACCATGTGCTACAGTAAGTAGCAGTCGTCCTAATGGCTGGCGAGAGCTCAAACCTGCCTCAGCCAATCTGCGATTCACAGTCCGTGTCCATACGAAGATATCAATAGCTGCTTGTACACCTCGTCGAATGTCCTCCGCTGTGGACTGTGGCGCCATTACGGCTCACCGTCGATCGAGCGTTCGAACGTCCGCCTGCATGCACCAGTCCCACTACGGCGACGCATGTTACTTGTCTTCGATCGCCAGATAGTTGAATCCCAATACGTTTCCGACGCGACGCACAGAACAAGCAGTTGTACGATGATGAGCCAGCCCTATCATGAAGTCCCTAGTAAAGGTATCCATGTGATGGTAGGATTTCCGATGACGTCGCCCACGCACTCTCATTCCTTACACGTGCTTTCGCAACCGAGATCACTCCAATGGAATGGTACAAACGCCCAGGTGAGGACAACCAAATTCAGCTACGCCCAGCCGTTTTGTCCTTCTGTCTCTCTCACCTCACACGTGATTTGTTCACAACCGTGATCATTTAAATAACCCAACTGATGACACATTATCACCATTTCGTGTAGCTCTCCGATAAATACTTCCTGTTCCTGGTGCGGCATAATCTTTGTCGAGTAGTATTCACCAGCTCATTGCCACTTGTGGATCTTGAAATTGGTGATAATCACGATTCTGGCAACACTCTCGTATCAATCCGACCGACGATTGTTTTTCTGCGTTTCTCGTCGTTTCTACTTACTGAACACGTGATCTGTTAAACATTCTTCCACTTGACTGTGGCCATCAGCGCAGCCAGGATGTGTTCGGGAGAGGAAGCGGCAAGGCTTTAAATAATATACATATACAACTTTGAACAAGAGCATTTACCCGGCTCCAGAAAGTCTTATTGAAGAAACGAGAAACAGCACTTCTTACGCGAAACAAAATGAAGAGCAGATTTAAAAAAAAATGAATGAAATTCACTTATTTTCAGATGTTCTTTTTCAAAATAAAAATTTCAAAATTATTTTTTTCGGGATCCATTGATGAGCTTTTCAACAGACTAATTTTTTTATTTTTTACGTTATTCGCATTCTCTCTTTTGAATACTTAGCATGCAAAGACCAATAAAATGATTTTCTCATACTGTAAGTATCTTCCGATACTGTAAAGACTAGGCATATCTTTACCCATTGCAATGTGCCGAAACACCGTTCAATTTTACAGATGGTTGTAGGTAATGAAAGAAATACGATTAGAGCCTGTAAACTGGGAGGAAAAAAGTTGCAAAGTAAATCACAAATAGCTAAATCCCTCAGCTCTACACTCAGTTCCCTGTATCTCTTTCCACTGTTTGAACTATGAATTAGTTTCTTTTTTAAGATTGTCAATGTTATAAACTTTTTCAATAATTTCATTTTTGGTAAAAATGCAACTTTACCCAATATTGGGGGAGGGAAGGCGATGGCCCCTACCTGACCATGACTGTGACATATGGAAACTTGTTTCTGTTGCGGTCCACGGCTGTGATTTTATACGAGAGAGATTTGGGGAAATGTAAGGATTATGCACTTTTCTTTTGAAAAGTAACGCTAACGGAGTTTAAAAAATTATGAACATATGTATATATTTTTTCAAGACACACTTCAGCCATGTTCTACACATTTTTGACATTGTTCTGAAATAATATCATTTGACTAAAGCTAACGGACGTGCACATCTAAGTGAGTTTTTGTTCACCTGGTAAGCGTACCTGAATTTTTAAAAGTTAAAATAAAAAACCAAACGTTTTTTTTGAGAAGATTAACAAAATAAATTCATCATTTGTTTTCCTCTTTTAAACTTTTCCTTTCATATGGTGATGACACGAGTAGTTTTAAACCCAGGACAACTCTGATACTTGGTTTCAATGGCAGTTTGAAGTGTATACTTGCACAGCATTTGTCTTGTTAAGAAATGATTTAGGAAACGAAATAATAATAATAAAAAAAAGACTGATTGTTTCCTATGGCACTGAAACAAGGAATTTTAAATTCTTTACAATTCTGGCAGCATTTTCCATGACTATTTGAAGTATGTAACAGCCGCTTTAGGTTGTGACTTTAAAAAGGGGAGTGTGTATTTAGAGGAGGGGGGACCAGCACCAGAGGCACCTTGCCACCCTCGAGAGTGTTTCATTTTTTTTAAGTTTTTGATAAAAATGCAACTTACATTAGAAAAAAATGCTTTAAGTTTTTCTTCTATTTTTCATTAATTTTAATTTTGTTCTGGTGGATTTCAAAAACTTCCATTTTTCGTCACCCCTTACCCCCGAAAAAAACTTATATATACGCTCCTGGGGGAGGGAGGACGACTAAAAGTAAGCAGAAAATGGCTTACTAAATACTTAAAAATAAAATTTTTGTAAAACATGTCTAAAACCAATTTTATTTGCAGGTTTCTACTCCATACCTTGCTTGGGGAGGTCAAAACAGGTGTGGATTGCAACTGTTGCAACTTTACCATCCTTTGTGTATGTATGCTGTTCTCCGACATACAATGGGAAATTTCATGGTTACTTTCTACTGTAAATTTTAGTTTTTCTACTGGAAATTTCCAATGTTTCTGGCTTTTTTTCTTTTTACTCAATACACACACATTCAGAAGAGATACAGAAAAATTAGAAATCAGAATAAGTGTTATGGCAAAAATCTCTGTAGTACCTTCAAACAACAAAAGGACATAGTCCGATTTCCAGGGCAGGATAAATGCCCCCCCGCCTCCGCTTGTTGCAATGATTTTAATTTTGATAGTTTTCGTCAGTCTTATTGCAAATTATTAACAGATTATCCGAAAAATTTACTTTTAATCAAGCGATGTTCATTTATTATTTCACTAACCCATAATTTCATTTATGTGAACTTAAGTTCCCCCTTGTAAGTTTTCTGCAATTGTTCGTAGCTCAAATATTTCCTTAGATCCCCTGTTTTAAGAAAGGGTGCAGCATGCAGTGTCCTCCATCCATGATTTAAAGCACATGAATACTGTGTTTTAGATGTGAACAGTGGAAACATGGGCGCCCATAGCTCAGTTTTCAGGCAGGGGCAAATAGAAATTGTAACCTCGAAAAACGTAAACAAACCTCATGCAGGGTTCAACTTAGAGGTCAGTCAAGGCCCTGTGTACATCCTGCGTTTGGGGCCCCCTTGATTAAAATTTGGGGGGACCTACGTCGAGTAAATTTGGAGGGACCTATGTCTGGGGGCTCCTCGATTAAGTTCTGACGCACGGTGCACGTGCGGAAAGATGGCTCTGACACCAAGCTCAAATTTCCACTGTTTTTTCTTGTCATCTAATCGTTTTTACCACACTTTAAATACATAAATTGAATTGGAAACTTGAAAACTCAACAACAGCACAAAAAAGATGAATATAAATGAAATTTCTTTGTCGTTATTTTGATCTTTTTAGCCAGTTGTGTCACATGCGCTACGAAACCTTAGAGATCACTCAATTAGTCGTAAATAATGAAAAAAGGACCCTCAGCAGAAATTTCTGGGAAAAACTTCGAGTGATTTTTGTCCGGCATTGAATAGCTACCTGCTCTATAGAGGAAAATATATTTTTCATTTCTTCGCCCTTTCATACTGTACGTATGTACGCTGTTATCCAACGTGCAATGGGAAATTTTGTCATTACTTTTTACACTGGAAATTCCCAACTTTTTCCTATTTTTACTACACACGCGCGCATCCAGAAATTTTACGGAAAAATTAGCAATAAGAATTATTTTCATTGCGAATTCTCTATAGTATCTTCCAAGAGAACAAATGATCTGATTTTTAGGGGAGGACAAATGCCCCCTCTTACTCCCCTATATGGGCGCCTGTAAGTAGAAATTAAAAAAAAAAAATAAAAAAAAAAATCTACCGCTTAGAGATTGAGACGTCAAAAAATATGTACACGGGTAAATCAAGGGAAATCAAGTGGCTTTGCCACCATTCTGTTTATTTCAACAAATTGTTGGAACATTTCAGAAAATATGATGTATATTAACGGATTTCTAATTATTTTTGATTTTTCTGAAGGTGGCAACACAGTATTTAGTATGACATTCTGAAAGTGTCCGATCAATGGAGCACCAACGCACTGTACGATTTTTGTGGACCCAGGAAAAGAGTGCCACACCACGCAGCCCGTCGTATATCGGAGCTCAGCTGCCGATAAACGACACTTAGCCTTCCGGGAAGACAAAAATCGCACATCGCCTTGTATTTACCCTGACGTGGTGACAGACCATACACAAGATGTTCGGAATGGTGGTGAAGCAAGTGCAGTGTTGCTGCGGGTCGGAAAAAAATATTAAACACAAATTAATCATTTTAACTTTAATTTAAACATTTTGCCAAGTTCCTAATAAAAAAAAAATGCCAATCCTACTCGCTCTCATAAACAGACATGCCGGCAAAACATTCTCAAACTACACCACTTTTGAAACGTTTTCATAATATGGTTAAAAGTGTAAAATTCAGTGAAATCTAATAAAGTGCATAAATTTAAATTCGCCCATTGATTTGAATATATGTAATACTAAAGATAGCAGTTTATCTCATTGTTCTGTTAATGCATTTCACTTCGTTAAAACACAAAAGACCATACTCTTCGTCTCATAAATCTCCTTTACGTCATGGTCTTATAAGCTTGAATGCGGGTTGAATACTTTGGAAGGTTGTTTTATCATTAAACTTGGTTATCAAAATCTGAATATCAAATTTCATATTTTGACCAGACCTGTTTCTCAGCAACTACTTTCAGATCTTGCAAATATCCTTCTTACAAAAATATTTTGAGTCACATATGCAAATATTGACGACTTTTCTTTCAAAAATACAGAGCGTGAGTGTATGTAAAAGAAAGAGGAGGGAAGGATTTGTAAGATAGCAAGATCATATCTGTGGAAGCGAGGTAGAGTGAAGAAATGTTTACAAATTGTTTGACAGGACACATGAAAAAAAAAAAAACCACCAACGACGACATTAAGAATTTAGGTTCTAAGCCAAGTAAGGGCGTTTACCAGACACATATTACGCTTATACTTAATCAGTGAGCTCATAAGATGTGCAATAAGTACTTGCCTGAATTTGAAGACGAGTAGAAGAAGCAATCCAGAACACAGATTTACCAAAGCAGACGCTGTCGTCAGTTTACACTTCCATCCACATTGCCTTCAGGTATCTTACCGACTGACAGCCGACGATGAAGGAGAAAGCCACAGAGGGAGAAACCTGTTTCTCGCCAGAGGGCGCGTTCATGACGCATGCATAAGAAGAAGCTGACGTCACCCTTGGGATCATTGTATGCGATGCAACCGGAAGTCCATAGACGGGGAGCCAAATTCCGGGGGCACTGTCAGTTTGGCTTTCTTGCTGGCTCGCGTGCTTTATCAGAGAAACACCGCACCTAATAAAAAAAATAAAAAAAATGCAGAGAGGATGGGATGGTGTTAACTATAACACAAAGAGGAAAAGATAATATTACTGTTGTGGAAACCGTGTTTTCGCGTGGGTGATTATTGGGAGTAAGAGAGGATGCAGAGCAGTTTGGTATTCTCATCTAACAAATGCATTCAGCATCATCTGTCACGTCACAGAACGGAATTCAGATACATAAGCAATGTTTGAGGTGTTTAAATGAGAAATGGTTAAAGGGAAGGGTAAAAACCGGAAACTTATGTAATGATTTATCTTAATCAACAGCTGTCGTACCTCGTGGTCTGGGATCAGCCAATGATGGCACGATATTTTTGTACTTTGCCTAGAGCAGCAGCTTGTGGGAAAACGGAGGAGATTGAAGAAATATTACTATTTACTATTGTACAGAGGAAAAAGCTTTTCGGTTGCAATCTCAGCTTCACCACAACACCGGAAACTCACTTTGTATTTTCTTTTGAAGGCAGAAAGCAAGGCAGTTAGTTCCATTGACTCATTTAAAAAAGGACATTTGTGTCCTATAAAAAAACTGAACGCAATAAAAGTAATGAAAAACGCACTGTAAAAAAGAAAAAGAAGAAAAAACTGATTCAAGGACGGCAGCTCCCTCATTTTTTTACATATAAAAGGGATTTTTTTTTTAATTTTTCCTTTCATATACGTTCATATATTTCTTATTCCACTGATATTTTGCAATGGACCTTATGCATGTGACGTCAGAGGTGCATTTCTGCGGACCAACATGGTTGCTGATTAAATGTTGTCGCTATTTGATTATCCCTTACTGTTGTATAATTTTTACAATCTTAACGTCGAGCTAGGGCGAAGAACAAGAAATTAATTTTTTAAAAGAAAAAATCAAGGTTGCAAAAAGATAATTTTGTTTCGATGTTTATTTCGCATGGCGCAGGAGAACATTTCCATTAGTAACCATGAAGTTTTTAATGGAGCATTTCTGGTGCACGGTATATTAATTTTTCGTGTTCTTATTGTCAGGCATAGGCGGAACATATGAAACATAAACTTGGGAACTTTTTTTGCAAAACAAAACATTTAGAAGCCTGGACAAATACGTAATATGGAAACAAACCAGGTAGGGTTTGCACGCTAGGTAATCTTCTTAAAAATTAAATGAATGGGTAACATTAAATAAATGTCTCTTTCGTTCTTTGGAGAAAGAACGGGGAACTTAATTCGTAATTTACCGATCCAAATATGCCATGAGTTTTCTCCTTCTACACTTTTTTTTTTTTTTTTTTGAAATTGAAATTAGAAGGAACGCTACCAGGTTTCAACTGCTTTTGATTCGTAGTGTCATAATATCCAAAATCTTTTTCGTTAAAGTGGGCAGAACCAGGGCTGGATTAAGGAGGGGTCTGCAGGGGCTACAGCCTTAGGGCCCAACATGACCAAGGGCCCAGGAGGCATGCCTGCGCAAATATTAGATAGATCGGGAAAGAGAGAGAGAGAGAGAGAGAGAGAGAGAGAGAGAAGTTTATAAAATAGTTTCACTTTTGTCATGTATGATTTCAACATGGTCAGAAACAGAGGCTGGAAGGCGAAAATATTTCAAGATAGTGACTCACTAAAAGTAAAGATTTCATGTCGCTGTAACGACAGTTTCAACTTTTTCACTACCATCCACCAGCACTTCCCAATTTGCACTTGGAACCGTTAATGGTCGAAGTCCCCAACGCCTTCACATTGCATAACAAAAAACATGCGTAAGAAAAGTATACTATGCTAAACCATGAGAAAATACATGAAAAAATCTAGGAATCTTAAGTTTTTAACTCATATTCTCGTGGGAATGATGAAAAATACAGTGATAAATACACAGTTGACGTGGATCGGGAACATCCAATAGAAGTCATCGCTCGTTCCACGTTTATAAGTGAGTCACGGAAAAATTCTCATCGGCCGCCACCGGGAATCGAACCTAGGGTCTTCCAGTTACGCGCCGGATATGCTTCCACTGCACCACAGTAGCCTCGAAATTATCCAGACTCACTAACGACAAACTACCAAACCACATGGCAGGTTGCTTCTTTGGAAGACCCTGGGTTCGATTCCCGGTGGCGGACGATGAGAATTTTTCCGTGACTCACTTATAATCGTGGAAAGAGCGATGACTTCTATTTGAAAAATACACTGTCTTATTATTAAAACTCTGCAGATAATTTAGTAGTTACAGTTTCATGTTTCAACAAACTTCATAATAATTCGCTATTATAAGTTCTTTGAGGGCCCACTAAGGCCTCTTAATCCGGCCCTGGGCAGGACATATTGGAGGATGAACATTGGGATGGAAATCATGGCGTTTCATTTTACACAGCCATTCCTTTAACAATTTCTGCCTTTTCAGAGGAAAATTATGAAAAGTTATTCCTTCCTCTATACATTTTAGTTGACAGGATTTATTAGCACGACCATACGATGGGCAAAAGTTAGACATGTTAATAAATTTACGAAAATTGCGATTTTCCTGAACCCCTGCAACGTAACGACATGTTAAGCAATGGGAAAACGCATGTAAACAAAGTATTGGTCCGTTGCCACGGAAAAGCTTTCCCATGATGCAATACTACGTGAATAAGCTCCATTAGATTTATATCTGCAAAATGAATTTAAAAGTGCGAAAATTATAGTTTCTTTCGGCGATGTCGCAACTCCACTCCCCCATATGGCTCCAGCAGCGACCAAATGACTCCATTCAAATACTGCTGAATGTTTTTGAACCGCCCTTCCTTAAAATGCGACCCTTATACTTTTCGCCTGCTGTTACTCTAGAACAGATTTTCTTGAATACCTGCACAATGAAAATTTCCTCGATGAACCACTACCTCCCAGTCAGCTAACAACCCATAACTAAGAGCGCCAGATGTTTTAAAACCGCTGTATTTGCACAGAAAAGAATTAAAGAATCTTATTGCATGTACTTTTCCTTTGACATTCAAATAGATTAATTCTCATTTGTACTATTTCTAGTTCACAAAATTTTCTACGAAACTCGGCCAGAGGTGTTTTGCCATACATTCCCCAACCCAGGTGCGGACTGGGCCGCCGGGATACCCGGAGAATTCCCAGTGGGCTGCCGTACTTTGGGAAGGTAAACCTTATGCTAACTCAAGAAAAAAAGAAAAAGAATGTATATTGTGGCAAAATGGAATGCAACCCACGTCTAAAAGTTAGTTTGAGAGGTTAGTTTAAAAAAAAAGACGGGTGAGACGCCATGTTGCATGATGTGAAGCAAGAAATCGCTTTTGGGGAGACACGAGAGAGAGGAAAAGAGGCGTGCGTGTCCACTAAGCATCCATCTTGCCCGGGAACGGGACGTCCGAGTCCTGAACGGGGTGACAGTTTTGGTGAGTTATGATCATATGTAGAGGATTTTAGGAAGGGAGTGTCTGACCCAAGGTCTTAAACAACCCTTAGAGATAGGAAGCTAGGAGATTTGGGCTAGGGTGCCCGATAGGAAAGTGACTCAGAAGCGAAGTAGAAAGGGGAAGAAGGCGCCCTTATTTATTACCGGGAGGCCAGTACCCGGGGTCTGACGGCTTAACGTGCCCATCCGACGCACGGCGGATATTTAGTGGATCGAGCGTTCGTACCTGCCTGGGATCGAACCTGAGGTCCTTTCCATGGCAGTCACGAACGTTGCCCAGAGACCCTCCGGTGTATGCATCTTGTAGAAAATGCACTGACGGCTTTGCCTGAAGGCGAGGTAGCTGGGTGAAATCGCACTTCGGACCAGGGGGCCCAGAAATATGGCGGGCACTCTCCTGGTTTTGCTTGAAGTTTGGCCGCGTGTGGCCTAGTGGTCACCGTTCGTGACTACCACGGAGAATACCTCAGGTTTGATCCCAGACAAGTACGAACGCTCGAACCACTAATTATCCTCCGTGCGTCGGATAGGCACGCAAAGCCGTCGGACCCCGGGTACTGGCCCCAGGTAACAAATAAGGGCGACTTCCTTTCCCTTTCTACCTCGCTTCCGTGTCACTTTCCTATCGGGCACTCTAGCCTATATCTCCTAGCTTCCTATTCCTAAGGGTTGTTTAAGACCTGGGGTCAGACACTCCCTTCCTAAAATCCTCTACATATGATCTGATCTGTTTTTGGTGCAAAGAGAATGATGCTGAAGGAATTTCCCTGATGGCTGCGGTCATGAGACCATAGGGAATATTTAGCGTGGCTGTGGTCATTCATAAAATATCTACGTACATAGTAGAGATCACCCTGTACTGCGGTACAGATAAATGCCAGATTAATTGGTTTTGTGAAGTTACTTCAACACGGCGCCTGGTACATTAATGCTTAAAATCTCGTTTTAGAGGAACGTTACCTTATCCTATGAACTCGCTGAGTTGAGGAGTCCATCATCCGATGGACTCCTCAACTCACTTATTGGTATATATTGAAATAATGACCATTTCATAGTGAAACAACCGACGTGAATCGGATCTTGTGTACATATTCTGCACCCCTCTGCAACGAGGGGATGTAAATAAAAGCCTGTAAAGAGAACCAGGGAATCTGCTTTCGTGGATCTAACTTAAACAGCTAAAAAGTGTATGTAAAGGTTAAGTCATGAAAGAAATACGGAATTACACCATATAATACAAATTTTGAAGATGGCATTCCGATTTTTGGTTAAATGTGACAACGATGGTAAATCAGGTAATATTCGAAAACTTGAAAATTTCATCGTCCAGGAGCGAGACTCGAATCCGCGTCTCCCAGATAGCGCCCAGGTATTTTATCTGGTCGTTCTGGGTGGTGCAGTGGTTAGCATACCTGGGCGCTATCTGGAAGACGCGGGTTCGAGTCTCGCTCCAGGACGATGAAATTTTCAAAGTTTTCGCATATTACCTGACTTACCATCCTTGTCACATTTACACCATAAATCGGAATGTCATCTTCAAAATTTGTATTAAAGGTTAAGTACTGTCAGACCAAGAAAGGTTTAGCTGGACCGAAATCTGAAATTCCTGTGTCTGATCGTAAAGTTACGCACCAAGGCGATATAAAAAAATAATAATAACAACACTACATATATGTTACCGTAAAAACCCCAAAACCGGTATTTCGCGAAATTACTAGTAAGAACGCGAAATGTCCACGAGCATTGGTAACTTCGGGTATTTACTTGTAACATCTAGAAATGACTAACATCCTGAGTAAAACGCAGAATAAAAAAATTACATCGGGCATTTACTTATTTTTTAGTCAAAACCTGTTCTCACTAGACGCGGAACAGTAAAAATTCGAGCTGTTGTGTTCTATACAAAAGGCGCGCTCCAGTTGGTTAATGCGATCATGTGCCGTCGATCATACGAGCATCACGCGATGCAGCTGCAAAGTTAGAACGTTGCATTATGTCAGAGAGTGAAGTCGTGAGTTTTATAAAACAATAATATAACAGAAATAGGTACTATTCCTGACGTCGATAAAACAAAAGATTCATTACGAAATGTTATAGCTGTTGTTATGAAAACTGGCGACAAAATGTATCAATTAGGTACTAAAGAAGGTGTGGTAAATCATTTGTATGCTAGATCAGAATTTGATATTTCTAAACAAAAATTCATTGATATCACTGAAGTGAAAAAAGATAAGCAATTGTCTTTGCGTCAAGCAGCTTCTTTTTCTGTAACAGGTTCCAGCCAAGGTTTTTCAATGTGCAAGTGTACAAAGAAATGTACAACAAAGTTATGCAAATAATATACTATATAGACACCCAGATCTATGTGTCTCTCTGGAACGCTTGACGTCACAGCAACGTCTGCATTGTTGCGCCATCACTTATCGAACAATTCGTGTGTGCTCTCTCGATGTCAAAATGATTGCCTGCTATATAATAGCACGCGATCACTTTTAGATGTCAAGGTGACCGCATGCTAATTTAAAACATTGGATTATTAATGACTCGAGTTTTATTTTTCCGATCCGCAAAATTCGAATTGATTTTTTTATATCACAGCAAGTTGAGTTTGTATATTAATTTAATTTAGCACAATTCGAATATAAATTTGTACGCTTTAATTATTTTTTACTTTTTAAATTTAACTAACTTTCCGAGTTTAAGTGCTGATTACATTATACATTTTGCAAAATATCGAACTATCTAAACGCTCTAACCTACAATGAAAACTGAAATCTTGAGATGTCAAAGTGAGGAAGATTGCATCTAAAAGCGGATGTCGCCTCAGTAGCACATAGTCGAGAATTTAGATAGTTCCGATTTGTAATACCAAATGTCTCATTATTTTGTAGAAATAGGTTCGGTATGAAAATTCAAACTAACCGTCGAATAGGAGAGTCTAAAAGAAGCCGTGAAGGGAATAACAAGCGTGCCGGAGAAAAAGTCATTTAACGGGAAAATCAAAGAAAAAGTTTTTAAAGTAAGTTTAGACGAAAATAACTTTCCGAGTTTAGTGCTGATTACATTACACATTTTGCAAAATATCGATCTATCTAAAAGCTGTAATCTACAATTGTTAAACAACAAATATTTTACACAGAATGTTATTTATCGCGAGGTCTTTTGAAAAACGGAAATAAATAGCATACAAGTTTTAGTTCTAACATGAATGAGTTCTTACTATAAAAGGTTTTACTATGTTTTCTTACAGAAATCCGGCGTTTATTTGATTTGTTTTCAATCTGCTTCAATTAAAAATTTCCCTCCGTCACAGGACGGGCAACATCCCTTATATATTAATATTTATTTAAAGCTTAAAAACAACCGTCCTAGGACGGACTATACGCTAGTGTAAAAAGAATAATGTTTTGCGTAATTCCAAATGCCATAATGGTGGATCATGTAATAACAAGTAAATTGTAATATTCTTATTTTATGATTTCCCAACAAATATTTTTTCTGTATTTTATTAAGTGACCTTATTTTGTGATTTTCAAATAAATAATTTCCTGTATTTTATTCAGTGTATTTTATTTTTACCATACGAGTTCATATCTATATTGTAATCATTTCGGATTTTTACTGTTCCGCGTCAAGTGAAAACGAGTGTTGACTAAAAAATTAAGTAAATACCCGATGTAAACTTTTTATTCTGCATTTTGCTGAGGATGTTAGTCATTTCTAGATGTTACTAGTAAAAACCCGAAGTTATCAGTGCTCGTGGACACTTGACGATCTTACAATTAATAGTAATTTCTTGAAATAATGGATTTCGGGTTTTTATGGTAACATATAGATACGTACTTGTACTTAAGTATTGGTAGGGGACGCGGGGGTCCAGACCCCCTCTGGAATTTCATGGTCACCCTCACTGAGGGGGTCCACCCAGGAAACGTCCTAACACTATGTGGTTCATATATAATTTATAGTTTCTTTTTTCTTTTCTTTTTTTTGTTTTTTTTGTTACGATTTCCTGGATACTCTCAGCATGTTTCGCAGTTTTCTGGAAAACACTTCAAGTTCCACGGCATCGCTCTACGCAGTCAACGGCGGAGCGCGTTTTGCACAGGAATGGAAGTCCAACATTATGTGGAGCTCAAAATGGGACGAACTTTTGACTAGTTCAGGTAAATAGGCGTACAAAACTTAGTTGGACAGCATTTGGAAGAAACAGCACATTTTTCAAGAGCAGTTTACTACTATGTCTTAAAAGAAAAGTGTTTAATCAATGCATCCTTCCAGTTCTTACATACGCAGCATAGACATTAACCTTAACTAAAAATGACATACAGAGGATGAACACAACTCAGAAAAACATGGAAAGGTGCGTGCTTGGTGTATTTAAGAAACATAGGAAGAGGAGCACATGGATTAGGGGAAGGAAAAAAGTTGATGACGTCATGGTCAAAGTGAGAACGCTCAAGGGACAATCGGCTGGGCATTTTGCTAGAAAAACTGGCCGTGCTTGAGCAACTGAAATATTAAATATAATACCAATGGGCAAGAAAAGACCCAGAACAAGACCACTTGAAAGATTGGTGGATGAAATGCGAAAGCCTGCTGGAGTGACTTGGAAGACACAGGTTCAAGATAGGAAGTTGTGGAAAGCAATTGGGGAGACTTTTATCCAGCAGTGGATTGACAATGGTTGATGATGATGATGATGATATGTACGAGTACCCTCATCTATCCTTCGTTGTTTTATTTCTCTCTCCCTCTCTCCCCTTAGATTTTACTAAATTGTTTTCGCTCTCGGAGAAGTTGAATCCCCCCCCCTGAAAATATTAGGTTCCGCAGCCTATGAGCACATGTATAGATGACAAATATACAGCGTTAAATTCCGTCGGGGTAGTTTAGTTGGTAGAACAAACAACTGTCTCCGGAGCTGGGAGACGAGGTGGAAAATATAAATATACCTGCTTCACGTTCTTACGATTCTAATTTTTACTCTTTGTAAAATTTTTTCTTTAACTTCTGCACTGTTATGCGGGAAGAGAGAATTTGCTGAATTCCTGACAACATTGTTCAAGGGAAACAGGAGTACCATAATAATGTTCTTGTTCTGTCGTCCAGTTATTTCGACTCGGCACTGAATGTGAATGCATAATTCAAGCACTCTTCAATGCTACACCAAATTTTTTTTTTTTTTTTTTTGAATTAGTCTCTTTTTTTTTTTTTTTTTTTTTGATTGGAAGTTTAACGACCACCGTGAGCAACTCAATGGGCTATAAGCAGTCGCCCGTCACTAATTATGGGTCACTGGTTCCAGGGAAGGGAGAGAGCCAGTGCCGTAAGACAAACACAACATCCATGCCTCACCGGGATTCGAACCCGGATCCCTTTCGGACGAATGATCAGAGGCCATCGCTTAGACCATTGCGCCACCGGGGCGGCATTAGTCTCTTTTGTAAGGCTGGCAACGTTGGCAGAATGGAGTGCATTTACACATGTTTACTTTATCGAAACTGCTACCTAAGCATTGTGTAGATGCTTCCTGCAGGTGCAGGAAAAGTCAACTCGAAATCTTGCTTCTTCTGACAAAGGAATGCAATGACTTTCGTAAATAAAATCTAGCTTTGTTTCATCTTGACATTCTTCAGGAAAATTTGATCCTATACAGTTTTCTTTATTTATAGAAGTAGTAGATTTTATGCACTTATCATACATGGACACGCAGAATGCCTTCCAGTTAAAGTTTCGTACTTTTAATGATAACAGGGGAGGAATCTAAACGAGTAGAATAGTTTTGCTAACTTTTTGATGTAGAACTACGCCTTTCTCTGTGCTGGGTAAGGGGTACCATCGAAGTTATTAATCGTAGAGAAATAAATAATACATCATTAGATAGTTTATATAGTCCCATTTATAAATAAAAAAAAAATTCAACCAGGACCGGATTAACACCTTAGTGAGCCCTCAATCAGATGTTTTAGTAACATATGAAGGCTTTCCCTTGGTGAGTCACTACCTAGAAACTGTTCATCTCCCAGTTTCTCTCTCTCTCTCTCTCTCTAGGTGGATGGTAGTGAAAAAGCTGAAACTGCCACGCCGACCCCGCTGTACACAGTGACATATGAAGGCTGAGCTGCCGTTAATTTCATGATCGTCCGCCAATTCCCCTTGGTGAGTCACTACTTTGAAACTATTCGTCTTCCAGCCTCTCTATCTATCTATCTATCATTAAGTAAAAGCAGTAAAAAGCAAAAAGTGAAGAAACAAAACAAAAACAAACTAGTAAAAGTAGAAAGTTAAAAAAATTATTGGAATTATAACTTATCAAATTTGCTGTAAATAAGTTATATATATATATATAATTTATTTGCTGTAAATAAGTTATATATATATATATATAATTTATTTGCTGTAAATAAGTTATATATATATCCCGCCTTCTCGCGGTACATCCTGTTCCCACTAAAGGGCTCTGACGACCGCCAATAGCGGTATAACTATACCATCGGGATTAGAGGAAATGCTATCCCACACTCACCAACCCGCTTGGCCAGCGTGGTGAGTTATGGCCAAACCCCTCCAAAATGACTAAACAACTTAAATCTTGGCCCTCAGTCTCCGGCAGCTGGAATGTACCTGGCCAAGGCAGCGGCCAGTGCGACATGAAGGCAGAGGGTGCTAAGAATCCCCGGAGGACCGGACTAGGCTGCCATCTGATGCTGACCTATCTTCTGATTCACGGCTTCTTGAATTGGAAGAGGAACTACAAAGGATCAAGTGGGACATCGTCGGGCTAAGTGAGGTAAGGAGAAAAGGAGAAGATCTCATTGAACTGAAAAGTGGACATCTCTTCTACTATCGTGGGACAGATACTGGCAGAACTAGTGGTGTTGGATTTATAATAAACAAGAAACTGAAGGATAAAGTTGTAGAAGTTGAAAGTTCCTCTGACAGAGCTGCACGACTCATTATCCAACTCTCGAGAAGATACCAGGCTCAGATTATTCAAACTTATGCACCCACCACAAGTCATGCTGAAGAAGAAATTGAAGAATTTTATGAGGAAATTCGTGATCTAAATAATAAAGGTAAGCAGCACTTGAAGATAATTATGGGAGATTTCAATGCAAAAATAGGGCAACGGCAACAGAATGAAACTTCAGTAGGTAAATTCGGTCACGGCAACAGAAACCAGCGTGGAAATACTCTCGTAGAGTTTGCAGAGGCAGAAGGGTTTTTCATCTTGAACTCCTTTTTCAAGAAAAAGCCACACAGGAAATGGACATGGAGACATCCAAATGGGACGACAAGTGAAATTGATTTTATTATGTGTTACAAAAAATTCGTCATAGAAGACTGCAGTGTGCTAAACAAGTTCAACACAGGCAGTGACCATAGATTGGTGAGATGTAAGATGCACCTCAACACTAAACTCGAACGTAGCAAGCTCATAAGACAAACAAAATGTATTGACATAACCAACCTTAAAAAACACCATAATACCTTCAAATTGGAACTGAAGAACAGATTCTCTGCTTTAGAAGGCCTAACATCGGAAGAAGTGGATATTTATGAAGTTAACAGAAAAGTAACCAAAGCTCTTATGGAAACAGCAACAAAATTAGCTGGGTCTAAGAACAAATTGCATGTGAACAAATAATCAGGAAAAACCAAAATGTTGATGCAAAAAAGAAGAGTGATGAGGACAACTAAAGAAGATGTGACTTCCAAAGTGGAATATATAGAGCTATGCAAGACAGTACGAAAAAGTATCACTGAAGACGTAAGGAAATTCAACTGTGAACTAGTAAGGAAAGCAATTGAAAGCAACCAAAGCCTAAAGATAGCAAAGGGACATCTCAGTAAGGGGAAAAAAGATTATGGCACTGAGAAAAGAAGATGGTTCTGTAACAAGAAATAGAGGCGAAATTTTGACAAGAGTGAAAGATTTCTACTCCAAATCATATGAAAGGGATGATACATGTACTCCAGACATCATGAAAGGTACCAGTACCAGAGTACTTCCAGTCCTTCCAGCAGAAGTTGCACATGCAATCAAGAACATGAAGCGGGGAAAAGCTCCAGGAGAAGATGGAATTACTGTAGACATCATACAAGAAGCAAGTGGAGTAATCGAAACAGTACTCGCCCAAATTTTCACTCGATGCCTTAATGAAGGGAAGATTCCTGAGGATTGGAACAACGCTACAATGATCTTGCTACATAAAAAAGGTGACATTGAGGATCTCAGGAACTACAGACCTATCAGCCTCCTATCAGTGGTTTATAAAATCTTCACTAAAGTTCTTTCACACCGCTTGAAGGTGACACTGGACATGGCACAACCGAGAGAACAAGCTGGATTCAGGAGTGGCTACAGCACAATAGATCATATCCACGTACTGAGAGAACTAATTGAAAGAGCGAGGGAATATGAACTTCCATTGTGCATGGCTTTTATCGATTATGAAAAAACCTTTGATTCGGTGAAACCATCAGCAGTTGCAATGGCTCTGAAATCCTGCGGAATTGAAGATGCATACATTAATATTATTAATAACATCTATGAAAATGCAAGTGCAAAGATTCGGCTGTTTGAAAATACAACACACATAAAAATTGGAAAAGGAGTGAGACAAGGTGACACCAAATGTCCGAAGCTCTTTAATGCCACATTGGAAAATGTCTTTCAATCACTGAACTGGGAAAACAAAGGGATAAAGATTAATGGAGATTATCTAACCCACCTTCGTTTTGCTGATGACATAGTCATTTTTGCAACTACCACATCAGAGCTACAGAGTATGATCCAGGAACTTGCTGACAAGAGTAAAGAAGTGGGATTAAAAATGAACTTTCAGAAGACAAAAGTGATGTACAATGCCTTTACAAGAAATGAAGATTTATCGATTGATGGAGAAAAGCTGGAGATAACAGACACGTACGTTTATCTTGGACAGCAGATATCAAGTGAGGGTCACATTGGTGAAGAAATTAATCGGCGTACAAAACTTGCTTGGAGAGCTTTTGGAAGAAACAGCATAATTTTCAAGAGCAATATGCCATTATGTCTTAAAAGAAAAGTGTTTGATCAATGCATCCTTCCAGTGCTTATGTATGGTGCAGAGACGTGGACCTTAGCTAAAAGAGACATACAAAGGCTGCAGACAACTCAAAGAGCATGGAGAGGTGCATGCTTGGTGTAACCAGGAGAGATAAGAAGAGGAACACGTGGATCCGAAAAATGACAAGAGTGGAAGACATCATGATCAGAGTTAAATCCCTGAAATGGCAATGGGCTGGACATACTGCCAGAAGAACAGACCATCGATGGACAGCCGAAATTTTAGATTGGATTCCAAGGGACAGGAAAAGACCCAGAAGAAGACCACATGGAAGATGGGTGGATGAAATTCGAAAGTATGCGGGAGTGACATGGAGGAGACTGGCACAAGATAGACCGTTGTGGAGGAAACTTGGGGAGACCTTCGTCCAGCAGTGGATTGATAATGGTTGACAATGATGATGATGATGATATATGTAACTTATTTACAGCAAATTGATAAGTTATAATTTCAATAATTTTTTTAACTTTCTGCTTTTACTAGTTTTTTTATAATGGTCAACCATTATCAATCCACTGCTGGACGAAGGTCTCCCCAAGTTTCCTCCACAACGGTCTGTCTTGTGCCAGTCTCCTCCATGTCACTCCTGCATACTTTCGAATTTCATCCACCCATCTCCCATTTGGTCTTCTTCTGGGTCTTTTCCTGTCCCTTGGAATCCAATCTAAAATTTCGGCTGTCCATCGATGGTCTGTCTTTCTGGCAGTATGTCCAGCCCATTGCCATTTCAGGGATTTAACTCTGATCATGATGTCTTCCACTCTCGTCATTTTTCGGATCCACGTGTTCCTCTTCTTATCTCTCCTGGTTACACCAAGCATGCACCTCTCCATGCTACTTTGAGTTGTCTGCAGCCTTTGTATGTCTCTTTTAGTTAAGGTCCACGTCTCTGCACCATACGTAAGCACTGGAAGAATGCATTGATCAAATACTTTTCTTTTAAGACATAATGGCATATTGCTCTTGAAAATTATGCTGTTTCTTCCAAAAGCTCTCCAGGCAAGTTTTGTACGCCGATTAATTTCTTCATCAATGTGACTCTCTCTATATATATAGTTGCGCAGCCCAGGTAATTAGATTTAATGATAAAAAAAAAGTTTGGAATAGAATTTTCTACTGCATGAAAAAAGACAATCGTCGCATGTCGTGTTTCATTTTAAAACTGATCACAAGAAGTATTATCATCTCTACGGAGTGCCAATGACAGAAGAATAACACTTCTTTAATTATATTATGCTCTAGAACCAGAAATTGGAACAATATGTAGTTTTGCTAGAAATGTTGTTTATAGTAAGCGACAGGATACATACCTCTGATGGAACTAGCCTCCGGTGTTTAGTACCAAAGGGCGAAAACTTACACAAAAGGAATATGGCAGAATCACTAAATTTCTCAAATACCAATTTGATCATCATACCATTTGATACCAATTTCAGCATCATCGTCTTAAAACACACGTTTTGGTGCATTGAACATTTTGAATCAGATCCTTAAAACGGAAATGCAAAACATGTAAAACAAGTTCATATTTTTTACTTTAAAAAAAAATGAGAACTCTGTTTTGTCATCTTGAAAGTCAATTTTCCTGGGCGTCCAGCTTTTACTACCTGGTCAGGTAAATAATTTCTGCACATGCCCAGCTGGACATGTAACTTTACAGATATTTTTGAAGCCCTGTATATATATCCTATTTACAACGACTCGTCGATCAAATCTGATCTATTGTTGGCAAAGGGATAAAGATACGGGAAGCTGTGTAAAGCAAAGGGCTGGGTGCAACGCAATATTCTCCTGTTGATAAGTCATAATATTAATGTTTTTAATTTACAAATAATTGGCAAAAAATATTATTTTCTCCCAAGTTTTGCAGATTTGTCGTGGCAAATGTAAGGGCTAAGGGGGTGCACCGCACCCCTGCACCCCCGGGGGCCTATGGGTGCACATGTGGTGGTCTTTAAACCCCGAAAAAACAAGGAAAAGAAAAAAAAAAAACATCCCCAAGTTAAGACCGTTAAACTTTACTCAGTATAGAAACTCAAAAGCTGAGAAGGAAAATGCCGAGCAATTCAGTGGAAAACTTGATGGGGAATTTAGGTGGATTTGCTTTGAAAGGGAATGGGATTTTCCTTAATGGAATTTTTCTTGACTTACCGTGATATCGGTGTGAGCGAGCTATTCGAGTTTAAATCGCCGAAGGGAAAGGGACTGCCCCGACCGTGGTTCTGCAAGAGATGTTTTTCATCATGTTTGTATTTCAATAGCTCTTGGATTGCATTAACAAAAGTAAATTCAAGGAAAAGAAAGAGTGTTATGCTAGTTTCTGCAGGCGACATAGATTTTCCTGGGAACTTTATAATGCCCTCATCATCGCTTTGACTTCGCGAAAGTTTCGTTGAAAAACGCGCTGGGAGACCCAGATTCTTTACAGCTGCTGTGGGCATTCAGAAAATGACCGCGGCTTGCGACTTATGCAGCTGCATCGAAGCCTGCATGATTTAGCATGTGCCAGAGAAAATAAGTTCGAATAACAGCATGTTCTGCGGGTACCTAAAGTGCTGAGAAATGTGTTTAGGCTGTTCATTCGTTTGTCTATGCTTCCTTCACCAAAATCGAAAATAAATGCAAACAAAATAGTGTATGAATACTGCATTTTGTAGCGAAAATCTTGCGCGTATCTTCTGTTAAAGGAAAATAAGAAAAGGACGAAACTCGCATCAGTTATTCATGTGTCTTTCTAGAAAATGCAAGATAGAAATTACTGAATTCGTTGCATCGTAAAAATAAAATTTAGTTATTCGGGGGATTAAAATCATGTTATTAATTTAAATAAACAGAAAAGAGAAAGCAAAATATAGAAATATTAATGTATATAATTACCGAGCAGATGAAATTTGTCCCCGTCGTCGAGTAGCCAGAGGCGCAGGCATCCTGCTAATCTCCCGGGTTCCAGTCTCGGATGAGGTTGGGAACAGGATATTGTTTTTTGTGATCATTGGGCGACAATTGGGACAGGCTAATGTCTTTTTTTTGTGATCATTGGGCGACAATTGGGACAGGCTAATGTCTTTTTGTGATCATTGGGCGACAATTGGGATAGGTTAATGTCTTCTGTCATAATATGATGACATTTTGAGCAAATGTTTTTCGTGATCATATGACATTTTTTTTTTCGTTTTTTTTCGTTTTATGGTTACACTACACTTTAGCCTTAGAAACTCAAAGTGCCCGTTAAACCACAAAATAAAAAAAAAAATGTCGTCGGGTGATCACAAAAACATTATTCATCTACCAGAAAGAAAACACTCCTTCCTTCACGCGAGAAAATTAAGTAAAAAAAATCGTTCTACGCATGTGTGAGTTTGTTTTCTTAATTTTTTTTTTTTTTTTTTCTGTTTCGGGATTTAACAAAAAATCCCGAAACAGAAAAAAAAGCTATAAGAAGTCGTCCGAAACAGCATCTAAAAGCTATAAGAAGTCGTTCGTCCCTAATTTAGGGCGCTGTTTACAGGGAAAGAGACTAAACCAGCTACACCCAGACTAGAATCTGAGCTCGGATGATGAGCCAGAACACCTCACTGCTGACTACACGCCCACTTGGACAGCGCGGGTGAGTTGGGCGAAGTTTCTTGCATTGAGAAAAAAATTATTTTCTTGTATGACTAGGGAAAAAAAATCACCTCTTCACCTAAAGGACTTAAGAAACCATTCTGCTTCTCATATAAGTAGTAGAATGGTTTCCTCTAAAAAGTATTCCCACGTATGACTAGGACAAAAATGATTTTTTTCCCACTCTGGCGACTTTAAGAACCGTTTTATATCCGACTGAAAAATAAGTTTTTTCTAGATTGAGAGAGGTAGGGGGGGGGGTAAACACATTCCTTTGGACGATTGTTTCAGATTTTCTTGAACTAAACGACTCTTCACAGAGTGATTCAAGCGTTTTTCTCTCGATTGATCTGAAAATAATCATCTGCCGGCTGACTAAAAAATTTTAGTGAACATAAAATAAAAATACCTTGAAGGAATCTGTCATTCAGGAAAACGTTCACCAAAATATTTCAGGAGTACTAAGAATTTATGTAACATTAATATTTTTTATTTGTTTTTCAATTGGCTTCTTAGCTTCATTGCCGATGCCACGGACAATACATTACATACATGTTTAATATTTACTGACAAAGCAGGTACCCTCTTCATAAAAATGAAATGTTGTAGCGGTAATGTACAAGAAGGACACCAAAGAGAACGGTCCGTTTGCCTTCCAGGTATGGAACGTAACGGCCACTTACATCTCGCCCCAGAATGCTAACCACTACACCACATAGAAAGACCAAGTTCTCGATTAGTTTGAATATAACCATCACAGGATTCGCTAGTCGAAGCAGCCGGTATTCATGTTTAGCGAATCTGGAGGTTAAGTATTCTATCTCGTGATTGCACGGAGAAGCAGATAAATCATGAATGGAATACGGGATTACACCATACAATACAAATTTTGAAGATGTGAATCCGATTTTTACGCTTTCCAACCGTATATTGAAGAAGCGTATATGCTCCAGCTTTGTCCGTCCGTCTGTCCGTCCGTCCGTCAGCACGATAACTCACGTGGAAATGGTTCGATTTCGACGAAATTTCAGTATGTGGTAGGGGACCACCGGGGGACGAACCCTATTGAAAATGGGAGAAGCAGGGTCAAAGGTCAGGACATAGGAGCTGGATCCATTCCATTGCCTTTATGCGTCATGACTTGCGTAAAAATGGATCGATTTCGATGAAATTCTAGTATGTGATAGGAAACCACCTGGGGACAAACCCTATTGAAAATGGGTGAAATAAGGTCAAAGGTCAGGCAGGGCATAATAGCGGGATATATTCCACTGCCCTTATGCGTCATAACTTGCGTAAAAATGGTTCGATTTCGATGAAATTTTAGTATGTGGTAAGGAACCACATGGGGACGAACCCTATTGAAAATAAGCAAAATGGAGTTAAAGGTCAGGACGCTGGAGTGAGATCCATTCCATTGCCCTTGTGCATCATAACTTACCAAAAATGCTTGGATTGCGACAAAACTTTATCATGTTGTTCCGGGGGTATAGTGAACCGGTTCTGTTGAATATCATCGAAATGGGGTCAAAGGTCGGGACACAGGAGTGAGATTTATTCCACAGCCATTATCCACATAACTTGAGTAATAATTTCTGGTATGTTGGAAAGCGTATCATAATCAATGCATTGCATGATTTTACTAACTTGTTTGGTGTAAGTGTGACATGGATAGTGAGTCAGAAAACCACCTGACATACCATCCATGTCATACTTACACCAAAAAACGGATTCACATCTTCAAAATTTGTAGAGTGAAAATAGTTTCATAACCGTTGTTCTAATTTTAAATTCTAAAAGGAGGGACAAAGATTGCTTCTGAATTTGGGTGGTCTGCAGAACGAAATTTTTGCGAGAAGCCAGAAACAATGCATTTAGCTGACAGCAGGCGTATCAGGTTTCAGCGTCCCGTTCGGAAAAAGTGTGATAGTCACGGCCTTAACAACTTTCAGCAGTTACCGTGATCGGATCTTTTTTTGTGCAGCGTTGGAGGCCAAGGGCGTCCATAAGGGGATGGGGGAGGGGCAGAAGGGGAGGCTCGATCCTCCCCAGCCTTTGGTATAGCCAAATTTTTGATAAATTTAAAACACTTAAATAAACGTAACCTTTTTTTAAAGCATTTTTGAAAATGATAAGATATTAATGGTTGACTGTATCTATTATTTTGGTTGTATTTTAGTATCTTGTGCATTTACTAAAATCTTTGACAACCTTGAAGGAGGTAAGGAGATTTTTCTTGCCCCCCCCCCCTTTAAAAGTACTTATATGGGCGCCACTGCATGTGGCAGAAGCGTAAATTGGGCGGAGCGTCAGACGGGGCATGTCAAGAGAGGGGGCAAAACTCACTGCTTACAATCTGATTAAAATTAGAACTGAAACTTTTGCACCAATTTCCGGAACAGATTTCTCAGGGCCGTATTTGGACATTTGTCCATTCACAGACTTTGCTTATATGTTTCCCCTATTTCAGTTTCCTTGACAGCTGAAAATTCGCATTTCTTCTTCGAAATGTTCAGTGGATGCAAATTGCTCATCTTCAGACATGAAGGCGCGGTTGTACGTACGTTGCTAGATAAAAATGTCGTTCACATTGCTGAAGATTATCTGGGGGCCATTCGGTAATTACTGCGGCTGCGAGCCACGACTGCCAACTGCATTCGGTCCGTTTGATGTGAAATGGAAGGTACGAACTCCGACGCAGTTAGGAAAAGCTGCACAAGCAGTAATCATTTGATTGTTTTGTTTGTGGGTACACACCATGAAAAACTCAATAGACTATAAGCAGTGGCGTAGCCAGAAATTTCTTAAGGCGGGAGGGGGTGAATGGGTTTGGTTCATTGGTGAAAGCCTCATATATACATATATATCGCTTTAAATTCATTGAGTGAAAATCTCCTTGAGGGAGATTGAGTGGGTAATCTATCTCCCTCAAGGAGATTTGCACTCAATGAGAGAGATAGATTACCTCCTCATTGAGTGCAAATCTCCTTGAGGTTTGCACTCAATGGGTGGGTCCGGACTCGAGGATCCCCCTTGGCTACGCCTCTGACTAGAAGCAGCCTTCCTTCTCTAAATTGGGGACGTTGGCTCCATTGAAGGAGAGAGCCAGTGCCATAGAAGAAGCACACTATCCACCGTCTCACCGGGATTCGAACCCGGATCCCTCTCAGGAGCACGGATAGAAGCCAGCGCGACGTATCATGAGAAACTAAATGAGTAGTCTCCCTTCCCTAATTTGGGGGCACTGGCTCCGGAGAAACTAGTGTCACCAAATTAAGGCACTCTTCCCTAATTGGGGACACTGGCTCCAGTGCAGTTGGGGACAAGCACGCTACCCATATCTCAAACGGGACTCGAACCCAGACACACCTCAGGAGCATGGATAGAAGCCAGCGCGACGTATCATGAGAAACTAAATGAGTAGTCTCCCTTCCCTAATTTGGGGGCACTGGCTCCGGAGAAACCAGTGTCACCAAATTAAGGCACTCTTCCCTAATTGGGGACACTGGCTCCAGTGCCGTTGGGGACAAGCACGCTACCCATATCTCAAACGGGACTCGAACCCAGACACACCTCAGGAGCATGGATAGAAGCCAGCGCGACGTATCATGAGAAACTAAATGAGTAGTCTCCCTTCCCTAATTTGGGGGCACTGGCTCCGGAGAAACCAGTGTCACCAAATTAAGGCACTCTTCCCTAATTGGGGACACTGGCTCCAGTGCCGTTGGGGACAAGCACGCTACCCATATCTCAAACGGGACTCGAACCCAGACACACCTCAGGAGCATGGATAAAAGCCAGCGCGACGTATCATGAGAAACTAAATGAGTAGTCTCCCTTCCCTAATTTGGGGGCACTGGCTCCGGAGAAACCAGTGTCACCAAATTAAGGCACTCTTCCCTAATTGGGGACACTGGCTCCAGTGCCATTGGGGACAAGCACGCTACCCATATCTCAAACGGGACTCGAACCCAGACACACCTCAGGAGCATGGATAGAAGCCAGCGCGACGTATCATGAGAAACTAAATGAGTAGTCTCCCTTCCCTAATTTGGGGGCACTGGCTCCGGAGAAACCAGTGTCACCAAATTAGGGCACTCTTCCCTAATTGGGGACACTGGCTCCAGTGCCGTTGGGGACAAGCACGCTACCCATATCTCAAACGGGACTCGAACCCAGACACACCTCAGGAGCATGGATAGAAGCCAGCGCGACGTACCACGAGAAACTAAATGAGCAGTCTCCCATCCCTAATTTGGGGACACTGGCTCCGGACAAGGGACAGAGCCAGTGCCGTTGGGGACAAGCACACTATTCATATCTCACCGGGATTCGAACCCGGACCCACCTCGGGAGCATGGATAGAAGCTAACGCCATGTACCATGAGAAAATAAATGAGCAGTCTCCTTCCCCAATTTGGGGACACTGGCTTCAGTGAAGGGAGAGAGCCAGTGCCGTAGAGAGAGACCATAAGAGACACAGTGCCATCATGATTAAAACAAAACCCCGCGTGGCAATGGGTTGGACTTATTGCTAGAAGAAATGACCTCCGTTGGACAACTGAAGTACTAGACTGGATACCATGGGATAGGAAAAGACTCAGAAGAAGATCACGTGGAAGATAGATGGATGAAATTCAAAACATGCCGGAGTTACATGGAAGTGAATTTTTCAAGAAAGAAAGTTTTTTTTTTTTTTTTGATTGGAGGTTTAACGACCACCGTGAGCAACTCAATGGGCTATAAGCAGTCGCCCGTCCCTAATTTAAGGCCACTGGTTCCAGGGAAGGGAAAAAGTCAGTGCCGTAAGACAAACACAACATCCATGCCTCACCGGGATTCGAACCCGGACCCCTAACGGACGAATGATCAGAGGCCATCGCTTAGACCACTGCGCCACCGGAGCGGCAAAAGGAAAGTTGTGCAAGAGCCTTTGGAAGACCTTCGTCCAGCAAAGTGAACTGAAAATGATTGATGTTGATGATGATGATAGTTTCTTCTAAGCAGAAAAGTCGTGCAAATACACAAGTCCCACGTCTTGAGAAATCCTGGTTCCAGATTGCATGGTGTGATCTGCATACGCCGAAGGAATATTCGTAGTTCTGTACTTATATACATTAGTCTTTATTGAAAGCACATTTTTGGTGAAAGCAAGATATCCTTCTTATACCTGTTGTTTCTAAAGCTTTGATTGCTAATTTTACAAATAGATCCAAGTACATTTTCTTCTTAATATTTCCTTCGGATTTAATTTTATGGTGTGATTTTTTTTTTTTTTTTGATTGGAGGTTTAACGACCACCGTGAGCAACTCAATGGTCTACAAGCAGTCGCCCGTCCCTAATTTAGGGTCACTGGTTCCAGGGAAGGGAGAGAGCCAGTGCCGTAAGACAAACACAACATCCATGCCTAACCGGGATTCGAACCCGGACCCCTTTCGGACGAGTGATCAGAGGCCATCGCTTAGACCACTGCGCCACCGGGGCGGCATCGTGTGATTAATTAAGAATATTTTTATTTCACGTTTTTTAAAATGATATATGCTTAACAATCACTTCTTTTTTTTTTAATTCCGCAACGTGCATGACGCAGGAAACATAGTTTGTGTAAGAGTAAATGCCTTATTGGTTTTTTATTTTGTGTGTGTGTGTGTGGGGGGGGATAGAGTAATTCAAATACAATAATCGAGATTGGGCATCTGATGCATACGCATTACTGAGAAACAGAAACGGAAGATTTCCCACAGTCAGAGTTTGGTGCACAATTGGATGAGCACTTGCGAATCAGTTAAGCAGTAGTAATGTCATTAACCTCAAGCAATTATGCGTCAACAGTCCATCAACTTCGTCAAGACGCAATACACGCTGTGATAATCTCTGTATGTCAAGGCCGAAACAGATTATTTTCAGTCACATAAATACAAACTACTAACCAATTAAACACGAGACGGGGAAAAAGAGATGAACTAAGGAAAATGTAGATTGTAAAGAGTAAGGTACATTAAAATCGATTTCAGTAAAAAAGAATAAATATAAGTTATACAAAGCAAGGTATATTTAAATGTAATTCTGTGAAAATAATATAAAAATAACATGAGTTGTACAAAGTAAGGAAAGTTAAAATTTAATTCAGTGGGCTGTAAATGGGTAGGTCATGGCTTCGTCCTTGTATTCACTCATGTCTTAGGCTAACATTAATGCTCGAATTGTTTTTTGCGTACATATGGATATAGACCAAACTGGACATTTTTGTCTCCTTAAAAATTCAAATATGGTGAAAACGTTTAATGAAAAGCGTCCGCTCAGTTCATCTCAAAGCTACGCTGCTGATATGACTTTCTGTAGGTGGAAATCCGCACTGGTCTGAATTAGGAAAATGTGGCCTGGGTCAAATTTGAATTTTCATGATCCGGCTTGCTTCAGACTTTCATATACACTGCTGGCCACCCAAAATGCAACACCAAGAAGGACACGAGATAGCAAAGCCAGATTTACTGGACACATAACAACAGATACAAAGATGAAACGATTGAGCTTACAGGCCCGTGCGACTTGCGGAACACGCAGACATCAATAGTTCGTGTGGCTCCCATGGCTGGTAATAACGGCCGCTACACGCCGCGGCATCGAACGAAATAGGCTTTGGACGTGGGCTTGGGGTATGTCGGTCCAGGCTGCTTCCACACGTTGCTACAGTTCATCAGGCGTAGTCGCGGGTGGTGCTTGCCGGGCCACTCGGTTGCCGATCAGCAACCAGACGTGTTCGATGGGCGACATATCGAGAGAACAGGAGGGCCACGGCAGCAGTAACACCTGGTGGAGCCGTGAAGAATTGTTGCACGATCCGTGACACGTGCGGGCGCGCATTGTCCTGTTGAAACGTGGCCTCTGGCAGGTCCTTCAGGTAAGGGAGGACTACAGGCTCCAAAACGTCGGAGATGTAGCGGTGGCTGTTGAGTGTACCGGCGATGCGTACCAGAGGGGTGCGGGTGTCATATCCAATTGAGCCTGAAACGATAACTCCAGGCGACGGACCGGTATGGCGATGCATAATGCAGGCGTCACACAGTCTCTCGCCGCGGTGCCGCCACACGCAGATCCGACCTCGTGGTGCTGCAGGCAGAAGCCGGATTCGTCGGAGAAGACAATGTCGTGCCATTCCATAGTCCAGGTGCGGCGTTCAACGGCCCACTGCCGCCGCACTCGCCGGTGGTGTAACGTCAATGGTAATCGGAGCAATGGGCGCCGTGCGACAAGTCCCCGATCCTGCAGACGGCGTCGAGCGGTACGTGCTGACACAGGTTGTTGCGCAACACACCCTAATTCCTGCGCTATCTTTCGTGATGTGGCGGTGCGACCCGTCAATGCCCGCCGCACAACATGCCGATCCTCTCGTTCGGTGGTGTGCTGCGGCTGCGGCAATCGCTCACGTCGGTCCGTCCGTCCGTACTGCACCCACCGAATCCATACTCGCCTTACTGTGGCTGGATGTCGTCCCACACGGGCGTCGATGTCTCGGTACGATAAACCGCTGTCGCGATAAGCCACTATTCGTCCTCTGTAGAACTCCGAAACGTGCTGGAATGACTGCCGTATTCTGCGACGAGGCATCAGGAAGCTTCCCACGCACAGGCCAGGCTGCACAACACACTTCCACTACTTACACCCCCCGAGTTCTGTGAACCCTTCTTATAGAGCTTCTCGGTGGCGTGCCGGACGCACATGATTTGCATATGCCCTGCAATGCTAATCGTTTGCATGTCCTCTCGCGGGCGACGCATACTGCGAATTTCAGGCCAATCGGATGCTTCCTTCTTGGTGTTGCATTTTGGGTGGCCAGCAGTGTATATAGCCCGTCATAGCTCGTTCCATTCGAAGCACGCTCTCTGCCCGGCCCAATTCAGACCTTTCAATTATAGTCTGGCCCATCAATATTAGTTGCACGGGTATCTCTCACTTGACCGAAAGGTCACTTCACCGAAAATCAGTAGACATAAAGGTACATTTCACCGAAGGGTCAGCTTATCGAAAACTTTGGATTTTATTATTGGATCTGTTCAACTGTAGTGTAGAGTTGGAAACGGACAAAATTTTTGGACCCGGACCTGACTCGCACAAATCTGCTTGAACTATAAATCATCATCATTTTCAATCATTCTCGATCCACTGTTGGATGAAGGTCTCCCCAAGTTTCTTGAACAACGGGCTGTCTTGGGCCAGTCCCCTCTATCCACCTATGTCTCAGGTGGTCTTCTTCTGGATCTTTTCCTGTCCCTGGAATCCAGTCTAAAATTTCGGTTGCTCATGGGTGGTCCGTTTTCCTCGCAATATGTTCAGCCCATTGCCATTTCAGGGATTTTACTCTGATCATGATGTCTTCCACTCTTCTCATTTTTTTTTATCCACGAGTTCCTCTTTTTATGTTTCTTGGTTACAACAAGCATGCATCGCTCCAGGCTTCTTTCAGTTGTCTGCAGTGTTGATTTGTCTTTTTTAGTTAAGGTTCTCGTCTCTGCTCCGTATGTAAGCCCTGGAAGAATGCATTGATTAAACACCTTTTCCTTTAAGACATGTCAATTTGCTCTTAAATATTGTACTGTTTCTTCCAAAAGCTCTCCAACTAAATTTTTTACGCCAATAAATTTCTTCATGAGTATGACCATACCTGCTGCCCAAGGTAAATGTAGGTATCGGTTACCTCAAGGTTTCCCCCATCAATTGATAAATCTTCATTCCTATAAAAGCATTGTACATCATTCAGTTTGGTCTTTTGAAAGTTCATTTTCGATATTTTTATTTCAGTAAAACAGAATTTTATTTCAGTGTTTTAGATTGCAAAGTTTCTCTTAGATTGAGAATAGGGTAGGGATATAGCTCATGGTGGGATAGGGTTCAACAGTGGCGTACCAGAAAAACTCGGTTCTTCCCGCACAAAAAATATCTTCGAGGCCCCCACAAAAAAATATTTTCAAGGCCCCCCAGGAAAAAAAATATTTTTATTTCAGTAAAACAGAATTTTATTTCAGTGTTTCAGATTGCAAAGTTACTCTTAGATTGAATATAGCTCATGGTGGGATAGGGATCAACAGTGGCGTACCGGAAAAACTCAGCCCTCCACGCAAAAAATATCTTCGAGCCCTCCCCCCCCTCCCCAGCAAAAAATGTCTTCAAGGCACCCGCAAAAAATATTTTCGAGGCCTCCCCAGCAAAAAAATATCTTCAAGGCCCTTTTTGCGAAAATTTATTAGCTTTCAATTACTGAAACTTTTAAATTTCATATAAATAACTAGGTTTCATGAGCGTTTTGATAGTTTAAATTCTTTGGAACCTACAGGTGTTTTTCGTAAAACCAAAATTGTTACACTTCATTGCGTGTAATATATATGCGCACATTGTAATTAAAATGATCGCCCCCCCATTTTTGTACCATTCCAAAGGACTACAAAACACATACGCCAAAATTTATCATCAAAATTTTAATCTTTTTTTTTTTTTTTTTTTTTTTTGGAGAACTAAAACTAGCCTCTTTGAAATATCTCACGATCACACACACACACACACACACACACACACACACACACACACACACACACACACACAAACTTGCAACTACCGTGTTACAGTGTCGAATTACTTTTTCTGATTTATACGAAAAGACAGAACGTAAGTTGTAACGTACCAGGAGATGTGACGTACCTGCGAGAAGGACGCACACGACATAAAGGCAGATAGGAATCAGAATAAAACGTCCGCGTAGCTCAATTGGTAGAGCAACTTATTCCGGAATGAGGGGACCCGGGTTCGAATTCTGGCGCGGATAGAAATGACGGAGAAATTTACTTCGTTATAATGGCGCCCGAACTATCCGGATGACCCGACCGTTCAAAATCTCGCACTGGTGTGATGTTATTTCCACACCGCGAGATAGGAAAAATAAGAGAATCCTTTCTCCAGCACTTCGAAAAAAAAAAAAAAAAAAAAATAAGGGGGAGATGATGTAACGTACCAGGAGATGTGACGTACCTGCCAGAAGGACGCACACGACATAAAGGCAGATAGGAATCAGAATAAAACGTCCGCAGCTCAATTGGTAGAGCAACTTATTCCGGAATGAGGGGACCCGGGTTCGAATATTGGCGTGGACAGAAATGACGGAGAAATTTACTTCGTTATAAAGTAACCGAATAAATAAGTAACAATTAAGAATTTTAGCACAAAAAAGTAAAATTATTTAAATTATTTACTCTTGAATATTACAAATGCGCTTAACATAATGTTACTTATTTATTTTGTCGCTGATTTTGCAGTTTTGCACATAGTAAAAACTTTTGTCTTGACTCTGTTATACAAAAAATGTCACAGGTCTCTGTTATTTCGTTTCCATGAAGAGCACTTTCTAGCTCATTATATTCTGAAGGATGTGTAGTTATGTGCAAACAACTGTAATACCTAACACCTCATCTCCATTGATATGAAAATTTTATTCAATGAACTAATATTTCTTTCACATTCTCGTATAGGAATTATTTCTACGGCTGTGGAAAGGAACATCAAGTCCTCTGGAATACTTGTCACCCAGTTTTTATGAACTAAAGCGAAAATGATTTCTTAAAGTTTTTACTTATTTACTGAAAAATAAATGCTTTTCTTTTAATATTTCATTCAAAGCTGCCGTCAAATATTCTTGGCAATTTGTTTAACCAGCTTCATATGAAGTTTCCGCAAAAAAATTTTTAAAATCCTTTTGCTGAGGTTATAGAGGCCCTTTTAACCGTGGTGAAAGTGGGCGGGAAAGGTAGGAAACGGCATTGAGGGAACGACGTTTCCCTAAATAATGGTGAACAGAAGTACACAACATTTGAAAAAATATATATACTGCAAAAATATACCGAAGAAACTTTGGTTCGGAGTTTATTTATATCTATGAATTCTATTCGTAATTTGTGTAACATTTTTACTTTTGAAAATTTTGTCCCTGATTTTGCAGTTTTCAGAGCTTTTGACATGAGACAATAAATTTCGTCCTTCGGACTCTTAGCTAAAGGCCCCATAGCCAAAGGGCATGCTCGCATTCGGCTGCTTTGTTTTCGTAAAATTTAGTGCTTTATCTGGAATGTTGAACAAGTATAAATGGTGCAGACTTTATTTAGAGTATGCTTAACAGAGTCTGCCAACCTTGACTTTAGAATACCGAACTCAAATTCATTCACAGTATCAATTCGGTACACAGCAGTTGACCAAGACCGCACTGGCTTCAGGAAGAGTCGGCATCCTCTAATTGTTTAAAGTGGTGTCTAACAAGCTCAAATTGATTCACAGTAACAATTCGGTACACAGCAGTTGACCAAGACCGCACCGGCATCAGGAAAAGTCGGCATCCTCTAATTGTTTAAAGTGGTGTCTAACAAGCTCAAATTGATTCACAGTAACAATTCGGTACACAGCAGTTGACCAAGACCGCACCGGCATCAGGAAAAGTCGGCATCCTCTAATTGTTTAAAGTGGTGTCTAACAAACTCAAATTCATTCACAGTATCAATTCGGTACACAGCAACTGACCAAGACCACTCTGGCTACAGGAAGAGTCGGCATCCTCTAATTGTTTAAAGTGGTGTCTAACAAGCTCAAATTGATTCACAGTAACAATTCGGTACACAGCAGTTGACCAAGACCGCACCGGCATCAGGAAAAGTCGGCATCCTCTAATTGTTTAAAGTGGTGTCTAACAAACTCAAATTCATTCACAGTATCAATTCGGTACACAGCAACTGACCAAGACCACTCTGGCTACAGGAAGAGTCGGCATCCTCTAATTGTTTAAAGTGGTGTCTAACAAGCTCAAATTGATTCACAGTAACAATTCGGTACACAGCAGCTGACCAAGACCGCACCAGCTTCAGGAAGAGTCGGCATCCTCTAATTGTTTAAAGTGGTGTCTAACAAACTCAAATTGATTCACAGTATCAATTCGGTACACAGCAGCTGACCAAGACCGCTCTGGCTTCAGGAAGAGACATCATCCTCTAATTGTTTAAAGTGGTGTCTAACAAGCTCAAATTGATTCACAGTAACAATTCGGTACACAGCAGTTGACCAAGACCGCACCGGCATCAGGAAAAGTCGGCATCCTCTAATTGTTTAAAGTGGTGTCTAACAAACTCAAATTCATTCACAGTATCAATTTGGTACCCAGCAGCTGACCAAGACCGCTCTGGCTTCAGGAAGAGTCGGCATCCTCTAATTGTTTAAAATAGTGTCTAACAAACTCAAATTCATTCACAGTAACAATTCGGTACACAGCAGCTGACCAAGATAGCACTGGCTTCAGGAAGAGACTGCATCCTCTAATTGTTTAAAGTTATGTCTAACAGCAGAGCGGGTTCTTTGACAACACAAGAAATAAACACTCTCTGAGGTGTTGCTTACTAAGTTTAAATTTCGGAGGAGTGTAGTTTTTGTCCTTTAATACTACATAACGTCGATGAACTGAATATGCTCAATTATTACGATAATTACTATGTACAACGAGGTAGGAAAACAATTAGTGAATTCCAAATGCTTTCATTATTTTTTTTGCTGCGCAATTAAGAAAAACGAAACCTTTTCAGCTGACGCGTAACCTGCTCTTTGTGATAGAAACATTTTTAGCTGAATTATAAATTTATCAGGGTTTAGTTTTTATTTACATTTTCAATTTTTTTATTTATGTGCATATAACATAACACAGACAGACATATAAAATATGTGTGTGTGTGTGTGTGTGTGTGTGTGTGTGTGTCCGCCGATACTTTAAACACTACCTATTGCATTCCCCCAAAACAAACCATCTACTTTCACCACTGCTTAAAATATTTGTACTTCAAGAGCATCACCTTCAATTGGAAATTGCATTTCGCTGTTATTCTTTCATTTGCTAGTTTAAAAACCCATACTATGGAGATAATATTAACAAAAGGAGAAATTATTATGCCACAAATTGATGTTGGTTTTACAAATCGAAATCTCCTCCTTAAATACTACGGCAAAACACTGCGTGTTCGAGCCCAGTTTGTACCAGGTTCAAATAAAGGTCCTGGCCGGACTTGCTTATTAGAAAAACAAAAACAAAATATCTTGCTGGTAGAAATGCATACTGACCTCTTTTTGCGAGAAATGGTGCAGGGGCGTATTTAGAGGGGGGGGACCCAAGGGGATTTGGCCTTCCAAAATGTTTCATTTTTTTTTTGTTAAAATTCGACTTAGGGTAGAAAATAATGCAATAATTTTTTCTTCTATTTTTCATTAACTTCTATTTATCGTGATAAATTTCAAAAACCTTTGTTATCTGCCTCCCCCGGAAAAAATTCTATATACGTCCCTGAGTGAGTGAGTGCATGTGGGGAATACACACCTCACCTAGCGGCGGGGGGGATACTGCCCATTGCCCATTGAAATCTGTATCTCAACAACAAATATTTTGTTCTACACATATAGTGAAAACAACGATGAGATCGCGCGAAAAAAAAAAAGTGAGTGTATCAGAGCTGAGTTTCGGCCCAATTTTAAGAGCCCGTCCGAGCACGAAGTATGTCGGCCCGAGCCCGAATTTTCCACTCATCGTCAAAAAAATACTTGCATCCAGAAGGACGTTTCGGATTGCAATGCTATTCGGAAGGAAGGTAAAGGTTACCAGGAACAACAAATGATTAAACATTGAGACTGATATGGGCAATATTTATTGAGCAACACACCAATAAGTAATGTCTCTCAGTATGGCGTCGGGACGCCATGTTTGCTCCCACAGCATTCCAGACGTCTCGGCATGGAGTTGTACAGATTCCTAATGGTGTCCTGCGAAAAGCCATCCCATGCAGCTTGAATCTTCTCACGCAGTTCCTCCAGATTGTGCGGTAGGGGTGGAGTGTGGATAGCGCGCCCAATAGCATGTCACACATTTTCAAGCGGCGATAGGTCTGGCGATGCAGCTGGCCATGGCAGAGTGTCAGTGACTTGAAGACAAACTCTCGAGACAGCAGCAGTATGCGGTCGAGGATTGTCCTGCTGGAAAATCGCACCGGAGTGAGCTTTCAGAAAAGGTAGGGCAACTGGTTGCGGGACATAATTAACGTAACGTTGGGCTGTCAAAGTGCCTGTAATGAACACCAAAGGTGATCTGGCATCGTAGGCAATTGCACCCCACACCATGACACGAGGCCTTCTGGACGTGTGACGCTCGACAACAAACCTTTCATCTTGGCGCTGACAACGGTGCCTCCACACACGGATTCATTGGTCGTCTCCTCCAAGACAAAAGCGGGACTCGTCACTGAAGATCACCTGCTGCTATTCTGCGTGGCTCCATGACAGAGTGGCACGACACCATTGCAGTCTTTGGCGATGATGAACCGTTGTTAAAAGCAGTGGTCGTAAAGAGACACAAATATATGCCATTATAAATTTTGCTTTCCACTTAAGAAATTTGTCGGAGAAATTTTCCGTTTTTTGCAAGAGGCTTATAACGAAGAATGTCTGGGAAAAGCAACAATTTGCAGATGGCATAAAGTATTTACGGATGCTCGTGTGCCGGCGGCTTTAATCGTGCATACAGGAAGATCTTCAACGAGTGTAACGGAGGTAAACATCAATGCAACAGGTGTTACTATACGGGAAGACAGACACCTATCAATTAGAGATATCAAAGATATGGCTCATATTTCAAAATAATCAACTCATAGAATTTTAACCGAGCATTGGACATGAAACGAGTTTGTTCAACTTGGGTTCCCCATTTCTTTTCATGTGCGGCCCAATGCGACCGAGGCCACACATGGCCAGTTCTGCCGTTTCTCAATTAGAGAAAATAAATATTAAGTTGATTCAAAATAGCATGACTATACAAATAATCCGAAATTTCTTGGCGTAGAATAAAATTTCCAAGCTTTCGCCCATCAACCCGATGGCTTTTTCAAGGTAGGTAGATAGCTAACTGCAAACTCGGTAATACACTGGCGTACAAAAATTAAGGACGAGACGGTTTTTCGAATGTAACGTATTGCAGAAGTGGTTCACGTCGACTCAAATCATATACCATAAGATCCCCAAGATGTAAGAATATGGGACAAGTGAGAAAAACCGTCCAAACAAGGAATCCAAAGGATTCAAAGGCATTTATTGAAAAGGTAGCTTCGAGCACAACTAGACAGAAGACACAAACGTCCATGTGACAGGCGGTTGCCAAAAAAAATCCAGTCTTTAGTAAAGGATATGATCACCCCTGACTGCGTTGCATTATTTATAACGTCTGTCCATGCTGAGGACTACGTTGTCAAGGAGCTGTTGAGGCATCGCGGCCCATTCCTCTTGTAGCGCCAATCGCAGCTACGGAATCGTTGCTGGCGGCTGGTGACGTGCTGCCAAGCGTCTCCCGAGAAGGTTCCACACGTGTTCGATTGGATTTAGGTCCGGGGACCTTGCGGACCAATCCATGCGTTGAATACTTCACTCTCCAACAGCTCTGCAGCAGCCACTGTACGAAGAGGTGTAGCGTTGTCGTTCATGAAGAGGAACTCAGGACCCACAGCACCTATAAACAGAAGTACGTGAGGCAGGAAAACCTCGGTACAATAGCGGACACCAGTGACAGAACCTCCTTGGAATATGTGGAGGTCAGTACGGCTACCAAGCACGATACCGCCCCATACGAGAACTCCGCCACTTCCAAACCGGTCCCTTTCGTTGATGTTGGAGGTGTGATTGCGAGTTCCCTGCTCTCTCCAGATGTGTATACGTCCAGAATCGCTCGTCAGACTAATTTGGCTCAAATCCATAGAGAGAACTCGACCCCATTGCTGACGTGTCCAGTTCTTGTGTTCCTGGCACCACAAAAACCGCCGTCTTCGAGGAGAAGGTGTTAATGGCACACACCGCACTGGTCGTCGTGCATATAGACCACCTTTGTGCAGCCTCCTGCCCACGGTAAAACGCGATAACGGACGTCCAGTTGTCTGTTGCATGTGCCTTGCGATTTCTCCCGCTGTCTGCCGTCTGTCTCTTCTCGCCTGTAAGACAATATACCGGTCGTCCGCGGCCGTGGTTGCTCCTGGACGACAACTGTTAAACTCTCGGACGGCTGTTCCTGTCGTTTGAAATGCTCTCCAAGCTCCTGAAACGATGCTGTGAGCGATCTCGAACTCCTCGGCCACACTAGTCACGCTTCGACCTTTTTCCAACTTCCCAATGACGCGACCTCGGGTAAAGTCATCCAGGTGTCGTCTACTGGATTGCCTGTTGGCCATATCACACGGTGGCAGCAACTCGACGTCGTTCAAACCGATGTGCACCTTGCAATAACTTTCACCAAACTGCTGAGCGTACACCGCCCGTGGGCTTTAAACCCTTCCGACCCCCCCCCCGAAGATATTTCAAAAAGTGGGAGGAACGTTGGGGCACTTGTATTGATCAACAACTTATATATTCAAAAAGTGGGAGGAACGTTGGGATGCTTGTATTGATCAACATCTTATATATTCAAAAAGTGGTAGGAACGTTGGGACACTTGTATTGATCAACAACTTATTACAGCTACGCTGGAGTGCTTCAACAGCATTTCAGAAGAAGAATTCCAGAAGATATTAAAAAAGTGGGAGGAACGTTGGGACACTTGTATTAATCAACAACTTATTACAGCTGCGCAGGAGTGCTTCAACAGCATTTCAGAAGAAGAATTCCAGAAGACATTAAAAAAGTGGAAGAAACGTTGGGACACTTGTATTGATCAGCAACTTATTACAGCTGCGCAGGAGTGCTTCAACAGCATTTCAGAAGAAGAATTCCAGAAGACATTCAAAAAGTGGGAGGGACGTTGAAACACTTGTATTGATCAACAACTTATTACAGCTGCGCAGGAATGCTTCAACAGCATTTCAGAAGAAGAATTCCAGAAGATATTCAAAAAGTGGGAGGAACGTTGGGACACTTGTATTGATCAACAACTTACATATTCAAAAAGTGGGAGGAACGTTGGGACACTTGTATTGATCAACAACTTATATATTCAAAAAGTGGGAGGAACGTTGGGACACTTGCATTGATCAACAACTTATATATTCAAAAAGTGGGAGGAACGTTGGGACACTTGTGTTGATCAACAACTTATTACAGCTACGCAGGAGTGCTTCAACAGCATTTCAGAAGAAGAATTCCAGAAGATATTCAAAAAGTGGGAGGAACGTTGGAACACTTGTATTAATCAACAACTTATTACAGCTGAGCAGGATTGCTTCAACAGCATTTCAGAAGAAGAATTCCAGAAGACATTCAAAAAGTGGGAGGAACGTTGGGACACTTGTACTGATCAACAACTTATTACAGCTACGCAGGAGTGCTTCAACAGCATTTCAGAAGAAGAATTCCCGAAGACATTCAAAAAGTGGGAGGAACGCTGGGACACTTGTATTGATCAACAACTTATTACAGCTACGCAGGAGTGCTTCGACAGCATTTCAGAAGAAGAATTCCAGAAGACATTCAGAACGTTGGAGGGACGTTGGGACACTTGTATTGATCAACAACCTGTATATTCAAAAAGTGGGAGGAACGTTGGGACACTTGTATTGATCAACAACTTATATATTCAAAAAGTGGGAGGAACGTTGGGACACTTGTATTGATCAACAACTTATATATTCAAAAAGTGAGAGGAACGTTGGGACACTTGTATTGATCAACAACTTATATATTCAAAAAGTGGGAGGAACGTTGGGACACTTGTATTGATCAGCAACTTATTACAGCTGCGCAAAAGTGCTTCAACAGCATTTCAGAAGAAGAATTCCAGAAGATATTAAAAAAGTGGGAGGAACGTTGGGACACTTGTATTGATCAACAACTTATTACAGCTATGCAGGAGTGCTTCAACAGCATTTCCGAAGAGGAATTCCAGAAGATATTCAAAAAGTGGGAGGAACGTTGGGACACTTGTACTGATCAACAACTTATTACAGCTACGCAGGAGTGCTTCAACAGCATTTCAGAAGAAGAATTCCAGAAGATATTCAAAAAGTGGGAGGAACGTTGGGACACTTGTAGTAATCAACAACTTATTACAGCTGCGCAGGAGTGCTTCAACAGCATTTCAGAAGAATTCCAGAAGACATTCAAAAAGTGGGAGGAACGTTGGGACACTTGTATTAATCAACAACTTATTACAGCTGCGCAGGAGTGCTTCAACAGCATTTCAGAAGAATTCCAGAAGACATTCAAAAAGTGGGAGGAACGTTGAGACACTTGTATTGATCAACAACTTATTACAGCTGCGCTGGAGTGCTTCAACAGCATTTCAGAATAATAATTCCAGAAGACATTCAAAAAGTGGAAGGGACGTTGGGTCACTTGTATTGATCAACAACTTATTACAGCTGCGCAAAAGTGCTTCAACAGCATTTCAGAAGAAGAATTCCAGAAGATATTAAAAAAGTGGGAGGAACGTTGGGACACTTGTATTGATCAACAACTTATTACAGCTACGCAGGAGTGCTTCAACAGCATTTCAGAAGAAGAATTCCAGAAGACATTCAAAAAGTGGGAGGAACGTTGGGACACTTGTATTAATCAACAACTTATTACAGCTGCGCAAAAGTGCTTCAACAGCATTTCAGAAGAAGAATTCCAGAAGACATTCAAAAAGTGGGAGGAACGTTGGGACACTTGTATTGATCAACAACTTATTACAGCTGCGCAGGAATGCTTTAACAGCATTTCAGAAGAAGAATTCGAGAAGATATTCAAAAAGTGGGAGGAACGCTGGGACACTTGTATTGATCAACAACTTATTACAGCTACGCAGGAGTGCTTCGACAGCATTTCAGAAGAAGAATTCCAGAAGACATTCAAAACGTTGGAGGGACGTTGGGGCACTTGTATTGATCAACAACTTATATATTCAAAAAGTGGGAGGAACGTTGGGACACTTGTATTGATCAACAACTTATATATTCAAAAAGTGGGAGGAACGTTGGGACACTTGTATTGATCAACAACTTATATATTCAAAAAGTGGGAGGAACGTTGGGACACTTGTATTGATCAACAACTTATATATTCAAAAAGTGGGAGGAACGTTGGGACACTTGTATTGATCAACAACTTATATATTCAAAAAGTGGGAGGAACGTTGGGACACTTGTATTGATCAACAACTTATATATTCAAAAAGTGAGAGGAACGTTGGGACACTTGTATTGATCAACAACTTATTACAGCTGCGCAGGAGTGCTTCAACAGCATTTCCGAAGAGGAATTCCAGAAGATATTCAAAAAGTGGGAGGAACGTTGGGACACTTGTACTGATCAACAACTTATTACAGCTACGCAGGAGTGCTTCAACAGCATTTCAGAAGAATTCCAGGAGACATTCAAAAAGTGGGAGGAACGTTGGGACACTTGTGTTAATCAACAACTTATTACAGCTGCGCAGGAGTGCTTCAACAGCATTTCAGAAGAATTCCAGAAGACATTCAAAAAGTGGGAGGAACGTTGGGACACTTGTATTAATCAACAACTTATTACAGCTGCGCAGGAGTGCTGCAACAGCATTTCAGAAGAAGAATTCCAGAAGACATTCAAAAAGTTGGAGGAACTTTGCGACACCTGGATTCCATGAAATGGACAGTTTTTGAAAAGAGATTGCAACTTTCTTGATAATTAAGGTGCTCATATTTTTTTATAGAAAATTCTCAGTTGTTTTGGGACAACTCTTGTACATTCAATTATCAGCGACTTTATAAAACTCGTTCACTGTTAAATCGTTGCCAAAAAATTGTTCACAACTGAATTCGTTTTACATTGCATGTTTCAACAGTACTTTTCCATCTAGGATACAACAAATATATTTTTCATGAGGGAATTTAGACGGAATTTATGAGGTTTTGCTCTATAGGTGCATGTGCTTCTAAAGTGGGCAGCAAGACTAATATTCTCCGTCTAGTTTAGTTGCCCCAATCCCCCCCCCCTGTATCTTTAGTTCTGTCTTCAAAGCGGATCTCTTTTCAGTCCGTCGGTTAGGCACAGGGGCATCAAGGCGAAATACTTTACATTTCAAGTTCCATCAAAAAAACGTATATAGAATTTCAATCTCTTTCAATTTTTTTTTCCATTTCCCTTTTTTCGAAACAGAACTGTCAATAATATGAAAAATATTTGACCATCTAGCGACAAATCATTAACAGGAAAAGCTGGAAAGTATGTGGAAAACTTCGGTCATCTTCGTCCCTCCCGATGATAGAAGAATTTTTTTAATCTACTCCTAGAATAAAACCCAGAGAAAATGATTACTTCGAGAACGTTAAACAGTAGATTTTAATCTTAGCTCGCATTTAACTGCCTTCTTTGCCTTCATTGCGAAGAAAGAATTCGAGAATGTTTGAAGAGTATAAACGTTTTTTATTTATTATTCACGAAAGGCTGTTGTTCTACAACGGTGATGTTACCCGCAGAATATTAATATAAATCTTTCTTTTTATCCGTTTTTATGCAGTGATTCTGAGAGCGCGTGTCTGGTTGACAATGAGCATCTCGCATTTCCGGGTTATCGAATGTTTCAGACAGTTTCACCGACATGAAGTGCTGTTTGTCATGGCCAGATATCACTTATCTACACAAATAAGGCAGCTGGAAACGTGAGTACTTGGAACTCGGATGCGTTAAAAGGATGTATACTACCCAGCCAATTTATTGGGACCACCCTATGCTCAAAAAAAAAAAAAAAAAAAAAGTCTTAAATTCCAGTTCCACTTTCTGTGATCCCTTTCATGAATTAACAAAACATATTTCTAACACAACGTTTTCCGTGAAATGACGGAAGGAAACCTAAATTTCACGGATTTTTCGCACGCAGGAAAATTCTGAATTTTCAGAAACCTTTCCGCAGTTTCTTTCTTATATTGACGATAAATTGCAGTTTTTTAGATGTGTTAACGGAAAATTCTGAATTTTCAAAAACCCTTCCGCGATTCCTTTCGTATATTAAACGAAAAACCCCGTTCTCACTTTTTCCGTGTCCATATGACGAACTTCCGGTAATAGGAGCGATTCGCGGGAATACTTGAGCTTTGTTTAACAGTTAAATTTCACCAAAAAAAAAAAAAAAAAAAAAAAAACGAATTCAGAGCTACAGGGTGTTTTACTAGGTGGTCAACCCCCCCCCCATAATTAGTCATATTTTGCAACACACTTTACTTAGAAACATTATATGCGGTTTACAATGTACCTTAGTTCATGGGAATGTAGCACCATGCACAATAAATGCTGGAAATGTCCTCCATCGGCATCCGAACACACTCGAACTGCTGTGACGTATAACTTTCATTTTTAGTTACTTTCCCTATGTAAAATTGAATTTGTTCTTCTTTATACTTCCAAACTTAACTTATGTCTTTTCCCTCAAACGAGAATGAGGTTGCTAACACATTTGAGGTCAGAGTGAAAGTGACGTATGACTGTGATAAGAACTATAGATAAAAAGGACGATACAACAGTTGCTCGGTGGATGTGGGTGTGTAGACGTTCAATTGGATAAATGTAATCTGTTATCTGCTGTCCTATATTGTGCCGCGAATGACTGAGTGGTTAGCAGTTCAGACTACCAATGGTTCGTTCCTGGGCTGGTCTTGCGGAGGTGGTGTGATTTGCTAACAATCACTGAATATTCGCCGTGCATCGGACGAGCACGTTAAGTGACGGCCCCCAGGTTGGACCTACTGGTTAAATGGGTATCCTTTCCTATGCCCCCCCCTGAAATTCTCTCACCCCTCTATGTGCAACATCGTACTTGTACGGTGGCGCCATCTACTGTACTCTAATCTCACTACAAACTGTTCTGTCAAAGTCGCTAGACTTGCTCTCATTTCTTCCGTTTCTGTGTCCTGCCCAAAAGGCGAACTCGCTGTAGGTGGCTGGGACCTAAAATCTACTCACTGTGGACGGAAGTCCTACAAGAAAATGATTCATACAAGATCTTTCGTCATCTTTACCGATATTAAGCATAGAAAGCGAAGAAGTGTGATTTTTCATCATCTTTACCGATATTAAGCTGTCTTATATTGTGTAGTTCTACAGAAATTCGTGCTGGACCAGTAAAAGGTTATCGTAAGTCTGACTTCTGTTTATGTTTCGTGTGGCCGTAAAAAATTAATTGGGAACTATTGCATCGTATTCTTATTTAGTTCAACATTCCTTAGTCATGGTTTTAGATATAGCGTAACACCAATCATGCTCACGAAAAAGACATTACGTTATGCTGCATATTACCGAAGCTCCTCCTCCGCATGTCCTCATCAGTAGTCCAGATTGCTGCAGTACTGATGTTGCTTTCTAAGTCTTCTAACGTGCGGCGAGGCTTATTTGTTGTAAACACGGCACTTCAAACATCCCCATAAGAGAAAATCTGGAGGTGTCAAATCGGGTTGTGACGTACTAAAGAAGTGAAAACATGTGTTAAGACAACAAATCTGCAGCGAGACATTCTGTCCGCGTAGCTCAGTTGGGAGAGCGACTTATTCAGGAGTGAGGGGACACGGGCAAACTTGTGTTTTCACATAGTGAACGAGGTGGCTACAGTTCTTTAAAGATCACTGTGTCACAGAAGAAAGAGGAAAATTCACCCATGCTCACGCGGGACGTGTGGCATGGCGCTCCATCCTACTGAAAGTACTCCGTTGTCAAACAGATGTCAGTTAATTGGCCCGCAAATTGTCTGAAAATGTTCACATATATCGCCCAGTTTACTACGCTTCTGAAGATAATGGGTCCAATTATTCTGGTTTGGGACACAGCACACCAAACATCGACTTTTGCAGGATGTAAAGGGGTTTCGTGTAATTCATGTGGGTTATCTGTAGCCCAGATGCGGGAGTTTTGCGAATTGACATACCCGTCCAAGTGAGACCATGCTTCGTCAGTGACCAGTGTGAAACCCAAAATGTTCGGAATTGCGAGTACAAATGTCAGGAATCAGCCAGCAGCCTGTGTTTCACCTCTTCGAATTTTTTTCCTCTAAAGTAGGACGTCCGTCACTGTATTGCTTCAAAACATTGCCCGTGGTTTCAAATTTCTTCGCTAACCTACCTATGTAACGTTTGTCTGGTGCTTTTCTTTTCCCAAACTTCTCCAGGAATTCATACTGTGCTACCTTTACAGATTTTGTTATCCAATAACTTTTCACAATAAACACCCGCTCCGCAACGGTATACACAGCCATCCTGAACGACGTTCAACGACACAGTAAAACACGCAGATTGCCTCCGGATAGAATTAGAGAGCCCTGCCATCTGGTGGGGTGACGTCACAACGAGTCATCGCCTTATCAGAAAAATCACTCCCGCGTATTTCTCAAGGATCAAAGTCACTTGCTAACCAAACGTCGTGTTTCTATGTAGATTTGGAAAAAAACAATAGGTGGTTCTTTGGGAGGACTACCTAGTGAAACAACCTGTATAATAGCTTTTAAAGTCGAAGGATCTAATTTTGAAGTTTTTTTTGTAGCGATATCGGATATTGTGAATATTGGTTGAATTTTGGTTATTGTGAAACGGGATATTTCTTCTCCACTCACCCTTTTTTCCAGCTATTATATATTGTATTACGGTAAGAAACCGGGTACTTAAGTTATCGTACAGGTGATTGTTTGATGTCTATGTATCAGTCTGTGGAGTCTTTAAGGCAAAATCTACTATATCCTTCAAGAGTAAATTATATATATAGTGGGTTTTTGAAATAATACTATAAAGCAGTACATTTCACCGTTTATTAAAGATAATTGAAAGTCATTGTCAGTTTTAAAAGATCTTGTAAGCCACACAAAGCGAGCTTATTAAGTTGGAGTCATACAGGCAGGTGGGGGCGGTGTAATTAGGGTGCTTTCACATGGGCTTCTTTGTGCCCACTGTACACTCGAAACCTCTGTCACCGGCACAAAGTATGTGAACATCCTCACCAACAATCTACGGCAGTTCGTAACGATTCCCTTTCCGCACCATGACGACCTCTTCCAACAGGACAACGCCACACCGCATACTTCCCGAGTAGCGACCAACTGACTCCAGGAGCATTCAAGTGAGTTTACCACACTCGAATGGCCTCCTCGATCGCCAGACCTCAATCCCATTGAGAATTATTTGTGGGACGAATTGGGAGGATTTCTTCGAGCCCACCAACCATCACTGAAAACTATGCAATACGGATGCTCTACGAACGGCGATTCTAGATTCATGAGCTGCACAGAAATATCACTTCTGTGTTTTCAACACATCGTTGTGTCTACCAAGACATCTGGCTTCTGTTGTGATGGAGGCAACACGTTAATAGGTGGGTGCATATAATAATTGATCCATTTATTTTATATTTGGTGCGTATTCTTATGTATCGCTGCGAAAACAGTTTCTCGTGAAACTAGTCTTTTCGATGACGCTTAATTAAACTCAATGTCAAAGTCTTAGCAATTTTTCTTTTCCATAATACCGGATTTACTCGAGAGCAATAAACTGGAGAATTTGTATTTTTATATTTTTTTTTATTGGAGTTTAACGACCATCGTGAGCAATTCAGTGGGCTATAAGCAGTCGCCCGTCCCTAATTTAGGGCAACTGGTTCCAGGGAAATGAGAAAACCAGTGCTGTAAGACAATCACAACGTCCATGCCTCACTGGGATTCGAACCCGGGAACCCGGACCCATCTTGGACGAATGATCAGAAGCCTTCGCTTAGACCAGGGATCGGCAAACAAGTTTTGTAAGGGGCCAAATAGTAAATATTCTAGGCTCTGCGGGCCAATAGGCTCGAGGGTGTATATGCAGGTATTTATTATTTTTTTCTTGTTATTTAAGTAGGTAGGCCTACTTAAATAACAAATAATATAATAAGTAGACTAAAAAAGACGTAGTAATGGACTAAGAAATAACGTAATAATAATAATAATAATAATAATAATAATAATAATAATAATAATTAGACTAAAAAATAATAACGAGTAGACTAAAAAAAATAACGTAATAAAATAACGTCATAAAAAAATTTTCTGATCGTTGCTTTCCTGTGAGTTGTGAGCATTGTGTGGAGTGCTTAGTTTGGTAATGACGACGTATATTGTATTCTTTTAGTACAGCTATAGTGTCATTGCACAATAAACACAATCTTTGTCATCTAATCCGGTAACAAAATAATTCACACTCCACTCTGCCTTAAAAGCACGACATTCGAAGTCCAATTTTCTCTTCTTTTCTGGTTTTGAAACACTGAGAAAAACATTTTGATAATTCAACAAAAAATTTTGTTGACTGTATATGGACAAAATTTTCCGTTGAATTAGCAAAACGTTTTTCGCAGTGCATTGACATGATCAATATGCAAGGATAATCAAACGAGAACAAAATGTCGCAGGACAGCGATACACGTGGCACTGGAAACGCTGCCAGGTTATACCTGCGTGGCGTCACAGCAGAGGCTACCGAATGTGAAGCTATAGGAGCGCCACTTACGGTCGTAACTCGCAACTCCTCAACTCGGCGGTCGGCCTTCCGTTATAGCGATTTTTTTGACATTTTAAAGACTTTGAAATTTCAAAGAATTTGAAAATGTAAAATCCATTCTTAGGGCTCGCGTGCCGTACAAAAAGAGGCGGGGGCCGTAGTTTGCCGACCCCTGGCTTAGATCGCTGCGCTACCGGGGCGGCGGAGCTTTTTCCAGGGTCAGCCGTTCGGACGATGTTGGAAGTGTTAATATTGGAGAACAGAGCAAAAAAGACAAAGGCAACGCAAAATTGGTATTCACAATAATTGAACAACCACGATTACGAGTGGGCTGAGGTGTTGGCTTCTACCCATTCTTCCAAAGCTGGGCCCGGGTTCTAGTCCCGATGAATCATGGGTGGCGCGTCTCTGCTAGCGCTGTTCCGTCCCTCGAACTAGTGGTCCCAAATTAGGTACGTGCACCCGTGCATTGCCATAAGGGTTACTCAAAAAAAAAAAAAAAAAATAAAAAAAGAAAGAATCCTGTGTCATGAAACGCAGCTGAACTTTACAGACACACACTTCATACTGGACACCGAAAGCAGTCCTGAAAATATAATTTGGAATCAAATTGATTTAATCTGATATGAAAATTCTAGCTTTTTTTCCTAAAGCCTTCCTCCCCTTAAAAGAAAAAAAAAAAGAAAACACGCCTGGCTGAAATAGCTCACATTTTGCATGTTTTCCCCTCCAGTCTGTCAAGACAGGCTTAAACAGTAGTATATTGTTTAAACAATGACATTTCACATTTAAATGAAAGAAACCGAACTCCCCATTTCTTTTGGATATTTTTTTCTTTCTCTCAAGTAACGTTCTCGGAAACCCAAGTGGCGAAAAGCTGTCTGGAGAAGTGATATTTTTAACACAGTTACCATGTAAATGCGGGGGAGTTTACCTTGTTAGTTCCTCACTGATGTTGTGTCTACTGTTACAACTTAGCTTTTCAAATGCCGACGTCACTTTCTCTTGAGGGTAACGAACTGTAGCTGAGATATCAGTGAACAGAAAGAACAGATTTTGAGCTTTCAAGATCCAAAGCTTGATTAAGTTTATCACACGCCATATTTTCAGATGCCTTCTGATTGTTGACAGGCACGGATCTCCAAAGTGTTTTGTTAACAACTAACGTAATAATTTACTTAACTATTTTATGATATTTTCGCATTCTAAAAAAAAAAAAAAAAAAAAAAAAATTCCTGTAGGGCATTTGCAACCCACAATGCAGCTTCAGTGCAGCATTGGCGTTGGGAAGAAAAGTTACTCAACAAACAAAATAAAACAACTTTTCTTGCATCCAAAGTTTAAAAAAGATGTTTATAGTCTTTTGATTGTTAACTACAGTTCTAAGAAGAATTTTGGTCAACAAATGGGCAATAACTTTATAAAAAAGCACATTTTTTTGTTATTTGCATAAAACGAACAGTGAATAAAAATTATGTTACAGTGTAACCTCCATTAACGGATACCTCCGAACAATGGTAACCTCCAAACAACGGGAGGTTTTTGTTGGTACAGAACAGCTGCGGTTTGATTAAAATTAACGATAACCACCGAACAACGGAAGCTGCCCCCGGTGGCGCAGTGGTCTAGCGATGGCTTACGATCGTTCGTCCGGGAGGGGTCCGGGTTCGAATCCCGGTGAGGCATGAATGTTGTGTTTGTCTTACGGCACTGGCTCTCTCCCTTCCATGGAAACAGTGGCCCTAAATTAGGGACGAATGACTGCTTATAGCCCATTGATAGCCCATTGACTTGCTCACGCTGGTGTGTTAAACCTTCAATAAAAAAAAAAAAAAAGAAAAAAGAAAGATGACACCGAATTTTCGGGTGTAATAAGCACGTCTTTTGAATCCGTTCTGACGCAAATTAAATTTATCAAAGCTATTCAAAGTCAATGGAACCGGTATGGAAAACAATAGTATCTGACGGAAGAAAGAAGTTTTTCAATCGGGTTTTTAATCCCTCACATATTGCTGTAAACGGAATCGTGAGCTTACGCCCTCTGGTTGCAGACTTGTGCGTTAAGAAGAACATGAATTTATATGAGAAACATTTCGCACCCGAAACGGTCTCCAACACAGAAATAATTTTTCAAATCGGTCTCTTAGAAACAGAGTTATCGACAAAAATAAGATGTGACTTTACGTCCCCTGGTGGGAAAACCATGCATTATTTTAGGAAGAAAGTATTCTTAAAAGGTTTGTCCATATGAGCGGTATCGGTCCAAAAAAAAAAAAAAAAAAAAAAATTAGTCGAGTTTTCAGGAGCCCAGATTTTGCTACAAATACATCAGAAGCAGAAATTAACACTTATGCCCCCTGGTGGCCAAACCATTTTTTAACAAACATTTGAAATTATGTAAAAAATATTTTCCATCAGCTCTTGCATGCGATACAGGAAGAATTTTTCAAATCGGAGTTTTAGGAGCGGAAATAACGCAGAAAACGCAATTTACCTTTGTGCCCCCTAGCGGAAAGTGTATGATTTACTTGAAAATTTTGAATTTATAGGAAAAACATTTCGCATCGGAAACACTATCCAACAAAGAAGGAATTTTTCAAATCGGACTCCTAGAAGTAGAGATATTGACAAAAATAAGATATACATCTATGCCTCCTGGCGTAGAAACCATACAGTATTTCAAGAAGAAAATGTTCCTAAAAGATTTGTCGCCATGAGTAGTATCGGTCTACAAACGACTTTTTTCAATCGAGATTTTAGAAGCTCATATTTTGCTGAAAATACATCAGAAGCGGAAATTAAGACTTACGCCACCTGGTGCCCAAACCATTTTTTACAAAAATTATAAATTACGTGCAAAGGATTTCCCATCAAGAGCTGTATCCGGCGCAGAAAGAATTTTTCAAATCGAAGATTTAGAAGCAGAGATATAGGGGGAAAGCAATTTACCTTTACGCCCCCTAGCGGAAAGTCTATGAATTAATTGAAAATTTTGAAATTATATGAAAAACATGTCACACTGAAAACACTATCCAACAAAGAAGGAATTTTTCAAATCGGACTCCTAGAAGTAGAGATATTGACAAAAATAAGATATAGATCTACGCACCCTGGCGGAGAAACTGTGGAAAATTTTAAGAAGAAAATATTCCGAAAAGGTTTATCGATGTGAGTGGCATCAGTCCACGAAAGAATTTTTTCAATCGATATTTTAGAAGCTCAGATTTTATGGCAAATACATCAGAAGCAAAAATTAACACTTACGCTACCTGGTGGCCAAAGTACTATTTACCAAAAATAAATTATATTCAAAAGATTTTCCATCAGGCAGTGTACCCGCTGAAGAAATTTTTTTTTCAAATCGGAGTTTTAGCAGAAGAGTTATCGGGGAAAATTTAATTTGAAAAAGTAACTATATCTAAATTACTCTTCGGCATAAATGGATTCGAAAGATAAAATTTTTTTTTCGATCGGATGTTTAGAAGCAAATATGTGGAATAAAACGTATTTTTCAATTCGACATCATCTGCATTTACGCCCTCTAGCAGCGAAATTATGTATCGTAAAAAAAAAAAAAAAAACGAAATAAAGGATCATCATTTGCATATTTCAAGCTTCCCAACGTAAAAAGAATTTTTCAAATCGGACTAATAGTTGCAGAGATATTGTGGGTACAGACGGACGGACGGACAAACCGGTAACATAAGCACGATCTTTTTTTATAAAAGACGTGCAAAAAACGAACGAACAAGGGAACCTCAAAACAGCGGTCAACGGACACCCCCAGTGATTCCAGTAACAGGTCTAACGGAAGTGTTCCTCGGGCAGGAGGGGTTCAATTACGAAGGGTATAATGGCATGCTTAAGTGAAAAGAAAGGAGTTAAACTTTATGACGGTAATTACTTGAGGCAAGCTCCAGCTCCTGTGTGTACCTCAGTCTCCCAAGGAAGCCAGCGGAGGTGGGTGCTGGTGCCTTGACTGTTACCCGTTTGCGGCTGTGTCTCTTAGTTTGGTTCCTGTGGGTTCTATCTTTGCTTTCCGGCGCGCTGCAGCCTAGCTATGCAGTTACATTTCACTACCTCTAAAATTATTCTGAATTTATTTGCTATAGAATATCATAACCCTAATCTCCAAACTTAACATTTCTAAGGTCTATTTCATTAGGAGTCAGGCACCGCCTTCCAAAAATCCTCGACAACACGATTGATTGTTAATGTTTAGCAAGAGATCATCCAATTCTATTGAACAATGGGTGCAGGTAACGAGAAAAACTCTTGCATTTCAACTGCTAAAGTCATGCTTGTTATTTATTTTGCTGGTTCAAAAATTCAGCTGTAAACGATCTGGTATATTTACTGTTCCAAATCTGGATATTTTCGTTCTTGAACTAATATCAGTTTTCTGTAGCCTAACATTTATGACGTACTACAGAGGTGAATCACGTGTCAAGACGACAAATCTGCAGCTGTACATTCCGTCCGTGTAGCATAGTTGGGACAACAACTTACTCCGGAGTCACGGACAAACTTGTGTTTTCACACATTGTAATTCCATCTCTAATTCTGTATTGACTTTCGGGATCTGCTCAGCCCAAACGCAACTGTCATACAATTTTAATTTAAGCCTGACTTCGGAAAAATGGCCAACTCCTCGGAACGGTTCCTTTTTTTTTTTTTTTTTTTTTTTGTCAATCATGAAGTAAACAGATAATGCAACTAAAAATTTACTAAATGACGTTCACAATTCTCTTCTTTCTCTGAATTCAAGATATTTGAGACAAGCAAAAATTAGTGAACATTTTACTCGGCACTAATGCTAAATCCACTAGTGGAGGAATTACTTTGAATAGAACGAAGCTTAAAAGTAAAGAATGTGTAATAACTAGGCCCGGATGGAGCTTTCGCGTGACTCTGGGCGAAATTCAATTGCAGCGCCCGAAGCAAAATACCACTGCGGGCCTTAAAATATAAATATCACATTTTAATAAAGCCGTTACGTGAAAAATGTCGTCCGTAAAGAACACACAAAAACTGTCTTAACCCTTTAAGTGGCCGATGGCCGATGTTTCTGAATTAAATGGTGCCTAAACTTTTCTAAGCTTCCAAAACAGAAAGTATTCACATAGCGACTTGACTCTACAAAAGCTACGAAGAAACGATACCTTTACCTCTCCCACGTCAGCAGTACCGAACATAAACTTGCCGCTAGTTATAAGATCGCGCTTCTATAGTTCTCTGCTCCATGACTCTAGACATGATGGGACAAAGTCCTACTGGGTAGAAACAAGTGCTTCAAATATCTTCTCTCTTTCTTTTCTTAGGTTAGTCGACATTGTTATATATAGCCCTTTTAGCATATAAGTAGTTAGAAAAGTTTAGTATCAATCATCCTCTTAAATGACCAGTTTGAAAAACAAAGTGGTCATTTAGTGTCAGTCTTCACCCCCCCCCACACACACACACTCTGAGAAGCTAAGGAGAAAGCATCGCTCTCTGACGAGCAAGTTCACTCATTTGAGATGCGTTCGACACACATTTTAGACATTTAGATATCGAATATATTCGTTCGAGTTGATTGCAGCCAAATTTTGCTAAACCCGAGTTAATTCGTTCCAGTTAAAGGGATAAAGTCAAAATTATTATTTCAAAAGAGAAAGACCATATTATGGTCTTTCTCTTGCTTTAAGCTTAAGAGAAAGACCATAATATGGATTCGAAGTTCAGAGAGAAAGAGAGTGTTAAAATCTACGATTTTCTTTCTGGGAGAGCATGGGAGTTGAGGTTGTATTGTGACTCTTATAAAAACTTCCTTACAAAATGATAAAAAGATATCTTCAACTAATCCGTATAGGGAATATTTTTGTTCAGGAAATAATAAGGATCATTCTAAAATAAATTTATATAGTGTTTTTACCCCTGGTACATGTTTTAGTGATTGATTTTTAATGTAAAGTGGAGTAACTGAAAAATTAGTGACCTTTTATACTTTTATACGGGCTCATATATAATTTTTTTTTTAACTTTTCGAATAAGTCACTGAATAACTGACCTCCACATGCAGCCCCAAAACAACTTTGACACTGTTCTTTTTTTTTTTTTTTTTTTTAATTTAATACCTTAGGTTTACACACAAATTGTTGAATATATAAAAGTAAGGGCCACAGAATGATGAAATTTAATTTGCTATTTCACGAATGCTGAAAATATTAAGGTGGTTACAATCATAATTTGTAATCTACAAATCTCAGTACTGTACGCCGAAGGGCGATAACCTATTCGAAAGGGTGGGGTGGGGGTGGGGGTTGGTTTAGAAACTAAAAAAAGAAAATATTTAAAAACATATCTTTTTAAGAACCTCACGCCCCAAAACTTAGAAAGATAATAGTAAATACAAAGAATTTACCGAAAATGATTTTGTTTTTGTTTCCTAAACTGCGGGGCCCCGTGAAGGTGGGGGGCCCTGGGCAACCAAGTCGAGCCGGCCCTGGTAATAAGGGTATTGAATATAAAACAAAACCGTATTCGGATTTACTACTTCCAGCGTGGTGAGTTATGGCCAAACCCCTCCAAAATGATTCCACAACTTAAATCTTGGCCCTCAGTCTCCGGCAGCTGGAATGTACCTGGCCAAGGCAGCGGCCAGTGCGACATGAAGGCAGAGGGTGCTAAGAATCCCCGGAGGACCGGACTAGGCTGCCATCTGATGCTGACCTTGGCGACGTATAACGGACGCTCCCTATCTTCTGATTCAAGGCTTCTTGAATTGGAAGAGGAACTACAAAGGATCAAGTGGGACATCGTGGGGCTAAGTGAGGTAAGGAGAAAAGGAGAAGATCTCATCGAACTGAAAAGTGGACATCTCTTCTACTATCGTGGGACAGATACTGGCAGAACTAGTGGTGTTGGATTTACAATAAACAAGAAACTGAAGGATAAAGTTGTAGAAGTTGAAAGTTCCTCTGACAGAGCTGCACGACTTGTTATCCAACTCTCGAAAAGATACCAGGCTCAGATTATTCAAACTTATGCACCCACCACAAGTCATCCTGAAGAAGAAATTGAAGAATTTTATGAGGAAATTTGTCATCTAAATAATAAAGGTAAGCAGCACTTGAAAATAATTATGGGAGATTTCAATGCAAAAATAGGGCAACGGCAACAGAATGAAACTTCAGCAGGTAAATTCGGTCACGGCAATAGAAACCAGCGTGGAAATACTCTCGTTGAGTTTGCAGAGGCAGAAGGGTTTTTCATCTTGAACTCCTTCTTCAAGAAAAAGCCACACAGGAAATGGACATGGAGACATCCAAATGGGACGACAAGTGAAATTGATTTTATTATGTGTAACAAAAAATTCGCCATAGAAGACTGCAGTGTGCTAAACAAGTTCAACACAGGTAGTGACCATAGATTGGTGAGATGTAAGATGCACCTCAACACCAAACTTGAACGTGGCAAGTTCATAAGACAAACAAAATGTATTGACATAACCAACCTTAAAAACACCATAATACCTTCAAGTTAGAACTGAAGAACAGGTTCTCTGCTTTAGAAGGCCTAACATTGGAAGAAGTGGACATCTCTGAAGTTAACAGAAAAGTAACCGAAGCTCTTATGGAAACAGCAACAAAATTAGCTGGGTCTAAGAACAAGTTGCATGTGAACAAATTATCAGGAAAAACCAAAATGTTGATGCAAAAAAGGAGAGAGATGAGGACAACTAAAGAAGATGTGACTTACAAAGTGGAATATATAGAGCTATGCAAGACAGTAAGAAAAGGTATCACTGAAGACGTAAGGAAATTCAACTGTGAACTAGTGAGGAAAGCAATTGAAAACAACCAAAGCCTAAAGATAGCAAAGGGACATCTCAGTAAGGGAAGAAAACAGATTTTGGCACTGAGAAAAGAAGATGGTTCTGTAACAAGAAATAGAGGCGAAATTTTGACAAGAGTGAAAGATTTCTACTCCAAATTATATGAAAGGGATGATATATGCACTCCAGACATCATGAAATATACCAGTACCAGAGTTCCTCCATTCCTTCCAGCAGAAGTTGCACATGCAATCAAGAACATGAAGCGAGGAAAAGCTCCAGGAGAAGATGGAATTACTATAGACATCATACAAGAAGCAAGTGGAGAAATCGAAACAGTACTCGCCCAAATTTTCACTCGATGCCTTAATGAAGGAAAGATTCCTGAGGATTGGAACACCGCTACAATGATCCTGCTACATAAGAAAGGTGACATTGAGGATCTCGGAAACTACAGACCTATCAGCCTCCTATCAGTAGTTTATAAAATCTTCACTAAAGTTCTTTCACACCGCTTGAAGGTAACACTGGACATGGCTCAACCGAGAGAACAAGCTGGATTCAGGAGTGGCTACAGCACAATAGATCATATCCACGTGCTGAGAGAACTAATTGAAAGAGCGAGGGAATATGAACTTCCATTGTGCATGGCTTTTATTGACTATGAAAAAGCCTTTGATTCGGTGAAACCATCAGCAGTTACAATGGCTCTGAAAACCTGCGGTATTGAAGATGCATACATTAATATTATTAATAACATCTATGAAAATGCAAGTGCAAAGATTAGGCTGTTTGAAAATACAACACACGTAAAAATTGGAAAGGGAGTGAGACAAGGTGACACCATATCTCCGAAGCTCTTTAATGCCACATTGGAGGGTGTTTTTCAGTCGCTGAGCTGGGAAAACAAGGGGATAAAGATTAATGGAGATTTTCTAACCCACCTTCGTTTTGCTGATGACGTAGTCATTTTTGCAACTACCCCATCAGAGCTGCAGAGTATGATCCAGGAACTTGCTGACAAGAGTAAAGAAGTGGGATTAAAAATTAACTTTCAGAAGACAAAAGTGATGTTCAATGCTTTTACAAGAAATGAAGATTTATCGATTGATGGAGAAAAGCTGGAGATAACAGACACGTACGTTTATCTTGGACAGCAGATATCAAGTGAGGGTCACATTGATGAAGAAATTAATCTGCGTACAAAACTTGCCTGGAGAGCTTTTGGAAGAAACAGCATAATTTTCAAGAGCAATATGCCATTATGTCTTAAAAGAAAAGTGTTTGATCAATGCATCCTTCCAGTGCTTACGTATGGTGCAGAGACGTGGACCTTAACTAAAAGAGACATACAAAGGCTGCAGACAACTCAAAGCAGCATGGACAGGTGCATGCTTGGTGTAACCAGGAGAGATAAGAAGAGGAACTCGTGGATCCGAAAAATGACAAGAGTGAAAGACATCATGATCAGAGTTAAATCCCTGAAATGGCAATGGGCTGGACATACTGCCAGAAGGACAGATCATCGATGGACAGCCGAAATTTTAGATTGGATTCCAAGGGACAGGAAAAGACCCAGAAGAAGACCACATGGGAGATGGGTGGATGAAATTCGAAAGTATGCAGGGGTGACATGGAGGAGACTGGCACAAGACAGACCGTTGTGGAGGAAACTTGGGAGACCTTCGTCCAGCAGTGGATTGATAATGGTTGACAATGATGATGATGATGATGATTTCAAAGGTCAGTTGTTTTTATTTATTGTAAATATGAAATCATATAGAATTTTTCATAACCAAGTTTTTATGATGAAATTAGAATAAAATATAATACAAAAGTCAGAATAGACATAGCCATAAAACAGCAAACAAAGCATTCATGTACACTATATTGACAAAAATCACCGGACACCCCTTCATTGCTTTTTTAAGATGCGCGGCACAGCTGCAAGCGGTATAAAAACAAGTCTGCAGCTGACCGCGATCATATCGCACTGTAAGGTTGAGTGAAAATGTCGCGGCTGGGGAGAACTGACTTTAAGAAAGAAAAGATTGTTGGGTGTTATATTAATGGGTTGCTCATAAGAGAAGCCGAGAAGCATTTAAACATGCCCAAGTCAACTGTTTTGGATGTACTGAATAAGTGGAAGACACATGGCATGCCTGAAGCAGCAGAACATACTGGCAGACCAAAGAAAATCAGTGATAGAGGACGTCGAAACTTTAAGAAAGTCGTTACAGCTAATCGACTGAGTACTGCACAAGACATCAGTGTACAAGTGAGTAAAAATGCTTGAACCTCGGTATGTACACGTACCATTCGCAGAGAGCTTCATTCCATGGGTTACCGTGGTCGTGCGGCTGCTCATAAGCCTTTCATCTCCACTCGGAATGTTACTCGTCGTTTAGCATAGTGAAAAGAACTTTTATCGTGGACCGTAGATCAATGGAAACAGGTCCTATGGACTGATGAATCCAGATACACGATCCATCAGTTTGATGGCCGTGTGTGGGTATGGCGGCAGCCGGGGAAACGCTATTTACCACAGTGCACTGTTCCTACGGCCAAGTTTGGAGCTGGCAGTGTACTCGTGTGGGGGTATTTTTCGTGCCGTGGTCCCGGCCCGTTTGTTATCGTGGACAAACCTGTTAACCAGCACGTCTACTTCGATATACTGGACAATTATGCCCTACCAACTCTGTGGCAATACTATGGAACCGAGCCTTGTTAGTACCAGCAGGATAATGCGCCGAGCCATAAAGCAAGGACTGTTACGGCGTGGTTTGACGATAATTCCGTATCGTGTATGGACTGTCCAGCACAGACCCCTGATCTTAATCCCATAGAGAACCTATGGGATGAATTAGAGCATCTCATAAGAAGTTTGGAACCAAGGCCTACTACTAAGCAACAGTTAGCGGCAGCATTATGTACCGAATGGAAGGACATACCTATCGCTGTGTTCCAAGACCTTGTTGAAAGCATGTCTCGAAGGGTCAGTTTTCACACAGTATTTATTAGAAGAAAGATACAGGAGATGTGCTTGAATAAATCATCTCAAATGATGTAGGACAAAAAAAATATTTACAGATGCTTGTAGCTTACGCTACTGCTTATTTACACGGTTTTGTACATTGATGATAGTAAAAAAACAGTTAATTACACTCGAGTGTCTGGTGAGGCAACAAAAGTCTCTGACAAAGCAAAGAATAGGACCAATTCAGCTTGAAGAGCGTTATACAATATTAATTTTGCACAGTATTGAAGCAAGGAATAATACAGAATTCGAGCTTGCAGACATAGATTCAAAAGACAGGTGATGAGAAATTAACAGAATGTGCAGCTTGCGCAACGTCAATTACAGGATTCGGTGCAACGTTTGCATGACAACATTTAAGTGTAGTAGAAAACTGGCGAGGCAACATGAATCTCTGGTAATACAGAGAGTAAAATCAATCCGGAACGATGAGCACTATAGAGTATAAATTTTACACAATATTGATGAAAAAAAGTTCTGACCGAAAGGTGATACATTGTGGGTGACCTGGAAAACCAGGAGGTTGCAGGTGATCAAGGAGACAAACATGAAATCCAAAGTTCGAAAGACAGATGATGAAAAATTTACAGATGAATGTGGCTCGCGGTACTACATGTTACATACAACGGTGATATGAAAAATAGTTATATACAATAATTTTCCTGAGAATACAAAAGAAAAAATAATCTCTGAAAATAGAGAGAGAAGACACAACTCATCACAGTGAGTATTGGAGAACACAAATTTACACAGTTGAAAAGTAAAATTACACATTTGAATCAGGAATTGAAGATAAGAATATACTGTAAAAACGACAAAGTTTACAGATGTCTGTGGTTCGTGAAACGATCTATATACATGATTCTGTACAATGAGAAGTTACAATTTATATATATTGGTTTGTCAGAGGTGGTGGAAGTACAGTTTGTTTCCTGCAGAAGTAATATATCAGCATTCAGCGGAGCAAGATCCACTCGTACCAGCGCATTCGCAAGAGGTGTCGCAAAACCACGACAATTAAGTGACACCACCTTGAATGTCTAGGTTAGTTGTGGGATGCAGTAGGAATTGACTGGCTGTAGTGATGGAGTGGAGTCGATGGAGAAAACAAGCACTCCACGGGACCTCGTCCGCAGTGCGCCGAAGAGTGTTTTCAAGTGAGTGTAATTGAACCAGCACTTGTGGAAGAGCTGCTTCATACTGCTGAATGGAAGTGCGGGCTGAGGAAGGGCTAGAGGACCCTAAAAGGCAATCCAGCACGTCCTCGTATGGCAGAGGCTCAGCAGGGAAAGCATTTTCAGCAAGAAAAGTTGTGAATTCATCTAGTGAGGGAAAGGCACCCTCACATGCTGTCTCAGAGGAAGTGTGTAGAGGCGACCTGGAGAACGGTCGTCGAGAGCTGACGGAGCGAGTGGATGAGCGGGTAGAAGAGCGAGATGATCTTCGGGACGCCAGAGTCTTTGACTTCTTCGTCTTGGGGTGAGTAGCACCACTGTGTTTCCCAGCAACCACAAAAGCTTCATGATCGTCTGGAGAGTCTGAACCCGAAGCGTTACCTGTGACTCGTATCATGGAGCCAACGGTAAAAGCTGGGGAGTGGTCAACATGTACATCAGCAGTGGTTGTAAAAGTACTAGGGGAAGTCGATTTTGGAAGCCTGGGAAATTCTTAGGGTCAGCAGGAGGTGGAGGCATCAAAGTCGTTTGTTGACCAATGGCAGTAAGCTGACTTTTGGAAGATCTTGATTCCGCGACTTTCCTCGAATAGGAAGAAGTCTGTGAAGCGTTGATGGACAAAGTAGAAGAAGATGTAGTGTGTGGAGCTGTTTGCAGGGAGGCACGTGGGCACTGAGCCGTTATGTGACTTTCGCTCTGACAGATAGTGCAATACTGTGAAGTGATTATCTCAGCTCTTCGGCGTTGCTGTCCACAGCGGATGTGCAAAACATTCGGAACCGCTTTCAGCTGAGCAACAGATGAAAAGAGTACTCGAGCAGTGCGGCGGAAACCCCGAATCGATTTGTCTTCAGGGTCTCTGGGAGCCGCAGACAGAGTTGTTATGGAGCCAACAACTCTGCCGTACCTGCTGAGCAAGGTGCAGAGTGCAGCGTCGGATACTTCTGGTGGTACGGGGTAGAAGGTCACCTGCACCGGGCGGTGCGCAACCGGTTGTGCTAACAGATGCACGTCATTGATGGTTAGACCTTCCGTAAGGACCTGGTCAGCATGCGCTTTATCCTTAAAATAGACCAATACAGATCTGGGTTTTCGAGCTACAAAGTCTATTGCATCCTTTGGTAAGATAGTTTTGAGGGCTCGGCTATATTGCCACAGCTTAGTGTCGGGAAGCGCATCAAAATAGACGCCCCGTTCCATAGTGGAGGAAAAAAGGTGACCAGCTCGGGAATCCTCTGGTATGTCAATTGTAGCAGCAGAACCGACGACAGTGACATAGGATTCAGGAAAAGGCATAGCAGATGAAACTGGAGGTGTGAGGACCCCAGAAGTTACAGAAGCATAGGACGCTTGGGCAGACATGGGTAGAGAATTCGATGAAGCGGCCCCTAGCAGTGAGAGCGGATCAGAAAGTTGATGAGAAGTAGAAGCTGTGAGCTCAGTATTGCTGATAACGGAAACGTCATCATCTGCTGAGATGTAGATAGGAGACTTGGCACTACCGCACTTGGTGGGAGTTATAGCTGGAGAAGAAGAGGTGTCCATGACGTCGCAATGACGCTCGGGAGCCACCTCATTAAGCTGAGCAGGAGCTACCGCCGTAGAAGAAGAAGAGGAAGCTGGCTGATCTGCCAAGATAAGGATGTGGGCGTCACCCTTGTCTGCCTCCGCCATCGAAGCAATGGCGAGACTTTAACGAAAAAAGACCAGCTTGGTTGAAAAATAAAACAGTGAATAATGAGAAAATATGGCACTCACCAACCTGGGAGATACACGAACGTAAAGTGTAGAACTTCAACTTGAAGATACACGCAACCACAGAAACTAAAACACTCAATAAACACCTTATAGCAACGAAAATCACGGAGCTCAAAACCCAACCACTTCGAGCTTCGAATGGTCAGTGCATGCATTAAGGCCAAAGGTGGGCCGACACCGTACTAATGTATGTCAATAAATGCTATGTTGTGTTTCTCTTCTAGGTGTCCGGTGACTTTTGTCAGTATAGTGTATATCCGTACGTACGTCTTACATTATAAATTAGCGTATTTTAAAAATGCTTTTTTTTAGGCATTCAAAATTTTATAACATTATTTAACATTTTGAAATTTCTTTTATATGTTTCTTAAGGCCCTTTTGTTAACACAATACTTATCATTTTCCTAGCACAATAAAATGCGAAACAGTCTATCACAAAGATGGTCAAATACCACTAAATAAGAGCAAGGGTAATTAATACACTGTCGGACAATTGCTAAGGACGGATGATAATAGCAACGATAGCAACCATAAAATGGAAGGCAGGAAAATGTGGAAATTAGCATAAGTGCGGGATACAGTAAGACGTGTTGTGCGTATGCAAATTTTGGATTGCCGAACTTGTTCGTGACGTCAAAGCGCTGATAAGAGATATAAAGGATTTGACGCGTATTGACCGTTGTTGTTCAAACGCAAAGTTGAAAGGGCAAGAATCAATTGACGAACTTGCAATTTTCAGTATGTCTTCCCGACATCACCTAGATGATTTTACGCGTGGCCGTATTATTGACAAGATTGAAGAAGGGCCAAAAATAACAGATGTTGCATGCCAGGGAGTTCGACGTCAGCCACAGTGTTGTTTCAAGGCTTTGGAAATCATTTCAAACAAATGGAGAGTGTAGCAAACGTCACGGGGAGGTCGTGTTCGCAGTACGACACCTGCAGAAGATCGGTACATAGTGCTATCAACAAAAAGACACCGGCGCAGCACAGCTAGTGAGGTTGCAAATCAGTTTACGGCTGCTACTGGCAAGCGGATCTCCCGAAAAACTGTCGCCAGACGTTTGCATGAAGAAGGACTATACGCCCGCCGTCCTGTTGTGTGCATCCCATTGTCCAAACGTCACCGTACCGCCCGTTTGCAATGGTGCCATCAACATCGCAATTGGACTGATAACGACTGGTCTGCTGTCCTCTTCTCAGATGAGAGTAGATACAGTCTATCGTCTGATTGTCGACGACAACTGATCTGGCGTGATAGTGGTACTGCATATTGTCCAGCAAACATACAGGAAAGGGACCGATATCCGACATGTAGTGTCATGGTATGGGCTGGCATCATGATAAATGGCCGTACGTCCCTCTATGTGCTTCCAACTGGGACTATGACTGGCCAACGATACATCAATGATGTTCTGCTACCTCATGTTCGTATGTTCCGTGGTGCTGTCGGTGATAGATTAATTTTCATGGACGACAACGCAACATTTCATCGAACAGTCGCTGTCCAGGAGTGTCTTGAGAGCGAGGATATTCAACGCCTCGTATGGTCAGCACGTTCTCCAGATCTGAATCCCATTGAAAATGTGTGGGATGCTTTGGGGAGGAGTCTTGCTGGTCGCCAATGCCCTCCAATAAACAAGGACACCCTCATCCGTGCACTGACAGAGGAATGGGATAAATTACCCCAACAGCTGCTTCATAATGTTGTGCAAAGCATGACACGACGTGTGGAATCTTGCACCGCCCTCCATGGTGGCCATATCCCGTATTGACATCTTACGCCGGAACGCCTGCTGACGGTGATTGCATTTTTCACGTTTACGTATTGTGCACAAAATGGCCTGTTTGTCCCTTGAACACGTTCCAAAGCCTTCTGGATTTCAGAGCACAATAAATTGTCTTTCTTGTAATGTCCTGGCATTCTGACATTATTTTATTTCACTTGACATCCAACCACACTTACTTTTTTATGCGCTATATAGCCGTTTATGATCCGTCCTTAGCAATTGTCCAGCAGTGCATTAAATGAATATAAACAAACCATCGATGCAAACGATTTCCCCCATAGCTACGTCGTGCCAAAAATGTCCTCACTTCTGCGCATCAAATGGACCCCCCCTCCCTCCTCTGGACTAACGCTACATCCAGAAGGGATTGGGATGACCCAACTAGTCCGGGAATTTTAGTTTTGCTGCTAATTATAAAAAACACATGTTTCTACAGGGAAATAAATCCTTCATTCCCTCATGAAAACATTCTGTTAGATCCTAGCTGGAAGAGAACTGGTGAAATATGCATTGTAACTACGAGTTCAGTCGTGAATAGATGTTAACAACAATTTACTGGTGAAATAATTTTTAAAATCCGTTCATCATTAAATCTAACATCAACCATGAATTTCCTTTGAGAAATTAGGTCTCGAAAAAAAAAAAAAAATACAGGTAGGCTCAGTTCTGCTTGAGCTGTCAGTTTGAAACGTAGGACTACGACTTGCAGATCGGAGAATTGAAATGAGCTAGTCGAGTATGGTTTCAAAGAGTTTATTTAATTTGTTATATCCAGCACAGGTCGATAATATGAAAAGTAGCTTACATAATTTTTACAAATAAGGCTTGATACATTACTTACACAAAGAGTTCGAGATGGACCGGGTGCGTTCGATCGGTGTGTTGAATTTTTTGTTAAACGGCGGCTGCTTTCAGGCGTTCTCGATACTTTCTAGTTCGTTGGGCTGCAGTTTTCTTGGGCTTTTTACTCTCCTCATCACATGCTCTTGCCTCTCGTTTTGATTTTCTCCAGTTTTGCTTTCGTTCATTCTGCGAATTCCCCGGCAGCATTGTCGAAAATGTTAACCTGTTCACGCGGAAACAATTTTTTGAAATTTTAGTTTAAACCACTGCGATATGCTCTTTATACAGGGTGATTCATAAAGAAGTATACAGTTTCCAGATGCTGTAAAACAGTAACAGTTGAAGGCATGGAGCACAACTGCGAACCGTTAGGTAAATGTACTCATAAAGTTTGTGTCCCGCTACTGAGGTAAGTGACGTAGGCGATAGCTCGCGTGTCACATGACTAGTCGGTCAAAATGGCAGCGTCTGTATAGTGGAGAAGGCGTTTTGTGTTTTTGAATTGAGCAAAACGGAATCTGTAACTGTTGTGCAACGGCATTTTCGATCACGATTCGGAAAAGAACCTCCAACCAGAAAATCTATCTACGATTGGCATAAAAAATTTGAAACTACGGGCTGTTTGTGCAAACTTAAAAGTCCTGGACGATCGCGTGTATCGGAAGAAGTTGTCGATAGTATTCGCACCGCCATTCAACGTAGCCCGGGAAAATCAACGCGGACGGTGAGTTGTGAAGTGCAGATTTCACAGCCCACTGTCTGGAGAATTTTGAGAAAGAAGCTAAAAATGATTTCATTCAAAGTGCAGATGTTGCAAAATCTCATTGCACTTGATTCAGATTTCTTACCTCGCGTTTAGGCGGAAATGAATTACCGGCTTGATGTGTGTCGTGTGACTAAGGGTGCTCACATAGAACATCTGTGAGTGTCTCTAAAAAACTTGAAGCATTCCCCTACAATTCTGTTACAGGCAACATAAAATATCTTACATTGTTCTTGTTTTATAGTGCGTTGAAACTGTATACTTCTTTATGAATCACCCTGTATATTTAAACAGATCTCGTCGAGAGCTTTAAAACAATACCACGCACAGTCGTTTTGCTCCCACTTATGTCCAGATAAACCGCGATATTTTCAAAAGTGTTCACCGGTTCACGAGAAAACAATTTTTTTCACTGCGAAACGCTGTTCCTATATTTGAATAGATCCCGTCGAGAGCTATAAAACAATACCACGCACAGTCGTGTTGCGCTCACTGTAGTCCAGATAAACCGCAATATTTTCAAAAGTGTTCACCGGTTCACGAGAAAACAATTTTTTCCACTGCGAAACGCTGTTCCTATATTTAAATAGATCCCGTCGAGAGCTATAAAACAATACCACGCACAGTCGTGTTGCGCTCACTGTTGTCCAGATACACCGCGATATTTTCAAAAGTGGTCACCGGTTCACGAGAAAACAATTTTTTCCACTGCGAAACGCTCTTCGTATATTTGAATAGATCCCGTCGAGAGCTATAAAACAATACCACGCACAGTCGTGTTGCGCTCACTGTTGTCCAGATAAACCGCGATATTTTCAAAAGTGTTCACCGGTTCACGAGAAAACAATTTTTTCCACTGCGAAACGCTGTTCCTATATTTAAATAGATCCCGTCGAGAGCTATAAAACAATACCATGCACAGTCGTGTTGCGCTCACTGTTGTCCAGATACACCGCGATATTTTCAAAAGTGGTCACCGGTTCACGAGAAAACAATTTTTTCCACTGCGAAACGCTGTTGCTATATTTGAATAGATCCCGTCGAGAGCTATAAAACAATACCACGCACAGTCGTGTTGCGCTCACTGTTGTCCAGATACACCGCGATATTTTCAAAAGTGGTCACCGGTTCACGAGAAAACAATTTTTTCCACTGCGAAACGCTCTTCGTATATTTGAATAGACCCCGTCGAGAGCTATAAAACAATAACCACGCACAGTCGTGTTGCGCTCACTGTTGTCCAGATACACCGCGATATTTTCAAAAGTGGTCACCGGTTCACGAGAAAACAATTTTTTCCACTGCGAAACGCTCTTCGTATATTTGAATAGACCCCGTCGAGAGCTATAAAACAATAACCACGCACAGTCGTCTTGCGCTCACTGTTGTCCAGATGAACCGCAATATTTTCAAAAGTGTTCACTGGTTCGCGAGAAAACAATTTTTTCCACTGCGAAACGCTGTTCCTATATTTGAATAGATCCCGTCGAGAGCTATAAAACAATACCACGCACAGTCGTGTTGCGCTCACTGTTGTCCAGATAAACCGCATTATTTTCAAAAGTGTTCACCGGTTCACGAGAAAACAATTTTTCCACTGCGAAACGCTGTTGCTATATTTGAATAGATCCCGTCGAGAGCTATAAAACAATACCACGCACAGTCGTGTTGCGCTCACTGTTGTCCAGATACACCGCGATATTTTCAAAAGTGGTCACCGGTTCACGAGAAAACAATTTTTTCCACTGCGAAACGCTCTTCGTATATTTGAATAGACCCCGTCGAGAGCTATAAAACAATACCACGCACAGTCTTGTTGCGCTCACTGTTGTCCAGATAAACCGCGATATTTTCAAAAGTGGTCACCGGTTCACGAGAAAAAAAATTTCTACTGCGAAACGCTCTTCGTATATTTGAATAGATCCCGTCGAGAGCTATAAAACGATAAACACCCACAGTCGTGTTGCGCTCACGGTTGCCGAGATAGACTGCGTCAAAAGCCGCGGCACCCCCAGGAATATTGCATCATCTCCCCCCGCGCACAGGGAGCGAGGGGAGCATCGTGCGCACGATATATTGCACGGTACAGTACGAGAATCGGACTCCATGCTGTTTACGAATATGCTAACACGATTAGTGTGCGACACGTATTTTTAACGTTATAATGATTTCGATTGAGACCTATTTTTGTCACAGGTGGACGGCCGTAAGTCGCCCCATACTATCCGCGGAGTTAGATGTAGTCCTACGTAAAAGAGAGAGAGAGAGAGAGAGAGAGAGAGAGAGAGAGAGAGAGAGAGAAGAAAAGGGGAAAAAAATATCGCGGTGTAAATTTTTACACTAATGTGGACACCGATCGCGTACTAAACAACATAATTGGTATCTTTTTCTTGGGTCTACTCATTATTTTGACCCATGGACCAGCACGGGAAAATGGTTGTTTTTTATACAAATAAATTTCGGAATATCTCTATGGGAGAACTGCTTTGTGCTCTTTGTTAATTTGTGCATAAGAGTGAGGCGATGGTGGGTACTAGTACATCCTTCAAGATTACAAAGAGAGGGTAAGTCATACCAATGACCCTGGGAGTCCAACGATCTGCATGTAACAATAGATAGCTTTATGTTAATTAATTTGTAACGGCGAGCTTAGTCCGATGGCGCCTTTCTCACATAAGTACAGACAATTTTGCTGTGCCATTTCAGAGAAAACTCTCAACATACAGATAGATAGAAGGAAACTTTTCTTTTTAGGGAAATAGCGTACCAAAATCATTATTCGTTCGTTCCAGAAAAATCCAGACAAAATGAATACGAAAAACTGGAACATTTCTCGTGGGGCTAATCTGCCCCTGCGCGAAACCATAATTTAAAATATTACAGTGACTATATGAGTGTTTCTTTCTATACATATACTACGAGAGTGCATCTAACAAAGTGGCAGCTCTGTGTACATGCGTGCGTTCTCTCATAACAGTTGTCAGTTCTTTTGCAGTTTAGTAAAGTCATAGCTTTACGGAGATCTTTTGTTTGCTGCACAAGAAAGAGGAATAAAACTAGTTTGCCATCAGCAAGAATTTAGGTACCGCAAAATATCGGCAAGCGATGTCAGCGTTACTGAAAGATTAATTCTGGAATGGTAAAGGGACTGTCTTTGGAAGTGGACTTCAAATAACCCATTAACGTTTCGTAGAACGGATGATTCGTCGTGTGGATGATTACTTCCGCAATTCAGTTACTCTTTAGCTGAAACGGCAGTTTTATCTATGTTGGCTGACTGCTCAAATCTATGCTATCTACGATGAAGAGATAAGTGCAAGATACTACGGAAAGCGAGAGAGAGAGGAAGAGAGATGGATCATAAGCTTCCAATCAAGATTTTCCTTATTCTGAAAGGAAGAATTCTGTGGCGCCGAATTCGACGGGAAAAGAAAGAAATTAAACTAGACAGGATGCTAACGACATAACATTGTCTTTAGAAATAAATTGGAGTTAGCGCGGGAATTCTGCCAATAATTAACTCCATCCGGCATCCATAGCGAAGATAAAACATCACAATGTAGGCCCTGACGGAATTTGCTACCATTTTTATAGCGCATGCATACACATGCCAATAATCGATTTTCTTATGCTATTCCTCATCTGCCTATCTGTCTGTCTGTAAACTCGATGTCACTACCTAAAAAACTGACCGCTTTGAAAATTTCTTTTTTTTTCTTGTTGGACAGAGTATATATCTTCCAGCAATATAGTTAATGTTTTAAATAAAATTATTTCTTTCTTAAATTTTCTATCTGATAGAACTTTCTCTGAACTGTGAAACTGCTTCTAGATTTCCAAGATAACAAGGAATTTCTTGAAATTGGTAGTGGTATTTTATTCCACTCCTCTTCCATTGCATCGTTATTTTTTTGTTACAGTTGTTTAGGTAATTACATGCTTCACCAATAGCCACAATAAATTTTCATATATCTCCGGCTAAGGGATTTTCATAAAGAAGTCTACACCGTGTTCTGTGCTCAGCCACGTGTCTAGGCAAAAGGCGGTGAACATTATGGTTTTTTTTTTTTTTTAGATTCAAATACCTGTTTATTAGTTTGTTTACATTTATTACCATTGACGCACCCACGGAAGGGTCTCTGGGGGCTTAAGCCCCCTCCAAGGAGATTAAGAGCGACGTACGTCCCAAATTAAACATTCAAAATTATTACTTTACATGTTCAAAAAATTACATGGTGCTTCTATTGCATGGTGTCTTCTTCCCAAAGCATCAAAGAAATTAAGAGTGACGTATGTCACAAATTAAACATTCAAAAATATTTTACAGAATATTTAAGCAAAGCAAATTGAATTTGCTTGTACTACTTACTGGTTATCCATGTAACCCTTCTCAGAAAACTTGAAAATTTTCATCGCCCTGGAGCGGGAATGGAACCGTAGATCACCCGATTACCGGTCGAGTATGCTTACTAATCAAAGCACACTCGACCGGTAATCGGGAAATGCGGGGTTCGATTCCCGCTCCAGGACGATGGAAATTTTAAGTTTTCTGAGAAGGGTTACATGGATGACCAGTAAGTAGTACAAGCAAATTTAGTTTGCTTTGCTTAAATATTATGTTGATTTTCCATGTATTATGATGAACATTTCTTCCTTCATTGATTTATTTTACATGTTCAAAAAATTACATAGTGTCTGACATAATGTCTTCTTTCAGAGCCCCAAATAGATTAAGAGCTATAATGAATAAAAGTCTCCGACTGGACGTGTAGTGCAGGAAAGCTTACGTTAAGTCACGTTAGGGTTATTGAAAGGTTACTTGACGTAGCTAAAGTGTGCTTAATCTTCAAAGTGCTAGAGTTTATTTAGGTAAGACACGCACGTGCAATAAATTCCAAGAATATGGAATTTATTTTTACTCAACGTTCCTCATTATCTTGAATATCAGTAATATAACTTCGGTTTTAGTACATTAGTACCTTGAAGGCTCCTTATTAGAGCGGTAAACACAATATACCCTGAACTTAACGTAAACACTCAATGAAATAGACTTAACGGCCAGACAGAGGTCTGAAAATAAAATTAACTAAGTAAACGTACTCACTTTTAACCTTTTATTGGGGAGCTCCTGGTATTACTCAAATACACACTCCAAAGTAACACAACTACTGATAGCCCGAACTTTCGTAGAAACGTAGGTAAATCGCATATCAATAATCAGGAAGAACCTATCACATATAAAACGAAGCTCCTCGGTATACTTGAGCGCGCCTATATATACTGCATACCACCACGTCATGACTTACACTCGTTGCCACATATAATTCAGCGAGAGAAACAACATCTTGTTAGGTGAGAAGATAATTTGCATAGGAAAATAAAATAACAAGAGATAGTAAAATAAAAAAAAAAACTCTACCTTTGAATTAGAGCATTTCCATACTCATGGTTTTGACAAAGTGAAAATAGAAGTACTACATATTATCCCTGACCTCTATGCTCGGCTAGAAACTGAATCCCTTGAAATTTTGCAGCATCAGTCTCTTTATCCCTATGGCCTTAATTCCACTCTATCTGACAATAAGCATAATCAGCATAAATTTTCAATTCGTGAACTCTTCTTTCTTGTTAATAATAAGAGCTGCTCTAGAGGTAATAGAGGACAGAGGTTATTTCGCACATCAAGCAAAGTTGATTTTGCTAACTTGCTAAAAACTCTGGAAAGCTTTAAAACTGGCACTAATTTTGTTAAAAATACTTACAAAATTCTCAAGTCCTTCAAGCACTCTGTCCTTAAATGTTTTTTCAAATTCTGGAATGAAACTGCTGACCATGTTGATAAGCATGTTTTTGCTTTGGTTCTGGACATTCTTAAACATATTCTTAAAGATAAAATTTCTCTTAAAGAATTTTCCAGTAATTTTGTTACCATCAGGTTCCTAAATAAAGCCTACGATAATCTCAATGTAAGGAAGCTGTTCTACAATAATGCAATTTTTTTTCCCATCCACAGGCACCAGTCTATTGTAAGTTTTAAATATGTTAAGACCTTAGGGTCAATAGTTAAAAACTACAAACTTAACTCTTCGAGCTACATTCCTGTAATTACTACTTGTTCTTGTGATGAACATAAAGAAACAGTTCACTATGATAAGAATTACAACCATATTATCACCGGAAACTTGAGTTTTGTTGAAAATGAAAAGCTTAGGAATTTATTAGAGTATGGCTCTAAATTCAGACCCTCCTTCACAATTTCCAAAGAAAGGATCCTTGAGAGCTTCACTCAAGATGTAAATAAGTACATCGTAAAAACCAGTTTAACGTACAATCAGCCTATTGAGGCCTTCGCAGAATGGAAATATAATATAATCAATAGCTTCACCGGTGAGTTGGCAGGTCTGGACTTTTGTTTCGACAGAAATCTCTTTTTCTCTGGAGAAGCTAAAAGGTCACTCTCCAAACTACAAGACCAATTTATTTTTACCACTACGGATAAAGCTAGCAATAATTTTGCAATTATCTGTAAGAAGTTCTATTTTGAATTGTTAACTATGGAACTCAATAATAGAGTAACATACGAGCCCGTAAGTTATTCTACCAAGCAGTTAGAAAATCGGTTTAAGGCATTCTTCAAGAAACTTAAAATTCCACAAACTAGAAGATATGGGCCTGAATTTCCATTTCTTTTTGCAACGGTTAAGTTTCATAAGGATCCTGTGAAGTTCAGGTTCATAGCTAGTGGAGTAAGGAGTCATAAAAAGAAAATAGATCTTGCTTTTGAAGATGTCTTAAAGAAGGTTTTGAAACACATTAGAAACTGTTCTAACTTGATGTACAGAGATTTTTGGATAATTAATAATAATGCAGAAGTAATTTCTACTATACTCAAAGTTTGTCCCCTAGATATTAATAGTTATGATTTTGAAAACCTATATACTAATCTGCCTCTATCAGATATAATCACTACCTTTAAAGAGCTGTATGCAGAATTTAAACTTAACCAATTTGTTGATGTAGGAACTTGGAACTCTTATCTCAATTGCTGCATAAAAAATAACCATATCTTATATAATAATACTCTCTATAAGCAAGTGAACGGTATTCCAATGGGAACATCAACGTCCACGAATATCGCTAATCTATTCCTGTTCTTTAAGGAATATAAATTCATTAAAAATCACCCCACCTGCTCAGATAACTACCTTTACACTTTTAGATATATTGATGATCTGCTGTGTATCAATAATTCCGAAGTTATAGAGAGTGATTTTGATAATATCTATCCTAGCTCTCTTAACTTATGTAAAACCAACCACAGTAATCAGGAACTTGAGTTCCTAGACTTAAGCATTAAGCTCAACAGAGGTAACCCATCTATTAGCCTCTTTGATAAAAGAGTTAATTTTCCTTTCAAAGTAATTAAATATCTACACTGGAATAATAACATTTCAACCAAAGTAATTGAGAATGTACTAATTTCTCAGGTCCTAAGAATTTCAAGAATTTGCAGCAACAATTTGGACTTCAATTACCACATTAATATACTATTAGAAAGTTTTCTAGAGAACGAAATTCCTTCTTCTTTCATCAAAAGAACTTTAAGAAAAATTATTCTGAATAATAGAGTAAGGTTGGCAGATCTGCTTTAATTTTCTACACAGTTAATAATATGATTCTGACCAATCAAAGCCGTAAGGAAGTTGGCTAGAGGATGCCTATTAACTACCTAAAGGAACCTTAGTGCTATGGATATGACGGTCCTATTAAAACAAAAAATTAAATAATATAAACAAAATCCCAAAAAAGCTTAAAAATCTGTTTATAAAAGAAAATAAAAACAAATAAAAAAGAAAACTAGTTATTCATCACTAGGATAGCTATACTAAAAATAGTAAAACCAACATTAAAATTAATAAGATTCTGATTAATCTATAGAAGCTCACTAAGGTGATTTAATACATGCAAAGATTATTAAATAAACTGCTCGTGTATTTTATAATATTTCTCATGTATTCTGGAGAGTTAATTCTGCTCATTCTGATCATACAGATCCACAGTCTTAAGTTTATATATTTTTTTCTCTGGTTAAAATCTCCGCGCGTTGGTTTCTTGCTGTATGAGGAGGCCATCAGCCCCACCCTCACTGCCCCCCAGCGTCTAGGAGTGGCAGAAGAGGTCAGCCATGTTCTCCTCTTGTGAGGAGAAAAGTTTTTGTAACACAAGAGGTAAGCTCTCTTCCTTGTTTTTGGGTTCTAGGTTTTATAAGTTCAATGTTTGTACTTCATGTACCTTTTCTCTGTCGTTTTTTAGCTTTTCAGCTTTTAAGCATTGGTTTGTCTGTTAACATTTATGCGGGTTTTAACTCTTACTTTTCTTTGTAACTTTGAGCGTCTTTTGGGGTACCTAGGAACAGAAGATGGCTAAGCTTGTTCCTTTTCTATGCGCTGTCTATGCGCTGTTTTTTCAAAGTAGTTAAGTCCTTAATAACTAATTAATTATGCACTTAAAGCACTGCTGAAATACTTTGTACATATTGCAACTAACTGTTTAAGGTATATAACTTTCACAAAGTTTTCTTTAGTTAATTATTATCTTTAACTTATTCTCGTTTTCGTGCTGTCATAAGTTGTAGAGTAGGGGTTTTAGACTCAAGTTTTCTTTCAAAAATCTGTTCGTTATAAATTAACATTTCCTTTTTTAATTGCAATGTAAAATTTGTTTTTCAGGTTTAAATTCTCTCTCAAACGAACTTGGAATTTCGTTATAGCTGAAAATCATTTCTATTTATTATGTCACTCTCACAGCTTGAGTTCTCTTTAATCTTCTTCTCTCTGTTTAATAGTAACAGATGAAGAGCATGGGTCGGGCCATGAAGGTTAATGGATGCAAGCGAAATTGTTAACTAGTGCTAGGTCATGCTACTCTACGGAGGACATGACTTATATATATATTTTTTAAACTATTTTAGGTGGGAATGTTACTTGCATCTATGGCCTTGCAGAAACCCATTTTCAACTAGGTCTTTGTGGAAGTGAGAAAATGCAGAGTTTTTGCTGGTCCTTGATAAAGCCAAGGCTCAGTATTCTCGACACCTTCTACATTCAGTTGTTTTATTTTATTTTTTTTTTCTTTTCTCCTTTTACTCACACAGGTAGATACATAACCTTTTCTATGTTGTACTAGGTGTGAGTCAAAATTATATATGTATTTTTTTGCTTAGGTATCTTCTTTATAGAATATATATATATATATATATATGGATGTAAGGTCAGGTGATGCGTAACATCACAGCCTTCTCGTGGTGCATCCTGTTCCCACTAAAGGGGCTCTGACGACCGCCAATAGCGGTATAACTATAAAATCGGGATTAGAGGAAATTCTATCCCACACTCACCAACCCGCTTGGCCAGCGTGGTGAGTTATGGCCAAACCCCTCCAAAATGATTCCACAACTTAAATCTTGGCCCTCAGTCTCCGGCAGCTGGAATGTACCTGGCCAAGGCAGCGGCCAGTGCGACATGAAGGCAGAGGGTGCTAAGAATCCCCGGAGGACCGGACTAGGCTGCCATCTGATGCTGACCTTGGCTACGTACAATGGACGCTCCCTATCTTCTGATTCAAGGCTTCTTGAATTGGAAGAGGAACTACAAAGGATCAAGTGGGACATCGTGGGGCTAAGTGAGGTAAGGAGAAAAGGAGAAGATCTCATTGAACTGAAAAGTGGACATCTCTTCTACTATCGTGGGACAGATACTGGCAGAACTAGTGGTGTGGGATTTATAATAAACAAGAAACTGAAGGATAAAGTTGTAGAAGTTGAAAGTTCCTCTGACAGAGCTGCACGACTTGTTATCCAACTCTCGAAAAGATACCAGGCTCAGATAATTCAAACTTATGCACCCACCACAAGTCATCCTGAAGAAGAAATTGAAGAATTTTATGAGGAAATTTGTCATCTAAATAATAAAGGTAAGCAGCACTTGAAAATAATTATGGGAGATTTCAATGCAAAAAATAGGGCAACGGCTACAGAATGAAACTTCAGTAGGTAAATTCGGTCACGGCAACAGAAAGCAGCGTGGAAATACTCTCGTTGAGTTTGCAGAGGCAGAAGGGTTTTTCATCTTGAACTCCTTCTTCAAGAAAAACCACACAGGAAATGGACATGGAGACATCCAAATGGGACGACAAGTGAAATTGATTTTATTATGTGTAACAAAAAATTCGTCATAGAAGACTGCAGTGTGCTAAACAAGTTCAACACAGGTAGTGACCATAGATTGGTGAGATGTAAGATGCACCTCAACACTAAACTTGAACGTGGCAAGCTCATAAGACAAACAAAATCTATTGACATAACCAACCTTAAAAAACACCATAATACCTTCAAGTTGGAACTGAAGAACAGGTTCTCTGCTTTAGAAGGCCTAACATCGGAAGAAGTGGACATCTCTGAAGTTAACAGAAAAGTAACCAAAGCTCTTATGGAAACAGCAATAAAATTAGCTGGGTCTAAGAACAAGTTGCATGTAAATAAATTATCAGGAAAAACGAAAATGTTGATGCAAAAAAGAAGAGAGATGAAGACAACTAAAGAAGATGTGACCTCCAAAGTGGAATATATAGAGCTATGCAAGACCGTAAGGAAAAGTATCACTGAAGACGTAAGAAAATTCAACTGTGAACTAGTGAGGAAAGCAATTGAAAACAACCAAAGCCTAAAGATAGCAAAGGGACATCTCAGTAAGGGAAGAAAACAGATTATGGCACTGAGAAAAGAAGATGGTTCTGTAACAAGAAATAGAGGCGAAATTTTGACAAGAGTGAAAGATTTCTACTCCAAATTATATGAAAGGGATGATACATGCACTCCAGACATCATGAAAGATACCAGTACCAGAGTTCCTCCAGTCCTTCCAGCAGAAGTTGCACATGCAATCAAGAACATGAAGCTGGGAAAAGCTCCAGGAGAAGATGGAATTACTGTAGACATCATACAAGAAGCAAGTGGAGAAATCGAAACAGTACTCGCCCAAATTTTCACTCGATGCCTTAATGAAGGAAAGATTCCTGAGGATTGGAACACCGCTACAATGATCCTGCTACATAAGAAAGGTGACATTGAGGATCTTGGAAACTACAGACCTATCAGCCTCCTATCAGTAGTTTATAAAATCTTCACTAAAGTTCTTTCACACCGCTTGAAGGTAACACTGGACATGGCTCAACCAAGAGAACAAGCTGGATTCAGGAGTGGCTACAGCACAATAGATCATATCCACGTGCTGAGAGAACTAATTGAAAGAGCGAGGGAATATGAACTTCCATTGTGCATGGCTTTTATCGATTATGAAAAAGCCTTTGATTCGGTGAAACCATCAGCAGTTACAATGGCTCTGAAAACCTGCGGTATTGAAGATGCATACATTAATATTATTAATAACATCTATGAAAATGCAAGTGCAAAGATTAGGCTGTTTGAAAATACAACACACGTAAAAATTGGAAAGGGAGTGAGACAAGGTGTCACCATATCTCCGAAGCTCTTTAATGCCACATTGGAGGGTGTTTTTCAGTCGCTGAGCTGGTAAAACAAGGGGATAAAGATTAATGGAGATTGTCTAACCCACCTTCGTTTTGCTGATGACGTAGTCATTTTTGCAACTACCCCATCAGAGCTGCAGAGTATGATCCAGGAACTTGCTGACAAGAGTAAAGAAGTGGGATTAAAAATGAACTTTCAGAAGACAAAAGTGCTGTACAATGCTTTTACAAGAAATGAAGATTTATCGATTGATGGAGAAAAGCTGGAGATAACAGACACGTACGTTTATCTTGGACAGCAGATATCAAGTGAGGGTCGCATTGATGAAGAAATTAATCGGCGTACAAAACTTGCCTGGAGAGCTTTTGGAAGAAACAGCATAATTTTCAAGAGCAATATGCCATTATGTCTTAAAAGAAAAGTGTTTGATCAATGCATCCTTCCAGTGCTTACGTATGGTGCAGAGACGTGGACCTTAACTAGAAGAGACATACAAAGGCTGCAGACAACTCAAAGCAGCATGGAGAGGTGCATGCTTGGTGTAACCAGGAGAGATAAGAAGAGGTACTCGTGGATCCGAAAAATGACAAGAGTGGAAGACATCATGATCAGAGTTAAATCCCTGAAATGGCAATGGGCTGGACATACTGCCAGAAGGACAGACCATCGATGGACAGTCGACATTTTAGATTGGATTCCAAGGGACAGGAAAAGACCCAGAAGAAGACCACATGTGAGATGGGTGGATGAAATTCGAAAGTATGCGGGAGTAACATGGAGGAGACTGGCACAAGACAGACCGTTGTGGAAGAGGTTTGGAGAGACCTTCGTCTAGCAGTGGATTGATAATGGTTGACAATGATGATGGTACACACATTGTGCACGTATACTACTGTATATATAGCCCCTTCCAACAAGAATTCCTGGGTGCGCCACTGCTTAATACATAGATTTTTAACGACTTAGCGATTGCTTTTCGAGTCGATGGATTTTTTTTTTAAGACCAGAGACTACTTTTGAAATAGTTGTAAGAACAGGTACTTTCTCTTGGATATTCGTTTGGTGTTCTTTTTTCCTGTTGAAAGCAATGCTTGGAGATTTTTCCCTCTATTATTAATAATATTGCTTATTTTACATTTAGAAATCCTAATTCCATGATTTTCTCAGCGTTTTCTTAATCAATGAATACAAATATTTCTCTTCATAAAGAGCAAAAACATAACCTTCTATTCACAGTTTGTTTACGTGAGCCATTTTCTCAGGAGACGATATGTAACTGCAGCAGATATTTCTTTCCCGTTCATCTACCACGCTGTTGCCAGTTTTAATTCTTTGAACTTCTTTTGTTTTCTGCAATTTCTTATTAGAAACGTTCTAAAAAAGTGCAAATGATCTTTGTAATTTCAAATTTTTTTTTTTTTTTTTTATTGGAGGTTTAACGACCACCGTGAGCAACTCAATGGGCTATAAGCAGTCGCCCATCCCTAATTTAGGGGCACTGGTTCCAGGAAAGGGAGAGAGCCAGTGCCGTAAGAGAAACACAACATCCATGCCTCACGGGATTCGAACCCGCACCCCTTTCGGACAAATGACCAGAGGCCATCGCTTAGACCACTGCGCCACCGAGGCGGCTTTCAATTTTTTTTTAATACACATATCTGCCAGTAGAGGGTGTGAGGGCCAGGGGGTCGTCAGGACCCCGAGTCCCGCAGTATAGGCAAAAAAAAAAAAAAAAGATTTTCGGTAGATTTTTTTTTACAATTATAATTTTCTGCGTGTACGTTTACGAGGCCCTTTTTTTTGGTGCTTTTTTAAAGTTTTTTTTTTGTTCCAATACCCCCCATTTTCGAATAGGTTTCGCCCTTCGCCGTACAAATACTGAGTTTTGTAGATTCCAAGTTATTATTGTAACCGCCTTAGTATTTCCGCATTCATGAAATAGCAAATTAAATTTCATCATTTTGTGTCGTTTACTTTATATATATTTAACAATTTGTGTGTAAATCAGATACTCAAATTTAGAGAAATAAGAAGAACAATATCAAAACTAGTTTCGGGCTACATATGGAGGCCGTTCATTCAGTGACTTAAAAAAAAATACTAAGAATTAAAAAAAATCACATAAGAGCGCGTATACAAGTTTAAAAAATCCCTAATTTGTCACTTGCTTCACTTTTATTAAAAATCAATCACTAAAACATGTATCAGGACAAAAAAAAACTATTTATACGAATTTGTTATTATTTCCAGACTAAAATATTCAAAATTCAAAATTTTTCGCAGATTTTAACAGTTTTTGCTCTCTCTCTCTCTCTCTCTCTCAATCCATATTATGGTCTTTTTGTTAAACTTAAACTTTGTTTTTATGACAGTTTTCGTTATGACGTACTACATAGGTGAAGCACATGTCAAGACGGAAAAGTTACAGCGATAAATTCTGTCGGTGTAGTTTGGTTGGTAAAGTATTCCGCTCCGGAGCAGAGGAATGCGGATTCGCCGTTGTCACCAACAAATTTGTGGATTTCACATCATGTGTGATCTTTACCCACATTTCGCGCAATGACGTTATTAAAAAATAATATTTATTTCCTAGTGCAAGCAATGAAATCTTGCTCCAGGGCCCCGCAAAGTTCCATCCGGCCCTGGTGAGGGCATATTTCTGTTTGCAAGATATTTGCAGCCGTACCTTCGCGTCTAACAACCCAACTGAATAAAATTATTTTCAGTTACACGCCGCTCACCACGAGAACAGTTTTTGCCTATTTCCTTCCCCAAAGAACACACAATTTAGCCGCCAGGGACCCCAAACGTATCTTCCATTTCTTTTCATATATCTTCTTCTAAAAGTACGATTTGATAAGCTCGTTTAACACCAGGTACCATCAGGGGCGGATCCAGAAGTTTACTCTCGGGTGGGGGAGGCGGTTTTTCGGGTACAAAAAGGGGGGCAAAGCCATTATGAAATGTCTTTTTTTACATAACGTTAGTATATATATATATATACATCATCATCATTGTAAACTATTATCAATCCACTGCTGGATGAAGGTCTCCCCAAGTTTTTTCCTCAACGGTCTGTTTTGTGCCAGTCTCCTCCATGTTACTCCAGCATATATATATATATATATGAAGAGATGCCGAAAATTATCCCGTATTAGCCACGCTGCCTCCTCCCAGCACACCCCACCCATGTGGGGATTGACTTCGGAGTGGGTGGAACAACGGGAAGCGCCCGTGAGGCGTGAGGGATCAGGAAAAATAAGAAAAAAGAAAGAAGCCCTAAAAAGACCATCTGGGAGGAAGCGGTGGAGACATTTTTACGAATTTTTTTATGACTCAATGAAGATACGTATGTAGATCAGATTGTTATTCACAGTTTCTCCCACCTACTCTGATTTCAGTACCAAGCTCTGGCTTGCCCTGTTTCGAGACGTTACAGATGCTAGGCAATATGACAATAGCAAAAAACTAACAAAGAATAACCACATGTTTTTCACTCCCGTTGTCTTTCTTTTCCCTTTATCTTTTGTGCTCTCTCTCTCTCTTTTTATTCTATTCCCTTCTCTTTTTTTACTGAACCTAAATCAACGTAAAAAAAGGTATTTTAAATCCTCCGTACTAAGTTTAATTTTTTTTTTTTTTAGCAAAACTGAAAAGAAAATATGCAAAGTTAAGGATTTACGATCTTCGCTACTTTAAACGTAAGAACTTCGTTAGAGTTTAGGGGGAGGGGCGATCGCCGCAATTCCCCCCTCACCGCTGGATCCGCCACTGGGTACTATTCATTTTTCATATGCTCTTGGATTTCTCATGATGCACAGTTCTGACGCTAGGTGCCGTTAGTGTGTATTCCTTTTTTCAACTTCCTCTGCTTCTAAACACCCTATTGAAAAAATTCTTTTTGTACTGTATGTCATTTGCTACGATAATGATTGCAAAAAATAATGCACAGTTTTTCCGCTAGGGGCGAAAAAACGTGTTTCTTACTACCTCGCTTTATACAAGTCGTACTTGAAAAATTCTTTTTCCGTTGCGTAGGTTTCACAATGAAAAAAAAATATTTTGTGCACATTTTCTAGTATATAACAAAAACATTATTTGTTGAAGTTTATAAATTACAAGGAGAAGATTTATAAAAGATTTATTGAATTTTGATCATTTTCTTCTAGTTTATAACAAAAACATTATTTGTTGAAGTTCAATTGCGAAAAATTGATTGGAATTTCGGGATGGGAGGTCCCTAAGACCCCCCCTTCCTGGCTACGGCCATAGTCGGGTATACCGTTGACTGCGAAAAACATTTTACGCTCATTTTGCTCTTCGATAACATATAGTTTTCCCGCAAGAAAGCGTAAAGTTGTACATATTACGTTTTCCGCCTTATCATTGCTTGTAGTTCTATTTAAAAAATTCCTTTTCTTCGAAAACAGCATTTGAATAATATTTTGCATACAACTTGTGATTTTTCCTAACTGATATTTCTGCCACTAGTGGCAGGACCGTAGCCAGGAAGAACTTTCGGGAGGGGTTTTTGAATTTGAAAATAAATTTACACCGCGCGTTATGTACAGAGAGTGAGTCGAAAGTTTTGCAATATTTGCATAAAAGCATGTGCTGCGGCCTGCGTAGGGTATGTCACGTGTTTAAACTAGTTCAAGTCGCGCACTGCAGTCAGTCGAAAGGGATATAAAGCGGTAGTCGTTGCTGTGAACAGCATTCCATGTCGTCGTTCTGTCTGTGGTTGGGACGCCTAAAAGATGAACAGCCACAACCAGCAATTACGGAACTTTTGCTTTACGAGTTTGAACTCGGCCATAACGTTGCTCAAGCAACACGAAACCTTTGTCACGCGAAAGGGGAAGATTCCGTGCACCACAGCACCGAAACCAGGTGGTTCAAGAAATTTCGCTCAGGTGACAGAAACCTCGACGATCAGCGAAGGTCAGGTAGCCTGCGAATAGTGAATTCGGAGGCTGTGCGCCAGGCCGTACAGACAAGTACGACAACTAGCACTTGGAGGTTATCAGGCGAGCTGGGCATAGCACAGACCACAGTGGTTCGTCACCTTCAGGACTTCGGCAAGGTCTACGGGAGCTACCTCATTGTCTCTCACTAACTGACGCCAGCTGAAGCAAACTGTCGTGTGGAAGTGTGCACAAAAGTCCTAGAAAACCCTGAAGAGATGTACGTTTCATCAAAAGAACTGGGACGTGCGATGAAAAGTGGGTCTATTTCCGTAATCATAACACACAACGGCAGTTGTTGAGGCCAGGCAAGCTTCCTGAACCTCTTGCCAAACGTGGGCGCTTCGAGCACAAGGTGATGGTCTGCGTCTGGTGGAATTTAGAGGGGATAATCTATTACGAATTTATTCCAGACGGTCGGACCATGAACGCCAACCTCTACTCTGAACAGCTGGAGTGGATGTATGCCGTTTTGGAGGAGAAGTTCCCGGCACTGGTGAACAGAAAGCGCGCTCTCCTACAGCAGGACAACACTCGGCCTCATACCGCGCGAATGACCCGAACAAAACTACAGGAACTTGAGGGCATCGAACTGATGCCACACCCAGTATATATATTCCGGACCTTGCGCCTGTCGAATTAATACTTGTTGCGGTCCATGGCCCACTTCCTTCGCTGGCGGCACTTCTAAAACTAGGAAGAGGTGGCAGCTGGGGTGAATAAGTTCTTCACCTCGAAGGACAAGAACTGGTACCGCCGCGGAATCGAAGAACTGGCAGACAGATGGCTAAAGACAGTGCAACACGATGGCCTATACTTTGAATGCTAGTCAGCTTTCGTCGTAAAGTTACCTATGAAGACATAAAATGATCCAAATATTGCAAAACTTTTAACTCACCCTGTGTTTCTGAAGCTTATGCACAAAGAAAACGGTTGCATTGATTCCTCCAAACGCTGAATAAAACTCGATATAATAATTAAATAAATATGTTAGATGATTTTAGGAAAGGAGTGCCTGACACTTGGTCTTAAACAGCCTTTAGAAGCAGCAAGCTAGGACATTATTGCTAGGATTTGTTACAGCAAAGAAAGAAAGAAAACTGTTAAACAGGGAGGTGAAACTGTGCAGTCAGCTAGCCACGGTCCGAAGACAGGAACAGAACCCGCAGGGACCAAATCAAGAAATACCGCCGTCAACAGGTAACGTACTGGAACAAGCAATCAAACCATCAGCCTCCGGAAGCCGATTGAAACATACTGGAGTTCGCCTCACGTAAAACTAAACTTCAATTCCTTTTTTCACTTAAACACACCATTGTACCCTGCGTAATCCAACGCATCCTGTCTGAAGCACAGTTTTTTTTAGCAATACTCTTTGTCCTTATTTTATCCCTATTGCCGAAGGAACTACATAAATTCCTAAGTGACAAGGCGTCCGTTGTCAGCTGTTAAGAGGCTTTTATCTTCGGAGGTTATCGTTAATGTTAATCATATGGCAGCTGTTACGAACCAGCGGAAACTTGCCGTTGCTCGAAGGTTACCGTTGTCCGGAGGTGTCAGTTAATGGAGGTTTCATTGTACATTTAAAAATAAGCAGCCAATAACAAACAACGAAGGACCAAGTCATACCTCATGGGGGACGGCCCGGGCCCCTTAGCCACCCCCACTGAGTGAGCCATTGAGCTCCATACTGAAAGAAGTATGGAGAGGTGTATGCTTTATATTACCAGGAGAAATAGGAAGAGGAACTCATGGATCAGGAAAATGACAAGAGGTGATGACATCATGATCAAGAAAAATCCTTGATATCGCAATGGGCTGGACATATTGTTAGAACAATTGTCCACCGTTGGACAGCTAAAATGTTAGACTGGATTCCAAGGGACAGGAAAAGACCCAAAAGAAGATCATGTGGGAGATGGGTAGATGAAATTCGGAAGCATGTCGGAGTGACACTGAGGAGACTGGCGGTGAACAGATAGCGTCAAGATGAACGGTTTGTTGTCGAGCGTCATACGTCCAGAAGACCTGGTGTCATGGTGTGGGGTGCAATTGCCTACGATATCAGATCGCCTTTGGTGTTCATTACAGGCACTTTGATAGCCCAATGTTATGTTAATGAGGTCCTGCAACCAGTGGTCCTACCTTTTCTAAACGCTCACTCCGGCGCGATTTTCCAACAGGAGTACGGTCGTCCGCATACTGCTACTGTCTCGAGAGCTTGCCTTCAAGGTACTGACGCTCTACCATGGCCAGCCGAATCGCCAGATCTATCGCCGACTGAAAATGTGTGCGATACTATTGGACGCGCTATCCACACTCCACCTCTACCGCACAATCTGCGGGAACTGCGTAAGAAGATTCAAGTAAAGATTTTATGAAGATTTTATCTGCAAGGATGGCTTAACGCAGGACACCATTAGGAACATGTACAAGTCCATGCCGAGACGTCTGGAATGCTGTGTGAGCAAACATGGCGTCCCGACGCCATACTGAGAGACACTACTTATTGGCGTGTAGCTCAATAAATATTGCCCATATCAGTTGCATTGTTTAATCATTTATTGTTGCTGGTAACCTTTACCTTCCTCCCGAATAGCATTGCAATTCGACATGTACTTCTGGGTGCAACTATTTTTTTGACGATGAGTGTATATATTGCAGTTTGAGCGATCAGGTTTCCGAATAATAGTTTACATTTCAGTTTTCTCAGTTAGGCAAATATATATATATATATATATATATATATATATATATATATATATATTTGTTATTTATACAAACTACGTATGTTTGTATATCTGTAATTATTTCTCATTAAAAAATGACGGTAATTACCATTATACTAAAATTAAGAAATCAAGGCAATATTTTGTTTCATTCAGACAACTAAAAAGCATAAATGCCTGAACTGCAGCGCAACAGTAATGATTAAAAACATCTATGGAAATAATATATACGTATGCATTTTCTTACGAAACACTTCAAAACGTTAACAGTCTGCCTTTATTATGGCTGACAAACTGCAGAGATATTCCTACTGCAGTCATAAGTCCAATTTTTCGTGAGCTCAAAGATAATTCGACAGTTTACAACCAAAAAGAGAAAAAATGAAAAAGCAATTCAATTTGGTAAGATTAGAGACATTAAAGCAAAGAAGAGTGGTAATAAAATAAATGCTGGAAGTCAAGGAGAGTGCCTTCAGCTTCAACAAAATCCGATAGAACTTGGATAGTTACGGTGAAATTATTTAATTAACAATTAGAAGATCAGATAACGGAGAGGCCATCAAATGACTGACATGCCATAAAGTAAGAGCATAGCTAAAGCCATAAGGCAGCACTTCAAACTTTACCATCCCTAATAATGGGAGAGTGAAAATGGCCGCTGAGGCCTGCATCGCGATTAACAATGCGAAGATCATCCAACGTAGCGGCTAATTGAATTGCATGCCATAAAATAGGAAGGTCACTCTAGGTCTGTTGATTGCATGAGACACCCTGCCGCCCCGGTGGCGCAGTGGTCTAAGCGCTGGCTTATGATCATTCGTCCGTGAAGGGTCCGGGTTCGAATCCCAGTAAGGCATGGATGTTGTGTTTGTCTTATGGCACTGGCTCTCTCCCTTCCCTGGAAGCAGTGACCCTAAATTAGTGACGGGCGATTGCTTATGGCCCATTGAGTTGCTCACCGTGGTCATTAAACCTTCAATCAAACAAACAAACATGAGACATCCAGAGCAAGCAAGAAATGTTAGGAAGGGAACAAACAATCAGCTGCTATTGAATGCTGTTAAGCGATGCTTAACAGACACGTTAGGTAAATTAACCAAAGGTGGCACAGTGGTCTAAACGATGGCCTCTGATCAATCGTCCGAAAGGGCTCCGGGTTCGAATCCCGGTGAGGCATGGATGTTGTGTTTGTTTTACGGCACTGGCTCTCTCCCTTCACTCGAACCAGTGACCCTAAATTAGGGACGGGCGACTGCTTATAGCCCATTGAGTTGCTCACGGTGGTCGTTAAACCTCCAATAAAAAAAAAAAACTAACCAGAAGTCCCGAATTTTCGAGGACAGTCCTCGAATTTAGCGTAGTGTCCTCAAAAACATCTGATGTCTTTGGAGACACAAAATGCCGTCGAATTTTGATGGTTGTCCTCAAAACTGGGATTTTATCAAAAGCACGTTATCTTTCTAATGAAAACTGCACTTAAAAACAATTTTCGATGTACCCACCTGCCATCAAGCTTATCTAAAAAACAAATTTTGACTGTACTTCTTCTGAGTTCCACCAAAAACTTTTAGAAAATGGAAAAGTTCTCCATGCAATTTGTTCTACTGAGAAATTGAAGGGCCGCCGCCCCGGTGGAACAGTGGATTAAGCGCTGGCTTCTGATCATTCAGCCGGAATGGGTCTGGGTTCGAATCCCAGTGAGGTATGGATGTTGTGTTTGTCTTACAGCACTGACTCTCTCCCTACCCTGAAGCCAGTGACCCTAAATTAGGGATGGCCGACTACTTATAGCCCATGGAGTTGCTCACAATGGTCATTAAACCTCCAAACAAAAAGAAAGAAAACATTTAAAGATTATGCAGCTTCCTCTTAATTCAGTACGCGTATCTGTGCAAAAGCGGGAGGGAACGATAAGGAACGGCGTTTCCTTAAATAGTGGTGAACTAAAGTACACGATACTTGAAAAAAATGTCTCTACAGAACTATACCGAGGAAATTTTGGCTCTCAGTTTATTTATGCTTATGAATTCTATTCGCAATTTGTGTAAGATTTTTAGGTTTGAAAATTTTGTTTCTGATTTTGTAGTTTTTGAAGCTTTTGACCCAAGCAAATAAATGTTGTCCTTCGGACTTGTAGCTAAAGGCCCGTAGCCGGAGGGGATGCTCGCATTCGACTACTTTGCTTTCGTATCATTTAGTACGTTATCTCGCATGGCGCAATGTTGAACTAGTAACAATGTTTTACGCTTCATTTACAATATTGTTTAATAGAGACTACAAACCTTGGCTTTAGAATACCAAACTTAAATTCATTCATAGTTAAGAATTCGGTACATAGCAGTTGAGTGTTGACCAAGACCGCACCGGCTTCAGGAAGAGACGGCATCCTCTAATTGTTTAAAGTGGTGTCTAGCAAACTCAAATTCATTCACAGAAAGAATTCGGTACAGTTGACCAAGACCGCACCGGCTTCAGGAAGAGTCGGCATCCTCTAATTGTTTAAAGTGGTGTCTAACAAACTCAAATTCATTCACAGTAACAATTCGGTACACAGCAGCTGTCCAAGACCGCACTAGCTTCAGGAAGAGACGGCATCCTCTAATTGTTTAAAGTGGTGTCTAACAAACTCCAATTCATTCACAGTAACAATTCGGTACACAGCAGCTGACCAAGACCGCACTAGTTTCAGGAAGAGACGGCATCCTCTAATTGTTTAAAGTGGTGTCTAACAAACTCAAATTCATTCACAGTAACAATTCGGTACACAGCAGCTGACCAAGACCGCACTAGCTTCAGGAAGAGACGACATCCTCTAATTGTTTAAAGTGGTGTCTAACAAACTCAAATTCAGTCACAGTAACAATTCGGTTCACAGCAGCTGACCAAGACCGCACCGGCTTCAGGAAGAGACGGCATCCTCTAATTGTTTAAAGTGGTGTCTAGCAAACTCAAATTCATTCACAGTAACAATTCGGTACATAGCAGTTGACCAAGACCGCACTAGCTTCAGGAAGAGACGACATCCTCTAATTGTTTAAAGTGGTGTCTAACAAACTCAAATTCATTCACAGTAACAATTCGGTACACAGCAGCTGACCAAGACCGCACTAGCTTCAGGAAGAGACGACATCCTCTAATTGTTTAAAGTGGTGTCTAACAAACTCAAATTCATTCACAGTAACAATTCGGTACACAGCAGCTGTCCAAGACCGCACTAGCTTCAGGAAGAGACGGCATCCTCTAATTGTTTAAAGTGGTGTCTAACAAACTCCAATTCATTCACAGTAACAATTCGGTACACAGCAGCTGACCAAGACCGCACTAGTTTCAGGAAGAGACGGCATCCTCTAATTGTTTAAAGTGGTGTCTAACAAACTCAAATTCATTCACAGTAACAATTCGGTACACAGCAGCTGTCCAAGACCGCACTAGCTTCAGGAAGAGACGGCATCCTCTAATTGTTTAAAGTGGTGTCTAACAAACTCCAATTCATTCACAGTAACAATTCGGTACACAGCAGCTGACCAAGACCGCACTAGTTTCAGGAAGAGACGGCATCCTCTAATTGTTTAAAGTGGTGTCTAACAAACTCAAATTCATTCACAGTAACAATTCGGTACACAGCAGCTGACCAAGACCGCACTAGCTTCAGGAAGAGACGACATCCTCTAATTGTTTAAAGTGGTGTCTAACAAACTCAAATTCATTCACAGTATCAATTCGGTACACAGCAGCTGACCAAGACCGCACTAGTTTCAGGAAGAGACGGCATCCTCTAATTGTTTAAAGTGGTGTCTAACAAACTCAAATTCAGTCACAGTAACAATTCGGTTCACAGCAGCTGACCAAGACCGCACCGGCTTCAGGAAGAGACGACATCCTCTAATTGTTTAAAGTGGTGTCTAACAAACTCCAATTCATTCACAGTAACAATTCGGTACACAGCAGCTGACCAAGACCGCACTAGTTTCAGGAAGAGACGGCATCCTCTAATTGTTTAAAGTGGTGTCTAACAAACTCAAATTCATTCACAGTAACAATTCGGTACACAGCAGCTGACCAAGACCGCACTAGCTTCAGGAAGAGACGACATCCTCTAATTGTTTAAAGTGGTGTCTAACAAACTCAAATTCAGTCACAGTAACAATTCGGTTCACAGCAGCTGACCAAAACCGCACCGGCTTCAGGAAGAGACGGCATCCTCTAATTGTTTAAAGTGGTGTCTAGCAAACTCAAATTCATTCACAGTAACAATTCGGTACATAGCAGTTGACCAAGACCGTACCGGCTTCAGGAAGAGACGGCATCCTCTAATTGTTTAATGTGGTATCTAACAGCAGGGGTTTCTTTGGAAACTTAAATTTAAAAACGGACACTTCTTGAGGTGTTCCTCTCTAAGTTTAAATTAGCGGAGTGTGTACGGTTTTGTCATTTCGATATGCGTAACGTCGATGAATTGATTACGCTTATTTATTACCATAATTATATACACTGAGAAAAAAGGTTTGTTTGAAACAACAAGATAATTTGTTGAGCTGTTTTGTTGAGCTGTTTTGTCGATTTATTTTGTTCCTTTAGCCAAACTCCATCGGAATTGTTTTGTTGGCACCACAAAATTATTTCGTTGGCTATATTTTGTTAATTCAACTAAACGTTTTATCACGATAACAATACATATACGTATAATGTTGGATCAAACAAATTCCCCAAAATCAACTTATGCATTTTTTAAATGAACAAAACGTTTCGTCATGATAACAATAAATTTTGTTGAATCAACAATAATTTTCAGCAAAATACATTTGTAAATTCAACAAACATTTTTGTTATCATGGCGAAACGTTTTGTTCATTTAAAAAAATGCATAAGTTGATTTTTGGGAATTTGTTTGATCCAACATTATACGTATATGTTAACATTTTTGTTGACTGCATATCGACAAAAAATTTTGGTTGATTCACCAATTTTTTTGTTGAATTAACAAGACGTTTTTCTCAATGTACTCTGTACAATTAGGTAGGAAAACAAATAGTGAATTCCAAATGTCATTACTACTGCAGCTGTGCATTTAAGAGAAACGAAACTCCATCTCAAACGTAACCTGCTGTTTGTGATAGAGAAATTCTTAGCTGAATTATAAATTTATTAGGATTTCCTTTTCGTTCATTGTAATATTTTTTTATTTGTGGATATAAAAGAACACAGATGTATATAAAATGTGCGTGTGTGTGTGTGTGTGTGAGAGAGAAAGAGAGAGAGAGCGAGAGAATCCACCCAAAATAAACCGTCTACTTTCACCACTGAGGCTGAAGTACTGCATTTTGTTTTTGTTAGTATGTTCTCTGAATTACAGGTCTGCTTTGTCGGTACAAACTGCCAACATTCAACATGATATATCTCTTTAAGACACGATTTTCAGGAGTAATATCAGACATAGACAATACAGTTTTATGAACAAAATTTTTGCACATTTAGTATGTATGCGTCCTCAAATAACGGGACACTACTCAAGTTTTTCTTCAAATCAGTGTTCCCATGTCTTTTCACCTTAAAGTTAGGGTAACGGTCGTAGCCAGGGAAGGGTTTTGGGGTGTTTAAACCGTACCCGAAATGTTTAAAATATCATAAAAATAAAATAATTGTTTTATGAATTTTATAGATTTTTGTAACTAGTATAGCATATAAGTCAGTATTTAAAAAAATGGGGAATATTAAATAGAAGTATTTTGTGTGCAAATAAAATGTGGCAGAGAAAAAACTCACCGTACGGATAACACACGGTGAAATTTAACTTTTAAATTCAGAACCTCCCCGAATTTTTTTTCTAGTTACGGCTTTGGTTAGGGAACTCAAAGAGAATTAAAAAAAATAAAATCGTTAACTTAAATCCACTCACGAAAAACAAAGATGAGAGATACGCGGGGGGGGGTGAGAGAGAGAGGGAGGGATAACCGCAAACAGCAAGCTAGAGAGAGAACTCCTTTCAGTCATCACCCCCTAATACTGTAGCTTAACAGGCCCGCGCACCGATTTGTGACGTCACTAGAGTAGTCCGTAGTCGCGGAGAGGAGCATTACGGCGATGTGCGAACGAACGCGTCTTTACGTACACCAACTAACCAGGTCGTGCGTTCTTTTAGAGTTTCACTGCATTTAAATAAGAACTTGTGTGTTAGTTTTTAAATAACTGCAGAGTTAACAAGTTTGTTTAATAATCTTTTAAAATACAGAAGAAAAAGAAATTACAGCGTAAAATTTAGCGTAGCAATAATTTCGACTTGAAAGGGTAAGCAAGACAGATTCGTCAACTTAATGAAAGCATCACTGTCATTTCACTGGGAGTGATAAACCATTCCTATAATCGAAATTATAAACTGTTGTCGTAGTTTCACTTGAAGTTATAGTGTCTTTATAGTTAGCCGAATGATTCCTGTACTTGTGAACAAATCGTTTTTGTACTTGAAAGATTAGTTTGAGGGTCCATTACGAAGTATCGCCGTCGTTTCAAAAGATGTCGATTGACTAATTTAAGGAATCAGATTTTTCATTCATTGCAAACTTATGACTATGAAAATTTTAATAATGAAATAATTCCTTTAGTGAAAATGTATTTTATATGCAATCCGTGATCACTAATATATAAAAAAAGGTCAAGAAAAACTGAATTTTTTTCTGTGTTTTTTAATTATTACCAAAGGCTCAATAAAACACGTTTTAACATACATGCAGTAAATTGCTGCTTGATCCACTGATTGCATCAAATAAATTAAGATTTCAAGAAAATTATGCAATTGCTACATTATTAAACGTACAATAATGACATAACAAGTTTTCCTAATTTTAGTACCATCTAGTTACGTGTTTGGACAACTTCATTTTGATAAGCAAATATAAAGTTTGTAATTTTTGTCTTCCAGAGCACTATTTCAAAAAGTTACCTTGTCAAAGTTCAACACATCTGTATTAAGTATATTAATAGCATTAAGCAAAACTATTTGGATCCACAATATAAGTATTTCTTTTTATCTGGAAAAATACAAGTAACTTATTGGCAGAAATTTCCTGAAATTTGATTTTCAAGAAGTATTCAGAAAAACTGCCAATGTACAAATAATTATGGTTGTGTAGTTCTTTGTGTATCACAAACACAATTTGATTATGTGTCCGTTAGCTGTTCCTTGTAGAATTTCAAAGACACGTTTCTAAGAAAATCTGAAATTTGTTCCAATAATTTCTTAAAGTATTTTTTCAGATAATTATTATATTTTTTGAGAACCTGACAAATGCACATGCAGTTATTGTACTGAATAAATCTAAGCGATTGTTTTGGTACTATAGGATATATTTTAAAAGATGTACATGTTTCATTATAAATTGACTAACTTGATGTACCATTTTCTCAGAAACTGTAAAAAGCAATGGTATAAAATTTTGCACAAATGTTTTATCATTACTAAAGCTATTGAAAAAGATTGTTTTTCCTTTTTTTATGATTTTGGTTTCAAAATAAATTCTATGAAGGATTGAAGAAGTTTTTCCCCATACAAAAATTGACACCCACCCCCCGTTTGGAAGCACACTTTCCAGTAGTTATCGGATAATATGAGATATATTAGTTCCAGTTATTATTGCTGTAGCTTGTGAAGACACAGTGCAGGAAGTCTGGAAACATATAAGTCTAGAAAAATTAAAAAATTGTTGATCTCTCATTTTAAGCAAATGTTTTCAAAAAAAGAAAAAAAAAAACAAAGAAGAAGAAGCGGGTATATATTTCTACTTGTATTTTAAAAATCTTGTTTGTTTAGAACATAGTTTCCACAATATGTGGATTCATGTCGATCCACGTGCTTTTTTTTCTCTTAAAAATAACAATATCCAAGGCTTAAAAATACCATGCCCGAGATGCCCAGAGCATGTAAATCATTCGTCTGGGCAGGTAAATAAAACATCTAATTGCCTATGCATGGTAACTAAATTTTAAAATAAAAAAGTTTGTAATAAAATTTCCTACTACACAAGAAAAAAAAGACAGTCATCACATGTCGTGTTTCATGTCATTGTTAATTAATGGAAGTTGTATTATTGTTACGAAGTACCAAGGAAAGAGCAATATCACATCTTTAATTATGTTATGCTCTACGCCCAGAAATCGGAAACCTAGTTTTGCTCCAAAATTTTGTTTATAATCAACAACAGTATGCATGCCTCTTATATAACTGGCCTCTCATGTTTAGTGACAAAGGGAGAAAACTTTAACAAAAGGAACATGGCAGAATCACTAAATTTCCGAAACACCAGTTTCATCATCGTACCATTTCATACCAATTTTAGCATCAGCATATTAAAAATTGATATACACACGTTTGTGCATTGAACATTTGTAATACAGACCCTTAAAATGGAAGTGCAGACATGTTAAAACAGTTCATATTTTCAACTTAAAAAAAATTAGGTTTCTGGTTTGTTATCTTAAAAGATAAATTTTCCTGCGCATCCAGCTTTTACTACCTGGGGAAGTAAATCATTTCTTGCCCATGTAGTACTGATATATTTCACCTAATTTTTAAGAAATTGAATGGTTCTGATAAATTCCCATCCTACCTCAGATAGAGCATACACACTGCTCACACGAGAGTTCTTTAATGTGTTGGTTTGTAGAAAAATGCTTCAAAATCTTTAAACGGACATTTTAAAGGCAAACTTACTCCTGAACTATGTGTGAACTTCTGTTTTTGTGCATTCATATCTAATTTTTGCTGTCTATACTTGATTCAGTGTTTGTGTTCCTTTAGTAATAAATATTAAAAATGATAATTCAATGCAACTCTCCATGTCTGCCAACACAAAAGATGTATTTCACATGGCAACAAGGCCTTAGCATTTTTATAAAGGACATAGGCATGTTAGATATGTACATGACATACATATATTTCGTATAGGATATAGGTATTTTACAAGCACTTGTGCCCAGAAATAGGGACCCCAAAAAAGTTAATCTGGCGCTGCCTAAACACTTAAATAACTAAGTACGAATGTATCAACATATTACTCTTGGGATCAAAAACATGCAACCCTTATTATTCTGTGTCCATAATAAAGTTTAAAATGCCTTCCTAAGTATACATATTTTACTTTGAACTTATTTGATACATTGGCAAAAACATGTTATGGGTTACTATAACAACACAAGTAATCTATTCTTTCCATTACAAACATAAATTTCATTTTTCAAAAATCTTTTCAGTGCTTTGACTTCCCGCTGTGAGATGCATTAGATTATAAAATTAGCCAAATTTAAATTTTCTAGTTCAAAATTTTTATTTTACGAGTAGTTTAAGATAAGGTTAACAAAAGGTTTCCACTTACCTTAGACACAAGTCAGAGAAAGATTTATTTGTATGCAAAAAATTGTCAATAACTACGTATTTTCGAAGCCTCAGAATTTGCTTACACTACTGGAAAGTGATATTTTAAAATATGCAGACAATTTGCAAGACATACACTAAGTGGCCAAATTGTTATGACCACCGGACCATTTTATGCAAAGTAGCTATCCCGCAAATGCTGCTGACGCAAGACGGCTGAATCGGTATAAAAAGGGAATGCTGAAGGCATGCAGGGGCTAATGAAGTGCATTGGGCAAGAAATAATGCGTAAAAGACGCGATCCGATGGACTTTCAACGTAGACTGACTGTGGTGCTCGAAGCATTGGTGCAAACATTAGCAAAACGGCTGCACTTGTGAAATGTTCGAGGGCAGCAGTTGTTAAAGTTTATAGAGAGTGAACCACCAGTCAAATAACCGGGTCTGAGCACAAGGTGTGTGGTCGTCAACGCCTACTGGATACTCGAGCTGAGCTTAGAGTAGGCAGACTTGTACTGCCCAACAGACGGACAACATTTCGTCAGATTACAGATAGCCTGAATCAGGGTCTAAGTGCAATGGCCTCTCAACGTACAGTTCACCGCACATTATTACATCTAATGGGCTACAGAAGCAGACGCCTTGTGTGTAAGCCATTGCTATCTGTAGCGAACAAGAAGAAACGCTTCCAGTTCTGTCAGAAATACAAGAATTGGACAGTAAATGAGTGGAAAAGAGTAATGGGGTCCGACGAATCACGTTTGCAATCACACCATACAGATGGAAAAGTGAGTACGTGGAGACAGCAGCACGAAAGTATGGACCCACCTTGCGTCGTTACTACTCTTCAAGCTGGGGGAGGGAACGTTATGGTCTGGGGTTTGTTTTCATTGAAGTGTTTGTGTCCTTTGATTCGTGCGGTGCAACGTCTGACTGTCTAAACGTATTTAAACAGCGTTTCCCACTCAGCTATGTTGATGATTTGTTCCAATAGACATGGATACTTCCATTAGGACAATGCTCCATGATATAGTGCTCACATTGTACGCGAATGGTTTGAGGAGCATCACAGAGGCTTTTCCTTGCTATGTTGTCCTCCTTAATAACCGTATCTCAATCCAATGTAGCATTTGTGGGATGAAGCCTTTTCGGCTTCATCCCACAATTGCCGATTCAAATCTTCAAGAGCTGGAGGGTGCAATTCATCGCGTTTCGGCTGCTATGCTCCAAGTTACATACCGCCATTTAATATAGTCCATACAAAGACGAATTCAAGCAGTACTGAGGTGGCCCAACAATGTACTAACCAGGTAGTCATAATAATATCGCCACTTAGTGTATGTGATAAAGATCTAAGTAAATATTTCCGCATTCAACTTTTGCTAGTAGTTTTAAATAACTTTGTAAAAGAAGAAGCTAAACCAATAAATGCAATGGAAAAACTCGAAGAATTGTTAATAATGAAATTTAACAATTTATCATGTAGTTACCCCGATGTCTCTACAGCACTTATTTTATATCTAACACTACCTGTTGCAGTATCTATTTTTGAAAAATCATTCAGCAAACTAGAAATTGTCAAAAATTATTTTGTGAAATACAAAGTGTCAGGAATGACTGAAATATCTTTGCACTGAAGTTCAAGAGGAATGACTGAAATATTAATTGGAAGAGGAATGACTGAAATATTAATTGCCACTGAAGTTCAGGAGGAGATAAATTAAATACCTAGGATTTAATTAGAGATTTTACCAATACAAAAAATAGGAAGATTTCTTTTATCGATAATCTAAACACACCGGACAAAAAATTAAGGAATGTAATAGTGGAATTCCATTCTTTCGTTACTTTTGGCTTTGACATCAAAATCTTCAGTAGAACTCTTTCAATTATTATTAAAAAATATTTAGAAAATATATCTTGTCTTTGCACATATTGCGTTAATAGGTTTTTATTCGCACAATTTAGTGACACAAGGTACTATTATTTCCCTCAAGCATTTGTCTAAACTAAGTTCATGCGAAGCTCTAAACAATTTGTAGATTGTTTTAGAGCTTAATCCAGGGGGAAGAATAAAATACACTTCACTTTTTAATCTAACGAAATCAAAACGAGTGTATGAAAAACATTTGATTGTGAGAAACGTTGCTATTTTTATTCTATCTCAACATCACAAGTTTTGTAGTCATAATTTATATATGAGTTTTGCATTGATTGATACAACTCTCTGTTTCGCATTTCCACAAGGCAAAAAACGAAGGCCCCAACCCAAGTGGGAATAAACATTAGGAGCAGAGCAAACGGACTCTGATTCTCTGATTGGTTGACTGCCCAAGGCCTGGATGCAACAGAAATTTCGCATGCAGTGGATTTCTTCCTTGCCGTTCGTACTTATGTACAGGGCTGCTTATGTACCTGGCAAGGATGCGCTCACTCCAACGGCACAATCTCACATGAGTACGGACATAAGAAGTTACGTTCGCATTTTCGCATTCATTTCCGGCTAAAATGCGCGCAACTATGTGAATTTTATTTTAAATAAAACTCTTTTAAAAACAGACACTTAGTTTAAAATTTCCCGTATAAAACTGCAACACAAAGCGTTTCTTCGTATAATTCTTTTTTTTTCTCTAAATTTTTGTACGTAATTAGGGCATGCGTTGCATACAGCGACAGCACGCCACTGAATGCAAACATTATTCGTTAACATGGAGATATATCACCACCTGCTTTAATGACGGCTTTAATTTTTGTCATGCTATCTATATGATTCTATCACTTGCATATCAAGTTTATTCCACTCCATGCTCAAAAGATCCCTGAATTCCGCCAAATTTGCAGGTCGTTGTTTTTTCTTCTTCGCGGCACTTTCTAACATGTCCCTGATTTTTTCAATCACATTTATATCGGGTGAATTTGCAGGCCGATGGAGATATGGAACATCTTTCCCATGTTCTTCAAACCAATCCAGCACAATTCTAGCTCGATGGACCCGAGAGTTATCATCTTGAAACACAGAATCCACTATGTGTCTTTCTTGTTCCCAAAACTGGAAAAATGGCAGTAAACCATAATTCAAAAGTGGCACATAATCCATAGATTTCATGCCACTGGACACCTCAACGAATGGTCCAACTCCAGTGCTTAAAATTCATCCCCAATAACATGACACTTCCACCATCTTTTTGCACAACTCTTGGGACGCATTCTGGGTTAAACTCTTCCCCAGCCTTCCGCAAGATCCTTGGATAAACCATCATTGGAATACAAGCAGAATCTGGATTCGTCGGACCATATTATTTGTCGCCAGTGTTCAATGGTCCAGTGACGATGCTGTTCTGCCCATGCAAGGCGGTTTTTCTTTCGGACAATCGTTAACTTCGGAAGTATCCGAGCAACACGACTGAAAATTTCCAAGCCATGCAGTTCTCTCCGTAGCGTTTGTTCTGAGACTGGTTTACTGGGTCCAGCATTGTACTATTCAAGCAGTTTTTGCAGAAGTTGCCAATCGTTCCAAACGCCTACGATCCCGATTTGTCATTATAGAGCTTCTACCACAGTTGCTCCACCTGCAGTGATAGCTTCCATACTTCTACCACTGAAAATGGACACTATCGACAGTGATAGCTTCCGTAATTCTTCCACTGGAAATGGACACTATTGACAGTGATAGCTTCCATACTTCTTCCATTGGAAACGGACACTATTGATCGTGATAGCTTCCATACTTCTTCCACTGGAAATGGACGCTATTGACAGTAATTGCTTCCATACTTCTTCCACTGGAAATGGACATTATTGATAGTGATAGCTTCCATACTTCTACCACTGGAAATGGACACTATTGATAGTGATAGCTTCCATACTTCTTCCACTGGAAATGGACACTATTGATAGTGATAGCTTCCATACTTCTTCCACTGGAAATGGACACTACCGACTGTTTACTCGGACAATCCAACAAACTTCACCACTTCTTGCAAGAAATGCTAATGTTCTCGGCCAAAAACAACGGCTCTCTTTTGCCACTCAGTAACGTCACCTTTACGACCCATAGCTGTACCTGTAAAAGAAAATACATAATTTTACAGATGCTTTAAACACACACTTCAGACATCCACAATCATCTCAGACTTCAGACATCCACAACTAACAGTCTTACTCTCCATATTTATACAACTCGTTAAGTTCATCAACTTCATACTTATGTACACGTTTCAATCATCATTTCATAATTTTTTTTCGGTGTGTTTATCTATCTATCTATCTACAAAAAGATAAGACATTTTATATATTATAAATGAACTAACTGTTTTTACAATTTAAAATATTTATTCCATGAACCATGAATACGGGATAACGCCAGTGTACAATACAAATTTGAGTCGTGATTCCGTCTATTGGTGTAAATTATGACAAGAGTCAAATAGTATCCGGAAAAATATTTAGGTTCCCGGATATTATATGACTTACCACTCTTGTCACAATTTACATAAACAAACGGAATCACAATTTCAAATTTGTATTAAAATATCTTTTTATTTTTTCTGTTAGTTCTGCAAATAGAGAAGCGACAGGGTGGGGGGGGGGGGTGCATAGAAACTACAGAAAAAAAAACTACAAAACACTTACACTACACTTGAGCATAAGACTGTCGTCGGACCAGTGTTTACCTACCCCGCCCCATCTGGGCAATGCTAGTAAGTTCCAAAGAGATACATTCGGGAGAGTGCAGAGCCAAGCACTTCGAATGATCACTCGGGCTTTGCCGTGGACCCCTCTCCGTAATCTGAGGGAAAGACGTGAACCCCACTCCGTAACCTGAAGGACAGACGTGAACTCCACTCCGTAACTTGAGTTGAGAAAATACATGAGTTTGCCACCAGACTCTTCAAAAAGTTCTTCAGGAAAGCTGTTGCTCGCCTTAACGAACTTGTTAGGGGTGCGGTTGACAATGACCCCAGCGAATTCCTTACGTATCCTAGAACTAAGGCGGCGGTCATAGTTCTCGCCTGACTAGAGCATGTAGGAGGGCAGTGCTGTTGAACACTGCTTTCTGGGCTGGTGGCCTTCGATCAGATGGAGGACTGGTCCTATGGAGTGTAGATATGTGAACATCTTGTTATGTACTTAAACCACCACACCCCTTCTTTTTCTGAGTGCTGCTGCTCCGGTTTCTGAATGAGATTTTCGTGCTTTTCCGTGGTGTTTGGCTGGCTGTTGTGGTACCCTGGGTTTTGTTGTCCTGTGACGAGGCGCCTCCTCTCCTCCTCCTAGGCTGGTGTGGCAGTTGCTACAAGGATCGTTTTTTCCCTGTCCCTACATTCTTCTGTTTTTCTTTCCTATTGAGTTGACTTACTAAAATCTCCTGGTTTCAAATTTCTCAAGGGCAGTTTTAGACCTGGGGTCAGACACTCCCTTACTAAAACCACTTCAATTTATGTCTTATTTCTTATATGAACTTTGAGGTCCTACAGAGGTGAAGTATGTGTTAAGACGACAAATCTGCAGCAATATGTTCTGTCGATGTAGCTTTGTCGGTTAGAGCAACTCACTCCGGAGCGAGGAGACGTGGTTTCGATCTCCATACCGGCAAATTCCTAATTTTACATTGGCACCCGAACGTAAAAATGGACGTACTGGCTGTTGGGTTCTTCGAAAAATGTGTGATGTTCGTTCCGCACATCGTCTGGAATTAATGAAAGGTTCCTTCTTCGCTTAAAAAAAATAAATAAATTAAGAGAGAGATGATGTGACGTACTACAGGGGTGAAGCAGGTGTCAAGACTACAAATCTGCAGCAATACATTCTGTCGGTGTAGCTTAGTCGGTTAGATCAACTCACTCCAGAGCGAGGATACTCGTCACCTATACAAATTCCTGTTTTCACAGTACGTAACCAGTAAACGTTTGCCAGTAATGAGGAAATGTGGTGACGTAAGTCAATTTGGCCCCTGCCAGATAGATAGGGTACGGAGAGCAGATGCCAGTATATCGGAAATATCGGCACTTGTCTGCTTCCGTTCTACTATATCAAGAGTGGACCAGGAGATGGATTAACCATACACAGACATCTAGTAAAAGGGCTCACATTGGTCAACTACGCACGGTTGATCCCAGACTTGAGCTTCGAATGTCTCGACTGGTATCTCAGTAACTACGTGCAACAGTCACCCAGCTCACTCACCAGTACAACAGCGGTGCAGTTCGACCTATTTCCACATGCACCATGCGCCATAACTTGCTCCGTCTGGGGTCTCACAGCCGGAGGCCAACGAGGGTACCGATGTTGACGCCCAGTCATCGCAAACAACACCTCACATGGGCCAAAGAACGTTGGAAACGGACCCTCGACAGATGGAAGAAGTCCGTCTGGAGCGATGAGTTCCGTTTCCTGCTGTACCATGGCGATGACTATGTTCGTATATGGCGTTAAGAGCATGAATCCCTATCCCCTGGTTGCACAGTTTGGGTTCATAGGCCGGGGGGGGGGGTTCTGGTATGGGGAGCTTTTTCCTGGCAAGCCCCTGGCCCGTTCGTTGTCATCCCACATACACTGAATGGTGGACTTTACAAGAACCTGTTAGTCGACCATCTCCATACGCATCTGCAGGAGGTTTATCCCGACCACAGTGGCATTTTTCAACAGGACAACGTACCGTCTCATCGTCCTCGTACAACTATTGAGTGGTTGGAGGAACACGACGACGAATTCGCCACATTTCCTTGGCCCCCAAACTCCCCTGGCTATAATCCAATTGAACATTTGTGGGATATGCTAGAAAGGGGTGTGAGAACTGCTGATTTAACTGGACGTCTCGTAAAATACGGGATCGTCCCGTTTTTGGCTAATGCGTCCCGTTGTCCCGAGAAAATTCTTCGGGACGGCTTTCTGTCCTGTAGTTTAGAGTTCAAGTCTGAAAAACAAAATCGATGAGTTACAATTTCTATTTTTTACAAACATATTTTTTAACCTGCACGCCAATCTTCCCCCAAGCAGACTGTTACCTCCCTTGACGTTATCTCCCGCGTCTAACTCTGTGATCAACGCTCTCATTACGTAGGCAAGTAGAGCCGCGGCAGATTGATATCGGAGGATAGAAGGGTACGTGATCTCGACACCTGGTGGATGCAGTCAGTAATGCAATCTCATAAAACTGATTCTACAACACATCTGTGTCATATATAAAAGAATAGTCACGGTATATGCTGAAATTAGACAGTATGTCTTGGGTGAAACTGAGAACAGATTATCTTGGAATCTAATTTTTTTGATGAAGTAATGGTAGTGAAAACAACTCTGAAGTCCAAAAAAGATAGTGAAGTGAAGGACATGTTGAAATCTAAACAGTTAGATGGAGTCTGAGTGAATCTCTTAAATAATGTTGAAGGAGAACTATCAAATTTAAAGAAAGTAGTGGAGTTCGTTATGTGTAACCCTGGAACAAATGCGTGTGTCGAAAGATTATTTTCTCCCATGAACGCACTGTGGACTGGTGAGAAAAACAAATTGTCTGTAAAAACTGTAAAATCATTCTTCAATGAAAATTGTGTAGCTTCTCATGGCGTGATTCTGAAAAAGAAACAATTGTTAAGTGAAATCTATTCTCCAGAAAAGTATTGCAAGAGTGAGCAAGACTGATTGATTAATAAAAATAATCAGAATCATTTTGTAAGACTGGCATATGTGATGGACGCGCATACTAAACTTTCACCCTCAGTTGTAAGTGTCCCGTATTTTTTTCCAATGAGATCCCTACGCATGGAGGATGTTCGACACCTTGTAGAATTTGTACCTAGGCGTCTGCGAGCCATGATTGCACAGAAACAATGGACCAATGCGTTGTTAGCAGGTGTTCCTAATGCAAACTATCTTAGTGTATAAAAGAATCAAAGAACAGTGTATTTTTGATTATCTGAAATTCAAAATTTTAACAAACAGTCGCAATAAGCATATAAATTAATTATATGACAGAAAAATATCGGGACTAGCCAAAAATAAAAAACGTGTAATTCAGTTTTACATTTATATATTTTTAAATTTTTTTGGTACTTATCTCCACTATCATACAGCACAGTTTCAGGAGCAGGTAGCATTTACATGAACTTCTCAGCTTTAAGTATTTTCTACCATAGTGCAATATATTTTTTAAATTTGAAATCTATATATATAGCAATTATGTTTCTGTTTTGATTTTTCTTGTTTAATTCACGTGTTTAAAGTCCGTCTCTGCAAACATTAAACATATGTATGTACACGGTCGAGACACATTATTGTGACCACCAGCTTATATCCAGAGTAACCGCCGTGTGCAGCGCGGACAGCAGCTAGACAGGCTGGGAGTGACTGAATAAGGTGCTGGAAGGTGTTCACAGGTATGTGGAGCCATGCTGACTACAGTGCATCTGACAGCTGGTGGAGGGTGCGTAGTGGAGGATCTACAGAGCGAACACCACCATCGAGGTGGTCCCACAGATGCTCAATTGGATTTAAGTCTGGGGAGTTAGGGGGCCAGGGAAGTACTCTGAAGTCTTCATCTTGCTCTGCCAACCACTCTCGGACATTTCTAGCTGTGTGACACGTCGCATTGTCGTGCTGGAAGGTCCCATCCGCCCCAGGGAAGACAATTGGCATATATGGGTGTACGTGGTCTGCAAGGATGGATTCATAACGAATTCGATCCATAGTGCCTTCCAGAGGTATGAGTAGACCCTGAGAATGCCACGAAAGCATTCCCCCGATCATAACGCTGCCCCCCCCCCCCCACCAGCTTGTGTTCTTCCAGCAATGGTTGAAGAGTGTTCGTTTTCCGATGTTTCTCGCCTTATACGCCAACGTCCATCCGTTTGATGAAACAGAAAACGTGACTCATCGGAGAAAGCAATACTTTGCCAATCAGCGGAGGTCCAATTCCGATACTGCCGTGCAAATGTAAGCCTATTCTGCCGTGCAAATGTAAGCCTATTCTGCCGTGCAAATGTAAGTCTATTCTGCCGATGCACCTTCGTTAGCATAGGTGTAGCGACCATCAGTATGCATCGGGGCTCCATACGCAGAAGGGTTCGCTGAACTGTCATTTTAGACCAACTTCCGGTACCCCCTGGTTCATTCGGCCAGTGAGTTGCTCCACTGTAGCGTGTCGAGCTCCCCTCACGCACCTTCGAAGCCGACGTTCACCTCTCACATCAATGGCGCGTGGTGCTCCGCAGTTTTCACGTAGCTTATTCGCAATGGTGCCATTTCTCCAATCACGATACACTTTAACCACAGCAGCACGCGAACAGTTCACAAACTGCGCTGCTTCAGAAATACTGCCACCCTTGGCCCGAAAGCCGATAATCATCCCTTTTTGCAAATCTGATTAATCGCTCCCTTTTATCCATGACAGCAACGAGTGACATGTTTGCAGATTGCCTACAGAATATCTTATATACCCTCTAAGTCAGCTCACGACACGTGCCTTCTTTCATTGGCTACGCTCTGTTGACGTCAAAAGTAGGAAGTGGTCACAATAATGTGACTCGACTGTGTATTTCTTCATGTTTGCCTGTTAAAAATTTTGCAGATATACTGCTGAATCATTTCAGCATGCACAAGATTTGTGGAAATATCAGTATCTACTGTTTCAGACATGAGAGATGAAAAATAAAAACAGCAGAAAAATAAAGTAACCCGCGTGTATCGTTTGGAAATTTTTTCGTCCGGTTATAACCGTTCTTAACTATTAAAAAAAATTAGCCGTTCTTCGTTTGTTTGTTTTTTTAATTTGTTTTATTTTTAATCCTAGGTTCTTAAAGATTAATTATTTAACTATAAGAATTTTCAGTCTTCGAAAAATTTCTTTTCATCCGTCCGTCCCCTAATTTTCCTGGATAAACAAACCCTTGAGTCTGCTTCTTCACAGTTTGGCCAAAAAGTCACTCCAACTGATCTCTATTCATTCCTGCAGAAATATTGTTTACGGGTCCTTGTTTTTGTTGCTAGAAGGCTTGAGGAAAGTGAATCATCAAAAACCGGAAGTGACAGGTAAGTTGAGCCTGAACAATTCTGGTGCGCAGAGGAAGAGGGAAAAAAAGGAACAGGAATTTTATTCAAAGAATCCCCTCTTGAAAGGAATTCCTGTCCGTATTGCTGCTATGACTCATAGAAAACGGTAACTTCGATTCGGTAGAGCTGTAATAAGTAAGCTTCTTAGATATCATAGCCAAATTGAAAGAGAAAGATAACTAGTTACAGTGCTTGAACACGTTAGTATGTACATTTACTTCATTACTTGGACTTCCTCCAAGCTATTCTATCGACGTATCGCGAAAATATTTGTTTTTATATTACTAAAATTATTAAAGAAACGTTCTTATGAAGGAAATGTATCTGTATAGTAAAATTATGTCCAAAACTTTAGGTTTTGGACATAATTTTACTAAAAATGTGAAAACTAGGTAAATACCCAAGAGTCAAGAAAAACGTAAAAGTTATGTAAATGCCAACAACATAGCACTATGCAAAAATGCAGAATGAGAAACGAACCCGCAGAACGAATATGGATCAGATAGTGAATTAATAATATAAACACCCAGATCCGTCTCTCTGGAACGCTTGACGTCGCACCAACGTCTGCATTGTTGCGTCATCACTTATGCATCAATTCATGTGTGCTCTCGCGATGTCAAAATGATTGCCTCCTATATAACAGCACGAGATCACTTTCAGGTGTCAAGGTGATCGCGTGCTAATTTAAAAACATTGGACTATTAATGACTCGAGTTCTGTTTTTCTGATCTACAAAATTCGAATTGAATTCTTAGTATCACAGCAAGTTGAGTTTGCGCGCGATCACATTGAGATATCAAGGTCATCACGTGCAAATTTAAAAACATTGGATTATCAATGACTCGAGTTCTATTTATCCGATCTACAAAATTCGAATTAAAATCTTAATATCGCGGCAAGTTCCGTTTGTATATTAATTTAATTTAGCACAATTCGAATATTAATTTGTACGCTTTAATTATTTTTTACTTATTTATAATTTTACTAATTTTCCGAGTTTAATTCTATTATGCATTTTGCAGAATATCGATCTATCTAAACGCTCTAACCTACAATAAAAACTGAAATCTTGCGATGTCGAAGTGAGCAAGATTGCATCGAAAAGCAGATGTCGCCACAATAGCACATTGTCGAGAATTTACATAGTTCCGATTTGTAATACCAGATGTTGCATTAGTTTGTAGAAAAAGCTTCGGAATGAAGCTTCAAACTCAATTTCGGACAAGACAGTCTAAAACAACCCGTGAGCGGAATAACATGTGTGCCGGAGAAAAAGTAATTGGATGCGAAAAATCAAAGTAAAAGTTATTAAGGTAAGTTTACACGAAAACAACTGGACTACAAGGAAAATTGTTGAACAACAACAAATATTTCGCGCAGAATATTTTTCGCGAAGTCTTTTGAAAAATGGAAATCAATAGCATATAATTTTCAGTTCTAACATGAATGAGTTCTTATTATATAAGTTTTTACTATATTTCCTTACAAAAAAGCCGGCGTTTATTTGATTTGTTTTCAATCTGCTTCAATTATTATAATTTTCACCGTCTTAGGATCGTACACATCCCCTACATACACTGGTGTGCAAAAGTTAAGGGCGAAAAGGGGAAATTAGCGGAACGAGCAGGCAGAACGGACCGAAAGACCACTCAGGAGATAGACTAGGGTCCGGTACGGTAGGGCATGCGCATATATGCAGCATGACGTGCGGGAGGGGGTGGGGGAGTGTCGGAAGGGAATAAAGCACACGAGCTATTGTACGGTGTACAACGGTTTGAACGACGTCGAGTGCTGCCACCGTGTGATATGGCCAATAGGCAATCCAGTAGACGACATCTGGATGACTTTACCCGAGGTCGCGTCATTGGGAAGTTGGAAGAAGGTCGAAGTGTGACTAGTGTAGCCGAGGAGTTCTGGATCGCTGACAGCATTGTTTCACGAGCTTGGAGGGCATTTCAAATGACAGGAACAGCTGTCCGAGAGTTTGGCAGTGGTCGTCCACGAGCAACCACGGCGGCGGATGACCGATATGTTGTCCTACAGGCGAGAAGAGACAGACGGCAGACAGCGGGAGAAATCGCAAGGCACATGCAACAGACAACTGGACACCCGTTATCGCGTTTTACTGTGGCTAGGAGGCTGCACAAAGGTGGTCTATTTGAACGACGACCAGCACGGTGTGTGCGATTAACGCCTGCTCATCAGAGACGGCGGTTTCTGTGGTGCCAAGAACACAAGAACTAGACACATTAGCAATAGGGTCGAGTTCTCTTTACGGATGAGAGCCTATTTAGTTTGACGAGCGATTCTGGACGTATACACATCTGGAGAGAGCAGGGAACACGCAATCACGCCTCCAACATCATCGAAAGGGACCGGTTTGGAGGTGGCGGAGTTCTCGTTTGGGGCGGTATCATGCTTGGTAGCCGTACTGACCTCCACATCTTCCAAAGAGGTTCAGTCACTGGTGTCCGCTATCGTACCGAGGTTCTCCTGCCTCACGTGCGTCTGTTTAGAGGTGCTGTGGGTCCTGAGTTCCTCTTCATGGACGACAACGCTACACCTCATCGTACAGTGGCTGTCGCAGAGCTGTTGGAGAGTGAAGATATTCAACGCATGGATTAGCCCGCAAGGTCCCCGGACGTAAATCCAATCGGACACGTGTGGGCCCTTCTCGGGAGATGCTTGGCAGCACGTCACCAGCCGCCAGCAACGATTCTGCAGCTGCGATTGGCGCTACAAGAGGAATGGGCCGCGATGCCTCAACAGCTCCTTGACAACCTCGTCCTCAGCATGGACAGACGTTGTTAATCCTGCAACGCAGTCAGGGGTGATCATATCCCCTACTAAAGACTGCATTTTTCTTTTCTGTCACATGAACGTTTCTGTCTTCTGTCCAGTTGTGCTCGAAGCTACCTCTTCAATAAAGTGCTTTTGTATCCTTTGGATTCCTTGTTTGGACGGTTTTACTCACTTGTCCCATATTCTTACATCTTGGGGATCTTATGGTATGATTTGAGTCGATGTGGAGCACTTCTACACCACGTTACATTCGAAAAACAGTCTCGTCCTTAATTTTTGCACACCAGTGTATTAATACGTATTTATTTAAAGCTTAAAAACAACCGTCGTAGGACGGGCTGTTAAACGCTCAGAGGAGCTTTCAATCACAAAGCACAGACGACTAATTAGATCTTTGTCCCTTCAGCATATTCGGAAATGAAACGAAGGTTAGTTATATGCTTTGTATGCCTCTCGCTGCTGTTTTGGATAATTCCTTTTGTGCGTATGAGCGATCCACATGAAAAAGAATATTTACTCTGTGGATCTCTGGTTAGCTGCGCAGAACACTCTGTGCTGCTAACTAGTCTTCAAAAAAAAAAAAAAAAAAAAAAAAGAGATAGTAAAGCTTAAAACTCTTTTTCAGTTAAAAATTTCAGTAAATTTATGCACACAATGTGCATGCCTATTGTTGTGTCCCTCGGAGCACAAATTTACGCCCCTAGTATGACCGTTCTATGAGGGCGCTTGCCCTCCCGGTAGCTACGGCCCTGGTTTTGAATCCTAAAACTGAGCTTTCGGAAAAAGAAACGATGCAGTTATTATTTATGTTACAAAGAAATCCTGATATGCTCACTTTTCCACCTTTTTTTAGAACCCTTTAAAAACTTCAGTTACATAGTTCATCGTTGCATAGCTCATAGCAGATTTGGGAATTTAAAATCCATGTACCCAAGGTACTTCAATATTCATTTTTCCATTTCGCAAATGTATTTGTTTCCATTTTAGAATTTCCTTTGTGGACGTCTCGCGGGCCATTAAAGTGTTCCGAGGGCCATGGGTTGAAGACCCCTACTCTAGAGGCAGTGGCGTATTTAGAGGGGGCAGGGAGCCCAAGAAGCCTTGGTCCTCCCCGAAAGTGTTTCATTTTTTAATGTTTGTTGTTAAAATACGACTGAAAATAGAAAACAAATGCTTCAATTTAATAAAAAATGCAGCAACTTACATTAGAAAAAAAAATGCTTTAATTTTTTCTTCTATTTTTCATTAACTTTTATTTTGTTCTAGTGGATTTCAAACATCTCCATTTTTTGTCACCCCACCGGCCTTGAAAGGAAAAAAAAATTATATACTCCCCTGTCTACAGGAAGACTTGCGTTATTTGCAACAAGTGGCAGAGAACCCTTCAAGAAAGTATGAAACTGGTCTGGAAATTCTGAGCCGAGCCGGAGTCAGGCCGGGCTTTGCAAATTACAGCCCATGTAAACCTCTAATTTGCGTCCCCAAAGACATCAGGTGTTTTGGGGGACAGTAAACTATTAAATTCGAGGTGTGTCTTCGGGATTTCGGGATCTATGGTGAGTATATATTTGGGGGCACTGGTTGCAGCGAATTGAGAGTGCAGCACCACCTATACCTTAATTCCGGGCCCAGCTCGTACGACTAGTCAGAAACCTATGCCTCTGAACACTGTGTCACCAGAGTGGCAACTTTCATGTATCATAGGAGACTAGGACATATGATCAGCAACAAAGAGAATCAGAAGCCCACGGTACTACACTGTATCGGGGTACTCGCAGACGATTGAGAGAGAGAGAGAGAGAGAGAGAGAGATTTCAGGAAGGTTACTTGAGTACCGGAAAATACTGTATATGAATTCGAAAGCATCGGGGACGTTCAAGAACAGGGGCACAACCAGGATAGTGTTTGAAGGGATAAAACCCACTGGCGTACCTGAAAAACTCGCCCCCCACCCACCTCAAAAAATATCTTCAAAGCCATTTCGCAAAAATCCATTTTACTTTCAATTACTGAAATTTTTAAATTCCATATTATTAACTATGCTTTACCAGCGTTTTAATAATTCAAATTCTTTGGAACCTATAGGTATTTTAGCAAAACCGAAATTGTTACACTTTATTGCGTGTAACACAAATGTACACATGCTGTAATTAAAAAATGATTTCCCTTAGCCTTATTATACCAATACAAGGTTCTACAAAACATTTACGCCAAAGTTAATCAATCATGGAAATTTTATTCTTTTAGAGCCTCACGATCACACAAACAAAATCCGTAACTACTGTGACAGCTTCTACTGACCTTTCCCGATTTATACGAAAATACAGAACATAAGTAAGCAAATAAAACAACAACGATTAAGAATTATGAGACAAAGAGAGTTAAATTTACTCTTGAATATATATATAAAAAAAAAAAAAAAAAAAAAAAACTTAACACGTCACAATGTTTTGCACATAGCAACAATCTTTCTTTTGGCTTTAAGGTGAAAATATTTTTTTTTTAATTTTAGTTATTTACTGAAAATAAATAATACCAAAAATTGCTTTTCTTTTTAATACGTTATGCTAGGTTTTCTTTAAGTTTTCGTTTCTTTTTTAGCATTGCGTTAAGTGCGTTTTCAAAGCTGCCGTCAAAAATGCTTAGCTATTTCTTTAATCAGTTTCATATGAAATTTCCACAAAAAATTTGTAAACTCCATTTAAGGCTAGAGGCCCTCTTACCCGTGAGGCCCTCCCACACTGCGGGAGCTGCGGGCGCTATCAAGTAAAATGACTAGATTAAGATCGACGGCGCTATCAGTACGCCCATGTTAAAACCCGGTTCTGAGCGCTTTTTTTTTTTTTTTTTAATTCTCATTAGCTATCGCCTATTGTCTCTGTCTCAGTGTGATTCCAATTCCCTTTCCGCTCAGCGCTCATAAGACGAAATTGGAAACGTTTTCGCCTTCACACATTGTCAGGCTTTCTGTCTGTAACTTGTCCTACAGCAGAGACGAAACAATTACTCGATTTGTTTTCCATTCCTACTATATCCCATTGAGACCAAAAGTGGGATAAATTTGTCCTTGTAAAGCCGTTTAACCAGCGTCTTAGTTCTCTACAACCCACTATGTTACAACCCACTATGTTACAACCCCCTACTGTTCTAACCCACTAGTGTTTAACCCCTAGCGTAGAGTAGGATGGATGAAGGATTTTAGGATTTTCTGTTATCGGCAACTCGGTACTAGAATTCGTATATCAGAGTGGATGTCTTTTGTCAAGCTTCGAAGTTCATGACCAGCGTCAGGACCGGTTGGAATTTTTGCGGAGCCCAGGACGAAGCTTCGTAGCAGGGCCCTGAGCAAAATTACATTGCGAAGCCAGAGCCTCCCTTAGCAGCCGCGTGGCCCAGGACGAAGTATCTTAGCGGGACCCTGAGCAAATTTACGTTGCGGGACCAGAGCCGCCCTTAGCAGCCGGGCGCTAACCTAGCCGCGGGGCTCTTGATTTAACCCTCTCCCAACACTAGACATAAAACGTACTCTAAACTTAAAACATAGTTTATTACTGTTATTTTTACAGTTTAATGAAACATCAAGACGTTTGAAAAATTAACCTGATATGTTTTATCTACATCATTTAAGACATTTTGTAAATGTCTTAAATGATGTAGATAAAACAAGCACACCAGCATACGTCTTTCCCTCACAATGGTTCCGTCTCTACCTATTATGGAACACTACTTACATTATTGGACTCACCTTATAAGCACTGGACTTTTCTTGCTTTTATCCCAGCAAAGTCAGCTACTAAATAATCAAAATTTATTTTGCTTCTTTTATCCTGTTCAATTGACAAAGTTAGCAAAGACATCAATCTTTCTTGAGACATGACAGATCTTAAATAAGATTTAATCAGCTTCAAGCGTGAAAAGCTTCTTTCTATGCTTGCCGCTGTTACTAGGACAATAAGTAATATCCTGTAGGCAATGAAGGCATTAGGGAAAGGATGCTGAATTTTATTCATGTATTTTAAAGCACCGGCTGCAGTTTTGACATCAGATGGAAGTAACTCACGTAGCACAACTTTTTCGATAACTGTCAGTGCACGGTGCACGTTGAAAGATACACTATATTGACGAAAGTCACCGGACACCCCTTCAAAAGCAAATGAATGGATCCGCTGCGGTGTTAAGATGCGCGGTATAGTTACAAACGGCATAAAAACAAGCCTGCAGCTGACCGCGATCATATCGCATGTGAGGTTGAGTGAAAATGTCGCGGCGGGAGAGAACTGACTTTGAGAAAGGAAAGATTGTTGGGTGTTATACACTGAGTGGCCACTTTATTATGACCACCTGACAGTTTTAAGCAAATGAGATATGGCTGCACGCTGTTGCCGCCAGGGGGCGAGGCTAGTATAAAAAGGGAAAGTTTAGTGCTTGCGACAGTAGTAGAAGTGATTTTCGGTGATGAGATGGGTAAAAAAATGCGATTTGACGGACTTTCAACGTGAGATGATTGTAGGAGCTCGGAGCCATGGTTAGAGTATCACCGAAAACCGCAGCATTCGTGAAATGTTCCAGAGAAGCTGTTGTTACAGTGTTTAAAGACTGGACTGTCAGCCAAAAAACTGGGTCTCTACGTGCAACGTGTGGTCGTCATCGACTTGTGACTGCTCCGGCGAAACGGAGAGTGTCCAGACTGGTAACAGACAACAGAAGGGCAACAGTGCTGCAAATTACAGACCATCTTAATCAAGGATCCCCTCAAATGATCTCTGCACGCACTGTTCCTCGTACACTGACTGTATAGGATGGGATATGGCAGCCGAAGGCCTGTTCGAACACCTTTGCTGTCTGCAGTTAACAAGAGAAAACGTCTCCAGTTCTCACAGGAGCACAAGGATTGGACAGTCGATAATTGGAAACAAATTATGTGGTCCGATGAATCACGTTTTCAGTTGCACCATGCCGATTGCCCGAGTGAGAATTTGGCGGAAACAGTACGAAAGCATGGACCCCAAATGCATTGCTACAACCCTTCAAGCTGGTGGAGGCAGTGTTATGGTTTGGAGAATGTTTGCTGGTATGCTTTGGGCCCTTTAATTCGTGTTGATCAACGTCTGATTGGAACATCATATCTAAACATCGTTGCGGACCAAGTGCATCCTGTCATGTGGATGATTTATCCCAATGGCGTTGGCTACTTTCAACAAGATAATGCGTCCTGCCATAGTGCTCGTATTGTACAGGATTGGTTTCAGGAACATGCCAGTGAGTTTATTTTGCTTAGGTGTCCAGATCTCAACCCCACTGAGAATTTATGGGATAAAGTTGAACGAGACATCAGACAACTGGATCCACAACCCTGCAATCTCACACTCCTGGAAAGTGCTATTTATCAAGCACAGTCTCAGATTCCACAAACTACCTATCAACATCTCATGGTGTCCATGCCACGAAGAATCGACGCAGTATTAAAGGCAAAAGGTGGCCCAACGAAGTGCTGAGGGGGTGGTCATAATAAAGTGGCCACTCAGTGTATTACTGTATTAGTCCGTAAGAGAAACCGAGAGGCGTTTAAACATACCCAAGTCAACTGTTTTGGATGTACTGAATAAGTGGAAGACACATGGCGTGCCTGAAGCAGCAAAACGTACCGGCAAACCAAAGAAAATCAGTGATAGAGGACGTCGAAGCCACAGGAGAGTCGTTAATGCTAATCGACGGAGTACTGCACAAGAAATCAGTGTACAGGTGAGTAAAAATGCTGGAACCTCGGTATGTACACGTACCATTCGCAGAGAACTTCATTCCATGGGTTACCGTGGTCGTGCGGCTGCTCATAAGCCTTTCATCTCCACTCGGAATGCTACTCGCCTTTCATAAGCCTTTCATCTCTACTGTAATGCTACTCGTCGTTTAGCATGGTGTAAAGAACATTTATCGTGGACCGTAGATCAATGGAAACGGGTCCTATGGACTGATGAATCCAGATACACGATCCATCAGTCTGATGGCCGTGTGTGGGTATGGCGGCAGCTGGGGGAACGCTGTTTACCACAGTGTACTGTTCCTACAGTCAAGCTTGGGGCTGGCAGTGTACTCGTGTGGGGGTGTTTTTCGTGCCGTGGTCCCGGCCCATTGGTTATCGTGGACAAACCTGTTAACCAACACGTCTACCTCGGTATTTTGGACAATTATGCCCTACCAGCTCTGTGGCAATACTGTGGAACCGAGCCTTGTTGGTACCAGAAGGATAATGCACTGAGCCATAAAGCAAGGACTGTTACGGCGTGGTTTGACGAGAATTCCTTATCGTGTGTGGATTGGCCAGCACAGAGCCCTGATGTTAATCCCATTGAGCACCTATGGGATGAATTAGAGCGCCGCATAAGAAGTTTGGAACCAAGGCCTACTACTAAGCAACAGTTAGCGGCAGCATTATGTACTGAATGGAAGCGCATACCTATCGCTGTGTTCCGAAACCTTGTCGAAAGCATGTCTCGAAGGGTCAGTGCATGCATTAAGGCCAAAGGTGGACCGACACCGTACTAATGTATGTCAATAAATGCTATGTTGTGTTTCTCCTCTAGGTGTCAGGTGATTTTTGTCAATATAGTGTATGACGACAATGCTAATGTTTCGCTAGGCATAATATTGCAGTTTGGTGCCGATATTTGGTTAAATAAAAAAATTCAGCAATCGATGTTAAAAAAAAAAAGAACAATTAAACGAGACGGAGTTTAAAAAATAAAATTAGAATAATTGGAAATAAGAAATTCGCTCCCTCGCTCTTTCTCTCTCCCTCTCTCATTTTCTTTCTTAAAGTGTGAGCGTGGCGTCACACATGAGCGCGGGGTCCTGTGCCACCGTACCTGTCGCACACCATTAAGGGTAGCTCTGTGCGGGGCCCTAGAAAATACATCTCATATTTTAAATGAAGTCGTTACATGAGAAATGTCATCCGTAAAGAACACACACTAAAACTATCATAAACAAAAAGTGATTATCTCTAAGAAGTGTTTGCTGTAAGCTTAAGAAAACAGACGTTAATATGGTTGAAAGTTCAGAGGGAGAGGGGGGGGAGAGAAAGAGAAAAGTGTCAAAATCTGCGATTTTCTTTCTGGAGAGAGGGAATCGAGGTTGCACTGTGATACTTGTATAAAATTCCTCACAATATGATAAAATGATAATGTCAACGAAACTGCGTAGCGAATATTTTTGCTCGGAGAATGACAAGGATCCCTCGTAAATTCTTTTAAATAGTTGTTATTTCCCGATACATGATTTAGTGACTGATTTTTGATGCAAGATGAAGTAACTGACAAATTAGTGACCTTTTTACGCTTTCCAACCGTAGGTTGAAGAAGCGTATAACCGATATAGTCACGTTCCTTTCGAGCTCTGTGTTTGCGCCCAGTTTTTGGAAGTATATAGTGAGTGTTTGTTCCTATTTTTGTGTTCCCCTTCAAGAAGAAGATCTGTACATTCTTTTAGCTCAGCTCCCAAGTCGGTGAGTTGCATATTTTGTTTGCATTCAGCGTTTTATTATTTTCGATCAAGCTGATCGATCCTTAAGTTAATCCTCGCCATTTACAATGGCAGGCACTGATAAGGGTGATGTCCACGCCCACATCAGTGATGCTCATTCAACCTCCTCCTCCTCCTCACTCTCAGGAGACCAATCAGCATTTATGCACGTCAGAGACGTCATACGCATACAAGATATGACGCGGGACTCCTCTGCAAAGGCTCAAGCTGATATCCCTGCCCAAGAGAGTGACGTCACCTTGACGCACGTCCCTGGTTCATTTGCCGAAGCTATGGATGTGACCGATTGCACGGTTGCGTTGCCTTCAACTGGCTCAACTCAGTTTACCAAGCCGCTACCAGCAATGAGCACTGTTTCGCATCCTTCCGCTGCCAACTCTACGTCTCTCACTTACTCCACAGTGACCTCCGGAGCGAGAGTTCCTTCCAAGTTTATTGCTCCCGTTTTTCCTGACTTACGTCAGTGTTGAGGGTAGTTCTGCCACCATCGATATCCCAGAGGATTCCCCAGCCGGGAAACAATTTTTCTCCACAATGGATTTCGGTGTCTGTTTTGATGCATTACCAGACACGAAACTCAAGGAATATAGTATTGCCCTAAAGAAGATGCTTCCTACAGGAGCTTATATCACTCATATGGCTCGAAAGCCACTGGCCGTATTAGTGTATTTTGCCCGTAAAGAACATGCAGACCTTGTGATGACTGCTGGCTTATCCATCAAAGATGTGCATCTTCTGGCTGAACCTGTGGCGCAGCGACCTATCCAGGTCACTTTCCACCCAGTCCCACCTGAAGTCTCAGATGTCGCTCTATCATTACCTCCTTGCACTGCACGCTTTGCCATGGCGAAAACCATCTTCGCGTGCACTGCCCACATCAAGTTCCACCGACTCCGACTGGCGCTCCTACAGGTACTGTTCCTACCTCGAAGCGTACTACACCATCTACTTCAGCACAGCAGGCCTCGGAGCCAAGATATGATGAAAAAGTTCGCTTACAGACGTTGGTCAACGCAACGCTCCCACAGCCGCTTCCTCTTTTTCACTAGAGGACTTTCCTACAATTGCCTCCTCACTCCCGCAACGTCGTCACTCCACCACTGAGTCCCTTTCAGAAGGTTTACAACCAACTATTACCACTGGAACCTCCGAAACAGCTGATGTGGAGTCCGTTGGTCCAGAGACGCAGTGTGAGGATGAGACGACCGAGCCTCCACTGAAGCGCCGCGGCTCTGGCCGCAGCACGCGAGTAGCGAAGAAGCAAAACTCTACTTCACCTCGTTCAACCTCCCTCTCCAGCAGTTCTCCTCGACACACCTCGCCAGCCGAAGTCTCCTTTCCCACGGTCGAAGAGTTCGCTGCATTTCTCCAAACAGCCAATATACCTCCCGTACCACTCTCATACATTGATCTCCATACATACTTAACGAATCCGACAAGCTACGCAATAGCGCGTGCCTTAGCAGTCAAGAATCCATCGCTTCGCCAACTTGTACCGGAGCAGATCTTCAATGTGTCGCATTTCTGCCGCCAGAATGTTCCCACCCATCCGTGGGCACAAATCTTCTATAATCGTCTCAAGTCTTTTCCTCCAGCTCTGAAAGATCTTCAGCTAGAAGGAACCCCACAATTCAAGATCGTGCCACTTAATTGCAGGGGATTCGCCTCCCCTCAGCAGCTCTGGCATATGAAGACCTCAACCCGTTGGGGGCTGATATTCTCATCCTTCAAGAGACAAATTGCAAACCAACTACCGTCTATTCTCGATGGCGCCAGTGGAACTTTGTGTTTCATCACGCCTATGGACTAACATCTCATAGCGGTCTTGCCATTGGCATTAGTCATACTCTCAATTCTATTATCACATCCCTCTCTGTGCGAAATATTTGTCGAGATCTCTTACAGCATGCATCCTTTACCATCGCGTCTTCCAGATATCATTTATTCAATATCTATATTCCAAGCACTACAACACATTTATCAATTCTCTTCACGCGTCTTCGCAGAGCACTCGACCGTATCCCACAGTCAGACCATGTTCTCGTTGGTGGGGATTTTAACTGTACCCTGGCTCCTCTTCTGGATAGGTCTTCTACAAATAGAGAGCGCCGCCATGCCCTGGCGAACCTGCTCCAGACAGTTGTCATCAACAACGCTCTTCATGATGTACATCGGCATATTCATCCATGGTCGACTAATTACACTTGGCGCTCCTCTCATGCGCAAAATCCTTTCTTACCCCGCCTTGACAGGTTTTATGCCTCGAGTACTCTACTTCCTGCCGTGACAGAATCGAGTGTGCATCCCACGGCCTCATCTGACCACTGCGCCTTGCCATCATAGTCCATACTGCACCATTCAAACCCAGGATAATTCGCCCGTGGACATTTGATGATGCACTTCTCTCCGACCCGGCATTCTGCTCTTCGGTCCGGTCATTCCTGATTGACAGACGACCGCAGCTTCAATCTGCACTCTGCGGATTAAATTCTTGGTTGGAGATCAAGCAACAGCTCGTTCTGCATGTCCGAAACTACTCTTTCCAATTAAAGACACTCCAGAACATGCGCCTAGACTATGTTCGTTCAATGCTATCCATGCTCAGTCTCAGTGATCTTCTCTTCTCCTCCTTTCAAGAAAAGCTTCGATCTCTTCTCACTCCTCTGGCGCAACAAGCTCTCCGCCGACTTCGTTTGCAACACCTGACGCCGGATGCTCACAACTATGAGTTCCTGACGTCGGTGGAAAACACCCGACGAGCTTCATCCATACTTCATCATCTACGCCTTTCTTCTGGAGAGGTATCAGATGAGCCGATTGCGCTTTGTACCCATGTCCGTCAGTACTTTTCCATGAAGTTCAGTGAACCTCCTCAACCATCCTCTGTAGCAATGGATTATCTCCTTTCTAATCTACCTCAGGTCCCCCCCATCTCGCTTTTTCTCTTCTCCTTTCCCCCACGCCCTCTGAACTAAACACTACATTCTTTTCTCTGAATTCTAGTGCCGCTCCGGGTCCTGACGGCCTAACCTTTAGCTTTTATAAAACTTTTCTGCCTCTTCTTCTTCCGTTTCTCCTATCCGCTTTCTCTGCTGCCTTTACTTACTCTCCTCTCCCGAGGGGATTCACAAATGCATACGTTGTCCTTTTCCCCAAGAAAGGTGTTCTCCTTGACTTGGTCAACTGGCGCCCAATTTCCCTACTGAATCTCGACTACAAACTTTATACGAAGCTTCTTTCACAACGACTAAATCCCATCCTCACTTACATTCTCTCCCCTAACCAGACTTACACAGTTCCAGGCCGTTCCCTATCTCACAACATCCATCTCCTGACTGATCTAATTCACCTTGCGCGCTCCAGCTCTGAACCCGTCGCCCTCCTCTCTTTAGACCAACAGTCCGCCTTTGATAATATCTCCCACACTTATCTCTCTGCCACACTTCTCCGATTTGGATTTCCATCGCCGTTTATTTCTCTCCTCACCTCCCTCTACCAGGACGCCAGTTTCCAGGTCAAGTTGCCCACCTTTCTTACAGCACCAATCCTCTTCCGCCATGGAGTGAGGCAAGGCTGCCCACTCTCCGGTCAACTTTTCGCTATTGCCTTAGAACCTTTTCTCCGCTCCGTTCAACGCTCCTTTCAAGCCACCTTGCCGCCACTCATCGCCCGCACGAGACACCATGTCACCACTTCCGTGGCGTATGCAGACGACGTTACCTTCTGTATACGCCTGGATTCACAGTTCTCTTTGCTCCAAAGTCTTTTCGCCGATTACGCCTCCTGCTCCGGAGCTGCGATTAATACAACCAAAAGCACAGGCCTGTGGTGCGGCTCATGGGTTGACCGCTTGGATTCCGCATGGGAAGCGCACTGGTCTTCAGCCTCTCAACGTTTCCTTGGCGTACATCTTGGCGTCCCAGGTGAAGCCTCCAGCACAACGTGGAATACCATCCAGCCACGTCTTCAACGGTCAACTGCGTTTTGGCGAAAAGCGCAGTTCTGCACCTCATATTTTCAAAGTACACGTCTTGCGCAAACCTATCTTCTCTCCATGTGCACACATTCCTGGCTTGATACTAAATCCCCACTTCTTCGTCTCAATGATATCACTCGCAGCTTTACCTCAGTTATCTGGACCGGACACCACTGGCTCAGTGCCCCCAAGCTCAGCCTTCCTCCTGACCAAGGTGGCGTTGGCCTAATTGATACACGACTGTACTATCAAGCTCTCCGGATTACTTCGTTCCTCCGTCTTCATACCTCACCTGTTGCCGACGCCATTACCGCAAGGAATGTCATCACCTCTTCGAGCAACACTAATTTCACTTTCACTTCTTTCATTCTAATGGACCTCCGTACTACCACTCACTCTCGCCTTCCTCCTGCCTTACGGGAGACTCTTACCTTTCTCCACTCTCTCCCGCTCACTCGATCCCCACCCGATTCCACCACTGAACTCCTTGCCGAACCCCTGTTCTTCTCCTCTCTTCTTCACCCCCTCATCTTTCATGCTTCGCCTATCCTTCTTGGCTCCGAGTAGGAGTTGTAACCGTCAAAGACCTTGTAACCTCAGATCTGTCCTGGCCACCCTACGCCAGCCTCCCACCCACCGTTCTACTTTCACCCTCCTCTCGCTCTGTCTATGACTTCCTACTCTCTACCATCATTGCTAAGTTTCCTCATCTCGCAACCACCACCGGCCTGACCTTTGTTCCTTCCGCCTCCCTCCCCCTTTCTTTCTTTCTTTCAGTCGGCAGATCTGCACTTCCACTATCCTCTCTTTCAACCTCAGTTCTCTATCGGTTACTTTTAAAATCCCACTCTCCTTCTCCCCTTCACATCCCTGATGTCTCCCAATCCACTCTCACCGCTGTCTGGTCTGCCACCCTTTCTCCTCTTTCAGCTCCTCTTGAAATAAACACTCACTGGCTTTTTCTCCACCGCCGTCTTCCCGTTCCATCCACCCTCCACCGCATGACCATTCTTGACTCACCTCTTTGCCCCTTCTGTGCTCAAGAAGCTGATGTCTCTCACGTTTATCTACATTGTGTCATCCTCCTTCCACTACGCCATCTTGCATTTTCCATTGCTCAACGTTCAGCCACAACTGATCTTCCTTTCGATGCCTATAAGACACTCCTCCTGCAGGTCTCTCCGCCAGTCAAGCTTTCACCCATCTGCTCATATATTTTCATCCTGGTGAAACACGTCATTTACGTATTCCATCAGCGCTGCCGAGGTATCTCATCTCCTTATACCATCCACCAAGCTTCTGTGGAACTACTGTGCCACTTTCGGGAGCGTCTCCTCTCAAGACTTCGTCTAGAGAACCTTGTGGCCGTTGCCCAACAGAGAGAACAACATTTCCGTTCCACCTGGTTTCCGGCCGCTTCCTGGTTCGCCGGCATGCCAGCGACGTTGCAACTGACTGTCGGTAGTTTATAACCTCGTTGCTCCTAGCTCTGTTGAACTTCAGTTCAAAGTGCATGCTCACCATTGGTTTTCGGAATCAAACTTCAACATAAAGCTTACATCTTCTAACAAATGTGAATATAATATGCACCATACTGTACAAATGTATATAGTCTTTCTTGTTTTTTTCTCTTTGATTATCTTTTTTTCTACCAGTGCTAAGACATCGTTATTCTGTTTGCCTTAGGTTTCACATTGTCTACTTTGTCATCTACATTTCTCCTTTAGCACAGTGCTTCATTATAATATTCTTGTTCTGTTATTTGTCAGCACTATAATATACTTATGCTTCGAGACGAAATGTTTCGACAATCTCTCTTATTGTTCTTGTGCAAAATGCCTGTACCTCTTAAAACGAGGCTCCTTTGTGAATCAATACATCGTGCTGTATATAATGTACATAAAATTTTAGAGTTTGTATATTTTACCGTACAATATATGTATCAGGACGCCCATGTTCGTCTCCTGAACCCAACCTTGTTAATAAAATTGTGTTGAACTGAAGAAGCGTATATGCTCCAGCTTTGTCCGTCTGTCCGCCCGTCCGCACGATAACTTGCGTAAAAATGGTTCGATTTACAATTTCAGTATGTGGTAGGTGACAACCTGGAAAGGAACTCTATTGAAAATGGACGAAATCGGGTCAAAGGCAGTGGCGGCGGAACCGCCTGGGCCGCCGCCACTTCTTCTATGTTCTATTTTTTTATTTTTATTATTTTTTTATTTTTTTTTTTTATTTGGCAAATGTGCGCTTTTTTGTTGTGATGTGCCTTAGAAAGTTTCTCTAGGAAAGGGACCGTCCATAAAGTACGTCCGAGATTACAGGGGGAGAGGGGATCCTGACAACCGAACCAAATGTGACATGGGGAGGGGGGAGAGGTGTAGTAATTCGGGAGACCAGCGGCAAAAATATAATGAATGGTATGTCTTCGTTTCGTTTTCTCTTCTTTTCTTCTTTCAATAGTTAAAAAAAAGGCATGAAATATTTCAGATTTCTGATGATATTTAGCTAAATCAGAAAATTAACATCAAGTTCTCGTATTTGTACTACCAAATCTATCGTGTTTTGTAGATGCTATGATCGGGAGTGTTGAAAACCTGGAATGCGTGCGTTCATTTGTAGATCTTTATTTCAGAATCATAAAGTTTGGGTAGCGTTTGGGAATAAATTAATGCCTAAATAATAAATATTTTCTGGAGAAAAAGTGTAAATACATGGAAGATTCCTTTAAATAATTACATGTTTTCTTTCTGTTTCTCAACGGACTTCTAAAAGCAGTTGTCAAAAATAAAGGGTGTAGCGGGAATTACGACGTACTTTTTTACTGGGGGGTAGGGGGTGTCAACAATCGGACAAAATGTGACATGGGGGAGGGGGGGGCGAGTCTAAAAATAGTAAAAAATCACGGACGTACTTTATGGACGGCCCCCTAATTGTTTTTCTTCTGTTTGTTCCGGGAAACCGAGAAGAGAAGTGGGGGGGGGCACTATAATTCGAAATATCGGGCCCGGTCAACGAACTTCACTTTCCGCCGCCTCTGGTCAAAGGTCAGGACATAGGAGAGGGATCCATTTCACCGCCCTTATGCGTCATAACTTACGTAAAAGTAAGTCGATTGCGACAAAACTTCATGTTGTTCCGGAGAATGTACTGAACCAATTCTGTTTAATATCATCGAAATGGGGTAAAAGGTCATGGCACAGGAGCGAGATTTATTCCACATCCTCATAACTTGACTAAAAATGCTTCTTTTGCGACAAAACTTTAGTATTTTGTTCCGGAGGTATACTTTTTTACGCTTTCCAATCGTAGGTTGAAGAAGCGTATATGCTCCAGCTTTGTCCGTCCGTCTTTATTTTAGTGCTATGGCGTCGTCCCATTAATGTTACCCATGCTTAGAAATCTTATGACGTCACATTCTGGCGATTGAGATGGCGCGTGGTCAAGCCATCTGTCTCATTACGTCACTCGTTGTGTGTGGATCCTATTAAAGTTTTATGACGTCACACTCTTGCGAGCAAATGGTCGCGATTCCCATCTGCCTCATTACGTCACGCGTTGTGTGCGTATGTCTGTCCGCACGATAACTCGCGTAACAATAGTTCGATTTCGATGAAATTTTAGTATCTGGTAGGGTATCACCTGGGAAGGAACCTTATTTAAAGTGAACGAAATGAGGTTAAAGGTCAGTACATAGGAGCGGGATTCATTCCACTGCTGTTATGCGTTATAACTAACGTAAAAATGGTTCGATTTCGATGAAATTTTAGTATGTGGTAGGGGACCACCTGGCCACAAACCCTATTGAAAATGGGCGAAATGGGGTCAAAGGTCAGGACATAGGAGCGGAATCACTTCCATCGCCATTATGCGCCATAACTTACGTAAAAATGCTTTGATTTGGATGAAATGTTAGTATGTTGTAGGGGCCTGTCTGAGGACGAATCCCATTGAAAATGGGCGAAATGTGGTCAAAGGTTAGGACACAGGAGCGGGAAGTATTCCATAGCCCTTATGCATCATAACTTACGTAAAAATGCTTTGATTGCGACAAAACTTTATCATGTTATTTCGAAGGTATACTGAACTGGTTCTGTTGAATATCATCGAAATATGATCAAAGGTCAGGGCACAGGACCGAGATTTGTTCCACAGCCATTATTCTCATAACTTGAGTGATAACTTGAGTAATGATTTCTGGTATGCTGAAAAGCGTATTATAATCAATGCATCGCATGATTTTACTAACTTTTTTACGCTTTCCATGCGTAAGTTGAAGAAGCGTATATGGTCCAGCTTTGTCCTTCCGTCTGTCGGCACGATAACTCGCGTAAAAATGGTTCGATTTCGATGAAATCGATTTATGTGGTAGGGGACCACCTTGGGAGGAACCCTATTGAAAATGGACGAAATGGGGTCAAAGGTCACGGCATAGGAGCGGGATCCATTCCATTGCCCTTATGCGTCATAACTTGCGTAAATATAGTTCGATGTCTAAAAAAATTTAGTATATTGTAGGGGATCACTGGGGATGAACCCTATTCAAAATGGGTGAAGTGGGGTCAACGGTCAGGACATAGAAGCGGGATGCATTCCATTGCCTTTATGCGTCATAACGTGCGTAAAAATGGTTCGATTTCGATGAAATTTTAGTATCTGGTAGGAGACCACCTGGGGCGAAATGGGGTCAAAGGCCAGAACATAGAAGCGGAATCACTTCCACCGCCATTATGCGTCATAACTTACGTAAAAATTCCCCGATTTGGATGAAATGTTCGCATGTTGTAGGGGCCTGCCTGGGAACGAATCCTATCGGAAATGGGCGAAATGGAGTCAAAGGTTAGGACACAGGAGCGGGATATATTCCATAGCCCTGATGCCTCATAACTTACGTAGAAATGCTTCGATTGCGACAAAACTTTATCATGTTATTTCGGAGGAATACTGAACCGATTCTGTTGAATATCATCGAAATGGGATCAAAGGTCAGGGCACACGACTGAGATTTATTCCACAGCCATTATCCTCATAACTTGAGTATCGATAACCTGAGTAATGCTTTCTGGTATGTTGGAAAGCGTATTATAATCAATGCATTGCATGATTTTACTAACTTGTTATATATATTTTTTAAACTTTAGAATCCGGTTTACAAAGAAATTATTTAATACGTAAAAAGTAGGGAGCCACAAATGATGCTACATAGCCTCTTCCCGGAGGAACCTAGGGTTACGTTTGAAAGAACATAAAAATGATTTAAAACAGGGGAATTGTCCACAGCTCTAGCAAGAACCATAAGCATGGGCAACTACGTTCCACAATGGGACGAGGCAATAATTATCTTTTTCAGCCTCTACTCAAAACAACTTGTTATTCTTGGATAGCCTGCACATTTACCATTTGGGCGACTCCTGTTATAATGACAGCTGACCTCATCAAATTCCAGGGCCCTGGAAACATCTCTTTCACCCAGTCACATAATTGGGAACTAGAGACTTTTAACTGGGACCATTATGTCAAGACCGTTATGCAAATTTTCTTTTAATTTTTTGGACTCTTACCTGTTACCTATATATATTTGGATGTACTGTCTAATTTTATCGTCTGAAGATGGTCGTATAGTAATACCCGAAAGGACTAATGTTTGTCAATGTTTTTAATAAAGTTTTAACTTTCAATGTAGTTTTAGCTTATTTTATCATACAACTAGATGGAAGTCGTTAATACTAATAATGATGGAATTTAATTTGCTATTTCATGAATGCGGAAGAGCTTAAGGAGGTTAAAATATTCATCTGAAATCTGCAAATCTCAGCATCTGCACAACGAAGGGCGGTAACCCACCCGCACAGAGTACGGGAACTGGATGACCTAGCGGCGATTCGCGCTAAATCACCACCACCCCGAAATCACCTCATCGAATCGATGCCTCGCAGAGTGGCCCCTGTTTTGCGGGCTAAAGGGGGTCCTACAGCTTATTAGGTAGGTGGTAGTAATGTAATGGCTCATCGGTTTGCTTTCCATTTTTTCGTCTTTAATAGTTTTCCGTACTGTACGTATGTACGCTATTCTCCGTTCTCCAAAACGCAATGCGCAGTTTCGTCATTACTTTCTACTGTAAATTTCGACTATTTCTACTGGAATTTCCCAGTGTTTTTTCTGTCTTTATTGATTAGAATTAGTGTTATCGCGAAAATCTAAAATAGTTTTCAAGAACAGAAATGGCATAGTCCGATTTCCAGGGAAGGGCAAATGCCCCTCTTGTCCCCTATTTGGGCGCCCGGATCTCCCATACCCAAAAACGGAAGAATGCATTCAACTCTAAGGTAAAGCTATTTTTTTTTTTATATTGTCAAATCGCTTTTTTAAAACTTTATCGGCAACATAATCGCGGAAATCTAAAGTAGTTTTCAAGAACAGAAAGGGCATAGTCCGATTTCCAGGGAAGGGCAAATGCCCCTCTTGTCCCCTATTTGGGCGCCCGGATCTCCCATACCCAAAAACGGAAGAATGCATTCAACTCTAAGGTAAAGCTATTTTTTTTTTATATTGTCAAATCGCTTTTTTAAAACTTTATCGGCAACGTAATCGCGGAAATCTAAAGTAGTTTTCAAGAACAGAAAGGGCATAGTCCGATTTCCAGGGAAGGGCAAATGCCCCTCTTGTCCCCTATTTGGGCGCCCGGATCTCCCATACCCAAAAACGGAAGAATGCATTGAACTCTAAGGTAAAGCTATTTTTTTTTTTTATATTGTCAAATCGCTTTTTTAAAACTTTATCGGCAACATAATCGCGGAAATCTAAAGTAGTTTTCAAGAACAGAAAGGGCATAGTCCGATTTCCAGGGAAGGGCAAATGCCCCTCTTGTCCCCTATTTGGGCGCCCGGATCTCCCATACCCAAAAACGGAAGAATGCATTCAACTCTAAGGTAAAGCTATTTTTTTTTTTTATATTGTCAAATCGCTTTTTTAAAACTTTATCGGCAACATAATCGCGGAAATCTAAAGTAGTTTTCAAGAACAGAAAGGGCATAGTCCGATTTCCAGGGAAGGGCAAATGCCCCTCTTGTCCCCTATTTAGGCGCCCGGATCTCCCATACCCAAAAACGGAAGAATGCATTCAACTCTAAGGTAAAGCTATTTTTTTTTTATATTGTCAAATCGCTTTTTTAAAACTTTATCGGCAACATAATCGCGGAAATCTAAAGTAGTTTTCAAGAACAGAAAGGGCATAGTCCGATTTCCAGGGAAGGGCAAATGCCCCTCTTGTCCCCTATTTGGGCGCCCGGATCTCCCATACCCAAAAACGGAAGAATGCATTCAACTCTAAGGTAAAGCTATTTTTTTTTTTTTATATTGTCAAATCGCTTTTTTAAAACTTTATCGGCAACATAATCGCGGAAATCTAAAGTAGTTTTCAAGAACAGAAAGGGCATAGTCCGATTTCCAGAGAAGGGCAAATGCCCCTCTTGTCCCCTATTTAGGCGCCCGGATCTCCCATATCCAAAAACGGAAGAATGCATTCAACTCTAAGGTAAAGCTATTTTTTTTTTTTATATTGTCAAATCGCTTTTTTAAAACTTTATCGGCAACATAATCGCGGAAATCTAAAGTAGTTTTCAAGAACAGAAAGGGCATAGTCCGATTTCCAGGGAAGGGCAAATGCCCCTCTTGTCCCCTATTTGGGCGCCCGGATCTCCCATACCCCAAAACGGAAGAATGCATTGAACTCTAAGGTAAAGCTATTTTTTTTTTTTATATTGTCAAATCGCTTTTTTAAAACTTTATCGGCAACATAATCGCGGAAATCTAAAGTAGTTTTCAAGAACAGAAAGGGCATAGTCCGATTTCCAGGGAAGGGCAAATGCCCCTCTTGTCCCCTATTTAGGCGCCCGGATCTCCCATACCCCAAAACGGAAGAATGCATTCAACTCTAAGGCAAAGCTAATTTTTTTTTTATATTGTCAAATCGCTTTTTTAAAACTTTATCGGCAACATAATTACAATATTTCGGCGCTCCCACGGAAAACAACTCTCGTAGCTGCGTCTTTTGACAGGCGTGCATAACATACAGGTTTTTTCTGTTGTTTGTTACCGCCTACTAAGCCCAGTCCTCCCCTCATCTAATGGCACTCGGTGCGGCTGCACCACACCAGTAAATTCAAGTTTTATTCCTGAGATACAAGCATAATAACGCATTGTGCTGCGGCGCAGTAAGTCCTTTGTTTTCTTTTTTTTTTATTATCCTTAGCAGAGAAAAGGAATGAATACTGTAGAAGTCAGATCGTCATCATCCTGTCTCGAAAGTTCAAACACCGGTTGTGAACCCTGAAAGACGTGATCTCCTCCTTCTCCGGATAAAACACGGAGGATGTTTGTTTTCCTGACTTCCAGTTCGGAAATTACTGCGTCGCGGTGCATTAGAAAACAACAACAACCATAAAATATCGTCCCTAACTCTTGGATTTTTAATGATGGCGACATTTCTACAAATTCTGGACCGATGTGGAAATTTGTTACCGCACAAGTTTTACACAATAAATACACTGAAGAGCAATTGAATTGGAGGCAGCTGGCATTATGCAAATGTGGCGCTGTGGGCGGCCCTGTAAACGGAAACGACATGACGTATGCAGCGATCCGACAATGTAAGAAGTGTTGCGACGGGAATCAGTAAGAGTCAGACGCAGTATGGGTAAGACGAAGGATCTAAGCGCATTGTCGGGGACGGACGAAGGGTTCACTCCATCTCGTAAGTCGTGCAGGCACAGGGATTTTCACGTGCCACTGTGTCATGGGTGCACCGTGAGTACATCGAATCCGGTAAAACCATCCCTGGAAGGGCCAACTGCCGTGGACAACAGCGTGGCGATGAGCGTCGGCTAGCTCGCATTGTAACAGCGGATAGACGGGCCACAGTGCAAGAAATCACTCGGCAATTTAACGCTGGTGCACAAAAACGTGTAAACAGCCACATTTTGTTGTTGTTTTCAGAACCATCTCCTTGCTATTGGGTACAGAAGCCATCGTCCCACGAGGGTACCGCTGCTGACCGCACATCACAGGGTGCAAAGATTAGCATGGGCGCGGGAACATCGCCACTGGACCCTAGACATGAGGGAAAATGTTGCCTGGACTGATGAGTCGAGATTCACGTTGGTACATGAGGATGGCAGGATACGAGTACGGCGCAAACCACATGAAGCGATGGATCCTTCTTGACAGCAGGGTACTCTTCAAGCTGGTGGGACTGGCATTCTCGTCTGGGGGCTGTTTACGTGGACTGAAATGGGACCCCTGGTACGTGTGACATCGTCCCTCACAGGTCAAGGTTACCGGGATATCCTGGACGACCATTTGCTCTCGCTTGTGCGTCTTCAATACCCCACTAGGGACCTCATCCTGCAACAAGACAATGCACCGTGCCATCGCTTTCGAATTGAATCTGAATGGTTGTTTGAACACTCCACCGACGTGACCTCGCTTCCTTGACCAGCTAGGTCACCTGATCTCAATCCTATCGAACACATCTGGGATGCCATCGAGAGAGATGTTCGAGGCTCTGAGCCACCCCCCCCCCCCTTCCATCAAATCTTCGTGAACTGTGGGAGCTTGTTCGGGGGTCGTGGATCCGTATGGCTTCCCAACGCTTCCGGTGTCTTGTCGAGTCCATGCCGAGACGAATAGCCGCCGTTATCAGGGCAAAAGGTGGTGCTACACGTTACTAGACAGGTATCTCTAATTCAATTGCTCTTTCAGTGTATTGTACCATCAGCGCATATAACAGAACCAACATGCCTTCAACACATCTCTCACGTTTTGAGGACTTGTCCTCTCTTCTCCTTTCGAAATGTGTAATTGTTGTTCGATATTAGTCCGTTCTTTCGAAAATATTTTGCGCTCGTCTCCAGTTGATGGTCTTGAAATTGGTGTTAATGCATGTGACATTTTCTGGCTCGTTTTCGCTCCCCTTACTTCGAAATATGTAATGGCTGTTTGATATTAGTCCGTTCTTTCGGAATATCTTCTTGAAATTGGAGGTAATGCATGTGGCATTTTCTGCTTCTTTTTTACTCTCCTTATTTCGAAATACTGTATGTATGTATTTGTTGTGTGCTGGATGTTAGTCCGTTCTTTCGGAAATATTTTGTCCTCGTTTCCAATATTGATCATCTTGAAATTGACGGCAATGCATGTGGCATTTTTTCTGGCTCTTTTTCACTCTCCTTATTTCAAAATATGTAATTGTTGTTCGATATAAATCCGTTCTTTCGGAAATATTTTGAGGTCGTCCCCAACTGATGGTCTTGAAATTTGCGGTAATTTCATTTGGAATGGCATTTTCTTGCTCTTTTTCACTCTCACTGGATGGTCTTCAAAGCGATAGTGATGAAATTTGCAAAGAGTGCAGTGATCGACGGAATTATTTCCCTATTTCTTTTGGTTACTTCAGTCACGCACTTGGGCAATCATGTCTCTTTGAGTTGCATCCCATCATTGCGCCGCCGTGGTGGCGCAGAGGTCTTCTGACCATTCGTCCGAAATGGATTCGGTTTCGAATCCCGGTGCGGCATGGATACTGTGTTTGTCTTACGGCACGGGCTCTTTCCCTTCCCTGGAAGCGCTGGCCGTAAATTAGGGACGGGCGATTGCCTATAGCCCATTGAGTTGCTCACAGTGCTTGTTAAACCTCCAATAAAAAAAAAAAGCCATCATTACCATCGCTGAGAGATCTAGCGGGACACAGTTATCAAATCGTGGTGGACGCAAACGTACGTACACTGGTTTTAATAAATTAAGCAACAATTTCAAAATTCCGTTTTTCCCCAAGACTCACCGGATTTTTTTTTACTTTTTTTTTTTTTTACTGGGGATTTAACGACCGCCGTGAGCAACTCAGTGGTATATAAGCAGTCACCCGTCCCTAATTTAAGGTCACTGGTTCCAGGGAAGGGAGAGAGCCTGTGCCGTAAGACAAGCGCAACATCCGTGCCTCACGGGATTCGAACCCGGACCTACCTTTGACGAAAGGTGATAAGCCAGCGTTTAGACCACTGCGCCACCGGGGCGGTTTTAATGCTTTTCGCTACCGGCTACAAAGGAATCCTGCAATCTTCACCAGAACACACATACATACACAAATCTGACTAGTTACGCCACTGGTGGAAGGTATAAGTGTTGCTAGAATGTCGCCTTCAACTTTTTGCTTGCTCAGAATGCATTGTCTTAAATTGCTTTTCAAAATTTTACATTTTTGCTTATGAAAATAGTACTGTACTTGAACAATTTATTTAAAAGAAAATGTTGATTTCGTTTACCTAAATAAAATTTTAACGTCGTTCCACGCAGACACAATACCTTCCACCTCCTTAACTACCTACCTTCAAGTCAGCGACTTTGCCTTGCACTCCTCTCTTACAAAGCAGTCGTCTGCCACTTTCTGCACTTTCAGTGTCCGTGGCAGCGCTGGTGTATCTTTAAACTCCACTTTCAGTGTTGGAATCCTTTATTTTGTAAAGAAAACAAACAAAGCAATTATTAGTGATCCCCTCAGTGAATTCCTCCCCCCCTCCTCATTGGCCCCCTGGTCATACAAACATGAAAAGGAGGCTTAAACTAAGGAATTGGAAGAGAGGACAACAACTGAATTTTCTTGGCTCTACGGATGCCATTTTGAAAACCTTTCTACGCAGACATAAAACAACGCACTTCCTAGAGGGAATGCGTAGGGATACATGAAATAAAACACAAGACTTATTTATTACTTGGCAAAGCCTAGATTATATTATAAAGTTAAATATATTGAAAAACGGCCCGTTTTGAACTGGGTGGGCGGCATGGTGGGAAGACAAATTTTAACCCACCTTCGCACCCCCTTGGTGACGTCCCTGGCTGTATTAAAGGGAGTTTCTCATGATTCGTAATATATATCTTGAAGGTAACACTGGACATGGCTCAACCGAGAGAACAAGCTGGATTCAGGAGTGGCTACAGCACAATAGATCATATCCATGTGCTGAGAGAACTAATTGAAAGAGCGAGGGAATATGAACTTCCATTGTGCATGGCTTTTATCGATTATGAAAAAGCCTTTGATTCGGTGAAACCATCAGCAGTTACAATGGCTCTGAAAACCTGCGGTATTGAAGATGCATACATTAATATTATTAATAACATCTATGAAAATGCAAGTGCAAAGATTAGGCTGTTTGAAAATACAACACACATAAAAATTGGAAAGGGAGTGAGACAAGGTGACACCATATCTCCGAAGCTCTTTAATGCCACATTGGAGGGTGTTTTTCAGTCACTGAGCTGGGAAAACAAGGGGATAAAGATTAATGGAGATTATCTAACCCACCTTCGTTTTGCTGATGACGTAGTCATTTTTGCAACTACCCCATCAGAGCTGCAGAGTATGATCCAGGAACTTGCTGACAAGAGTAAAGAAGCGGGATTAAAAATGAACTTTCAGAAGACAAAAGTGATGTTCAATGTTTTTACACGAAATGAAGATTTATCGATTGATGGAGAAAAGCTGGAGATAACAGACACGTACGTTTATCTTGGACAGCAGATATCAAGTGAGGGTCACATTGATGAAGAAATTAATCGGCGTACAAAACTTGCCTGGAGAGCTTTTGGAAGAAACAGCATAATTTTCAAGAGCAATATGCCATTATGTCTTAAAAGAAAAGTGTTTGATCAATGCATCCTTCCAGTGCTTACGTATGGTGCAGAGACGTGGACCTTAACTAAAAGAGACATACAAAGGCTGCAGACAACTCAAAGCAGCATGGACAGGTGCATGCTTGGTGTAACCAGGAGAGATAAGAAGAGGAACTCGTGGATCCGAAAAATGACAAGAGTGGAAGACATCATGATCAGAGTTAAATCCCTGAAATGGCAATGGGCTGGACATACTGCCAGAAGGACAGACCATCGATGGACAGCCGAAATTTTAGATTGGATTCCAAGGGACAGGAAAAGACCCAGAAGAAGACCACATGGGAGATGGGTGGATGAAATTCGAAAGTATGCAGGGGTGACATGGAGGAGACTGGCACAAGACAGACCGTTGTGGAGGAAACTTGGGGAGACCTTCGTCCAGCAGTGGATTGATACTGGTTGACAATGATGATGATGATGATGATATATATATATAAACGTGTACAAACATGTTTAAAAATAAGAAGCCAATAACAAAAAATGAAGGTCCAATTGATGGGGAAGGCCCAAGCTCTAGGGCCACCCTGACTGAGGGCGCCAAAGACACACACTCAACAGATGAATTTAATCGAAAAACTAGAAGACTTAAAAATTGCATGAAAGAGATTTATAAGTAGAACTAGACAGCTTGCTGCGATAATAAGGAAATTTCTTTGTTGTTCTTTTAAATCCGTCACGTTTTGGTCATTTCTGTGCCATACCGCACGAAACACTACTGATCGTTCAATCGGTCGTCAAGAAAGAAAGAAAACAGCTGAAGACAAAGCAGGAGCGCACCCAGATATTCAGAATGGAAGGGGGGGGGGGGTTCCGGCTCTGCAAGTAAAAATGCTTATGTATGCGTACTTACGCGAGTGACTGTTAAAATAAAAGTTTTGATCTGTGAAATAATTTAATACGTTGTATTCATGAATTATCCAGCTACAAATGGTGTTTTCATTGTTGTTTTTATTTTTAATAAAAATACATATTTCAGAAAAGGAGTTAACCACAAATTTAATTATTTCATCTACTGCTATATTATAGCCTCAGAGAATGTATTTTAGAACAAATTCTATAATGCGTGATTTCAGCAATTATAAAAATTGAAATTCACCAATTAGGAACATTGGAGAACAGTTAGAGGGTTAGGAATCTCTCGTGTCGTAATCATATTACAAGACACTTGGCCTCACGGAGGGGGAAGGGGGGGAATCCGGGACCCACCTTGGGTGCGCCCCTGAAACAAAGTTCTAGAAGTAGTCAAGAGATATTTATCTAGTAGCGAATGGCTGATGCAAAAAATGATATGTTTTTCATTTGTTCACCTTTCATACTTACCCATGTCCAACATATAGTGAAAAATTTCAATATTTATTCTTGCTCATTTCCAACGTTTTGGTTGATTTTACATGACACACACACTCATATCTGGAAGTTCAACAGAAAAATTAGCAATCGGAGCTAGTGTTATTGTAAAAAAATTGTAGTACCTCCAGAGGAGTAACTAGGGTGGGGAAGGCGGGCTGTCCAGGGAGCAGCTCAAGAGAGGGGCGCAAAACTCACTGCTCACAATTTGATGAAAATTAGGGATTGAAACTTTTCACCGGTTTCTGCTACAGTTTTTTCTCGCCATACTTTGTCATTTGTCCATTTACAGAATTAGCTTGTAATATGTTTCGCCAGTTTTAGTGTTTTGGCAACATAAAATTCGCATCTCTATAATGTTCAGGAGATATTAACTGCTCATATGCAAAAATGAAGGTCGGATTGTACGCAAGCTGCAAAAAGTAAGGATGTTGTTTACATTGTTGAAGATTCTTGGGGGCTATTTCATCATTACCGTGACTCCGAGTCACGAATTTAGCTGCATTCGGTCCATTTGATGCGGTTCCGAAGATTTAAAACAGTTGGAAAAAGCCATACAAACAGTCCCAGTTTGAGTGTGCCTCCCCCATAAGGATAACATTGGGGTGTGACGCTAAGTTTGTTCTTCGGAGCAATGCGTATTTATGTATCATCACGCATTATCAACCCACCGCTGGATGAAGGTCTCCACAGATTTCTTCCCCAACTTTCTCTCATGCGCCAATCTCCTCTATGGGTGTGTATATGTATATCTGGGCGAATGTGATATTCCCAACGTTTCCATATAATTGATTATGTAGGATGAAAGTAATAGTGATGAAGCGTATTAACATCTAGTTAAAAAACTGCGTGTGTCCCATTCCCTGCCTCCTTGGTCCTAAAACAGCTACTTAGTCGACGGACGACCATATTGCAATTGCAGAGGTACGGAAAAAGCCATCATAATTCTGTAGTACGAAGGTGATCTACGTAGAAAGTAAAGAACGTTCGCGCATAGTGTCCTCGCGTATGAGCCGCCGCGCCGGTACTGCGTCAAGGTCAGCCGGCCGTAGTTGTGTGTTTAGCTGTCGACAGAAGTGCTTCGCGCGCTATTTCTATCGATTTTAGTTTGTATAGGCATTTGTGATGAACAAAACGAGAGAAACCAACTGGAAACTGCTGTCAGTTATTCGCTTTCTGAACACATAAAATGTTTGACCAGCTGAAATTGATTGTAAACTTGTTGCGAGAGAGTAATGAACGAGTCGGGTGTGAGGAAATGGTGCCTAATGTTTAACAATGGGAGAACAAGCGTCTACGATGAGGAGCGATCGGGGTACCCTTCTCTCATCACTGACAAGGAGATGGAAAAGATTGACGCGCGCATTCGACAGAACAAATATTGTACGATTGAGCAACTGCTCGAAAAATGTTCTGATGTTTTTGGATCTTAATTCATGAAATTGTAAATAAACATCTCGATTACTACAAAATTTGTGCGCTATGGGTCGTCCCACGAATGATGACTGGCGAGCACAAGAAACAGCGAATGGGTGCTCCACTGACATTTTTTGGAGCGTTATCAACAAGATGGTGATGAATTTTTGAACCATATTATTACCGGGGATAAAACCTAGGTTCAATCTCTGGAATCCTAGGCATAACTTGACCAAAAAAATTGGGGTGGGGGGCACTAATAAGTGAAAACTGATGTTTCTTTTGGGTGGGAGGCAATTCTTGGAAGCAGTTTCTCTAAAAATGTCATAAAAAATTGCGTCTTTCAAGAATATAGCAAACTTTTTTCGTTATGCATCACTCTTCAACCACTGCCGATAATGAACAATGATGTGTATCTTTAACAAGATGCAACGTTTTCTGGAAACAAAGTTCTTTCTTTTATTACAAATTCCTTGAAATATCACAAACCTTTTTACTGTTACATGTATAACCTTACACAAAGAGTCCTCTACAATGATAGCATTTCGGCGTGGTACGTATTACTTCCTCACAAAAACGAATCACAGCCGAACGTTAAAAGCGAGTATAACAGTGTGTGTGTGTGTGTGTGTGTGTTTACGAAGCTCTTGGTGTTTCTCTTTGAACTTCGTAGCGACTTCATCAAACAACTCACCCATGTTTGCCGCGCAATCGCAGACTTTCCCTAGCATTTAAATTTTCTAAAGGCGGGAAGCACGTGCACCCCCCCCCTCACGCTCGCTCGCAGTAGACCAGGGGTGCACAACCCGCGGCCCTCAAAGTCAGTTTATGCGGCCCGCGGATAAATATTTTATACTATTGAAAACGTGAATACATATATTGTGAATGATGAGATTTTTTCCCATTATTGTAGGCCCTAGTTGAAATAAGAAAATTATAAAAATGTTTGTTAAAAATAAATTAAAAAGTAAACAATTATTGGACAGATTTTAAGTTTTGCATAACCAGACTGCTGCAAGGTTCAGACTGACTGTGGAGTCACTCTTGCAATACAAGTGGATGTGAGCACGTGACTGACACACCGACTCATCGTCGTGCGGCAGGGGAGGATGAGGGCGCTGTGTGACCTTGAAGTGGTGTAGCGCGAGGCTATTTATAGGTTTGTTATTTCTGACTGGACGCCACGTCGTGCACTGGGAGTATCATTGTTGTCGTGGCAGAGTTCACGTTTGTGAGTTGTTTGTGTGTTGTTACAGCTTTGTGTGCAGTTTACAGAGTTTCTACATTATTATTATAATATCAGTATCATGTCTGTAAAAAGCGTAAAGTGACGGACGAGTGTCGAGTGTTTCAAGAGACCTGGAGTGAGAGATATTTTTTTATTGAATACAACAGCAAAGCAACGTGTTTAATTTGCAAAGAAACAGTTGGTGTTATGAAAGAGTACAATGTAAGAAGGCATTATGAGACAAAACATGCTTCAAAATACAACGAATTTTCTGGTAATATGCGAAAAGAGAAAGTAAAAGAACTGCAAAGAAAATTAAAATTTCAATAAAATCTTTTTCGTAAGGTTAACGATGAATCGCAAATTGCGGTAAAAGCAAGTTTTATTGTGTCAAAGGTTTTAGTAAAAAGAATGAAGCCGTTTCAAGATGGCGAGCTAGTTAAGGAATGCTTGGAAGAAGTGGCAAATGTGGCATTCCCAGAGAAAAAAGTATTATATCAAAAATTAGCCTTAATCGAATGACAGTTTCCAGGAGGGCAGAAGAAATGGCAGTGGACATTGAGCAAACACTACAAGAAAAAATATTGGATTTCAAGTACTTCTCACTGGCAATCGATGAAAGCACAGATGTGACTGATACTGCCCAGCTTTGTATTTTTGTGCGTGGTGTTGACGAGAATTTTCATATTTCAGAAGAATTACTGGCATTGGTTCCTATGAAAGACACAACTAAAGGATGTGATATTTATCGTGAAGTGAAAAATATTTTAGAGAAGTTTAATTTAAATATGGAAAAACTACATGGCATATCAACTGATGGTGCACCTGCCATGGTTGGAAGTAAACAAGGGGCTGTCAGCTATTTTGCTAAAGAGTGCAGTGATCTAGTTACTATTCACTGTATTTTACACCAAGAGAATCTGTGTGCTAAAAGCATACGTATGGAGCATGTGATGAAGGTTGTGATTAAAGTGGTCAATTTCCTTCGTGCCGGAGCTCTTAATCACCGCCAGTTCAGAGAATTCTTATCAGACATGGAATCCCAATATGATGATGTTATTTATTTTACACAAGTTCGTTGGCTTAGTGCTGGGAAAATGCTGAAACGAGTGTATGACTTGCATCAAGAAATCATAATGATTTTACACAGTCGTAATGAGTCTCAACTAGCAGCACATTTTGAGAACAGCGAATGGGTGAGTGATTTATGTTTTTTAGTTGATATGACCCAACATCTCAATGAATTAAACATTAAGCTTCAAGGTAAAAACAACATGATCAACAACATGTGTTACATATTAAAATCATTTGAGGTTAAACTCAGTTTATGGCAGTCACAACTAAGCAATGGACTACTAGCAAATTTTCCAACAATGAAAAGTTTTGTTGAAAGTTCTGAATTCCATGTAAATGTGGCTAAATATGCATCTCTTGTAGTGGACCCTCACAATGAGTTTAAAAGACGATTTGAAGATATAAGAAAATTTGAGGTTTTGTTTGATATGTTTTCTCTACCATTCACTACTGACGTTGCGTCAGTGCCACTAGATTTCCAGATGGAATTAATTGATCTTCAGTGTAACAATGAGTTAAAAACAAAATACTCTGAAGTTTCTCTCCTAGAATTTTACAAAAATTACTTACCGAAAGAAATGAAATTGCTCAAAGATCATGCTTTAAAAACGGCAACGTTGTTTGGAAGTACCTACTTATGCGAGCAATCGTTTTCTTTGATGAAACAAATAAAGTCAAAGTGTCGTTCCCGTTTAAGTGATACACTATTGGAGGGAAACTTGCGCATTACCATCTCTAACATTGAACCTCATATTGACAGACTATTGAAAAATAAACAATGCCAAGCATCTCATTAGGAGCATTAGGCTACTACTTGATTTGATGGTCAGTTTGACGATATATTGATTTTAATTTTTTATATACTTTGATGTTAAGAATTCTGTTTTTTGTAAAATAAAAATTTTACAACCTTGTGATAGTGTTATTTTATTTTATATACCCCTAAACCTTTTCCAGTTAGGAGTAAGTTGATTGTAAATCAGTAATTTGATAACTTAATAACGCAATTTGCCAAAAAACTTCAAAAATGGATTTAAACCATTTAGAGGACACAAAAATGGTATTGAAACAACTTTTTTTGTCTGCTGGTAAAATAGGTTATTCGGATAATAGTAAAATTAGCTTTAGCGGTAGGGTTTGGCAAGTGCCTATGTGAAAAGGTAACTTGCGGCCCGCCACTTATTATGTAAAAATAAACTTGGCCCCCACTTATAAAAAGGTTGTGCACCCCTGCAGTAGACGGTAATGTTTTGCGATTGTGGGACACTACTTGGTAATCACTTATACGGTCCCTTATGTGACGTCTCCCATTCAACCAATGAGAAGCGTTGTTAGAAAGGGTATCTCCTTCCACTGTGATTTCTTCTTGTACGCTTTACTCCTGAAGTTGTGTTTTTGTTGTCAGTTAGTGCGCTCGTGGTTTGAGTTGATAATTAGTTAAATTTAGCTGTTAAAAAAAACAGTTAAAATGAATTTTGATTTTCGTCATTCTATTAATGATTATTTTGGATTCCTTTTTTTTTGTTAGAAGACGCTTTAAACGTTATGAAAAACTTCGAGATTTCTACTAATACACATTATGCTTAAAAACGTGGTGTACTTCACACTCTTGGACAAGCTCAGTTGAGTGATATTAAAGGTGTGAAGAAGGGTGCTATGTTCGAAGGGGAAAAAAATGTTGAAAACAGGATGCCATTTAATTCCATTGAACTATACGTTAGAGTGTCATCAAAGTCGTTTACTGAACAATTGAAAGGAATCCAAGATCATGACTACTCATGTAGTAAAAGCAAAGTGAAAAAAAAAAAAAATGAATTGTACAGCAGAAATCCAACTGAAAGAAATTTTAAAGTTTCCTTCATATGTGGCTAGTGACACGAGCTGTACGGATCTTTTACCCCACCCAATTTCATGCTTGTCTCTCGTGAGAATTCCATTAATAACGATGTTCAAGATCACACACATTTTAGGCACTCGTGATAAATTTTTATGAAGCTGTTTTCATCCACCAATGGAGGTGTTCGGATTACAGGTCTGCACGGACCTTAATTTGGAAAGCCCGGGCTGTTTCAATTTTTTTAATTAAAGCCCGGTCCGGCCCGTACATTTCTCCTGTTTCCAAGGCCCGGGCCGGCCCGTAAAATTTCAACAATTTCCAAAACACGAATTTGACACCTGGTGCACTCGGTCATTCGACTCCTCAAGAGTTTTCGTTTTCTTAATTGCTACACGTATTTTATTACAATAAACGTTAATTCAGAATATTTCTAAGACTCTGTATAAGTCACGTGACGTCCGAGGAGAGGGGGGGGGGCTAGTATACTAAAAAAATATTGCATGAAAAGGACAATTTCCATGCCTTTCAAATTTTCTGGGTTTTCAAATTATCATTCCCTACCGCCGAACCCGGAAATATCCTTAGGGATACGGAGGGGGAGGGGGTTAATTCAAAAAGTACGAAATATCCAGAATTATGAGTCCGATCGTTTTACTGGTTGAAGATTTTATGGCTTTATAAACTGCACCTATCTGTACTGGCATATCATATCGCTGGAACCCAATATGTCTCTCGTGTGTGTGTGGGGAGCACATTTGAGCCGCTTACGATATGCGATGTTCCAGACTTTGTGCTATCGTAACTCAAAACGTTTTTGCATTTAGTACACTGCACAACGTTTAACGGCCGACTTGTTTAAAAACGGGACAGTAGTTTAAAATATTTCCAAATATCGCTTTTCCCCTTCATTGTCTACCAGCACATATTCTCAGGAAGCAATTTTTTCCCCAAAATCTTTCACTTTCTTAAACCCCATTCCATAATAAGTCATCATCATCATCATTGTCAACCATTATCAATCCACTGCTGGACGAAGGTCTCCCCAAGTTTCCTCCACAACGGTCTGTCTTGTGCCAGTCTCCTCCATGTCACCCCTGCATACTTTCGAATTTCATCCACCCATCTCCCATGTGGTCTTCTTCTGGGTCTTTTCCTGTCCCTTGGAATCCAATCTAAAATTTCGGCTGTCCATCGATGGTCTGTCTTTTTGGCAGTATGTCCAGCCCATTGCCATTTCAGGGATTTAACTCTGATCATGATGTCTTCCACTCTTGTCATTTTTCGGATCCACGAGTTCCTCTTCTTATCTCTCCTGGTTACACCAAGCATGCACCTCTCCATGCTACTTTGAGTTGTCTGCAGCCTTTGTATGTCTCTTTTAGTTAAGGTCCACGTCTCTGCACCATACGTAAGCACTGGAAGGATGCATTGATCAAACACTTTTCTTTTAAGACATAATGGCATATTGCTCTTGAAAATTATGCTGTTTCTTCCAAAAGCTCTCCAGGCAAGTTTTGTACGCAGATTAATTTCTTCATCAATGTGACCCTCACTTGATATCTGCTGTCCAAGATAAACGTACGTGTCTGTTATCTCCAGCTTTTCTCCATCAATCGATAAATCTTCATTTCTTGTAAAAGCATTGAACATCACTTTTGTCTTCTGAAAGTTCATTTTTAATCCCACTTCTTTACTCTTGTCAGCAAGTTCCTGGATCATACTCTGCAGCTCTGATGGGGTAGTTGCAAAAATGACTACGTCATCAGCAAAACGAAGGTGGGTTAGATAATCTCCATTAATCTTTATCCCCTTGTTTTCCCAGCTCAGCGACTGAAAAACACCCTCCAATGTGGCATTAAAGAGCTTCGGAGATATGGTGTCACCTTGTCTCACTCCCTTTCCAATTTTTACGTGTGTTGTATTTTCAAACAGCCGAATCTTTGCACTTGCATTTTAATAGATGTTATTAATAATATTAATGTATGCATCTTCAATACCGCAGGTTTTCAGAGCCATTGTAACTGCTGATGGTTTCACCGAATCAAAGGCTTTTTCATAATCGATAAAAGCCATGCACAATGGAAGTTCATATTCCCTCGCTCTTTCAATTAGTTCTCTCAGTACGTGGATATGATCTATTGTGCTGTAGCCACTCCTGAATCCAGCTTGTTCTCTCGGTTGAGCCATGTCCAGTGTTACCTTCAAGCGATGTGAAAGAACTTTAGTGAAGATTTTATAAACTACTGATAGGAGGCTGATAGGTCTGTAGTTTCCGAGATCGTCAATGTCACCTTTCTTATGTAGCAGGATCATTGTAGCGGTGTTCCAATCCTCAGGAATCTTTCCTTCATTAAGGCATCGAGTGAAAATTTGGGCGAGTACTGTTTCGATTTCTCCACTTGCTTCTTGTATGATGTCTACAGTAATTCCATCTTCTCCTGGAGCTTTTCTCCGCTTCATGTTCTTGATTGCATGTGCAACTTCTGCTGGAAGGACTGGAGGAACTCTGGTACTGGTATCTTTCATGATGTCTGGAGTGCATGTATCATCCCTTTCATATAATTTGGAGTAGAAATCTTTCACTCTTGTCAAAATTTCGCCTCTATTTCTTGTTACAGAACCATCTTCTTTTCTCAGTGCCATAATCTGTTTTCTTCCCTTACTGAGATGTCCCTTTGCTATCTTTAGGCTTTGGTTGTTTTCAATTGCTTTCCTCACTAGTTCAAAGTTGAATTTTCTTTCGTCTTCAGTGATACTTTTTCATACTGTCTTGCATAGCTCTATATATTCCACTTTGGAAGTCACATCTTCTTTAGTTGTCCTCATCTCTCTTCTTTTTTGCATCAACATTTTCGTTTTTCCTGAAAATTTGTTTACATGCAACTTGTTCTTAGACCCAGCTAATTTTGTTGCTGTTTCCATAAGAGCTTTGGTTACTTTTCTGTTAACTTCAGAGATGTCCACTTCTTCCGATGTTAGGCCTTCTAAAGCAGAGAACCTGTTCTTCAGTTCCAACTTGAAGGTATTATGGTGTTTTTTAAGGTTGGTTATGTCAATAGATTTTGTTTGTCTTATGAGCTTGCCACGTTCAAGTTTAGTGTTGAAGTGCATCTTACATCTCACCAATCTATGGTCACTACCTGTGTTGAACTTGTTTAGCACACTGCAGTCTTCTATGACGAATTTTTTGTTACACATAATAAAATCAATTTCACTTGTCGTCCCATTTGGATGTCTCCATGTCCATTTCCTGTGTGGCTTTTTCTTGAAGAAGGAGTTCAAGATGAAAAACCCTTCTGCCTCTGCAAACTCAACGAGAGTATTTCCACGCTGGTTTCTGTTGCCGTGACCGAATTTACCTACTGAAGTTTCATTCTGTTGCCGTTGCCCTATTTTTGCATTGAAATCTCCCATAATTATTTTCAAGTGCTGCTTACCTTTATTATTTAGATGACAAATTTCCTCATAAAATTCTTCAATTTCTTCTTCAGGATGACTTGTGGTGGGTGCATAAGTTTGAATAATCTGAGCCTGGTATCTTTTTGAGAGTTGGATAACAAACCGTGCAGCTCTGTCAGAGGAACTTTCAACTTCTACAACTTTATCCTTCAGTTTCTTGTTTATTATAAATCCAACACCACTAGTTCTGCCAGTATCTGTCCCACGATAGTAGAAGAGATGTCCACTTTTCAGTTCGATGAGATCTTCTCCTTTTCTCCTTACCTCACTTAGCCCCACGATGTCCCACTTGATCCTTTGCAGTTCCTCTTCCAATTCAAGAAGCCTTGAATCAGAAGATAGGAAGCGTCCATTATACGTAGCCAAGGTCAGCATCAGATGGCAGCCTAGTCCGGTCCTCCGGGGATTCTTAGCACTCTCTGCCTTCATGTCATAATAAGTATGGAACAGTATTTATCAGTAACACGGAACTCAGCATATGCTAAGGGAAAACAACGACAGACTGCCCAGCTAATCAGTGTCACAGAAGTTTTGAAAACGGCTGCCTGAGAGTGCAAATGAAGAAAATACGGCACAGATTTATACACAGAAGTAAGTATCTCCCAGCCCATTTCTTCCGTGCCATTTTTTTTTTGATTGGAGGTTTAACGACCACCGTGAGCAACTCAATGGGCTATAAGCAGTCGCCCGTCCATAATTTAAGGTCACTGGTTCCAGGGAAAGGAGAGAGCCAGTGCCGTAAGACAAACACAACATCCATGCCCGACCGGGATTCGAACCCGGACCCCTTACGGACGAATGATCAGAGGCCAGCGCCTTAGACCACTGCGCCACCGGGGCGGCCCCGTGCCATTTAAGACAACTTAAAAGCTTTTTACACATCTAAAGAACAAGGGCCACCGACCAGAACAAAAAAAAAAAAAAAGATCGTCTGCGACAGCCCTGATCTGCGAGCGGGTGACTCGGTTCAGAAATGCTGCAGTTAATAGCCTGTCCTGAAGCATGAGAGGAGGATGAAAGTTAGGGAGAGAGAGAGAAGGGACCATATTCACATTGAAAAACTAAGGGAGCAGACCCACTCCAATTGTTTTGTAGGAGGGGAGGATGTCGTAAAACTTCTATTTTTTCCATCAGCGGAAATTATTCAATCTTATCCTGCTGCTGTATGTTGCGAGTTTTCCAAACAAGAAAGGCATCGTACAGCGATTGTTTTGCTCATAAAAAAAAAAAAAAAAACCCTGCTCGACCCGTGTCTGGTTTACATTAAATATTGAAGGCCCGGCCCGGCCCGTTTTCCCAACTTAGAAATGAACAAAGGCCCGACCTGGCCCGGGCCCGTGCAGACCTCTAGTTCGGATATCTGCCTAAGTGCGAAATGCTGATGAAAACCCCGGTAAATAAAACACAATTAAAGAAATATTGATGAACGGCGCTGTAAGCCATGCAATAACAAACATCTTTCTGGTATAAACAACACTGAGAAATCGTTGAATCAGAATTCCTAACAGTAATCAATTGAAATAAGAAGATATTCGGAGCTAAAACACTGAATCTGAATAAGGCTGCAAAACTGTCAACAAACGACCGCTTTCTCGCCAGCGTACAAGAAATCACAGTGGAAGGAGATACCTTTCTAACAACACTTCTCATTGGTCGAATTGGAGACATCACAAAAGGGACCGTATATGCGATTACCAAGTAGTGTCCCACAATCGCAAAACATTATACATGACCGCAGTGGACATTCCCGCAGACGTACAGGGTCTCCAAAAAGTTACTTTGCCCATTGATCGGGCTCCAGGGATTGCTGTAATGGACGGTTAGAATGGAAATTCAGAATATAGATGTCACGCAGTATGCGCTCGCAATGCGCATACGAAAAATTGTGCAAGCTGCCATGGTAACGGTTGCGGTTACCAACTTTTTGAATTTTTGAAGGGCAACACCCTAATATTTTAACGTCACTGTAACAAGCGCAATGAAAAACGGTAAATGGCGTTGAAATTGTTTCACGAGACCGAAAAGTGAGCGAGATATCGTCAATTGAAGGACGCATGCGAAGTACGGAATTAGTACGACAAACGGCACTGCGGTCGGATGCACACATGAGATGATATCAGTATGCAGCGATTAAAAAAATGAGAAGATATCACTTGAAACAGTTTAAATGCAGCATGCTGCCGACAACCAGACACACTCCAGATTCCGCTCTCAGGAAAGCTACGGGGTATAGTGTATGTATGGGTTAGGTAATACCTTGAAATGGTATTACCTAAGTACCTAACCCATATATACACTATATTGACAAAAGTCACCGGACACCTACAAAAGAAACACAACATAGCATTTATTGACATACATCAGCACAGTGTCGGTCCACTTTTGGTCTTAATGCATGCACTGACCCTTCGAGACATGCTTTCGACAAGGTTTTGGAACACAGCAATAAGTATGCGCTTCCATTCAGTACATAATGCTGCCGCTAACAGTTGCTTAGTAGTAGGCATTTGTTCCTAACTTCTTATGCGGCACTCTGATTCATCCCATAGGTGCTCTATGGGATTAAGATCAGAGCTCTGTGCTGGCCAGTCCACACACGATACGGAATTATCGTCAAACCACGCCGTAACAGTCCTTACTTTATGGCTCGGTGCATTATCCTTCTGGTACCAACAAGGCTCAGTTCCATAGTATTGACACAGAGTTGGTACGGCATAATTGTCCAGAATATCGAGGTAGACGTGCTGGTTAACAGGTTTGTCCACGATAACCAATGGGCCGAGACCATACCACGAAAAACACGCCCACACGAGTACACTGCTAGCTCCAAACTTAACCGCACAGTACACAATGGTAAATAGTGTTATCTCAGCTGCCGCCATACCCACACACGGCCATCAGACTAATAGATCGTGTATCTGGATTCATCAGTCCATAAGACCCGTTTCCACTGATTTACGGTCCACGATAAATGTTCTTTACACCATGCTAAACAACGAGTAGCATTCCGAGTGGAGATGGAAGGCTTATGAGCAGCCGCACGACCACGGTAACCCATGGAATGGAGTTCTCTGCGAATGGTACGTGTACATACCAAGGTTCCAGCATTTTTACTCACCTGTACACTTAGGTCTTGTGCAGTACTCCGTCGATTAGCTGTAACGACTCTCCTGAGGTTTCGACGCCCTTTATCACTGATTTTCTTTGGTCTGCCGAAACGTTTTGCTGCTTCAGGTACGCCATGTGTCTTCCACTTATTCAGTACATCCAAAACAGTTGACTTGGGTATGTTTAAACGCCTCTCGGTTTCTCTTATGGACAACCCACTAATATAACACCCAACAATCTTTCCTTTTTCAAAGTCAGCGACATTTTCACTCAACCTCACAGTACGATATGATCGTAGTCAGCAGTAGGCTTGTTTTTATACCATTTGCAGCTGTACCGCTCATCTTAACAAGGCAGCGGATTCATTTATTTGCTTTTTAAGGGGTGTCTGGTGACTTTTGTCAATTAGTGTATATTAAAACCCAGGATACCCCCTTTTATTCTTGCAGCCCTGGATGTTATTTTGCTGTTTCCTAATGTTGTACATTCTTTAATTGAAAAGAAACTTCTTTGTGCCACTAATCTCTCACCTGTCCAAGTTTCTGCTTTTCTTTCTTCCCTTAGGCTTGTTGCCTCCAAATCTTATTTTAAATTTGATAATATTATTTATCAGCAAAAAGCTGGAGGGTCCATGAGGCCTCCTCTTTTTCCTATTTTGGCGGAGTTCGTGCTTCAAGCTCTAGAGGAACGGATCCTTGGAACATATCCCCTTAAACCCATCTCTCGCGTTATGTGGACGATATTCTTATCCGTTGGCCCCATTCACATAACCATCTCACCCAGTTTTGGGACTTGGTGAACTCTCAATACCCCACTATTCAGTTCACTTTGGAGTTAGAACAAAATTTATCTTTACCTTTCTTGAATCTAAATCTTCAACGTAACCCTATTAACAATTTCTTATCTTTTTCAGTCTATAGGAACCCAACCCATCATAATTCCGGCGAATTCCTTTTACCCAACTGCTGTAAAACTGACTGCATTTCGTTATTTGATAAAAAGAGCTTATACTCATTCCTCTACTGCACGGCTCCGCCAACTGAAATTGTCTAAATTTTTCAACATAGCGGAATCTTTCGGATACCCTAGAAGTACTGTTTACTCTCTCCTTCGTAGGTATAACCGCCTTAGCTGTTCCACTCTGCAAAGGGACAACCGAACTTTGACTTATACGGGACCTTTGGATTATCGACCTTATAGTTTTTTGAATCTCAAAACATTGTTCAAGGAAGCTGGTATGAACTTTGGAGACAAGGCTCGTAATTTATTTTTCCTTGTAAGAAGGGACCGAGATAAGAAGCAACTTAAATTTCAACATGGCATATATTGTGAATCTTTGAAAGCAGTTTCTTCTACTAGTGCAGACTGTTATTACACCGGGTTCACGTTATGGACAGTTCAGACACGTTTATCTAAACATGTACACGATTAGAAAACTTCAGCAACCACTGCAATACTTGCTCGCTGTGTGCACAGAGGTTTACACATTCCTCAATGGAATGCGGTTCGGATCCTGGCTGCACCTAAATATAAGACTACGACTCTTCTTGTGGAAAGTTTAAGTATCTATTTTAATCGAAAGGATGAGTTACCTTCGGATATTCCCACTTCTTGGTTAAATTTATTGAATGATTTGCTCCCATATCTTAATCGTGTTACAAAACTACTTTCGATTCCTCTCCCACCCCCACCTCCCCACCCCTCCCGGGAGGGGAATCGAAAGTAGTTTTTTTTTTTTTTTTTGAGGAAGCTAGTCCTCGAGGACTACGGACATGCACTGTAACAGGCGTCCGATATGCCGATTGCTGACAAACTATTCCATTCCACATCTGCACAACGGAATGCATTGGATAATGTTATTTGGATGCAAGATGGTGCTCCCCCGCATGAAACCACTAGCATGAAAGGCGTGTTGCAGCAGCATTTCTCTGACCGAATCGTATCTCGTCACATTCTTTTCCCGAGGCCTGCACGTTCCCCTGATTTGAACTCCGATTGATTTCTGGTTATGTGGTTTTCTGAAGTCCATCCTAAGTGCACAGAGACTAACCTCGTACACTACGCGAACTGAAAGAAGCCATACAACGCATAATTTCGGACCTGTCATCGAATATGCTACATGCTGCTGTAATGTCCGTCGTTAGCTGTACGCAGTGTCTTTGTCGCTGATGGAGGACATATTGAGCATTTATAATTACCAGTAATACATCGAAACGGTTTGTGTTATTTCTTTTACGTTATCTTTAGTTTGTTTCTTCTCACATTTATACAGGCACTCCTATACTATCCTTATAGGTTAAACACATGCCGTATGTCGTGCTGATTTCGTACTTTGCATGGCGTCCTTTATTTGACGATATCTCATTCACTTTCCAGTCTAGTGAAATCATTTTAACGCCATTTAGCGTTTTTCATGACGCTTGTTACAATGACGTTAAAAAATTAGTGTGTTGCCATTCAAAAATTGCGAAAGTCGGTACCCGCAACCGTAACCGTGACAGCTTGCATAATTTTTCGATTCCGCATGGCGACCGCATGCTGGGTAACATCTATATTTTGAATTTCTATTCCATCCATCCCTGAAGCCTGTTCAATTGGCAAAGTAACTTTTTGGCCACCCTGAATCTACCCAAAAGTCATGGCCACAATCTTTTCAGACAGTAAAGGCATCTTAGCCACCCCGGTGGCACAGTGGTCTAAGCGATGGCTTCTGATCATTCGTCCGAAAGGGGTCCGGGTTCGAATCCCGGTGAGGCATGGATGATGTGCTTGTCTTACGGCACTGGCTGTCTCCCTTCCCTGGAACCAGTGACTCTAAATTAGGAACGGGCGACTGCTTATTGCCCACTGAGTTGCTCACGGTGGTCGTTAAACCTCCAATCAAAAATAAAAAAAAAAAAAAAAAGGGGGCATCTTACTGGAGGAATTCATGCCTCAGGGAACAACCGTTCATGCTAATGATTATTGCAACACTCTTCGAGGGCTACGATGCGCTATTCAGAACCGTCGTAGAAGTCTGTTCTCCAGAGGACGTTCTTCTTCTCCACGCCAATACTCGCCCGCACGCTGTCGCCAGAATACAGGGGTTATTCAAGGCTTTCGCTGGGAAGTTTTTGATAAAAGTAAAGGACGCACGTTAAATTCAAACCATCTCTCTGCCGGCGGCGGAACTCGACCGCCACAGCATTCCGCTCCGGAGCCGAATGCTTTCCCAATTAAGCTGCGCCAGAAAAGGTTTATCATTGCTACTTACCGTCTTGACATGTGCCTCACCTCTTTAGTACGCCACAAGTAAAGCGAGCGTATTTGACGAATGTAATCAGAACATAATTACAGACAGTTAATTTTTCGTTTCTTGGCAAAATAAGGTGATAATACTAAGAAAAAAACAATAGGATTACATTATTAAGTTTTAATGGTTTACGAGGACTGACTAAAAAAGTAGATGATTTTTCGCTTGGAATAAAAGCTGAGTAATGGTCAGTAGAGGAAAAGGGCGGGTTCCGGCACAGGGGCAGCCCTCCCATAGACTTAACATTAGCTGCCCACGAGGCTGCCCACGAGGCTGCCCCTGGCTGCCCACGAGACTGTCCCAGCTGTCCCCGAGTCAGAATTTTTGTCACGTGGTCGTCCCCATGATGTACTGCCCCCTAGCGGTGCTCCTTGGAACTTTCAATGGATCTTTTGAGGGATGGCAACGACCGAGAGGGAATGGGGGTGGATATAGGGGGATGTCAACTCGATGTGCTGCCCCCGAGTCAGAATTTTTGTCACGCGATCGTCCCCATGATGTGCTGCCCCCTAGCGGTGCTTCTTGGAACTTTCAATGGATCTTTTGAGGGATGGCAACGACCGAGTGGGAAAGGGGTGGACATAGGAGGATGTCAACTCGATGTGCTGCCCCCTAGCGGTGCTTTTTGGAACTTTCGATGGATCTTTGATTTTGAGGGATGGCAACAACCGAGTGGGTCCGTTGGGATTTTTTGCATTTATTCCAGTGGTTTTCAAGTGGGAGTTTTCCTCCTCTTCGATGTTATTTTTCACCGGAGGAAATTTTTACGTAACGATGCTGGGGAATTTTCTTTCCGATGGAGTAAAAATGCTCTAATGGTCTTAGCGAGGTCCTAACTCACGATGATTTGGTTTCAAAAAATTGGTCAGGTGGTCTCGTGTACTACGTATTCACTCTATTTTTTTTAATTACTTTTACATTATTTCTTCATGGTTTTTTTTTTTATATATATTTTGTATGTTTTGAGGGAGTTTTTTCGTGTAGATGTAATGAATTTTCTTGGGAACTTTTCTTTTTCATACATTTCATTTTATTTCAGACCATGAGACGGGGAAATGCTTCTTTAGAAACGATTTCGTTCCTGTTCGCAGTAACTATTGGACTTTGACAAAATTTTTGGGAAATCAAGCGGAAATGTAGACATGTTAATTCTGAGTCTTTCGCCCTTCCAATATTTTTTTTTTCTAGTCGTATTTTCATGTACTATGTATTCCAGCTCTTTTCTTTTTTATAACTTTTACGTTATTTCTTCATGAATTTTTTATATTTTTTGTATGTTTTGAGGGAGTTTTTTCGTGTAGATGAAATGAATTTTCTGGGGAACTTTTCTTTTTCCTTTATTCAATTTTATTACAGATCATGAGACGGGGAAATGCTTCTTTAGAAACGATTTCGTTCCTGTTCGCAGTAATTATTGGACTTTGTCATTTTTTATTTTTTTTGTCAAATGACTTCATGCTAATTCTGAGTCTTTCGCCTTTGCCATATTATTTTCTCGTAATTTTTTCGTGTGTTCAAGAGCTCTACAGGTCTTTCACAGTTAAAATTCTGATGAAACAATATTTTCTTACTTTATTTCGCATATCATTATAGCTTCCCAATTTCGCTATTTTACTTCATCTTTTTTTTTTTTTTTGGAATTTCGTAAAACTTTTCAGTATGTCAGTAATTGTTTTCTTACTTGGTCAAACTTGTGACTCCATTTATTTGGACTCTTTTTTTTCCATTTCATTTCAACAAAGCGATTATTTTAGATGTAGCAAGTCATCAGATTTTTGTTTCCTTATATAGCATATTTTCAAACTTGCTTAAAAATATTCCTTAAAGCGTTGCATGTAATCAAATATGCATTTTTTTATTCTTTCCTAGTTTGCTATACTTTTCGTTAACTGTCCCAATAAGAAAGCATTCATTGTCAAGACATACAATCTAAAACCTTTTTTCTTACGATGAAATTTGTATTCTTTGGGCTGTATATTTTTCTGTCTCGTCCGAAAAAACATTCATTTTAGAGGCAAAGCTAGTGATTCCGTTCATCCCATAAACATTATTTTTTTAACGTTTTACTAACTCATCAGAAAAGCAGTTATTCCCCACACCCATAGCGAAAATAAAGAAATTCTTACTTCTTTTCCATACATATGGACTCAATCTATTTCTTTTCGAAATGCTGGCCATGACATTTCAACTAAAATTTCCTACTTTCACCAAAAACCATATTCTTAAACGAGCTATTTTTTTTTACTTTATTTCATGTATAACTAAATTTTTATTGTTTCCTCACCTCATCAAAGTTAATAAGAACTTTCCCAATCTCATTCCTTTCCCTCATTTAGTTCGCTTTAAATTGAGGTGTTTCAAAACATCGCGTATATTTCTTCCACTAAATGTCCAGTTCTCCCGTATCGGTCCCATCATTTTTAACTTCTGTGCCTGCCAAATTTTTTCTTTAGACGTTTAGTTTCATTGACATTTTCTTTCGTTTCAATTAGGTTTTCATTATCGTATTTTTTATTCATTGTCTCAGCAGAAAAAGCTTTCATTCTGGAGACATTGCGACTAAGTCCATACTTCCTCTAAACATTTTTATTTCACGTTTTACTAATTCGTAAGAAAAGCAGATGTTTCCAAACTCTCATAGTGAAAATATCGTATTCCCCTTATTTTACTTATTATGTTTTTCCTTCTATTCAGTGTTGTATGATTCTTAAAACTTCGGTTTATTTTTATGAAACATCTTTTTTTCTTAGCTTTTTTTTTTTCTGATTCAACCTATCAATCTTTTCCTATCGATTTAATTGCTCTTATTTTTCCATTCGACTTTACTTTTGAACAGAAATGTGTCTAAAATTTTCAGATGTATTTTAGTCTCTAAGGCCGATTCTTCACTATTTCAAATAAAGTCATTGTAGGATTTTAGTGTAAATGCCCCTAAATCTTTAGAACTTCCTTTTCATAGTTAGATACTAATTCCTCGAGGTTTAAATTAAAACATGAACGAAGAGTGTTTTTACGCTTTTCCCCAAGAAATTAACTTTGGAATCTCCCTTCTTCTACCGGAAAATGACTATCTTGTGCGACTGTTTTCACGCGTCTACTGCTTTGCTGGAAAACCTCATGACATGAAATCCCTTTGCTTGGTAGATTAAACTAAATTCTAGTTTTGAACTTTGAACGTAAACTCAAGCTTGCAAAAGCATAGTTTTCTGAGCGAACTTAAACTGTCTAAGATGACAAAAATCTAAAACTGGTGACTCAATGGGACAGAGCGTTTGAACTTTGCCGTTCATTCAAGATTTAAGAGATCAGTCGTGAACCACTACAAGGGAAATAAGCAGACCCTGATTTAGTCCACTGTTTCCAAGGAAGGTAGAAAGCTAGTGTCTTAATTCAAAAGCTCATAACTCAAGCCTCCCCAGGATTTAATTTCGGACGGGCGATTAGTCAGATGTCAATGCTTAGACATTGAAAAATTACTTCAGACAAATATTTTCTTACTTAAAAGTACTTCAAGTCAGAATTTGTATTACTTAAGATTTCCCTTAGTCAATATTTTTTCTATCTTAAAAACTTCTAAAGGGTTGATTTTGAAAAAAAAAAAAACGAGTTCTCCCAAAAACGTAAAATTTCCACAGAATTGTATGAGGAACCAAATAAATTGACGAAGTTTGAATGTTAAGTCTTTCAACCCATTTCTTTCTCTTCATGTTTCATTCCATAAACTTTCTTCAAATTCCTATATACCCAAGAATTTTGTTAAATGCCCAAGTTCGACTCCACCAGAAATTTTCTGAAAATGATAGTTTCTCTTTTTTAAAAAAATTCCAAAATCCCTTCAATGAAACAAGAAATTCCTATTCAAAGCATTCCATCACTCTTTCTACTTTAAATACTCTCTTTGTAAATCTAAGGAGGTGTTTTTGTTTTAGGTTTTTTTTTTTTTTTAATATTCATATATGTTTCCCTCTAACTTTAGAAGATATTTTCCCGAAATGTATGTACATATACGATAGTAAAACATCATACAACTGCTTGATGTTCAATTCACTTCACGCTGTCTTAAGGATATTCTTTCATTTTCTCATAACACATAGACATGTTATTTTTCATCCCATTCACTTCAAAGACTTGAGATCATCTTAATCGAGTCCTTTGAGAAAAACTTTCATAGAAAAGCATAAATGTAATGAAAATGTCAGTTTTCTTAAAGAAATCATAAGAATAAGAATTTTTTTTTACTGAAACAAATTTCCCCTGTTCAAAGCATTAAGTGGCTCTTTTCGCATCAAATTCCGTATTTCCTCATGTAAACTTTAGTCTTTTTCTACTTCATATCGTCGTTCGTTTCTTGTTTTTCCCTATGTAACTCAAAACTTCTTTTCTTAATCTATTTATCATAAAGTATCATTCTTTTGAGTTGATTCTCTCTCTCTCTCTCTCTCTCTCTCTCTCTCTCTCTCTCTCTCTCTCTCTCTCTCTCTCTCTTTTAAATGCATTCCTAAGTTCATATTGAGAAGGGTTTAAATTTTGATTGAAAGATCATTTTAGGAAAAGTTAAAAACTGATAAGGTTCGTTTCGGGAAAGTTGAAAACAGATAATGTTCGTTTCAGAAAAGTACATTCTCATATAGGGTTAAAAAATGGAACACTTCATATTTTCTTAGGGGCGGTTTTGGTGAAACACGTTTCAGTAAAAACAGTGAAATTCCCATTGAATAACATGGGGAACTATGAAATTTAAGAAGCACGTTTTCATTCAAGGAAAATATTTTAAAAGGTCTATTTTCGATTCAGTTGAAAACGATTCAGGTAGAAAACAGAATGCAGTGAAAACAGTCACAGCAAGCTCCTGAAAGTTGGAAATAGATGAGGTTGAAATTTGGAAAAATATCTAAGGAAAGAAATTGTTATAAAACACAGACTGTTTAGTTTTTCCAGGCTAGCGGGATCTTCAGTGAGAGCACTTCTTCTTTTTCAACCCAAAGAATGAAGCGAGTCAGTTTGAAACATTTCAAACTCCCCGAAAATAAGCCGTGTACTCTGGTTTCGACTCAATACTGTAAAGCATTGCTCTCAGACCAGTCGGAATTCCGCCTCAATTGGTTGCCTAATGGAAAACCTTAGACCCCTTTCGAATAACAATTCCCAAATATCCTTAAGAAAAGTCTAGCAAAAAAAAGCACTAGTCCCCCATTAAATCAAGTGCATTCATTCTGTTACTGTTTTAAACATTTCAAAAAGAAGTTTACATTCTCCCTTTTACTTTAAAAATCTTGAAAGCTTAAATTTTGACCCATTTCAAAAAAAAAATCACTTAAAATTTAATTTTAAAAAATAATAATTACTCTCTAAATTTATGTCTTAAAACTAAAAAAATATTTACGCTTAATATTTCAATAAATAATAAATATTCACAAACTCACCTTCTACCTTGCCCATTTAAAAAAAAATTCTGAATTTATATAATCGAAATCATTACTTCTCCAAGTAGTTCTTTTCCCCTGATTGTAGAGAGGAACTCTTCTGAAATCTTCACTTTCCCACATATGTTCATAAAAGCTTGAGCTACTTCCTTAGGATTCAACAAGGCCACAGCGTTCACGAAACTTGAAATCGCTTTCCTGTTCCACTCAGTAGTTAGGCATGGAGGATGCATCTGAATAGGTGGAAGTACTTCAGGAATGCATTCGCGCCGTCTACATATGTGTCTAAGTTCACACTCCTCAATCGATGTATTTTGAAACTTTCGGGATTCTCCGAGCACGATTTTCTGGAATTCTGAAACCATTAACAATTCCAGGATGCTGTCCCACACACCATCCAAAATAATTTGGAGTTTCTTACACTGCTTTTTGGTTAATGCAACTCCTGTTGTTAAGTGAAAAATCCTGAAACAGAATTTGAAAGACTTGAAGACTTCTTACTTTATTTAAACTTAGAACAGAACTAAAATTCACTAAGCGTTTCCTTTGCATACTGTGACTAATGCATGACCCTTATCACAACACGTGTTGGTGTGTCACCATGCGTCAGCGCTTCACGACGACTGTTTCCTTATCTGTTCATCTCTCAACGAACATGCTATCGACTCTAATCAGACAAAGCTTATTTTCAGGTAAATTCTTAGAGAAAAACGAAAGGACTTCATTATAATTAATTTTCATATCCAGACAGAATAAAACTAAAATGTATTCGGTAAGAAATTCTTCATGGTTGAATTTCTCACAAAAGGAATACGGAAAGCGGAATAATTTAATCAGACACCCTGAAAGATTTCATCTCAGAATTAAAACCGCTTTTGGAAAAAAAAAATACCCAGTAAACTATAGAATACTTTGTTCTTCACATAAAGAAAACACAGTGTACGATTTCAATATTCCCTTTTTTCTTAAAATTTCTCACACGTAATAACTAAGATCAACTGAGTCCAGAAATGCTTCGTCTACTTTAGTATTTCGATTCCGAGGAAGTTCTTCCCGATACTGTTAAGATATTTTCTCAAAATCCAGTTGTAAAATGAATGATATCTCACATCGGTCTTCCACTCCTCCCAAAATTTAACGAAGTCCATTAAATCTCTGTTGTCAGTACACGTATTTGTTTAATTTAGGGTGGAATGGATGACGATGTGAGATATCATTCACCCTCCAATATTTTTCATGGAATTTTTTTTTTTTATATATAAAACTTATATTTTTTATGTTTTCGGGAATCCCGTCTATGCATTATTTATTCAATTCTCATATTTTTCCTCTCTCCAATTTTAATCAATGTCGATTTTAACCGTTGCCCCCTTTCATGAGAGCGATTCCCCACTCAAAGGAATGCATAAGTCGAGATTTTCACCATGTATTGGATTTCACTCAGAAAAAAGTGGGTCAGGACGGTGAAATTTTGAAATCTGAAATTTCTCTGTGCGGCGAACATTGGACTAAAGTGGGTGATAAGAAATCTACTATGTTAAGAGTCATACAACAGACGTTTCTTCGATCCATTTCGTTTTCAGCTTTAATTAAGAAAGCATTGGAAAAAAAAATAATTTGACTTTGGAAACATTACAAACACCAAAAGAAGAATTTCTGTGGAATGAAGGCTCTTTTCTGCTTGAAGAAACTCTCGGGGACACAGTGTATGACATGGAGGATATGAACGGTTTGGAAATCTGCGACAACGACAATCAAATAAACATGACCAAAATTATTTTACAACTGGATTTTGAGAAAATATCTTAACAGTATCGGGAAGAACTTCCTCGGAATCGAAATACTAAAGTAGACGAAGCATTTCTGGACTCAGTTGATCTTAGTTATTACGTGTGAGAAATTTTAAGAAAAAAGGGAATATTGAAATCGTACACTGTGTTTTCTTTATGTGAAGAACAAAGTATTCTATAGTTTACTGGGTATTTTTTTTTTTCCAAAAGCGGTTTTAATTCTGAGATGAAATCTTTCAGGGTGTCTGATTAAATTATTCCGCTTTCCGTATTCCTTTTGTGAGAAATTCAACCATGAAGAATTTCTTACCGAATACATTTTAGTTTTATTCTGTCTGGATATGAAAATTAATTATAATGAAGTCCTTTCGTTTTTCTCTAAGAATTTACCTGAAAATAAGCTTTGTCTGATTAGAGTCGATAGCATGTTCGTTGAGAGATGAACAGATAAGGAAACAGTCGTCGTGAAGCGCTGACGCATGGTGACACACCAACACGTGTTGTGATAAGGGTCATGCATTAGTCACAGTATGCAAAGGAAACGCTTAGTGAATTTTAGTTCTGTTCTAAGTTTAAATAAAGTAAGAAGTCTTCAAGTCTTTCAAATTCTGTTTCAGGATTTTTCACTTAACAACAGGAGTTGCATTAACCAAAAAGCAGTGTAAGAAACTCCAAATTATTTTGGATGGTGTGTGGGACAGCATCCTGGAATTGTTAATGGTTTCAGAATTCCAGAAAATCGTGCTCGGAGAATCCCGAAAGTTTCAAAATACATCGATTGAGGAGTGTGAACTTAGACACATATGTAGACGGCGCGAATGCATTCCTGAAGTACTTCCACCTATTCAGATGCATCCTCCATGCCTAACTACTGAGTGGAACAGGAAAGCGATTTCAAGTTTCGTGAACGCTGTGGCCTTGTTGAATCCTAAGGAAGTAGCTCAAGCTTTTATGAACATATGTGGGAAAGTGAAGATTTCAGAAGAGTTCCTCTCTACAATCAGGGGAAAAGAACTACTTGGAGAAGTAATGATTTCGATTATATAAATTCAGAATTTTTTTTAAATGGGCAAGGTAGAAGGTGAGTTTGTGAATATTTATTATTTATTGAAATATTAAGCGTAAATATTTTTTTAGTTTTAAGACATAAATTTAGAGAGTAATTATTATTTTTTAAAATTAAATTTTAAGTGATTTTTTTTTTTTTTGAAATGGGTCAAAATTTAAGCTTTCAAGATTTTTAAAGTAAAAGGGAGAATGTAAACTTCTTTTTTGAAATGTTTAAAACAGTAACAGAATGAATGCACTTGATTTAATGGGGGACTAGTGCTTTTTTTTGCTAGACTTTTCTTAAGGATATTTGGGAATTGTTATTCGAAAGGGGTCTAAGGTTTTCCATTAGGCAACCAATTGAGGCGGAATTCCGACTGGTCTGAGAGCAATGCTTTACAGTATTGAGTCGAAACCAGAGTACACGGCTTATTTTCGGGGAGTTTGAAATGTTTCAAACTGACTCGCTTCATTCTTTGGGTTGAAAAAGAAGAAGTGCTCTCACTGAAGATCCCGCTAGCCTGGAAAAACTAAACAGTCTGTGTTTTATAACAATTTCTTTCCTTAGATATTTTTCCAAATTTCAACCTCATCTATTTCCAACTTTCAGGAGCTTGCTGTGACTGTTTTCACTGCATTCTGTTTTCTACCTGAATCGTTTTCAACTGAATCGAAAATAGACCTTTTAAAATATTTTCCTTGAATGAAAACGTGCTTCTTAAATTTCATAGTTCCCCATGTTATTCAATGGGAATTTCACTGTTTTTACTGAAACGTGTTTCACCAAAACCGCCCCTAAGAAAATATGAAGTGTTCCATTTTTTAACCCTATATGAGAATGTACTTTTCTGAAACGAACATTATCTGTTTTCAACTTTCCCGAAACGAACCTTATCAGTTTTTAACTTTTCCTAAAATGATCTTTCAATCAAAATTTAAACCCTTCTCAATATGAACTTAGGAATGCATTTAAAAGAGAGAGAGAGAGAGAGAGAGAGAGAGAGAGAGAGAGAGAGAGAGAGAGAGAGAGAGAGAGAGAGAGAATCAACTCAAAAGAATGATACTTTATGATAAATAGATTAAGAAAAGAAGTTTTGAGTTACATAGGGAAAAACAAGAAACGAACGACGATATGAAGTAGAAAAAGACTAAAGTTTACATGAGGAAATACGGAATTTGATGCGAAAAGAGCCACTTAATGCTTTGAACAGGGGAAATTTGTTTCAGTAAAAAAAAAAATTCTTATTCTTATGATTTCTTTAAGAAAACTGACATTTTCATTACATTTATGCTTTTCTATGAAAGTTTTTCTCAAAGGACTCGATTAAGATGATCTCAAGTCTTTGAAGTGAATGGGATGAAAAATAACATGTCTATGTGTTATGAGAAAATGAAAGAATATCCTTAAGACAGCGTGAAGTGAATTGAACATCAAGCAGTTGTATGATGTTTTACTATCGTATATGTACATACATTTCGGGAAAATATCTTCTAAAGTTAGAGGGAAAAATATATGAATATTAAAAAAAAAAAAAACCTAAAACAAAAACACCTCCTTAGATTTACAAAGAGAGTATTTAAAGTAGAAAGAGTGATGGAATGCTTTGAATAGGAATTTCTTGTTTCATTGAAGGGATTTTGGAATTTTTTTAAAAAGAGAAACTATCATTTTCAGAAAATTTCTGGTGGAGTCGAACTTGGGCATTTAACAAAATTCTTGGGTATATAGGAATTTGAAGAAAGTTTATGGAATGAAACATGAAGAGAAAGAAATGGGTTGAAAGACTTAACATTCAAACTTCGTCAATTTATTTGGTTCCTCATACAATTCTGTGGAAATTTTACGTTTTTGGGAGAACTCGTTTTTTTTTTTTTTTTCAAAATCAACCCTTTAGAAGTTTTTAAGATAGAAAAAATATTGACTAAGGGAAATCTTAAGTAATACAAATTCTGACTTGAAGTACTTTTAAGTAAGAAAATATTTGTCTGAAGTAATTTTTCAATGTCTAAGCATTGACATCTGACTAATCGCCCGTCCGAAATTAAATCCTGGGGAGGCTTGAGTTATGAGCTTTTGAATTAAGACACTAGCTTTCTACCTTCCTTGGAAACAGTGGACTAAATCAGGGTCTGCTTATTTCCCTTGTAGTGGTTCACGACTGATCTCTTAAATCTTGAATGAACGGCAAAGTTCAAACGCTCTGTCCCATTGAGTCACCAGTTTTAGATTTTTGTCATCTTAGACAGTTTAAGTTCGCTCAGAAAACTATGCTTTTGCAAGCTTGAGTTTGCGTTCAAAGTTCAAAACTAGAATTTAGTTTAATCTACCAAGCAAAGGGATTTCATGTCATGAGGTTTTCCAGCAAAGCAGTAGACGCGTGAAAACAGTCGCACAAGATAGTCATTTTCCGGTAGAAGAAGGGAGATTCCAAAGTTAATTTCTTGGGGAAAAGCGTAAAAACACTCTTCGTTCATGTTTTAATTTAAACCTCGAGGAATTAGTATCTAACTATGAAAAGGAAGTTCTAAAGATTTAGGGGCATTTACACTAAAATCCTACAATGACTTTATTTGAAATAGTGAAGAATCGGCCTTAGAGACTAAAATACATCTGAAAATTTTAGACACATTTCTGTTCAAAAGTAAAGTCGAATGGAAAAATAAGAGCAATTAAATCGATAGGAAAAGATTGATAGGTTGAATCAGAAAAAAAAAGCTAAGAAAAAAAAGATGTTTCATAAAAATAAACCGAAGTTTTAAGAATCATACAACACTGAATAGAAGGAAAAACATAATAAGTAAAATAAGGGGAATACGATATTTTCACTATGAGAGTTTGGAAACATCTGCTTTTCTTACGAATTAGTAAAACGTGAAATAAAAATGTTTAGAGGAAGTATGGACTTAGTCGCAATGTCTCCAGAATGAAAGCTTTTTCTGCTGAGACAATGAATAAAAAATACGATAATGAAAACCTAATTGAAACGAAAGAAAATGTCAATGAAACTAAACGTCTAAAGAAAAAATTTGGCAGGCACAGAAGTTAAAAATGATGGGACCGATACGGGAGAACTGGACATTTAGTGGAAGAAATATACGCGATGTTTTGAAACACCTCAATTTAAAGCGAACTAAATGAGGGAAAGGAATGAGATTGGGAAAGTTCTTATTAACTTTGATGAGGTGAGGAAACAATAAAAATTTAGTTATACATGAAATAAAGTAAAAAAAAATAGCTCGTTTAAGAATATGGTTTTTGGTGAAAGTAGGAAATTTTAGTTGAAATGTCATGGCCAGCATTTCGAAAAGAAATAGATTGAGTCGATATGTATGGAAAAGAAGTAAGAATTTCTTTATTTTCGCTATGGGTGTGGGGAATAACTGCTTTTCTGATGAGTTAGTAAAACGTTAAAAAAATAATGTTTATGGGATGAACGGAATCACTAGCTTTGCCTCTAAAATGAATGTTTTTTCGGACGAGACAGAAAAATATACAGCCCAAAGAATACAAATTTCATCGTAAGAAAAAAGGTTTTAGATTGTATGTCTTGACAATGAATGCTTTCTTATTGGGACAGTTAACGAAAAGTATAGCAAACTAGGAAAGAATAAAAAAATGCATATTTGATTACATGCAACGCTTTAAGGAATATTTTTAAGCAAGTTTGAAAATATGCTATATAAGGAAACAAAAATCTGATGACTTGCTACATCTAAAATAATCGCTTTGTTGAAATGAAATGGAAAAAAAAGAGTCCAAATAAATGGAGTCACAAGTTTGACCAAGTAAGAAAACAATTACTGACATACTGAAAAGTTTTACGAAATTCCAAAAAAAAAAAAAAAAGATGAAGTAAAATAGCGAAATTGGGAAGCTATAATGATATGCGAAATAAAGTAAGAAAATATTGTTTCATCAGAATTTTAACTGTGAAAGACCTGTAGAGCTCTTGAACACACGAAAAAATTACGAGAAAATAATATGGCAAAGGCGAAAGACTCAGAATTAGCATGAAGTCATTTAACAAAAAAAAAAAAAAAAAAAATGACAAAGTCCAATAATTACTGCGAACAGGAACGAAATCGTTTCTAAAGAAGCATTTCCCCGTCTCATGATCTGTAATAAAATTGAATAAAGGAAAAAGAAAAGTTCCCCAGAAAATTCATTTCATCTACACGAAAAAACTCCCTCAAAACATACAAAAAATATAAAAAATTCATGAAGAAATAACGTAAAAGTTATAAAAAAGAAAAGAGCTGGAATACATAGTACATGAAAATACGACTAGAAAAAAAAAATATTGGAAGGGCGAAAGACTCAGAATTAACATGTCTACATTTCCGCTTGATTTCCCAAAAATTTTGTCAAAGTCCAATAGTTACAGCGAACAGGAACGAAATCGTTTCTAAAGAAGCATTTCACCGTCTCATGGTCTGAAATAAAATTAAATGTATGATAAAGAAAAGTTCAAGAAAATTCATTACATCTACACGAAAAAACTCCCTCAAAACATACAAAAAATATAAAAAATTCATGAAGAAATACGTAAAAGTTATAAAAAAGAAAAGAGCGGGAATACATAGTACATGAAAACATTACGACTAGAAAAAAAAAATATTGGAATGGCGAAAGACTCAGAATTAACATGTCTACATTTCCGCTTGATTTCCCAAAAAATTTTGTCAAAGTCCAATAGTTACTGCGAACAGGAACGAAATCGTTTCTAAAGAAGCATTTCCCCGTCTCATGGTCTGAAATAAAATGAAATGTATGAAAAAGAAAAGTTCCCAAGAAAATTCATTACATCTACACGAAAAAACTCCCTCAAAACATACAAAAAATATATAAAAAAAAACCATGAAGAAATAATGTAAAAGTAATTAAAAAAAATAGAGTGAATACGTAGTACACGAGACCACCTGACCAATTTTTTGAAACCAAATCATCGTGAGTTAGGACCTCGCTAAGACCATTAGAGCATTTTTACTCCATCGGAAAGAAAATTCCCCAGCATCGTTACGTAAAAATTTCCTCCGGTGAAAAATAACATCGAAGAGGAGGAAAACTCACACTTGAAAACCACTGGAATAAATGCAAAAAATCCCAACGGACCCACTCGGTTGTTGCCATCCCTCAAAATCAAAGATCCATCGAAAGTTCCAAAAAGCACCGCTAGGGGCAGCACATCGAGTTGACATCCTCCTATGTCCACCCCTTTCCCACTCGGTCGTTGCCATCCCTCAAAAGATCCATTGAAAGTTCCAAGAAGCACCGCTAGGGGGCAGCACATCATGGGGACGATCGCGTGACAAAAATTCTGACTCGGGGGCAGCACATCATGGGGACGATCGCGTGACAAAAATTCTGACTCGGGGACAGCACATCGAGTTGACATCCTCCTATATCCACCATCATTCCCTCTCGGTCGTTGCCATCCCTCAAAAGTTCCATTGAAAGTTCCAAGGAGCACCGCTAGGGGGCAGTACATCATGGGGACGACCACGTGACAAAAATTCTGACTCGGGGACAGCTGGGACAGTCTCGTGGGCAGCCAGGGGCAGCCTCGTGGGCAGCCTCGTGGACAGCCTCGTGGACAGCTAATGTTAAGTCTATGGGAGGGCTGCCCCTGTGCCAGAACCCGCCCTTTTCCTCTACTATGGTCACGTGTCGAACATTAAACGCAAGGTAGACATGCAAGCTACGCATACGGACACATCTGTTCTTGTTCCACCTTGTAAGAGCTGTAGTATTTTGACTTTAATTGTGTTTCATTTCACCTATGCATCGGAAGCATGCCTCCACAGTGTCGCAGTAGTCTAAGCGATGGCTTCTGATTATTCGTCCGAGGTAGGTCCGGGTGCGAATCCCGGTGAGGCATGGATGTTGTGTTGTCTTACGACACTGGTTCTCTCTCTCTTCCCTGGAAATCGTGGCCCTAAATTAGGGACGGGTGACTGCTTATAGCCCATAGAGTTGCTCACGGTGGTCTTTAAACCCCGAATCAAAGAAAAAATATGTGAAATAAAAAAATCGGAAGCATGCAGTCACCTCTTGAACAATGTTACGCAATAAATTAATGTTCTTTTGCTGATTCTATTCTCTAGTTGTTAATGATTAATTCCTTTTTGAAAGACTATGTCAACCAGGCTATTTCAGAACGTTAACTAGCAGTGACCTAAATAATCACGTAAACTTACTGACAGCTAGTTAAAGGTTAATCTTAGAGTATTTTTTTTATCGTTACTGTTGGCCGAACGACTGATTGCTGGAGTTTTGTTTTGCTTTGCAAGGGTCGAAAGTGGCCAAAATTGCGCACAATTGAAATGAAAAACACGTACATCAAACCGTAAAGAATTTTTCTTATTGTTCCAACATGCTATGTAATTTCCCCCACCGATCTCTTTTTATGCAGTTTCTGGATCTATTGGCATTCCATAATTTTTTTTCTGTTATTCGTGTGTGTGTGTGCGTGTGCGTGTGGTGCAATACCCAACAAACGGGGCAGGGTGGGACAGAGTATAGGTGTTTGTTTGTATATCATATTCATAATTTCCGTTGGCTCTCTCCTGAAAAAACAGCTACGGGTCACCCATATTCACAATTCACAGTGCACGTAAGGAGAAAAGGAGGCAAAAGCACCCAACATCGAAGCCACTGCCTCATGCAGCGTCAGAGCGTAACAACTCTGGCTTGAAACACCAGACCAATAAGTAGCTAGAATCTGACACACCGTTTACACGTTCCGAGCATGACAAAAAGAGAAAGGTGTAGGCGTAACTTAATTGCACGGTAGCACGGATTTCACAAATTCTTTCTATCTCACTCATAAGGTGAATGACGGTCGAGAAACCTGTTTATGATGTCTTCAGATCATCATCTGCTAAAATAGTTCTCAGAAAAAAACCTTGACACTGCTCAACTACGGAAAGCTACGACATTACCGGTGGCGAAATTTGTCGAACAAACAAATATTGCTTCGCCTTTCAAACAGTACTTTGCTTTTAATTTTTTTCAAACGAGTAACGTACAGCAATAGAGGTTAGGGGACCTCCTTGTGGATAATATAAAAACAATGGCTGTAGTTTAACTTTTTTTTTTTCAAATTTACTTGATAATTTTGTACATTTGGTTCTAGAAAAAGTCGTCCACTCTTGTTTGTGTATGGAAATTTAATGTCGCTCGTCCCTAATTTAGGGCAACTGGTACCAGAGAGGGCAGACAGCCAGTGCCGTACCCGAAGCACACTTTCCTTGTCTCACCTGAAATTCGAGCTCGGGCCCATCTCGAACGAATGATTAGAGGTCATTGCTGAAACTTTGTTTGCCCGTGTTTTTCTTTTGAAATGAATAACACTGGTCAACACAGCCGAAAAGGTACAGAAATCAAAGCAGCCGAATTATATGTTTTGATGGACATTGTACCCGAATGTTGAAAAAAAAGTTTCAGTTGGCTCTTCTTTTCATGATCCAGTAGCAACCCTTTTAGTGGGTATAGCGAGAAATTCATTGGTCTTGTCAACAACCAACTGAGCGCCGTAATAATGAAATGTAGGGAAGGGCCAAAACTAATATTAGTTTCCCTTCTGAATCTAATTTTTTTATCTCAACTATTAAATCAGAAAATGTCGCTAAAAACTACACCAACGCAATTTGCTCAAAAACTAAAACATCCATTCCGAATTAAAGGGGAGATAGCCTTGCACAGTTTCACCTACACAAACTACGTAACTATCGTTTTCCAGTTCCAATTAGTTACGGAGATCTTTTGGGAACTGTTTTTACGCCAAAACCACGAAAATGTTGCTAAAAACTATACCAACGCAATTCGCTCAAAAACTAAAAACAACTATTGCGAATTTACTTGGCCAGTTCGTGTAGTTTTACAAACTACACGAACTGGCTAAGTAACGTTTTCCAGTTCCAACGGGGATAATTGCGATGGTATTTTTGGAAGCTGTTTTTATGCCAAAAACGCGAAAATGTGACTAAAAACGATACCAGCGCATTCAACAACTAAAATAGCTGTTCCGAATGAAAGGGTACAGTCTTGTACAGTTTTGCAAAGTACACAAACTGGGTGCGTATCGTTTTCCAGTTCCAGTTATTTACAGAGATAATTGCGATAGTATCTTTGGAAGCAGTTTTTACCCCAAAAATGCGAAAATGTGGCTGAAAACGATACCAACGCAATTTGCTCAAAAAGTGAGACAGCTATTCCAAACTAGCCTACAGCCCGTTCTAGGACGGTTGTTTTTAAGCTTTGAATAAAAATTTATATAGAGAGGATGTTGCCCGTCCTGCGACGTTGAAATTTTTAAATGAAGCACATTGAAAACAAATCAAATAGACGCCGGCCCTTCTGTAAGGAAATATAGTAAAAATTTATATAGCAAGAACTCATTCATGTTAGAACTGAAAATTATTTGCTTTTTATTTCCGTTTTTTAAGAGACCTCGTGATAAATAAACATTCTGTGCGAAATATTTGTTGTTTAACGAATTTCCTTGTAGTCCAGTTTTTTCGTGTTTTTGCTTTGATTTTTCGCATTAAATGACTTTTTCTCCGGCACACAAGTTAGTCCGTTCACAGCTTGTTTTAGACTGTCCTATTCGGAGGTTTGTTTGAAACTTCATACCGAAGCATTTTCTACAAAATAATGCGATATCTGACATTACAAATCCGAACTATCTAAATTATCGACAATGTGCTGTTGGGGCGACATCTGTTTTTAGATGCAATTTTGCTCCCTTCGACATCGCAAGATTTCAGTTTTTATTGTAGGTTAGAGCAATTAGATAGATCGATATTTTGCAAAATGTTTAATATAATCAGCGCTAAACTCGGAAAGTTAGTTAAATTAAAAAATAATTAAAGCGTACAAATTAATATTCGAATTGTGCTAAATTAAATTAATATACAAAGGCAACTATATTAGGAATTGATATTAGGAATTCAATTTGAATTTTGTAGATCGGAAAAATAGAACTCAAGTCATTAAGAATCCAATGTTTCTAAATTAGCACGCGATCACCTTGACATCTGAAAGGAATCTCGGGCTATTATATATCAGGCAATCATTTTGACATCGCGAGAGCACTCATGAATTGATCCATAAGTGATGACGCAAGAATGCAGACGTTGGGGTGACGTCAAGCGTTCCAGAGAGACGGATCTGGGTGTTTATATTATTAATTTTTTTTTATTGGAGGTTTAACGACCACCGTGAGCAACTCAATGGGCTATAAGCAGTCGCCCGTCCATAATTTAGGGTCACTGGTTCCAGGGAAGGGAGAGAGCCAATGCCGTAAGACAAACACAACATCCGTGCCTCACCGGGATTTGAACCCGGACCCCGTTCGGACGAATGATCAGACGCCATCCATCGCTCAGTCCACTGCGCCACCGGGACGGCTATTATTAATTTGAAGAGATAGTCTTGTGCTGTTTTAAAAACTACACAAGTATTGATTTTCAGTTCCAATTAGTTAGGGAGATTATAGCGATTGTATTTAACATGTTTTTCAATGTATATACACTGAAGAGCAATTGAATTAGAGACAGCTGGCGTTATGCAAATGTGGCGCTGTGGGCGGCCCTGTAAACGGAAACGACATGACGTATGCAGCGATGCGACAATATAAGGAGTGATGCGACGGGAATCAGTAAGAGTCGGACGCAGTATGGGTAAGACGAAGGATCTAAGCGCATTTGATCGTGGGCAAATTGTCGGGGCCCGACGAATGGGTCACTCCATCTCGGAAGTCGTGCAGGCACTGGGATTTTCACGAGCCACTGTGTCCCGGGTGCACCGTGAGTACATCGAATCCGGTAAAACCATCCCTGCAAGGGCCAACTGCCGTGGACAACAGCGTGTAGATGAGCGGGGTCATCGTCGGCTTGCTCGCATTGTAACAGCGGATAGACGGGCCACAGTGCAAGAAAACACTCGGCAATTTAACGCTGGTGCACAAAAACGTAAAAGCAGCCGCACCATCCAGAACCATCTCCTCGCTATGGGGTACAGAAGCCATCGTCCCACGAGGGTACCGCTGCTGACCGCACATCACAGGGTACAAAGATTAGCATGGGCACGCGAACATCGCCACTGGACCCTAGACATGTCGCAAAATGCTGTCTGGGCTGATGAGTCGAGATTCACGTTGGTATATGCGGATGGCACGATACGAGTACGGCGCAAACGACATGAAGCGATGGATCCTTCTTGCCTGCAGGGTACTCTTCAAGCTGGTGGGACAGGCATTCTCGTCTGGGGGCTGTTTACGTGGGCTGAAATGGGACCCTTGGTACGTTAGACATCGTCCCTCACAGGTCAACGTTACCGGAATATCCTGGACGACCATTTGCTCCCGTTTGTGCGTCTTCAACATCCCAGTGGGGACCTCATCCTGCAACAAGACAATGCACCGTGCCATCGCTCCCGAATTGTATCCGAATGGTTGGATGAACACTCCACCGACGTGACCTCGCTTCCTTGGCCAGCTAGGTCACCTGACCTTAATCCCATCGAGCACATCTAGGATGCCATCGAGAGAGACGTTCGAGGCTCTGACCCCCTCCCCTCCATCAAATCTTCGTGAACTGTGGGAGCTTGTTCAGGGGTCGTGGATCCTTACGGCTTCCCAACGCTTGTCGAGTCCATGCCGAGACGAATCACCACCGTCATCAGGGCGAAAGGAAGTGCTACACCTTACTAGACAGGTATCTCTAATTCAATTGATCTTCAGTGTACAGTATATAGCAATAAAATTATCTTGGCATCCATAGATAACTCAGCAATTATATGTTGCTTTCCAAATTCAGCAAAACAGTATTAATAATAAAAACATTATTTGGTCTCCGTACCAAACAACAACTTAAAATTTGTACATCAATGTAATGGGTAAAATTTGAACAAAGATTCTAGATAACATGCAACATTTCTGTCTCAGCCGACTACAAAGTTTTTCACAGCTTAAAAATGTTTTGCAATATTTAAAGATCAATTAAGAAGCTTGAGTTCGTGATGCGTGGCCTCATTAGCCAGATAGCCTGCGGTGCTGGCATTTGACAATTCGTTCGGGCATAAGCGTAACTACTGGGGGTCGAGTGGGTCAGGACCCCTCCAAATTTTCAGAGTAAGGGATCCCCAATGTAAAGGACCCCCAAATTTTTCGGAAATATAATGATAAAATGCACACTTTTTTTATGATGTGAACTCAGTAAATTTAATAATATAAGATTGTGATTTTTCGTAGAATGCAAACACGTGTACATTGTCTTTTTAATAAAACAGCGATATCGATTCCTAATAAATAAAGTCAGCTCGACAACGTTGTAATTTACATTTTTGCCCTATGTATCATAGTTTTACAGCTGTGTTCGCTAAGTTCCACAATTCGCCAACAGAGGCGCCTATGTCGTACCAGTTATATTGCACCTCAGTAAATGCTTTGCTCCAGCGTGTGTGGGTAGGGGGTTCCCAAACTATTTTATACAGTATGTATATATTATATATATATATGTATAGCCTACATATAACCTGGGAAGATCCGATCACTGTCCGAACACTGTGTATGTGTGATCGAACCCCCCCCCATTTTGAAGCATGGATACGCCACTGCGTTCGGGCCAGGACTGGGTCCGGGTCGCGATGGGTGGTGTCTTTGCCTTGCGGCCAATGGCGTACCGGAAAAACTCGCCCCCCCCCCCACACACAAATATTTTCGAGGTTATTTTGCAAAAATCTATTAGCTTTCAATAACCGAAAAGCTTTAATTCCATATTTTTTCTGGTTGTTTTAATAATTCTTTGGAACTTACAAATAGTTTTCGTAAAGCCAAAATCATTAGACTTTATTGCATATAACAAAGATGTGCACGCTGCCCCGGTGGCGCAGTGGTCTAAGCGATGGCCTCTGATCATTAGTCCGAAAGAGGTCCGGGTTCGAATCCCGGTAAGGCATCGATGTTGTGTTTGTCTTATGGCATTGCCTCTCTCCCTTCCCTGGAACCAGTGACCCTAAATTAAGGACGGGCGACTGCTTATAGCCCATTGAGTTGCTCACTGTGGTCGTTAAACCTCCAACCAAAAAAAAAAAAAAAAAAAAAAAAAAAGCCTCCTCCAAATCAAAAAACCTTTGAATCCGTTCTAACGCAAATTAAATTTATCAAAGCTATTCAAAGACATGGAACCGGTATGGAAAACAATAGTATCTGACGGAAGAAAGTTTTTCAATCGGGTTTTTAATCCCTCAGATATTGCTGTAAACGGAATCGTGAGCTTACACCCTCTGGTTGCAGACTTGTGCGTTAAGAAAAACATGAATTTATATGAGAAACATTTCACACCGAAAACGCTCTCCAACACCAAAATGATTCTTCAAATCAGACTCTTAGAAACAGAGATATCGACCAAAATAAGATGTCATTAAGGCCCCTGGTGGGAAAACCATGCATTATTATTATTATTTTTTTTATTGGAGGTTTAACGACCACCGTGAGCAACTCAATGGGCTATAAGCAGTCGCCCGTCCCTAATTTAGGGTCACTGGTTCCAGGGAAGGGAGAGAGCCAGTGCCGTAAGACAAACACATCATCCATGCCTCACCGAGATTCGAACCCGGACCCCTTTCGGACGAATGATCAGAGGCCATCACTTAGACCACTGCGCCACCGGGGCGACGCATTATTTTAGGAGGAAAGTATTCTCAAAACCTGGTTTTTCCATATAGCGGTATCGGTCCAAGAAAAAAAAAATTAGTCGAGTTTTCAGGAGCCCAGATTTTGCTACGAATACATCAGAAGCTGAAATTAACACTCATTCCCCCTGGTGGCCAAACCATTATTTACCAAACATTAGAAATTATATGAAAACAATTTTCCATGAGGTCTTGTGTGTGATACAAGAAGAATTTTTCAAATCGGAGTTTTAAAAGCAGAAATAACGCAGAAAACGCAATTTACTTTTGTGCCCCTTAGCGGAAAGTCTATGATGTACTTGAAAATTTTGAATTTATAGGGAAAACATCTCGCATCGGAGACACTATCCAACAAAGAAGGAATTTTTCAAATCGGACTCCTAGAAGTAGAGATATACATCTGCGCCGCCTGGCGTAGAAACCATGCATTATTTCCAGAAAAAAATGTTCCTAAAATATTTGTCGACATGAGTAGTATCGATTAATAAACGAATTTTTTTGCAATCGAGATATTAGATGCTCATATTTTGCCGCAAATACATCAGAAGCGGAAATTAAGACTTACGCCCCCTGGTGGCCAAACCATTTCCTACAAAAATTACAAATTACATGTAAAAAATTTCCCATCAGGAGCTGTATCCGGTGCAGAAATAATTTTTCAAATCGGAGATTTAGAAGCAGAGAGATAGGGGAAAAAGCAATTTACCTTTACGTCCCCTAGCGGAAAGTCTATGAATTACTGGAAAATTTTGAAATAATATAAAAAACATGTCACACTGGAAACACTATCCAACAAAGAAGTAATTTTTGAAATCGGAGATTTAGAAGCAGAAATAACGCAGAAAACGCAATTTACCTTTGTGCCCCCTAGCGGAAAGTCTATGAATTACTTGAAAATTTTGAAATTATATGAAAAACATGTCACACTGAAAACATTTCATATCGTCCTGTACCTCATACAGCGGGGCGGAATGTTGAACTATTGGGTTGGTGCGAATGAAATGTCCGGCGTGAACAAGCAGTGGTGACAGGCTCCCACCACAGCGGAATGGAACCACCCACAGGTGTTGCGGGTATTACGTCACAGAGTGACTATAAACAGCTAGCACGTGTGTGAAGCACAAGGTTCGTGGGCCGCAAGTGGCCTAGTTGTCAACATTCGTGACTGTCACGGAGAAGACCTCGGGTTCGATCCCAGCAGGTACGAACGCTCGAACCACTAAATATCCGCCATGCGTCGGATGGGCACGTTAAGCCGTTGGGCTCCCGGTAATAAGGGCGTCTTCCTCCCCCTTTCTACCTTGCTTACGTGTGACTTTCTTGTCGGGAACTCTAGCCCAAATCTACTAGTTTTTTTTATTTCTAAGGGTTGTTTAAGACCTGGGGTCAGGCACTCCCTTCCTAAAATCCACTGCATGTGATATGATACATGAAGAACAAAGTTCAGGCGTGGTTTGTTTTGGACGTAACGTGGCTTGCAAAGGAAACATGCAGACGCCGGATTTGAGAGTCATCTTCCTGTATGAATTTAAACTGTGCCATTCTGCAGGAATTTCCGCTCGAAATGTTAACAAGGCGTTTGGGGAGAATACAGCCAACGAACGAACCATTCGACGATGGTTTGTGAAGCTTCGAAGCGGACATACGGACCTTGCAAAACGAAGCACGCGGTCACCGACCTTTTGCTGTTTCTGACGATATTCTGTTACGTGTAGTTGAAGCGGACCCCCGAAAAACATGTCGTGAGATAGCAGCAGAGGTAAGTGTCCACCATACAACAGTTGTTCGGCGTCTGGCTGTGCTGGGTAAGGCCAAAGAGCTTACATGTGGCTGCCGCATGAGTTGACAACTGCCAACAAGAGTAGGCGTTTGGAAGTCTGCACGTCGCTGTTTCCCAGGAATAAACAGGAACCTCCGTTGCACCGAATCGTCAGTAGGTCCTTTATGCAAATCGGAAACGTTCTGCACAATGGTTAAGCAAAGCACAGTCTGCTGGACGGCATCCTAAGCCACTCCTACACACCAAGAAAATGATGCTCCTTGTCTGGTGGTCCATAGCCGGGATAATTCATCGGAGTTTGTTGGAAAGAGTCCAAACCATCACTGCAGAATGTTATTGTGCTGAATTACACCATATGCACTGGAAATTGTTGAAGAAACAACCAGCTTTGGTCAACAGACATGGTGTTCTTCTGTTCCAGGACAACGCTCGCCCTCATGTCGCACAACGAACGATGCTGACACTAAGTGCCTTGGGCTATGAAGCACTGTCTCATCCTGCTTATTCCCGGGACTTGTCTCCGACAGACTATCGTCTGTTTCGTCACCTGGATCACTTCCTGTCCGGAAAACAGTTCGCGACAGACAACGAGGTTCAACGTACAGTTGATGAATTCTTCGGGTCCCAGAAACAAGACATTTTTCGTTCCGGGATCATGGCCTTGCCGGACAGATGGCAATTATGTGTCGATGCCGAGGTAAGTTGTCCTACTTTTTCGTTCTCGCCGTCCATGTATGCTGGTCCTTTGTCGGACATTTCATTCGCACCAACCCAATAGGTTTTTTTTGTTTTTTATTGGAGGTTTGACGACCACCGTGAGCAACACAATGGGATATAAGCAGTCGCCCGTCCCTAATTTAGGGCCACTGGTTCCAGGTAAGGGAGAGAGAGCCAGTGCCGTAAGACAAACACAACATCCATGCCTCACGGGATTCGAACCCGAACTCCTTTTGGACGAATGATCAGAGGCCACCGGGGCGGCAATCCAATATTAATCGAAACATTTCTTCAACGACTATGGTAAGCAACTCTGAGGGCTAAAAGCAGTCGCCCTTCTGTAATTTAAGGCTACTTGTTCCAGGAAAGGGAGAGAGCCAGTGCCGTGAGGCAAACACAACATCCATACCTCACCGAGATTCGAACCCGGATCCGTCTCGGACGAATGATCAGAAGCCAGCGCTAAGGCTGACGCGGGGTGGGGGTGGTACTAATCATTGCCTTAACTGCAGTACTATCTATGTGAATAGGCACTTCGGCGTTCACGCATTGTTGTCGTAAGTAGATTTGATTGCGGAATTTCGAAGAGTAGGAAGTCGTGTGACATTTAAAGTATGCAGTTTTCTGGGAAACGTTTTCAATTTTATTCTATTCGTTTTTACTTTTTAGAGCGAGAAAGATTTAACAATAAAAAAAAATTCCTTCATTGCGCTTTTTACTTTTTTTATTTTTATTTTGTTTATTGGAGGTTTAACGATCACCGTGAGCATTTTTTTATTGGAGGTTTACGACCACCGTCACCTTAATATCGGTGAAGAGTATCGATGCTCCTCATCGATTATTCACTTTTGGGGTTGGGGGTGTTAAAGACCATCACGAGGAACTCTTATCGATATAAACACTCGTCCGTATTTTAGAGACGCTGCTTCCAGGAAGGTGAGACAGGCAGCACCATGGTAAAAGCACACACACATCATTCATGCCACATCAGAGACTCGAACTCGGGCCCAAATCCGACGATTAGCCAGAAACACCCACTTTTGTTTGCTTTGAGAAAGATGTTTTGTGCGACTTTTTTATTTAGGCCCACTAGGGACAGAACCAATACCATAAGACAAATACATAACACGTGTCTCGTCGGGGATTTAAACCTGGAAAATTAGTCAAAATCCTGTGTCATTTAGATTTTAGAATATTCAGAATGATCCTCAAGAAGGACACATTTTTACTTTAAAATGCCAGTCTATGAGCTCAAAAGGTCTTTGGAATCCCTGCACTGGGACATACAGGGGTTGGACAGAATAATGTGAACACCACGATCAGAAACGTGACTTTTAATGCAGCTGTGTACGGCGCAATAAGCAAAGTTATCCACCATTTTTTGGTGGTAATAGCTTTGTTTAGAACTTTCAGGTCCTGTTTCAGTGCATTTAAAGTGTGTTGTTGCAAAATTTCTCTCAAGGTGACTTTGAAAGAGGGCTAATTGTTGGTGGCCGGCTAGTTGATGCCTGCGTGACAACAGTCGCTAAGGTATCGAGAGCTACTGTGCCTAACGTCATGATAGCATACAGTGTTCGTGGCAAAGCCTCGTCTGCGAAACACAAGAGCGGTCGGAAAACGACTCTGACTGATACAGAGAGGAGAGCATTAAAGAGGATAGTTACCTGTAATAAGACCACGGCGCCTAAAACTAGTGCGGAGCTCAATCTGTATCTTCAGACCCCAGTATCAACGAAAAAAGTGCACAGGGAACTGCATAAACAAGATATTCGTGGCAGAGCTGCTATTGCAAAACATTTGGTGACCCGTGTGAATGCAGAACGTGGACTTCCGATGCATGGAAGCGTGTAATATCGTCGGGTGAATCCACATTCACACTATTCCCCACCGCAGGACGTGCTTACGAGTGGACAACACCGTCAGAAGCGTACAACCCAGACTGTCTGCTCCCAACAGTGCGGCATGGTGGCTATATCGTGGTTTTCTGCAGGACCCTGATCACCTTTTGAAAGGACGGATGACTATCAGGGCGTATGAAACTATTTTGGTCGACCAAGTCCATCTAATGGCTCAGGGATTGTTTCCAGCATAGGAGGCCATCTATCAAGATGAAAAAGCCCCAATTCACAGAGCTCGGAGTATCCAATCACGGTTTGAGGAACACGAGGGCAAAATTTCACACCTTCTTTGACCTCCCCAATCACTAGACTTAAACATCATCGAGCCACTGTGGTCTGTTTTGAAAAAACAGAGTAAGATACAATTATCCTCCTCCTGCATCTCTCAAGGACCTGGAGCAGTTTCCGCATGAATGATGTAATATCCCACTAAGCACTATCAAGGATTTGTATTTTTTTTTTATTGGAGGTTTAACGACCACCGTGAGCAACTCAATGGGCTATAAGCAGTCGCCCGTCCCTAATTTAGGGTCACTGGTTCCAGGGAAGGGAGAGAGCCAGTGCCATAAGACAAACACAACATCCATGCCTGACCGGGATTCGAACCCGGACCCCTTACGGACGAATGATCAGAGGCCAACGCCTTAGACCACTGCGCCACCGGGGCGGCTGGATTTGTATGCATCCATTCCAAGGAGGATTCAAGCGGTTTTGAATGCCAAAGATGGTCCCACACCCTATCGGGTACGTAAAACTTTCTTTTCCTAGGTGTTCACATTATTCTGTCCAACCCCTGTATTTTTATAATGATTAATTAAAATTTTTTTTTTTTTTTTTTTGATTGGAGGTTTAACGACCACCGTGAGCAACTCAATGGGCTATAAGCAGTCGCCCGTCCCTAATTTAGTGTCACTGGTTCCAGGGAAGGGAGAGAGCCAGTGCCGTAAGACAAACACAACATCCATGCCTGACCGGGATTCGAACCCGGACCCCTTACGGACGAATGATCAGAGGCCAACGCCTTAGACCACTGCGCCACCGGGGCGGCAATTAAAAATGCCAAAAAAAAAGTCAAGTCAGACTTGTACCTCATATATGTTTTATTCATGGATACCAGAAATAAAAAAAAAAAACATTTAGCATAAAAAATACAGTTCAAATAACCTTCATAACACAAAGTTTATATCTGAAAATATGAGATCATAAGTGTTTTCATTTGAGGCTGTTTTAGAAATTTGTTCTTTAAATACAGTGGAAGCCGAATATAACGCGGTCGGTTATACCGCGAAATCGGATATAACGCGAGTCAATCCCCCAAACAATCCTCTGTGTAGCTTAAGGCTGAAAGCATTCAGATTCGGATATGCCGCGGGTATTTCTATAACGCGATTACCGCTTTGTCCCCGTATACTCGCGTTATAAACTTATAACAGACTTCCACTGTATTTGCAAAATCAACTCAATACAGAAGTTTTAAGCCTTTATAATCATTTATGAATATAGGTAAATTAACATGTGATTCAAAAGTAAGCGAACTGCAAAGATAATATAACAACTACTACTATAAGCATCATGAGCACAGCATACAATCAACTGCATTGGCTTTTATATGAAAAAAGGAGAGAATAAAAAAGTTAAACCAACATATGATGGGGCTTGTAAACAGGTTTATCTCCATAACAAACTCATTACAAGTGGTCCGACTATATTTCACAGCAAAATTAATAATCAACATTTTTACAACAAATGTAAACACTGGTCAATCAGATTCTGAACCAGCAGAATCTTTCATAAATTATTAAAAAAATTCTTTGCAAGTTCGAAGTAATTTACAGAACACAATACTCAACAGAAAACCTAATAAATGAGGGTAACTAACACCACGAAATATGTACAATTTTTTGGGGGTGGGGTGAGAGATGGAAGAGAAAAATGTCTCAAGCAAAGTTGAGTATCATACTCTTCTCCAAATATGGAGCTGCAGTTCCATTCATTCATTTTGTTCAAATGCCAGAACTAACATATCTACATCACCACAAGTGTCTTTCAAATCCTTTTTGTTTACTGTAAAATATAACCTCCTTTTTAGCACGTCTTTTGTAAAAAAAGATCGTGCTTATGTTATCGGTTTATCCGTCCGTCTGTCTGTAGACACGATATCTCTGCAACTATTAAGTCTGATTTGAAAAATTCTTTTTGCATTGGGATGCTTGAAATATCTGAATGATGATCCTTCATTTCGGTTTTTTTTACGATGTAAAATTTCGCCGCTAGAGGGCGTAAATTGCAGATGTCGAATTCAAAAATACGTTTTATTCCACATATTTGCTTCTAAACATCCGATTGAAAAAATTCTTTTATCTTTCGATTCCATTTATGTCGAAGAGTATTTTTGGTATAGTTACTTTTCCAAATTACGCATAGATTTTCCACAAGGGGCGGGCGTAAACGTAAAATACGTTTTCTCTAATATCTCTTCTTCTAAAACTCAGATTTGAAAAATGTTTTCTTTAGCGGATACAGCTCATGATGGAAAATCTTTTGCTTATAATTTCTAATTTTTGGTAAAAAATACTTTGAGCACCAGGAGGCATATGTGTTAATTTTTGCTTGATGTATTTGCCATAAAATCTGAGCTTCTAAAATCTGGATTGAAAAAATTCTTTCGTGGAGCGATGCCACTAACGTCGCTAAACCTTTCCGAATATTTTCTTCTTAAAATATTCCATGGTTTCTCCTCCAGAGGCATATATGTATATCTTATTTTTGTCAATATCTCTACTTCTAGGAGTCCGATTTGAAAAATTCCTTCTTTGTTGGACAGTGTTTTCAGTATGACATGTTTTTCATATAATTTTAAAATTTTCAAGTAATTCATATCTATACTTTCCGCTAGGAGACGTAAAGGTAAATTGTGTTTCCACCTATATCTCTGCTTCTAAATCTCCGATTTGAAAAATTCCTTCTGCACCAGTTACAGCTCCTGATGGGAAATCCTTTGCACATAATTTCCAATTATTGTAAAAAATGGTTTGGCCACCAGGGGGCGTAAGTCTTAATTTCCGCTTCTGATGTATTTGCAGCAAAATATGAGCTTCTAAAATCTCGATTGAAAAAAAAGTCGTTTGTAGACCGATACTACTCATGTCAACAAACCTTTTAGGAACATTTTTCTTAAAATAATGCATGGTTTTTACACCAAAGGGGCCTAGATGAATATAATATTTTTGTCAATATCTCTACTTCTAGGAGTCTGATTTAAAAAATTTCTTCTTTGTTGGATAGTGTTTCTGACGCGAAATGTTTTTCATATAAATTCAAGATTTTCAAATAAATCATAGACTTTCCGCTAGGGGTGCAAAGGGAAATTGCGTTTTCTGCGTTATTTCTGCCTTTAAAACTCCGATTTGAAAAATTCTTCTTGTATCGCATACAACACCTGATGGAAAATATTTTTCATATAATTTCTAATGTTTGGTAAAGACTGGTTTGGCCACCAGTGGGCATAAGTGTTAATTTCTGGTTCTGATGTATTTGCAGCAAAATCTGGGCTCCTGAAAATTCGACTAAATATTTATTTTTCCTGGACCGATACCTTCATATTGAAACACCTTTTGGGAATAGTTTCTTCCTAAAATAATGCATGGTTTTTCCACCAGGGGGCGTAGAGTCATATCTCATTTTTTTATATATATCTGTGTTTCTAAGAGTCCAATCTAAAATATTCTTTGTGTGTTGGAGAGCGTTTCCGGTGCAAAATGTTTCTCATACAAATTCATATTTTTCTTAATGCACAAATTTGCAACCAGAGGGTGTAAGCTCACGATTTCGTTTACAGCAATATCTGAGGGATTAAAAACCCGATTGAAAAACGTCTTTTTTTCCGTCACATACTATTGTTTTCCATTACAGTTCCATTGACTTTGAATAGCTTTGATAAATTTAATTTGCATCAGAATGGATTCAAAAGACGTGCTTTTACACCCGAAAATTCGGTGTCATCTTTCTTGTTAAACAGAGCATTTAGTTAGGTGAGGAAAAAAAACACCATAAAAAACAATGTAGAAGCAACTAAACAAACATCTCTTTCCTACCTACTGTAAAAGTCTGTGTTTACTGGATAAAATAAAGCATATTTAAAATTTAAATACCTATTGTTGAAAGATGCACATGTTGAAGTGGTGAAAATAAAAACTACAGTTCTCATATGAAATAGGGTACTTCCAACAAGTTTTGTATGTAAGTTATTGTATAACTTAACTTTGTTTTGTAAGTTATTGTAGTTATTGTATAAATTACATGCACAGTGCAGTGGAATATAATTACACCACCACAATATCATGTGATAGCTTTGGTCCATGTCTCAAAAACTTTGTAATTATCCAAATAGAAGATTAATTTTTTTAGTCATCATTCATAAAACTTTTTTTTTTTGTTTCATGTGCTAATAATATGATGTATAAGAACTGTTTGTTGGTATCATGTGTCAATATAATGTATAGGATTCATTTTTTGGTGTTTTGTGCTAACATAACATGCTGATGCCATTTTTTTATACCATGTGTAACCGTTATGTTTTATTTCATAGTGCCACTGGCACACTTTCACTTACATTAAAGTGCCCATCAAAACTAACTCATTTAGCAGCAACAAAGTCACATATGAGTACAATTAACCACATGCATACATACTGTCTTCACTAGAAAATAAAACATATGGTGTTTCTGTTCTTTCTGGAGCACGAAAATAGAGTTGAAAAACTATTTGATCATTTTGCATAATAATTAGCTAGCCTGCTAGATCAAGGGAACATATTAATGCTCAAATGGCAGGCAGCAATACATGAGACAATAATTTGCCAAGAGATTTCACTTAAATGACAGCGGCAAGATTTATATGTTCCAGACCATATCTCATTGAAAGCATATTTCCAGAAAATCTACTACCTAAAAAATACTTGCTGATTAATATTTCCATAACTTAGTATGAATGAAGAACTTTGTACTGATACATGATTCTGGACAACACTTCCAATAATTCCATGCAACAAAACATATGTGGTTCCTTTTAGAACATGGGCATCGAAGTGCAATGAACAAAATCAAGATTTAAAATAAAATGATTTTCTTGAGTATTAAGAGAAACAGTAGTAGGGTATTTTATCTCAGATTTTTTAATGAAATCCTCATTTGACTTCAGGAGTAATTTCCAAAGTGTTAGTTGACCACATTGGAAGGATTTACCAGCAAAGAAAGGTAATTTGATCACGCTAGTTACGTTAACTGAAAACTTTTACAAAAAGTTCGTAAGTTGGAAGCTTTCGACCTTATCTTAGGTCTTCATCACACCAATGGTCTTCATCACGCCAGTCCATTGGCGTGATGACCTAAGATAAGGTCGAAAGCTTCCAACTTACGAACTTTTTGTAAAAGTTTTCAGTTAACGTAACTAGCGTGATCAAATTACCTTTCTTTGTTAATATTGTAACGTGTTTTGCTCATAATCGTCAGGATTTGCCAGCCTGATACATTAACATATAATCAGAACATTAAATTCCTGGTTACTCCATTTCACTGAACTCCAGTTAATCTGGACCTATTATGATTTTTAAGCTGTGGCTGTCTTCTGCTGTAAAACCCACACTAATGTACTCTTACACTGACTTCTTTTTAGCAAAGTGTGTCTCTCTTACCACAAAAGAAAAACCCCCTCCTGCACTTGAAACTTTTTTACGAAAAAGAAAATGTTAAGTAGATTAAGATATTTTACAGTAAAGTTAACACCCACAGATGTGAATTTTACACAGTCTGAATCCCATTTTCACAATGTTAATTATGATTTAACACAATCTGAATGGCATTTACAAAACAATAATAATGATATCCCAGCAATAATTTAAGTGGTGTTAGCATCCGGTTTCAGAAACAAGAGAAAGCAATGGTGTGGAACATTACATGAAAAGGCATAAGAAAGTCAAACAACGGTTAGTTTGAATGAAACAGAAATATATATATATATATATGCTGGTTAGCCACATTTTCTTCCCTTTTTGTACAGTTCTTTGTTCTTTACTATCTGCAGGATAGTTCTACTCAGTGGTGAAGAGCTAACTGAAATAGCAAAAGAACATGCACTGCCTTTACATGTTCAATATCTTTCCCTTACCCCTCACATTCTGTCTCTTCCCTTTTTACTTCCTTATGTTTATAGTACAAGAAAGTACAGTCATCGGCCAAAATCAGACTTCTGGATTTACATGTTTTGGCATCCAAGGAGCAAGATTTCACCATTTGGGACTGCCAAGTGAGAAAATATATTTAGAGACTAACTTTACCTTCAAACAAACATGGGAAGTTAATTTCACTAACTGTGCAGTCTTTCTGTTGCATTTTTTATTGGAAAAAAATTTATAGGGCATTCACATTTTTAAAAGAAAACAAATTGTGCTGTATACAGTTTACCAGAATGTGTGTTGTCTAGGGGGGGGGACATACTGGAACGCCATTCTTGCCCCACTACACCACTGGTTCTACTCCCAATTTTTTGTGTTTTGCTGCCTTTGGTGCAGAGAGGTCAATGCCTAGCTCCAGGTACTCCCCCCTTCTTAACATTTCTAATGTTTGTAATGGAGTTTAGGTGAAAGTTCCTGCACTAAGTTTGATATCCTCCCTAACCTTTAGGCAGAGAAAAGCTTACAAAACAGTACTCTATCCCACTATCTCAGAGAAACAGATTGGGAAGTGACTGGTCTAAATTCTGTGGATTCTGAAAGATTATAAGTCATGGATAAATACACATCTAAAAAAAAAATATGAATAAATAATGGAAAACTGTGATTATAAGTCATGGATAAATACCCAGCTAAAAAATAATACGAATAAATAATGGAAAACTGTGATAGTGACTCAACTATATAACACAATAAACTGGACATTTGAACACTGGATTTTAACATATAGCAATACATCATTTTGCAGCTTTTATGCTGATGTAACATGGAATTCACACTGGTTAAGTAAAACTTTACAATAAACTAACAAAAAAAAATTGTGGAATTAGTATTTTTACTACAGCCAGTTAGAATTTTCCAGTTAGAAATTTCTAGGAAACAGGTAAAGTATGAAGATTGCCATCATCGTCATAATTATTTACAGCACTACTAACAGCAATAATGACATACCTCATAGGTGCTGACTTTACAGAAATTCAATGGATGCTCAACTTTATACATGAAGTTCAATGGCTGCTTGAGCTCTTTACATGTGCATATGGACATACATAAATCTACAGTGGAACATTGATTACACACCAGTTAGTGATATGGTTCAATTGGTGATAAATTTTTAAAACGGGGAAGGATTTGTACTTAATTACTTTTCATTTTGTTATGCCTTTTTACAGTTACACATGTTTCTTTAATTTTGATTCCTAGAGAGAACATATAACCGAATTGTCACTATATTCTGTTTTGTGTCTCTCTACGTCTATGCAAGTGCATTGTTATAGCATCGCATTTTGTGTGATGTTTCTGAAAAGCAGACAAGCAGTTTTTCCCACCTCTTCTTTTGTTACTCTCAAACTCAAGGCCAGCTAAACACTCAAATATATATATATATATAGTTATTCTCGACACCTTCTACATTCAGTTGTTTTATTTTATTTTATTTTTTTATCTTTTCTCCTTTTACTCACACAGGTAGATACATAACCTTTTCTATGTTGTACTAGGTGTGAGTCAAAATTATATATGTATGTTTTTGCTTAGGTATCTTCTTTATAGAATGTGAATTCTGAATTTTCAAAACTGCTGCGTTGCGCGTTTTGGTTTTCAGGTTATTTTGCAACCTTCGTTTTAAATTCTAAAGTTTTTCCTTAGTCTTCGTTTTGCTCTTAAGTATATATATATATATATATATATATATATATATAGAGAGAGAGAGAGAGAGAGAGAGAGAGAGAGTGAGTGAGAGAGAGAGAGAGAGAGAGCATATGCACACAAAATGCAACTTTTTCCTGTAAAAAAAAACAACTTACATTTTGGACAGTATATAACTCAAAGAATGCTACGCTAGTGAACAGGGAAACAAATGCGAAGAAACTTTTCACACACTTGATCAAGTGAGGGCCTGAAGTCTCATTGTATTAAAAGTATAAGATATGTCTTTCAATTATACTATCAACAGCTAGTAGCAATACCTAACACAAAACTTAAGAAATGCTGGAAAAATTGGAACCTTTGACACATCCTGTTTTATTCTGCTACAAGTAAAAAGAAAGATACTTAAAATTTCTGTTAACTCCAGTAAATACAGTGAATGAGAAGGAGGACTTGCCTGCATAAAAACATTGGTTTACTAAACATATTTAAGAGATGGCTTGTCAATACAGGAGATATTTTTTTTACTGATACTACAAAATCCCATTATTGGCATGACACAAATGTTCGTAAAATCATTTGAATAAAAGACATTATTCTTCTAATTGCTACACACTCAATAGTATGCACACAGATGACAGGAATAAAGTAAGAAAACATATATGCAAATGAAATATCATGAAAAAAACAACCTAAAACAAGATATTTAAAATTTCATAAAATTTTCAGTGGTACAATATAAACATGGATATCATAAATATAAATGAAAAAAGAAATTAAAGTGACAACAAGCTTCTGAAACTATGCTGAAAAAATTAAATTGTTTTAAACTTATTTTTCATAAAATTTATATCCACAAGTAATATACATCACAAGATAAATGGAATTCTCAGTATACACATGGACTTATTAACAACATAAGGAACTGCCATTTTACAACATTCTTTTTAAAAAAAAAACGCATTTCCAATGGTGACTTCTACACACCCATTTCAATTTTCAAAACTGCTGGTGACACACAAATTACAGATTATGCAACAATATTGTATTTCCTCAGTTTCTTTATTTCATGAATTGAAATAAGAATGAATCAAATTATTTAGAAAATACATATCATATATTAAATCCTAAGTACTCACCTGTGAAAACTCATGTCATACATTATATGGGAGACAAACTAATACCGCTAAGGCAGAAAATGATCCTTAATAATCACGAAACGCATATTAAACCCGTTTATTTTTGTGGTGTAGTCGGCACAAAGATTAGCCAAGCTTTCACACTCCACTGGGAGGCTTTTTCAATTACTTTTTGCAATAGTAGACATAAAAATGTCTACCATTGCCGTGAAAAAACCTCCCAGTGGAGTGCAAAAGCTTGGCGAATCTTTGTGCTGACCGGGGCCGGCCCGTGATATTGTTCATGCGTGGGCAAGGAGGAGGTATGGCCGCCTTTAGATGAAATTAAGATATTTTGTTACACACATACCTTCTGGATGTAGAAGTTTTCCTTAGTGAGTCATTTATTCTAGTGTTTCTCCCAATCAAGCACTTGTACATTATCCCATTTTGATCTACAACCACATGTTTGAATGTGTTGGGATAATGTAGTGTTTTGATGTTCACCCAGTCTTTTTTATATCGAAACTCTTGACATCTGTCCAATATATTCTTTATTAGTCCAATGGAATGCTATAAATGACATGTTTCCTTATATTTATGTCATTTTTGATGTATGAATTCAATCTGTTTGCCAATTTTGAAATCTTATTAGCGACTGAAGTAGTAATTCTAGTTTTTTTGGGTTTCAAAATTTTGTTGATGCAATTGTTAAGTCTCCAATAATTTTCTGATTAAATGTATTTGGTAGTGGTTTTATTTTTTCTCCTGACTTTTTGATATTTCTATCTCTTGGCTTACTTGACATAATACTTCCAAAATTATTTTCTTTGGATAGTTATTGTCTATCAAACCTTAGCCACATTGACCATTGCTTTGTGTTGAAACTCCTGTGAAGACAGTTGTTTAACTCTTCTAATTAGACTTCTTGCTGTGTTTATTTTCATCGATCTTATATGGGATGAATCATAGTTTTCAGTACAATGCTGGACTTCTTTTTTAAAGCTATGTTCAAATTTAAACTGGTTTTGTCCAATGTGAAGTTTTACATCTAGAAATTGTATGGTTCTCACTCTCTCTCTTCCTCTAATTCAAATCTGATGTTATCTAAATTATTGAACTGATTCAAAATCTGTTCTGCGATGGTAAGTCTGGAATAAAAAAATATCAAGATGTCATCAACATATCTTGCATATAATTGTAATGGCAGTACGTTTTGATCAAACACATTCTCCTCAAGAGCAGCCACATCAAACTCTGCCAACCTAGGGAAATCGCCGAACCAATTGATAGTCCCCTTCATTGTCTATAAAGCTCCTTTAATTTCAGTTATTGTAAACGTATAATTTTTTTTTCAGTTACGATTTTCAGCAAGTTTATTTACACATTGTTCATTTCTAATTTCTACACTCCTCAGAGCATGAATTTATGCCCCTCCTATGACCATTCCAGGAGGGAAACTGCCCTTCCTGCCCTCCTGGTAACTATGGCCCTGTTCACAACTTCCCCGGTATTGTTATTGTATAGCACCTGTAATACTTAATTTGATCCTGAACCTATTAGTAACACTTAATCATCACATTTTTTTGTGTTTTAATTGTTTCCTCTCACTTAAGCTGTGGCTGTACACCAAACTCACTGTGAAAATTTTATTACATGTTGCAGAGAATTGCAAGAAGTACTACTCATCTACATCAGAATTACAGTTGACCTTTGAGATACTGCCCCCTTTGAATAATGCTACTGCTGTTTCTGAATGGACTTACTCTCTACAAAACATCCCTTGATATACAGCCACATCCTTGGCATCTACCAACCGCCAATGTATATTACTGCACTGACCTGCCTTTCCCAACACAAAACATACTTGATGTACCATCACTTGAAAGCTGTGTGAGAATTTCCTTCCTGTTTTTTGGACAGTGATTCAATTCTGATGAAAAAATGAGAATCAGTGTCTTTTAGCATTAAGAAGTTTCTTTGAAGCACACTCGTAGGATGGCAATATTTCAAACACACTTGTTAAATTAGATTGCGCCCTGAAAACAACTGGATTGAAACCTAAAACACAAATAAAAATAGACAGTTTTAAAAGAAACTAAGATGTAAAATTATTTTGTGTAATGCCATTAATTTTCACTTGATAAAATTTCAGTTACATAACACAATTTTTATTCATTTCCTTAAAATTAAAACGCTAACTTTGTCTTTCTATTACGCACAGTAAATTTCTGCATTTAATGCAATGCAGAAGCTACCAAGATGTTACAGACACTTCAAATTACAGAACATATAACTTCACTTTTTTCTGATTAACACATCCTTAATTTAATGGTTATTATGATTTTCAGTGAACCACAATTAACAAAATTTGGTTTACCTAAAAATAATTGACAAATTTGATTTAATACCACCCTTGATGCAATGAAACAAATAGTGGCAAAACATCAAGGGTTGACTGTATATTAGATCCTTCAGAAATTTAAGCATGGCAAATCATGTCCATTTTTACACACGAGTTTTTGCAAAAGCCTGTCTAAACAAAGAATATTACTACTCAATCATTTAATGACTATGATCCTAAAATCGCTTGTGTAACATAGAACACCGCAACACACAAATCTTTGCCAAATGTGCAACATATAACATCACAACTCGTGAATCTTTGGCAGGTGTTTTCCAAATTCTTTTCCTCCCTAAAGATTAAGTGAAGATGGATTATTGATGGGTTACTATAGGAAGCTGTTGGCTTTGTAAGACCATTCAGATATTTTCTCTAAGACATCCATCTTAGATATCAATGGGAAATGAGTCCCATTGATATCAAAGATGATAAATGATGCAGTCCTATTGTAGTGGGCTAATTCAAGGAAGGCATGAGGAAAAGAAAAAATACCTACTCCAAATGGATTATTTCGAAATCATTCACACATTCAGTTGAGTCCAGTGCTTTGACTGTCAAAAGGGTTAAAAATCAGGGTGCATATAAAGACTGGTTACCTTTACAGGTGGCAATAATATTACTGATGCTTTTTTTTATCTGAGAAAAACTTTATATATACCTAGAAAGAGAGAGAGAGGGGGAGGGGGTCTTATACATGTACCTCTCATGTTCCCAGAACTCTTGTACATCTATATTTTATTTCATTTTCTTTTTAGATACCAGGATTATGTGGGTCTGTGAGAAATGCTCCAATGTAAATAGGAAATTTATTTTGTAAGTGTGTGCTATCCATATTTGAATATTCTACAACTTATTATTTATTAAAAATCAACAACTAATTGTAAGTAGACAGTTTCTTTCTATTTCTACCTTTGCAGCAATCATACAAGATAAGGTAGAAAGATTTAATTTTTCTGTGCTTCAGCAATATTAAAATAATTCCTATGAATGATTAATGTAAGAGCCCTGATAAGACTGAAAAAACACTCTTGTCACTTTGGTGCTAAGTGAAAAAACACTCTTGTCACTTTGGTGCTAAGTGAAAAAACACTCTTGTCACTTTGTCCTGATAAGACTGAAAAAACACTCTTGTCACTTTGGTGCTTTGGTGTAAAAAGCACTCTTGTCACTTTGGTGCTATATTAAAACAATCCCTATGAATGATTAATGTGATACTGCCTGATAAGACTGGACAGACAACTTCAGTCGCTTCAGGCTGAAGTTAAAAAGTGCAAAGTCATTTGTATAGAATATGCATGTCATTAAATAGTATCACATTATCTTATATGAATTTCTAATATTCATGCTTTTTTTTAAGTGTTGATTCTATGTACAGTCAACTCCGCTTATAGTGAACCTCTGCGGATTCGCATATTTCGTTCACTACGTCCGAGGTTCACTAAAACCAAAGTGTCTTCCCTTAACCTGAATTGAGAGGAATTGTGAGCAAGAAAATAAAATATGTACATATACATCTAAAAAAATATTTTTCTGTACATAGTGTATATTCCTTAAATAAAGTAAACAAAATTAATTTTACATTACCTTAATTAACATGAAAATAGTCTGTTATGTGCTGCTGCTTGCTGCAAACAGTTTTAATACATATTTTTTCTATGTCCGTTTCTAGTCTGTGCTTTTGCTACACTCCATTCTACACTTTCCACACATTCTAGGCCTACAATATTGTTCTCAACACATTATTTCAACTTTTTACAAGAAAGTTTGTTTTGAAATCAGTTACAATTTCATGTTACAAGTACATTCTTTTCTTTGAAGTTTTATATTTTAGGTTCACTATAACTGAAGTTGAGGGTTCACTATAAACGAAAATTTTAATGTACACTTCTGATGTTGCACATTAGGACCAATGATTTAGGTTCACTATAACCAAATGTTCACTATAACAGAGTTCACTATACCCAGAGTTGACTGGATCTAAGTATCCTGTGCTCAAATCCATGACAGAAGCTGAAACCATTTGAGCTTCAACAGTGTTTTATGCACATATGCTGCAAGAAGAAATTCTTCATGATGCAGTAAGTGTCTCTATTTTCAGTCTTGCAAGTTAAATTGTTGGTAAAGGCCCAGTGGCTCCAGCTATACAAAAATAATATTTCTAGAACAATGCCATCATATCTGGTAACTCATAGTCAAATATACTCTATTTTATTATTTTTATTTTGGGGTTTAATGACCAATGTGAGCAACTGTGTGGGCTATAAGCAGTTGCCCATCCCTAATTAAGGGTCACTGATTCCAGAGAAGGGAGAAAGCCAGTGCTGTAAGACAAACACATCACCCATACCTCATCCGTGATTCACACCATCATGGAAGAACGGTCGAAAGCCAGCACTTAGACCACTGCACCACAGTGGTGAAAAATATAGGCTATGACACAAAACTGAAATGCAAGCATTCACATGTTAAACTGCAGTCAAGAAGCAGATAGATCACAGTTAAGCAACAACAAAGTAGCAACTCAGATACAGCTGAATGAAACAGTTTGGTCATCAGTTATTTGGTTGGCAGCAAAAATGCCCGAGAGCTAAAAAAAAGGGGGGATGCCGAATAAAAGACGACGACGACGAGTTAAAACATGCAGAATAAGTTAGTTCCAAATCCAGGGCAACAATCCCTCGGGGCACGTTAATTAATCCAATACTAGTGAAACACTAAAACTCACTAGAGCTCCAATGATTTTAATAGTACACAAATTCAATAAAATAAAAACAAATAACCTCATGAGATCTTTCGAGTTTCCTAAAAACTCATCTTCAGATGAAATGCTGAATAGTAATACATAGTTTGATGAATAGAATTATGATTAAGCAGCCAAACTGCCAATAAAAATTAAAAAAATTAAGCATGCTGTACTTGAAAGCAAATGGAGTGTCATGATAATTACACATCAGTATGATCAGTAATTCTTCTGCAAGGTGACTTATTGGAAGTTTATGGGCAACAGCGGTCAGACTAGTATCTACCAAAAAATATACTAAGTGGGAGGAATACATTATAATCAGTGTCACAGTGAAATGGCAAGCCAACATATAAAGAACGGCAACTTAAATATAAGCTCACATAACAAAATCAACAGCTCAGGACTATGTCAATAAAGCCTGTACGACTGCCAGTATACACAGAGTGAATGAACTATACTCATACAGAAAAGTAATTGTAAGGACAATTTTGAACTTCCTGAAACAATTACAAAATAGTGCAGCAACAGACCCTAAAGTGCATATGTAAATACATTGTTTTTGATAACAAAAAACAACAAAAATCATGAAGTAAATAAAAATTAAAATTCAATATTATATTTAAAACTTTATGAACTTTTGATTCAGTTTACATAAAAAATAATGTTTGTTCTATTTGTATACAAAATTATACTTTCAATTATACATAATTTACAATACAAAAGCATTTGGCCCCAAGTAAAATAATTACCCTGGTTGGTAATTTATACATAGAAATAGGTTCTGATCATTTAAAACCTAACAAATATGTTGCCTTAATCTGTAAACTACCTCACAATTGAGGTATTCATCAAATACGTTTAACACGCAAATATTACCTAAAACAAATGCTGAATGTGTAACAGCTCCATTGGACATTAGATAAAATTTTGTGTTGGCAGTGAAAAAAAGAAAGCTATCATTTTTTCTTGCTGGCTTCTACAGCCCTTTCGTTGCAATCAATGATACTTAAGTTCAAACTAGCAATAACCATCTGCAACAAACTCAGAAGAGTCTTAGCTATGGAAATAGGCAGTGAGAGAAACAAGATTGCACGGAACACACCCATACCAAAGACAGGTACTGAAAGAAAAAGCAAAAAAAAAAAAAAAAAGGCATCAGATATAATATTTTCAAGTACAATGCAGTATTTTCAAGTACACGAACAACTATTTGATACAAACTGGCAGCAATTACAGCTAAATCACAATTTAATGTTGTTTCGTAAAGGGTTCTTAGTTACAAACATTAATAATAACTAACGAATATAGAGGACTTGAGGAACAGAGTGCCTTAAACTTTCCTTAGAAAAAGGATGCTAGATATGAGCTAGAATGTTCAATATAAAGAGAAGAATATGTCACCACCTGAGTACTGCTCACAAAAGTGGTGGGAGGAAAAACACCATGCAGGGGTCAGCCAGACCCAAGCAGACCCAGCATATAGCATCCACTTAACACCATCTCTAACACTCATTTGATTTTGAACATGACGTGTTGTCTAACCCATGTCAACATCGCAATTTGTGAGTGGTACATCTAACACCCACTCAAGATAGTAACCTTAACATGTTTCCTACCCCATGTCAGAAACTGCTGGCAGAGCAATTGCCAGTTTGTAGCTGCTCAACACTGTAGTCATCCCTACCTTCAGTCCCACAGCAGGACACTGACAGCAACACATCTCAGGGCACCAATCAGGTCATAGTCAGCTGTTTCCTTGAACAGTCTGTTCTAATGGCTTTGCACTCTGGTGAAGAACTTCTTAGTGAGTCAGTGGGTGAACTCACTTATCATCTCAACTTAGAGCAGGTCCTTTAGATCTCCAGTGTGAGTCCATCTAGGATCTCCAGTGATAAATCTGAGGGGGATCTGTTCATCACTGTCTGGATCATCATCTTCCAGTGCAAGCTCACACTAAGGTGGTATGGCTGAAGACTGGATGGACAGCTATTTTGTACATCATCACTTTGTGGTGACTGTGAGGGAGCTCCTCTTACAAATCAACAGTGCTGATGTCTTAAGGCTTGCTGTGGCTCTTTCCATAAGACAGAACTTGTTGGTATCCACAAAAAATGACTACAAAACAGATACACTGACTCATATCGATTTAAATTCCAGTTCCATTTGAAGAATTTTTATTTAATCTTCCTTTCCTAAGAAAAAGGGAGATTAAATGAAGATTTTGAAGATCTTCCATTCCATGGGAAAGCCTTGAGTGAGTGATCATATCGATTTGCAGCCCCAAGGTATTTTCTGGCAGTTAAAAATATGTTACCTATGGAAAACCCTGCTGGAGCAGGCAGTTATGCTCTCCGAAGGGTGCAAAAGAACAATTTTTATCTAAAGGGCTATACTGGCATGACAGCCACACGCCCAAATTACAAGATCTGTGAGTCCTAAGTACATGAGTTCCAACAAATAACATATCAAAAGATGTCTGATATTAAAAATTAAAATACCTTTCATAATTTTTTCATGTGAAATTAAATTTAATGATCTAAAATTTCCCTAACACCCACTTAGAAACAAACAGAGCAGTAGCAGTAAATTCTAACTCATAAATAGAAGTTTCATAGTAGGAATGAAAGAAACTTTTTAGCAATGTGTACTTTTACTGTCAACTGGTACACAAATTTGAAAGGAAAATAATAACTATGCATGCTAAATAGCTACTTCTTTTATAAGAATGGGATAAGATGAATCTAATACATCAATTTGTATTGAAAAAAAGCCACTTTACAATTCAATATAAATTTCTTTCTGATGAACAATACAGAAATATGAAAGTTGAAATGATTTCCTACTGCCCTCACTCTTTTCAGGCTACTTTTACTTGGACTTCATATTTTTCCTAGTTCTTCCTCAATCATGTAAACCTTCTTTCTTTCACAAAAGCAGGATAACCAGCTATTAGAGAAAGTATCAGCCAATCAGACTCAAGGGATTAACTAATTATCCAGCTTCTTCTTCTTCTCATCCAATTAAAACACTGATGAATAACATGCCAAATAATCTGCTGTATACAGAAGCAAGTAAATGACTGACTTTAATGCAATTAGTATTGGATATCTGCCCTAACTGCAATGAAAATCAGTGTACACATATGAATTGTGATTAATACTGAAGAAAAATTGAATATTTAGAATTCATAATGAAATTAACAATGGAACTAAAATACAAAAAATTTATAAAAGTATTTCAAAATTATATAAGTACCGTATTTCATTATGCTCATAGCTGAAAAAAATTTTTGGTGACCTAGATTGCTTCAGTGATACTATTTTACCAATTGTTTTGGCTCAGCTGATGAGATTTCCCCCCCCCCCCCTGTTTTACCATCGGCTGAAAAGGATTTTGTGTTGTTGAATGCATATCCAGTTACTCAGCAAGCATTTTAACCAACCCAAAAAATTTCCTTGGAATAAATACTTCCTTGACCAAATAAATATGCACATAAAACGTCACAAGATGCATTATAACTGCATTCATATGATACCACTATCTTCCTGACAACAATGGCTACAAATTATATTCCTATACATTAAACCATGCACATGACAAAAGAAAATCTGGTAATTTTTAAACAAAATTGTATGGTTCAATAATTTTTAATCTGTAAGGTTCAATAAATTTTGTAAGAAAAATAAACACCATTTGTTTTGTACAGCTCAATTTAATAAAATGAGGAAATTCTATGCATATGGAGTGTGATATACTGACTGCAAGAACTATCTTGGTATTAGCGTACTGAGTGTGCCAAGGAACGTGTTTGGTAAGGTCGTTACTGATAAAGTACGGGGTCTTACATCAGAGAAAGTGTGGGATGCTCAGAGCGGCTTCACTAACCAAATTTTTGCATTACGCATGATGATTGAGAAGTATCTGACTGTTGGTAAGAAAGTTTTTGCTGCCTTCATAGATTTAAAGAAAGCTTATGACCAAGTTAATAGGACACTTTTATGGAAGATATTGAATGAATATGGTGTTACTGGGAATCTACTTAATAGTGTAAAAGCCGTGTATGCTGGCAGTACAGCTTGTGTACGAGTGAATGATGTTTTATCAAAATGGTTTTCTATTGGTGCAGGAGTTAGACAAGGTTGTGTAATGTCACCATGGCTGTTTAATATATTTATGGATGTGTGCAAGCGTGACGCCAAAATAGATTATACTAGTTTATGTCTTGGCGATATCAATGTGTGCAGATTGCTGTATGCTGAAGGCACTGTCCTGTTGGCAGAGAGCAAAAGTGAGTTGCAGAGTATGTTGTCCCGGATGTACAAAGTTTGCATGAAATTCAAACTGGGTATAAATAAGAAGAAAACCAAAGTTATGGTTTTTGAGAGAGGAACGGGTAGTACTGAATGTTATGAAAGTCTAAACGGCACAATGATTGACCAGGTGAGTGAGTCTGTGTATTTAGGAAGCATGTTTGACAGAGGGAACAAATTGGATGGTGAAATGAGTAGGCGAGTGAATTCTTCATTGAAAGTCATGGCGGCTCTGGGAGGTTTTCACAGGAATGATGGCTTCTCAAAAGAGTCCCGCATGGCTGTGTATGGAAGTGTAATTGTTCCTACTCTGTTGTATGGCAGTGAAACCTGGGTGCTACAGGAGAAACGCAGGAGTCATTTGTGTGCTGGAGAAATGCGTTACTTATGGGGGGTTTGTGGAAAGACACGCTCTGATCGTGTGAGGAATGAAGATGTGTTGTAGTTGTGTGATGTGAAGCAAAATGTTGTTAGCAAGGTGGAGATTAATATGCTTTGGTGGTTTGGCCATGTTGAAAGAATGGAGTGGTGAGATGCTTACTAAGAACACCTTTTTAGCCCAAGTGGCAGGAAGGAAAGGCAGAGGAAGTTCAAGGAAGTCATGGGTGGATCAGATTCAGGGGTGTCTGCATGAGAAAAAGATTATGAGTATGAAGTATAGAAGATCTAGTGTACAGCATGTGATGGATGTCAGTGAAGCCCGAGATGTATGTCAAGATCGCTGTAAATGGATATACTGCAACAGTAAGTAAAAATTATCTGGTTGTTTGTATTTCTTTTTGGAGCTAATCTCTGAATCACAGTTTAGTGATATGTATGTATGTAGAGTGATACAGTCCTGTTGGCAGGGAGCAAAAGTGAGTTGCAGAGTATGTTGTCCTGGATGAACGAAGTTCATATGAAATTGAAACTGAGCATATATACGGGAAAAACCAAAGTTATGGTTTTTGAGAGAGGAACAGTTAATACTGAATGCAAGATAAGTCTTAATGGCACAGAGATTGACAAGGTAAATGAGTTTGTATATTTAGGAAGCAAGTTTGACAGAGAGAACAAATTAGATGGAGAAATTAGTAGGCGAGTGAATTCTTCATTCAAAGTCATAGGAGGATTTCACAGGAATGATGGATTCTCAAGAAAGTCCCGAATGGCTGTGTGTGAAAGTGTAATTGTTCCTACTCTGATGTACGGCAGTGAAATCTGGATACTGCATAAAAGACACAGGAGTTGTTTGTGTGCTGGGGAGATGTATTACTTACAGGGGGTTTGTGGTAAGACACACTCAGATCATGTGAGGAATGAAGATGTGTTGCAGATGTGTAATGTGAGGCAAAATGTTGTTAGTGAAGTGAAGGCTAATCATTCTTAGGTGGTTTGGCCATGTTGAAAGAATGAGTGATGAGATGCTGACCAAGAGAATTGTTTCAGCCCAAGTGGCAGGGAAGAAAGGTAGAGGAAGGGCAAGGAAATAATAAGAGAACCAGAATCAGGAATGTCTGCATGAGAAAAAGATTATGAGCATGGAGTACAAACGGTCTTGTGATGGATGTTAATGAAGCTCGCAATGTGTGCTGAGATCATTATAAATGGAGACATTTGATACACCAACAGTTAGTAAATTCTAGTTCTGTCAGTTAAATGTTTACTTGGAAGACGTTTTTCTTTGACGAGCTAACCTCTGAATCTCAGAGAACAGCTTAATGATGTGATGTGATGTGATATGACGTGTGTGCGTGTGTGTGTGTAGTGTAGTGTGATAAATCATACAAGCACACCATCTGCTGGTCTCATCATTGTAGTTCAGTACAAACATGTTTTGTAAGACTTGGTTGTTCTGCTCAACTACAGACAATGGGTATGCTTCTTTATCATATTTGTCATTCTTTAGATACAAAATATATTTTGAAGGCCATTAAAGATTTTAAAATGTATACAGTAGGGCAGTCATACAAGCTTATCTTATTGAATTCTTCATGAGAACATGCAGTAATCATGGGCACATTACATAGGAAAATTTTTACACTGCTTCACTGAAGTACAAGCAAATTTTTAAAAAAATAATCTAAATTTTTGATAAATGTAAAAAAAAAAAAAAATAACAACCAGTATGAGATTTTACCATGTTTAATTCATTCTCATCAAGAACAGCAGTGCAGGATATCACCTAATAGTGAGAGCATGACCCCAAAGTGGATGTAAAATCACAAATTATGAAAGGGAGAAATTTTATAAATAAAGGAGGATAGCACACAATTAAGAATATAAGTCTTCTGAGCTATTATTATACTCATTGTAAATTCATTTTTGGTACACAGACAATTCCATTTTTAAACCAAAATGGATTTCAGGTTTTCTTTCACATGGTTTTAATATAATACATTTACCAATGTACAAAGTTTCTGCAATGCAAACATTTGCTGAAAACAATTACCCTTCTCCTATGACCAGAAAAAAAGAAATATCTAAACAAAAATCCCTCTAAAAACTGTAGCATTAAACTAACTAGAAAAGTTACTTACCATAAAGGTTAATTTTAAAAACTACAAAGAATCACAAAAAGGTTATAAGTTAGACTTATTCCAGCACTTAAATGTAAAATTAACAAATTCTTCCCCACCACAAAATGAAAGGACAACATTCTATTTCAAAAAGTGCAGTTTACAGTGTAAACTGCAATTATAGGGGAACCTATGTAAGAAAACCTGGGGGACAAACTTAAAACTGGAGTAGTAGAACATGAAGCAGCTATAAAAAATGTTACCAGTAAAAACAGGACTTGACAAACAAATTCAAAATACTGGATATTCAATTAACTGGGACTCCATAAAAATTATATCTTGACGGACAGTACATTATGAAAAAGAAGTTAGAGAAGGCATAGATTTTGTAGCTATCACTGTAATTTTATTATCTTCTGGTTAGTCTGAACTGCTATACTGGCAAAAGGCTACAGCATGCATAAACTTTTTATCTGGGAATCCCATTTTGCATACAGAATGTCTCACACACTAATTATTAACTAGTAGCAGAGCCTAACACAACCAGTGTCCCAGTGGTTCTCTCGAGGAAGGGGGGGAGTCTGGGTCCTACCCATGAGGTATCACTTTGTCTTCCATTCTTTGTTATTGGCTGCTTACAATAAACAATATAATTTCCTTTGTCTGAAAGTATGTCCCACTTTGGTGGCACAGTGGAAAGAGCGCTTGCCTGTTATTAATTGTCGAATCCCTGCCTCAGTCAATGCACTTTTTTTTATTGTTGTAATTTTCATGAAATGTACTTTCACATTTGGACATCACAAACAAAAAGACACTTGGTTATTGAAACTTACTTTAAATGTCTTATTTTCTCCTGTCATTATTTGATGGGCTTTGACCTAGTTTTTAAATATATTTGTATATGTTTTTTAATACATACACTTATACAGTATATACAAAGGCCATTCCATAAAACATGAGAGTATTTTTTTTGAGTTGGCAACAGTGTGAAGGGGAAAAATAACCACACAGACGACTAACTGAATTAAGGAAGTATCTACGGCAACAATTATTAGCCGTGGCAGACAATTCTGGTTTTGTTATTGCGCAGTTGTTTAAGGCAAGGTTAATAAACAGTAAGGTTTGCTCATCCCGCCTCCCTCACGGCAGAAGTACCACTCCCTTACGTAGTGAGGTCACTATACAGGACAGGGCAGCCAACAGGATATGTAGACCGTTGATATCACTAAGGCATTCACCAAAGAAATATCAACCATTTTTTATATAACAGGATTTGAATCTGAAAACTTGCAACCAAGATGTAATGCAAAAAAAAGCACATCTGAAAAACATGCAGGTAAAACTAACAGCCTTGTGAATACTTTACTTAGAATAAAGCAAGATGTGTGCAATATTTTTTCAAGCATGTTTAATCTAAATAAGATGTTGGCATGGCACTAAGGAAAATGCAAGGATAATGATCATACAATTTAAGTTTTACTATATGAAACTGTCATATTGTTTTTAAAAAAATTCAAAAGAAGGAAAAAAATCAAAAGATTAAGTTACTGGAATCTCATAAAGACATTTCTTTATGCCAAACAAATAAAACTTCAGAAACATTCCACGAACTAGCTTAATTGAAAAAATGGAAATTAATTTCATTAAATGGTAGGTTTTCTTTTTTTTTTGTAATTAATCGTTTAATAGAAAAGTTAAAATAATGGATTTAAATTTATTATTTTATTTTCGTCATATTTTAATCTCTAATTTTTGAGAACTTTAAGATACCGATTGTTTCCAGGAACCAACAAGTCATCTTGCCGTGCACACCAGCACGTATCTATGCGGTCCATAACTTCAAGTAGTGATATGCTCTTCTGGAAACAATTCTTAATGTTATGGCACCTGCAATACCAGCAAAATTTCAAATGATACTCCTTTTTTCTTTTTGGCTTAACAAAACCCTTATCTGTCCTGGTGCAACCTTTTTATGCTGATTATTCTGTTGTTGTTGTTGTTTTCATTTTCCTGTAACCTTCACAATTCTAACAATTCTTTCTGCATTTCATTCTGTTTTCTTTTCAAAACTTTCACATGCAAATTTAGACTATGGCTTGAAGAGCTCAAAGATAGTATCTGTATCTTCAGCTTTTCATTTTCCTTCATCGAAACTTCATTTACCTTCACAAAAAAATCTTCTTTTCCTTCCATAAAATTTAACTTTTTGTTTTCTGATCTTTTATACATATGATTTCAGTATTTTAACCATCGGCACTCAATGTGTGTTCCAAAATGTTTTCTTCACTGTCGGAGTATTCTGCATTATCAAATCACGAACAGAATCAGCTCTTTTCTTTTTCTCCTGTCTGTTCTTCCTGTCTGAATTAGAATTTACATGAGTGTCCCGGAAGATTTAAACTTGGTACAGCAGTGTCTTTTAGCGTTTTGCAGACAGGCAAACCCAGAAGTTCATTCGTTAAATCACGTTTGTAGTGTTCCTCGGGAAAATGTTCGAACAAATAGCTGAATTCATTTCCTTGAAACTGTCAGCTCATTTGCACCTCAATTTGCACGTTTTGCCAAAGCCCTCTAGAAAAATCAATGATCATGAATGCCATTCTTTCTGGTTTTCGAATAATTATTTGGACATTTTACTATCGCACAACCACTAGGCATATTCAGTGTTTTCGGTTTTCACGTATAACCAGGAAAAAGCAAATTAGTTTGCTACAGAAACAGAGCTTCAAATTGTTCAAAGTGAGGTACAATGTATAATACCTTTTAGACCATAAGAATGGGAGCAAGCAGCCTTAAGAGGCCACAGTGTGGGGAGGTAGGAGCTGTCCTGGACCGTGACATCATTAAGATGACCCCCGAGACAGTGACCACCGGAAGTGTCGGATAAGCATAACCTTGGGGTCTACTAACCTTGGCACTCCCCTACCTCACAATCATAGCTGTTGACAACACTCTGGTAATCTGTTATACATTCACAGCGTGTTCAAGGTCAAGCTTTTCTCCAAACGATATAGATGGCTATTATTTTTTTGTTTTGTTCTTTCCTGAAATTTTGGGGTTGTGTTTTATTTACGGTGGGGAAAGGTAAATACCCTTCGCTTAATTTTCTGTAGGTGTAGACACACCCACCCCACTGTACACTCAGTTGCAAAGAAAACCACACTCCACTGCTGGTGATATATACAATCGTTGAAAAAAGAAAGCGAAGCATCCCGAGAAAGTCACTCAATCCTGATGAAACTTTGCCTGCAATTACCTCAGGGCCAAATATGCAAATGATTAAAAAATAATGACCAATAACGAAATAGTGGTCCTCCACAGCGCATGGGATCCGCGCATCGAGGAGGGTATATCAAGAGCAAAGTTCTCACTCAGGGACAATTGTGACAGCGGATTGCGGTTGCATTAACCTCCAAGGACTGTGAGAATGCCTCAACGTTGGATCTGCGCACAATACGAGCAGTTGAGCGAGTTTGAGAGAGGACATATAATTGGGCTGAGAGGCTGGTTGATCAAATCGCCGTATTGCCAGGTATTGGGTCGGAACGACGCGGCAATCGGACGTTGTTGGTGCCAGTGAGTTGAAGAAGGCACAACCCAGCGGTATGCTGGCAGTGTTTGACTAAGGGCAACGACAGAATGCGAAGATCGAGCGATTGTGAGAGCCGCACGAACAGAATGGAATTCGTTGCTTTCAACCAACCTTGACCATGTTGCGTCGTCTACAGGTACGCAAATGGCCGCCCGAACCATTGCCATACGACTTGCGGCATGGGCACTATATTCAAGGAGACCACTCCACCACCTATCATTGACCAGCGAGTATCGCCGTCACTGTTGCAAAGTTGTTGGGCCCGATCAACGTGGGAGTGTCGATTGGCATCGTGTTGTCTTCAGTGATGAGTCATGGTTTGCACTTAGAGCCGATGACCAGCTCGTACATGTCTGGAGATGAGCCGGTGAGCACACGGATCTTGTCTTAACCTTGAAACGACACATCGGGAGTTACTCTAGGGAGCCATTTCCTACTATAGCCGGACACTCTTGGTAGTTCTCCGTATCACTCTCACGGCAAAACGGTACGTTGACTTTTTCCGACCTGTTGTATTGCCATTCCTGTCGCAGCATCACCAAGCAATTTTTCAAGAGAATAATGCCTGGCCACACACACGGCCTGGCTCTGCAAGGCCCGACTCCGTAATGTTGACACCCTTTCATGGCCAGCCTGATCCCCTGACCTCTCACCGATCAAACATGATGGGATGCCCATCCCGGAATGTAGGTGAACTGGCCCGCAATTTGTTCACCATCTGGCATGCTATACTTCAGGACAGTATCTGTGAACTGTATGTGTCTAATGTCATGCTGGGTAACCTCTTGTATCCGAGCCAGAGGTGGTGCTACAACGTGCTGACTTGTTTCACTCGCGTAGCAGTTTTATCTGAATAAATGGCCCAACTGCTCTGGAATTTTAATAATCTCCTTTTTTTCCTTTCCTATACATGTACGAGGGTCGATCAGAAAAAAAAGGTTGCATGTTCGAGTAGGAGCAAGGAAAACTCACCAATTAAGAAGTGTTTTGTGCGAGGTGACAAATCATATGAAGCATCCAACAGCTGAAGATGGTACTGACGGACGAATGGGCAAAGTTACTGCAAAAACTGTGCAAAGTATGGACAGACTGTGCTAATCGGGCATTGACGTTAACGTCGGTGATCATATGCCGTACTGAAGACCTCCTCTTCCCTTCGCACCATCTTTGGCAATGGTATATCTGTATCATGATACCCATTGCCGTGTAGCCAATTCTGAATAAAGTTCTAATATATACTTTAGTATCTGCAATTGTGTCGGTGTTGTTTCTGTCATCATTTCGGTAAATAATATATGGTTTGAATTTCACATATCCAGGCCGTTGATGCTACAGATCAAAACCCGGCTTGTTCGAGTAGGAGCAAGTTTTGCATACATACATACATATCACTAAGCTGTTCTCTGAGATTCAGAGGTTAGCTCCAAAAAGAAATACAAACTTCCAGATATTTTTACCTATTGTTGTCGTATCAAACTTCGCCATTTACAGCGATCTTGACATACAACACGTGCTTCACTGATATCCATTACACGCCGTACACAAGATCTTTTATACTTCATACTCATAATCTTTTTCTCATGCAGACACCCCTGAATCTGATCCACCCATGTCTTCTTTGGCCTTCCTCTGCCTTTCCTTCCTGCCACTTGGGCTGAAAATATTTTCTTAGTAAGCATTTCATCACTCATTCTTTCAACATGGCCAAACCACCGAAGCATATTGGTCTCCACCTTGCTAACAACATTTTGCTTTACATCACACAACTGCAATACATCTTCATTCCTCACACAATCAGATCGTGTCTTGCCACAAACCCCACGTAAGTAACGCATTTCTCCAGCACACAAACGACTCCTATGTTTTTTCTGCAGTACCCAGGTTTCACTGCCGTACATCAGAGTAGGAACAATTACTGTTTCATACACAGCCATGCGGGACTCTCTAGAGAACCCATCATTCCTATGAAAACCTCCCAGAGCAGCTATGACTTTCAAAGAAGAATTCACTCGCCTACTGATTTCACCATCCAACTTGTTCTCTCTGTCAAACATGCTTCATAAATACACAAACTCACTCACCTGGTCAATCACAGTGCCATTTATACTTACATTACATTCAGTGCTACCTGTTCCTCTCTCAAACACCATAACTTTGGTTTTTCCCTTATTTATACTCAGTTTGAATTTCATGCAAACTTCGTGCATCCGAGTCAACATACTCTGCAACTCACTTTTGCTCTCTGCCAACAGCACAGTGTCATCAGCATACAGCAATCTGCACACACGGATATCACCAAGACATAAACCACTATTATCTATTTTGGCCTCACGCATGCATGCATCCATAAATATATTAAACAGCCATGGTGACATTACACAACCTTGTCTAACTCCTGCACCAATGGAAATCCATTTTGATAAAACACCATTCACTCGTACACAAGCTCTACTACCAGCATACATGGCTTTTACACTATTAAGTAGATTCCCAGTAACACCATATTCATTCAATACCTTCCACAAAAATGTCCTATTGACTCGGTCGTAAGCTTTCTCTAAATTTATGAAGGCAGTAAAAACTTTCTTCCCAACAGCCAGATACTTTTCAATCATCCTGCGTAATGCAAAAATCTGGTTAGTGCAGCCTTTACCAGGCATAAAACCACTCTGAACATCCCACACTTTCTCTGATGTAAGACCCCGTACTTTTTCAATAACAACCTTACCAAACACTTTCCCTGGCACACTCAGTAGGCTAATACCACGATAGTTCTTGCATTCAGTCTGATCACCTTTTCCCTTATACAAGGGAACAATGATAGCATCCTTCCAATCCCGAGGGACTATTCCTAACTCCCAGCACAACTGGCAAACTTCAGTTAACCAGTCAATTATAGAGTCACCACCATACTTCAACATCTCTGCAGTTATGCCATCAACTCCTGGAGCCTTACCATTCTGAAGAGATTTTACAGCTTTGCACACTTCTTCTCTTGAGATCCCTCCTGTGCTTTCATCCCTCATTGTGACATCATCTGCATCTGTCTCAGAATCATTTTTGCTCTCCTGATCTAATAACTCACAGAAGTATACGCCCCATCCGTCACTTAACTCATTGGGCTCCCATATCATTTCCCCAATCTCATTCTTCACACAAATTACAACTTTGTTTCCCCTATTTTTCCTGAGTCTCGTGTACTTCCAGAAGGACTTTTTATCTTTCCAAAAAGCCAGTTCATGCCTTTCCACTTTCTCTTTCCTATCTTTTGCCTTAATGTGGCGAACCAGCTTAGCAGCTTCACGCTTCTTACAGCGATATTCATCCACAGAGACTCTACCTTGCAACATCCCCAAATAGGCTTCCTTCTTTTTCTTTACTGCCTCATCAATCTCACTATTCCACCAAGCATCACCACTGTTTTTACCCACTATTGTGGTGCCACAAACCTCTTTAGCAGCAGTAACAACACAGTTCTTAAAACATTCCCACTTCTTTTCTACATCCCTCTCACAAGATTTCAGATCCTTCAGTCATTCTCTGAGTAAGTCAGAATACCGCTGATGATCTTCAAGGAGCCTATCAACCTTTATTCTTTCTATACTGGGTCTCTTCCTATTCCTTTTCCTCCAACCAACATTAAGTTTCACTCGTGACACTACCAAGTAATGATCAGAACCAACATCCGCAACTCTCATCACACAGGCGTCAACAACTAAGTTTTCAAACGCTGATCGTAAACAACAAAATCTATCACACTCTTTTGACCAAGAGTACGATTTTCCCAAGTATATGTGTGTATATACTTGTGGTTGAAAACTGTATTAGATACATACAGATCATTCTCAATGCAGAGTTCAATTAATCTTTCACCATTATCATTCACACAAGGATCATTAAACTTACCCAGAACATTGTCAGAAATTGCATTCTGCACACCTACTCTAGCATTGAAATTCCCTGCTATTATAACTTTTTCTTTAGCACCAAACTGGCTCAAAACAGCTTTTAGCTCATTCCAGAAATCTTCTTTCTTATCAGAAGGTTCCGAGTCACAAGGAACATACACTACAACAATTACAATTCTCTGAAGTTTCACTTTCAAACGGATCCAGAGAATTCTCTCACTTATGCAACTATAGTGAATCAAGTTGTTCTTCATCTTTTCACTTAAAATCACACCTACACCAGCCTGTCCTCTCATATTATCCAATACTCCAGACCACACACTCACCGTGCCATTCACTTCTTCTACCCCAATTTCCTTCTTTTTGGTTTCACTTACACACAGCACATCCAGTCTATACTTATTCATCTCCTCAATCACCTCACTCATCTTGCCATTTATACCTCTAGTATTCCATACACCAATCTTACATTCACTCAGCCGAGATCGCTTTCTCATACGCCGTTTAGAAAGTCCAGGTCGATTCCGTGGTGGACCGTCCTTTTCAAGTGTGGTAGGTCCACCATATCCCACACTTGAGTCATTCTTAATATTTCTTTTTGTCTTTTTAATCAGGTAAGTACATCAGTGTGGGGGTTTAGCCCACAGCTGAGGGTTCCAGTTGGTCATTCAACCTAAAGATTCTGGAACAAAACCCAGTGAGTTGGGGTCTTTTCGCCAAAGTCACACAGAACTAACTTGCACCTCTCCAAGATTCACAGAGGCCCTAGTTGCTGTTGTGTGTGCCATTGTTACCACAGAGCGCCCCAAGGAGGCAAACCCATCGCTCACTACGACCGCCCGCTCTTAAGTTTTGTGCACCATTGTATATACACTGAAGAGCAACTGAATTAGAGATACCTGTCTAGTAACGTGTTTCGTCCTGATGACGGCGGCGATTTGTCTCAGCATGGACTCGACAAGACACCGGAAGCGTTGGGAAGCCATACGGATCCACGACCCCTGAACAAGCTCCCACAGTTCACGAAGATTTGATGGAGGGTCAGAGCCTCGAACATCTCTCTCGATGGCATCCCAGATGTGCTCGATGGGATTGAGGCCAGGTGACCTAGCTGGCCAAAGAAGCGAGGTCACGTCGGTGGAGTGTTCATCCAACCATTCGGATACAATTCGGGAGTGATGTCAAGGTGCATTGTCTTGTTGCAGGATGAGGTCTCCAGTGGGATGTTGAAGACACACAAACGGGAGTAATTGTTGTTCCAGGATATCCCGGTAACGTTAACCTACGAGGGACAATGTTACACGTACCAGGTGTCCTATTTCAGTCCATGTAAACAGTCCCCAGACCAGAATGCCAGTCCCACCAGCTTGAAGAGTACCCTGCTGGCAAGAAGGATCCATCGCTTCATGTGTTTTGCGCCGTACTCGTATCCTGCCATCCGCGTGTACCAAAGTGAATCTCGACTCATCAGTCCAGGCAACATTTTCCCACATGTCTAGGGTCCAGTGGCGATGTTTCTGCGCCCATGCTAATCTGTGATGTGCGGTCAGCAACGACACCATCGTGGGACGAATACTTCTGTACCTCACAGCGAAGAGATCTTTCTGGATGGTGTGGCTGCTTACACGTTTTTGTGCACCAGCGTTAAATTGCCGAGTGATTTCTTGCATTGTGGCCCGTCTATCCTCTGTTACAATGCAAGCTAGCTGACGATGACCCCGCTCATCCACACGCAGTTGACCATGGCAGTTGGCTTTTGCAGGGATGGTTGTACCAGATTCGATGTACTCACGGTGCACCTGTGACACAGTGGCTCATGAAAATCCCAGTTCCTGCACGACCAACTGGAACCTAAAGATTCTGGAACAAAACCCAGTGAGTTGGGGTCTTTTCGCCAAAGTCACACAGAACTAACTTGCACCTCTCCAAGATTCACAGAGGCCCTAGTTGCTGTTGTGTGTGCCATTGTTACCACAGAGCGCCCCAAGGAGGCAAACCCATCGCTCACTACGACTGCCCGCTCTTAAGTTTTGTGCACCATTGTATATACACTGAAGAGCAACTGAATTAGAGATACCTGTCTAGTAACGTGTTTCGTCCTGATGACGGCGGCGATTTGTCTCAGCATGGACTCGACAAGACACCGGAAGCGTTGGGAAGCCATACGGATCCACGACCCCTGAACAAGCTCCCACAGTTCACGAAGATTTGATGGAGGGGGTCAGAGCCTCGAACATCTCTCTCGATGGCATCCCAGATGTGCTCGATGGGATTGAGGCCAGGTGACCTAGCTGGCCAAAGAAGCGAGGTCACGTCGGTGGAGTGTTCATCCAACCATTCGGATACAATTCGGGAGTGATGTCAAGGTGCATTGTCTTGTTGCAGGATGAGGTCTCCAGTGGGATGTTGAAGACACACAAACGGGAGTAATTGTTGTTCCAGGATATCCCGGTAACGTTAACCTACGAGGGACAATGTTACACGTACCAGGTGTCCCCTTTCAGTCCATGTAAACAGTCCCCAGACCAGAATGCCAGTCCCACCAGCTTGAAGAGTACCCTGCTGGCAAGAAGGATCCATCGCTTCATGTGTTTTGCGCCGTACTCGTATCCTGCCATCCGCGTGTACCAAAGTGAATCTCGACTCATCAGTCCAGGCAACATTTTCCCACATGTCTAGGGTCCAGTGGCGATGTTTCTGCGCCCATGCTAATCTGTGATGTGCGGTCAGCAACGACACCATCGTGGGACGAATACTTCTGTACCTCACAGCGAAGAGATCTTTCTGGATGGTGTGGCTGCTTACACGTTTTTGTGCACCAGCGTTAAATTGCCGAGTGATTTCTTGCATTGTGGCCCGTCTATCCTCTGTTACAATGCAAGCTAGCTGACGATGACCCCGCTCATCCACACGCAGTTGTCCATGGCAGTTGGCTTTTGCAGGGATGGTTGTACCAGATTCGATGTACTCACGGTGCACCTGTGACACAGTGGCTCATGAAAATCCCAGTTCCTGCACGACTTCCGAGATGGAGTGACCCATTTCTTGGGCCCTGACAATTTGCCCACGATCAAATGCACTTAGATCCTTCGTCTTACCCATACTGTGACTGACTCTTACTGATTCCTGTCGCATCACTCCTTATATAGCCGGATTGCTGTATATGTCATGTCGTTTCCGTTTACAGGGCCGCCCACAGCGCCACATTTGCATAACGCCAGCTGTCTCTAATTCAATTGCTCTTCAGTGTATATACATATATCCATACAGGGTGTTTCACAGAAAACTATCACATTTCATGTTTGTTTTATTTCAGCAGGAACAAAGTTAGTAGACTCCAAGGTTATGCTTAGCCGACACTTCCGGTGGTCACTGTCTCGGGGGTCATCTTCGTGACGTCACGGTCCAGGACAGCTCCTACCTCCCCACACTGTGGCCTCTGAGGCTGCTTGCTCCCATTCTTACGGTCTAAAAGCTATTATACATTGTACCTCACGTTGGACAATTTGAAGCTCTGTTTCTGTAGCAAACTAATTTGCTTTTTCCTGGTTATACGTGAAAACCGAAAACACTGAATATGCCTAATGGTTGCGCAATAGTAACATGTCCAAATAATTATTCGAAAACCAGAAAGAATGGCATTCATGATCATTGATTTTTCTAGAGGGCTTTGGCAAAACGTGCAAATTGAGGTGCAAATGAGCTGACAGTTTCAACGAAATAAATGCAGCTATTTGTTCGAACATTTTCGCAAGGAACACTAGGAACATGATTAAAGAATGAACTGGGTTTGCCTGTATGCAAAACGCTAAAAGACACTGCTGTACTAAGTTTAAAACTTCCGGGACACTCGTGTAAATTCTAATTCGGACAGGAAGAACAGACAGGAGAAAAGGAAAAGAGCTGATTCTGTTCATGATTTGATAATGCAGAATCCTCCGTTAGAGAAGAAAAAATTTGGAACACATGTTGAGTGCTGATGGTTAAAATACTGAAATCGTATACATAAAAGATCCGAAAACAAAAAGTGAAATTTTATGGAAGGAAAAGGGGGTTTTTTTGGTGAAGGTAAAGGAAGTTTCGATGAAGAAAAATGAAGAGCTGAAGATAGAGATACTATATTTGAGCTCTTCAAATCATAGTCTAAATTTGCAAGTGAAAGTTTTGAAAAGAAAGCAGAATGAAATGCAGAAAGAATTGTTAGAGTTGTGAGGGTAACGGGAAAATGGAAAAAAAAAAAAAAAAAAAAGGATAGTTTGGAATTTTACTGATATTGCAGCTGCCATAACATTAAGAACTGTTTCCAGAAGAGCATATCACTACTTGAAGTTATGGGACTGTATAGATATGTGCTGGTATGCACAGCAAGATGACTTGTCAGTTCCTGGAAACAATCAATATCTTAAAGTTCTCAAAAATTAGAGATTAAAATATGACAAAATGAAAAGAAATATTTTAAATCCATACTTTTTACTTTTCTATTAAGCGATTAATTACAAACAATAACCTACCATTTAATGAAATTAATTTCCATCTTTTCAATTAAGCTAGTTCGTGGAATGTTTCTGAAGTTTTTATTTGTTTGGCATAAAGGAATTTCTTTATGAGATTCTAGTAACTTAATCTCTTGATTTTTCTCCTTCTTTTGAATTTATTTAAAAACAATATGACAGTTTCATATAATAAATCTTAAAATGTATGATCATTATCCCTATATTTTCCTTAGTGCCATGCCAACATCTTATTTAGATTAAACAGATTTGAAAAAATATTGCACACATCTCGCTTTACTCTAAGTAAAATATTCACAAGGCTGTTAGTTTTCCTGCATGTATTTCAGATGTGATTTTTTTTGCATTACATGTTGGTTGCAAGTTTTCAGGTTCAAATCCTGTTTAAATAAAAAATGGTTGATATTTCTTCGGCGAATGCTTCAGTGATATCAACGGTCTACCTAGGTTGTCTGCCTCATTCGGTACAGTGACGTCACTATGTAAGGGAGCGGCACTTCTGCCGCGAGGGAGGCGGGATGAGCAAACCTTACTGTCTATTATTAACCTTGGTTTAAGGTACGTCTGCATTTTGCCATACAGCTATGGAAGTGAGTGATTCAGAGTTAAGAAGTGAAATGCGTTGTGCGATAAAATTTTGCTATCATTTGTGTAAAACAGCTCCAGAAACAGTTGATTTAATTAAAAAGCTTACAAAGATAAATATTTGGGTGAGTCAATGATTTTTATAAGGCACCATGATTTTTAAAAAAGGGCGCTTGTCAGAAGAACTCGCTCCTAGGCTTGGTCGACCTGAAAGTGCTGTTACGGAATGTATCGTTAACACTGCTTGGGCAATCCTACAAGAAGATCGACGAATGATGTGTGAAGACATAGCGGCGTCAACTAATATTTCAAGAACATCGGCATTCCGCATTCTACATGACAAATTACTGCTGCATCGTGTGTGTTCCAGTTGGGTACCTCATCACCTGACGTGAGAACAATTGCTAGCCAGCGTTCAGATGTGTCATGAGTGGAAACAAATTATTGCAAACGATCCAAACTTTCTAAACACAGTAATAACTGCCAATGAAACATGGGTCCACTATTTTGATCCTCTCACAAAGTGTGCAACGACTGTCTGGAAACACACAGGCTTGGCTCCTCCAAAAAAAAGTCCGCCAAACCAAATCAGCTGGGAAAGTGATGATGATAATTTTCTTTGATCATAAAGGTGACGTCTACCAGCATGCCATTCCTCGACAAATTACTGTCAATGCTGAGAATTACATTTCAGTCTTGAAACATCTGTGACGACACATATCGAATAAGCAACCGGAACGGGTGGGAAAATGGACCCTAGACCATGATAACGCCCACCCACCTGTGGCTGCTTGTGTTCAACAGTTTCTTACAAAATGCAGTATTGAAATCATGCTACAGCCTGTTTATAGTGCCGACCTCGCCCCGTGCGATTTCTGGTTGTTTCCAACAATGAAAGAGAAGTTCCGTGGCGCAACATTCAACACAGATGCTGATGTTATTTGAGCTGTACAGGGGGTCGGCTAAAGCAACTTCCACAAAATGCCTTTGCCACATGTTTTGAAAAGTGGACTGAACAATGAGACCGTTGCATATCATCCAAGAGAGATACTTTGAGAAAGAATAACATATAATTTGCTGTTTCTATATTTCTTCATTTTTGTGTGATTTTACTCTGTTTTTATGGAACGGCCGTTGTATATTTTACGAATAACTGAAAACACACTTTTATATGGCATCCCAATATTTTGGGAGATCTTTTCTCCAGTGTATTTTTATTTGCAGTTTTAAGATTCTGGGGCATCCCCATCAAGAAACCCTGGGTTTCTTTGCTTAAAAATGCATGTGAACAGGCGTGCTTGAGCACAGTCTGTGGTTACTAATGGGCATATTTTGGGGGAACTATTATGGTCTGAAATGTAAAGATCATTTGGGGCCTTTTAATTTGAAAATACATTTTACTTCCTGTTCCCATATTCCCATAGCATAATCATGGTGACAGGTGATGTATGGCAAAAAATTTATTTTGTTCCTTCAGACAAAAACAACATCCCAAAACCCATTATATCTCATGTGATTCTAACATAAAGTTCACATACAATTACGTGACCACAAGGTTCTTCAGGAAGACACTTTAACGTCTGTAAATTCTGTTTTACACGTTCTGTAAAGTGGATACAGTCTGTGGTGGTGTATTAACTTATTCAATTAAGATATAAATCGGTTAGAAGTCCTAAAGATGTTACTTATGGAAGTGCGTGTTCAGTCCAATGTCAGTAGTTATTGAGTTTATTTGTCCAAAGTTGTATCTTGCTTCAATATGGTCAGTTGTTAGGGTTAGTTCGAGAGCCATTTCGTTATAAGTTGTACCCTACTTTGGATATGTCCAGATGTTAGGGTTAGCTCCGTTCTGGCTGTGTCGACATCATATTGAATGGGCAAAAGGTTTCCAGATAATAATTAAAGATTCTTGATAATAATTAAGTAACTCTTAACTCAAGAATCTTTAATTATTATCTGGAAACCTTTTGTCCATTCAATATGATGTCGACACAGCCAGAACGGAGCTAACCCTAACATCTGGACATATCCAAAGTAGGGTACAACTTATAACGAAATGGCTCTCGAACTAACCCTAACAACTGACCATATTGAAGCAAGATACAACTTTGGACAGAGAAACTCAATAACTACTGACATTGGACTGAACACGCACTTCCGTAAGTAACATCTTTAGGACTTCTAACCGATTTATATCTTAATTGAATAAGTTAATACACCACCACAGACTGTATCCACTTTACAGAACGTGTAAAACAGAATTTACAGACGTTAAAGCGTCTTCCTGAAGAATCCCAAAACCCTTTTTAATCCTCTCACTCAGACTCCTGAACATGGATGCAATTCTGGAGACGAAATTGTATCTTTTAAAACTTTCCAAAATTGGAAATTAGAAGGAGTGAAGATTTCTCCCATAACCATATTTTTTTCTTATTGCGATATTTCCCTCTGCCCACATTGTTATTAAATGTTTTACTCCATAAATGTTTCTGTTTCAGCTTCAAAATGGAGTCATCAATTTCTGAAAATGGAAGTTAGAAAAAGCCCCATAATCCTAAATTATTTTTCTTGCGATGCTTCCTCTGTGTGACCTGTATTGTTGTTAAATGTAATTGTGTTCCATAAATATTTGCATTTTAGTTTCAAAATGAAGGAAACATTTCTGAAAACTGAAGTCATATGCAAAGATTTCTCCCGTAATCATAATTTTTTTGTTTCTTGTGATTATCCCTCTATTCGGTATTGCTGTTAAGTATAATTTTATTCCAGAAATCTTCGTCTCAGCTTTAAAATGAAGGCAAAAATGTCTGAAATGGAAGTTAGATGGAACAATAATTTCTTCCGAAATCACATATTTTTTTCCCCTTTCCTCTGACATGTATCATTTTGATATTATGCTTTATTCCATAAATGTAATAAATATTATATTCAGCATGACATTAAGTTCAAAGAACTTACTTCACACTTACAACTTTGAAAATTGTATCAGCAGATGCACATCTAAGTTCAAAGTTCAGACAGCACAGTGCTTTTGATCTAGTTTTCATTGCAACTGCTGTAATGCCTAGGCTTTTTCTTCCTGTCTTTCTTTTTTTTTTTTTTTTTTAGTTAAAAGAAATATTAAGCGAGTCACTTTATTATTGATTTGCAAATTTTGATTGTTCTTTGCACCCAATAGTGTCCTGCCCAGTGACCATCCAGCAGATTATTTTATGGTGCCATGATATCGCAGACTGATCAGAAACTTTCTGCTATGGAGCTTCCTGTAAACTTCACATTAGTTTTCTATAATTTGTCCAATTTTTAATTACTTTATTCCCATAATCTAGAATGATCTGCTATGCACAAGACAATATTTTAAGCTTCAAACTGACAGACAGGAGAAAAAAATCAAAATGATTTGATTTTATTAAATTAGTAAATGTAAAAAATTAGGTTAGTGGAATTCAGCAAGACCAAAAATAAAACTCATTTATTATCCAAAGAATTAGAGGAAAATTATTTGCAAACAACTCTTACAAAATATATATACACTATATTGACAAAAGTCACTGGACACCCCTTCAAAAGCAAATGAACGAATCCGCTGTGTTGTTAAGATGCACATTACAGCTGCAAACGGTATAAAAACAAGCCTGCAGCTGACTGCGATCATATCGCACTATGAGGTTGAGTGAAAATGTTGCGGCAGGAGAGAACTGACTTTGAGAAAGGAAAGATTGTTGGACGTTATATTAGTGGGTTGTCCATATGAGAAACCGAGAGGTGTTTAAACATACCCAAGTCAACTGTTTTGGATGTACTGAATAAGTGGAAGACACATGACGTACTTGAAGCAGCAAAACGTACCGCCAGACCAAAGAAAATCAGCGATAGAGGATGTTGAAGCCTCAGGAGAGTCGTTACAGCTAATCGATGGAGTACTGCACAAGACCTCAGTGTACAGGTGAGTAAAAATGCTGGAACCTTGGTATGTACATGTACCATTCGCAGAGAACTTCATTCCATGGGTTACCATGGTCGTGCGGCTGATCATAAGCCTTTCATCACCACTCGGAATGCTACTTGTTGTTTAGCATGGTGTAAAGAACATTTATCGTGGACCATAGATAAATGAAAATGGGTCCTATGGACTGATGAATCCAGATTCATGATCTATCAGGCTGATGGCCATGTGTGGGCATGGTAGCAGCCAGAGAAACGCTATTTACCACAGTGTACTGTTCCTACGGTCAAGTTTGGAGCTGGCAGTGAACTTGTGCAGGGCTGTTTTTCGTGGTATGGTCCTGGCCCATTGGTTATTGTGGACAAGCCTGTTAACCAGCACGTCTACATCAGTATTCTGGACAATTATGCCCTACCAACTCCGTGGCAATACTATGGAACCGAGCCTTGTTGGTACCAGTGGGATAATGCACTGAGCCATAAGACTGTTACGGCATGGTTTGACGATAATTCTGTATCATGTGTGTTCTGGCCAGCACAGAGCCCTGATTTTAATCCCATAGAGCACCTGTGGGATGAATTAGTGCACCACATAAGACGTTTGGAACCAAAGCCTACTACTAAGCAACAGTTAGCAGCAGCATTTCATACTGAATGGAAGTGCATACCTACTGCTGTGTTCCAAAACCTTGTTGAAGGCATGTCTCGAAGGGTCAGTGCATGCATTAAGCCAAAAGTGGATTGACACCATACTAATGTATGCCAATAAATGCTATGTTGTGTTTCTCTTTGAGGTGTCTGGTGACTTTTGTCAATATAGCGTATATACAGGGTGTTTCATAAAGAATGTCACAATTTGAAAAGTGAATATCTCTGCAACCACGAACCACCGATGAATGCGACTCGTATCATGTCTACGGGCGTGGCCCAGAGTATGTTATGACTACCGCTAGATGGCAGCATGAGCGTCCAAACAGCCGCTACGCTTAGTGAGCGAGAAGATGGCGTCGAGGCAACAGAAGGCGTTTTGTGTGCTTGAAGTTAGCAAGACCAAGTCCGTGATTACGGTGCAGCATGCATTTAAATGGCATTACGGCAGTGCTCCACCAGTGGGCAAAAACATTCGTCATTGGTATCGACAATTTGAAGAAACAGGGTGTTTATGTAAGGGAAAGAGTCCTGGATGACCAACCACCTCAGCGGCGAATGTGCAACGAATTCACGAGGCGTTTCAGCGAAGCCCACGGAAGTCTACTTGTCGTGCGAGGTGCGAACTTGCCATCCCTCATGTGACTGTTTGCCGTGTTTTATGATGACGTTTGCTGCTGAAGCCGTACAGATTGCAACTGGTGCAGGCTCTTCGTGGAGGTTTTTGTGCAACTCTGCACAACAAGCACAACGAAAAGATTTTTGTGCAACTCTGTTAAAGGACATGGTTGATTTTTAGCGATGAAGCAACCTTTCATGTAAGCGGGAAAGTTTCGCACCACAATGTTCGCATATGGGGACTGGAGAATCCACATGAAACTCTCCAACATGAACGTGATTCACCAAAACTGAACGTTTTTTGCGCTGTTTCTGTTAGAAAGGTTTACGGCCCTTTTTTTTGTGAAAAACACGGTTACTGGCAACTCCTATCTTGCAATGCTGAAGGGCTGGCTACTTCCACAGCTGCAGGACGACTCTGAAGATTACATTTTTCAGCAGACGGTGCATCGCCACATTGGAACCTCCAAGTTCGTTGGTTTCTAAACAACACATTGCCTAAGCGTTTAATTGGACGCAGGGGACCCCATGACTTGGCACTACATGCTTGGCCTCCGAGATCTCCAGACATCGCACCATGTGACTCTTTTTTAATGGCGGACCGTGTTTATGTTCCTCCTTTACCCAATGACTTGGATGAGCTCCGAACGAGAATCACGGCCACTGTAAATTCTGTGACTGAAGACACTCTCCGACGCGTTTGGGATGAATTCAGCTACCAGCTTGATGTTGTCTGTGCAGCAGGTGGAGGGCACATCGAGCATTTGTAATTATGGTGAGTGAAACTTTAGACCTTCCTTCATACTTGGCTCTTTGTTTTGTAACTATCCCACATTTGCCTTATTAAATATACTACTTTGAAATCGGGTCATTCTTTTTTAAACACCTTGTATATATATATATATATAAAGGAACTTACTTGCAGGTCCTTCAGTAAAATAAAGGAGATACAGCATACTGTAGAACAGTTCATTGCCAGCACACATGATGAACAGTACAGGCTGTAGAGAAAAAAAATTAAAGCTCAACTTGCTGCAAAGGTGGAATATGAACAAAAAAAAAAAAAAAAAATTCACAATGACACCTCATGACGACCATGTATATTTTCTAACCAACTAATACCATCACATAAGAAAGAGTAATAAATTTCAATGAGTAAAATAGTAAAAATATACTAGTAATTTGAATGTAATGGTGTAAAATAGAATTTAAAGTTTCCAAGCTTTCACACATCAACCACATTCTTTTTTAAAGGAAGGTAGACAGCAAAATGAATAATACAACACTTCAACAATTTGAACGTGGTGACTTTACTTGACAATAAATGAACAGATGGAAATGCAATTATTCATTCAAAGACATGAGGTGTCATGTTTGTTTAGCATGAGGACTCCTGGAAGGAAAACAAAATGCAGTCAATGCACTATTTGAAGAACTGGTTCCAAATTCGTGACACATCTACCGGGACGCTATCATTGCAGGACTCACTGTTGGCAATGATCTCCAAGGTTCCTCAAATAGCAATAGATTTGGGGGTGGAGCAGGAAACTAATTTCTTTATGTCATCCCACATAGGAGCAATGGACTTCACTTGACTTCTGTTGATAGAGCTGTGGTAACTTTAATGTTCTTTGTGCCCCTTTTACACTGGTTGACTCTAATTCTAAATGAACGCTTGGTCATTCCAAAGTAGTATCACTTGGAGCCGTCCAGATATTGTAGAGGGATAATAAACACCTGCTTCGTTGGAAAGTGGGGTTTGTCAGTTTTTTCAATCAAGCATGGTATATAAAGATGTCGGAGACTTTATGCCAACACCGAGGTTCCTCTTCTTGAAGGTGAACCTCTGTGTCATGAGTTGACAGGAAACATTTGGTATGTAGGGAATTGATCCCAAGTAGCGTAACTGTGGTATTGAAAGATTAATGTGACTTGTTCTGTTGTTTTTTTTTGCTGCAGGTTCAGGGTGTATCCTGCCTCAGTGTCCAATTCGATAACATTTTTTAATTTGCATGGTCTAGAAGGAACATCAAAGGAGACTGTGATTCAAGTATGGAAGAAAGCTGTCTTGTAATTAGCAAGGCAGAATGAGCTGCAGAGCATCAGTTTCAGGACAAATGTCGGCTTATAATAGACTTGTTTACAAGGGTGATTTTCAGGCAATTTTCTCAGTAAAACATCCAGATAAGGCAATGCTCTATTGTGTTCTAGCTCCATAGGGAAATTGATCGTAAGGTAAATATCACTGATTTTATCTAGGAAAAGTGGGATGGCCTCCTTTCTGCGAGCCCTCTATAACAAGTTAAAGCGCAAGTAGAACTTTCGAGGAAAAGCAAAAGTCTGCACAGATTTATTCCATGTTCTTTCAAACAATTTTATACATAAAAATGGGGTTGAAAGATACAAAAAAAAGTATAGATGAATGCATGTGTATTTCATATTAAAAAAAAAAAAACATTTAGAGTCTGAACTTACACACCAGTTGAAGTACAAAAGGTCTTGTGTGTGTCGTGTGATGGATGTCAATGAAGCTCGAGCTATGTGCCAAGATCACTGCAAATGGAAACGTTTGATACGCCAACAGTAAGTAAATTCTAGTTCCATCAGTTAAACATTTATCTGGTGTTTTGTCTTTCTTTGAGGAGCTAACATATCACTAAGCTGTTTCTCTGAATCTCAGAGAACAGCTTAGTGATATGTATGTATGTACTTACAAACCACAGGGCAGTATACTGAACGCCAAGTGTTTCTACAATCTATGAAACCTCTACGCATGCACAACAGTATCACTGATCACATCCTTTGAGGGCAATAAACATCTAAGCATTGTTCTGTGGTGCTATCATCTAAGCCTTTGTATTTATAACTAACAAGACAACAAGGTCAAGGTCCGTGAGAAAAGTGTATGCCAAAATATTTAATCCTGCCAAGCTTTTGCCTTCCAACAGGAGGCTTTATCAAGGCAAACTTACACTAGAACAATGATCCGTTTGGAGTTTATGCCTAAAAAAAGTAACTGAATTATGTGTTTTCCAGTGAGGTCCTGGTTTCCAAAATATCTACACTCAGTAATCAAATTAAAGGTTGTGACACTGATGTTTTGTTTTATCTCCTAATACAGCTTCAAGGGAAAGAGAATTTTGGTAAAATGAACTTTCAAAAGAATTTCTTCCATACTTGCATAAGACAAGAAATGTAGACCATAATTATGGAAATAAATCTGAACTGTGTACACTGAATTACACTGGTTTAATTCCAACTGTGAACCAGGAAATTGGTAACAAAAGTTGAAACTCTTCATATTCATGGGCATAAATGAACAGACTTCCAGTATTAATGAAGTAAGCGCAATTAAGAAAACTGAGCTAAATTTTAGTGAAAAAGTAAATACATTTGTTACACAGCTATGAGTTCAGCTTACTTTAACCGAAGTGCATACATGCAATGAAACAATGAATTTCATACAACTAGAACAAGTACCACAGAAGTGAACTTACCCTAGATGTGTAGTAGATATGCAAAAGAGGATTTGCTGAAGCATCAATAAATTTATGGCTAGATTTTCCTTGCATCAAAGACCTTAAAGGAGAATACAAGAAGTAAGGTAATTTATAAAAACATCACTCCCATAGTAACTAAAAAAGAATTAAGCATGTAAATTATCACCTACCAAAGATATGGTTATGAATAATTGGAGATTCAGAATATAGTGTCGATAAGAGTAATTTATTGTTGAAGTTCACCATGAAAACACATAAGAAAAAAGCAGGAAAAACAATCAAATAATGAGCTTCTCTCATGATAAATATGGAAAACCCATTAGCTTACTAACAGCAGGGTAAAAATTAATTACTTATCCCTTTCAGAAGCAAAAGAAAAGATGCGAGAAACAGCTTAAGAGCTGCCAGTGAAAATTATGTGAGCTTAATCTCTTTTTTGCAAACCCACAGAAGACAGGTCACATGATTAGAAGCATTTCAGTAATGGACAGAAAAAGTACCAAGTATTGCAATCCTTAAAATGCTGTTTATAGAAAAGTATATGAACGGAACAGTCTGCAAGTAATACACTGTTTATAATCAGCATCAACCATTATCAATCCAGTGCTGGATGAAAGGTCTCCGCTACTCTGTCCAGAGACAGTCACTTCCAAGTCACTCCTGCATACTTTTAAATTTCATCCACCCATCTCCCATGTGGTCTTCTTCTGGTTCTCTTCCTGTCCCTTGGTATCCAGTCTAGTATTTCAGTTGTTTAACAGTGGTCAGTTCATTTAGTAATATATCCAACCCATTGTCACCCGAGAACCTTCACTTTGATCATGCTGTCATCAACTCTTGTCATTTTCTCAATCCACAATTTCTTTTCCTATCTTCCTTAGTTATACCAAGCATGAATCTCTCCATGCTTCATTGAGTTGTCAGCAAGCAAACCTCTGCATGTCTTTTTTAGTTAAGGTCCAGGTCTTTGGTCCATAAGTAAGAACTGGAAGAATCCATTCATTAAACGCTCTTCTTTTAAATGATTACAGTAAATTGCCCTTGAAAATGGTACTGTTTCTTCCAAATGATATCCAGCCAAGTTTTATATGCCTATTAATTTCTTCTTTGATGAGTTTCCTGAAAAACGGTTGAACAGAGGAACTAATTGCTATAGGCCACTACATGTGCTCATGTGACAGTTAAACTGGTGTCTTTCAAAAGAGCACAGTTCCAGAGGTTTGTGTAGAAGACAGACTTTGGCCTTCCCCATTGACTTCTGTATTAGAAGGAAGAAGCAGAAATAAATCCTTTTTTATTGCTGCAAGTGCGAATAGCCACTGACCATTGCATGATCGGTGAGAATGGAGCAGGCTAAGAATATGCTCAGATGTCAAACCTCTTAAAAGCTGAGAAAAAAACCTTTACCTGAAAGAGAGAATAGTAAAATGAAAAGCTGAGAAAAAAACCTTTACCTGAAAGAGAGAATAGTAAAATGAAAACCAGAGAAAAAAAGGTTAGACACTAAATGTAAAAAATATCACAATATCAGCCAGGTCATTAGTGATGACGTATGGAGGCTTTACATTAGAGTAGGTCTGAGATGTACAGAGAGGTTTTATGCCTTTGGTAAGGGCTATATTACTCAAAGGTTTGCATTACATATGATGCTGGAAAAGTATATGTCTGTTAATAAGAAAATATTTGCTTCCTTTGCAGATTTGGATTTGGGGAAGGCTTATAACTGAGTAAGATGATGCTTCTGTGGAATGTCCATAATAATCATGGCATAACTGGTGAAACTGCCTGTATGTACAAAAGCTATCTTAATTCTGGCAGAAGAGCATGTGTCCATGTGAATGGTGTTTTATCAAAATGGTTTTCATTGGTGCTGGAGACAGATAATGTTGTGTAATGTCACCATGGCTATTCAATATATTTATGGATGTATCTTCTTCACTTTCTCCCCTGAGAGTTCCATTTTCTTGCAGACTTTTACTTTTACATATCTCTGAGTAATGCCAATAAATTATTTTTTTTAATTGTGGATGCATGTGTGTGATGCCAAAATAAACAATATTGGTTTATGTATTGGTAATTTCCATAAACATATGTTGCTGTATGCTGAAGACAGTCCTATTGGAGGAGAGCAAAAGTGAATTGCAGAGTATGTTGTCCCCAATGGTATCAAACTTGTATGAAATTCACACTGAGTATAAGTAAGGGAAAACCCAAAGTTATGGTTTTTGAGCAAGAAACTGCTAGTACGAAATGGTGCAATATTAAACCACACAAATGAGTTTGTCTATTTAGGAAGCTTGTTTGACACAAAACACAGAAACAGGTTAGATGGTGGAATCAGTACGCAAATGAATTCATCTTTGATAATCATAGCTGCCTTAGGAGGATTTCACAGGACTGATGGTATTGGAACTGAGACTTGGCAGCATGCCAAGTAGCAGAGTATGGGGAAACCAGAAAAGACAAGGCGAGTGTTATGTTTTGGAGCAAAGGGAATGTGCATTGAAGTAAGAAAAGACTAGAATTTAAATAAAAGAATTATGATGTGTGCTAACTACAGTTCATTCTTTTTTGCTTCCTGTTTATATGAGGTAATGCCTTACACTATGATCTCATGTTATTTGCAGTGTAATAAAAAAATAACAGATAAGACTTTATTGGTGTGCTTTTTCTTCTGGATACTTTGAATGGAACCATCCAAGTTGTTTCCTGTTGCCCTGAGGATGGACATGACACTGATAAATGTAAGATTTTAACACCTAAGTATATACATATGAGGTTGTAGAAATTGTACTCTGACAAGTGGAATAGATAGGTTCTCAAAACGGTCCTGAATTGCTGCGTATGAGAGTGCAACTGTTCCTACACTGATGTGCAGCTGTGAAACCTGGGTACTGCAAAAGATAAACAGGAGTTCGTTGTGTACTTGAAAGATATGCTACTAACATGAATTTGTGGTGAGGTGTGTTCTACTGAAGTGAGGAAAGATGTGTTGCAGATGTGTAATGGGAAGCAAAATGTTATTAGTAAGGTGGAGACAACATTTTGAGATGGATTGGCCACGTTAAAAGAATGAGTGGTGAGGTGTTAAATAAGAGAATTTATTCAGCCGAAGTGGCAGAAAAGATAGGTAGAGGAAGGCAGAAAACATCCTGGGAGGACCAAATTAAAGAATGTCTGCATGAGAAAAAGATAATGAATTCAAAGTACAAAAGATCTTGTGTGAGATATGTGGTGGATCTTAGTAAAGCTCATGTTGTGTGCCAAGATTGCTGTAAACAGTAACATTTGATACATCAACAATAAAAAATCTAACACCTGTTGTAATTTTGATTTGGCAGATGACATTTCTTTGAGGTAGAACCTGTGTATCCCAGAGAACAGCTATGTAGGAAAAGTCAGATGGTATAACTGCTTATGTTGTTATATATGGGCAGAAAAGAACTGCTAGATTAGTTGGTTGTTCCATACAAAAAATTTGATAAGCAGAATTTTATAACCATTCAGGATATTTTTAAAAAATACAAAGAGAAAGGAGGCTGCATTGCACTAGGTGAATGTTAATTTGGATAAAAGAAATTACACGAGAAACTAAAATCTGAATGCATGACTGAGCAGTCAAAGCTTTCTGAAAGCATAGAAGAAAATAAGAACAATTAAATCAGTATGCAAAGTGGAATGTAAAAGAAATTACACAGGATCTAACTGATTACATAATGTATAAACTGTTGATGTACAGGAGGGTGATTCCCTCCCTAAGAAACCCAAACACACCTCAGTAACTTCCTCACCGCTCGGTGATTTTCTATGAAAATGTACATGGACGAAACTTTTGTTTATCAAAGCAGAACCATCGCACCCCACAATAAAGTGGACTTTACCCATGACCCTGACATGCGCAACTGCCACCCAAGTGTTTGACTCAGTGTAGAGTGACTGCGTCTGCAGCAAACATGTACTCAGTTGAACAGCACATGCTTAAGGTTCATGAATACTGGGGAACGAGTTCATTTCAACAATGTCAAAGAGCATTTCAGAATACATATGGTGAAGGAAGTGTACTGTCAAAATCTTGTATTTACAAATTGGTGAAAAGATTAGGGACAACAAGAAGTCTTCTCAATCAACACACAGGAGGCCGGAAGATGTCTGAACGCATGGTGTGGGATATAAAGGAGCGATTACTGGCATCGCCAACAATATCCTTAAGAAGACTTTTACAAGAAATTGGTATTCTTTATTCCTCGTGTCAAACAGCTTCCAATAAAGCAAAACTGCGCCCAGAACATGTGTCTGTAGTCCAAGAGTTGGTTCCAAAGGATTTGGACCAACATGCACATTTTGTTTATGGTTCCAACATTTCGTTGGGGAACATCCTGGGATTTTGGACATTACATGGTTTACAGATGAAGCCTGGTTTCATATGAGTGGCTACATGAGCTCACAAAACATGTGCATATGAACATAAGAAAACCCACATGAGATTCATACCGAGCCTTTACATTAGGAGAAAATCGGGGTGTGGTGTGCCTTGTCCAGTAGACAAGTTATTAGGCCTATATTCTTTGATCAAACTGTTACTATGGAGGTGTACTTGAACATATTCAGTGAATTTGTAAATCAGTTAACAGATGACGAATTAATGGGAGGTTCCATTCAACAAAATGGTGCAACACATCTAATGCAAGCATGAAGGAAATTGAGTTACTTCGTTGACCAAGTAATCTAGAAAAATCTGTGGCCTCCAAGATCACCAGACCTGACACCACCTGATTTCTTCTTGTAGGTTTACTGATTGGCCGAGTATACCACAATACGCCTCGAACAATTAACACCCTCAACGATACGATACGGCAGGAGGTTGCTGCCATTACCAAAATCCCATTAGTACATGTCTTTGTAAATTTGCAGACTCGCGTACAAAAGAGCAAGGATGCTGGAGGGGGCAATTTTCAGCATATGCTTTAGGAAGACCTCATTTTGCAAGATACAAGGTAAGTACACATCAATTTTCATAGGGAACCACACAGAAATAAAAATTTTTATTGAGGAATGCTTGGATTTCTTAGCAAGAGAATCGCCCTGTACAACAGATAGGGTTTTAGACAGGAGATGAAGAAGAGAATGCAAGCCTCATGAATAAAACTGTCAGAGCATAGTTTTAAGTGGCATCAGTTGCAGGAAAATTGAAACAATTTCTTTTGACGGGTAAGACTACTTGGAATATGTATGACACAATTAAAGACTGTGGCCCCTATAATTTATGCAACAATCGTGAAAAAGTTCTGATTAGTTTGTCGGTCAATTTATTGTACAAATTTTTTTCTTGATTTTAATTTTAGATATAGCAGCATTGTATCATTTCTGCAAGTTTTATTTTTTCCAGTACACTATATGTTTTGTTTCAGTTTTGTCACTATATCTTAGTGTCTATTTATTAAAAAATTTACATATATGAACTCCTATTTTTTTTATTTTTTTTTTACAAATTCTTAGACATGAATTTTTTATTGCAATTCTGAAAAAATATGTTTCTAGAAGATTAAACTGGATTTTTCTAAGGTTAAACAACGGTAAGCATATTGAGATTCTGCTGTTTTTGCTATTGTCAATAACACACAGCAAAATTGAAAAAAAAATGATATAGTACAAAAACACATCCATTGAATTCATAACATAATGGAGTACACCCACGACAACAAAACTTCAGTGAACAAGACTGTACCTCTTATATTCCCATACACAAAAAGGCATATGGGGCTATATTACATGGCCAAAGACTTAAATGTAGAATTGCTATTAAAAGCAGCGACAATACTGTTTGTCACATATATTTTCTTTAAGTATGCCGGGTGGAGTAGTTAATATACAAGGTAAGTACTCGAAATAGTGTTTTTTTATTCTGTGAATCTTCCGTTCAGGCAGAACTTGGATCTCATCTAAATAAGCAAATATCCGTTTTATCGAGCAGATAGATGCTTTGCCACAGTGACTAAAAATGCCAAAATTAGTATGAGTAAGTAAAAAAAATTACCATTAATATTCGGTTTGTATTTTCATATCATTATATGGACCTAACTACTCCCCCGGCATACTTAAACAAAATATACGTGATGAACAGTATTGCCGCTGCTTTTAATAGCAGTACTTCATTTAAGACTGTACCTGTTTGTGACATACACACTTACGTCTGAAGATGAATCCAGTGACTTGCAATGTCAATCACCATGCTCAGCTGAAACAAAATCATCCACTTTGGATAAAAATATGCCAGGGTTACTAGTAAACACATTGTAGCACACCTATCAGTCAACTGGTCCAACATGGCTCCAAATTTTGTACCTAACAACAACGAAACATTAGCTATGAAAAAACAAAAATAATATTACAACAAAAAGCAGCATAAAATACACAAACACTTTAATATAGATTAGGAGATATACATAACAACAACATTTTAATATATACTAAGTGATCATTAAATTATGACCACCTACCTAATACTTTGTAGGTGCTCCTTTCACCCTCAAGCAGCTATCTGGTGTGGCATCAATTCAATAAGATGCCAGAAGCAACTGGGAGGTATGACCAACCAAGCTGTGTGTAATGTGGCCTTGAATGCAGGTATGGAGGTGATTGGTAGTTGTATTCCAAATTTATTAGCGAAGAGACGCCTGACATTCTGTTCCATAGAGTTCCGCAAGTGTTTTATGGGATTGATAGCGGGGTCATTTGGAGGCCAGTCGATAAATATGCTGGAAGTCGGAATTGTGTTCCTCAAACCATTCCTGCACAACATTGGAACTGTGGCTTGGCCCACTGTCATCTTGGAACACATTGTCGCCATTCAAGAAAAAGTGCAATATTGCTGGATGTACAGAGTCGGCGAAGTAGGCACCAGTCATACGTTGTTCCACATGCACCACGGGGACCAAGTTCCTGCCAGGTAAACATGCCCCACATCATACAACCACCTCCACCAGTTTGCAATGTGGAAAATATGCAGGATGGATGAAGTGTCTCATGTTGTTTGCTCGAAATACGTACACTGCCATCCACAGAGTGGAGTAAAAATGCAACTCGTCAGACCTACACAGTTTTGTTTTCAGTCATCCGACGTCCAACTTGCATGATGTTTGCACCAGGCGAGTCTTTTGCGCCAATGAACCATGGTTAGGAAAAGATTTTGTTGGGATCATCTGCTGTTATAGCCCATATACGTGTGAGCATGTGATGCATGGTCATGGCAGACACTGTCCAGGTTGACCACTGTCATATTACCCGTAGTCAACTGATGAACGGTGCTGCGTCCATCTGTTGGCCTGTATGAGTCATCGCACCCGGTGCTCACCTCTCATATCAACTTTTCACTGTCCTATGGAGTTTTGTCTCTGGGTCATTGACCATTTTTATGACCGTCCTGATCCACTTTAACTATGGCAGCTCATGAACAACCCACCAGTTCAGCTGTTTGGGAATCGAGGCACCCGCTCTCCGAGCTCCCACAATCTGTCCTTTCTCAAAGTCCAATAAATCCCTCCATTTACCCGACATGCTTTAAATTTTACCACCTACTACTCCACTCGCACCTTATATATGATTTGTCGGTCGACTAGTCGCGCGATACGTCAACGGGCTGCATCCTCTTTTGATAGAGGTGGTCATAATTCAGTGATCATTTGGTGTAGATTAGGAAACATAACAATTCTGAACAAATTAATACAACATTATCATCTAAAGAACATGAGCATCACCAATCATTATGATTTGTATAATGCACAACTTTTTAAAAATACACTGCCGGAAAGTGAAAAAAGAATACCAAGAAGGAATTGGCGGACGATCATGAAATTTACATATGTTAATGGGGTCGAGTTTACGTAGGTGTGATGTTAATTTCGGGACCAACCAGTGAGCGCTTACGCCACAGCACGGGATAATATGCAAATTATTGTCGGTGGTATTTAAGGAGTACGTCGAAGTGAATGTAATCAGTCACCGGCGTACGGACACGTGCGAAGACCCTGAAGAAGCTGCAATGTCTGCACATGGAAGACGTGTACGATTTCAGCAGTTATCGGACTTTCAGCGAGGTCGTCTAGTCAGACTCCGCGAGACCGGTTGGTCGTATCGTCGGATTGCGGAGCGAATTGGACGGGAAGTATCGGTGGTGGTACGATGGTGGCGTAGATGGTCTGAGGAACATTCCCACACGAGAAGAAGTGGAACCGGGAGTTGCAGACAGACTGATGAGCGGACCGATCGACGCATAAGAAGAGCGGCCTTGTGAAGCAGAACATCCACTGCTACGCAAATCCGAGCTGCCGTTGCGCCTGAGGTGACTGTGCGAACAATCCGCAACCGTCTACTGGATGCAGGACTACGTGCACGTGTGCCTCTGGCATGTGTACCTCTGACTCCAGCCCACCGTCAGGAAAGGCTGCAGTGGTGTCGCCAACGTCTGCACTGGAGAACGCAATGGCGATCTGTCGTGTTCAGCGATGAAAGCAGATTCTGCTTGGGAGCCTCCGATGGCCATATGCGTGTTCGCAGAGGCACAGGGGAGTGTCTCCACCCTTCTTGCATCCGCCAGCGACACATAGGGCCTACACCTGGTCTCCTGGTGTGGGGAGCGATCAGCTATCACTCCCGTACACAATTAGTGTTTGTACCGGGTACGTTAAACAGCACCTCTTACATCAACAACATAATTCAGCCCGTTGTGCCATTTGTAAGGTCGGTCCATCGTGGTGTTTTCTAGCAAGATAATGCACGCCCACACACGGCATGTACAACACGACATGCACTTCAGGGTGTGAGACAACTTCCATGGCCTGCACGTTCACTGGATTTGTCCCCCATTGAGCACGTGTGGGATTTTATGGGACAACGACTTATCCGGTCTCCACGGCTAGCCACGACCATCCCCAATTTACGCGTCCAGGTTGAGGATGCTTGAAACTCAATACCCCAAACTTACATCCAACATCTGTACGACAGACTCCATGCCAGAATTGCACAGTGTGACGCAGTTCATGGCGGTTCAACCTCGTACTAATTATGTTACATGGAAATGTTATTTTTCAGTTTACCAGCAAATACAGCTGTATTTTGCCATAATGTTTTGATCACGTTATCCTCTGTATTCCGTTATTATGCTGTATAAATTTCGTTGGTATCAGACGTCTCCTTCTTGGTGTTCTTTTTTCACTTTCCGCCAGTGTACAATGAACACTCCATTAACGGACACCTCTGAATGATGGTAACCTCCAAACAACAGAAAGTTTTGGTAGGTATAGAACAGCTGCTGACACTGCCTCACTACTTTTGCTAAAGGTGGGACACATCTTATCTCTGCTGTATATTCTCTTTTCCTTTTGTAATCATTTTGAACAAAACTCAAAGCCCATTCATCATCAGAAATTTAGAAAGATGTGAGGCTTTATTACAAACTACCTGCAAATAAAATGACAGAGGAATTGGCCTTCCCCACATTGTGTATTTGTGAATTTAATGGAGAAATACTATTGTCAAAACACCTATTGTTGCTCTCCACTTCACTTCCTTTTCCGACAGGACTGCAATACTGATGATAACCTCCGAACAAACAAATTTCTTAATAGTGGTCAACAGACATCCAAGTAAATTCTGAAGGAGGTCTAATAGACACTTTGCCCCTCAGGACTTTACATAGCCCCTTCTGTACTTTGGATGGGCCAATAACATGGGGACAAAGAACACTGCTAAAGCAACTGTGCCTTGGGAACAAGTAGCTACGTATAATATGTACATATCAAAATAAACTAGCTGTTTATTGGTGTAAGGAATCAAACAAACATTTTTGTTAAGCTTTCATTCATCAATGGATGGCTTTTTCAAAGCTGACAGCAGTGTGCAAACTTGACACTAAAATGTCACAATTTAAAATTAAATTTTATTCAGCATTTGGAAAAAGCACTGAAACCTTTTTCTATGATGCGCTTAAGTTTCATACACTTGTAGTATAAACACAAACCTCCGAACAACCACCACATCCCAACAATGGTCAATTTTTTATGGTCTGAGTGGTGACAATTATTCGGAGGTTACAATGTATTAATCTAATTACGTCATCAGTAGAAGAGCATGAACATCATTTGTGTAATTTTTTACTTTGAATATCTCATTTTTTATATAGAAAAAAACATAGCCTCTTTTTATTTCTCATAAAAGTCAGTTGTGTCATGGAATAGCCATTCTCAAATTGTGATCAGCAGATTCATAACAGTCTTGTGAGGCAACCATAAAGGGTCAGTGAAGAAAGAAAAAAGAAAAAAGAAAAAGGGAATAACTTTTCACTAAGGCTATGTATAATTAGTAGAAAATAATATCTTATAATGCCTTTCTATTGATTCCTCTCTGATTATATACCTGATAGATGATTGCTTGCCACTTCAATAGGCTTAACCATGAAGTATGTATGACTGAAGAAAAAACCATAACTTTGAATCACATTATGACTGTATGCATGACTGAAGAAAAGCCATGACTTTGAATCACATTATGACTGAAGACTTTTTTTGAATTTTTTTTTTTTTTTTTTTTGAATGGAGGTTTGACGACCACTGTGAGCAACTCAATGGGCTATAAGCAGTCGCCCGTCCCTAATTTAGGGTCACTGGTTCCAGGGAAGGAAGAGAACCAGTGCAGTAAGACAAACACAACATCCATGCCTCACCGGGATTCGAATCCGGTCCCCGTTCGGACGAATGATCAGAGGCCACCGCTTAGACCACTGCGCCACCGGGGCGGCAACTGAAGACTTTGAATCACATTATGACTGTATGTATGACTGGAGAAAAGCTATGACTTTGAATCACATTATGACTGTATGTATGACTGGAGAAAAGCGATGACTTTGAATCACATTATGACTGAAGACTTTGAATCACATTATTACTGTATGTATGACTGAAGAAAAGCCGTGACTTTGAATCACATTATGACTGAAGACTTTGAATCACATTATGACTGTATCTATGACTGAAGAAAAGCCGTGACTTTGAATCACATTATGACTGAAGACTTTGAATCATATTATGACTGAAGACTTGTAATCACATTATGACTGAAGACTTTGAATCACATTATGACTGTATGTATGACTGAAGAAAAGCCATGACTTTGAATCACAATTAGAACAAATAAAATGGAGCATTAGAAGACATGCAAATCCCAAAAGTGAAACTTCATAAGTCCTGTTTCCAAATTCAAAGATCATTGAATTAAACTCCAGTACATGTATACTGAAGGTATGCTCATAAATCGGATAACGTAGCAACACATCAACCTAATGCAACTTTCCTTAGAAAACTTTTCAAAACTGATCTGCACACAAAAATACCTGACTTCTAGTTTTAACGAATGTAATTGTTGGCACAAATGTGCCGAATTTTCACTGTTTCCATGAAGCAACTTCTTCAGAAAACTTGAAAATTACATTGCCCTGGAGTAGGAATCGAACTCGCATCTCCTGATTTTCAATCAAGAGTGCTATCCATTACACCACTCAGGACAAGGAAGTTCCAAGCAATTAAGGCTAAGCAGATGCAGCTTAGAAATCTGAGAACCACTCAGAGTTGCGCTAGTCGAAGCTATCCTGTGCTTCCTTGTAGAGTCACCATAACTTTTTCTCACATCCAGGGTCAGATGTAGGTCACAAGTTCCAGTGCTTCAGAGAACATCATACATACAAGTGGGAAACAAATCTCCCTGAAGAAACAATCAGAGTACGTACACATCTGAGGGGGAAATTTCAAGGCTTTTCAAGGGCCTTGAAAGCATTTGTACACAGTTGCGAGGGGGAAAATCATGGCATTCCCATTTTTTATTTTTGTGAAAAAATTAAAGTAAAACAATCAACACCCTTGATCATAAAGCCCAGAAAAGAAATTTGTATAATAACTTGTCATATACTGTTTCTTTTTTTCAGTACTTTTGCACTCAGGGCTTGGACAACGTTACATAATGGCAAGGGTTCAATGCACCTAAGGAATTCAGTCAATGTTATTCAGCTGTTGAATGTCCTAAAAACACAGATGAAAAGTACTTTGTCACTACTTTGCAGTCTTCCCACAATCTGACATGGACATCCATTTGCTTTATTTGTGTAAATTTGTTGTGGCTTTCATCAAACAAAACAACAAAGTTTCTGTTTTCATTTAATTTCTTGAATCAGGAGTGACCTGAAATGTGGTGCTAATCCAAAACAACAGATGTAAGAGCATTTCTTTTCTCCACAAGAAAAATTATTTGCGATGACGCTATCTGAAAACATAAGTCGAAATAAGGCATTAATACCTACACATGAATGGTAGGAAGAATGAGATTTTACAACTTCAATGTCCACAAAACTTCCGCTTTAATAGTCACATTATTCTCTGCAATCCTTAAAGTTGGTGATAACATAGATGCAAATTTATTATCTATCCCAAGTGGCATCATTTCATTTATAGTCATATTTCTAGAAGTTTGTGAGAGTGAAACATGCTTTTTACTCTTCATGTGACTTCTCAAAACAGATTCCCTCATGCTAAAAATATCCACATTTTTACAACACAAAATTCACTTCGCAATATAATTATTATTATTTTTCTTTGCAATCCATGTGGCATATGATGGGTTTTTCAACCATGGTTCTTGAAAGGAAGACTAACCCATTTCGATAACGTAAATGACTTGTGAAGCTTAATGAAGATAAAAGTCTTTCTTTTCACAATAACAAAAGGCAAGAAAGAACAAGTGTTGATAAATCACACAACAGAAATGAGAAGCTTGGTAATCGCAGTGAATCCACAACACATGTAAATATCCTACAAAAGTTTCCAGTATTGGCAGATAAACAAAAGGCCTGGCTACCTAAAAATTCTGCAAATTCTTTAAATCAAAGATACTTTTCCTAGGACTGGAAGCTGCGACGCTCACCACTCTCTTTCTTCCCACAAAAACACATGACATGCTGAAAACATGTTATCATATTCTTGCTGTGCTGACAGGAGCATGGGTGTGGGCGCAACTGTTTCACGTGATTCAGTGGCGACCGACCGTGATGAGCAAAATCTGATAACAGACTCTCCGAAAAGCGATCTTTACTGTAAGGAACAGTTTTTCAGATACTCATTTTTTTAAAGCTTTTTTTTTTTTTTGTTATAAAATTAAACAATTTAAAATTTGCTGATAGCAATTTTCAAGGCTTTTCCCGACCTTTATAAAAAAATAACAGCAAACATTCCCGAACATTCAAGGCCTTGAAGCAAAAATTAGTTTTTTCAAGATTTTTAAGGCTGGGTATGAACCCTGAACAATTCTTCACAAATACATGAAAGGCAATACAAATGTAATTGTTGGCACAAATTAAATTTGATAACAACTGCCCCTCCCACTACAGGGCAATGTAATTTTCAAGTTTTCTGAAGGAGCTGCTACATGGAAACAGTGAACATACAGCACATTTGTGCTAACAATTACATTTGTATTGCCTTCCATGTATTTGTGAAGAATTGTTTCTTCAGGGAGATTCATTTCCCACTCACTCATATGTATGGTGTTCTACTTTTAACCCTCCAACCGGCTCATGAAATCTGATTCAGTCGCATTGAAAATGCCACTGAGGTCTGCAGCAGCCGTGTCAGAAATGGTTGGTGTTTCATGAATGGAAGAGATTCTGTCAGCACAAAAACTGGTCTTGTACTGTGAACTTGTCATACATTTCTATGGTCAGCTTCACTGCAGGACACTGAACTGGTAATTTGGTAACTTGCGTAAAGCCAAATCACATATATTTCTTCAAGAGAAGCACGCCCGATACAAATTTCAGCATTTATTCAATGCAGAGCTCAGTATATTAAAATTTGTTACCAAATATGCATACCAGCAATGTAACTCCTATTTTGAATCATGCATTTAAAATCCAGTTTTCTGAAATAAGTGAAACACTTAAGACAGCAATTTTGATAGAAATATTTTAGCATTTTTCTTTAAGTCATAATATATTTTACTTAAAATTCATAATGTATAAAAAAAGATAACATTTATTTATATAAGCTTTAGGTGCTTTATAATGGTTTGTCATACTTCCAGTGAATAACTCTGGTATGTCCAAAAATTATATTTTTAGGATATTTATTGATTGCAGTGACAGTGAATGTGTCAAAACCCATTTTCATAATCAAATGTATCATTACATGCAGAACCTGTGATAAATTTCTTAAAAATGGAAACATAAAAATTGTGAAAATATAGCTACCACCTCTCTCCCGAAGCTGTGTTGCTCATGGGCAGAAATGTTATTTTGCCCAGGAAAAACTGAATGGCGCTTTTTCTATTCGGATGCAATGCTGAGTTAACCTGTAAAACAGGTGCTCTCTAAGCACAAAAGTATGTACTACACTCTCATGTACAGTATATAAAAGCAACTTTCATTTAAAGGAATGTAAATTAAGGTGATAAGCAAAGCAAGTAGCAACCTGTTGAGCACAAAAGAGAGATTACAGATTGCAGAGTACCCTGCCCTAAAAATCACTGCCCCTGGGTTCGAAACGCACTACACACATTCAAGCCATTAATGCATAGAATAACAATGAAACAATTCCACACATGCAAGTCATTTCAGGAAGGCTTCAGGAGAGTCATGCCTGATGAGATCAAACCACTTTCAGAAGAGTAGGGAGAGAACGAGTCACACATGTTCATGCTGTTTTAGACACGGGCAACTTAGAACGCACTCAGCGGGTTAAAGTGGTTCTGCATATTCATAACATTTCAACAGAATGGAAAAGTACTCAACACCCTTTGACATGGCTTAAAGAAGTGATTTTTTCATTTTTGTTTCATCAAAAAATAAAGAGTAATGAAGGAGGCTAGGGTAGATTCGGCAGATACAAGGTAAAATGTGTGCCAGTCTATCCACAGAACCAGATCTGTGGAACTCATTGTTTTAGCTTGAAGTGTTAGGGTGATGACATCAGCATTTTCTACATTATCAGCTCAGCAGTTTAAGTGGAATATTGTCCTCTCATTCCTACTTCTATCCTTTCTGACGATATCATATATCTATCTCAGTATATTAATTTCTGCAATGCAAACACTGCAGAAATTAATATTCTTCACACATCTTGTCATTATTGGCTCTACAACTTAAACAGTAACCTCTCTCTTGAGGGTCATTCCATGTAAGTCCAACATGGCTAAGTAGGAACACTTAAAATAAATAAATAAAAAAAATAAAAAAAAATAAAAATTTTGAAATTAGCATTGGAATTATTTTAAAAGCAAATAAATAAAATAAAATAAAATAAAATAAAATAAAATTTTGAATTTCTTTGTTTCTCAAACATTTGCAACAAATTAATTTTTAATATTGTGGGATCTAACTATGTTACCAAGCTGACCGTGGCATCAATAGAAAGCTTATTAAAGAAAGTTTAACATGGTATGCAACTCTCTTCACATAACTTGTTTCCATAATAAAAAATTGTAAATTAAAAAAGGTGATTCTAAATTATAACTTTGAATAAAACGCAGTATTTAATTGACATAAAAAATTATGACATTCCGATTTTTGGCGTAAATGTGACAAGGATGGTAAGTCATATAATATTCGAAAACTTAAAAATTTTCATCGTCCTGGAGCGGGACACGAACCCGCGTCTCCCAGAAAACACCGGGGTATGCTAACCACTACACTACCCAGAACGACCAAGTTTCAAGTTTCCGATCAATTTGAATATAACCATCACAGGATTCGCTAGTCGAAGCAACGGCCATTCATGTTTAGCGAATCTGGAGGTTAAGAATCTTATCCCGTGTTTGCCCGGAGAAGCAGATAAATCATGAAAGAAATACGGGATTACGCCATATAATACAAATTTTGAAGATGACAATCCGATTTTTGGCGTAAATTTTCAAGTTTTCGAATATTATATGACTTACCATCCTTGTCACATTTACGCTAAAAATCGGATTGTCATCTTCAAAATTTGTATTATGTGGCGTAATCCCGTATTTCTTTCATGCAATAAAAAATTACTTAACCACCTTGATAAAAATATCTCCCAATATTACTTAACCACTTTGATAAAAATTTGGGAGTGGTAATCTACACAGTAAGTCCGTAAAGATATGAACTATTTCCCATGAACCCTCAGTAAGTGATTATAATTTTTTCACCCAGTTACGCTTCAGCCATGGTGAGCAGTGCACATTTTTCACGCTAGAATTTTGACCTTGTCACACTTTAGAAGATGGAACAAAGGGCCAACATTAAGTGCTGCTTTAAATGTGGCAAATCTGCATTAGAAACATACAAATTAATGAAACAAGCACATAGTGATGAATGTTTATCTCAGTCCAGGGTGTATGAATGATATATATTCTCATGATGGTCAACAGTTTATTGGATGATGATGAAAGGCAGACGATCTTCAACAAGCAACACTGATGAAAATGTGCAGTCTGTTCACAAACTGCTGGCTATGGATCATCAATTAACATGTCGGATGACAGCTAAACTGAATATTTGTAAGACAGTAGTGCACAGTATTATTCTTGATGTCCTTGTAAAGCTGAAGGTGTGTGCTAAGTTTGTCCCACACTTTCTCACTCTGGAACAAAGAGAGCTGCTAGTGACTGCTTCGCAAAAATTGGCAGAAATGGTGACCCAGATTTTTTCTCAGCAAGAGCAAGATGATGAATCCTGGTATTTTGAGTATGACTCATCCATAAAACAACAAACTAGCAAATGGTCAAGTCCGAGAAAGCTGAAACCAAAGAAGGTGAGGGCTGTGAAGTCGAAAATCAAAATGATGCTCATTGAGTTCTTCGATTCTCGTGAGATTATCCACCAGGAGTCAATGGCTTTATTCTACAAGAAAGTAATGGATCATCTTTTCAGGAGAATTCAATGAGTTAGGCTGAATTTGCATCAAAGTGGAGAACGGTACCTCCTCTATGACAACGCTCTATCACACACCATGACTGTTGTTACTTAGTTTCTGGCTAAAAACCAGGTGACAACGATCATGCACCCTCCCTATTCACCGGATATAGCCCCCCCCCCCCTCGACTTTATGTTCCTAAAACACAAAGCACCCATGAAGGTTTTCTTGGATAATATGGGTCCATTCCAGACATTCAAACGACAGTTACAACATATCTGAGAACATCCAAGAAAATGACTTCCCTGGTGTATTTGAGCGATTTCTGGGAGGATCCAAGCTGTATATCAAAACACGAGAGAATAATGTTGAAAATTAAATCAGCAAAATTGCTACAGGTGAGAAACATTGTATGTATTTTTTTTTTCACTGAATTACTCCTGGAATTTTTTAGATCGACTGCGCAAAACTGTCAAAAGTTACTTTGAATTGTTGTTTTTTTAATCAATTCTTTTCAGAATGCATCACACCTACTGGGAGGGAATTATCAATTTTGTATGATTCATACATATGCTGTCATTATTCCAGGAAACTATGAAAGTTCACGGGTTCTCAAATTGATACTTCTAACATCATATAAACATTCAAATACTTATAAAATCTTCAGGAAAAAAAATATTGATTTTTATTAGAAATTTTAACTTTTATTTAAGAATTCAGCCTTTAAATTAGCAGTTTCCAATAGTTGAAACCTTTATTGTGCATTGGAAAAGAAACAAATTACTTGTGGCATTTTTAGTGTTTATTACAGTAAAATTACTACTCTGTTACATTTTTACTAAATGTACTACACAGAATCCTTTCAGGCAAGTTATAAAAAACGTATTTACTATTAAAAACAAATGCACAGGGAGAAATTCAGATACCAAATGAGTTAATTAGCCAGCAGAACAATATGGTCACCAGTGAACAGCAACAGCAGGTAAGAGCAGTTCTTTTTGTTTGTTGTTAAGGGGGTTTAACAACTACTATTAGGAACTAAATGGGCTACAGGCAGTCACCTGTCCCCATTTTAGGGCCACTGATTCCAGGGAGGGGAGAGCCATAACCATAAGACAAATACATTATCCGTATCTTACCAGGGATTCAACCCCAGACCCTTTGCAAATGAATAATTAGGAGTACCGCTTATCCAACGGGTAAGCTAAGTGCACTTACTCTGCAAATAGCATACTTTGTTTTTGAGAAATCTAAAATAACATAAATCTGCAAGCATGTGCTGAAAATGGCACCTTTGTTAATAAAATTAAGTCCACTTATATGGGCGAAAACATTCGCAAATTATGCAAAGTTAGCTAAAAACAAGAAATCAATGAAGCAATTTCATAATGAGATTTTTTGTTTCTTTGGTATCTAGACAGAAATTTAAATTCATTGAAATATATACAGCAATAAATTACCATAATAATCATTGTGACAAACACCTGAATTTAGCTATATAAGAAATAGAAGATATGTAATAGAAGTGTCAGGCACATCATAAACACATTAACACTTAGGTGGCAGATACACCAGTACTGGTTGGACTTGGTCAAAGCTTTTGAACCTCTTTCTTCCATGTATGCAGCATGAGTTATCAATTCATTTCACATGCAGTCATGTTTTGGAGTGCGTGTGCTAAATAAATTTTGTGGCTTAGAAGGTGGCACACACTTTCAGATATTTCAGAAACGACACTCAAACATCCCTGATGTCATAAAACACCAATGCCTAGACTTCCCCAAGTACAGATAGAAACCGGGCTCAAGTGTGGAGGGACCAAGTATCTCTTAATTACATTTTAATTTCAACTAAATTACAATCACACAGCAAAATAAAATAAAATGATTGTTGACTCAAAATATTTTTAAAAATTTACAGAATTCCTTAGTAAGCCATCAATCCCGATGCAGTTAATGAAGTCAATGCCATTATATTTTATCATGAGATCTGCAATTTACTTATTTTTCTTATTTTAAACAATAGTATACCATCTCTGCTAGCTATGGCTGACCAAACAAACCTGCATAAGATGAGCATGAGGCAGCAACTCCTAGAATTTAGATAAAACCACAGTAAAGACTAGCCATATGTGCAATGAAATAAAATTGAAATGCTAACAAAATCATTAGCATCACTATATCTCAAATTACGTTTCAAAATTTCAGGCCTGTTCAACAAATTTCACCATTCGTAGCCCCTTCATTAGTGCATCCAGAAAACAGTGTAAATACATAGCTTGTCCCAAAGCAACTCAGAATGTTTTTAATAAAAAATGTGAAATACTGCATTGGACCCTGGTACGAGTCTAGAGAAAACAGTAGTCATTGTAGTAACCATAGCAACTTCCCACACCTTTGAATAAAGCTCATATTGAGAAATGGCTTCCTAGTTTAATTGAATTAATAATCTAAAGCAACTTATGGGAATTTACTAGGAAATTTTTTCATTTATAGCAAATTTTCGGAGAAAACTCTTCTCCTTCTTCAGGCTCTCTTGTTGTTGTCACTTTTTGCTTGTCACTATCATGGTTACGGTTTACCTTGACGGTTACGGTTAACCTTGACGGTTTAGGTTATTTTTCAACAAATCTTGCCAGATGTTAGGCAGGGAAAATCCTTTGCAGTCATTGATGATGGAATTTTGATTTTTCTCAATCTCTATTCCTTCTTTCAGTTTTCTTTTTTGGAAATTGCTTTGGAAACTGATTACTTTAAGGGAATTCCAATCCATGCTGTGCCCAGTTTCTCTAACATGCCTATCTAATCCAGTCTTGTTGGTGCAATTTTTTATGGCTGCTTTATGCTCAGCTATACGAGTTTCTAGTCTGCGACCTGTTTCACCTATGTAAGATAGTCCACAACTACAATTTACTTCATAAACTACTCCTTGCATTTTTAAAATATCTTCTTCTCTTTGAACTATTTTAGGGAAAAAATTTTTTAACTTTGTTCTCTAAACTTGGAGCTAGCCTAATATTGTATTTTTTACTAATTCTCTTTAAAGCCTCAAATAAACCTTTGTGATACGAAATTTTTCTAGTGAATTTTACTTCTTGCTTTTGTGGGTTCTTCTTACCATTAAAATTCAGAAGCTTCACAATTTCTTCTTTAGGATAGTTATTTTCTGCAAGTATGACTTTAAGCTCTTCTTTATGGGCTTCTTTTTTATCTGCAGTAGAAACTATTTTATTAATTTTTTCTAAAAACTGACTTGCTACATTTTTCTTAATAGAAACTGGATGATACGAATTGAAATCCAGTAGTCTTTTAGTATTCATTGGTTTTTTATACCAACTAGTGAGGAATTTTTCATCTTCATAATAGATAGTAATATCTAAGAAGTTTATTCTTCTTTCTTTTTGAAGTTCAATAGTGAACTTAAGGGAATCATCTAATTCATTGAATGAGTCTAGAATTCTTTCTGGAACAATTTCTGAGCTATCTATTATAAATAAGATGTCATCCATGTATCTGCTATATAAGCAGAAGTATGTGGGTTGTACTAGTATCTTTTCTTCTAGTTTTCCCACATAATAGTTAGCTAAGAGTGGGGAGAGTGGAGAGCCCATAGCTAGCCCCGATTTTTGAATGAAAAAGTTTTCCCAAATTGAAAGTAGTTGTTCTGCAAAGAGAAAGTAGTCAATTAAAAGCTCTTAAAGATTTCAGAAGAAATGAAAGTATAGTTGCTGTGAAAACAGACAAAAGTAAGTTGATTACTATTATGGATAAGAAAGATTATCTAGAAAAGATGGAAGAAGAACTAAAAAACCTATGTATGAAGAAGTAAAAGAAAACCCACTACCAGATTTGATTAAAAAGTCTCTAAGCTTATTTCACTTCAAAAAAAGAAAAACCAGCTTCCAGAAAACTATAAACAATTCTCAAAATTACAGTTCAGATTACCTCAAATATATGGAATAGTCAAACTGCATAAAGAACACCAACCAATTAGACCAATAATAGACTCAAAAAACTCTATTCTTTCAAATCTAAACTATTTTTTAAAGTCACACCTTCAGAAACTTTTAAAAGAGCCACCTAACTTGATTAAAAACTCAATGCAGCTAAAAGAAAAACTAGAACTTCTTCCTAAATTAGATTCTCCTATTATGGGTAGTTTAGATATAGTGTCTATGTATACTCACATTAATATAGATCAACTTATAGACTTTATAGCGGAAGACTTGGCAGACCTAATAGTTTTTCACAACAAGGAAAAAAACATATTAGTAGGAATTTTTGAAATGCTTACTTTCTCTTTGCAGAACAACTACTTTCAATTTGGGAAAACTTTTTCATTCAAAAATCGGGGCTAGCTATGGGCTCTCCACTCTCCCCACTCTTAGCTAACTATTATGTGGGAAAACTAGAAGAAAAGATACTAGTACAACCCACATACTTCTGCTTATATAGCAGATACATGGATGACATCTTATTTATAATAGATAGCTCAGAAATTGTTCCAGAAAGAATTCTAGACTCATTCAATGAATTAGATGATTCCCTTAAGTTCACTATTGAACTTCAAAAAGAAAGAAGAATAAACTTCTTAGATATTACTATCTATTATGAAGATGAAAAATTCCTCACTAGTTGGTATAAAAAACCAATGAATACTAAAAGACTACTGGATTTCAATTCGTATCATCCAGTTTCTATTAAGAAAAATGTAGTAAGTCAGTTTTTAGAAAAATTAATAAAATAGTTTCTACTGCAGATAAAAAAGAAGCCCATAAAGAAGAGCTTAAAGTCATACTTGCAGAAAATAACTATCCTAAAGAAGAAATTGAGAAGCTTCTGAATTTTAATGGTAAGAAGAACCCACAAAAGCAAGAAGTAAAATTCACTAAAAAAATTTCGTATCACAAAGGTTTATTTGAGGCTTTAAAGAGAATTAGTAAAAAATACAATATTAGGCTAGCTCCAAGTTTAGAGAACAAAGTTAAAAATTTTTTCCCTAAAATAGTTCAAAGAGAAGAAGATATTTTAAAAATGCAAGGAGTAGTTTATGAAGTAAATTGTAGTTGTGGACTATCTTACATAGGTGAAACAGGTCGCAGACTAGAAACTCGTATAGCTGAGCATAAAGCAGCCATAAAAAATTGCACCAACAAGACTGGATTAGATAGGCATGTTAGAGAAACTGGGCACAGCATGGATTGGAATTCCCTTAAAGTAATCAGTTTCCAAAGCAATTTCCAAAAAGAAAACTGAAAGAAGGAATAGAGATTGAGAAAAATCAAAATTCCATCCTCAATGACTGCAAAGGATTTCCCTGCCTAACATCTGGCAAGATTTGTTGAAAAATAACCTAAACCGTCAAGGTTAACCGTAACCGTCAAGGTAAACCGTAACCATGATAGTGACAAGCAAAAAGTGACAACAACAAGAGAGCCTGAAGAAGGAGAAGAGTTTTCTCCGAAAATTTGCTATAAATGAAAAAATTTCCTAGTAAATTCCCATAAGTTGCTTTAGATTATTAATTCCCACACCTGTTCGCTACACATGCATCATCAGTAGAGCACAGTTTAATAAGTGCTGTTTTTTTTTGTTTTTTTATTGGATGTTTAACGACTACCGTGAGCAACTCAATGGGCTATAAGCAGTTGCCCGCCCCTAATTTAGGGTCACTGGTGCCAGGGAAGGGAGAGAGCCAGTGCCGTAAGACAAACACAACATCCATGCCTCACCGGGATTCGAACCCGGACCCCTTTCGGACGAATGATCAGAGGCCATCGCTTAGACCACTGCGCCACTGGGGCGGCATGCTGTTTTGTGAACCCCTAACAAGTGTTTTTGCACTGTAAGTTTTTGAAAAAAAAAAAGATATAAAAGTGGAACAAAAAGTGCCAATAAATTTTGCTGTCGACTTAAGAAGTCTGTTGGAGAAACTTTCAGTTTCATGCGAGAGGCTCATAAGGATGACTGTCTAGAAAAATCAACAATTTACAGATAGCATAAGGAATTTATGGATGGTCATGAGTGATGGCATAAATAATTATGGATGGTCATGAGTTATGGCATAAAGAATTTATGGATGGTCGTGAGTGATGGCATAAAGAATTTATGGATAGTCCTAAGTGATGGCATAAATAATTATGGATGGTCACGAGTGATGGCATAAAGAATTTATGGATGGTCGTGAGTGATGGCATAAATAATTTATGGATGGTCCTGAGTGATGGCATAAAGAATTTATGGATGGTTGTAAGTGATGGCATAAAGAATTTATGGATGGTTGTAGGTCAACGGCTTTAATCGGGCATGGAGGAAGACCTTCAACGAGTGTTACAGAGGTAAACATCAATACAATGGGTGTCATTACATCAGAAGACAGACACTTATCAATGACAGATATCACAGATATTGTTATTTCAAATTCACAGAAACTGAGCATTCTGGCATGAAACAAGTTTGTTCAACTTGAGTTCCCCATTCCTTTTCATATGCGGCCCAATGCAAAACCGCACATGGCCAGTTCTATCATTTCTTATTTGGCGAAAATGAATATTAAGTGGATGCCCCAACCTGCATATAGTACAGACTTGTCACCATGTGACTTTTGGTTGTTCCCCATTTAAAAAAAAGACACTACTGGGGACAACAATTTGAGACTGATCAACAACTTACTACAACTGCACAGGGATGCTTCAGCATTTCAGAAGAATCCCAGGAGAGATTAAAAAGTGGGAGGAATGTTGCAACATCTGTATTTGATGCAATGGACAATATTTTGAAAAAGATGACCACTTTCTTGATAGTTAAGGTATGCAATTTTTTTTAATAAAAACACCCTTGTAAAATTATATTTTCTCCTTGTTTAAATAATAAAAGTGTAAGATAAATTAAATGGAAAAAAATATCACAAACAATATAATTTGCTTAGTCTGAACGTTTGTTCCACTTTGGTGGCCCACTGAAGAAAGTCATCACCATAGCAACAACCGAGAAAGAAATATTTGTGACTTCACACTTACCTTTTCATGTTTTTGTGCAGGTATTCAACAAATGGAAACTGCTTCCCAGATATAATTATGTGACATCATCACCATAGCACAGAGAAAGAAATATTTGTGATGTCCCGCTTAGCTTTTGTGTTTTGGGGCAGGTGTTCCATGAATAGAAACTGTGAATTATGTCAGCATGTGATGTAACAACTGTATGACATAGTACTTTTTTTTATTGTTGTAATGCTCATGAAACATACTTTCACATTTGGACATCACAAACAAAAAAGAATACCTGGTAATTAAAAAATACAGTCATGTTTCGGAGTGCACACATCTTATTTTCGAAACAAGATATCAAATTAAAAAGTTTTTGAAATAATATGATAATATTAAATAAGATATATCTTATTTTCCTCATCATTATTGATGGGCTTTCACCTAGTACATAATTACCTTGATTCAACCATCTTGCAGCATAACCATCAATGGCATCCAGAAACCCACTCAGTAAGTAGCAAGTTGTTGCTTTTACATGATCAGATGGCATATAATAGAAGGACACAAAAGCTAATATGATTCTTGCATATCCTGAAATGAAACAAAATCAATGATATATAAATTATTAAATGCCAAAGCATAAGCAATGTCAGCTGTGGGCTGATCCAAAAACTTGGCTATGTAAGAAATAGAAGATGTGTAATGGTAAAAGTGTCAGGAACATAAAAATGTAAAAAACGGGAGATGTGAATGTAAGAAATAGAAGATGTGTAATAGTAGAAGTATTAATAAAAATAGAAGATGTGAATGTAAGAAATAGAAGATATGTAATAGTAGAAGTGTTAGGAACTCAAAGAATTTAGAGGACTAACTACCACACTTGAAAAGCCAGGTCCACCATGGAATGTTTGATACATCAACAGTAAGTAAAATCTAGTTTCATCAGTTTTAAACTTTAATCTGGCAGATAAGCTTTCTTTGAGGAGCTAACCTCTGATTCTTAGAGAACATCTTAGTGTCATGCCCCCCCCCTCATACACACACATGTATGTATAAGCAGTCATGAAATAATGGAGTAAAAATAAAACTTACCTTCATTTTGCTTTATTTCACACGTTCACAGGCATGTACTCTCCAAACTTCCAGCCTCACGTTATAAGACAATTTAAATTGAAAATGTTTTTATTGTTTTTTTAATTTATTTTGATACGTATTGTGTCAATTTAATCATAATAATTATTTAAGTTTAATTTTTCTATTAGTGTTATTGTTAATGAAAGATATTGTAACATTCAAATTACATCCTCATGGTTGCCTGTTTCAATTCACATTATTATTAAAATCATATTAGGCCACCTTTAAAATGTATTTTTTTAGTTTTGTCCTGGTGCATTATGTTTACTACTTTTACAATGATTTCTTGATTATGCCATAACATGTTTTGTGTGATTGCAAGACAAAATTAGACTAAAATTGTGATGCAAAATCAAACATGCCTTTGAATTAAACAAGTCAGTAAAAGCATGCAATGCACTGATTATGATATGCTTTCCAACATACCAGAAATCACTACTCAAGGTTATTACTCAAGTTATGAGGATAATGGCTGTGGAATAAATCTCGCTCCTGTGCCCTGACCTTTGATCCCATTTCGATTATATTAAACAGAATTGGTTCAGTATATTTCCGGAACAACAAACTAAAGTTTTGTCGCAGTAGAAGCATTTTTAGTCAAGTTATGAGGATAATGGCAGTGGAATAAATATTGCTCCTGTGCCCTGAACTTAGACCCCATTTCGATGATGTTCAACAGAACCGGTTCCGTATACCTCCAGAGCAACATATAAAGTTCTGTCGCAATCGAAGTATTTTTACATGAGTTATAAAGCATAAGGGCGATGAAATGGATCCCGCTCTTATGTCCTGACCTTTGACTCCATTTCGTCCATTTTCAATAGGGCTCATCCCCAGGTTGTCCCCTACCACATACTAAAATTTAATTGAAATCAAACCATTTTTACATGAGTTATCATGAGGACAGACAGACGGACAAAGCTGGAGCATATACGCTTCTTCAACCTACGGTTGGAAAGCGTAAAAAAGGCAGATGACACCAAACACATGAGTATAATATAAGCACATCTTTTGTTTAAATTTTGTGTAACAACAGCTGGAAGATGCATGTCATTATTGTCACACTTGTGTCATATTTTGCACTATTTCCCACATACCTATCCTTCAGAAAACTGCATCTTCTCAGAGCAGGAACCGAACCCGCACCTCCTGATTTCCATTCACAAGCACACTGCTGTTGTACAACCCAAGACAATGATGTTCCAACCACCTTCACAAAGCAGTTGTAGCTTAGGAATCTGAAAAACACTCAGATTAGTACTGGTAGAAACAATCCGATGCTCCCTTGTGGCTTCAACAGGAGCGCACCCAGCATAGGATATTGAGGGTTAAAACTCCCTACAGAGGTGTGTTTTTTTTTGTTGTTGTTGTTGTAGTTTTTATGATTTGTATTAGCACTGCTGTTTTTCTATCTCCCGTGTTTCTGTTTTCCTCTCCACTGAGCACCCCTAAGACAAAAATGAAAACGTTTCACTTTCCCACATTGTCAGGCTTTCATCTGTAACCTAGCCCTTGAGCACAAAAGACACAATTACCCAACTTTTTCCACTGCCCATATACACCATTATGACAAAATCTGAGGTAAACTTGTTCTTGTGAATCAGTCTAACCCCCAAACCCCCTAGGTTAGGACCCCGTACCTGTAGCAGTTCTAGCCCACTAAAGTATGATGTCCTTCCTTCCCCTAGCTGTTCATCTAACCCACTAGTGTTAGACCCCTTACTTTCTACCAGGGCCGTGGCTAAATCCCAGAACTGGGGGGGGACTGCAAGGTTATCTGGGGTGCTGAAGGGTCATCTGGGAAGCTCCGTGTTCAGTTACAAACTGTATTACTTCACAAATCAACATGCAAATTCCCAGTAACACCATATTCATTCGAAACCTTCCACAAAAGTGTCCTATTTAACTCGGTCATAAGCTTTCTCTAAATCTATGAAGGCAGCAAAAACGTTCTTATCAACAGCCAGATATCTTTCAATCATCATGAGTAATGCAAAAATTTGGTTAGTGCAGCCTTTACCATGCATAAAAACTCTGAACATCCCATACCTTCTCTGATGTAAGGCCCTGTACTTTTTCAATAACGACCTTATCGAGCACTTTCCCTGTCACTCAGTAGGCTAATACCACGATAGTTCTTGAAGTCAGTCTGATAACCTTTTCCCTTGTACAAGGGAACAATAAGAGCATCCTTCCAATTCCGAGGAACCATTCCTAACTCCCAGCACAAATGGCAAATTTCAGTTAACCTGTCAATTACAGAGTCAACACCATATTTCAACATCTTGGCAGTTATGCCATCAACTCCCACAGCCTTACCATTTTGGAGAGATTTTAGAGCTTTACACACCCCTTCTCTTGAGATCCCTGTATCTTTCACTGTGCCATCATCTGCTTCTGCCTCAGAATCATCTTTGCTTTCCTGATCTAATACCTCACAGAAGTATTCACCCCTTCTTTCACTTAACTCATTGGGTTCCCAAATCATTTTCCCGATCCTATTCCTCACACAACTTAACACTTTGTTTCCCCTATATTTCCTGAGTCTCATGTACTTTCAGAATGTCTTCCTATCCTTCCAAAATACAATTCATGACTTTCCACCTTCTCCTTCCTAACTTTTGCCTTACTCTGGCGAACCAGATTAGATGCTTCACGCTTGTTACAGCAATATCCATCCACAGAAACATTACCTTGAAACATCACCAAATAGGCTTCCTTCTTTCACTTTACTGCCTCTTCAATCTCACTATTCTACCAAGCATCACCTCTATTGTGGTGCCACAGACCTCTTCAGCAGCAGTGACAACACAGTTCTTAAAACATTCCCATTTCTTTCCTACATCCCTCTCACAAGACTTCAGCTCCTTCAGTCGTTCTCTGAGTACGTCAGAATAACGCTGATGCTTTCAAGGGAGCCTTTCAACCTTTATTCTTTCCATCTTGGGCCTCTTCCTATTCCTTTTCCTCCGACCAACATTCAGTTTCACTCGTGACACTACCAAGCAGAGGTTAAGCTACGATAGCTATTTTCGCAAAATGCGATGAATTAATCTAAAACGCGCAAGAAAATTAGCGTCCCGTCACAAAATGGCGCCAAACATTTAAATATCACAGAGGTGATTGTGTTCCGAAATTTTCGAAAATCTGAACTACTGTAGTCCAGTGGGAAAATTAAAATTCTGTCGCTAATTCGTGGGTAAAAGTATTCCGTCATCCATTGTTCAGTCTGACGGTGTCATGACGATTCGTCACGCGTCAGTTGGTTCACAAAAGAGGCTAAATTTCTTTAGCATTTTGCTACAACTTTTTCCTTTATTTTAGCATTTTTGCTACAGCATTTTTTAGACCAGCTTAAACTCTGCTACCAAGTAATGATTAGAACCAACATCTCCACCTCTCATGACATATTATGTATGCCCTCCCCCCCCGCTGGCAGAGCGGAAAATTATTACGTCGAAGTTTGAAACAAAAAGTCACAATATGCAATCAACATATACTTAAGTATAAGGGAGTAACTCTGTTAAATAAATTTAGAAAAGTCTAACCAAGAAAAGAATGTCATCTACTGCTTCTTGTAATCATTTAACTTTCTTGTACTGCAACATTACTAGTAACTGGATAAGAATAAATGTACAAGTCAACCTCCTAAATTGTTATAGCGCCTGACTATTTTTCCCGGTAAATTTAGGGGGTGTCACCCACCTTGGAAAAATTCTGTGGGCCATGGACCCCCGAAAATTTCTGGGTGGCTACTGGTTACAACTATGCATTATTTCCTAGATATGATGAAAACTTATAGTATAAAGCTTTTTGGTGACTAAAGTTTAATATCCTGCTAGGTACAATATGAAAAATGGGAATTTTCAGTCATTCAGGGAAAATAATGAAGGTGAGCCAAGGTAAACAAATTAATTTGATACACTTGGGAAACAAAATGAAGGGCATTTTGTTACCTGAATATAATGCACATAATATTAATCAACTTTAACTACTGGAAGTCCTAACATTATGATCTGTTGATGAAAATATAAATAGTTTTTTTCTTATTCATATAGGGAAAATTTGCACAAATGTTCAAACCCAGGCCATTTTGATTTAGAATTTTTTACAACTTCTAAGATGATCAAAAATTATTATTACAAATTTACAGATTATTGACTTTTCAAATATTGCACACTCAAATTTCCTGTAAAGGATGAAATTCATATGAAACACCTCCCTCATTTGATGCCAAAGTTAAATAGAAGGAAATATGTGTAAAAATATATGCACATACACACACATATACACAGAGTGCTCACTGAATTATGACCACATACCTAAATACTTTGTAGGTCCTATTTTTGCCCTCAGTACAGCAGTTATCCAACGTGTCACCAATGCAATAAGATGTCAAAAGCAGTTGGGAGGTATGGCCAACCAAACTGTGTATAATGAAGCTTTCAATGTAGGTGATTGGTCTATTCTGACACCTAATATGCCATTACAGCAGTTGCTCTGACATTTTTAAAATTTTCACAAACCCATTTGCCAAATTTAATTTCTTTTTGCCAAAGTGTTATACTCGTACAAAAAGGTAATCAATATTTTCCCAAAACTTTTTTTGTCTCATCGCCAAAATGATTTTTTTTTTCGCAAATTGCGAAGAATGCGATAGGCAGTGAGACCCCTGACATTCTATAGTGTCCCACAAGTGTTTTATGGGATTGATATCAGGGGAGTTTGGAGGCCAATCGTCCATTCCTGTACAACATTGGACCTGTGTCTTGGTGCATTGTCATCTTGGAAGACACTGTTCCCATTTGGGGAAAAAGTGCAAAATTGCTGGGTGTACAGAGTCAACAAGCAATTCACAATAGTGGGCACCAGTCATTAGTTGTTCCACATGCAGCAGGGATCTAAGTTCCTTCCAGGTCAACATGCCCCACACCATACAACTGCGTTCACTAGCTTGCACTATGGAGACTATGCAGGATGGATCGAGTGGCTAACATTGTTTGCGCCAAATATGCACATGACCATCCACGGAGTGGGGTAGAAAATGTTACTCATCAGACCAACATACTTTTTTTCCCAGTCATCCGACATCTAACTAGCATGATCTTAGCACCAGGTGAGTCTTTTTGTGCTGATGAACCATGTTTAGGAGAGGATGTTGTAGAGGTCATCTGCCGTCATAGCCCATATGTGCGACTCATGCTCATGACAGATACTGCTCCAGGTTGACCTCTGTTGTATTGGGTAGACAACTTCTGAACAGAGCTGCATCTGTTCGCCTGTATGAGTCATCAGACCTGGCACTCACCTCTCACATCAACCTTTCGCTGTCCTGCACAGTTAGGCCTCCGGGGTGCAGTTTGACCATTTTCACACCAGCCTTGATACACTCTAACTCAGAGACAGATCTCCCTATAGGCCGAATAGGCCCGGGTCTACAGCAGCAAAATTTAGGGGCGGCGAATTTCAGTGGTAGCAAAAATTAATAATTTGTTAAAAACCCATAAAAATAATAAAAGAAAATTTTAAAATTAAAATTAAAGTCAAAACTAAGATTTATTCCGAAAACTGCTGTATACAAGATTTTCTTTCCGAATTCCAGTAATTCCCTTCTTCTTTGACTTGAGAAAACATAAGACAAAATTATTTTTATGTTTTTAGAACTTTCTTAAAACTCCGCAATTTTCAAAATTCCGACACTGTTAAAATTTAAAATAATGTAGCACTGGTGCAGGAATTCTAAAATTCACTTTTATTTCAAATTCAAGATTTATGTATTACTTCACTGCATTAAAAGATGTCTTTTGTACAAAAAGATTGTGCTTATGATATCGGTTTGTACGTCCGTCCGCCTGTAGACACCATATCTATGTAACTATTAAACCGATTTGAAATTTATTTTTTTTTGCATTGGGAAGCTTGAAATATGCGAATGATAATAATTTGTTTCATTTTCTTTTACGATGTACAGTTTCACCACTAGAGGGCGTAAATGCAGATCATATCGAATTCACAATACATTTGATTCCATATATTTGCTTCTAAACATCTGATTGAAAAATTTCTTTTACCTTTTGATTCCATTTATGTCGAAGAGTATTTTAGGTGTAGTTACTTTTTCAATTTATGCATAAATTTTCCGCGCTAGGGGGCGTAAAAGTAAATTACATTTCCCTCGAGGTCTCTTCTTTTAAAACTCCAATTTGAAATTTTTTTCTTTCAGCGGATACAGCTCCCGATGGAAAATCTTTTGCATATAATTTCTAATTTTTGGTAAAAAATACTTTGGCCACCAGGGGCATAAGTGTTAATTTTTTGCTTCTGATGTATTTGCCATAAAATCTGAGCTTCTAAAATCTCGATTGAAAAAATTCTTTCATGCCACTCATCTCGAGAAACCTTTACGGAATATTTTCTTCTTAAAATTTTGCATGGTTTCTCTCTTATTTTTGTCAATATCTCTGCTTCTAGTGGTCCTATTAGAAAAATTCTTTCTTTATTGGATAGAGATTGCAGTGTGACATGTTTTTCATATAATTTCAAAATTTTTGCTCCATGCGTAAGAACTGGAAGGATGCACTGATTAATCAGTTTCTTTTTAAGAAATAATGTATCCGACGAAGTTTTATAGGTCGATTATTTTCTTCATAAATGTGACAATGTGGCCATCGCTTAATATCTGTTGCCTAATTTAGGTATCGGTACCTTTACATTTTCCCCATCAATCGCTAAATATAAAATCGAAATATTAATTTCTTGTAAAAAAAAGCACTTTAAATCAGTATATATATATATATATATTATTGCTATTATTATTATTATTAAACGGACAGCGTCAGCACAGGCGCAGTAACTTAACTTTCGAACTGGTATCATGATATCTACAAAATTGAGATGCAGCCCCCCCCCATCTCAGCTTACCACGAGCCGCCACTGCTAATGTATAACCTGTAATACTTGTATATCATAGTAACTTATTTTCACATGAATTACAGGACACTATCATAAAATATTCCATTATAGTCCTGCTTTAATGAATTTTTCTGTTTCTAAATTTGACAATTTGATGGATACTGTTAAACAGAAATTATATTAATACAGAAAATTTTAATTAATAAATCTAAGATTATATAATGGCTGTGAATTTTACAAATCCTTTACTATCATATAAATTTCTTCTTTCAACAACACAATTATGAGAATGTATTTTAGCAAATCCTTTACTATCACATAAATTTCTTTTTCAAAATTAGAAGTATGGTTAGAAATTAATGCATACTTATAAAAAAAAAAAAAACTTCACACAACCCTCTTTTCCTCCCAATATTTATAAATGTTACCAGTATGATGGAAAACAAACTAAAAAATAATATCTATGTTAGATTTACCTGTCAGTTTTGCCTTGCTTTAGATCTTTGTGGAAAAATGAAACAACTAAAGGATAAAGTTTTGTGTCATTTTTATCATTACTTCCATCTGTTGAAAAGGAAAACACTGAATCACTCAAATCACTTACTATGCTATCAATAGCTGATCCTGACATGGATTTCAGAATTGAATTTATTTTTGTTCTCCCACATCCATATTTCTTTGCAATATTGGAGTCTGGAAACATCTGCTGTCTAGCAAGGTCTGCTGCTGAAAGAGGTGCATTGTGTTCCACTAAAAACCTTGTGAATAACATTTCAGCCTTCGTAACACTGGAATCAATATAATGTGGCACAAAAAATGAAGTCAGCGGTTCTGCTTGTTTTTTAAGTTCACTATATGACTTGTGTTTTTTGCACAGTACATGTCGTCGACAATCATCACATCCACCATGAGCAATTGAAAAATTACAGTTGCATACAGTACAAAATGCATGCTTTTCGGAAACTGTTGACACATCCAAGCATGGAAATTCTACTTTATACTCACTGTGAAAACTTTGAGCAACAGCAGGTCGTTTCCTTATTTCTCTTTTGAAATCACAATTGAAGTACCGTTTCAACATAATGTGGAGTTGAAACCGCCAAAAAGGCAAACTTCGCACAGCAAGATCAAAGCAGCTCTTGTGCCAAAGATTTAAAAAGATTAACGCAGCTCTCTGGCCAATGCCACACTGCATCAGTTGAGCGGAGGGCATATATATCGACAAAACCAGAGTGACCCCCCACTTCCCGCCAAGCTCTTATCTCCTGCACACATCTCGGCAGCATGCGGCTGACTTGCATCTAACTGATGGTAGACGACGTAAGCAACACTACAGGGCTACTGACCCACCCAATGTAATTTTGGCACAGTGCCAGGCTTTCTTCCCACTTAACTTCCAAGGTAAACAAGAAAAACACATTCCTCTTCCTCGGAGGAAGAGGAAAAAAACAAACAAGGAGCTACATTACGAACTTTATTCAGAGGCTTTTAGATTGATATATTACAAAACCAGCAAAACCAGTAAAACATTCTTAATAACAGCAAAAATCTGAATATCCGTAATTTTTGGTTAATCATCCGTGTAATTCCGTAATTGCGGGGAGAAATCCCTAATGATTACAGAGAATCTCTAATGGTTGGCATCTATGGTATTGTAATGACAATACACCAAGATTTTGATACCTACAGAATAGCGAGAAACCATCGTAAGCAGGGGTAGACAAAACCCAAAATTTCCATGCACCAGCACATTTTTTCAAGAGAACAAGAAGAAAAACCACAATCGTTCTAAACAAAAACTAAACATACAGGATTAAGACCTTCAACAGTCAAAATTAATGCACTGTTACCAAGTACTCTACATCTAAATATTATAACACGACTTATACCAGTCTAAAATATATATATATATATATATATATATTTTTTTTTATTTATTGGAGGTTTAATGACCACCGTGAGCAAATCAGTGGGCTGTAAGTAGTCACCCATCCCTAATTTAGAGTCACTCGTTCCAGGGTAGGGAGAAAGCCACTGCCGTAAGACAAACACAACATTCATGCCTCACCTGGGATTCGAACCCGAACCAATTTCAGACAAATGATCAGAACCCATCACTTGGACCACTGCATCACCGGGAAGGATAAAACCTCCTTTAATAGCATAAATACAAACACTCAATATTTGCCCTCCTTTCACATGAACAGAACAACTGATTGTTCCAAAGTGTGATTTTTTTTAAATTGTTTTAGCATTGTCTGTGACTATTATAAGCTTTGAGAATTAAGCTCAAACAAGGCCTCCCAGCTCAGTGCAAAAGCTTGGCAAAAACTGAGTGTTCGTATTTGCAACATTAAAGATTTTAGGCTCACATGAGCCATTTGTTACAATAGCGTATTGTTTATTAGATATTGTTCCAATAATTCAGTACAAAATCCACAATTAAAACTACAAAACTTGTTATACATTAGTATTAATTGTTGCACTGCAAAATAGGTTTACATTTTAGAAAGTTCAGCTTTGTCTTCTAGTGTACGACATCCAATAAAAACAGCACTGAATGAATAAATACACTTATAAGCACCTCACATGAAATTAATGCCATGACTATGAACAAATCTCATGATCACTCTGCATCATCATCAATTATTACCTATCCACTGCTGGATGAAGGTATTCCTAAATCTCCTCTACAACTTTCTATCTTGAGCCAGTTTCCTCCATGTCACTCCAACATGCTTTCAAATTTTATCAGCCCATCTTCCACATGGTCTTCTTCTGGGTCTTTTCCTATCCCTTAGAATCTAGTGAAGTATTTCATTCATTCAATTGTGGTCAGCTCTTCTCGGCACGTATCTCTCTTATGATGCACCATGGAATTTCAGCCTGAATTACTAACTGCCAAGAACTGCAGAATGCAGGCAATAGTGCCAAAAATTAATATTGGCATCTTCATTATTTTGATTTAAATGGTAAGTGGTCTAGAAAAGATTCACAAGCAAACAAACAAAAATTGTATACTAAACTTCCTGCATTATTACCTTCAACACAAATCCAAAAGTTTGAAAAATAAGATTTTCAAAGTAAAATGTGAAAACTAAGGTGCAAGATAAAATTTTTAGGAGCCATGGATTTGTCTACTCCTGTTCTTAAAGATAATAAACATGTCACACGAAGACTAAGCAAGATTTCTGACATCATCCTAACAGATGTGATGACCACGCCTGGTTTTGAAAATGAGATATACTGGTCAAGTGCAAATGCTCAACCAGATGTTTCATTAAATACCTGCAGCTTAAAATCAATACAAGACTAATGGTAAGCTTGCCTTTAGCCAACTTGAAGTTGCTGAATCTCATTTTATCACATTTCTTGCATGTGTAGGCTATTATAAACTTCCCATTGGTGGGATGTGTTCATTAGCTATAAAATAATTCTATTCTTATCCTGTACTCATTAACTCACCTCAAGAGAACATCCAACCCATAGAAACTAATAATTCTAAGCTGTAACCCACTTATTTACTAAAGCTAAAACCAAAAACTCAAAAGTAGAGCTTAGGGTTAAAGTTCAAAGTTTTTAGTTTTAGTTTTGGCAAATAATTGGGTTACAGTTTAGAATGTTTTAATAATTGGTTACAGTTCAGTTTTTTCTATGGGTTAGATGTTCTCTTGAGGTGAGTTAATGAGTACTGGATAAGAATAAAATTATTATTATAGCTAATAACACACATATTTTTTTTAATTGGAGGTTTAACGATCACCCTGAGCAACTCGATGTGCTATAAGCAGTCGCCCATCCCTAATTTAGGGCCACTGACTCCAGGGAAGGGAGAGAGCCAGTGCCGTAAGACAAACACAACATCCATGACTAATAGAGATTCAAACCCAGACCCATCTTGGACGACCGATCAGAAGCCATCACTTAGACCACTGCGCCACCGGGGCAGCATGCACATTTTTCCAAAGGAAAGTTTGTAATAGCCTACACGTGCAAGAAATGTGATAAAATGAGCTTCAGCAACTTTAAGTTGGCTTAAGGTAAGTTTACTATTAGTCTTGTATAACTACAGTTGCTCCATCAAGATGAGACTATTCAGTGGATCCACAAGTGACAGTAGTTTTTCATACTTTCAGTCACAAAAACAGTAACTTTGTTTTGTAAAGTCATTACTTTACTGTGATAAATTTGTGCTCTGTGGTTCCAGTGATATTGGCTTAGTCAATATTCCAGTGACTGGCCATGTCAATCTTCCAGAAATCACCTAATCTTTTTACCCAATACATTTACCATTCTTAAATAAGTTTCATTCAACTCCATATGCTTTTGCGTGTGCACATGCACAGACAGAAACTGACACCTTATTTGTTTAATACTGGAAAAAATTACACAAATGTTACACCAATGTGATATTGTTTCCTCTGGTATAAAAAGTAAGCATATGAAAAGGCATTAAGAACGTTTGCATTCACAAAGTTTGATGCACTTAAAAGACCTGACTTGGTTCAGAAAATATACATTTCCGAATATGCAAGATATTAATTTCTATGTCATCTAAAAAAAGCTATTTCCTCATTTTTGTGATATCAATAATATTTTCCGCTGTGAAAATATTTTTTTCACGCTACCAGGAAAGATCCACGTACTTTTCGTACCTCTAGTTCCTAAGATTTGATGAACATCTACACTAATTTTATGTTCGCCAATAAATACTGGGCTAGTTAAGGTTGCAAAACATGTTTCAGGAAATAAAAACTATCAAGAGCGTTTTACTTGAAATTTGTTAGAAATATTTTTCTCGCTAGATACAGAACCAACGAAACATATTTCTGTAGTCCTATTTCTCCTATTTTCCCTGTCTGAACCTGAATCTGTAATTAAGGTGTAAGTGCTGAAATTTTTCATATTATGGACTACCATTCTATTAAAATAATCTTCTAATTCCACATAAATCTAAGATATCATTGATGATTTGGTTATCGACATATTTTTTTCACTATTTGAAATCAACGGTGTGTACCGGCAAAACAGCACTAGGTTTATGTATTTAAATTTTACAGATTTGCTACTTGATATTTCTAAACAAATCAAAAAGGCAAAAATGCATTATTTACCAATCAAATTGGGGACAAAAAAGGAAAATATTTTCAGCCATTTTTTAAAACCTGGAAAGTAAATTCCAATCCAGCAAGAAGTATATTTGACAACTTAAAAGCCAGCAGATGTGGTACTAAATCAATTAACGCTACAACATGTTTACATAATACAGTTGCCACCTTAAAATTCAAAATGTTTGTAGCGTTCGAAAGACCCCATCACGGATGTGCAACCTTTGGAAACGCTGATTTGCGGTCGTCTGCTATGTTGGACGATCTTTGCAGCGTTCTTTTGTAAATAAGTTCTGATTTCATTAAACCTGGACTCCAGAGCTGCCACTGTTGTGTTTACAAACGCACTTAAAACTAAGGTGACCAGATATCGGGACACCGATTTGAGGACAAAAGGGCGTGGCGTCCCCAAATCGGTAGTTCATTTGGGGACACATACATACTCAAAATAAATATGCAAATATTGTGTTTTTGTCACAAAACTGCATTGCTTCAATAAGTGTGATATTACATATGAACATTTGTGTCTTAAAAAGATATATCTTTTAGAATGTTTGTAATCTGTATTGACAAAGTAGAATTAGGATGACGAGAACATATCAGCAAAAGTGAAATGCTTTACCTTGGGTACATGCGCTGAATTAAAATTATTTTTTTTTTTTGGATTGGAGGTTTAACGACCACCGTGAGCAACTCAATGGGCTATAAGCAGTCGCCCGTCCCTAATTTAGGGTCACTGGTTCCAGGGAAGGGAGAGAGCCAGTGCCGTAAGACAAACACAACATCCATGCCTGACCGGGATTCGAACCCGGACCCCTTACGGACGAATGGTCAGAGGCCAGCGCCTTAGACCACTGCGCCACCGGGGCGGCGAATTAAAATTAGGCTGCACACCACAGTAATTGCATGGCGAATTTTTCCTTTTGCCAAAGTTTTTGAAGAAACTCAGAACAAGTACAGACTAAATTTTACAGCGACGGTGGTGCATTGATCTAGTGCTGGGTACTGACCATTCGTACAAATGGGTACGGGTTCGAGTCCTGATGAGGCATGGGTGGTGTGTTTGTTTTACAGCACTTGCTCTATCTCTCTCTCTTCCCTAGAACTAATGTCTCCAAATTAGAGACAGGTGATTGCTTATAGTCCTTAGAGTTGCTCGCAATGGTCGTTAAACCCAGAAAGAAGAAAAAATAAAAGTTTCTTTTACAAGAAGCATGTTGGAAAATTAGTACAACGGAAACTACTTTTAAGAACATTTTTTATTGGAAATCTATAAAGTTAATGAGGAAGCGTACATTCGAGGACATTTGGGGACAAACATTAAAATTTGAGGACAATTTGCGTCCCCAAAGGCTTTAGGCATTTTTGGGGACGGTTACCTAAATTCGAAGACTGTCCTCAAGAATTGGGGACGTCTGGTTTTTCACAGCGTTTTTGAATCAGTTGAATTTTGTGTTCGTATCAAAAGTCTTTGCTTCGTATTCTGCCGTGGATCGTTTGTTAAGTGTGAATAGAATAATGGCAGTAAAAAAGCAAAAAAAAAAAAGATGACTGCCACTCAGAAAATACATGCTCACTTTAATTTCTTCCTCTATTTTTTGAAATCGCAATTATATTTTTTTTATTGTGGTTGGGGATTTAACGTCTGCCGTAAGGAACTCGATGTCACCCCGGTGGCGCAGTGGTCTAAGGCGCTGACCTCTGATCATTCGTCCGTAAGGGGTCCGGGTTCGAATCCCGGTCAGGCATGGATGTTGTGTTTGTCTTACGGCACTGGCTCTCTCCCTTCCCTGGAACCAGTGACCCTAAATTAGGGACGGGCGACTGCTTACAGCCCATTGAGTTGCTCACGGTGGTCGTTAAACCTCCAATCAAAAAAAAAAAAAAAAGGAACTCGATGCGTAACAAGCAGTAGTCTGTCCCTAATTTTTTTTTATTATTGGAGGTTTAACGACCACTGTGAGCAACTCAATGGATTATAAGCAATCGCCCGTCCCTAGTTCAGGGCCACTGGTTTCAGGGAAGGGAGAGAGTCAGTGCCGTAAGACAAACTCAAAATCCACATCCATGCCTAACCGGAATTCGAACACGGATCCCTTTCGGACGAATGATCAGCAGCCATCGCTTAGACCACTGCGCCACCGTAGCGGCAATCCTAATTTACGCCACTGTTTCCATAGAAGGGAGAGATCCAGTGCCGTAAGACAAACTGAACTCGGACCCTATCTCGGACGAATGATCAGAAGCCATGAGGATGTAGATGTAGCAGACACGTGACTTTCAGCATGGCGACGAGCCTTATCAACGTAAGCGAAGGACAACCATGCCGCCCCGGTGGCGCAGTGGTCTAAGCGATGGCCTCTGATAATTCGTCCGTAAGGGGTCCGGGTTCGAATCCCGGTAAGGCATGGATGTTGTGTTTGTCTTACGGCACTGGCTCTCTCCCTTCCCTGGCACCAGTGACCCTAAATTAGGAACGGGCGACTGCTTATAGCCCATTGAGTTGCTCACGGTGGTCGTTAAACCTCCAATCAATCAAATCAAAGGACAACCAGTCCCCGTTGAAATGATGGCGTCTTACTTTGAAAGTTTAACAATGGCTTTGCCATGCGTTAACTTATGTGCTGAGCTGATTATTACTATTTGCACTTCCTGAAAACTTTTTTGCGTGACACGAAAAGTTTTCCGAAAGTACAAATAATAAATATTCATCTTTGGTAGAAGTTCCTTTACCGCAGAACAATTCGAGGCATATAAAAATCTCGAAGTATATACAAATCAGCCATGATACCAATTTCTCATCGTGAATATTATTTTACAGGGTAATTTAGTGAGATCCCTAATTAGTGAACAATTAGTAACTCTTCAATAAACACTGTTTTTCTAAGCTCTGGGAAACGATTTCCAAGACTTAGAAAAAGATCTCGTTTTCCATGCAAAATTGTGGAGAAAAAACAATAATTTCGCTGGAATTTACACCCTAATTTATTTAGCCGTAAATAAATTTAGCAGCATGACCTCGGTCTGTAAACTGACCTGGATACCGAAAAGAATTTCATTTGGACAATAATTTTAGCCATTATTTTTACTTTTCCGGAAAAGTGTGCTTCATCTCCAAATCAAAATCCAGGTGTACTAAAAATAAAATCAACTGTGGTTTGGGGAAGAAATATCACATAGAACAAACTAGTAAAGTAAAACCCTCCAATACCGACGCCGCCCCGGTGAAGTGATCTAAGTGTTAGCTTATGACCATTCGTCCGTGAAGGGTCCGGGTTGGAATCCTCATGAGGCATGGATGTTGTGTTTGTCTTACAGCACTGGCTCTCTCCCTTCCCTGAAACCAGTGGCTTTAAATTAGGGACGGGCGACTGCTTATAGCCCATTGAGTTTCTCACGGTGGTCGTTAAACCTTCAATAAAAAAAAAAAGCCGACAGCCGAATAACCTTAAAAGAGAAAAGCCGAAAACTCTCAAAAAAGTTGGTCAGGTGGACTGTGTGCTCGAGTTCTCCCAAAAAATCCACAACAGCCAAGGAGATTTGATACTGATTTAAAGTCAAGTTGTCTAAAAGATTAATTTTTAGCTCTATAAAAAGTTCCAACACCCCTCTAGATCAACCAGGAACCTTCTGAATAGAAGTCACTGGAGATTAAAAACCCGCGTGCACAGAAGTACCACCGAAGCGTTGATTTAAAAAAGTTTTGACTAAGAGACAAACTCAAAAGGTGTTCGATAAGAAAATAGTCAGTAGCAATAAGATCTACGCAAAAAAACAGCCAACATCTTTTAAATTCAATTTGAAAGCTTGGAATCAACGTGTGAAACGCCTGGCCCAATAAGTGCAAGTACTGCACGCCAACAGCATTTGAACAAGTTAAAGATAGGTTCTTTGCTTCACCAGAAATCACTGATTTCTGGATGAAACTAACTTTTAAAAAGTTGTATGTCTTTGAAGAATCTAACTCTTCAATAAAAGTGTTTCCTAAGCTCCGGGAAGCTGTTTTCCTTCGTTTAGCACATAATTGAATCTTTTCGGTACTAACATTAGAGACAGCAGCTGGCAGCTTAAAAAAGAATTTTTGGTCTCGATTTCCTATACAACCGCAATTAATAATGCCGCAAAATCTAGGCATGTTGGTTTAAAATGTTTATAAACACCGACCGCTAATGATCGCACTGTACATTCTAACTGCATGGCAGCCAGCTCTGCTTGTCCTTCAGAAACTGTTGCCACTTCATTTAAACTTCGCGATGACGTCACGTGCTACATCCTCATTTCTATATGCCGCCCAGGTGGCGCAGTGGTCTAAGAGATGGCTTCTGACCATTCGCCAGTGATGGGCTCTGGTTCGAATCCGGGTGAGGGTTGGATGTTGTCTTTGTCTTACGGCACTGACTCTGTCCCTTCCCTGAAACAGTGGACCAAAATTAGGGACGGGTGTCTGCTTACAGCCCATTGAATCGCTGACGGGGCATGGTCTTTAAAAACCCCAATAAAAAGATAAAAACATTTATTAGGAGTCTCCGATGTACACAGGAGCCAACAGGCTCGGATTTAGACGGGGGCTAAAAGCATCCCCTATTGTCTTCGCCGAAACAGGCAAAGCTGTCGGAAATTAGATTCTAAAGCTGGAACTTGGATTATAGTATAAAAAAAGATGGCCGCACACAAAAATAAATAAAAATAAAAAAGAAGAAAGGGAAGAAGAAACATTTTGCACTGCATTTGATTTCTGTTCAGACGGAGTAAAAATGCAGGCAAGGAAAAACAGTGGCATTACATCCTGGTGCAACCTGTTCTGGCGACTGCTCTTTCCCCATCCCTCATTGTTTGGTTAAATTGTCATGCAAGGGGGCTGGGATGGAACTGTGGCAGGCGGCAGCGGCGATAAAGGATAGCGATAGATATCTCACATCTGGTTGTCACTCGATGGACATTTCGTACTCCGGCACCGATGAGTCGATCACTCCCCTCCCATGTCAGCGCTCTTGGTTTGAACCTGGAGCTTCCTGGCTCGGCGCTTCGTTTAAAACAAACGCTTTCTGCTTGTTTCTTTTTACTGTGCTGGTAATAACAAAATGCAAGATGTGTAAAAGAAAAAACGGCCAGTAAAATATCGGTATGGTTTTTTAAAAAGGCGAATATAAGCATTTTTCCTGAAAATGTCGAAACGCGAGAGATAAGTCATTTTTCTATTTCTTCCCTAACGCCCCCCCCCATTTGGACCACCTTCTACTTTTAACGTCAACAGCGCGTAGCCAATAAAAGAAGGCACGTGTCGCGAGTTGGCTTGGAGGTACATTAGGTGTGCTGTAGGCATACTGAAATATATCACTCGTTGCTGTCATGGATAAAAGGAGCGATTTATCAGATTTTCAAAAAAAGGGATGATTATCTGCTTTTGGGCCAAAGGTGGCAGTATTTATGAAATAGCGCAGTTTGTGAACTGTTCGCGTGCTGCTGTGGTTAAAATGTATCGTGAGAGAAATGGCACCATTGCGAATAAGCGAAGTGAAAACTGCTGAGCACCACGTGCCATTGATGTGAGAGGTGAGCGTCGTCTTCGAAGATGAGTGAGGGCCGATCGTCACGCTACAGTGGAGCGATTCACTGGCCGAATGAATCAAGGGGATACCGGAAGTGTGATGTCTAAAACGACAGTTTAGCGAATCCTGCTGCGTATGTGGCTCCGATGCAGATGGATGGTCACTGCAGCTATGCTAACGAAGGTACATCTGCGAAAAAGGCTTACATTTACACGGCAGTATCGGAATTGGACCTCCGCTGATTGGCAAAGTATTGCTTTCTCCGATGAGTCATATTTTCTGCTTTATCGAGCAGATGGACGTTAGTGTATAAGGTGGAAAACATCGGAGAACAAACACGCTTCAACCACTGCTGGAATAACACAAGCTAGTGGGGGCAGCGTTATGGTCTGGGGAATGTTTTCGTGGCATTCTCCGGGTCCACTCATACCTGTGGAAAGCACTGTGGACCGAATTCGTGATGAATCCATTCTTGCAGACCACGTACACCCATACATGCTGATTGTCTTCCCGGAAGAGGGGGGGATGAGCAGAGTCTGATTTACGCAAAGGCACACAGGGATCGTGCCCAGGGCCCCATGGATTAGGGGACCCCAATTTGAGCACCAACATTTAATTTTTATTATGGGCAGCGATGGCGGCGCCGTTAATTTTCACCGAGCGTAAATATGCATCGATATTGTTGCTTCAAAAAATCGATTATTAATATCCATTTGAAAGATAGAAATAAAATGTTTACTTTTAATTTACAATTTTTGAACATTTGTTTCTTGCATTTATTAAAGTAGATAGTACTTGTGTATTAAGGCAGCACTTCTTGTGCTTCATACAATTATACGCGCAATTATAGAATAATTACGTTAAGCACCAGGAGTGCTGCCTTAATACGCAAGTACCATTGTTAATTTATTAAAAGTACGATTCATGCCCGGGGATAGGGGCCCCCCAAGTTGTTTGTGCCCAGGGCCCCACTTGTCTTAAGTCGGCCTCTGGGGATCAGATCTTCCAGCACGACAATGCGACGTGCCACACAGCTAGAAATGTCCGAGAGTGGTTGTAAAAGCACGATGAAGACTTTAAAGTACTTCCCTGGCCCCCTAATTCTTCAGACTTAAACCCAATTGAGAATCTGTGGGACCACCTCGATCGTGTTGTTCGCTCTATGGATCCTCCACCACGCACCCTCCAGCGGCTGTTAGGTGCACTGCAGTCAGCATGGCTCTGCATACCTGTGAGTGCCGCCCCGGTGGCGCAGTGGTCTAAGGCGCTGGCCTCTGATCATTCGTCCGTAAGGGGTCCGGGTTCGAATCCCGGTCAGGCATGGATGTTGTGTTTGTCTTACGGCACTGGCTCTCTCCCTTCCCTGGAACCCGTGACCCTAAATTAGGGACGGGCGACTGCTTATAGCCCATTGAGTTGCTCACGGTGGTCGTTAAACCTCCAATCAAAAAAAAAAAAAAAAAAATACCTGTGAGCACCTTCCAGCACTTTATTGGGTCACTTCCAGCCCGCCGTCTAGCTGCTGTCCGTGCTGCACACGGCGATTACTCTGGATATTTGCTGGTGGTCACAATAATGTGATTCGACCGTGTATATACTTTTTTAACACATTCAGCCGGTCAGGCCTCCTCTCAAAAATTCCTAGATCCGCCCCTGGGAGCCAAGCCTACTCATTCACAATTAAGTGCTACATATTCAAGAAAATGAAGAGAGAAAGAAAATAAGAACCTGAAAGAAAAAAAAAAAGTAAACTTTTAAAGCATCAGTTTTGTATCTCAAATGTGTGTTAAAGAATGCCAAGAATATGCATGACAATTTGCATGGTGTAGTCTGGCCTACTTTTTATTTTTTTATTTTTCGTAAATAATACAGTCTGCTTCTTGTTTGTGACGCTGTAGTCTACGTGCTAGCTTCTGACTATTCATCCAAGTGGACTCCGATTCAAGCCCCGAATGAGGCGTGGTGGTTGGTGTGCTTTCTTACGGTAATGGCTCTCCCCTTCCCTGGATCCAGTGGCCTGAAATAACGGATGGGAGACTACTTATAACCCTTAGAGTTACCGTCAGGGCCGAATTAATGGAGGTCTATAGAGGCTATAGTCTTGGAATTCACCATGGCCAAGTGTCCAGGGGGCATGCCTGGGCTAATAAAAATCAGAGGCTTATAAAATAGTTTTACTTTTGTCTCGTATGATTTCCATTTGGACAGAAACAGAATCTGGAAGATGAACAGATTTCAAGGCATTGACTCACCAAGGGTAACGGTTTCATGCCGCTGTGTACAGAGGAATCGGAGAGACAGTTTCACCTTTTTCGCTACCATCCACCCACACCTCCCAATTTACACTTGGAACCGCTAATGGTCGGAGTCCTAAGGGGCTTCACATTGCATAACAAAAAAAGAAAAAAAAATGCACTAAGAAAAGTATACAATGCTGAATCATTAGAATATCCAAGAAAAATTCTTCGGTTCTTAACTCACGCTCTTATGATAATGATGAAAAATACAGTGACTTATTATGAAAGTTCTCTGCAGATAATTTATTAGAGAATGCACTAGATATTAATTATCACAAGAATATTGCTACAGCTTCGTGTTTTAACGGACCTCATAATGATTCCCCGTCATAACTTCTGTTGGGGGCCACTCAGATGTCTTAGCCTTGGGGCCCACTAAAGCCTTAATCCGGCTCTGCTCACCGTTAACGTTAAACCACGATTTAAAGAAAAACGAAAAACACTGCGTATATGCTGTTTAGAAAAATAGACCGGGGATCAGTGGCGTACAGGGAAAACTTGGGGCCGCCCGAAAAAAAAAACATCTTCAAGGCAGCCGCGTGACTCGCACAACGTGCCCCTCCCCCTCCCCTTCAGCGCAAAATTTACTTCAGCACTCCTAAGCACAGTAATTTTTTCAGGATTTCGAACTTGGAGACGATGTGTTTTTTGCGGTGTGTGGTGGGAAAGGGGGTCAGGGAGAAGGTGTAGAAAAGTTAGGGGAGAGCACTATAGTTTTAATTTTTTAAGTAATTTTTGGAGCAGAAGTACATAATACAAGGCGCTCAATCAGCCAATCAGGATTAACACGGTGCGCGGACCAATGTATGAAAATGAATATACATTTCATCGTTAGAAAGGAATTCAGTTAAATATATTTATTATTTAAATGGTTATAAGGTTTATAACTATAGGACTTCATAATTACCCATTTTACTTTCACTTGTTTCTGAAGTGCTTGGTTTATGTAAAATATCTGCTTCCAAACTTTGAACACCTGATGTCCTGAATAAATCATCATTCTTTCATCAAAATCTTGGGCTTAAACGACTCTGCGGCAAAAAGAACTGGTCGAGTTTTAGAAGTTTCTCTGCGCGCTGTCCTTTTTTCTTTCGCCGACACTGTAGTCCACTCGGACGCCTTTGTGACATTTTCCAAATGGATGTCGTTCGCTTATACATATATTAAAGTTTCCACACAGTGAATGCCAATGGTGGCCCGTGGCCAAAATTGCTGAGGAGGCAAACTACTTTTCAGCCTGGATTCAAATAAATTTATTCAATTTAATGCCAGTTTTTTTCACAATTTTTTTTATTTACTTTCTCATGTGCGAAGTATAAAACCAGTAACGTGACCCGTGAAAAGATTTATAAAGGTTTTACCGGAGACCACAAAACCTGTTTATGTAAGATTCCAGCCCCTCGCCTAAATATATTTTTTCTCAGTCTGAATTGCCCTCTTGGACTATTTGGGAACTGTTAAGCCAGTTTGAATATGAAATATATTGCATCGAAATAATTTTTTATTAAAGAGATCAACAGAAGATAAAAAGCAAGACTGAACTATACATCTTTTTCATCTCAAATGAAATTCTATATACACCTCTACCTCCACTGACGCTAAAAGAAATGTCTTGAAAACTTCTGCACACAGCGTTTAACTATACAGCAAGAGAGAAAGCTTACCTTACGCTTATATTGTCTTGTATATGAGGTCTATCTTTCGTTCTTTCTGTTTGGCGAAGTGATTTATTATATGGTCATACAATGTCTGTTCTGATTCCATCCTCTTCACAAGCGCCTTCTCGATGGACAGAACTGATAAACTTGGCAACCTTTCTTGCCCAATGGAGTTTCTCTTGTAGTTTTTTATCCTCTCCAGGCACAAGAAACTGCGTTCCACAGAGGCCGATGTTGCAAGAATTGTTACTATGAGGGAAAGAAGTCTACACAACTCTGGCGTGCTTGTGCTAGATTATTATTGTATATGGCAGGTAGAAGTTCTGTTGTACTTTTGGCATTGTTCCACAGATCTCTGTCTTAATACAGAACCTGCAGCTCACATTGCAGTTTGGTGCTGTCAAAGTATTTTTCATAAGTTTCAAGCAGAGCTTTAAAACAATATTCAGAGAAAATTCTAGAATGAGTTTCAAGGCAGTGTACATCGACCAGCCGAAGAAATTTTAATTTCTCAATATCAGCATTTTAACTGAGTTGTAACAGTGTCCTCATAATCACGGTGTATGGTAAGTCACACTAACCATCATAGGATTAGATATCATTTACAATTCCAGCAGCGCAAAATCGGTATTTATCTTGAGTATTTTTTTATTTATTACTGTGTGTAATTATATTGTATGGAGTTTCAGAAACGTTGAAGTTTCTGAACAGAAGGTAAAGTACGTCAACTCTGTTTTTATTTAACGGGAGATAAATTTATAATGTAGCTAAATGTCAGACTAGAATCTGTTCAGTTCTGTTTTAGGTATGAGCGAAAGTGTTTTGTACCGAACTATTGGTTATCAGACAGGTTATATGACATGTAAAGAACTTGTATGAACCTTTAATGACCTAACAGAGTTGAAAAAATGGCGGCAAGCATTAGCATGTGATACATTTTCCCACAGCTTACAATGTGGAAAAATTTTACGTTAAGAGCATTAACCGTTGTTTAAATGTAGGATCACAAATTTTATTCCCTGATATCAAATATGTTCATCGTACTATATGCACGCAGGTCGGGTAAATCTCCGCCAAGAAAAAGCTGCGATTGTGTTAAGATACACTTTTCGCTGTATTATGAATTTTATTTTATTTTTGTACCTAATCATACTTACTCATTAGTATGATTAGGTACAAAAATAAAACAAATGTGTAAGATATATTGTTTATTACTAAATGAAAACATGAATAGTGAATGAATTCTCGAACAGAAAATAAATCAAAATTATTTTTTGCGAAAAATTCGGTAAGTTTTCAAACCCAGCAGCTACCGTTAACGATGCTCCAATGAATGACTTACGCAAAAACTGATATTCCATGCTAAAATTGCTTCTCCGAATGTACAGCACCATCTCATTTTAAAGGAACTAAATTCTTTTTTTTTTGACGATAAAGGGTCTATTCTCTATTGCCCCATTAAAAAGCTCAGCAACGTCTGCTCAGAAACTTCACGCTAGAGTTTCACTTTGTGGCCAATATATATATATATATATATATATATATATATATATATATATATAGGGATGTAAGGTCAGGTGATGCGTAACATCACAGCCTCTCCTTGACAAATGTCAACCCCGCCTTCTCGTGGTGCATCCTGTTCCCACTAAAGGGGCTCTGACGACCGCAAATAGCGGTATAACTATACCATCGGGATCAGAGGAAATGCTATCCCACACTCACCAACCCGCTTGGCCAGCGTGGTGAGTTATGGCCCAACACCTCCAAAATGACTCTACAACTTAAATCTTGGCCCTCAGTCTCCGGCAGCTGGAATGTACCTGGCCAAGGCAGCGGCCAGTGCGACATGAAGGCAGAGGGTGCTAAGAATCCCCGGAGGACCGGACTAGGCTGCCATTTGATGCTGACCTTGGCTACCTACAACGGACGCTCCCTATCTTCTGATTCAAGGCTTCTTGAATTGGAAGAGGAACTACAAAGGATCAAGTGGGACATCGTCGGGCTAAGTGAGGTAAGGAGAAAAGGAGAAGATCTCATTGAACTGAAAAGTGGACATCTCTTCTATTATCGTGGGACAGATACTGGCAGAACTAGTGGTGTTGGATTTATAATAAACAAGAAACTGAAGGATAAAGTGGTAGAAGTTGAAAGTTCCTCTGACAGAGCTGCACGACTCGTTATCCAACTATCGAGAAGATACCAGGCTCAGATTATTCAAACTTATGCACCCACCACAAGTCATCCTGAAGAAGAAATTGAAGAATTTTATGAGGAAATTCCTCATCTAAATAATAAAGGTAAGCAGCACTTGAAGATAATTATGGGAGATTTCAATGCAAAAATAGGGCACCGGCAACAGAATGAAACTTCAGTAGGTAAATTCGGTCACGGCAACAGAAACCAGCGTGGAAATACTCTCGTTGAGTTTGCAGAGGCAGAAGGATTTTTCATCTTGAATTCCTTTTTCAAGAAAAAGCCACACAGGAAATGGACATGGAGACATCCAATTGGGACGACAAGTGAAATTGATTTTATTATGTGTAACAAAAAATTCGTCATCGAAGACTGCAGTGTGCTGAACAAGTTCAACACAGGTAGTGACCATAGATTGGTGAGATGTAAGATGCACCTCAACACTAAACTGGAACGTGGCAAGCTCATAAGACAAACAGAATGTATTGACATAACCAACCTTAAAAAACACCATAATACTTTCAAGTTGGAACTGAAGAACAGATTCTCTGCTTTAGAAGGCCTAACATCGGAAGAAGTGGATATTTCGGAAGTTAACAGAAAAGTAACCAAAGCTCTTATGGAAACAGCAACAAAATTAGCTGGGTCTAAGAACAAGTTGCATGTAAACAAATTATCAGGAAAAACCAAAATGTTGGTGCAAAAAGAAGAGAGATGAGGACAACTAAAGAAGATGTGACTTCCAAAGTGGAATATATAGAGCTATGCAAGACAGCACGAAAAAGTATCACTGAAGACATAAGGAAATTCAACTGTGAGCTAGTGAGGAAAGCAATTGAAAACAACCAAAGCCTAAAGATAGCAAAGGGACATCTCAGTAAGGAAAGAAAACAGATTATGGCTCTGAGAAAAGAAGATGGTTCTATAACAAGAAATAGAGGCGAAATTTTGACAAGAGTGAAAGATTTCTACTCCAAATTATATGAAAGGGATGATACATGTACTCCAGACATCATGAAAGGTACCAGAGTTCTTCCAGTCCTCCCAGCAGAAGTTGCTCATGCAATCAAGAACATGAAGCGGGGGAAAGCTCCAGGAGAAGATGGAATTACTATAGACATCATACAAGAAGCAAGTGGAGAAATTGAAACAGTACTCGCCCAAATTTTCACTCGATGCCTTAATGAAGGGAAGATTCCTGAGGATTGGAACAATGCTACAATGATCCTGTTACATAAAAAAGGTGACATTGAGGATCTCAGGAACTACAGACCTATCAGCCTCCTATCAGTGGTTTATAAAATCTTCACTAAAGTTCTTTCACACCGCTTGAAGGTAACACTGGACATGGCTCAACCGAGAGAACAAGCTGGATTCAGGAGTGGCTACAGCACAATAGATCATATCCATGTACTGAGAGAACTAATTGAAAGAGCGAGGGAATATGAACTTCCATTGTGCATGGCTTTTATCGATTATGAAAAAGCCTTTGATTCGGTGAAACCATCAGCAGTTACCACGGCTCTGAAATCCTGCGGTATTGAAGATGCATACATTAATATTATTAATAACATCTATGAAAATGCAAGTGCAAAGATTCGGCTGTTTGAAAATACAACACACATAAAAATTGGAAAGGGAGTGAGACAAGGTGACACCATATCTCCGAAGCTCTTTAATGCCACATTGGAAAATGTCTTTCAATCACTGAACTGGGAAAACAAAGGGATAAAGAATAATGGAGATTATCTAACCCACCTTCGTTTTGCTGATTACGTAGTCATTTTTGCAACTACCCCATCAGAGCTGCAGAGTATGATCCAGGAACTTGCTGACAAGAGTAAAGAAGTGGGATTAAAAATGAACTTTCAGAAGACAAAAGTGATGTTCAATGCTTTTACAAGAAATGAAGATTTATCGATTGATGGAGAATAACTGGAGATAACAGACACGTATGTTTATCTTGGACAGCAGATATCAAGTGAGGGTCACATTGATGAAGAAATTAATCGGCGTACAAAACTTGCCTGGAGAGCTTTTGGAAGAAACAGCATAATTTTCAAGAGCAATATGCCATTATGTCTTAAAAGAAAAGTGTTTGATCAATGCATCCTTCCAGTGCTTACGTATGGTGCAGAGACGTGGACCTTAGCTAAAAGAGACATACAAAGGCTGCAGACAACTCAAAGCAGCATGGAGAGGTGCCTGCTTGGTATAACCAGGAGAGATAAGAAGAGGAACTCGTGGATCCGAAAAATGACGAGTGTGGAAGACATCATGATCAGAGTTGAATCCCTGAAATGGCAATGGGCTGGACATACTGCCAGAAGGACAGACCATAGATGGACAGCCGAAATTTTAGATTGGATTCCAAGGGACAGGAAAAGACCCAGAAAAAGACCACATGGGAGATGGGTGGATGAAATTCGTAAATATGCGGGAGTGACATGGAGGAGACTGGCACAAGACAGACCGTTGTGGAGGAAACTTGGGGAGACCTTCGTCCAGCAGTGGATTGATAATGGTTGACAATGATGATGATGATATATATATATATATATATATATATATATGGGATGTAAGGTCAGGTGATGCGTAACATCATAGCCTCTCCTTGACAAATGTCAACCCCGCCTTCTCCTGGTGCATCCTGTTCCCACTGAAGGGGCTCTGACGACCGCCAATAGCGGTATAACTATACCATCGGGATTAGAGGAAATTCTATCCCACACTCACCAACCCGCTTGGCCAGCGTGGTGAGTTATGGCCAAACCCCTCCAAAATGACTCCACAACTTAAATCTTGGCCCTCAGTCTCCGGCAGCTGGAATGTACCTGGCCAAGGCAGCGGCCAGTGCGACATGAAGGCAGAGGGTGCTAAGAATCCCCGGAGGACCGGACTAGGCTGCCATCTGATGCTGACCTTGGCAACGTACAATGAACGCTCCCTATCTTCTGATTCAAGGCTTCTTGAATTGGAAGAGGAACTACAAAGGATCAAGTGGGACATCGTGGGGCTAAGTGAGGTAAGGAGAAAAGGAGAAGATCTCATCGAACTGAAAAGTGGACATCTCTTCTACTATCGTGGGACAGATACTGGCAGAACTAGTGGTGTTGGATTTATAATAAACAAGAAACTGAAGGATAAAGTGGTAGAAGTTGAAAGTTCCTCTGACAGAGCTGCACGACTCGTTATCCAACTATCGAGAAGATACCAGGTTCAGATTATTCAAACTTATGCACCCACCACAAGTCATCCTGAAGAAGAAATTGAAGAATTTTATGAGGAAATTTGTCATCTAAATAATAAAGGTAAGCAGCACTTGAAAATAATTATGGGAGATTTCAATGCAAAAATAGGGCAACGGCAACTGAATGAAACTTCAGTAGGTAAATTCGGTCACGGCAACAGAAACCAGCGTGGAAATACTCTCGTTGAGTTTGCAGAGGCAGAAGGGTTTTTCATATTGAACTCTTTCTTCAAGAAAAAGCCACACAGGAAATGGACATGGAGACATCCAAATGGGACGACAAGTGAAATTGATTTTATTATGTGTAACAAAAAATTCGTCATAGAAGACTGCAGTGTGCTAAACAAGTTCAACACAGGTAGTGACCATAGATTGGTGAGATGTAAGATGCACCTCAACACTAAACTTGAACGTGGCAAGCTCATAAGACAAACACAATCTATTGACATAACCAACCTTAAAAAACACCATAATACCTTCAAGTTGGAACTGAAGAACAGGTTCTCTGCTTTAGAAGGCCTAACATCGGAAGAAGTGGACATCTCTGAAGTTAACAGAAAAGTAACCAAAGCTCTTATGGAAACAGCAACAAAATTAGCTGGGTTTAAGAACAAGTTGCATGTAAATAAATTATCAGGAAAAACGAAAATGTTGATGCAAAAAAGAAGAGAGATGAGGACAACTAAAGAAGATGTGACTTCCAAAGTGGAATATATAGAGCTATGCAAGACAGTATGAAAAAGTATCACTGAAGACGTAAGAAAATTCAACTGTGAACTAGTGAGGAAAGCAATTGAAAACAACCAAAGCCTAAAGATAGCAAAGGGACATCTCAGTAAGGGAAAAAGACAGATTATGGCACTGAGAAAAGAAGATGGTTCTGTAACAAGAAATAGAGGCGAAATTTTGACAAGAGTGAAAGATTTCTACTCCAAATTATATGAAAGGGATGATACATGCACTCCAGACATCATGAAAGATACCAGTACCAGAGTTCCTCCAGTCCTTCCTGCAGAAGTTGCACATGCAATCAAGAACATGAAGCGGGGAAAAGCTCCAGGAGAAGATGGAATTACTGTAGACATCATACAAGAAGCAAGTGGAGAAGTCGAAACAGTACTCGCCCAAATTTTCACTCGATGCCTTAATGAAGGAAAGATTCCTGAGGATTGGAACACCGCTACAATGATCCTGCTACATAAGAAAGGTGACATTGAGGATCTCGGAAACTACAGACCTATCAGCCTCCTATCAGTAGTTTATAAAATCTTCACTAAAGTTCTTTCACACCGCTTGAAGGTAACACTGGACATGGCTCAACCGAGAGAACAAGCTGGATTCAGGAGTGGCTACAGCACAATAGATCATATCCATGTGCTGAGAGAACTAATTGAAAGAGCGAGGGAATATGAACTTCCATTGTGCATGGCTTTTATCGATTATGAAAAAGCCTTTGATTCGGTGAAACCATCAGCAGTTACAATGGCTCTGAAAACCTGCGGTATTGAAGATGCATACATTAATATTATTAATAACATCTATGAAAATGCAAGTGCAAAGATTAGGCTGTTTGAAAATACAACACACATAAAAATTGGAAAGGGAGTGAGACAAGGTGACACCATATCTCCGAAGCTCTTTAATGCCACATTGGAGGGTGTTTTTCAGTCACTGAGCTGGGAAAACAAGGGGATAAAGATTAATGGAGATTATCTAACCCACCTTCGTTTTGCTGATGACGTAGTCATTTTTGCAACTACCCCATCAGAGCTGCAGAGTATGATCCAGGAACTTGCTAACAAGAGTAAAGAAGTCGGATTAGAAATGAACTTTCAGAAGACAAAAGTGATGTTCAATGCTTTTACAAGAAATGAAGATTTATCGATTGATGGAGAAAAGCTGGAGATAACAGACACGTACGTTTATCTTGGACAGCAGATATCAAGTGAGGGTCACATTGATGAAGAAATTAATCGGCGTACAAAACTTGCCTGGAGAGCTTTTGGAAGAAACAGCATAATTTTCAAGAGCAATATGCCATTATGTCTTAAAAGAAAAGTGTTTGATCAATGCATCCTTCCAGTGCTTACGTATGGTGCAGAGACGTAGACCTTAACTAAAAGAGACATACAAAGGCTGCAGACAACTCAAAGAGGCATGGAGAGGTGCATACTTGGTGTAACCAGGAGAGATAAGAAGAGGAACTCGTGGATCCGAAAAATGACAAGAGTGGAAGACATCATGATCAGAGTTAAATCCCTGAAATGGCAATGGGCTGGAGATACTGCCAGAAGGACAGATCATCGATGGACAGCCGAAATTTTAGATTGGATTCCAAGGGACAGGAAAAGACCCAGAAGAAGACCACATGGGAAATGGGTGGATGAAATTCGAAAGTATGCAGGGGTGACATGGAGGAGACTGGCACAAGACAGACCGTTGTGGAGGAAACTTGGGGAGACCTTCGTCCAGCAGTGGATTGATAATGGTTGACAATGATGATGATGATGATATATATATATATATATATATATATATATGTTTGTACTTCATGTACCTTTTCTCTGTCGTTTTTTAGCTTTTCAGCTTTTAAGCATTGGTTTGTCTGTTAACATTTATGCGGGTTTTAACTCTTACTTTTCTTTGTAACTTTGAGCGTCTTTTGGGGTACCTAGGAACAGAAGATGGCTAAGCTTGTTCCTTTTCTATGCGCTGTCTATGCGCTGTTTTTTCAAAGTAGTTAAGTTCTTAATAACTAATTAATTATGCACTTAAAGCACTGCTGAAATACTTTGTACATATTGCAACTAACTGTTTAAGGTATATAAATTTCACAAAGTTTTCTTTAGTTAATTATTATCTTTAACTTATTCTCGTTTTCGTGCTGTCATAAGTTGTAGAGTAGGGGGTTTTAGACTCAAGTTTTCTTTCAAAAATCTGTTCGTTATAAATTAACATTTCCTTTTTTAATTGCAATGTAAAATTTGTTTTTCAGGTTTAAATTCTCTCTCAAACGAACTTGGAATTTCGTTATAGCTGAAAATCATTTCTATTTATTATGTCACTCTCACAGCTTGAGTTCTCTTTAATCTTCTTCTCTCTGTTTAATAGTAACAGATGAAGAGCATGGGTCGGGCCATGAAGGTTAATGGATGCAAGCGAAATTGTTAACTAGTGCTAGGTCATGCTACTCTACGGAGGACATGACTTATATATATATTTTTTAAACTATTTTAGGTGGGAATGTTACTTGCATCTATGGCCTTGCAGAAACCCATTTCCAACTAGGTCTTTGTGGAAGTGAGAAAATGCAGAGTTTTTGCTGGTCCTTGATAAAGCCAAGGCTCAGTATTCTCGACACCTTCTACATTCAGTTGTTTTATTTTATTTTTTCTTTTCTCCTTTTACTCACACAGGTAGATACATAACCTTTTCTATGTTGTACTAGGTGTGAGTCAAAATTATATATGTATTTTTTTGCTTAGGTATCTTTATAGAATATATATATATATATATATATATATATATATATATAAGGTCAGGTGATGCGTAACATCACAGCCTCTCCTTGACAGATGTCAACCCCGCCTTCTCGTGGTGCATCCTGTTCCCACTAAAGGGGCTCTGACGACCGCCAATAGCGGTATAACTATACCATCGGGATTAGAGGAAATTCTATCCCACACTCACCAACCCGCTTGGCCAGCGTGGTGAGTTATGGCCAAACCCCTCCAAAATGATTCCACAACTTAAATCTTGGCCCTCAGTCTTCGGCAGCTGGAATGTACCTGGCCAAGGCAGCTGCCAGTGCGACATGAAGGCAGAGGGTGCTAAGAATCCCCGGACGACCGGACTAGGCTGCCATCTGATGCTGACCTTGGATACGTACAATGGACGCTCCCTATCTTCTGATTCAAGGCTTCTTGAATTGGAAGAGGAACTACAAAGGATCAAGTGGGACATCGTGGGGCTAAGTGAGGTAAGGAGAAAAGGAGAAGATCTCATCGAACTGAAAAGTGGACATCTCTTCTACTTTCGTGGGACAGATATTGGCAGAACTAGTGGTGTTGGATTTATAATAAACAAGAAACTGAAGGATAAAGTTGTAGAAGTTGAAAGTTCCTCTGACAGAGCTGCACGACTTGTTATCCAACTCTCGAAAAGATACCAGGCTCAGATTATTCAAACTTATGCACCCACCACAAGTCATCCTGAAGAAGAAATTGAAGAATTTTGTGAGGAAATTTGTCATCTAAATAATAAAGGTAAGCAGCACTTGAAAATAATTATGGGAGATTTCAATGCAAAAATAGGGCAACGGCAACAGAATGAAACTTCAGTAGGTAATTTCGGTCACGGCAACAGAAACCAGCGTGGAAATACTCTCGTTGAGTTTGCAGAGGCAGAAGGGTTTTTCATATTGAACTCTTTCTTCAAGAAAAAGCCACACAGGAAATGGACATGGAGACATCCAAATGGGACGACAAGTGAAATTGATTTTATTATGTGTAACAAAAAATTCGTCATAAAAGACTGCAGTGTGCTAAACAAGTTCAACACAGGTAGTGACCATAGATTGGTGAGATGTAAGATGCACCTCAACACTAAACTTGAACGTGGCAAGCTCATAAGACAAACAAAATCTATTGACATAATCAACCTTAAAAAACACCATAATACCTTCAAGTTGGAACTGAAGAACAGGTTCTCTGCTTTAGAAGGCCTAACATCGGAAGAAGTGGACATCTCTGAAGTTAACAGAAAAGTAACCAAAGCTCTTATGGAAACAGCAACAAAATTAGCTGGGTCTAAGAACAAGTTGAATGTAAATAAATTATCAGGAAAAACGAAAATGTTGATGCAAAAAAGAAGAGAGATGAGGACAACTAAAGAAGATGTGACTTCCAAAGTGGAATATATAGAGCTATGCAAGACAGTAAGAAAAAGTATCACTGAAGACGTAAGAAAATTCAACTGTGAACTAGTGAGGAAAGCAATTGAAAACAACCAAAGCCTAAAGATAGCAAAGGGACATCTCAATAAGGGAAGAAAACAGATTATGGCACTGAGAAAAGAAGATGGTTCTGTAACAAGAAATAGAGGCGAAATTTTGACAAGAGTGAAAGATTTCTACTCCAAATTATATGAAAGGGATGATACATGCACTCCAGACATCATGAAAGATACCAGTACCAGAGTTCCTCCAGTCCTTCCAGCAGAAGTTGCACATGCAATCAAGAACATGAAGCGGGGAAAAGCTCCAGGAGAAGATGGAATTACTGTAGACATCATACAAGAAGCAAGAGGAGAAATCGAAACAGTACTCGCCCAAATTTTCACTCGATGCCTTAATGAAGGGAAAATTCCTGAGGATTGGAACAACGCTACAATGATCTTGCTACATAAAAAAGGTGCCATTGAGGATCTCAGGAACTACACACCTATCAGCCTCCTATCAGTGGTTTATAAAATCTTCACTAAAGTTCTTTCACACCGCTTGAAGGTAACGCTGGACATGGCCAACCCGAGAGAACAAGCTGGATTCAGGAGTGGCTACAGCACAGTAGATCATATCTACGTGCTGAGAGAAGTAATTGAAAGAGCGAGGGAATATGAACTTCCATTGTGCATGGCTTTTATCGATTATGAAAAAGCCTTTGATTCGGTGAAACCATCAGCAGTTACAATGGCTCTGAAAACCTGCGGTATTGAAGATGCATACATTAATATTATTAATAACATCTATGAAAATGCAAGTGCAAAGATTAGGCTGTTTGAAAATACAATACACGTAAAAATTGGAAAGGGAGTGAGACAAGGTGACACCATATCTCCGAAGCTCTTTAATGCCACATTGGAGGGTGTTTTTCAGTCGCTGAGCTGGGAAAACAAGGGGATAAAGATTAATGGAGATTATCTAACCCACCTTCGTTTTGCTGATGACGTAGTCATTTTTGCAACTACCCCATCAGAGCTGCAGAGTATGGTCCAGGAACTTGCTGACAAGAGTAAAGAAGTGGGATTAAAAATGAACTTTCAGAAGACAAAAGTGATGTTCAATGCTTTTACAAGAAATGAAGATTTATCGATTGATGGAGAAAAGCTGGAGGTAACAGACACGTACGTATATCTTGGACAGCAGATATCAAGTGAGGGTCACATTGATGAAGAAATTAATCGGCGTACAAAACTTGCCTGGAGAGCTTTTGGAAGAAACAGCATAATTTTCAAGAGCAATATGCCATTTTGTCTTAAAAGAAAAGTGTTTGATCAATGCATCCTTCCAGTGCTTACGTATGGTGCAGAGACGTGGACCTTAACTAAAAGAGACATACAGAGGCTGCAGACAACTCAAAGTAGCATGGAGAGGTGCATGCTTGGTGTAACCAGGAGAGATAAGAAGAGGAACTCGTGGATCCGAAAAATGACAAGAGTGGAAGACATCATGATCAGAGTTAAATCCCTGAAATTGCAATGGGCTGGAGATACTGCCAGAAGGACAGATCATCGATGGACAGCCGAAATTTTAGATTGGATTCCAAGGGACAGGAAAAGACCCAGAAGAAGACCACATGGGAGATGGGTGGATGAAATTCGAAAGTATGCAGGGGTGACATGGAGGAGACAGGCACAAGACAGACCGTTGTGCAGGGAGGAAACTTTAGGAGACCTTCGTCCAGCAGTGGATTGATAATGGTTGACAATGATGATGATGATGATATATATATATACACTATCTACCAACAAGTAATTGGGCACCCCTGCAATCGACGATATCTGCGGTCCTGATACACGTCACGGCCGCCGTTAAATATCGTCGTGTGGAAAACAACAACGCAACCAGTCGCATGCAAGATGCCACGCTGTTCGGAGCTCTCTGATTTCGAGAAAGGTGTAATCGCCGGGCATCACAGAAATGGCCGATCCATACGTGACATATCCAGCGAGTTGAAGTACCCAAAATCGACAGTGGCCTACGTGATTGGCAAGTGGAAGATGAGAGGTAACTGTCGGAATGTTTCCCGACCCGGCAGACTCATAAAATTCGGAGTTAGAGACCGACGGGTGGTGGCCAGAGAAATTCGGAAGAACCGTACCAAATCGATGGGCCACATCCGCGACGAGTTTCAACAGGCATCCGGGAGTGTTCTTTCGATGAATAGCATCCGTAAGGAAGCACATCCGCGAGGAGTTTCAACAGGCATCCGGGAGTGTTCTTTCGATGAATACCATCCGTAAGGAAGCCCATCTGCTTGATTATCATGGACATTCTGCTGCCCACAAAGCCTTTGATCACCAAGTCCAATAGCGCTGCTCTGCTAACGTGGTGCAAAGAACGTCGACAGTGGACCGTTGAACAGTGAAAACAGGCTCTCTGGAGCGACGAATCAAGGTTCAGATGGCAGGGTCTGGGTTTGGCGTCTGCCTGGAGAACGCCTCCTGCCGGAATGTATTGTGCCAACTGTGAAGTTCGGCGGCAGTGGAATTATGCTATGGGTGTGTTTCTCCTGGTATGGCACGGGATCCTTGGTCGCAATTCCTGATAGACTCAACGCCGAAACCTACTGCACCATTTTGGATGACCATGCGCTTCCTACGTTATGGCAGTTTTACGGGGTGAACCCATGTTACTTTCAGGATGACAGTGCCACCTGTCATGTTGCGAGGTCCACCATGGCTTGGTATGGCGACAATGGGGTTAATCGAATGGACTGAGGTGCGCAGAGCCCGGACCTTAAATCTATCGAGCACCTCTGGGACGAGTTGGAGCGTCGACTTAAGGGGTGCCCCCACCGTCCGAAATCGGTGAAGAAACTGACCTGTCTTCTCCAAGCCGAGTGGAAGAAAATACCGCTAGCCGTCATACAACGCCTGTTGAGAGTATGCCCCAGAGGGTCGCAGCAGTAATCGCCGCTCGTATAGGCTCCACCAACTATTGAAGGTGAATAAACTTCGTTTTCCTTTGCTATCAAAGGTGTCCAATTACTTGTTGGTAGATAGTGTATATATGTAACGCTTATTTTGACGAATTCCATGTGATATACGCACAAAAGTGCATGTTTGAAAAGAGTTCCAGTTTGTTGTTTTTTTAATTCCAAGCAAAATAGCATTCGTAAAATACGAATGTTTCTGCCGCTTCCTCCCATAAGAAAGCATAGGTTGTATCAAATCATCGGCCCACACGTTCGTTGCACCATCTAGTGACAAGTAACATTAACAGGCGATTTTTGTTTCCAGAGTCGTATCACCTGACTATCATACACCGTGCTCATAATACAGTCTTCTGTATTGCACGGTGGGTAGAATATCATTGCTTCCTTTAAATATTTTACATGGAGAACGAACCTCACTGCACACGTTATGATAGAGATCATCAAACTGTCTCTGATCTTGAAAGTACAACAATTTTTCACATAAGCCAGTTGATTCGTTTGTTACAGAATGTAACATGGGAATTATTTGATTGCAGTACAGAGAAAGTAACCTCAGTTAAATCAAATATTTTTTTATATGAGAAGAGAAGAAAAACGAAATTAAAATCTTGAAGCCACCGTTTTAGTCCTGCTGCTTTGTGAATTGTCTCATAATCATAGTTGGAATCATCCTCAATTTTTTCAAATACTTCAATTAGCAGCAACCTGTCGTCAGCTATTGGCAGACACTGAACGAGATTTGAAGTTCCACTTGGTCTGTGTTACACGAGATGGTCTGGGTCCACCAACAGATTCTAGCAAATGAACACGCTTTGTCGATTTGGAAAATAATGCACATATTGCTCTAAATTTGCAAAACAAATATGTGATTCCTTCAACACTGACGCTGCTCTGCTCAAAACTAAGTTCAGCCTGTGTGCGTAGCAATAAACAAATAATGTAGAGGGGTATCACACTTCAGTGTGGCTTGCAATCCACTCAGCTCTGATGCCAACACTGCTGCTCCATCATATATCTGTGCAACCAGTTTTTCTTTGTAGCTAAATCTTTCCAGCTCACGATCCAGTAATTCTTTAAGCAAAGTAGCACACGGATCAGAACTTAGGTCAAAACATCCCAAGAATCTTTCTACTGGTACTCCATCTTTCACGAATCGAGCTATAATTGATACTTGTGCATGGGAGCTAATGTCTGTCGCTTCATCAATCTGCCAAGAAAAAGACTGGGCCTTTTCAATATCTGCATTGATTCCTTTCTTAACTATACGAGCAACTGATTCGATTAAATCATTCTGTATTGTTTTTGAAGTTCCTGACAATGTTGTACTATTCTTCATAAACATCCTCAATGTTTCGTCACTCTTGGAGAGTAAATCTATCATCTCCAGGTAATTTCCATTATTTTCAGAGACTTCGCTCTCATCGTGTCCGCGAAATGGTAGCTCTTGCCGGGCCAGTAGTGTTGTAATATCAATCAACTTCTTCATTACATCACGATTCTTTTTTACTTTTTCATTATGACGTAAGTCATTTGTTCTCTTCGCTTCGTTGAGAGAGTAGTCTATCCTTGTTTTGCCTAGCAACTCTAATTTAACAACTGCCAGAATGTGATCTTTACATTTTTTGTGCCTGTCCAAAGCACGTGGTAAGTTTTTCAAATCATTGAAGCCTTTCTCTTGCTAGACTTCATTACCACTCACAGGAAACAGCAAACATGGCAAACACTATAGTTTGTTCGTTGATTCACTACCAGTTAGCCATTGTTCTTTTCTGTAACAGTCAATATTAAAACCTCTGTTTAAAGTTTTTCCCTTTAGTAATTTTTTTCATTTCAGGTATAGGCCTACCATCATTTTTAATTTGATTCTTTCCTTCAAAATCTCTCCTACTGAAAGGCTTTTCCAGTAAGCTATCCACCATATTAGATATGTTTGAAGCATAGGCCATTGGCTGACAAACAACTCTTCATAAAACATAAATAAAATTAGTTAAACATTAGTGTGGAAAAAAAAAGCAACTAGGAAGAAGGCGCTATGTAACGCCGCTCGAAGCTGTCGGAATGAGGAGTTTAAACAGTGGAACTGCCTACAGGGAAATATCTGTTCCCGTGAGGCAAGATAACATCTGCCTCACAGGAAGTCCACGGTGCGCGTGCGCTCTTTGTGTTCGCCGTTCCATCGCCTACCCTTCGGATCTACTGATTCAGTGGAAGTAAACAGGTTTGGCGCAAAATCTACGAGAGGCATTTCGTTTCCTGCCTCACGGACAGACATCGCAAGCTGAAGACATTTCGTAACTACGCGCTACCGATTGTTTTCCAAAAGCGTCACTTTAAAAAACTGAATGAACGTATGGATGACATTTAATTCAAAAGAGTTATTTAGCATAAACTTTTGCTCTCCTATATCCAAAAGTCTGAATGAACAAAATGAATAATTCTAACAAAGAGTCTTGAAATTCTGAGGAGGCACTGCCTTCCTTGCCTCATCCCAAAAGCCGCCACTGGTGAATGCGATAGACATACTTACTATAAAAAAGAACTAAACACAATAGCAACGTGTAACTGTTTTGTCGAAAACTAAAATAAATCACTTGAAGAAATCACCCTCTTTACATCGCAGATCTCCGGCTGCTGTGATAAATGTTGGCGCCTGTCGTTTACGCAATGCTAGGTAACTGTTTTCCCACATCCTCCACAGGGAATATCCATGTATAGCCTCGCACTTTTCCTCAACAGCGCAAAGAGAAGGCGATTGGAGAGCGATTGTATTATTTACGACCCATTGCAGAGCGATCAAATTACAACCCGGAAGCATGTAAGCGTTTCGCATGCTAGTAGAACGATCGAACGATTTCAGCCAATCGCGACGACGATAGAGAATTTGTGGCGATTTTCTGACGGTTGGGCTTCACCTGGGTAATCCCAGACCTGGTTGTCCATGGGATGTCCATCGTACTATTTGGTGTCAATTGTTCCTAGGATTTTCCTCGTGGTTCAAGTATGCAGTTTGTTAGCGAAAACTTTCCGGAGAGATTTCACTATGCAATTGAGTGCATCGATGAAGAGCGAGTAGTAGAAAGAGTGGATTTGAAATCAATGGATGATATAAATAGTTGGGTAGTAGAATTTTCCGTTAAGTCAAAGACTTCGTGGATGACGAAAAAGTCAAACCCATAAGGGGAAAGGTTTGTGTCCATATGGAAGTAACGTTTTGAAATAACATGCTCAAATTCTTCTAAATTTAATATGTTTTACTGACTTTTCTTAAAAGTATGCCTATTTTAAATGTCGTATGAATTTAATAGAAAAACTCTTTATCATAGAACTATATTGTAGCCTTTGGGGTCAAAATGACCCCACCTCACTATAGCGTATTTTTCAAACAATGCTGGACATCAGTACAAACAATGCGCATGTAATATACTATATGAAAGTTTTCCCGAAGTGAAAAAGCTCATCAGATTAAATTTTATAAAACGACTTCATGAAAATTTGATTAAAAACAAAATTAGAACGATGACTGTGTGCACAACAGAAAACTACTACCCTTTAAAAAAAACTAAAAACTAAATGGCATATTGTCTTGGCAGGCATGTAAAATATAAGTAAAGAAATATTTCTGTAACATTTGAGGCTATGCATTTTTATTGATAAATATTATTTTGTGCTTTTTTTTACCGTTTCAATGCAAAATATTGATTTCTAAGTATATCACAAATAGTTGTATTTATTCTAGAAAAACGTTTGTTTAATTTCTGCTGTTATTTATTTCATTAACAGGTCTTTTGGGGCCCTAGGCGCTAAAAGATTCAGGGAGTCTTATTGCTTCAGAAATTTTCATCCGTCAGATCAACAAAAAAAAAAAAAAAAAAGAAGTTTAGTCCAGAAAAAAGTTTTTACGCTTTTATAATACAATTCTATGCAAATGCATATAATGCAATTGAAACAATGCTAATGTAATGATTTTGTCTGTCCGTGCATATCAAACTTTTTGTTTTTAGAGATATTTCAAAAATTATTTTTGCGGCTAATAGGAAATCAAAGGATATTGAATTTGGCACTTTAAATATTCCATACACTTCATCATGAATTTACTGCTAAGTCGAAAATTCAAAAAATTAAAGTTTTGTTGCGAAGAAACTATTCAACTTTAAGACAAAAATTACTTTTTTTTTTGCCTCTCAGATTAGGCTGAAATGTTCCCTCTGAAATATTTATATTTTCCAATTCGTTTATTTCCCGCTAGAGGCGTTGAAGGCTAAAAATCTTAGTTTTCACAGATTTTCAAAAATTATTTCTGCGAATGATAAGACGTAAAAATTCATTAACATTATTCTATTTTAAATTTCACTACTAGTTCATAAATTTCCCGCAAGGTGTTTTCAAAGTGGAATTTTTTTTAATTTTAACTTTACGCTACGAAGATGCCATTTCAGTTACAGTAAAAGTTAGTTTTGAGTTTTAAACGTTAGGCAAAACTGATTACTTCAGCACTTTTTCAGTTGCAAGTTACTTGGTAAATTTAACGCTAAAGGCGATGGAGATAGAATTTCGCTAAATTTATCAGTACATTGCTTGTAAATAGTCATAAAATTGGAATGCGTTTGAAGTACAAAATGTGCTGTTTCCGTTGCTTCAGCTTTGGGAAATCATCTTATCTTTTACGTTATTAGCAAATTAGTAGATAACGAGGGGGAGGGGGGGTAATCCAGCAAAAATAAAATATTTGAAGACATTGGCAACCGGAAAAGTTTCCGCTTTAGAAAATACGGGTAAACTGCAATTTGTGCACACTGCTTCTCTTGAAAGGCATGGATGACTTTTAGTGGTGGAGTTTTCGTGTGACGAACAAGGTCCCAGGAGTCTACTAAGTCGAATGATCCTGCACATTAAGGCGCTCCGCTCCCCCAAACCCCATGAATTGAGGGTCTTATACGAAGACACCAGTGGCAGTGACGACTCAGGACAGGATATCTCCCGTAATCGTACGGAAGAGGCGAGAACTCGCAGTGAAGTCTCTGGTCCAGAGCCCACGCCGAGACTGCAGCTAAACCACCTTCCCAACGTAAAGCATCCGGAAAAGCAGTTTGACGGTGCTGAGAAGAAATGGTACAGCAAAGCCAAATGTTTTGACGGAGCCAACCTCCTCGGTTGTTGATACTCCTGCACAGGCCCGACGACATTATTTCACGGCCCCTGGGCAATTTTGCGGCCTGGGCCCTCAAAGTTTTCGTCAGTCCCTCCTCCCTATACAAAAAGATTTTAGAAGAGTGCAGAATTAATATACTTTAGAATAACCACAGGTACAAAACCCTGTACATGATAAAACAAACTTTTATCATATTGCTAATTTTTAACAAAATTATTTTTTGGTTATGCACAATTCTTAACTTATACATAGAATCACTTGACAGAATTTAAAAGCTAAAACTTTTTTATTAAATGCTGAGTACTCAATGTTTAAAAACTAAATCAAGGTTCCTTTTTTTGTCAAATTAGTTTTTAATTTACAAAAACACACTTCATAATTAAATATCAAAATAGAAAAAATAAAATTATTAATAAGAAAATTGGGTTACCTAATACCTATAAAATAGTTCTTTTATATGAAAAGTCATCAGTCACTTCATCAAAGTACGAACAAGATCTGTCTCCACGGCAAGAATGTTTAGTCCACACAGTCTTTCTTGTCTCATGGTTGATCCATCATGAAATTTGATCCTTTTTAAGACATTGAAAGATCTCTCAGCTCTTGCCACTGACACTGAAAGAGTACAGAATAGTCTGATGGCTATACACACATTTGGGTACAAAGACTCCAGTTTTATTTATTTATTTATTTATTTTTGAGGAATGGTCAAAAAATGACCTGCTTTCATTGGTAACGGAATTAGTACGGGGAGTTCCTGTTTTTTTAATTTTTATGACAGGGGAGATCCGGGAGGCGCAGATGTTTTACTTTTCTGCTGGACCCCTTTGCTAAAAATTCATGACGAATGTCCACTAGGATCGGGTTCCCCGGGGCCGAGGGCAATTACAGCCCCTGACCCTCTCTCTCGTCTGGCCTGCTCCTGCAAAAAGAAATGGTGGCGTCAAGAGGCCAAGAAAGGAAAGGTCTATCTCACTCATCGAAAATGGGAAACGGGATGACCTAACCGAGGCCGTCATTGAACACCAGTCTGATATACTATGCGTACAGATGCAAGAGGTCCACTCAAGCGTCTCGGTGATCGCGGAGCAGTTACAGGTCAACAAAGACCCTGAGACATGTTTGCAATCTAATGTGTTCAAAAGGGTGCCACCGGTGGTTTTCAAAGGAATTTGCAATTGACCTCTGATCTATGAGAGGACAGAAAAAGAGCTTGACGAGACGGCGTCGGTAAAAATAGTGGGGGACCGTACCATCATAAAATTGAAGACTATCGCCGATCATCGGCGGTTGACATTTCTCCTTGAAAACTGCAAGGTTGAGTTCTTCACTTTCACCCTGCCGACAGGAAAACCGCTCCGTGTTGTCATTAAAGAACTGGGATTGGGTGTCCCAGTGGATAGCATCAGGGAACAGTTGCAGGACTCCTTTGCTGTCACAAAGGTGTGTCGGCTTTAAAACAGCCGCAAACAGGACCTTCCACCTGTCATGGTTCAGCTCGTTAACACTGAACAAAGCAGGAACATCTTCCGGTCAGTTTCTCTCCTTGAGGTTTCAATCTCGGTTGAACCCTACCGAACTAAGGGCAGGATACAGCAGTTCTTCAACTGCCAAAGCTTTGGTCATGCCATGTCCAACTACAGACAGAAGCCAAAATGTGTACACTGTGGCAGGGATCATTGTAGCAGAGGCTGACAAGAAGACAAAGCGTTTCTGTGTTAATTGCAGTGGTCAACATTTGGATAACTGGCGTGGTTGCTCCATTTACAAGCAGCTTGCTAACAAATTGCCGAAAAATAACCGGCAGAAATCAGAGCCAAAGCAGGAGAAGATGTCAACAAAAAAAGTAGGGCCCCTACTAAACCTATTGCTGTTGACCCCAACCGGTAAAGGAGAGTCCCCCAGCTGATTCCATGCCTTCCACCTCTGCTACAAGCTCCAAGAGAAGGAAAAGGAAAAGCAAAAAGAACCAAAACAAGACTGCTGGTTAACCAGCAAAAGTTACGCCTGCCCCTCAGGCTGTAACAAAAGTGGCTCCCCACTCTACCGCTACCGATGTCACGGATCAAAATCTGCTGTCAGAGCTTGTGGAGGGCATTGATCCCGCTGTCCTCAAACGGATTCTGGTTGCCTGCCTGCCTGCTTAAGCTTAAAGCTCCTGTGCCTAGCAGCGCATTATGGAGAGTCTTAACATACTGTTTTGGAATGCGAACCGCATCAGGAATAAATTTGCTGAACTTGCAAGGTTCCTGAACGATCATGACATCGAGGTTGCTCTTATCTGTTAGTCCAAACTCACACCTAAGATCTAGCGAGTCAGTGTTGCGAATTACCAGGTGTTTCCGGCAGGACAGAGATCCAGCCCTCTACAGGCGCGCAGTAGGACGTAATGTCATTTTAGTCAGAAATGCTTTAAGTGCATCCATCACACCCTTCAAGGATATTGAGGCACTGGCTGTTAAGCTAAAAACAAGCTCAGGCTTGATTAAACTAGCTTCCGTTCATTACAGTCCAGGAAAGGCATCTTCTGTCGATGATCATGGCATCCTCTTTGGGGACCTTATCCCCACTGTAGTGGCTGGTGACTGGAATGCCAAACATCCTGACTGGTTCAGTCGTTCAACTAACAGTGCTGGAGTGGCATTATCGCAATACATTGAAAAGCTGGATCGTACAGTTCCAAGTCCGGTCCATCCAACTTGCACCCCGTCACACGGGGTTGGCGATGTCATTGTTATTGCTGTCCTCCAGTTTGTTGATCAGACTTACGGAATTCGTTTCTGAAGGACGAGATAAGAGCAAGTATTCCACTGCTGTCTTCCTGGACATCAGCAAGGTTTTTGACCAGGTTTGGCATGATGGTCTCCTACATAAGTTGCAGGAGCTTCGATGTCTTCGCTCACTTGTTGAGCTGGTGCTCGTATCTCAACACCCGCAGTTTCAATGTTAAGATTTACGGTGAGCTTTCTTTGGAAATGAAGATTCGGGCTAGCGTTCCTCAGGGTTCGGTTCTTGGGCAAAGCTGTTCTCCATTTATCTGCACGACTTACCCAAAGACAAACACGGGCAGGTCATGATGAACGCAGATGATACAGCTGTTGTCCTCAGGTCTCTGAACAAAGGCAGAGCAGTGACGCTCCTCTAATACTTTCTCAGCTGGAAACCTACTACACTGACTGGCTGATCAAGATCAATCCCTCTAAGCGCAGAGCACTTTTTTTGATCTCCCGAAGGAGTACCGAAGCTCGTTATGTTTCAAGAGACAATCCCCTGGGCTATCTCGACTAAGTACCTAGGGCTCCAACTAGATTGTCGACTTTCGTGGGTGGCGAACACCAGCTACCACACGAATGAAGCCAGACGATGCCTTGGGCAGCTAGCTCCACTTCTCCACCGGAGAAGCTTCTTTGCAACACGGCACAAATTACTGCTGTACAATACGGTCGTCAGGCCGGTGCTTACCTGTGCCTCCCCCATCTGCATAGGTATTAGTAGGAATCAGCAAGAGAAAATCGAGAGGGTGCAGAGCCGAGCACTTCGTATGATCATTGGGGCTGCCCCCTTGACCCCACTTCGGAACCTGAAGAACAGACTTGGAGTTGAGAAAGTACATGAGTTTTCCACCAGACTCGCTAAGAAGTTCTTCAAGAAAGCGGAAGCTCATCCTAATGGACTTGTTAGAGGCGCGGTTGATTACGATCCCAGTGAATTCCTTAGGTGTCCCAGAATTAAGGCAGTGATCGTTGAGCCTCCTTGACAGAAAGAGTAAGTATGTCAACAATAGTGGGTGTTAGACAGACCCCCCCCTTCTTTTTCAGATTGGCATCAAGATGGTGAGAATTAATTGCTGCTTCGGCATTTGGATTGGGTTTCGGTGAGTTTCAGTCACGTGACCCCTGGTGCGTCTGCGGCCGGGTGGTGTTGTGGTTCTCTGTGATGTTGTGTGGTGCTTGGTTCCCCCTTTCCTTCGCCTGGCCCCCTTTCCCCCGGACTAGTGTCATTGTTCACAGTTTGAAAGACATGTCACCCTCTCTTTTCACTCAATTTTCTGTTTATCTTTTCTATTGAGTTCACTCACTCAGATCTCCTAGCTTAGTAGAGGAAAAGGGAGACTTCTGGCACAGGGACAGCCCTCCATAGACTTAACATTGGCTGTCCACGAGGCTGTCCCCGGCTGTCCACGAGGCTGTCCCCGGCTGTCCCAAGGCTGCCCCAGCTGCCCCCGAGTCAGAATTTTTATCACGTGATCGTCCCCATGACGTGCTGCCCCCTTGCGGCGCTTCTTGGAACTTTCAATGGATCTTTTGAGGGATGGCAACGACCGAGAGGGAAAGGGGGTGGATATAGGGGGATGTCAACTCGATGTGCTGCCCCCGAGTCAGAATTTTTGTCACGCGATCGTCCCCATGATGTGCTGCCCCTAGCGGTGCTTCTTGGAACTTTCAATGGAACTTTGTTTTTGAGGGATGGCAACGACCGAGAGGGATAGGGGTGGATATATGGGGGAATGTCAACTCGATGTGCTGCCCCCTAACGGTGCTTTTTGGAACTTTCGATGGATCTTTGATTTTGAGGGATGGCAACAACCGAGTGGGTCCGTTGGGATTTTTTGCATTTATTCCAGTGGTTTTCAAGCGGGATTTTTCCTCCTCTTCGATGTTATTTTTCACCGGAGGAAATTTTTACGTAACGATGCTGGGGAATTTTCTTTCCAATGGAGTAAAAATGCTCTAATGGTCTTAGCAAGGTCCTAACTCACGATGATTTGGTTTCGAAAAATTGGTCAGGTGGTCTCGTGTACTACGTATTCACTCTATTTTTTTTTAATTACTTTTACATTATTTCTTCATGGTTTTTTTTTATATATTTTTTGTATGTTTTGAGGGAGTTTTTTCGTGTAGATGTAATGCATTTTCTTGGGAACTTTTCTTTTTCATACATTTCATTTTATTTCAGACCATGAGACGGGGAAATGCTTATTTAGAAACGATTTCGTTCCTGTTCGCAGTAACTATTGGACTTTGACAAAAATTTTGGGAAATCAAGCGGAAATGTAGACATGTTAATTCTGAGTCTTTCGCCCTTCCAATATTTTTTTTTCTAGTCGTAATGTTTTCATGTACTATGTATTCCAGCTCTTTTCTTTTTTATAACTTTTACGTTATTTCATCATGAATTTTTTATATTTTTTGTATGTTTTGAGGGAGTTTTTTCGTGTAGATGTAATGAATTTTCTGAGTAACTTTTCTTTTTCCTTTATTCAATTTTATTTCAGACCATGAGACGGGGAAATGCTTATTTAGAAACGATTTCGTTCCTGTTCGCAGTAACTATTGGACTTTGACAAAAATTTTGGGAAATCAAGCGGAAATGTAGACATGTTAATTCTGAGTCTTTCGCCCTTCCAATATTTTTTTTTTCTAGTCGTAATGTTTTCATGTACTATGTATTCCAGCTCTTTTCTTTTTTATAACTTTTACGTTATTTCATCATGAATTTTTTATATTTTTTGTATGTTTTGAGGGAGTTTTTTCGTGTAGATGTAATGAATTTTCTGGGTAACTTTTCTTTTTCCTTTATTCAATTTTATTACAGATCATGAGACGAGGAAATGCTTCTTTAGAAACGATTTCGTTCCTGTTCGCAGTAATTATTGGACTTTGTCATTTTTTTTTTATTTTTTTTTTTAAATGACTTCATGCTAATTCTGAGTCTTTCGCCTTAGCAATATTATTTTCTCGTAATTTTTTCGTGTGTTCAAGAACTCTACAGGTCTTTCACAGTTAACATTCTGATGAAACAATATTTTCTTACTTTATTTCGCATATCTTTATAGCTTCCCAATTTCGCTATTTTACTTCATCTTTTTTTTTTTTTTGAAATTTCGTAAAACTTTTCAGTATGTCAGTAATTGTTTTCTTACTTGGTCAAACTTGTGACTCCATTTATTTGGACTCTTTTTTTTTTTCATTTCATTTCAACAAAACGATTATTTTAGATGTAGCAAGTCATCAGATTTTTGTTTCCTTATATAGCATATTTTCAAACTTGCTTAAAAATATTCCTCAAAGCTTTGCATGTAATCAAATATGCATTTTTTTTTTATTCTTTCCTAGTTTGCTATACTTTTCGTGGACTGTCCCAATAAGAAAGCATTCATTGTCAAGACATACAATCTAAAACCTTTTTTCTTACGATAAAATTTGTATTCTTTGGGCTGTATATTTTTCTGTCTCGTCCGAAAAACATTCATTCTAGAGGCAAAGCTAGTGATTCCGTCCATCCCATAAACATTATTTTTTTAACGTTTTACTAACTCATCAGAAAAGCAGTTATTCCCCACCACCATAGCGAAAATAAAGAAATTCTTACTTCTTTTCCATACATATCAACTCAATCTATTTCTTTTCGAAATGCTGGTCATGACATTTCAACTAAAATTTCCTACTTTCACCAAAAATCATATTCTTAAACGAGCTATTTTTTTTTTTTTACTTTATTTCATGTATAACTAAATTTTTATTGTTTCCCAGCTTATCAAAGTTAATAAGAACTTCCCCAATCTCATTCCTTTCCCTCATTTAGTTCGCTTTAAATTGAGATGTTTCAAAACTTCGCGTATATTTCTTTCACTAAATGTCCAGTTCTCCCGTATCGGTCCCATCATTTTTAACTTCTGTGCCAGCCGCATTTTTTCTTTAGACGTTTAGTTTCATTGACCTTTTCTTTCGTTTCAATTAGGTTTTCATTATCGTATTTTTTATTCATTGTCTCAGCAGAAAAAGCTTTCATTCTGGAGACATTGCGACTAAGTCCGTACTTCCTCTAAACATTTTTATTTCACGTTTTACTAATTCGTAAGAAAAGCAAATGTTTCCAAACTCTCATAGTGAAAATATCGTATTCCCCTTATTTTACTTATTATGTTTTTCCTTCTATTCAGTGTTGTATGATTCTTAAAACTTTGGTTTATTTTTATGAAACTTCTTTTTTTTTTTTCTTAGTTTTTTTTTTTTTTTTTTCTGATTCAACCTATCAATCTTTTCCTATCGATTTAATTGCTCTTATTTTTCCATTCGACTTTACTTTTGAACAGAAATGTGTCTAAAATCTTCAGATGTATTTTAGTCTCTAAGGCCGATTCTTCACTATTTCAAATAAAGTCATTGTAGGATTTTAGTGTAAATGCCCCTAAATCTTTAGAACTTCCTTTTCATAGTTAGATACTAATTCCTCGAGGTTTAAATTAAAACATGAAAGAAGAGTGTTTTTACGCTCTCTCCAGTGAACGAAGAGTGTTTTTACGCTTTCCCCCAAGAAATTAACTTTGGAATCTCCCTTCTTCTACCGGAAAATGACTATCTTGTGCGACTGTTTTCACGCGTCTACTGCTTTGCTGGAAAACCTCATATGACATGAAATCCCTTTGCTTGGTAGATTAAACTAAATTCTGGTTTTGAACTTTGAACGCAAACTCAAGCTTGCAAAAGCATAGTTTTCTGAGCGAACTTAAACTGTCTAAGATGACAAAAATCTAAAACTGGTGACTCAATGGGACAGAGCGTTTGAACTTTGCCGTTCATTCAAGATTTAAGAGATCAGTCGTGAACCACTACAAGGGAAATAAGCAGACCCTGATTTAGTCCACTGTTTCCAAGGAAGGTAGAAAGCTAGTGTCGTAATTCAAAAGCTCATAACTCAAGCCTCCTCAGGATTTAATTTTGGACGGGCGATTAGTCAGATGTCAATGCTTAGACATTGAAAAATTACTTCAGACAAATATTTTCTTACTTAAAAGTGCTTCAAGTCAGAATTTGTATTACTTAAGATTCCCCTTAGTCAATATTTTTTCTATCTTAAAAACTTCTAAAGGGTTGATTTTGAAAAACAAAATGAGTTCTCCCAAAAACGTAAAATTTACACAGAATTGTATGAGGAACCAAATAAATTGACGAAGCTTGAATGTTAAGTCTTTCAACCCATTTCTTTCTCTTCATGTTTCATTCCATAAACTTTCTTCAAATTTCTATATACCCAAGAATTTTGTTAAATGTCCAAGTTCGACTCCACCAGAAATTTTCTGAAAATGATAGTTTCTCTTTTTAAAAAAAAATTCCAAAATAAGAATCCCTTCAATGAAACAAGAAATTCCTATTCAAAGCATTCCATCATTCTTTCTACTTCAAATACTCTCTTTGTAAATCTAAGGAGCTGTTTTTGTTTTAGTTTTTTTTTTTTTTTTTAATATTCATATATTTTTCCCTCTAACTTTAGAAGATATTCTCCCGAAATGTATGTACATATACGATAGTAAAACATCATACAACTGCTTGATGTTCAATTCACTTCACGCTGTCTTAAGGATATTCTTTCAGTTTCTCATAACACATAGACATGTTATTTTTCTTCCCATTTACTTCAAAGGCTTGAGATCAACTTAATCGAGTCCTTTGAGAAAAACTTTCATAGAAAAGCATAAATGTACTGAAAATGTCAGTTTTCTTAAAGAAATCATAAGAATAAGAATTTTTTTACTGAAACAAGTTTCCCATGTTCAAAGCATTAAGTGGTTCTTTTCGCATCAAATTCAGTATTTCTTCATGTAAACTTTATTCTTTTTCTACTTCATATCGTCGTTCGTTTCTTGTTTTTCCCTATGTAACTTAAAACTTCTTTTCTTAATCTATTTTTCATAAAGTATCATTCTTTTGAGTTGATTTTCTCTCTCTCTCTCTCTCTCTCTCTCTCTCTCTCTCTCAAATGCATTCATAAGTTCATATTGAGAAGGGTTTAAATTTTGATTGAAAGATCGTTTTAGGAAAAGTTGAAAACTGATAATGTTCGTTTCGGAAAAGTACATTCTCTTATAGGGTTAAAAAATGGAACACTTCATATTTTCTTAGGGGCGGTTTTGATGAAACACGTTTCAGTAAAAACAGTGAAATTCCCATTGAATAACATGGGGAACTATGAAATTTAAGAAGCACGTTTTCGTTCAAGGAAAATATTTTAAAAGGTCTATTTTCGATTCAGTTGAAAACGATTCAGGTAGAAAACAGAATGCAGAAAAAACAGTCACAGCAAGTTCCTGAAAGTTGAAAATAGATGAGGTTGAAATTTGGAAAAATGTCTAAGGAAAGAAATTGTTATAAAACACAGACTGTTTTAGTTTTCCCAGGCTAGCGGGGTCTTCAGTGAGAGCACTTCTTCTTTTTCAACCCAAAGAATGAAGCGAGTCAGTTTGAAACATTTCAAACTCCCCGAAAATAAGCCGTGTACTCTGGTTTCGGCTCAATACAGTAAAGCATTGCTCTCAGACCAGTCGGAATTCCGCCCCGATTGGTTGCCTAATGGAAAACCTTAGACCCATCTCCAATAAAAATACCCAAATATTCTTAAGAAAAGTCTAGCAAAAAAGCACTAGTTCCCCATTAAATCAATTGCATTCATCATGTTACTGTTTTACACATTTCAAAAAAGAACTTTACATTCTCACTTTTACTTTAAAATTCTTGAAAAGTTTAATATTTTCACTCATTTCCATAAAAAAAAAATAATAATAATTTCCCTTAAAATTTAATTTAAAAAAATAACTCTTAAAATTTATGCCTTAAAACTAAAAAAATATTTATGCTTAATATTTCAATAAATAATAAATATTCACAAACTCACCTTCTACCTTGCCAATAAAAAAACCTACATTCATTTCTGAATTTATATAATCGAAATCATTATTTCTCCAAGTAGTTCTTTTCCTATGATTGTAGAGAGGAACTCTTCTAAAATCTTCCCTTTTCCACATGTGTTCGACACAGACTGTTTAGTTTTTCCAGGCTAGGGGGTCTTCAGTGAGAGCGCTTCATCTTTTCAACTCAAAGAAGAAAGCGAGTCAGTTTGAAACATTTCAAACTCCCCGAAAATAAGCCGTGTACTCTGGTTTCGACTCAATACAGTAAAACATTGCTCTCAGACCAGTCAGAAATCCACCCGATTGGTCACCTAATTGAAAACATCAGGACCATTTCCAATAGCAATACCCAAATTTCCTTAAGAAAAGTCTAGCAAAAAAGCACTAGTTACCCATTAAAACAATTGCATTCATCCTGCTACTGTTTAAACATTTCGAAAAAGAAATTTCTTTTACTTTTTAAAATTCTTGAAAGCTTAAATTTTTGTCTCATTTCAATAAAAAAATTATTTCATCTAAAATTTAATTTAAAAAAAATTACTCTTTAAATGTATGGCTCAAAACTAAAAAATATTTACGCTTAATATTTCAATAAATATTCCCAAACTCACCTTCTCACTTGCCAATTAAAAAAAAAAAAAACTATAACAATTCTTCAGTCCACTTGAATTCCCTAACATGAACTTTGATTACAGAAGAAAATACGGAAACAGTCATAAAAAAGATTTCCTCCTAAATGAAAATAATGTTTAGGAATTGATTCCAGACTGAATCCAATAGAACAGCTTTTCTCAGGTTGAACCTCCAGAACACAAGTGGAGACGAATGAAAACTCATCACAATTTTCAGATGGAATCAAAGCATTTGAACAGCTGGGGGAACCGACACACTGCTTCTTAGCGAAAGAAACAGAAACGTCTGGAAGATTCATACAGCTTCTTTCCCAATGAATAAATGTGGAAAAAATAACGTTACCCAGCTGATGGAAACAGAATTTGAAAGACTTGATGACGTCTTACTTTATTCAAACTTAGAACAGAACTAAAATTCACTAAGCGTTTCCTTTGCATACTGTGACTAATGCATGACCCTTATCACAACACGTGTTGGTGTGTCACCATGCGTCAGCGCTTCACGGTGACTGTTTCCTTATCTGTTCATCTCTCAACGAACATGCTATCGACTCTAATCAGACAAAGCTTATTTTCAGGTAAATTCTTAGAGAAAAACGAAAGGACTTCATTATAATTAATTTTCATATCCAGAGAGAATAAAACTAAAATGTATTCGGTAAGAAATTCTTCATGGTTGAATTTTCCACAAAAGGAATACGGAAAGCGAAAGAATTTAATCAGACACCCTGAAAGAATTCATCTCAGAATTAAAACCGCTTTTGAAAAAAAAAAAAAAAAACCCAGTAAACTATAGAATACTTTGTTTGTCACATAAAGAAAACACAGTGTACGATTTCAATATTCCCCTTTTTCTTAAAATTTCTCCCACGTGATGACTTAGGTCAACTGAGTCCAGAAATGCTTCGTCTACTTTAGTATTTCGATTCCGAGGAAGTTCTTCCCGATACTGTTAAGATATTTTCTCAAAATCCAGTTGTAAAATAATTTTGGTCATGTTTATTTGATTGTCGTTGTCGGAGATTTCCAACCCGTTCATATCCACCATGTCATACACTGTGTCCCCGAGAGTTTCTTCAAGCAGAAAAGAGCCTTCATTCCACAGAAATTCTTCTTTTGGTGTTTGTAATGTTTCCAAAGTCAAATTATTTTTTTTTCCAATGCTTTCCTAATTAAAGCTGAAAACGAAATGGAACGAAGAAACGTCTGTTGTATGACTCTCAACATAGTAGATTTCTTATCAGCCACTTTAGTCCAATGTTCGCCACACAGAGAAATTTCAGATTTCAAAATTTCACCATCCTGACCCACTTTTTCTGAGTGAAATCCAATACATGGTGAAAATCTCGACTTATGCATTCCTTTGAGTGGGGAATCGCTCTCATGAAAGGGGGCAACGGTTAAAATCGACATTGATTAAAATTGGAGAAAAGAAAATATGAGAATAGAATAAATAATGCATAGACGGGATTCCCGAAAACATAAAAAATATAAGTTTTATATAAAAAAAAAGTTCCATGAAAAATATTGGAGGGTGAATGATATCTCACATCGGTCTTCCACTCCTCCCAAAATTTAACGAAGTCCATTAAATCTCTGTTGTCAGTACACGTATTTGTTTAATTTTGGGTGGAATGGATGACGATGTGAGATATCATTCGCCCTCCAATATTTTTCATGGATTTTTTTTTTATATAAAACTTATATTTTTTATGTTTTCGGGAATCCCGTCTATGCATTATTTATTCAATTCTCATATTTTCTTTTCTCCAATTTTAATCAATGTCGATTTTAACCGTTGCCCCCTTTCATGAGAGCGATTCCCCACTCAAAGGAATGCATAAGTCGAGATTTTCACCATGTATTGGATTTCACTCAGAAAAAAGTGGGTCAGGATGGTGAAATTTTGAAATCTGAAATTTCTCTGTGTGGCGAACATTGGACTAAAGTGGCTGATAAGAAATCTACTATGTTGAGAGTCATACAACAGACGTTTCTTCGTTCCATTTCGTTTTCAGCTTTAATTAGGAAAGCATTGGAAAAAAAAAATAATTTGACTTTGGAAACATTACAAACACCAAAAGAAGAATTTCTGTGGAATGAAGGCTCTTTTCTGCTTGAAGAAACTCTCGGGGACACAGTGTATGACATGGTGGATATGAACGGGTTGGAAATCTCCGACAGCGACAATCAAATAAACATGACCAAAATTATTTTACAACTGGATTTTGAGAAAATATCTTAACAGTATCGGGAAGAACTTCCTCGGAATCGAAATACTAAAGTAGACGAAGCATTTCTGGACTCAGTTGACCTAAGTCATCACGTGGGAGAAATTTTAAGAAAAAGGGGAATATTGAAATCGTACACTGTGTTTTCTTTATGTGACAAACAAAGTACTCTATAGTTTACTGGGTTTTTTTTTTTTTTTTTTCAAAAGCGGTTTTAATTCTGAGATGAATTCTTTCAGGGTGTCTGATTAAATTCTTTCGCTTTCCGTATTCCTTTTGTGGAAAATTCAACCATGAACAATTTCTTACCGAATACATTTTAGTTTTATTCTCTCTGGATATGAAAATTAATTATAATGAAGTCCTTTCGTTTTTCTCTAAGAATTTACCTGAAAATAAGCTTTGTCTGATTAGAGTCGATAGCATGTTCGTTGAGAGATGAACAGATAAGGAAACAGTCACCGTGAAGCGCTGACGCATGGTGACACACCAACACGTGTTGTGATAAGGGTCATGCATTAGTCACAGTATGCAAAGGAAACGCTTAGTGAATTTTAGTTCTGTTCTAAGTTTGAATAAAGTAAGACGTCATCAAGTCTTTCAAATTCTGTTTCCATCAGCTGGGTAACGTTATTTTTTCCACATTTATTCATTGGGAAAGAAGCTGTATGAATCTTCCAGACGTTTCTGTTTCTTTCGCTAAGAAGCAGTGTGTCGGTTCCCCCAGCTGTTCAAATGCTTTGATTCCATCTGAAAATTGTGATGAGTTTTCATTCGTCTCCACTTGTGTTCTGGAGGTTCAACCTGAGAAAAGCTGTTCTATTGGATTCAGTCTGGAATCAATTAGTAAACATTATTTTCATTTAGGAGGAAATCTTTTATGACTGTTTCCGTATTTTCTTCTGTAATCAAAGTTCGTGTTAGGGAATTCAAGTGGACTGAAGAATTGTTATAGTTTTTTTTTTTTTTTTTTTTAATTGGCAAGTGAGAAGGTGAGTTTGGGAATATTTATTGAAATATTAAGCGTAAATATTTTTTAGTTTTGAGGCATACATTTAAAGAGTAATTTTTTTTAAATTAAGTTTTAGATGAAATAATTTTTTTATTGAAATGAGACAAAAATTTAAGCTTTCAAGAATTTTAAAAAGTAAAAGAAATTTCTTTTTCGAAATGTTTAAACAGTAGCAGGATGAATGCAATTGTTTTAATGGGTAACTAGTGCTTTTTTGCTAGACTTTTCTTAAGGAAATTTGGGTATTGCTATTGGAAATGGTCCTGATGTTTTCAATTAGGTGACCAATCGGGTGGATTTCTGACTGGTCTGAGAGCAATGTTTTACTGTATTGAGTCGAAACCAGAGTACACGGCTTATTTTCGGGGAGTTTGAAATGTTTCAAACTGACTCGCTTTCTTCTTTGAGTTGAAAAGATGAAGCGCTCTCACTGAAGACCCCCTAGCCTGGAAAAACTAAACAGTCTGTGTCGAACACATGTGGAAAAGGGAAGATTTTAGAAGAGTTCCTCTCTACAATCATAGGAAAAGAACTACTTGGAGAAATAATGATTTCGATTATATAAATTCAGAAATGAATGTAGGTTTTTTTTTATTGGCAAGGTAGAAGGTGAGTTTGTGAATATTTATTATTTATTGAAATATTAAGCATAAATATTTTTTTAGTTTTAAGGCATAAATTTTAAGAGTTATTTTTTTTTTAAATTAAATTTTAAGGGAAATTATTATTTTTTTTTTATGGAAATGAGTGAAAATATTAAACTTTTCAAGAATTTTAAAGTAAAAGTGAGAATGTAAAGTTCTTTTTTGAAATGTGTAAAACAGTAACAGGATGAATGCAATTGATTTAATGGGGAACTAGTGCTTTTTTGCTAGACTTTTCTTAAGAATATTTGGGTATTTTTATTGGAGATGGGTCTAAGGTTTTCCATTAGGCAACCAATCGGGGCGGAATTCCGACTGGTCTGAGAGCAATGCTTTACTGTATTGAGCCGAAACCAGAGTACACGGCTTATTTTCGGGGAGTTTGAAATGTTTCAAACTGACTCGCTTCATTCTTTGGGTTGAAAAAGAAGAAGTGCTCTCACTGAAGACCCCGCTAGCCTGGGAAAACTAAAACAGTCTGTGTTTTATAACAATTTCTTTCCTTAGACATTTTTCCAAATTTCAACCTCATCTATTTTCAACTTTCAGGAACTTGCTGTGACTGTTTTTTCTGCATTCTGTTTTCTACCTGAATCGTTTTCAACTGAATCGAAAATAGACCTTTTAAAATATTTTCCTTGAACGAAAACGTGCTTCTTAAATTTCATAGTTCCCCATGTTATTCAATGGGAATTTCACTGTTTTTACTGAAACGTGTTTCATCAAAACCGCCCCTAAGAAAATATGAAGTGTTCCATTTTTTAACCCTATAAGAGAATGTACTTTTCCGAAACGAACATTATCAGTTTTCAACTTTTTAAAACGATCTTTCAATCAAAATTTAAACCCTTTTCAATATGAACTTATGAATGCATTTAAAAGAGCGAGAGAGAGAGAGAGCGAGAGAGAGAGAATCAACTCAAAAGAATGATACTTTATGAAAAATAGATTAAGAAAAGAAGTTTTAAGTTACATAGGGAAAAACAAGAAACGAACGACGATATGAAGTAGAAAAAGAATAAAGTTTACATGAAGAAATACTGAATTTGATGCGAAAAGAGCCACTTAATGCTTTGAAGATGGGAAACTTGTTTCAGTAAAAAAAATTCTTATTCTTATGATTTCTTTAAGAAAACTGACATTTTCAGTACATTTATGCTTTTCTATGAAAGTTTTTCTCAAAGGACTCGATTAAGTTGATCTCAAGCCTTTGAAGTAAATGGGAAGAAAAATAACATGTCTATGTGTTATGAGAAACTGAAAGAATATCCTTAAGACAGCGTGAAGTGAATTGAACATCAAGCAGTTGTATGATGTTTTACTATCGTATATGTACATACATTTCGGGAGAATATCTTCTAAAGTTAGAGGAAAAATATATGAATATTAAAAAAAAAACAAAAAAAAACAAACAAAAACAGCTCCTTAGATTTACAAAGAGAGTATTTGAAGTAGAAAGAATGATGGAATGCTTTGAATAGGAATTTCTTGTTTCATTGAAGGGATTCTTATTTTGGAATTTTTTTTTAAAAAGAGAAACTATCATTTTCAGAAAATTTCTGGTGGAGTCGAACTTGGACATTTAACAAAATTCTTGGGTATATAGGAATTTGAAGAAAGTTTATGGAATGAAACATGAAGAGAAAGAAATGGGTTGAAAGACTTAACATTCAAGCTTCGTCAATTTATTTGGTTCCTCATACAATTCTGTGTAAATTTTACGTTTTTGGGAGAACTCATTTTGTTTTTCAAAATCAACCCTTTAGAAGTTTTTAAGATAGAAAAAATATTGACTAAGGGGAATCTTAAGTAATACAAATTCTGACTTGAAGCACTTTTAAGTAAGAAAATATTTGTCTGAAGTAATTTTTCAATGTCTAAGCATTGACATCTGACTAATCGCCCGTCCAAAATTAAATCCTGAGGAGGCTTGAGTTATGAGCTTTTGAATTACGACACTAGCTTTCTACCTTCCTTGGAAACAGTGGACTAAATCAGGGTCTGCTTATTTCCCTTGTAGTGGTTCACGACTGATCTCTTAAATCTTGAATGAACGGCAAAGTTCAAACGCTCTGTCCCATTGAGTCACCAGTTTTAGATTTTTGTCATCTTAGACAGTTTAAGTTCGCTCAGAAAACTATGCTTTTGCAAGCTTGAGTTTGCGTTCAAAGTTCAAAACCAGAATTTAGTTTAATCTACCAAGCAAAGGGATTTCATGTCATATGAGGTTTTCCAGCAAAGCAGTAGACGCGTGAAAACAGTCGCACAAGATAGTCATTTTCCGGTAGAAGAAGGGAGATTCCAAAGTTAATTTCTTGGGGGAAAGCGTAAAAACACTCTTCGTTCACTGGAGAGAGCGTAAAAACACTCTTCTTTCATGTTTTAATTTAAACCTCGAGGAATTAGTATCTAACTATGAAAAGGAAGTTCTAAAGATTTAGGGGCATTTACACTAAAATCCTACAATGACTTTATTTGAAATAGTGAAGAATCGGCCTTAGAGACTAAAATACATCTGAAGATTTTAGACACATTTCTGTTCAAAAGTAAAGTCGAATGGAAAAATAAGAGCAATTAAATCGATAGGAAAAGATTGATAGGTTGAATCAGAAAAAAAAAAACTAAGAAAAAAAAAAAGAAGTTTCATAAAAATAAACCAAAGTTTTAAGAATCATACAACACTGAATAGAAGGAAAAACATAATAAGTAAAATAAGGGGAATACGATATTTTCACTATGAGAGTTTGGAAACATTTGCTTTTCTTACGAATTAGTAAAACGTGAAATAAAAATGTTTAGAGGAAGTACGGACTTAGTCGCAATGTCTCCAGAATGAAAGCTTTTTCTGCTGAGACAATGAATAAAAAATACGATAATGAAAACCTAATTGAAACGAAAGAAAAGGTCAATGAAACTAAACGTCTAAAGAAAAATGCGGCTGGCACAGAAGTTAAAAATGATGGGACCGATACGGGAGAACTGGACATTTAGTGAAAGAAATATACGCGAAGTTTTGAAACATCTCAATTTAAAGCGAACTAAATGAGGGAAAGGAATGAGATTGGGGAAGTTCTTATTAACTTTGATGAGCTGGGAAACAATAAAAATTTAGTTATACATGAAATAAAGTAAAAAAAAATAGCTCGTTTAAGAATATGATTTTTGGTGAAAGTAGGAAATTTTAGTTGAAATGTCATGACCAGCATTTCGAAAAGAAATAGATTGAGTTGATATTTATGGAAAAGAAGTAAGAATTTCTTTATTTTCGCTATGGGGGTGGGGAATAACTGCTTTTCTGATGAGTTAGTAAAACGTTAAAACAATAATGTTTATGGGATGAACGGAATCACTAGCTTTGCCTCTAGAATGAATGTTTTTCGGACGAGACAGAAAAATATACAGCCCAAAGAATACAAATTTTATCGTAAGAAAAAAGGTTTTAGATTGTATGTCTTGACAATGAATGCTTTCTTATTGGGACAGTCCACGAAAAGTATAGCAAACTAGGAAAGAATAAAAAAAAATGCATATTTGATTACATGCAAAGCTTTGAGGAATATTTTTAAGCAAGTTTGAAAATATGCTATATAAGGAAACAAAAATCTGATGACTTGCTACATCTAAAATAATCGTTTTGTTGAAATGAAATGAAAAAAAAAAAAAAGAGTCCAAATAAATGGAGTCACAAGTTTGACCAAGTAAGAAAACAATTACTGACATACTGAAAAGTTTTACGAAATTTCAAAAAAAAAAAGATGAAGTAAAATAGCGAAATTGGGAAGCTATAAAGATATGCGAAATAAAGTAAGAAAATATTGTTTCATCAGAATTGTAACTGTGAAAGACCTGTAGAGTTCTTGAACACACGAAAAAATTACGAGAAATTAATATTGCTAAGGCGAAAGACTCAGAATTAGCATGAAGTCATTTAAAAAAAAAATAAAAAAAAATGACAAAGTCCAATAATTACTGCGAACAGGAACGAAATCGTTTCTAAAGAAGCATTTCCTCGTCTCATGATCTGTAATAAAATTGAATAAAGGAAAAAGAAAAGTTACCCAGAAAATTCATTACATCTACACGAAAAACTCCCTCAAAACATACAAAAAATATAAAAAATTCATGATGAAATAACGTAAAAGTTATAAAAAAGAAAAGAGCTGGAATACATAGTACATGAAAACATTACGACTAGAAAAAAAAATATTGGAAGGGCGAAAGACTCAGAATTAACATGTCTACATTTCCGCTTGATTTCCCAAATTTTTTGTCAAAGTCCAATAATTACTGCGAACAGGAACGAAATCGTTTCTAAATAAGCATTTCCCCGTCTCATGGTCTGAAATAAAATGAAATGTATGAAAAAGAAAAGTTCCCAAGAAAATGCATTACATCTACACGAAAAAACTCCCTCAAAACATACAAAAAATATATAAAAAAAAAAAACCATGAAGAAATAATGTAAAAGTAATTAAAAAAAATAGAGTGAATACGTAGTACACGAGACCACCTGACCAATTTTTCGAAACCAAATCATCGTGAGTTAGGACCTTGCTAAGACCATTAGAGCATTTTTACTCCATTGGAAAGAAAATTCCCCAGCATCGTTACGTAAAAATTTCCTCCGGTGAAAAATAACATCGAAGAGGAGGAAAAATCCCGCTTGAAAACCACTGGAATAAATGCAAAAAATCCCAACGGACCCACTCGGTTGTTGCCATCCCTCAAAATCAAAGATCCATCGAAAGTTCCAAAAAGCACCGTTAGGGGGCAGCACATCGAGTTGACATTCCCCCATATATCCACCCCTATCCCTCTCGGTCGTTGCCATCCCTCAAAAACAAAGTTCCATTGAAAGTTCCAAGAAGCACCGCTAGGGGCAGCACATCATGGGGACGATCGCGTGATAAAAATTCTGACTCGGGATAGCACATCGAGTTGACATCCCCCTATATCCACCCCTTTCCCTCTCGGTCGTTGCCATCCCTCAAAAACAAAGTTCCATTGGAAGTTCCAAGAAGCACCGCTAGGGGGCAGCACATCATGGGGACGATCGCGTGACAAAAATTCTGACTCGGGGGCAGCACATCGAGTTGACATCCCCCTATATCCACCCCTTTCCCTCTCGGTCGTTGCCATCCCTCAAAAGATCCATTGAAAGTTCCAAGAAGCGCCGCAAGGGGGCAGCACGTCATGGGGACGATCACGTGATAAAAATTCTGACTCGGGGGCAGCTGGGGCAGCCTTGGGACAGCCGGGGACAGCCTCGTGGACAGCCGGGGACAGCCTCGTGGACAGCCGGGGACTGCCTCGTGGACAGCCAATGTTAAGTCTATGGAGGGCTGTCCCTGTGCCAGAAGTCTCCCTTTTCCTCTACTTAGCTTCCTATTTCTAAGGGTAGTTTTAGACCTGGGGTCAGACAGTCCCTTCTTAAAACTTCTTAAAATATCGTATCTTACTCTGTGGCGAACACTTCTCTAATTCGAAGAAATTCAGCCGGGTAAACGCTAAACCGCCACACAGGAAAAGGGCCCCATGCATAGGCGCCGACTACGTGAGGGCAACGGGGGCGATCGCCCCATCATTGATCAGACCGCGGGATCAAAAGCATGTTTTGGCCCCCTCGGTCTCCTCTGGAAATTCATGCTTTTAAAATTTTTTAAATATGTTGGTTTTGTATCAACATTTTAATTTTATCTAACATTGCTGAGTTTTTTCTTTTATTGGGTTGTCGGAAAAGGCATGACGGTTGGGCGGTTTTGGAAGTACTAGAGTCATGCGCAGCTCTGTTATCGTTATGGCATTCGACAGGTGCTAGTTCTAGCTGCCGTCTAAAAGGAAAAGTGAGAGATTTGGTTGATTTGCGGAGATTTGACATCAAGTTGAAGATGGAAGACCGAACTGTACATTTTCGCCATATTTTACTGTTTTACTTCCGTAAAGGGAAGAACGTGCGTCAAGCTTGTGAAAAGCTGCGTAAAGTGTACGGTGATAATGCTCTACAAGAACGTCAGTGCCAGAGGTGGTTCGCAAAATTCCGTGCTGGTGATTTTGACCTGAACGATGCTCCTCGGTCCGGGAGGCCAACTGAGGTTGATGACGACCAAATCAAGACATTGATCGAGTCAAACCCACGTTACACGACACGAGAGATTGCAGAAACATTGCACATCCATCATTAAAGCGTTCACGACCACCTGAAGAAGCTGGGATACGTAAGCAAGCTCGATGTGTGGGTTCCTGACGAACTCAAAGAAGCTCAATTGACGGCACGTATAAACATCTACGATATGCTCAGTAAACGTGAGGAAAACGATCCTTTTTCGAAGCGACTGATAACTGGTGACGAAAAGTGGATTGTGTACAACAATGTACTGCGCAAACGGTCTTGGTCCCGACGTGCTACTTTGCCTCAAACGACATCCAAAGCAGACATTCATCAGCGGAAGGTTCTGATCTCAGTGTGGTGGAATTTTAATGGTGTGTTTTTCCAGCTCCTACCACGGAACCAAACAATCAATTCGAATGTGTACTGTCGGCAATTGGACAGTTTGAACGAATCCATCATCAAGAAACGTCCAGAGCTCGTTCACCGTAAAGGTGTTGTATTCCATCACGACAACGCGAGATCACCCACCAGAAATTATTGGAGCTTGGTTAGGATGTGTTGCCACACCCAGCATACTCGCCTGACCTTGCGCCGTCAGACTTCCACTTGTTTCGCTCTCTTGAACAATCCTTGCTTGGTATAACGTTCAATTCAGATGAGGTGTAAATCAGCACCTTGTACAGTTTTTCGCCACGAAAGACAGGTCCTTCAATGAACGAGGCATTCTGCAGCTCACTGAAAGATGGCAAAAGGTTATCGAACAAAACGGGCATTATATCATTGATCGATCTTTGTTCTTTCTATCAATAAATGACCTTTGCAAAACATGGCTAAAATACGTCATGACTTTTCCGACAAGCCAATAGTTTAACTGTGCTCTTTCTACAAAGAGAGAAGGGGAGATACTGGGGGTGCTCGAGCCACTACCGCAAGATATATTTGGTTGCGAAATTGTAAACAGGAGTCACCGGGATCGAATGTCTTCACAGCAAAAGATCGCTATTACAGAATTTATAAAGAAATTACTGATCATGTGCTAACCTGTTTGCAAACCAGATTCAGTACTGAAACCAAAGAGTTTTTACGATATGCTGAAAACTTCTTAATTGATACAAGCTTTTCGCCCCAAACTGTTTGCGATTTTTTTAGGATGATTTGAACTCTGATACCTTAAAACTACATAGGAACACGCTCCACGACACATTTAGAGGACAAGAGTTAACTGTATCGGGTTTTGGAGATGTCGTGGAAATATGCAAGACGAAACAGCACCTTGTTATGTACTTAACAGAGCTACAAAAACTTGTGCGACTGCTTTTAACTGTGCTATTAACAACATGCACGAGTGAACGCTCATTTACCATATTACAAAGAGTGAAAACATACTTGCGAAGAACGATGTCACAACCACGTTTAAATCATTTGGCAGTACTTAACTGCTATGATACTGTGTCAGAGTGTTTAATCCGTAAATGTTCTTTTCGTGCAAACACGCTTGCTGTAATTTAAGAATTTGACAATGAGCAATAAAATATAATTAATCTGGGAATTTAAAATTCCATCGAACATGAAGTTGAAATATATTATTATTCTTGTACTATATGTTATCAATTTAGTACGCATGTGCTTGTATATGTGTGTGATTAACCGACGATCAATTTTAAAAGTGAATGCTACTTTCTCGTGATTTTTTGGTTCGCCCCCGTGGCATTCATGAAAAGTCGGCACCTATGGCCCCATGTTTTTTACTGATGAGCCGTGCACAAATTGCTTTTTCTCCAAGAAACTCTTGAATGTGTAGCAGTTTTTTGAGGTTTCTAACGACGGCAAAGAGTTGTTTTGTTTGTATGAATTTTCAATTTGGGGTTTGGATAACTGGCCACAAAAGTTTAAGGGGCGGTATAAAAGTTGCCCTTCCTTGGCCTGTATTGTGAATTGAATTGCGAACTCCAAACAGATTTCGAGAAAACGTTCTATATAAGCCAAGGGAGAATTGTATTTTAACTTTGGGAATAAATCGCCGTGTCTTAATACATCTTTTAAAACCACCGTGTTCGACGATACAACGAAATTACAGCATGACTCATGCTAGGTTCAGAAAAGGACGATATCGTGGAATTTTTAATAACGCTGCGCTTTTACTTAGGCACTAAAAATTTGCATAACATGTCAAGTGATTAATATTTCTCTTTTACTTAATTAATTTATAGGCCTTAGACCTACGCCTTTTGAACAGTTTTTAATCCACCGACTTCATATTCATAACGTTTACATATCAAACCAAGTTAATAATAGTGTTCTATTACTTAGGCACTAAATATTAATTCACAGGCCCTAGGTCTAGGACCTTTTACCAGTTGTTATTATACCGACGTCATTTTAATAACGTTTACATATCAAGTTAATAATATTGCGCTTTTACTCATTTACTTAGGCATTCAATATTAACTCATGGGCTCTAGGCCTTCTAACAGTTTGTATTCTAACGATGTCATATTCACAACGTTTACATATCAAGTCATGTTAATAATACTGCGCTTGTATTCAGGCCATAAATATTAATTCATAGGCCCTAGCGCTAAGTCCTTTTATGTTTTTTCTTGCCGATGTCATATTCATAACGTTACGTATCAGTTTTTTTCGATGTCATATTCAAAACGTTACATATTAAGTCAAATTAATAACATTGTGCGTTTACTTATCACCAAACATTAGCTAATAGCCCCTAGGCCTAGGCCTTTTTAACAGTTTTAAATCCACCACATTGATATTCCTCACGTTTACATAATAAGTTTTATGGTTGATAGATGCGCTTTCACGTAGGCATTAAATATTAATTCATTTATTAACTAATATTGAGTGCTTAAGTAAAAGCACAATAATATTAACTTAGTTTGATATGTAAACGTTATGAATATAAAGTCGGCAGATTAAAAAAAAACTGTTAAAAAGGCCGACTTCTAGAACCTATGAATTAATTAAGTAAAAGAGAAATATTAATAACTTGACAGGTTTTGTAAATATTTAGTTCCTAAGTAAAAGCGCAGCGTTATTGAAAAATCTCATCTTATCGTTTTTTTTCCGAACATAACATGAGACAAGCTGTAATTCCGTTGTTTCGTCGAACACCGTAGTAATAAAAAATGTTCTAAGCCCGGCAACTTATTTCCCAAAATTTTTTTATTTCCTACTTAATTTTCCATATTCTTAATTAAATTTTCTCTTTTACGTAATTAATCCATAGGCCCTAAAGTCGGCCTTTTTAACAGTTCTTAATCCGCGTGCAGTTGTCACTTAACTTATGAACGTTTTCTGGGAATTTGTTTGGAGTTCTCAATTCAGTTCTCATTTTGTAGCCAGTTGTCTCTGTGACCAATTGTCCGACTACTGTTGCGGTCGGCTCTGCCCCTCCCCTACTTCCTAATCGATGTCGATCGTGGAAGATGAGTTCGTATCCCTCCCCCCCCCATCGTATATGCATATTAAAACTGCAACATAAAATTTGTCAAAGTGGCCGCCCGTCTAAGTTCCTTGCAAATACCGAAGGACTAAAGTACTATATCCTCCTCATTAGTTTTCGTTAGCTTCTCATATACACCAGATATTAAAATCATAACGTGAATTTTATTATAAAGGTCTGAGGGCTTGGTGGTTTGCATGAAACACCCTTGAAAATTCAGACAAACAAAATAACTCCTTCTCGTAGTTGGGAACCTTGGAAAACTGCGACACATGATTCGGGAACCTGGAAAACTGCTCCAACAGAAAACTGCCATAAGTTCAAGTGTTCCTTGGAGGAAAAGCAATTTGTGCACGGCCCCTTAGTGAAAATATGGGGCACTTTTTCTAGGTGGCACTTTTCCAATGTGTCGCACTTTTCCTGTGTGGTGGTTTATAGTGAACCATGCCATGGCCATACATAAGAACTCTAAAGTAAAGTGGACAGTAAGAATTTCATCAGTCTATACAGGAAAATTAGAATGTGAAGAGTTTCTTGAAAGCATTTTATCTTTTTTTTTTTATTCTGTCAAAAAGACGCTTGAGATTTTTTATACCTGCACTGCGGTTATCAGAAACTGAAGCATGAGGATTAAATTCGAAAGATCCTATTTGAAAATGGCAAAGTGGGAACCACAGCTTTTTGAGTAAGAGTATCATTGAAACTCTTATTGCTTTTTTTTTTTGTTTTTTGTTTTTTCAAAAGTTAGTTTAGTGGTGAGAATATTTGATAATTATCAGTATTAAACCACGGGAGGAGAAAAGATAAATATTCTGACTTTCCCGAATTTCTTTATTTTTTCAGCCTAAATATTACCTTATTTGGTTCAGGTTGGTTTAGGGGGATTAGGGCTGAGAAATTGATTACCCTACCCCAAAGGGAAAGGCAATAAACAGCAAACACCCCCGATCATCAAGACAGTTTCTACGAGCAATCCTCATCGCAACTCAGGAAGAAGAAGGCTCCAACACAGATGTTTCCCTCTGGCTGGAAGTAGCATGAAAGTAATTTATATAACAGCAGGCCAGTTCAGCGGCCGATTTGCCACTAGGCCGCAAGCTCTAGAGGGCCGCAGGTGTAGAATCCAGAAAAACGGAGAGAATAGAACAGAAAAACTTAGAAAAGGGAGGTAGCGTTATTTTAATTTACTTGAATAAAATGAAGCAGTGGTATTTTTTATTTTGTCTTGAATGATAACTAAAGAAATAAAAACGTAATAATAGCTCTATTGCGAGCACGCTCGTGTTCGTACGAGTGCGATAGAGAGCGCATGCAACGTCTGACAGAGTGACAGGTGCAGGAGAGGAGTGGGGTGGAGAGTAAATGAGCAACAACCCTGCGCGTGCGCCGGTTGAGAATTATTATATTCTTAACTTAAAGATCAGTTTATTAGAAAATATTATAGGAGCAAATTCAAATATGAGGGGGGGGGGGGGTGTAGAAATTTCGGTCTAGGGCCTTAAAAGCGTTAAATCCGGCACCGGGCCAGTTAAGCATTCACCTTAAAGAATGAAAAGTGTGCGAAGCGTGAATTCTTCCTTCTCCTACCACTAAACGGAAGGCTAAATGATTCGAACTGTTCCTTTCAAAACAAGGACATCCATATGAACTCGAAAATTTGGAGTATCAACAACAGCAACGAAAAATATACTGTATGTTACTAATATAAAGTAAAATATCGATCAGATCAGATCATATGTAGAAGATTTTAGCAAGGGAGTGTCTGACCCCAGGTCTTAAACAACGCTTAGAAATAGGAAGCTATTAGATTTGGCTAGAGTGCCCAATAGGAAAGTGAGATAGAAAGGGGCCGGTACCCGGGGCCCGACGGCTGAACGTGCCCATCCGATGCACGGCGGATATATTTAGTGCTTCGAGAGTTCGTACCTGCCGGGGGAAATATCAATTGAAAATATAGTAATCGCTTTAAGGATCGATTTGTTTTGGTCCGCGAAAACTAAAGCAATACTGGAAATTGAATTATACGTTTTCAGGGCCCTTCATGCTCTGGAACCCTAGGCTCGCGCCTGGTGCGCTTAGTTGGAAATCCGCCCCTTGATATGCAATTCAGGTGTCGGAAGAAGTGGGTTTCAGGGAAGGATGAACTGTGTTAATGTATATTAGGAAAGTGATACCATGATGCTCATATTTCTTTTGATTTCGTGATGATTCCAGTGAATGTTTCGTCAAAGAATTGTCCTTCGATGAGACACTCGAAGAGTCGTCATAGAGTGAAGTTATTACATCCACTGAGACAGTTGGCGATTGGTATCAGTGTTATTGACAACTAATTTGCGTCCAGTCAAAAGCAAACTAATAGAGAGGGAAATCACATACTCATTTGACTGACCATATTCTGGAATATTTATTCTGATGGAGCTGTCGTCTTTCCTCGGAACACTGCCTTCAGGTGTTGATTCGCATCATCAGACAATCCTTCCCGAGCATATAATCAATTGGCCAAATAGACACTTTCCCATTCATAAGGAAACAAAACTTTTGCGTCATAATAAATGTATTGAAGTAGGGGCACCACAATCATAGGCACCGACTATAGGGTTGGAAAGGTGAATCTTGGCCCTCCAATAATTTCATCCTGTTCAATTAAATAATCGCTTTTGCCTCATAAGGTGGATAATCGCTTTAGCCTTCACCTTTTGAGGCCAAAGCGATTTATTTCAAAAAATTAATAAATAACAAAATAAATAAAACAATTTTCCGTATTGTGTTTGACTTGTTCTCGTGGTATGTGGTAAATGTCTAAAAAATTACCAAAAATAAAATACACAAACGTATATTCTCTAGCGCCTATATTTATCAATTTATCTTTTGCGCTTCTTGTTCTTTGTTTGAGTAACCCAGCTAATTTCTCATATTTTTTACTAAACTTTGGAAATAAAACCTCTCTGGATATTTTTATAAAATCACAGGCTGAATTTTATTTTTAGAAATATTAATATTCAGCAAAAGAATATTTCTGTTTCCTTGTTCATTTGCTAAGGAGCAATTACCGTTGCGTTTTAAAATATACGTCGAATCTCATATTTCATCTCCTTGCACCCTTTTTTTTTCTCTTGACAATGGAAGAGACGAGCCCCTCCCCCAATAATTTGGAGAAGTCGCCTCCCCTGGACACAATTAGCATTCATAAAAGTTATTTTAAGGGTCACCCAAATATAATCATGAAACGGGATTATTACATAACTCACCAGAAATATCTTTCCAAGCGGTCCATAAATGGCAGCACACTACCGCTGATACGTATAACGCAGCGAGGAGGAAAAGTTGGAAGTATATTCCCCTTCATTTCCTAAATTTGACTTAAAAACTTCCTTTGTTCCTTAGTAAAACCCATAATATGAAATATTTGTAATGCATTAAGTCTAGGAATATCTATGTCGTCAATTATTACTAAATTCGTGACATGTATTTGTGTATTAGTGATGGTAAATAAATTCGTATTATTCAAAAACAACTGATATTCATTATCATGAAAGAAATACGGGATTACGCCATATAACACAAATTTTGAAGATGACAATTCGATTTTTGGCGTAAATGTGACAAGGATGGTAAGTCAGATAATATCCGAAAACTTGAAAATTTTCATCGTCCTGGAGCGGGGCTCGAACCCGCGTCTCCCAGAAAACGCCCGGGTATGCTAACCACTACACCACCCAGAACGACCAAGTTTCAAGTTTCCGAACAAATCACGGGCGTTTTCTGGGAGACGCGGGTTCGAGTCCCGCTCCAGGACGATGAAAATTTTCAAGTTTTCGGATATTATCTGACTTACCATCCTTGTCACATTTACGCCAAAAATCGGATTGTCATCTTCAACTGATATTCTTTTTATTTTTTGAAAGTATGTGGTTTTCACCTATATTGTTGAATATAAAAACACAGTAAGCCACAAAATAAAATTTAGTTTGGTGTTTCTCGAATCGGTTCAGATTGGAACAAAACAGGACTTGCATGTTTTTTGAACATCCAGTGGTTAGGATTCCTGGCTTTCACCCAAGAGGATTCCTGGCATTGGAAATCAGGTTCTACGGCGTAACGGTTAACACTCCGGACTTTGAATCCAGCGATCCGAGTTCAAATCTCGGTGGAACCTATTTTAATTCGGTAGGGGCCTTGGCCTCGGATTGTTACCGGGACCAAGGACGACTACACCTTCCACTGGGGTAACTTACCCTCTTAGTTTCGGCCCTTGGAGCCAGAGGGGATTCTCCGGGGATGTTGAGAGTTTTCTTGTGATTTGTGTTTGTTTTCTGTTTCGATGAAGTGTGAGTATTGTCTCCGAAATTGTATTCTGTCTTGTCTCCGGTCGAGGTGGGCCGCGCCTGCCGCCGGCTAAGATGGCAGGAGTTTGTGTGAGTCGGGGGATGTAAGTGTGTTGTGGTTCAGTGTTTCCTCTTTTCTTTTATGGTGTGGTGTGAATGCAGGAAGGGTGTTGTGTGTTTGCTACTTGTGGTGTGCCGGTTCTGTGTGGTTGAATGCAGGGTGAGGCCCCCTCCATGGGTCGTGTGAGTGCCGGTTGCGCACCTGTCGACCCGGCGCGGCGTCCTCTCTGATAGTATCCCGTCCGGGTCATCGTCACTGGGTCACCTCTGAAGGGAACTTTGTCCGACTACATGTACGTACCGGGTATATACCTTCGGGTGGCACCCTCAGTTCTAGATGACTCCGCCGACGGTGTGTTAGCCGAAATAATAACAAACGCGATGCATACAGAGCTCAAGTGCTGCCGTCCTTTATACATCTGCCAGAAAATGGTAGCACGTCAACTCAATCGCCTATCGCGTAGAGCGGGCCAGGGATGTAAGTATAACCCAAAGGTTGGCTATACTTGCAATTTCAACCTTTGTACATAAACGTTAATTACGTAAATTATGATCAAAATATGATTAAACATAATTCACAGAGTTTAAATCAGTTGTTACAAAACTACGATCTTTCAATTGAAAACGCTACATACTCTGAAAAACTGAATTAAAATTTAGTTAACGCTGTAAATTGTGCGCTCCTATGCATTTCGGTATTGAGTGCCGTTTCTATGAAGACAGATGTATACAAATGTTTCATCTGTTGTCTTTAACGCAGGTAGAGAACAACTGATAGTTTGTTGGGAGAATTTATTTCTGACAAGAATTTTTCTTAGTTTTCCGCATTGTCAAAAAGCTAAGCTCCGATAAACTTTTAAACTAACCGTTTTATCTTTTCCCCCCTTTAGTTTGGGGTTTAACGACCACCGTGAGCAACTCGATGGGCTGTAAGCGTTAGCCCATCCCTGATTTAAGGGCAGTGCTGTAAGACAAACACAACCACATCTATTCTTCACGGGATTCAAAGCGGGGATCATCTCGGACGAACGACCAGAAGCCAGCGCTTAGACCACTGGGCCACGGGGAATCTACGTTTTGACGATATTCTCCCGGAGTGAGTGAGCAAAAGTCAGGAAAAAAATGTTTTGCCTGAAGAACGAGATAATTCATGTCACCTTAACTTTCATTTGCTGTTTGTACTGTATGATTTTTTTATGTTTCTGTTCACAAAAGCTAAAGAAGAAAATTATGCAGTTCTGTATGCAAAAATAATTTTTTCTATAATGTTTAAAAAATCTGGTAATACTTCGTGAGAAATTGAGTAAATAAAGTTATGAGTAGGGCTGTTTCTCAATTGTTTTCTTCTGGGATCATTTAAAACGACAGCAGCTGGATGCTGTCGTTTTAAATTATCCTTAACATTTGACGTATTGTCCGACATTTTGTAGTTCTTTCCGAAAAGGATTTTTTTGCGTCCTTACCAAAAGAAAAACAAGAAAGATGACAACGAATTTTCGGGTGTAATAAGCACATCTTTTGAATCCGTTCTGACGCAAATTAAATTTATCAAAGCTATTCAAAGTCAATGGAACCCGTATGGAAAACAATAGTATCTGACGGAAGAAAGAAGTTTTTCAACCGGGTTTTTAATCCGTCAGATATTGCTGTAAAAGGAATCGTGAACTTACGCCCTCTGGTTGCAGACTTGTGCGCTAAGAAAAACATGAATTTATATGAGAAACATTTCGCACCGGAAACGCTCTCCAACACAGAAAGAATTTTTCAAATCGGACTCTTAGAAACCGAGATATCGACAAAAATAAGATGTGACTTTACCTCCCTGGTGGGAAAACCATGCATTATTTTAGGAAGAAAGTATTCTCAAAAGCTTTATCCATATGAGCTGTATCGGTCCAAGAAAAAAAATTTAGTCGAGTTTTCAGGAGCCCAGATTTTGCAACAAATACATCAGAAGCAGAAATTAACACTTATGCCCCCTGGTGGCCAAACCATTATTTACCAAACATTATAAATTATGCGAAAAATATTTTCCATCAGGTCTTGTATGCGATACAGGAAGAATTTTTCAAATCGGAGCATTAGAAGCAGAAATAACGCAGAAAACGCAATTTACCTTTGTGCCCCCTAACGAAAAGTCTATTATGTACTGGAAAATTTTGAATTTATAGAAAAAACATTTCGCATCGGAAACACTGTCCAACAAAGAAGGATTTTTTCACATCGGACTCCTAGAAGTACAGATATTGACAAAAATAAGATGTACATCTACGCCCCCTGGCGTAGAAATCATGCATTATTTTAAGAAGAAAATGTTTTTAAAAGGTTTGTCGACATGAGTGCTATGAGTCTACAAACGACGTTTTTTTCAATCGAGAATTTAGAAGCTCATATTTTGCTGCAAATATATCAGAAGCGGAAATTAAGATTTACGCCCCTGGTGGCCAAACCATTTTTTTTACAAAAATTAGAAACCATGTGCAAACGATTTTCCATCAGGAGCTGTATCCGGTGCAGAAAGAATTTTTCAAATCGGAGATTCAGAAGCAGAGATATAGGGGGAAACCCAATTTACCTCCACGCCTCCTAGCGGAAAGTATATGAAGAGATTATATTTGAGATTATATGAAAAACATGTCACACTGAAAGCACTATCTAACAAAGAAGAAATTTTACAAATCGGACTACTAGAAGTCGAGATATTGACAAAAATAAGATATACATATACGCCCCCTGGAGGAAAAACTGTGGAATATTTTAAGAAGAAAATATTCCGAAAAGGTTTATCGATGGGAGTGACATCAGTCCACGAAAGAATTTTTTCAATCGATATTTAAGAAGCTCAGATTTTAGAGCAAAGACGTCAGAAGCAAAAATTAACTCTTACGCACCCTGGTGGCCAAAGTATTCTTTACCATAGTTTTCTGTTTCAGCCTTCAGTTACAAAGTTGGTAACTGTTCCTGAGGATTGAAGATGGTTTGAGAGTGATTTCATTTCTGAAAGTGCACAGAATTTTGATGGTTTGAGACTTTTGCTACAATTTCCCACAAAGTCACCATAAATATCCTTTAAAAATATAATTATAAATAAATTAAGGCAGTGTGTTTGGTCGCATTTGACTGTTTCTTAGTCTTAATGTCTAAACAGGCGTCCCAACTAAAATGGTGACGTCTAGTGTCTGAACAAAAGAATAGTACAGGGCAGCAAATTTCGTACCGGGAGAGGGTCGCTCCGTCTCGGATGCCAAGTGTTGGTTTTTGAAGACAAATAACTCTCATAAAGATAACGTAAAACAGACGGCGACAGTGCCACCACATCTTAAGACATCTGCGGGAAATTTAATATTCAGAAACACATTAGGGTGGACTACGGCAGTGAAGCTTCTCTTTGATCTGATGATTATTTGCTTAGAGCAGTTTTTTTGTTGTTGCTGTTTTCTGATATCCCGCCCATCCCTTATTTTGGTGAAAAAAATATGCAATAACATTAGTATTACTATTTACATTAAATTTCGGCAAATATTACAGTTAGGCTAAGGATCCGTACAAAATGCAGACATTCCCTAGTATTTGGCATTACTGATAAACAGAACAAACAAATCACGTGCTTTGAGTCTGAGTAGCTCGGCTGACTGTTCTTTATCCAAAGAATTGAAGTCCACAGAAATACGCATGCGCAGTCTGCTCCGGCATCAGCCTGTCTGTGGTTTCTGTGCACTACATGATTTCCTTGGAAATATGGCAGAGCCTTAACTTCTCGTTAGACATTCTTTGCCGTCCGGGACCAAACGTAACCGGTTCAGCTGTTCATTTAAAAATACTAACTCGTTTTTTTCAATTGCATCTCAACAGGGAAAAAAATAAGTATGTAATTTCTTTTTGCGAGTTCTATAGCGCACATCGTTATCGAAATGATTGGTTTTCGGCCAAATACCTGCAAGTGTGTTCACTCTTCATGTGTCACCAGGCGAAATAAATATTTGGGACATTGCGAAGTTATGTAAGTATTATATAAGTAATTATATTGTTTATAAGTATGTAAATATATTGTGTATTGAGCTAATGCCACACGAGCGATAATTACTGCCGGATTTCTTTAATAAATGAAACTGTTACAAAAGCTGCAAATAAATGGCTAGATGGTAGCTGTTAAATGTTGCTCTCATCACAAGTGCCGCCAGGCCAAATGAGCAGTATGTGCATCATCCAGACTGCGTATTACGTTGGTTGATGGTAGTGTGATGAAATATGAATATCCAGGGTAATGGTTAAAAAAAAAAAAAAAAAAAAAAAGGTTTCGGATCGAACAGAACTGGATATTTTTGAAATTGAATTATTATATGTTCACTCTCAATATAATCCATTGTGTTTAATATAAAACAAGTTAGTAAAATCATGCAATGCATTGAACAACATTCTAAAGTTTTGTTGCAATAGAAACATTTTTATTCACGTTATGAGGATAATGGCTGCGCAAGAAATCCCGATCCTGTGCCCTGACCTTTCACCCCATTTCAATGATATTCAACACAACCGGTTCAATGTACCCCCGGAATAGCATGATAAAGTTTTGTTGCAATCGAAGTATTTTTACGTAATTTATGACGCATGAGAGCGATGGAATGGATCCCGCTCCTATGTCCTGATCTTTGACCCCATTCCGCACATTTTCGATAGGGTTCGTCCCCAGGTTGTCCCCTACCATATACTAAAGTTTCATTGAATCATTTTTACGTGGACAGACAGAGGGACAAAGCTTGAGCCTATACGCTTCTTCAACCTACGTTTGGAAAGCGTAAAAAACAGAATAGAAACAAATCACACCATTCACTCGCTTCAAATGTCGCTGTGTTTGGCCAGTGTTTCGGCTACAAATGAAGTGTGTAAAATGGGTCGGGGCGCATTATTCTGCGACATAACTTTGATGTCACACTCCTCACTACCTGATTGGCAACATTTACTGTTGCGTTTAGTCATTACTGTGCAGGCGTTTAAGTGCATTTCTTGCACTACAAAAGTAGCAGAAATCCAGCAGTAATTATCGCTCTTGAGGCCCTAGCCTTAGGGCTAGAGTTTAAAATAATATAAAACAATATCCAGAGTCGAGGAAATTTAAATTGAAAGGTTTGTACATTTGAAAGTTTATAAAAATGTGTTTATGTTATAGATTTTGAAGGTTATAATAATGCTTTATGAACTCTAAGCACTTATACAATACACTTCTTAAGCAGGTCACAACGGAACTCCACCAGAAAGTATTAATGGGTTTTGCCTCCCAACTTTTTTCCCGAAGTACTCTGTATAGAAATGCAAGTGGTTAGTGTCTTTTTTTCTCTTATTTCTACTACTTGGTTATTTAGATGGCAAAAAAACAAAAAACTATATGAGTATTTGTCTTCGTATAAGACCCCCAAATCATGGGGGCTGGGAGAAGGAGCGCCCTAATGTGCTCTCGCACGACGGCCCCTCCCCCATACACGAACTTTGTTGCAACACATCTTCACACTGTTCACCACGCCCAAAATAAACACCTGGACATGGTTCCCTGATGTTTACACACACTCCCACCTCGGCCCAACAAGCAACACCAGCAAACCCCCGAGTCATACAGATCCTCCGAAGAACTCGAAAGGACCCGCACACAAAGAGCCGGCGAGGTCACCTAGAACGGCGGGTGCAGCCCGAAGGTACACTCGGAACGTCCATGTAGGCGGACAAATGTCCCCTTCAGAGGTGACCAAGTGACAGCGACCCGGACGGGAGACTGGTGCACCAAGGCACTCACACGACCCATGGCAGGTGCCTCCCCGGCCTACTTCCACACGGAACCGGCACACCACAAACAGCAAATACACAACACCCATTCAGATACCATCCATTCATACCACATTATCTGTCTTCGTATAAGACCCACAAATCATGAGGGCTGGGAGAAGGGAGCGCCCTAATGTGCTCTCGCACGACGTCCCCTCCCCGCAACACATCTTCACACTGTGAATAGCTCTCTTACATGGTAAACACGAAAGAGTAGGAGAGGGAATATGATTTGTCTCCTGGGCAGAACTAGCAAATTCGGTAGGCTGCAACTTTCCTTACAAGTTATTAATATAATACATGTATACAGTATTGTACTGTGCGATCAGACAAAATTAACGTCATACTCAATGGGTGAGCAAACTCGAAGCAGTTCGATTTTTCCGAATGCTTTAGACTTTAGACCAGTAAATTGTTGAATTACAAATAATTCCAATAACTATTTGAAATGAATATCCAATATGTCAGAAACTGGAGTGTATGATCATATCGCGCCATCTACCGCTGAATTCTAAAATTAGAGATCATTCGAGAGAACAGAATTGCACGATCCTCGTTTTGGCAAGATAACGCAATGTATTAAATTGGAAAATTTAGTAAATGTGTACTTTAGCGTCCTAAATTATTTCGTCGGAAAAATATAACTTTGTGGGAAAAGTGCGACGTACAATTTTTAAAGCATAAAAAATAAAGGGGAAAGATGCAAAAATATAGTATTTTTAGATAAAAGGAAATAATTTTTCCGAAGTATTAACCTGCGAGTTCGATGGTTTGCAGCAGTTGGTGGAGGTGGCTAAAGTGATGCTAAAGGTTACGACGTGCGCATTCACTCCAACTCTTACTCCCTTCCGTGCGTCGGAAGGGAGTAAGAGTTGGAGTGAATGCGCGGAAGAATACAACAAGAGCGGTGTGTGTGTCTCGGAGGAGTGTGATGCGTCGTGTAATCGTGCGCAAAATAAGAAGTAGTTCCGAAATGTTTCATTAATTATGAATAAAGAAATGTTCTAAATGTTTTTGTTTTTATTGTAAAAATGTCTGGGAATGTAAATAAATGAAGGAATATAAATGATATAATGTTTGGCAGGAAGTTTTGAAGAAGTTTAGAAGAAAAGTTTTGAGTAAGAAGTTTTGGTTCCGGTTGAATCCTAAGTTTTGTTATGGTTTCGGAGATGTTAAGGGGTCGGTGATTCCTTCAAGCACCTCATATGTAGTTCTCCTGTTATTCCGTCTAACGTTCGTCCTTTTTTCCCTCGTGAAACGAATATTGTGGAAAATAAACGATTTTCTTATAATCAGGAATCGTACTATGGCAGGGAGGCCCAGAGCTTCGTGTCGAATTGTGAGGGATGATGAAATTTTAAGCCTTTCTGGCAATTTTCTACTTACGATTTCGCAAAATTACCCTTGAAAAAATGATATTACAATGCAGCATAAAACCAAAAATCCGACCTATTTCCTTCAGCGTATTCCTACAACCCGCTTCGATACGTACTGCTGAACCGCTTCCTTGTGTATTCTTCCGCGCGTAAGTTGCCGTTCTCTACGACGCTTCCATTCACCGGATTCGACCTTCTCGCCGTCGTACTGTCATCTTAGGCCTACCGCACGTACTCTTCCGAACCTTCGCACTCCAACGTAAGTTCTTTGGAAAAAAAAATTCCTTTCAGGTGAAAATACTATATTTTTTCACCTTTCCCCATTATTTTGCATGCTTAAAAAATTGTACGTAGCACTTTTCCCACACAGTTAAATTTTTCCGACGAAATAATTTAGGACGCTAAACTACGCATTTACCGAAAATTTAATACATTGCGCAATATTTATGGAAAATTATTAAAATCTATTTATTATTTATATAAGTACTACAGATACAGTAAATTTTTCATCTTCACATTTTCCAACAAAACAGATCGTTCCCAAACGAAAAGAAGAATTATTTGTTAGGAAACCACAGGAAAAATGAGTTTACAACCTTTCAATGAACTTTGTGGCAAATAAAAATCCTAGTTATTATAATTTAAATTATCTAAACAGTTAAAGAAAATTACTGATCTTCAACTAGGCAAGTAAACAAACACCAAACAGGTCAACTAATGTAACGCCACCTTGCGGACATTTAGATTATAACCGGAAAACAACGTTAGCGCCCGATTGGGCAGGCAGTGTATATATAGAAAAGGGTGGTTAGTGTTTCAGGCTATCGATGCTGGGTCCCCAGGTTCAAGCCTGGGCTGATCTTTCAGAGATGGCGTGATTTACTAACAATCGCTGAATATCCGCCGTGCATCGGACGAGCACGTAAAGTGACGGCACCCAGGCTGGACCCACTGGTTAAATGGGTATCCTTTCCTATGTCCTCCCTGAAATTCTCTCACCTATCTATGTGCAATATCGTACTTGTACCGTGGCGCCATCTACTGTACTCTAATCTCACTACAAACTGTTCTGTCAAAGTCGCTAGACTTGCTCTCATTCCTTCCGTTTCTGTGTCCTGCCCAAAAGGCGATATCGCTGTAGGTGGCTGGGACCTAAACTCTACTACCTGTGGACGGAAGTCCTACAAGAAAATGACGCTCACTACTACTAACACGCAGTAGGGGAAGTAGTTCCGACTCCATCAGACCCACATTCACAATCCCCACGGTTGTGTGACGTGGGGATTGTGAATGGGGTCTGGTCGCACGTTCCACTACGAGTCGTGATAAGGCTCCTCGGCCTTTTGGGTGACTCCGAGTATAGTAGCCGTTTGTTTGCGTGTGCTCACCGAGGAGCAGTAGTGTCTAAAACAGTGGTGCTCAACCTTTTTGCCTTCGTGGACCGGCGATACCGAAATGAAAGTTTTATGCTATTTCGAGCATTTAATCTCGTAATATTTTATATTATATTGATCACTGCGTACAATCCATAATTTTTAAACCAGATTATTCCATGTCACCTACTTACAGCTAATATAATTTAATCTGTTAATATTCTTTATTGATGATTAATAAGTGCAATCCATAATCAATATTCTCCTCACCGTTAACATAATTTTTTCTGAGGTCAAATCTGTTGCTGCTGCTTCTCGATAATCTTCTCAAGCGGTGGTTCCAGCTTTGTTTCTGAAGGCACAAAGTAGCATTGATGTCCATTATGTTCCTGTGCTTTGTTTGGATTGCCAAAATGGCTAAAAAGGTTTTCTCACAATAAATACGTGGTTGAAAAAGTTCCCAATAAGTTTAGAGCTTTGTCGTTGAGACTTGGATATTCGTTCCGCAAACCTGAGTCAGAGGTTTGGATTTTAAAGTCGAAACCAGACTGGCATCAGAAGAAAGTAACGGACGAAAAATTTCAAAAAACTGCGACGTACATCCTTTTTGAAATCAAAAGTAATGTAAAATGAAAAAAACATTAAAATACAGTTTTATTTTGGAACAATTTTATATACAATGTACCTGTCCGAATGGAAAGTAGGAATGTAGTCAGCAAGTACTATCTCACTTGATTACCCGGTGCGAGCCGTCACTGATACGAGAGGATTCGATCATGCAGTTAAAACTGGATGCTAAAAAGTCTAATCCTTTATATTGGAAGATCAAGAATTACACCAGGAAATAGAATAATTTTTGTCAAAAATATCCTTCGCAGAAATTACAGTCGAAAATTGGGATGCAGTTAAACTAAAAATAAAAATAAAGCTATGAACGTAAGGGCTTAATAAAAGAAGATTAATAAATATTTTAAAGTATCAAGTTATTAAAACAAATTAAAGAATCCAATAAGTCAGAACCATTTACTCAAAATTTGCATATAATGTTTTCAAATGAACTAGATTCCGCTTTGCAAGACAGAGCAAGGGACGTAATGATAGACGTGTATGATTCGGAAAGATTGGGTGAAAGAGATGTTAATTTTTTGCTAAAATCAGGAAAAAAGGAGAGGGAATGCATTACAGATCCAGCTTTTGGTGCCCCAGAAATACTGAAAAAATCAATTCGTGATAAATTTATTAATTCATTAGAAAAATTAACTAATCCCACAATTATTAAAGGTTCTGGAGATGTGGACTTCCCATACCACATTGGAGAAGACGACAAAGATAATTTTACCTCCCCCATTACAAACTTAGAGATTAGAGAGGCTTTGTTCTCCTTACCAAATGGTTCATCTGCAGGAATTGATGGTTTGTCCACAGAATTTTATAAAAAAACTTGAAAAGCAGCTAATCGCAAAGTTAACTACAATATTTAATACACTGTTAGAAGGAAAAATTGTCCCAAAATCTTTTCAGTTTGGTTTAACAAAATTAATATTCAAAGGCGGAGATCAAACCTCTCCCTATAATTGGAGACCAATTGCAATCTTAAACGTTGATTACAAAATCTATACTAAAATATTAACAAAAAGATTACATAAAATCATAGATCAACTAATAGTTGAAGGTCAAATGTGCTCTATCCCTCACAGAGATATACAATTTAATATACTAGCATTAAAGAAGACATTTCAATATATAAACGACAGGAAAGTCAAAAAGGCGATAATCTCATTAAACCAAAAAAAAAAAAAAAGCCTTTGATCTGGTAAATAGAAAACAACTTTATAAATTATTAGTAGCATACGGATTTCCTCAAAAATTTGTGGATGTTATACAAAATATTTATCACAGCACATATACAAAGGTTATTTCTAAAAACGAATTATCACGAAAACTAAAGGTCACGTGTGGAGTTAGACAAGGATGTCCATTATCTCCCATTTTATACACGTTACTTATAAATCATTTTTTGACATCCTTAAAAAATAATGCTCAAATTACAGGATTTTCAGTCCCGGGCCAAATTCAATCAATTAAATCCCTTTCATATGCCGATGATATAGTTTTGTTTGCAAATGATGAAAATTCAGTTTCTCACATAGAGCAAACTTATCAAAATTTTAGTGGGTTATTTGGGGCGGAATTGAACGTTGAAAAAAGTGTTGGTTTTACATTACGGAAATTGGAAAAATTTTAATCAAAACTTACTTAAAATAACAACTTCTGATATTAATACTCTAGGAATTCCATTTTCTAAATCTGGCCATCGAAATGGAGAGAGTGTATCACAAGCATGGAACATTATAATCAAGACTTGGAGACAAAAAAATTTTCACTATTCACAAAGGCTAAGATTGTAAATTCTCTTCATTTCTCTAAGTTTTATTATTATGCAAGAACCTTTGAAATTCCCAGAAATATACTTAAAACAGCGGAACAACTTGCTTTTAAATTTATTTGGGAGGGTAAGGGTGATAAAATAAGAAGAGATGTTATGTACAACAATATTGAACATGGGGGTTTGGGTATTGTTAAACTTTTATTGAAAAGCAATCTACTTCGCTTCCTAACCTTAAGAAAAAATTTTCAGAATGAGAAACATCCTACATTTAAATTATTAGTGGGCAGAGAAATTCAATGTTTTAGCTCACTCCTCCCTCAAAAACCATTTGTATATTTTACAGGAGATAAATATTTGAAGATGAAGAATATATAGAAAGAAATCACAGAGATTTCAATTTTACATAATATATCCCACGATGATAAATTGGGTAAAGTATATCAAGCTTTAAATAAAAATACGCCTACGAAACTAGAACATATATTACAGTCAAATTTTGTGACAAATATTTGGAAATTACAATCAGAATTAAAGTTAAGCATTCATATTCGAGATTTAAATTTTAAAATATCACATAATATCATCCCGACAAGGAAATCGCTATATAAAATAAAATTAATAACGAATTCGAACTGTGTATATTGTAAGGTAGAAGAATCCCCACAGCATTTGTTTGTAGAATGTAATTTCGTAAAGTACATTTGGAGTTGGTTAAAAAGATACTTAAGTTATAAGCAAAACTTTACATCACATCAAATTTTATACCATGCACCATTACAATGTTCTGATCTAAAAAACATTGCTATACATTATGTAATTGCAATAACAAAGTATAATATATGGAAAAATAGAAATGCCCTATCATTAGAACAAATATCAAAAAATACCGAACAAATTAAACTAGCAATCAAGTGTGATCTTAGGAGATATTTGGAATTTCAAACAAGAAAATTTGGCGTGCAAAAAACTTACAACAAGTGGAAAACCTTAGCTCCAATGATATTTAAGAAGGGTGCAAGAGTTCTAAACAAAATCGTCGAATAGAATAAGTGCAGTCTGAAAATTATAAGCGCGGAAATGATATCCAATACATCTTAAAGGTATTAAAAGGTTGTATCAACTTAAACTCGTTAAACCCTAGTGTTAATATAAAATAGCACATAAAAACCTAAAGGGAACATTCAGAATAATACAAATTAACATAAAACCCTTACTTTAGATTTAGTGTCAGTAATTTGTAAAAAAAATGCAAATTAAATTTATTATTCAATTTTGAGTATATTAACCACTATTCCAATAATTTACTAAAAATAAGTAACATGTTCATCTGCTCTTGAAGTAGAACTTATCAACTCTTAAAACAAATAAAGATAATAAGGAAAATAAATAAAAATTGGAACCATTCATGTTGTTTACTTTATTTTCATACTTGCAGTTCCATTGTTGCTTCACCACTATTCTATCCCTTTAGTTTTCAAAAAAAAAAAAAAGAAAAGAATTATTATTTTTTTTTCTCTATGTTTTTTTGTTTTTTTTTGAAATTCCTTTCATTTGAACTTCCGACTTTATGTATGGAGTGTTCCAGAAGGGGTTTCTAGAGAAATTGTTCACCTCCTGTTGCAAGCGGTAACTCTTGCGCAGGCTCCCTTCCCCTCAGTTGGTTGCCTGCTCTGAATGGAAGTGTGCGAAGATGGTGATCATTCTACTAACCTTGGTTATCAATAAGGGCTCCAATCTTATAATTAATCTGAATTTTTCTTACAAAAACAACTCCCCTCAGAATATTTAAATTTACTAAAACGTTGTGTGAATGTCTGTTTAAATGAAATTTAAAAAGGAAAAAGATTAATAGTATCCTTATACAATTCTTTAAGAGTCCCTCTTGCGTCAGCGCTTCTGTAAGTGCCGGACATGATTTATACATTAAAGAAACAGATTAGTGTTTTGGTACGTCTATGGTGGACTGGTGACGAAAGCGCCGGATTTCTGTGCCTCGCTCTCATCTTCATCATTCTGCCACTAGATGGCGCTCTAAAGCAAAAGTCCCCTACTTCTGATAGAGAAATGTACGGAGCACTGGTGTTTTCAGTTTTCAATATTTATTTATTGTTTAATTAAAGATGATTGTCAAAATCCTGTTTGCCAAAATAATATCTTTTATTTGCGTAAAGCATTATTTTTAACACTTTTACCATTATTAATAATTCTTTTGTAATTTTGCAAGAATTCGAATCTACCACCTTACTCGAGAACGCAAGTTTGTACACCTACTGTGGTAGACCTTACATCTACTTAGAAAAAAACAAAACTATTATAAAACCATAAAATAAAATAAATAAGTAACGTTTTGAAAACATTGTTATAAATACAAGAAATATAAAATAACAAAGAAGAACCAGGACTCAGTAACAAATATCGTTGTTAAAAAATTTAGGACAGAATGTGTAGGAATACTACAAGAAAATATTATTTCCGTTATAGAACAAATACACCCCTCCCTTTTTTTACCAATAAAAAAGAAAGAAAATTGCATACTCAGCGTAGATTTTTTTATTTGAATATATGGTTACGTCATGGGTCTAGGCACACACTGAACTCGATCGAGCAACGCTCCGTGAAACAAGGCCCCAAAACCTCCGACGTCTGACGTGACTACAGGAAGACCGTAAATTGTTATTTGGCAGTGGCCAAATAAATTTTCGGTTGCTGTTTGTCGCTAAACGTGGAGAGAGCCATGTCTTTGTTTATTTATAGCAATTGAATTGATACTTTTTTGTTTAAAAGTATAAAACTTAGTTTTAACACCCACCTGTAAAAAATTAAAAATTAGCGTTTAAAACTAAGTTTTAGTACTTTTAAACTTTAATTCCCTAAGGTAATGCTACCACTCATGGCACACTTTTGCGCCAAAAATGAGAGCACTTGGAACTATTAAACTGACGGAACAAATATATTTCTTAACTGAAGTTAAACCACTTTTTGCATCTAACATAATAAATTTGTTTTTTTATTTGACTTGAATGCCTTATATAAAAGCATTGAAAGAAACACAATGATATTTTAAATACCACCCGCGGCTTAATAATTAACAAATTAAATTCGATTTTGTCTATATTTCAAAGATTTCAAAAATTTACTGACTAATAATATGATGCAGTCAGTGAATTATTTAATAATTACGGAACGTCATAAATTAAAAATAAAGCCTTTCGCACTAATAAAATAAAAAAATTCGAATCCATTTGTTTTTTCATCATCATCTTTTCGTATTTCCTGTACTATCATGTTACACTATTTTCCTATTTTTCTCATAATTTAGAATGTTATTTTGTTTTGTCTAATATTTACTAATTTTTTAATTTGAAATACCTTTATCATGAACCTCTTACTAAGTATATGTAGGATTCTAAAAGGTGATTTCTGAATAAATTGTATACTTCCTGTTGCAAGCGGAAACTCTTTTAGTTGGTTGTCTGATCTGTGCGGAAAGAAGTGAAAATGACATTTTCAAAGGATCCTTACTTGAAGTTAAACAAAATTTAAAAAGTTAAAGAAAGTATCTATTAAACATCGTAGTTTACTAAAAGAATGAATGAATGAGTTTCTGAATGGAAAAATAAGGTAAAAGATTAATAGATTCCTTAACAGTCCCTCATGCGTCGGCCTTTTGTTCGAATCGGACATTAGGTATAAATTACAGAAACTGAAGAAAAAAGTATTTGTGCTGAATAAATAGAACAAGATCTGTAAACTCAATGAACCAAGGTTGTCTTATTTATTAACTTTTTTTAGGGGGGAGGGGGTTCCAGTGCAAGTGGCAAAATTAAAACCGAATTACCGTGTTTATTTAGCCATCAAAAAAGCTTAAAAACGAGTTGCTAAACAAACCCCCCAAGTTTCATTGCATTTGTCTTTCACTAATGGAATTAACTAATTGTATCATTTGCCCTCGCACCCCCACCCCTAAAATTTAATAAATAAATAAAAAACTTATAACAATGAGTTACAGATCTTGTTCTACTTACTCAGTGCAAATATCTTCTTTTACCATCGCAAATATCTGTTTCAAATAGTATTTAGAAAGAACATGGTTTCAACTGTTATAGTTTCGTAAGCATCTAAGTACAGATCACCGTCACGTTAGATAGCAATAGCACCGAGGTTCAAAATTTGTCAGATAAGATGTTTTTGAATTATATTTCATCGGGAATATATCACAAGCCCCATCAGAGATAGCTAGAATTTAGTACTCGGGGTTGCTGTAAAAAAATTAAGGGTAGACTCTGCTACAGCCTTTGCTCCATCACAGCTGGATAGGAATAATTTATATGTAGTAAAAATAGTGCAGAAATTTATAACTATTATTTTACAATAATCCCATTAATTTCATAATAACTGTTTCTTTCTGTAAACTGATTTTCAAGGTGCAACTCACACAACAATGGCTATCAAGCTTACGATCCGAACGCGAAATATTTTTCTCCCATTGAGAGAGTAAAAGCACATAAGCACGTGCCTTAAATAACGATGCTTTGGCGGCATTTTTGTAACAACTTTGACACAAAGCAGTTTCTAGAAAGTGTCGATCGCATTTTTAACTGAGTAATAAGCCTTCTACTGTCCTGTAAAATTATCTTTTAAACGTTTATATATAAAAAAATTAATGAATTCTCGTCCACTCTAACACAGATAAACAACAGCACAGCAATGCACGACCACAGGAAAAGTAGGGGACGATTGTAGAACAGCGCCACCAAACGGTGTTCTAAAAACCATGACATCTTTTAACATGGAACGTATAGCACGATTTCGGCACCAGTCATTCTAGTACAATGATTAGAAGAGATAGTGTGACGTGCTCCCTAAGATGTCCCTCACCGTTTTGTGACCAATCATCATGTAATGACAGAGGGCGCTGGCATCGGAAGTTACGTTAGAATGCTTCATCGGCTTCATGCTATTCAGTGGTGGGAAGTTTGTTTGCCAAGTTTTTGCCGCCTTAATAAACTTCAAATTTTCAAAAAATAAAGGTTACTGGAGGGAAATCTTTTTGGCAGTATCTTTCATGGAGGTAGGAATAAGCGGGGAAAGCACTATCCGTGGGCGCAATGCAATCCAATTGAAGCCAACGAAACGTCACTGCAGACATCTTAAGCCTGACATGAGCAGACTATGCAATAGCTGTTAGTGCTGTGCGAGGCATGAAGTTGGGAATTTGTTATTAATATTAATAAATTTGCCCTTCTTTATTACAATAATCGTAGATATACTGTTCTCAAAGATATTATTAGTGAGTGTTTTTTTCAATGTTTAGGGCGTTACGGCTACTTCCACATTTTTAGAATTGAGGAAACATTTCGGCTGACTTGTGGTTGATGAGCTAAGTACCAGTGTTTTTCTCATTTTGTAGGTAAAACCGCCGTGTAATTTCATTGTTTTTATAGTTGTGTGTATCATAATCTAAATTTAGTGACGGGTTTTAACCTAATTTTAGTGTCGTTTTACAGATATCGGCTCTGTTAAAATGAAGAGAATATGATAGTGTACGCAAATTAATGTTATGCTATAATACCCCAATATTACTTTATCATAGAGATATTATGATTTTGCCTTTTCACCTGTGAACACGCACATGCCTTGAAAGATTACTTTTAAGAAGGAAATTGCTTGGAATACACATCACATTGTAAGGCTTTCCACCTAAATGAACAAGCAAGTGCCTTGAAAGAAGATTTTTCTCAGCAAATTGCTTACAGCACACATCACATTGATGAGGCTTTTCGCCTGTGTGAAGAAGGATGGGTTGTTAATTGTTTGGAGCATAGATCACATTGGTGAGGCTTTTCCTTCATGTGAATAAGTAAATGCTTCGTGCACTTACTGTGGCTCAGAGGAAACTCTAGAACATTTATTCGTTGATTGTAACTTTTCAAAACATATCTGGAATTGGTTCCATCAATATTTAAATTATAAAGATAAATTTTCGACTCACCAAATCTTATATCATCTTCCTCTTTCCTGCTGTGAATCTAAAAATTTAATAATATATCATGTAAATAAATGCAATTGCGAAATATATCATTTGGAAAAACAGAACGCATTTTTAGATTTTTGTTCTTTTGAACAAAAATCTAAAAATACAGAGCAGATCGAAATTGCCATAAAATGGGACCTTAGAAGATATTTGAAATTTTGAAACCAGAAATAACGGTGCTCAAAAGACTTTTAATAAATGGAAGCCTTTAGCTCCATTTAGTTATAAGAAATAATCAAAAGTTTTTAAAATTATAGAGTAACTTATTTTATATATTTGTAGCTAAGATGTTAAAGGACATAAAACATATTATTTGGGGTCCTGATGTAGTGTTTGTATTTTATTTAAAACCCTTTGAAACAAGTTTAAATTCAATTTAGACTATATGATTAATTTACTGACAAATAGTAAAATATACAAAGTAATTCACTCCAAATACAGGATTATTATAGATAAAGAATATAAATAACTGTCACTAATAATAGTGTTGTAAAGGATCTGTTGATGTTTTTTCAATATCATCTTTCATATTTCTTGTGCTATTGTTTTACATCACTTTCCTGTCCTTTCTTGTTTTAAACAATTATTTCGCTTATTCTACTTTTTGTCAGTTTTTTTTCCTGAAATGCCTTTGACAGGAACCTCATATGTTTTGTAGAGTGTTCTTCAAGGGGATTTCTAGATAAATTGTATACTTCCTGTTGCAAGCGGGCACTTGCGCAGGCTCCCACATCGTCAGTTGGTTGTCTGCTCTGGATGGAAGTATGAGGAAATGTTAGTTATTACAGGTTCCATTCTTATGAATATTTCATATTGCAAAATTTAGAAAAAAATAATTAAACACAATATTTTATTATTTACTAAAATTACGCATGAATGTGCAAATAAATGCTAAAATAAGGTAAAAGATTAATAGTTCCCTAAAACAGATCTTTAACAGTCCCTCATGCGCCGGACTTTTGTAAGTTTCGGACATGAGGTATAAATCAAAGAAACAGAACACTTTTTCGAGCAAATTGCTTAGAACATACATCACATGTGTGAAGCTTTCCCCGTGTGGATGAGTAAAAACTTCGAAAGAACACTTTTTCGAGCAAATCGTTTGGAGCATACAGCACATTGGTGAGGTTTTCCCCCTGTCTGAATGAATAAATGCTACTAAAGATCACTTTTTCGAGCAAGTTAGTATTTTTTTTTTAGTGAAGGTTTAACAACCCCCGTGAGCAAATCAATGGGCAATAAGCAGTCTCCCGTCCCTAATTTAGGGTCACTGGTTCCAGGGCAGGGAGAGAGCCATTGTCGTAAGACAAACACAACATCCATGCCTCAACGGTATTCGAACCCGGACCCCATTTCGGTCGAAAGATCAGCGGCCATTGCTTAGACCACTGTGCCACCTGGGCGGTGCAAATTATTTGGAGCATATATCACATTGGCGAGGTTTTCCCCAGTGTGAATGAGCAAATGCTTCCAATGTTCACTTTTTTGAATAAATCGTTTAGAGCATACATCGCATTATTGAAACTTTTCACCCGTCTAAATGAGTTAATGCTTCGAAAGATCAGTTTTTCGAGCAAATTGTTTGAAACATTAATCACATTGGTGAAGCTTTCCTCCGAGTGTATGAGTAAATGCTCTGAAAGATCACTTTTTCAAATAAATTACTCGGAACAAACAACACGTTGGTAAGGCTTTTTACCCGTGTGCATAAAAATATGCTCCGAAAGATGACTTTTCCGAGTTTCTATTAGAATTTTTTTCCTCTGTTAGCACAATAAAATATCATACTGTTTAGTGACATTTTGTCAATCAAAATGCGAAAATAAGTTGGCCATATCTAAATTGACTTCATATACGCGCTTTACTATTAAATGCTCTTGGGAAATTAAAAGATTTCATATTAAATGTTACTCCTTTGCTTACCTGTGAAAAGTAACTGCAATTCAACACTTGATTGCTAAAACACAATAGGCTCATTTGGGTGTTAGTGTGCTAGTTTTAATCAATTGTGGATTGTTTATAATGAAATTAATTTCCGAAATTTGTAACTTTTTATTCGTGAAGATGTAGAAGTTGATCAAGTATCGGCTGTCACGCGTTAAACCTACTGTGTGGTTAAACTTAAGTGCAGTACTGAAATCGACTGCAACAGTTATAAGATCATAGGGAAATAATGTCAGCTATGAAAGGACTGGGAAATTCTGCATTAGCAAATAATAAAAAACATAGAAAACGGAAAAGGCAAAGCAGCTGTTTTGTGCCAGGATGTAATACTGGCTATAAATCCTGCAAAAATAAGATATCATTCTTTGCTCTACCCAAAATTCCTAATATGTTGAGCAAATGGAATAAGGCGATTCTCAGAGCTGATAAGAAACTTGACGAAAGTTGTGTTTTACTCTATTTTCAATTCGTTAAAAGGCTTCTTTTCAAAGCCACAGTCTGCAACTAAATGGAAAGCATAAAGTTTCAATATTTATCTTGATCCCATGTTCTCACCAAGAAATTTAGTCACTCAATGCTGAAAAATGAAGTACATTATTAAATAATTTATTAAGTTTTTAGTTTACTGAATTTCAAGAGCTAATTGGAATGCAAATTATAAAGCCGATGTCTCATGAGAAAATATTCCCCCTTTTTTTCCGTTAAGGTTTTGAGGGGCAAAACATTTTTTTTTTTTTTTTTTTTTTGTACTGTAAGTTGATGTTTCAGTGATTGTAAATTGCATTTTGGTCTCCAGTGTTTTTTCATAATGTAACCCATGTATGACTAAAACTTCCGAAATACCAAACATTAATGTTGACGTTAGCACAGTGCAAAGCTTAACTTAAACTACGATACGCTTATTAATGTATCTTGAGCACCCCGTTCGTTTGTTCTTTTTTGGGGAGGAGGGAGGTGAAAGAAGTGTGTCGATTATTTCGTATAAACTTAAGTTATCTGCTTATAAAATATAGTTCAAGAAGTACACATAATACTGACGAGCTAGGTGTGTGTCATAAAAAGATGTGCGTTTTCGTCGTCCTTCCTCCCTGAAAAGCGACGTGACATCCGATGGCAGCGCCATCTACCGCTTTCACGATTCCGGGCAGCTAGTTTTTCTGCGAGCACGATACACTATCTCTTCTAGGCACTGTAACCATAGTACAAGGTTGACCATAGTATAGGGTTTCATAGGAAAACTGTGTGCCTCCAATGTGGTACGTCATTATACGAGTTGGTCACCTGGGAAAACAAATCCCACCAATTGGCGTCCGGATCTCCAGTGTCAATCGCCAATGTTTTGATCCGTGGAATGAAATAGCAGGAAGTTAAGCTGCATAACAACAAAGGAATTATCTACTTTGAAGATAGCTAAGAGATAAATAAATAAACGATTTCTATGTACTTAAAACAGAAAATTTTCTTTTTCTTCCTGCTACGGAACTGCTGCAACCCTTTATCTTACGCAGGGCATTGTTACATTTTCAAATCTCTGTTTTACATTTCGAGTTAGAATGAGTTTAACACGTGTTAATTCTGATAGCTGTTATTTCTAGTTTCTTGATAGACGGAATCCGTTGTGATCTGCTAGAGAAAAATAGGCGAACGCTATACAGCATTTCTTAAGCTTTTTACAAAAATTTGGGGCATGGAAATAAACTTGCAGGTGCCATGAATATTTATCACATATCGACAACACATTTACCGCGTATTCAGCACGGGATTACAGCAGATCACAATACATTCCTTGAATCAAGAAATTATTCAGAACTCAGAATCGACATGTGTTAAACTCATTCTAAATCGAAATGTAAAACGGAGATTAAAAACAATAATAATGCCTTGCGTACGATAAAGTGGACCACAACATCTCGGTAGCGAAAAGATAAATTTCTATTATAAGTCAATACAAAGCGTTTATTTTTTTCATTCTCTAGAAAGCATTAGTCACATGTGCACGTTGGCTGTGTCATTCCACACATAAAGACATTGACGATTGGTGGGATATTCTTTCCCGCGTGACCAGTTCCCTCCAATGATGTAACGTACCGCACTGTAGGGCACGCCAGTCTCCTGTCAGACACTGGCAGGAGTTACAATTGGCGCCGTGACGGGTTATCTCTACTAGAATAGAATGACTAGAGGTGTGTACAAAATCACGTCACGGTTACTTTGTAACGCTATTAAAATGTCACTGTCACGGTTTGTGATCAGCGGCAAAAATCACCTTTTCAAAATCACGAGAACACTTTGGTTCCTGAATTGTTCCAAATTCACGCTACTTTCGGGGAACGACAGGTACGTTGCAAATCAAGCGTTCCCAAATCAAACTACTTTCATTAACCGTTCCCAAATCACTGGATATTAAATATAGATATTTCTCAGCTTTTCACTCAGTAATCTTACTTTGAAAGCTATTTATCTGACGGTGGTGGTTTATTTTTATTTTAAGGGACATTTATATATGCTATTTTGCACCCAAACCACCGTTCCATGAAGTTCTAGAGCACCAAGAGTTTTATTTTAGGACTCGAGCACAAAATATCAAGAAAATGCACTTATTGGCAAAAAACATACCCGAATAAAAATATGTTTTGTGTGTAGATTTGTCTACAGACCGAATAAATGAATTATAAATAATAATTTATTTATCTTCCACTTGAAATATTTTCATATACGAGCTTGACTACTATCTCTTCTTCGGGAGTTAAGATTTGATATTTAATATTCCTCCGTTACTTACCTATGGAAAGTAACTAACATACCCATGAAAACTAACTAAAATGCCTATGAAAAGTAATTAAGAATACAAGTGCCTAATTAGTCTGTCCGTGGAAATCTTGGTAATAGCACGAAAACGAATCCTCTTCAGAACTCAGAACGAGAACTGCGAAGCGAAGTGCCGAGTAACGATTAATGAAACGTTCCTGTGGATTGTGATTTCGCCACGTGACTAATTTGAGCATACTGGTACAGGCATAGAGTATAGAGGTACAGAGTGTGCACTCTAGAAGATCGTAAAGGAAACGCTCCACTTTGTCCGATGGCAACGCATAATGTTAAACTCACATAGACGTTGGCGGCCCCACGGCCAGTTAAGAACTAAAAGTGACGTCATATCTACGCTCCTCCCACTTGTTTAGAAATGTCTCTCTCGGCTTTCCTTCCCTGCCAGTGCCGCCATTTTCCTTACTTCCCGAGTTGGTTAGGTTTACTGTAGTGTGATTGACAGATGAATTTTGCGGTAGGTATAACGGAAATAGGCGTATATTCTTAATCGTAAGAACAGCACTTTGCAGTCGGGAATTATACTGAGAAATAAAGTACTAACTCTGACTTAAAAGAAACCTTAATAAATTTGTAGCAGCTTTCGTTCTCAAAATGTAGACCTTCGTCAGCGCAACATACTGCCGGAATTTGAAAATAAACAACAGAAAAATATCAAAGCAATGGCAAATAAAAAGTAACAAACTGACATAATTGTATCACGAATCAAACATAGATAAACATATATAAACATCTGCCCGTTTCAAACAATATATTAAGAAAAAAAAAATACCGTAAAATGAAAATTTTTTATTTTTTATCCAGGAAACCTATCTGAAGTACACGACCTTTGTATATTATCCACTGAACTTCGTTATTAGTTAAAACGAAGTTCAGTGGAATTTCGAGAATACGTGTCTGGCCGCCCGCCCGGGTGCGTGTGCCGGCGTTGAGCACGGTGTTGGCGGCCTTTGTGAGGTGCTCGTGCCAGCCGTACGAGGGTGCCTAGACTTAACAGTGCCGGAAAAGTGCAAGTCGTCATGGCCACGCTACCGATTTCAAGATGGCGGTTGGTTTCCCTTTGGTGATTTCTGGTGAACCCAATATTTGACTTTCTGGGAGTTTTTTTTTTTTTTTTTTGTATTTTCCTTCTATATTTATTGAAGGACTTCGCTCCGCCGATAATCCAGAGGTTCCGACTGCGGTATTTTTGGACTTAGCCTTTACCGCTATTGTTTAGCGAGCACGTGGTCTTCATTGTTATTTATGTGTTTTGTGCGCCTTTTACTTTGGATTACTTAAGAAAGAAGTGTAAGTACTTTTTTCATTATTTTCATTGAGTAGAACCTGTTTTCGTGCTTTATATACATTTTTTTGTTTTTTTATTGTTAAAGGACAGAATTTGGTTCTTAAACAATGGCTTTGAGCAAGGCCTCCACTAAGAAGGAAAACTATCTCCTTGTTACCCATACGGGTCTTACTGCTTCCCAAGTCGGTAAAGCGATCTGGGAACACTTGGGTTCACCTGCTGAACCGCTTTTTCATTTTGTGCGGGTAGTGAATCCGCGGAAATTTGAGATCGTTTTGAAGCGTACTGACTATTATTTGCAGCTCGTGGGCAAAACTCTCTACCACGAATCGTCCGAGATTCACTGTTCTAAAGGGGACACAAACATTAAAGTTGTCTACTGCAAGTACCTCTTATGTCAGGTAACTAATGAAGCGGTTGTTTTCAATGATTTTGGAAGGGTGCTTAAGTGTTAAGTATGAGGTTAGAAAGGAGACCGAAATATACATGAAAGGAGCCTTCTCGGGAACGAGAATTTTCACTCTTGACATGGACAAAGCCGTTCCTAATTTCACGTATGTTTCCCATTTTAGATGTATGAATGTGTACAATGGGCAGGTCCGTGTGTGCCGGGGATGTGGACACGGGGGGCACATCGCTGTTGACTGTGCTAAATACTCTTGCGAGAATTGCAGAGCTCTTTAACATAAATATCAAGGACTGTAAAGTTCCTTGCGAGAAGTGCAAGTCTCCGCAACACAAGAGACCAGAATGTGGTGTCCGTACTTTTGCCCAGATGGCCGGAGCCGGACAATCCCAGGTAAACCAAGATGATATTTTAGAGGCGCTTGACGCCACGGAGAAGGTGGGGGAAGCTCCTGAAGCTGGGGAAAATTCCTCGAGTGGCGAGGTAGTAGAAACCCACCAACTTCGTGGCTCGGGAAGTGCCCAGGAGGAAGCCGAAGGTATTTCGAATGTGGAGCAGGTAAGTGAAAGAAATAGTGAGGCGGAGAAAGTTTCTCCAAAAAATGATAAAGATAATTCTTTTTCTACAGGTCAACTCACGGTGGACAAGAGGGTTCGTTCATCAGAGGCTGGAGACGGTTACACTACGGTTACCAAAAAGTCGAGAAAATTCTCTAACGAGAACATTAAGCAAATGACAAATCAATTAAATGGAGTCAGTATTATGGACGAGGATGTGAAAATGGTGGACAAAGTTAGTGAGAAAATGGACGTTTGGTCAGGTGAAAAGGAAAGAGAAATTTGTGTGGATGAGAATGTGGAATTTTTCGACGGTAATGGTTTCTAACTTGAAGTTGATAATGGTTTCGAAAAGGTAAAAATTGATGTCACTAGTGTATGTAATGTTAGTGATGATTATGTTTGTATTGTCGAGGAGATCTGCACTCCCATCTCCTCAAAAAACAACGAAGTTGAGAGTTTTAGTGCAGTCGACACGACTGAAATTGATGAAATCCTGAGTTTTGATGCAGCTGAGCCAGCGACGGATCCAGTGCAGGATATGTTCCCGGTGCAACCCGAGGACTCCGGTGGTTGGATTGAGCAGGGAATGAGTGCACGGGCTCTCCTGCAAGTGGGCAGGGAGCTTCCATCCCATAGCGTAGCTGTGGAGGGTAGGCAGCGGACCTGGACTCCCGAGGGGGTCCGAGGAGGTCCGAGGAGGGTCCCCGCAGTGAAGCGCTGTTTGTGACCGAGTCTTCTGCGAACGGCGGCAACCGTGGTAACGCGGCGGAAATGCCGCGGGAGGCCGCCAGGGCAGTCTGGCACTCTGTCGAAGAGTGCGAGCCTGCCGGCGACCGGAGTTCGGAGGCAAAGCAGCACTCCGATACTATGGGCATTAGATTTTTTTGCAGGGAATCCGAGCTTTCGACGAGTTCTGAGGAAGAACAGTTGGATGAGCAGATGACCGAAGATCTAAGGGCCAAGTTCAAGCATCAGGGAAGTCGGCTGACCCAGGCCAACGTTGATGCGGCGAAGGATTAGCGAGGTCGGGATTCGACGGAATGGAGTACGTCGTTCCGGCGGTTACCGGACATAAAAGCCGACGACGGAGAAACAGTGCGGATACGAAGGAGACAGAGGGACGCAATAGATCAAGATCTTGAAGGTGAGTTGCTTTTCTGGTTGGGTTCCTCTCCCTCGGTTTTTGAACATGGGTGTTCGTTTTACGTGGTGTTTTTTGTTAACATACTACTTTCTTTTTCAGATTAAAGTAAGCATGGCACATAATTACCAAGGCACCGAACTGCGTATTGTCACGTTGAACGTTTACGGTCTCCGCACCGTCGAAAAGCAGAAGTGGCTCGCTGGCTACTTTAGGGAGTCGGGTGTTGATTTTTTGATGGTGCAGGAAACTCACCATAAGAAGCCCGAGCAGGTTTTTGCGGAACACCGGGCTGAAATGTAGGTATTCTCTTGGAGCGAATGGTTTCACCGGGTGACCATTGTCTACAAGCCGCAGTACGAGGGTAGCATCGCGCAGATGCAGACTGATGGGGACGGTCACGTGGTGGCTATTTCGGTTAATAGCGGATTGATGTCCATTAAGATGGTGTGTGTTTATGTTCCAGTGGAGGGTCCTCTCCGGAGCGGTTTTTATGACCAGCTGCCGTTCTTCTATAGGGGAAGCGAAGATTTTCTGGTCGTCGGTGGGGATTTCAACTCGGTTGCGGATAACCATATCGATCGGTTGAGTACTCACAGGTGCAGGTGGTCAGAGCCGTACAGAAGGGGTCTTACGGATCTGATTAAGAACCAGCAACTTAAGGACGTGTGGAGGCAGCTGTTCCCGCAGGAGCCTGGATTCACCTGGCACAGGAATCATTTGACTTTAAGGATCGACATGCTGTTGGTCTCGAAGATGGACTGGATTATGGGAGCCGAGGTTTTTAACCCTAACTCACAGCCGTTGTTTGTCTCTGATCACAGCGTTGTCGTGATGGACGTCTGTTTGCCGGTGCCGAGGGAGAGGAAAGCGACACCGTGGCGCCTAAACGTGTCAATGTTAGACGACGTTGAAGCGCTGTCGCGTGTCCGTTCGATCTTCGAGGCCGGTGCAGAAACGGCCACCGATGACGAGATCGGCAGTTGGGAGAGGGCGAAGGACGAGGTCCGGAGCACCTTGGTTGCTCTGGATAAGGAGTTGGCGAGAGCTAAGCGGGGGATTCAGGTTTTTCTGATGAACTTCCTGAATGCGGCTCTGAAGAGTAATGAAGACGGATGTAACCTTGCGATCATTACCCAGATCAGGCAAGAGATTTCCGACTTTTATAGAGGCATCGGCTCTGAAGTTCAACTTCAAGGTGCTATAGGGATTTTGAGCAGAAGCGGGTTATTAATCACATTTACCGGAAGCTCGAGGCGGAGCGGAAGAGGGAGAACCTGGAAGTTCTTGACATTGATGGTACCGAGGTGAGGGACAATAAGCAGATCCTGCAGGAAGCTGCTAGGTATTACGGCGATCTCTTTTCCAGCGGGAAAATTGATCCTGCCGTCATGGATATGTGGTTGGAGGGTACGCTGAGGATCCCAGATGAGGACTTGGATCGTCTCGAAGAGGAGTTCTCGGTGTCTGAGGTGAGGGTGGCGATTCAGGCCCTTTCGGCAGGTAAATCTCCGGGTTGTGATGGTCTCACATCGGAGTTTTACAAGACGTTTGTTGATGTGTTAGCGCCCTGGCTTACCAGGGTGTACAACGAGATTGTGCAGGTGGGTCGTATGCCGGAGACCATGCGGAGGAGCAGGGTCACTTTGCTGTGCAAGACCCCCGACGCCCCGTCGACGGAGTTAAGTGGTTGGAGACCGGTGTCTCTCCCGACAGTGGACTATAAGACCCTTGCGAGGGTCATCAATAGCAGGCTTGCTAAGGTGGCCATTCATCTCATTGGTGCTAACCAGACGTGTGGTATCGGGGGCGCCGGATGCAATGGAATACCAGGTGCATACGAGACGCTATCACTTACCTGGGCGAGAAGGGCATTAAGATGGGGCTCTTCTTGGCAGACCAGAGCAAGGCTTTCGATAGGGTATCGCACGAGCTTGTCGGAAGATTGTTAGAAGCCCACGGCTTCGGAGTATTTGTCCGAAGTGCGATTGGGTCGTTGTACAGAGACCTCTCCAGGAGAGTCATTATTGCCAGTCGTCTCTCCCCCGCTTTGAGGTTCAAAGAAGAGTGAGGCAGGGATTCCCTCTCTCTCCCCTTTTGTTTGTTTTGGTCTTGGAGACCCTTTTGAGAAGAGTTGCCAAGAAGGATAGTGTTAGGGGTTTTCCTGTCCCGGGGAGGGGGAGTCGTTGAAGTACCTTGCGTACGCAGAGGATGCCTCCTTTTTCGTCGACTCGGAAAGGAGCTTGAACGGGATGCGAGATGCTTTCGCTGAGTATTACATTGCGACGATGACCGTCTCAATGAGGAGAAGTCGAGTATTATGCTCTGGGGCAAATGGGAGAGTTCAGCGGTTACAGGTTTAGCTGTGACCGATGAACCCGTTTGGATACTCGGTATCCAGTTTTCTAAGGAAAGGGTCCACGTGAGCACCTGGGGTAAAGTTCTGGCGGAGTAGAAGAAGGAGCAAGAACGGTGGCAGGAGGTAGGCATTTCGAGAGTGAATCGGGCCAAGTTAACTAATGCGCTTCTGGTTTCGAAATGCACTGTTGCCAGGGAAATTGAATACCCACCCGGAAGTCTCATGAAGCAGATGGAGGGAGCGGTCTTTGGCTTCATTTGGGCCGGGAAGAAGACTTAGGAGGTGGCTCGGTCGGTCCTATACTGTCCCAGGTCGCAGGGGGTTTGGAAGACAAGCACCTTCCGACATGGCTCAGTGCACTCCAGTTTAAAACTGTGAAGGGAGCCCTGGTCGCCGAACACCCGTGTGGACCTTTGGCCTCCTATTTCACGGGGTGGGTATCGTTCAAATACGTTCCCGGCCACAGATTTGTTGGCCCCTGGCGCGAGAAGATGCATAGGTCTTACTGGCTTGGAGGTCGCCTGCAGGACTTTGCGAAAGCTGACCGCGCCGGGAAGAACACGCAGCAGATGTACATTGTCCTGCTCCCTAGGCCTAGGGAACACGTCGTCAAAGATTTCCACGTTCCTAGGAACTTCTGTATGAGAGAGGCTTGGATGAGCTTACACTCGACGGGTGTGGACTGCAAGAAGAGGGATTTTATGTGGCTGTTGGCCCACAATGTCCTTCCAACCAGGAGTAGGCAGTTCTGGTGGGGTGGCATCTCTTCCGATAGGTGGCTTTCGTGTGCGGGCATTGAGGACAGGTTCCACCTCTTTTGGGCCTGCCCCATGGCGCACCAGGTTTGGCAGGGAATCTGGACTTGGGCATGGCACAAAAGGCTTGACGCTCTCCAGTTTCACCCGGCTAATGTGTTTTATCTACTTCCTGCCCCGGCGGTGGGCAGGTAGGTCTGGTGGAGGATTATCACCGAGGTCTGTTATAAGTTGTGGAGGAAGAGGAACAGAGTTCTGCATTCCCGGACGGCTAACTCGGTCTTCTATCCGACAACGGTTATCCTTCAAGTCAAGTGTGAGCTCCGAGAGAGGGCGAGAGTGGACGCCCGCACTTTGACCGACCGAGCCTTTAGGTATCGGTGTGGGACTTGGCCTCGGATTGTTACCGGGACCAAGAACAACTACACCTTTCATTGGGGTAACTTACCCACTTAGTTTCGGCCCTTGAAGCCTGAGGGATCTCTCTGGGAGTGTTGGGCTTTTTCTAGTGTTATGTTTTTGGGACTTGTGTTGGATGGAGGGTGTGGAGGTTAGCCACCGACCCTTTCATCGGTGGTTTAATCTGTCTTCTCTCCGGTCGAGTTTGGCGGTGCTAGCCGCTGACTGAGACTGCAGGAGCCTGTGTGAGTCGGGGGGGGGGGTGAGTGCTTTGGTTCTGTCTCTGCTCTTTCTCTTATGATGTGGTGTGAATGGATGGTATCTGAAGGGAGGGTGTTGTGTATTTGCTGCTTGTGGTGTGCCGGTTCCGTGTGGAAGTGGGCCGGGGAGGCACCTGCCATGGGTCATGTGAGTGTCTTGGTGCACCCGTCTACCCGGTGTCCTCTGTGACAGTCCCCCGTCCGGGTCGCTGTCACCTGGTCTGCAACAACCGAAATAAGTTTTTCCGTATTAAAAATTATCTTAAGTCTGAGACCTGGGCTATCTCACCCCCCCCCTTCTCACGGTACTGTTTTTTTAAATATTGCGAAGTTTATTTTGTAATTGTTAAGTAATAGAAGTAACATTTATCTAAATTTTTTTTTTTGATTGGAGGTTTAACGACCACCGTGAGCAACTCAATGGGCTATAAGCAGTCGCCCGTCCCTAATTTAGGGTCACTGGTTCGAGGGAAGGAGGAGCCAGTGCCGTAAGACAAACACAACATGCACGCCTCACCGGGATTCGAACCCGGACCCCTTACGGACGAATGATCAGAGGCCAGCGCCTTAGACCACTGCGCCACCGGGGCGGCCTAAATTTTAGGTACATGCTATTGCTAACATGATTGCAAATAATTATGAGGATTAGGATTTGAACACTTATTTGTACACGAACTCCATTCTTCTTTCCTTTTGTGTGAACTTGAGTGTTACGTTTCCACAAAAATGTTTCTTCCGAGTACTTTTTCATATTTAAAAATAATGTTTTTCTCATGAAATAAATACGGGATTACACCATATAATACAAATTTTGAAGATAACAATCCGATTTTTGGTGTAATTTCAAATTAATCGAAACTTGAGACTTGGTCGTTCTGGGTGGTGTAGTGGTTAGCATACCCGGGCGCTATCTGGGAGACGCGGGTTCGGGTCCCGCTCCAGGACGATGAAATTTTAAAGTTTTCGGATATTATCTGACTTACCATCCTTGTCACATTACACCAAAAATCGGATTGTCATCTTCAAAATGTTTTTCTCTTTTAACAAACCAGCCAAGTTGCTCGAATGTGCATGTCCTTGTGTGGCTCTAAGATATGTCTTGATTCTTTTTAATGCAGAAAAACTTCTTTCGGCAGTTGCAGTTGTTGATGGAAATTTTAATATTAGGTCTGCGAATTTGTACACCTCAATAAACACTATGTCCAATTATTTAACTGTATGTAACAAGTAATGTTTCTTACTGATTCGCTTTGTATTCATCAAAGGAATTAAACACCTTCAGTTCATTTTTTAATCAAGCTGCATCAAAATTTGAAGCGTAGAGTTCTTTAAGCTTTGATAATAGATGTTCAGGGAAGCTTTCCCAAAATTTATCCAAACAGCTCGAATCCAACAAAGCCACGAATTTAAGATATAATATCACTGATTTTAATTAATTGACACTTCACAAAAACTGAAACAACTCTCGCGAAACACGCGCTGGAAGCATGGGGGACCAAGGAGGTTAGAATTGTACTTCAGGTGATGCCCTGAGTCTCTTAACCGTGAAGCCGCCAGGTGTGGGAATTTGACGTTGTTTACATAACACGTATGTAATTTAGACGTGTGTATTTTGGAATTGCGTGGCTTTTGATTGCAGAAACTGTGTTAATATCAAACCGGAATGAATTATGCTTCATAGACGAGTAAAGTTTCAACTTTAACGTTATATTTTGTTCAGAATTCTCACTAATGTTCGTGTATTTCAATTTAAAATAAAAATGGACCGAAAGAAGGCGATTAGACCTGCACAAAATGCATTGCAATAGCATTTGTGCTGTGTGGGAAACCATCAAGTTTCCCACACTTTGACGGATCTCTCTCGCGACTACAGGCTTCAGGCAAAGTGGTACTGCTTCATTAACAAGGGCATCTCCAGATATGTTACTCTAACCTCCTTGGGAGGGACTGAGGTAGTCTGAAGGCTTCGTTTTCGGACGAACCCTTGGCCAAAGCAATGGCCACTCACGAGCTCCGTAGCTCATTCATGTTGTCATGGAAACGCTAGCAGGGGATAGATAGTATTGGAGCTCCTCGCATCAGAACAGCAAAGTCTCTCGAAGACCTATTTGCGTTACGTTGATCATCGCTCGCCAGACTGATTCTCATAATCGAAAGAAGCGAATGCGCTCGTGCTTTTCTCGCACCGAGAGCATTGACATATCTTAATACCGTTGATAATTGACTTTTATTTGTGCATTCTCTGGGCTTCACAGCTAGCCTCGAATATATGCCACTGACTTTAAATGTCGGCATAAAGCCAGGCTCTATGTCTCTTTTGGTAGTGCCAGAAGAAGTCATTTGGAAACATGAACTGTATTTCGAATATTATTTTGCAAATGTGTGGCATCTTCAGTATTGCCTGTTAGTAATGAAAATAAGGGTTCAGGAGGTTCCCTAATTAGAGGGACTTGAATCTTGCCAGTGTTGCAGCAAATTCCATTGCGTTTATGTTCCTATTTTAGAGCATTACAGAAAGTGAAAGATACTGACATTCTTCCAATTACTATACTTGCATCTAAGTGTGAAAGGCAGTCATTGCTTTTTCTCTCCAAGGAAATATACGCATTTCTGTGGCATTTCTTTGCTGTCTTGCAATTTGCTCCTGTGGTGTCTCAGCAGCTCTAACTCTGGTTGTAGTTGTTCTATTTAGTTGGTGGCAGTTGTTCTATTAATTCTTGCCTTACAGCTCGCTGCTGTGGTGTTTCAGCGGCTCTTGAATTTGCTTGCCGGTCTGTAGCTAGTTTTGTTCTGTAAGAGTCTTTTAGTAGGATGCATTTTAGTCCTAATTTTCAGCCCAAAAATGCGACTGTACTACCGAATCAGAACGCTTTCAAGTAGTTCCAGATTTCCCGTACATCGTTCAGCTTTGCCAACTCTGAACTGGATCCTATCAGGCTGTAACATTACCGTTGAAGACAATAGACTTTTGGTGATTGGCCAGTGGGCGTTAGGGACGATTTTAGCCGTTAGATGGCACTGCGTCCCAAGGTATAAACACCTCAGTATCTGCATTGTTTGAATTGCGGGATTGTGTATGTTCGTCGTTTTTTCTTGTTTCTTTTTAAAAAACCTTCTAGTTTTAAAACCAAACTGTTGTTTTCACAACAAAATCCAACCCATTTTTAAAATGGTTTACTGCTGTGTGCCGATGTGCACATCTTCTAAGAAGAAAAACGTGGGATTTTCATTCCATGAGTTTCCCTCAAATCAGAACCTAAAGCAACTGTTGCTGAAAGAAATATCTCGTCAGAATTTTGCTCCAAATGACAAGTTACCTTCAACTGTTGTTTGTGGTAAGCATTTTCATTTTGATAATTACGTACCTAATTCAATTTTAGAAAAAAACCTCAGTTATATAAACTCATATTAAGTAAAATAGTAGGTAAATGTGTAGATATGCGTTTTGAATTATTTCGTCGGAAAAATATTAGTACCTGGGAAAAGTGCGACGTATAGATTTTAGATTTGAAAATTAATGGCAAAAGGTGCTGAAATTTTCTGTTTCAAATGTCTTTTAAAGATTTTTATCATAACATTTACCTGTACGTTCGATACGTTAGGCCTACGACACCGTCTCATCACAGCATCGAACTTGCAGGTAAATGTTACGATAAAAATCTTTAAAACACATTTAAAATACGAAATTTCTGCACCATTTGCCATTAATTTCGTACTCTAAAATCTGTATGTCGCACTTTTTCCAGGTACTAATATTTTTCCGACGAAATAATTTAAGACGCTAATCTACACATTTACCAAAATCTCGGCCCTAGATCGTTGAAGAATAAAGGAGGAATGAGATTTACACATCAATTACACCAGTTCCTACCGAAAATGTCTCTTGCCCAAGTACTACAAATTCAGAATACAAATATCCATCTGTTAATGTGAAAGTTAATATAAATAAAATCTCAAATGTAAATAATGATACGGAATCAGTTTGTTAATGCGAACAACGTCAATAGATAGCGCTGCGTCCCAACTCATCTTTTCTGTCCTCGCTTTTTTTGATTAATGTTACAGCCTGATAGGATCGAGTTCAGCCTTGGCTTTGCTTACATAAAACCTGATAACACCCAACGTGAAAGAAAGTAGTTCATGATAATATACGAAATTTTTTGTTCTAATTTCATCGAAATAAATCTTATTGTAATGGAAATAATCATAAGCATTTATTTTATTATGGAAGATAATAATACATTTATTTTCATATCACAAATTTATGCGTAGTAATTCCATCTCGTGCCAGCAAAAGTTCCAAATAGCTTAGCTTAAAGAACACGCTAGTTCCGGATAAAAACTAAAAGAAAAACACCGTAACACTGTTATTCGATATATTTCCTTCATAAAATGCATTTTGAAATAAAAATAGTCATTCTAAAAAAGAATACGTAAAATTTATCGTGAACTACTTTCCTTCACGTTGAGTGTGATCAGGTTGTTTGTAAACAAAGTGGAACGATACACGGGAAATCGGGAACCACGCTTTTCGCAAAAATTCGAAAATTTAAGCCCTAGGTGCGCATTCTCGGTATGCAAGCTACCTTCGTGCAAAATTTCAGGTTTCAAGATTGAGAATTATTTTTTTTTGTATCGCGAAGGGCACACACACACATTTCGTTTTAGTAATATAGATGACAGATGATAGAAGATAACAGTGCAATTCCAACTATACGGATTAACAGGGACCAGGGTCGGTCCGGATATTCAAAAATCCAGATAATTGGTTTATAGTCTATCGTACGAACGGTCACTATAAAATATTCACCGATGCTGTAGCACATACGGTCATTCACAAACATAATTTCCAAATTGCAAGTCAAGATTAGAACACTTTATTTACAACTAAAAATTAATATTTACACGCGAGATCTTTCGGGGCTGAACATAGCACCCATCATCAGGCTCAAGCGCCACGAAACACAGGAGCAGACATTATATACTGTCAAACACGACCCACAATTCACTCGGTTTTCTCAATCACCGGTGATGCCATCAACAAATCGTTAAAGTCCAAAAAATCAAGTCTTAATTTCTTATCAGATATATTCCTCTTCTTCAGAGTTGTGTACAAAGGGGGCAACTATCCTTCTCCACTGTTTTTGGAACAAATGTCGGGAGTTCAATGTTACAGCATGTTTCCCCATATGCAATAATGAAGAGGCTTTCCGTAAGGAAGACATTACGTTTATTAACACTTGAGTTAAGTACCCTAACATTTGTCCAATCTGGGGAGTAACCTCCCTGGTTAACAGCTTGAGTGAAAGCTGTGGAAACCGTTCCAGAACGAAGAGCGTATTTATGTTCAACCATTCTGACATTTACGGTTCTTAGGGTAGAACCTATATAGTATTTATCTGCATTGTCTGAGTCTTCATGAATTAATGGTATGCAATAGACTCCTGGTTTGTTGAGAGCTGGGACTCTATCTCTGTCATTTCTTATCAAGGAAAAGAGGTTTCTTGTAGACACTCCAAACTTTAGATTGTGTTTGTGACAGGCTTTTCTTAAGATAGACACAAGAGGTGGAATGAAATCAACTTTGCCTATGTACTTAGTAGGTTTTCTCTCAGTGGACAAAGTCGTGAATCTCAGTCTTTGAAATTGTTTTAAAAGTCCTTGAAAGAAGTTGACAGAGAACCCAAACAATAAGGACAAGTTTTGAACTCTAGAAAGTTCATCACGTCGAGTTCTACTTGTCGAGGAATGGGTGAAGGCACGTCTTATTAGGAAACGTAGAGCTGAAGCTTTATGGTCGGGAGGGTGAGAAGAAGTGAATGGGATCATGCAAGGTATGAACGTTGGTTTACGGAAAACACAATGCTTGATTTTATTGGAATTCAAATCTCGAGACAATAAAATGTCTAGGAAAGGCAATTTTCCCTCTTTTTCAAGATCTTTTGTAAACTTTATAGTTGGAAACTGGATAGAAAGACAATCTATAAATTCGTCCAGTAAAGGTAAAGAATGTGGCCAAAAAACCAACATGTCATCTACGTACCTAATCAACAGTGACGGTTGATAAGGGAAGTCCAACATGACCTTATTTTCTAGATACTGCACGAGAATCTCAGCTAAAACGGGGGAGAGGGGGAACCCATTAGTGCCCCTTCCTTTTGATGATAGAACTTGCCATCAAATCTAAAGTAAGTTCTCTTTGCTACAAGTTTGATAGCAGAAACTTGTAGCAAAGAGAACTTTCACATCTTCCACCTCACATTCAGATGAACCAGGAATTTGGATGTCAATATTCGCTAGTTCATGAATACTTGTAATTTCTGATTCTACATCACTTTCACTTTCTATGTCACTCATGAATTTTTGTCAAGCTCTCTTAAATTTTATTGGTTTTAGTTGATCACAAGCAGGCGCGCGAATTAAGAGTTTTCATAAAACAAAATTGTAGAGATAAATCTGTAAAACTCTAGTTCAGATGAGGCGGCGAATAATCCAAACAGTCAGCTTTATCGGTACGAAAAGTTTCGTCATGTACAATGATAAATGTATTTCAGCTTCCCCCATGGAGGGGAGGAAGGGCAATTGTGACATATATATATATATATATATATATATATATATTCAGTATATATATATATATATATATATATATATATATATATATATATATATATATATATATATATTCTATAAAGAAGATACCTAAGCAAAAAAATACATATATAATTTTGACTCACACCTAGTACAACATAGAAAAGGTTATGTATCTACCTGTGTGAGTAAAAGGAGAAAAAATAAAATAAAACAACTGAATGTAGAAGGTGTCGAGAATACTGAGCCTTGGCTTTATCAAGGACCAGCAAAAACTCTGCATTTTCTCACTTCCACAAAGACCTAGTTGGAAATGGGTTTCTGCAAGGCCATAGATGCAAGTAACATTCCCACCTAAAATAGTTTAAAAAATATATATATGTCATGTCCTCCGTAGAGTTGCATGACCTAGCACTAGTTAACGACTTCGCTTGCATCCATTAACCTTCCTGGCCAGACCCATGCTCTTCATCTGTTACTATTAAACAGAGAGAAGAAGATTAAAGAGAACTCAAGCTGTGAGAGTGACATAATAATTAGAAATGATTTTCAGCCATAACGAAATGCCAAGTTCGTTTGAGAGAGAATTTAAACCTGAAAATCAATGCAAAAGAAATCCAAATTTTTACATTGCAATTAAAAAAGGAAATATTAATTTTTAACGAACAGATTTTTGAAAGAAAACTTGAGTCTAAAACCCCCTACTCTACAACTTATGACAGCACGAAAACGAGAATAAGTTAAAGATAATAATTAACTAAAGAAAACTTTGTGAAAGTTATATACCTTAAACAGTTAGTTGCAATATGTACAAAGTATTTCAGCAGTGCTTTAAGTGCATAATTAATTAGTTATTAAGAACTTAACTACTTTGAAAAAACAGCGCATAGAAAAGGAACAAGCTTAGCCATCTTCTGTTCCTAGGTACCCCAAAAGACGCTCAAAGTTACAAAGAAAAGAAAGAGTTAAAACCCGCAAAAATGTTAACAGACAAACCAATGCCTAAAAGCTGAAAAGCTAAAAAACAACAGAGAAAAAGTACATGAAGTACAAACATTGAACTTATAAAACCTAGAACCCAAAAACAAGGAAGAGAGCTTACCTCTTGTGTGACAAAAACTTTTCTCCTCACAAGAGAAGAACATGGCTGACCTCTTCCGCCACTCCCTAGTCGCTGGGGGCAGTGAGGGTGGGGCTGATGGCCTCCTCATACAGCAAGAAACCAACGCGCGGAGATTTTAACCAGAGAAAAAAAAATATATAAACTTAAGACTGTGGATCTGTATGATCAGAAAGAGCAGAATTAACTCTCCAGAATACATGAGAAATATTATAAAATACACGAGCAGTGTATTTAATAACATTAAAATTAATAAGATTCTGATTAATCTATAGAAGCTCACTAAGGTGATTTAATACATGCAAAGATTATTAAATACACTGCTCGTGTATTTTATAATATTTCTCATGTATTCTGGAGAGTTAATTCTGCTCTTTCTGATCATACAGATCCACAATCTTAAGTTTATATATTTTTTCTCTGGTTAAAATCTCCGCGCGTTGGTTTCTTGCTGTATGAGGAGGCCATCAGCCCCACCCTCACTGCCCCCCAGCGACTAGGGAGTGGCGGAAGAGGTCAGCCATGTTCTTCTCTTGTGAGGAGAAAAGTTTTTGTCACACAAGAGGTAAGCTCTCTTCCTTGTTTTTGGGTTCTAGGTTTTATAAGTTCAATGTTTGTACTTCATGTACTTTTTCTCTGTTGTTTTTTAGCTTTTCAGCTTTTAGGCATTGGTTTGTCTGTTAACATTTTTGCGGGTTTTAACTCTTTCTTTTCTTTGTAACTTTGAGCGTCTTTTGGGGTACCTAGGAACAGAAGATGGCTAAGCTTGTTCCTTTTCTATGCGCTGTTTTTTCAAAGTAGTTAAGTTCTTAATAACTAATTAATTATGCACTTAAAGCACTGCTGAAATACTTTGTACATATTGCAACTAACTGTTTAAGGTATATAACTTTCACAAAGTTTTCTTTAGTTAATTATTATCTTTAACTTATTCTCGTTTTCATGCTGTCATAAGTTGTAGAGTAGGGGGTTTTAGACTCAAGTTTTCTTTCAAAAATCTGTTCGTTAAAAATTAATATTTCCTTTTTTAATTGCAATGTAAAAATTTGGATTTCTTTTGCATTGATTTTCAGGTTTAAATTCTCTCTCAAACGAACTTGGCATTTCGTTATGGCTGAAAATCATTTCTAATTATTATGTCACTCTCACAGCTTGAGTTCTCTTTAATCTTCTTCTCTCTGTTTAATAGTAACAGATGAAGAGCATGGGTCGGGCCAGGAAGGTTAATGGATGCAAGCGAAGTTGTTAACTAGTGCTAGGTCATGCAACTCTACGGAGGACATGACATATATATATTTTTTAAACTATTTTAGGTGGGAATGTTACTTGCATCTATGGCCTTGCAGAAACCCATTTCCAACTAGGTCTTTGTGGAAGTGAGAAAATGCAGAGTTTTTGCTGGTCCTTGATAAAGCCAAGGCTCAGTATTCTCGACACCTTCTACATTCAGTTGTTTTATTTAATTTTTTATCTTTTCTCCTTTTACTCACACAGGTAGATACATAACCTTTTCTATGTTGTACTAGGTGTGAGTCAAAATTATATATGTATTTTTTTGCTTAGGTATCTTCTTTATAGAATGTGAATTCTGAATTTTCAAAACTGCTGCGTTGCGCGTTTTGATCTTCAGGTTATTTTGCAACCTTCGTTTTAAATTCTAAAGTTTTTCCTTAGTCTTCAGTTTTGCTCTTATATATATATATATATATATATATATATATATATATATATATATAAAATTGAACCTCACGGGCGTTTCTTTAACTATTCTAACCAAAAAATCTCTCATATGGGTACACACATATACAAATAAGGTGTATAAAACTAAACGCAGAATTCGGAATAACTGGATTTCGTATTAAATAAAAATATTTCTTTTCTATGAACTAAAAACTGAAGCTTCAAGAAAGCATACAAACATACGTAGTTTCAGCTAAAATGAACTTTTGTAGCTTTTTTGTTGTTTATGTGTCCCTAACTTCTTAACAATGTCCGAATTGTCTAACTATCTAGCAATTGTGTTTTCAATACTGATGATACTTATATTTGAAAGTCGTTCCTGTTTCATATTTTATCAAAAGTAACTTTTAATGATTTTAAGTTTGGAAAACGATCTTTCCCCGTAAGCCACTGTTACAGACAGTAAAAATTTGAAAAGAGGGTTTGCACACCCTATTACCGCTATCAATTTTATGGAATGGAAAAGGGGGCATTGTAATTTTAAAGACGATTTTGGATTTCAAGCATAGCAGTAAGAAAAGGGAAGATGTTTATATTTAGGGAGTGTACGAATCTACAAAATCCACAACATTTTTCGTTTAACTTAATATGGAACACTTATCCCCCCCACCCCTTTCCAACCGTATTGTGCTGCAGGCATCATGAAAATATTCTTAAAGCTACTGAATTGTTTGGAAAGCATATTAATGAGTCATTTGAAAATACATATTTTAGAGCATTTTATGGGTTCATGTGATGCTTAACTTAATAAGTCCAACGAATTTCAATTTAGTCACACAAATCTGGCGCAATTATATCATATTCTTTTTTGTGCAATACCTGACAATTTTATTTGTAAGTCCATACAATGCTTTATTTTTATATCTCTGCTTAGTGTCAATAAAGAAAAAAGATCATTTGAAAATTGAAAAGTCTCGTTATGCGTGTTCAGGTGTTCGAACCGTTGCTTCAAAAAATAGAAAAGTTCTTTTTTTTTTTTTTCCATTTATTTTTAACAGATATTTCATCCGTATTTTGATACCAAAAATTTCCTTATTTTTTTTTACGTGGACCAACCAATTCAACAGTTGGAAATTCTGTTCCGCAATTTATTTCTTCGGCAATTGTTTTATCTTCAACTAACATGCCTTTATAACTCCAACGTGTTCTACATTCTTTTAAATAGCCATTTACTTGTTTTAACATTTAAATTATGGTTGACATAACTACAACAGATTTTAGCATTGATTTGCTTCTAACATTAATTTTTGAAGAAAGAGTGCAACCAAATCTTTCTGGAACAAATAAACTTGAATGTTTTTCGTTTTTATTCTTTTTTCTAAGAAAGATTGATTAAATTTCGTGTATCACTGTCTCCAAAAGATTCGTTAATGCGCTAATATAATGTATCGTGAATTACATCCAAATTGTACCCCAGTTCTCGTTACCCTCATTACATCGATTCCATTTTGTCACCTTGTTTCACAGCACCGTTTTACGGTCAACGCTGGAAGCTCTTTAAAATTTGCCAAAGCAATTCAGAAAAGAAATCATATATTTCTTGAAAAATGCTGAAAATGTTCACAGTTTCTAGGGAACTTTTTTTTGTCGTTATTTACGACCAGGTATAAAGTATGAGCCATTCTAAGGACATAAAATACAAAAGGGTTTTAGGACGAAAAATTATGTTTTTTGAAGTCCATTGTGTTTTTCTTCATATTAGCCGCATTGTCATAGATATCATGAATGCTGAAATATTCAATTAAAAAACAAATTAGAAAAAAAATTGCTAGTCCTTTGCCCGCAGTATCCGTTACTGAACAAAACCATAAAAATTATTCTCTGATTTCAAGTCGTTTTCTATTGAATTATGCACTGAGCGGCCACTTTATTATGACCACCTGACACTTTTAAGCAAATGAGCTATGGCTGCACGTTGTTGCCGCCAGAGGGTGAGGCTAGTATAAAAAGGGAAACCTTAGTGCTTGCGACAGTAGTAGAGCTGATTTTTTAGTGACGAGATGGGTAAAAAATGCTATTTGACGGACTTTCAACGTGGGATGATTGTAGGAGCTTGGAGCCATGGAGCGAGTATCACCGAAACCGCCGCATTCGTGAAATGTTCCAGAGCAGCTGTTGTTAAATTGTTTAAAGACTGGACTGTCAGCCAAAAAACTTGGTTCTACGTGAAACGTGTGGTTATTGTCGACTAGTGACTGCTCGGGCGGAACGGAGAGTGTCCATACTGGTAACAGACAACAGAAAAGCAACAGTGCAGCAAATTACAGACCATCTTAATCAAGGATCCCCTCAAAAATTCTCTGAACGCACTGTTCGCCAGGCCGAAGGCCTGTTCGAACACCTTTGCTGTCTGCAGTTAACAAGAGAAAACGCCTCCAGTTCACACAGGAGCACAAGGATTCGACAGTCGATAATTGGAAACAAATTATGTGGTCCGATGAATCACGTTTTCAGTTGCTCCATGCCGATAGCCGAGTAAGAATTTGGCGGAAACAGCACGAAAGCATGGACCCCAAATGCATTGCTACAACTCTTCAAGCTGGTGGAGATAACGTTATGGTTTGGGGAATGTTTTCCTGGTATGCTTTGGGCCCTTTAATTGGTATTGATCAACGTCTGACTGGCACATCATATCTAAACATCGTTGCGGACCAAGTGCTTCCTGTCATGTGGATGGTTTGTCTTCGTATAAGAACCCCAAATCATATGGGCTAGGAGCGCCCTTATGTGCTCTCGCACGACGTCCCCTCCCCCATACACGAACTTTGTTGCAACACATCTTCACACTGTTCACTACGCCCGAAATAAACACCTGGACATGGTTCACTGATGTTTACACACGCTCCCACCACGGCCCAACATGCAACACCAGACAAACCCCCGAGTCATACAGATCCTCCGAAAAACTCGAAAGGGCTCGCGCACAAATAGGCGGCGAGGTCACCTAGAACGGCGGGTGCAACCCGATAGTACACCCCGAACGTCCATGTAGGCGGACAAAAGCCCCCTTCAGAGGTGACCAGGGGACAGCGACCCGGACGGGAGACTGTCAGAGAGGACACCGGGCCGACAGGTGCACCAAGGCACTCACATAACCCATGGAAGGTGCCTCCCCGGCCCACATCCACACGGAACAGGCACACCACAAGCAGCAAATACACAACACCTTCTCTTCAGATACCATCCATTCCCACCACACCATAAGAGAAAGAGCAGAGACAGAACCAAAACACTCACTCCCTCCGACTCACACAGCCTCCTGCCATCTCGGTCAGCGGCCAGCACCGCCAACCTCGACCGGAGAGAAGACAGATTAAACTACCAATGAAAGGGTCGGAGGCTAACCTCCCCACCCTCCATCAAACACAAGTCTCAAAAACATAACACTAGAAAAAGCCCAACACTCCCAGAGAGATCCCTCGGGCTTCAAGTGTCGAAACTAAGGGGTTAAGTTACCCCAATGAAAGGTGTAGTTGTTGAGTTTACTTTGCTTAGGTGTCCCCCACAATCTGCAGATCTCAAACCCATTGAGAATTTGTGGGATGAAGTTGAACGAGTCATCAGACAGCTGGATCCACAACCCTGCAATCTCCCACTCCTGGAAACTGCTATTCATCAAGGATGGTCTCAGATTCCACAAACCCCCTATCAACATCTCGTGGAGTCCATGCCACGTATAATAGACGCAGTATTAAAGGCAAAAGGTGGCCCAACGAAGTATTGAGGGAGTGGTCATAATAAAGTGGCCACTCAGTGTATAATGGAGTAGTTTTACTAAAAAAATAAACGTGCCACCTAACATTACGATTTTGTTTGTTTGTTTGTTTGATTGGAGGTTTAACGATCACCGTGAGCAACTCAGTGGGCTATAAGCAATCGCCCGTCCCTAATCTAGGGTCACTGGTTCCAGGAAAGGGAGAGAGCCAGCGCCGGAAGACAAACGCAACACCAATGCTTCACTGGGATTCGAACCCGGACTCCCTACGGACGAATGATCAAAGGCCATCGCTTAGACGAGTGGTCGACAACCCGGTCCCTACCGCCCATTAGTGGGCGATTAAAGCTTTAATGTTGGGCGGTGGCGGTTTTTGTCCATTGTTACCAATTTTGTTCTTCCGCCATATATCGAATACATTGCTAACAACTTCGCAAGTTTGACTTTTTTAAATATGCTTTTAATTCTGAATACCATATCTAAACTTTGAATATAGATAATAATTAAAACAAGGTAATCCGTAAATACAGTGTTGAGGATAACACAAAACACCTTTTATTAATCATGTAGATCACGCACAAAATAATATCAGAAGTAATTATATACGAAAAATCCCTTTCTCTTCTTGTAGGGAATGTTATCTGCAGAGCTAAAACAACACAACATTAAAGGTAGACGACACAAACATCTGTGTGAAAGCACTTAAAAGTAACACATAATAATTCCTGTGCGATTTTTGTCGCTACAGAAGAGCAACAACATAAAAGTGTTTTCCCTTTGACAACGTAGTACACGTGTAAATAAAATGGCTCGATATATCTTCAAAAATATTTCTCCTGAAATAGTTTGACTTGTGGAACAATGTAGGTGTCGGACCACTCCAGAAACATGTTACAGTTCATCCACCCTTGCTGTTTATTCATGTATACCACGGTAAGGTTTTTAAAATCCTTGAAAGCCCTGTGTTTCTTTGATTTCCTAATCATAAGCAGTGGAAGCTTGTGAGTTCCTGTTGAATTTGCACAATTCAACACAGTGACCCGATCTTTGCCCATTTTATGACCAGGTGCCGTAAGTTCCTTCTTTGAGGCCAAAGTTTTTTAGGCAGAACTTTCCAGTAAAGGTCAGTTTCATCCGCATTGTAGATAAAATCTTTGTCGAATTGTCTTGACTCGGCGCACGCACCCGGCTGGGCGGCCTAACACAAGTCCGAACTGGTGTTCGAAAATGATTCAGAATAACGAAGAACTAATACTGCATGAAAATGGCACTTACCCTACCAAATGCCAACGGGAAAATCTCGTTCACGGAAATCTTTAGTAAAAGGCGAAAGATTTGAACGCGTATTGAACGGAAGCTTTTCCATTATTTTAAGATTCTGATAGTCGTTTTTAGCCATTGGGTTACGTACGTGACAAGTTTGGTTTTCGAAATTTGAATTTTTTTTTTAGAAATGCTGTGTTGTTGCGCTTACAGACAGATGTCACAACAATTCCACCTCTTGGAATGGCTTTTAATATGTAGGTAACGGAGAAACATTTAATATGAAATATTTTAATTTCCGAAGAGCACGTAGTAGTCAGGCGCGTATATGAAGCCAATTTAGATAAGACCAGCTTAATTTCCCATTTTCCCATTTTGATTGACAGAATGGCATTGAACAGTATGACATTTTGTTGTGCTAACAGAGGGAAAAATTCTAATAGAGACTCGGGAAAGTCATCTTTCAGAGCATATGCTTATGCACACAGGTGAAAAGACTTACCAAAGTGATGTATCTTCCAAGCAATTTGCTCGAAAAAGTGATCCTTCGAAGCATTTACACAGGGGAAAATTCTCACCAATGTGATTGATGTATGCTCCAAACGATTTGCTTGGAACAGTCTTCTTTCACAGCATATACTTATGAACACAGGTGAAAAGACTTACCAATGTGTTGTATGTTAAAAGCAATTTCCTCAGAAAAGTCATCTTTCAAGGCATATGCTTGTTCACAGGGGAAAAGGCACTTTCCCATTTAGAATGTATAATCAAGGTGTATTAAAAAGCTAGTGAGTATGTAACTGAACCCTGCATGAACTTTTTTTTTATTTAGTAGTGTTGAAATGTAAGGATTTTGTATTGCTTTTCCAAATACTGTAGAAATGTAAGGATTTTGTATTGCTTCTGAAATTGTGCCCTTCCTTGGTAAAAGTTATATTTTCATCAAAATATATCTAATATAAAGTAATATTAGGGTATTACTGTTTAACATTAATTTGTGTACACTATCATATTCTCTTCATTTTTTTTATTGGAGGTTTAACGACCACCGTGAGCAACTCAGTGTGCTATAAGCAGTCTCCCGTCCCTAATTTAGGGCCACTTGTTCCAGGGAAGGAAGGGAGACACAACATCCATGCCTTACCGGGACAGAGTTGGAAACGGGTCAAAAATTTTGGATCCGGACCCGTACCTGATCCGGAAAAATCTGCTTTGAACTATAAATTCGAAACACAATTTGTACTTATATACATATAAACGTAATATATATATATATCCCAATAACTGCTTGATATTTAATAACTGAAATCCTTTTTTAATAATAGAATTTTGTTACTTGCTATATTTTAGTGCCACTGTTTCGGTTAATCCAGAAGTAATGGCTGACTATGACCGTGGCCATGGAGTATATTACAAATGGAAATCATTATTTACGATTGCACAAATGAATTTTTTTTAAATGTATTTAGATTGTACACTCTTTCCACGCTTTGATGGAGGTGCGCATACTTTCATATGGTCAGTTAGATTTTTGGTTCCATAATCTTTTATTACATCGACGATATCTTTCTTCGTAATTATACACTTTCCACATTTTGAACAACAAGCAAGACACAGAATTATTCACGGGTTCCTTAATGAGACGAAACAATTTCCAGCATTCACTCTTCCCCTTGTGGTTTTCAACAAGCACGTATTTGTTGGCCACGACGCCTTTCTCAACCTCCTTAAGGTTAAATCCATCCATATTAACAAATAAGAAGTTAATTTCGACATGACATATCATGGGAACGGGATGTTAGCACATGAATCGAAAACCTCTGAATGCTCAATGTAAAAGATGCGATGTGAAAAGTAACTCTTAGTCATACAGTGAACTTCGCACGGAGAGAGTGAATCAGCTGAGAAGCATGCGAATGGCGTTTGCCTATACCTTTCACTGGACAATCGCACTGTAAAAGAACGCAAAGGAAGTATCTTTTTACGATATGGTGTGTCTGACGTCGGTCGGTGGAAATCTTTTTTGCTTTATGAAAGAGACGACGATATTTTTGCATGGCAAATCATTCACTCCGTGGACAACAGTATCGACTACAGAATTCCACCACGCGCATTTTTCTTTCGAACATATTTTTCTATTTTTTAAAATAAAATGGGAATAAAACCGGGTCAGGAACACATTGACCCGACCCGTTGGACCCGTTTCCATCTCTCCACCGGGATTCGAACCCGGATCCAGCTCGGACGAATGATCATAAGCCAGCACTTAAACCACTGCGCCATCGGGGCGGCATGTTTATTTTAACAGAGCAGATCTTTGTAAAACGTCACTAAACTTAGATTATGATACACACAACTTTAAAAACTATGATATTACACGGCGGTTTTACCTACAGAATGAGAAAACTCTTTTACCTACGCTAATCCCCCAAAAGCCAGACGAAATGTTTTATATATTCTAAATACAATATCCGGAACGCCCTAAACATTGAAAAATCAACTAAAAATATCTTTTAAAACAGTATATCAACGATTAATATGATAAAGAACAGCAAATTGCCAACTTCATGCCTCGCACAACGCCAGTCTTAAACATGGCTGTCTTCACTTCGATTGTATTGAGCAACGAGAGAGTGCTTTCTCCCTCTCCTTGCATCACATTATTTTTATGCACCTTAAATTCCTGCTGTGGCGATTGGAAATCTAGAGGTTGACGACCATTGGGCTAATACAAAAAACAGGTAAGATTTTGAACACCTGTCGTTACAAACAGCCGTAAGACAGGGAAAAAAAAGTGTACTTCAAAACTTTTCATTATTAATATATTATTCTATTTTTTCAAAGTATATAACGTCTTCTGTTCAACATTGATAACGCTTCTTTGAAGCAGACCACGTAATTATTTCTGTGATGTGTGAGCAGTGGTAATGAATTAAATAGATGCTGACCTTCTACAACTCACCCCTCATCCGCGTGAGTATCTTTTTTTACCTCGGTCTTCCACGGCTGGCAGTGGTCTGGATAAAAGTTTCTTTCTCTAATTTGAGTCTGCCTTTCCTTCCTATCCAGTGTGCTAGTCTGAAGTCATTGGCTTCCTATTCGTAAGTACAGCTTCAGACACTCCTTTTCCAGTATCCTCCATTTTCATTAACCCAGAATCGTACGGACAGGCAGTCCTGGTAGTGTCAAGGGTTGGAACCTGCAGTGAGGTCCCAGATAGAGATCTTCCCGACAAAGTTCTCTTTACATTAAGAACTAATTTTGAAAAAGAGCCTTGTCAGTATTTCTCTTAATCATGTTATATAAAGATGCCATCATCATCATTGTCAACCATTATCAATCCACTGCTGGACGAAGGTCTCCCCAAGTTTCCTCCACAACGGTCTGTCTTGTGCCAGTCTCCTCCATGTCACCCCTGCATACTTTCGAATTTCATCCACCCATCTCCCATGTGGTCTTCTTCTGGGTCTTTTCCTGTCCCTTGGAATCCAATCTAAAATTTCGGCTGTCCATCGATGATCTGTCCTTCTGGCAGTATGCCCAGCCCATTGCCATTTCAGGGATTTAACTCTGATCATGATGTCTTCCACTCTTGTCATTTTTCGGATCCACGAGTTCCTCTTCTTATCTCTCCTGGTTACACCAAGTATGCACCTCTCCATGCTACTTTGAGTTGTCTGCAGCCTTTGTATGTCTCTTTTAGTTAAGGTCCACGTCTCTGCACCATACGTAAGCACTGGAAGGATGCATTGATCAAACACTTTTCTTTTAAGACATAATGGCATATTGCTCTTGAAAATTATGCTGTTTCTTCCAAAAGCTCTCCAGGCAAGTTTTGTACGCCGATTAATTTCTTCATCAATGTGACCCTCACTTGATATCTGCTGTCCAAGATAAACGTACGTATCTGTTATCTCCAGCTTTTCTCCATCACTCGATAAATCTTCATTTCTTGTAAAAGCATTGAACATCACTTTTGTCTTCTGAAAGTTCATTTTTAATCCCACTTCTTTACTCTTGTCAGCAAGTTCCTGGATCATACTCTGCAGCTCTGATGGGCTAGTTGCAAAAATGACTACGTCATCAGCAAAACGAAGGTGGGTTAGATAATCTCCATTAATCTTTATCCCCTTGTTTTCCCAGCTCAGTGACTGAAAAACACCCTCCAATGTGGCATTAAAGAGCTTCGGAGATATGGTGTCACCTTGTCTCACTCCCTTTCCAATTTTTACGTGTGTTGTATTTTCAAACAGCCTAATCTTTGCACTTGCATTTTCATAGATGTTATTAATAATATTAATGTATGCATCTTCAATACCGCAGGTTTTCAGAGCCATTGTAACTGCTGATGGTTTCACCGAATCAAAGGCTTTTTCATAATCGATAAAAGCCATGCACAATGGAAGTTCATATTCCCTCGCTCTTTCAATTAGTTCTCTCAGCACATGGATATGATCTATTGTGCTGTAGCCACTCCTGAATCCAGCTTGTTCTCTCGGTTGAGCCATGTCCAGTGTTATATTCAAGCGGTGTGAAAGAACTTTAGTGAAGATTTTATAAACTACTGATAGGAGGCTGATAGGTCTGTAGTTTCCGAGATCCTCAATGTCACCTTTCTTATGTAGCAGGATCATTGTAGCGGTGTTCCAATCCTCAGGAATCTTTCCTTCATTAAGGCATCGAGTGAAAATTTGGGCGAGTACTGTTTCGATTTCTCCACTTGCTTCTTGTATGATGTCTACAGTAATTCCATCTTCTCCTGGAGCTTTTCCCCGCTTCATGTTCTTGATGGCATGTGCAACTTCTGCTGGAAGGACTGGAGGAACTCTGGTACTGGTATCTTTCATGATGTCTGGAGTGCATGTATCATCCCTTTCATATAATTTGGAGTAGAAATCTTTCACTCTTGTCAAAATTTCGCCTCTATTTCTTGTTACAGAACCATCTTCTTTTCTCAGTGCCATAATCTGTTTTCTTCCCTTACTGAGATGTCCCTTTGCTATCTTTAGTCTTTGGTTGTTTTCAATTGCTTTCCTCACTAGTTCGCAGTTGAATTTTCTTACGTCTTCAGTGATACTTTTTCGTACTGCCTTGCATAGCTCTATATATTCCACTTTGGAAGTCACATCTTCTTTAGTTGTCCTCATCTCTCTTCTTTTTTGCATCAACATTTTCGTTTTTCCTGATAATTTATTTACATGCAACTTGTTCTTAGACCCAGTTAATTTTGTTGCTGTTTCCATAAGAGCTTTGGTTACTTTTCTGTTAACTTCAGAGATGTCCACTTCTTCCGATGTTAGGCCTTCTAAAGCAGAGAACCTGTTCTTCAGTTCCAACTTGAAGGTATTATGGTGTTTTTTAAGGTTGGTTATGTCAATAGATTTTGTTTGTCTTATGAGCTTGCCACGTTCAAGTTTAGTGTTGAGGTGCATCTTACATCTCACCAATCTATGGTCACTACCTGTGTTGAACTTGTTTAGCACATAAAGATGTAGAAGGCCATATACCTACACCAAAATTCACCTTCATGAGGGCGTTTCTGAGTTGGTAGGAAACTATGGGGTGAAGGGAATGGATCGTAGGTAATTACATTCGCCCATTATTGGCTTGCCCTCGCACTAAAATTTTCTGCAGTTCTGAATAACTTGACCACTTCACGTCTTGCGCGTAACTGATTCCTCACTGCAGTATCGCACAGTGCTAATATCACAAATCGCAAGACGTAGCTCAGTATATATCTGACAGAAGGTCAGAAAAGGATAGCGTATCATGCGTGAAAGCAAATTCAAGAAAACTGGTAAGATGTCCGCTTGCGGTCGCAAGCGGACACCTGGCCAAACAAAAGTAATGTGTAATCGAAAGGTCAGCTATCATTTATTATATTTCCAAATTATACTCCAAATAAACGCATTGTGAACAACTAACCTTCCTCTCTTTTCTCTCATATTATTATCATTAGTTATGAATTATTTGTCAGCAGTTGTAGTACCCATATTATAATTGTTTGTATTTTCCAAATTACTCCATATGAATGCATGGGTCGAGGGGTTCCCTTTATGTTTTATTATTGTTTTTAATACACAAAAAAAAACATATTTGTTACATAAGCAAACCACAGTGACTTAAAATTTTGGTGCAGAAGAAGCTGTCTTTCAGACGGGAACATTTTGAAGACCGTCTAAGTTTCCATATAACTCAGTCTAAACATAATAAATCGGTCCATTAAATGTACTTTCTAAATTTAATACACGATTATCACCACGTACTCCGCAGAGATGTATTTCGGAAGTTCTACGGATCGGAAAGCTTCCGATTGTGACCCTCCATGTGCAGCTACGCGATATAAATAGTTCAAAACCTTAATGCAAAAGAACGTGTGTGTACTTTCGAGTAGAACAGTAACGGACTTTTGTAAAATCAAATAATGATCTTCGTTTGCCTGGGTGACTTTTGGTACGAAAGTGTTCTGACTTTCTAAACTTGCGTGGGTTTAGAACTAGGAGGATAGGTTTAGAAGGATACGTAGCGTAGGTTTAGAAGGATACGTAGCGTTAACCAATGGTGCTTTTCTTTGGATTGGGTGGTTTTTTGTTGTATTCGATTGGACGGTACTATTCCTCAAGTTGTTATATTGACGGATCCCTACTTACGTCATTAGCTGATTCATCCCTTCCCTCGGAAGAAGGACGCCGACACAGTCGAAAATAAAATTAATCTGAAAATCATCTATCCGTGGTTTAAATCGAAAACTAACGATCCAAGCATAAACAAACAGTCCCGGAACCCCATCCGATTGATACACTTAGAATTTCAAGAGTAAGCTGTTTCGCGAGGACAACGTTTCATTCCTGAAGGGAAATCTTCGGTATTGCAGTGTTTACAGTTGGAGTTAGAATGAGTTTAACACGTGTTAATTCTGATAGCTTTTATTTCTAGTTTCTTGATAGACGGAATCCGTTGTTATCTGCTAGAGAAAAATAGGCGAACGTTGCTTAAGCTTTTTGAAATAAAATTGGGTTATATGTTCCTGTTTCTACGAGTGAATTTGGGGGTTTGGGCCCCATCTCTGGTCTCATTCTGCGAAACATCACATAACCACGCATTCTTATCGCCAAGAAGGATTTCTTATTTTGTTTTTCATTGGATTTTTTAAATTTTATTTTTAAGGCGAGCAACCAAGTGACAGCAGCAAAACAATGTTTTTTATTTTCCATTTTCATGGCCATTCACGCTAGGATATCTTTTGTAATTGTGCATTTATTTTTTTAGTCTGCATTGTACATGTGCCTTCGGAACTGAGAACTCTGAAGATAATCTGAAGTACAGTCCTGAAAAAAAAGAAAAAAAAACACGAGCCAACCCCCTTAAATTTCGAACCGTTTGTCTCATGAAAACAAGTAAGGTACCGTTGGAAAGCACTTGAAGGGAACTATTACGTGATGTGAAGAAACATGCTAATTAGCCATCTATCTTCGAATTTTTCCATATAAGAGGCGGTGTTCTACGCACATTCTATTCAGCACGTAATAAAACCCTTTAATTCCAAATATCATACGAATCGACCAATAAATACGTGTACAGTGAGCTACGGAAAAAAGATGCCGCTAATGTTAAACTGCAAAAGTTGTTTTTGACTTGTATAATTTAATTGAGAACGGATACCGTGATTCGGTGTTGCAACAGTAAAACACAAAGAGGCCCAGATAATATGAGCCCCTATACAAGATCAGAACGGGTATATTAAGGGAATTATAAATTATGAAATATGATCGTGAAAAAAAGAATTATGACCATATCTGGTTTTTAGTCCATTGAATGCGAAATATCATTAAATGCAACAGTAAAACACAAAGAGGCCCAGATAATATGAGCCCCTATACAAGATCAGAACGGGTATAATTAAGGGAATTATAAATTATGAAATATGATCGTGAAAAAAAGAATTATGACCATATCTGGTTTTTAGTCCATTGAATGCGAAATATCATTAAATGCTTAAATTCAAATTTTCAGCGCTGTAGCATTAAACCTTCCTGAGATATAAGCGAAAACTCAAGCATACGTCGATTAAGGGGCCGTGCATAAAAAAACATATTTTCCTCTACTTACTGTAAAACGGTTTAACCCGCAGTACTAAGAAATGCTTAGGAGAAAGTGTTTCTACGTGAAGTTGGTTAAAGGAAGCAGTAATGATGTTATACCCTTAAATTCAGAATTGCAACTTTTAATGATGAACATCATAAGTTAATAGTTTTGCACATAAATAACTTAACTTATGACATAGTTCGTGCAAATACATATTTAATTTTTTCCTATTGCTCACATAGCTGACTCTTGTATATTGTTTAATTCAAAAACGCAAAAAAAAAAAAAAAAACAGTACGTTTCACAAAACGAAAGCTTCGTATGTGTCTTCTGTGTATTTTTTACATAAATAGCTTCAAAGCTTCGTTATATTATGAAACTGCGGTCACGAAAATGAAAATTCCAAATTGTTCCCTGCGGAAGTGAACCCGTGTGCCTGGTTTTTTTCGTATTGCAGATTTTATGTTATCTCCATTCCGTCTCGAATTACGGTATAATACGAATGTAATTGAACATCTATTCGATTCATTGGTATATTCCACTGTAGTTATACTGCTTAAACTGTCTGTAATATATTTAGCTGCAATACAGAAGCCGAATGAATCTACGTGTGTAGTCTGGATCTGCACGCAAATTTCCTCTTCGGCATTCGTCGTTTTCGACTACCGGGTAAGAAAATAACCGTAACCAGTTGGATTTGGAGCATTAAGCTTACTTAGTGTATTTTAATACGGATCTAATTGCATTTTTCTTTTCTTTTTGTTTTCTTTTTCATTTCTTCTACAAATATAAATAAAATAATAACTGGTTATACTCCGCGATAAGAAAAAGTAGTTTTATTCTGAGAATTTCGTAGTTTAAAAAAAAGGGGAAAAGAAAGTTCCCAAATCTTCTTTCTTCAGCATGCTCATGAAATAAGAAACATACATACACTGTTACCAACTTTATTGGAACTCTCAATTTTTAGACTTAAATGAGAAAAGAAACCTTTTAGGTTTGCAAGGGAAATCTTAAAATCAAATTTCATACGACAGAATTCTTGTCTGGTGTTCGAATCTCGGACCTGCCGGCCATCTAGTCTGCGATTTTTCTGGGGTTTTGCACAGCCTCCCTGAGCTTGGGGACGCCAATGCGTAGATAGCTCCCTGTCAAGTCGGTCCCGGATGCATTTTGTTTGTTTCTCCTCATGCTGACAGTAGCAGAAAAATATATTTCCAAAGCCGTCTGGTCAACGTGGGAAATTTGGCAATTACCCTCCCGAATAAAAAATTGAGAGATACCTATAGCCAGAATTGCCTATAAAAAGGGTTAACAGACAGGCAAACAGACGATAGTATTCTAAATGAAAAATTCCAAATCGCTTTTATGAACGACAAAGTAGAACTAAAATACCTGACGTAACGCTTTCTTATTTCAAAAAACTTGATTGTGTGACGTTAATCGTGTGACGTAATGCATCTCTGACGTCATGTCAGAATGATTTAGATGAAATGGTGTCACACCAGCAGCTGTTGAAAATCGGTTCTACAAGGGCGGAGCACCAGTTCTTCACAGGAAGACCTTGTCGTGACCGCCCTACCTAGTGGACTGGTGCTATGTAACGCGACGGTGATATTCCGAACTTAGATGCTTACGAAACTCTAACAGTTGAAACTATGTTCTTTCCAACTATTTGAAACAGGAGCCTGCCCAAGAGTTTCCTCTTGCAACAAGAAGTATACAATTTATTTAGAAATCACCTTTTAGAACACTCTAGATATACTTAGTAAGACGTTCATGACAAAGGTATTTCATATTAAAAAAATTGTAAGAATTAGACTAAACAAGATAACTTTTTAAATAATGAAAACATGAAATTAAATTATGAAAAAATGAACATAAATTTACATTATGAACAGATAACTTTTTAAATTATGAAAAAATGGGAAAGTACTGAAATACAAAAAGGTGAAGGTGAAAAAATATAAATGGATTCAATTTTTTTATGATGTTCCGTAATGATTAAATAATTCACTTACTACATTGTCTTCGTGGCACACCACAAGCAGCAAATACACAACACCCTCCATGTCTTCGTATAAGACCCCCAAATCTTGGGGGCTGGGAGAGGGGAGCGCCCTAATGTGCTCTCGTACGACGTCCCCTTCCCCATACACGAACTTTGTTGCAATACATCTTCACACTGTTCACTACGCCCAAAATAAATACCTAGACATGGTTCACTGATGTTTACACACACTCCCACCACGGACCAACAAGCAACACCAGACAAACCCCCGAGTCATACAGATCCTCCGAAAAACTCGAAAGGGACTCGCACACAAATAGGCGGCGAGGTCACCTAGAACGGCGGGTGCAACCCGATAGTACACCCGGAACATCCATGTAGGCGGACAAAAGCCCCCTTCAGAGGTGACCAGGTGACAGCGACCCGGACGGGAGACTGTCAGAGAGGACACCGGGCCGACAGGTGCCTCCCCGGCCTACTTCCACACGGAACCGGCACACCACAAACATCAAATACACAACACCCTCCCTTCAGATACCATCCATTCATACCACATCATAAGAGAAAGAGCAGAGACAGAACCAAAACACTCACTCCCCGCGACTCACACAGGCTCCTGCCATCTCGGTCAGCGGCCAGCGCCGCCAACCTCGACCGGAGAGAAGACAGATTAAACCACCGATGAAAGGGTCGGAGGCAAGTCACAAAAACATAACACTAGAAAAAGCCCAACACTCCCCGAGAGATCCCTCGGGCTTCAAGGGCCAAAACTAAGGGGGTTATAACATAATAATAATTGCTAGTAAAAGGTTGCAATCTTGGGAATATAGACAAACTCGAATTTGTATATATAATTTTATTTTTCCAATAAAATACCTAAAAAAAGTCGAACATGATATTGATATATGTTTAGTTAGACACATTTATAATTTTCAGTTTTATTTAACTTTCACATTAACAAATACGTTTTTCTTTCAATCACTAATATTTACCCTTGCTGTAAAGTTTCAACACACACTATCTAGAGCAGTTAAGTTAAACAAAATTTTCTTCTGAATATGTTAGATGCAAAAAGTGGTTATCTTTAGTTAAGAAACCTTTTTGCACCGTCAGTTCAGTAGTTCGAAGTGTTCTCATTTTTGTCCCAACAGTGTGCCATAAATATTAACATTACCTTAGGGAATTGAAATTTAAAAGTAATAAAACTTAGTTTTAACACCCTGTTGGTGGAAAAAAAGTGTCAATCCAATTGCTATAAATAAACAAAGACATCGCTCTTTCCACGTTTTAGCAACCCCCAGCAACCGAAAAATTGTTATTTGGCCACTGCTCGGGAAACGAATCCCAGATCTCTTGATATCCAGCCGAGAGATTTGGGATTCGTGGCCAAATAACAATTTTTCGGTTGCTGTGTGCTGAAAAAACGTGTAAGGAACGATGTCTTTGCTTATTCACTGATTAGCAAAGACATCGTTCTTTAAACTATATTATTTACACGTATATCTGTCTTTACACGCATATTGATATTTCAAGGATTTTCACCAATTACTATAGATTTTTCATGTATGCTCTTCGAAAAATGAAACATTTACAGTTAGAAAACTATTCCGTGCCAAAACGTTCCTTTTCACTGTTAAAAAAGGATTTTTGATTTGATTAAGCGAACTTTAAGATCAGTTCCATATACTAAAAACAGTTCATGGTTTTCACTTTCTTTATTTCGAAGGAATAAAAAAAATTGTGCACCAAAATAATGTATATAAACCAGAGTTTTTAGCATATCTTAAGGAATGAATCAGTTTGGAATTTTGCAATTCTAGTGTATAGAAAAATGTACAGCCGTAGAATTAACAAAACCACAATTAAGTTTATTAACAGTACATTACGACCTAGTTTACAGATTTGTAATCATTATATACTGCGCGATTTAATTCGGGTTCAAATATCTTCAGATAAAACACTTTATTGTGGTACATTACAAAGGTTAAAGATCGTTCTCTCAAATAGACTATATTTCGCACTAAATACAAGATCGCAAAGAAACTGTATTATAAAAGAGCTAATAAAACATACATACCCTTGAAGCTCCTGCAGTCTGGAAATCTCGAGGAATTTCACGATACCATTTGGAGCGTAGTTCTTCATTCCCGGGAAATTTAAACACTGACGCTTTAGGACCTGTGTCGTAATTCCTACGGCAATTTAGTACACAACAATGTGAAGGCATATTAGAACTAAAAAATACTTTTTTAACACCGTGAAATAAATAACAAAGAGTGGAATGATATGAATCCGTCAGCTGCAAGAACAATGAACAACCTCATGGAGCAACGCTGCAATAATCTTACAAGATCACAGACGCTAACTATGGTTACGGCCGTTCGTCAAATTTAACACGTCTTCCTGTAGTGACGTCAGACGTCGGAGAGCAGGAGGTGTTTGGGCCCTGTTTCAGGGGGCGTTGGCTGTGAGCGACAAATTGGGAAAAAGTTCATACTTTCGAACAAAGAAAATTATATTGTTTTAAATTGACACGTGGAATTATTATATGACAGGTGCAATTTTAAATTACAAGACACAGTTGTTCCCATTAATTCGTGTGTTAAGCACCATAACTATGAAAGAAAAGTGCGTTTTTGAGGTGGAAATTAGCAAATCATTTGGAATAGATCGCACGCTTTCGCACTTTGCTAAAGCCACTTCCAAAAAGAATAATGGCTGTGGAATAAATCTCGCTCCTGTGTCCTGACCTTTAACCCAATTTCAATTATATTACATAGAATTGGTTCAGTATACCTCCGGAACAACATAATGCAGTTTTGTTGCAATAGAAGCATTTTTAGTTAAGTTATGAGGATAATGGCTGTGGAATAAATCTCGCTCCTGTATCCTGCCCTTTGACCCCATTTCGATAATATGCAACAGGACAGGTTCAGTAAATCTACGAAACAATATGATAAAGTTTTGTCGGAATCAAAGCATTTTTACGTAAGTTATGACGCATAAGGGCGATGGAATGGTTCCCGCTCTTATGCCCCAACTTTTGACCCCATTTCGTCCGTTTTCTACAGATTTCGTCCTCAGATTGTCCCCTACCACATACTAAAATTTCATTGAAATCGAATCATTTTTACTCGAGTAATCGTGCGGTCAGGCAGACAGACGGACAAAGCTGGTGCATATACGCTTCTTCAGCTTACGGTTGGAAAGCGTAAAAAATCGGATTTCGTAGTTCTGCTCAATTTTCTGTTATGAGACAACGTTTCAGTGATACGCGAATGCTCAGTGCCTCGAGAAAATGTAAGGATCGGAAACCAGAAAATTCAAAACAAATTTCAGCTTGAACAGATTCAGGTTTTCCGTTATTAGAAAAATGCATACTGTTTATTCTAATATTAATTCAAGTCATTAGCACGAAAAAATGAAGCTGTTATAAAGGAAACGGCAATACTAAATGAACTCCGTCCTTAGATGACAAAAGTTACCACACAAATCACTGTCAGGGCCTTTGCTCTGTACTCTGCATTCAATTTGTCTGAGGTTCGGGTAAGACGCCAACTTTCCAGCATTATCACTGTCCTTGCAGGGAAAGAAACATTCCAGGTGTTTTTTCCCAGATGTAGGTATATGGATGGCCCCTCTAACTTTATTTGCAAATATCTTCTTCGCTATTAATCATCCGATTTGGAGGATATTTAGAATTTAAGGGTTTTTCCGTGCGCTAAATGGAATGTGCATAAAATAACATACCCCTTAAATGGAAAAATGTGGAGATAGCGAGCTTATTAACATGCTAATTAGCTTAATTAGCTTGTTTCTTCGCATCACGAGATAGTTCCCTTCGAGTGCTTTCCAACGGTACCTTACTTGTCTATCTGCGGCGAGTGGTTCCAAAGTTAAGGGGGGTGGCTCATTTTTTTTTTTTTTTTTTGAGGACTGTATACATAATATTGTTACGGTACCGGGCCGAGGTAGGCTATGCATTCACCGCTCGCCACCAAAATCTTACGACAGTGGGTCATTATCCCACCGCTGTCAACAAAAAAATGTTGCGACCTCGGCCGCTATTTCACCGCGGTCAATCAATTTAACAACCGTAGCCGAGCAATTAGTATATTTCTTCTCTGAAGTCCTTCGACGTAGTTCTTTCTGCGAAAACTTTATTATATGGGCATACATTTGAACAATTTGAACCAATCACATGCGTACACATAAATAATGTGTTCTATGACTGCGCTGACTGCCTAAACAAAAATTTAATTGGCTTAAAAAACATAACAACGGCACACATACGAATAAAATTGTGCTGTCTTCTGAACATAAGTATTATCTTCGCCCCGTAAGATAAGCGCGACTTTTCACTTCCCCCAGTAGGGGATGAATGGGGATGATGATACCACACTGCAGTGGTTGGCATTCGAACCCGAGCTTCGCTTGGCTTCGTTTCTCATTGGAATGACCACTGTCCACTCGCAGACTTCTTCCTTCCTCTGTAACTTTGCTTTCATTGGGCCAAACAGTCTCTAATTTCCATTAGGCTCCCAGCCTAGAAATTGCTGCTTTATCACGCGGATGTAGGCATTCCGCTGTCTTTATGGCAAACTGGCATTTCCAGCTGCCCCGAGTTGTCTTCGTTTCTTACCAAATGCGGGGAGGTTCGGTGCTTCATTTATCCCAATTCATATAGAAGATCCAAGGCATCCAGCCTTTCACATCAGAGAGTGTACAGACAACTGAACTTTCTTCCTTATTTTCACGCTAAGTGCGAAATCTTATTTTTCTGCACGGACCACACACACACAGAGCAGTTGTTCTCGAAAATGCCCCAAACAATCGACGAATTTACGATTATTCGCTAAACCTTTTGTCCCCCATCTTCATTCATTTACACAAGTGGCCCTCTTCGAAATGTACCTCTTTCCCTATTTAGACTGGCCGTCAGCTGCAACCTTCGATTTACGACCTAACAGAGCTATTCTGAGACCACCCAGCCAGAGGGAGAATACTTCGCTTCTTTTCTTTCCAAACCCCCAGATAAAACTTTCTCTGCTGTTCACACTTTTAAACTCCAATCAAGCCTCGAACATAATTAATACTTAATTAATTTCACACATCCACCACGCCCATTAATTCCCTAATTAATGGCGGGAAAAAAGGACTTCTGGGGTGGGCCTATCGTTTTGCTCCTAACGATTCCCGATGTAACCATTGAGTGCTACCTTTTCCCACAGGTAGAACCAACTCAATCAAACGCCATCAGCCCAATCAACCCTCATTCGCTCACATTCTGGCTCCTTCGGCTCCTCCCCAAATACCTTTTCCCATTTCGACACACGCCACCTGAATTCTTTCCAAGGTCATCTGACCTACCTCAACAACATCTTCCTTTATTTACCCGTACTGTGGTACAAACATCACGCAGTAAACTATCACTAAACCATTACTTACTATACACATTCCGCAAATTATACACCAACACTGTACAGGCACTGTACAAACACTTTACAAGCCAAGTTCATATCACGTCACAGCAAAAGAAACGCTTTCCTATTTGCTTTGGGATTCCTCATTTAAACGCCCTCACCTCTGGAGCCATCAGGGAAAAATTCAAACATTTGGGTCACCACAGTACCGATACTGGACCACTGGCGCGACAGCTACGTTTCCGACACCTGGCAAACCACATCACCAACCCAAGGAAATCAGTCCAATTTCCTTAACAGCCTAATACCAGGATGCTTCCGACATCCAAAATTCACACAGGGCTCATTCCCTGAAAACCGTGTGAACATCACAACAAACACATTGCTAGGTACGTTTCAGGCGCAACGTCTAAGGCTGAAAAAAATTTAGTAGTGCGTTAGATACGGCATCGATATCCGTTAACTTCGCTCGCATCGAAATTTCGACAGCTTACGGAGAACACCAGTCTCCTTCCGACCCAGCCACTGTACCACGCCCACGAGGGAAACCTCTACCTCATCCATCAGTGTACAGAATTTCCTTGCTGTAGGTCCAAGCGTCTACCATTCCGACATGGAGAAAAGCCTTGACCAATCCAGGATTGGCAGTATATGTCGATGTCAATCAGTAATACACACGACGCCATTTCCAACGCATGGAAATTTATTTCGTCCGAGCATTCCACAGTCGGCGTGCGCGAAGCACGTCGAGAGTGGCCAACACCACTGCACAGAAACGAACACCTGTTGCGTTGAACAAGCCGAAACCATAACTTCGCCATAAACGCTATGTCTTCACATACTTCGCAATACATTTCACGGGTTAAACCGACCCATTCCTGTTTCGAAATTCACCTTCTGTAATGATTAACATGAACGGACTGACTCTCTGTCATTTGGGTTAATTCTCGATAACAATTTCTTATTAGGCATACAACACATTCTGATTCAGTACATCTCCTAGTACTATCCGGATTATATCCTGAAAAATATTAATCCCAGCCCCTGCGCCATCTTTTCCGAATTTAACCCTTTGCCTACGCTCCGTGACAGACGTGAGATTTTGCCTACATAACACATGCAACACATTTTTATACAAACTCAATATGCTATTTACAATTCCAAAATCATAAATCATGTCAGTATTCCATTCCTGTCCGTAACCCGAATTCTTGCCGAATGATAAAAATTCTTATCACTCAACTGCAACACGCAAGCCTCCCTTGCTGTGGATACCTTTCACGTTCCATAGCAAGAACTGAAAGAACCCAAGCGCTATTGCATTTAACACCTGTAGCAAAAATACAAATGGAACATAACAAAATACGATCAATTTTTCCTGTGTCCCGAGTTCTAGTAGAGATGTCAAACTCTTGCATTTTTCCTTCTCACTGAACTGGACGTTCTCTCCCATTAGACCACTTCCTTGCAACCCTACATGCAACACTTTCTTTGACACACTTGGGTAAAGGTTGATTTCTTTTTCTCCCACAACCTTCACATTCCCAGTTTCCTCATTCCCATTCGTGCGCAAATCCCTTTCCTTTTCTTTCCCACATTTCACTCTGAGCACTGACTCGTTGCGAATTCTCAACTGCGGATTCTATACAACTTTACATGCACTATTTTCTTCACGCTCTAAAGTGTCCTCAGCGAATTGGTTACCAACTACATTCCCTGCTATTTGATCTGCATTTTGCACTAACACTTTTGTTCTCAGGCCACACGGATATTCTCTATCCCGTCCCGCTCCTGACTGTTGATTCCTGACCATCCCAATCTCTCTTAACAAATTATCTTTAAACTCTAAACATTGTTTGGTAAACTCCTGACTCCATACGTCACAAGTTTGTTCACTTTTTGTGTGAGTCCGGCTCGCTTCGGGCTCTCTTGTTTCAAATTTAGTTAATCTCTCTTCTTGGGCTTCAAATTTCTTGCCCATCTCACTTGACATTTCATTCACCTGTGTGATTACCTTCGGTTTCTTTTCAGATAGCTGAGCCCTGTCTTCACGTTTATGTACCGAATCCTCGCACCGTACAGTTAACCATTGCTGAAGTGCAGCGAACCTCTCATTTATTCTTGCAGTCAGCTGATCGAATACATATATCATCTATTGGATCAATCAATTCAGCATTCTGATTCACTACAAATTCTTTAATTTGTGCCATTGTTATACAGCAGGATTTAATCCCAATCTGCACTGTCAAGAGCGTCTTCCTCTTGTTCTTCCTTTACTTTAACGTTTAAGTGCCCCCAGTCTTCTTCGGCATTAAACACTTGGCTAAACTTGCAGTCATACGCCATCCCATAAGCTGCCACCAAAATGTTACGACAGTGGGTCATTATCCCACCGCTGTCAACAAAAAAATGTTACGACCTCTGCCGCTATTTCACCGCAGTTAATCAATTTAACAACCGTAGCCGAGCAATTAGTATATTTCTTCTCTGAAGTCCTTCGACGTAGTTCTTGGCTCAAAAACTGTATTATATTAGCATACACTTAAACAATTTGAACCAATCACATGCGTACACATAAATAATGTGTTCTATGACTGCGCTGACTACCTAAACAAACATTTAATTGGCTAAAAAAACATAACAATGGCACATATACGAATAAAATTGTGCTGTTTTCTGAACATAAGTATTGGGTCACCTTTGACCTAAATCAGTTCCCGCGAGATAGTTTTAATCAGGGGCAGATTTCCCACTAGGCGCAGTAGGCGCGCTTAGGGCCTCAGAGCTTTAGGGGCCCCGAAAACGTATAATTGGATTGCCATTTTTGTTTTGCTTTTCACGGACCGAAATAAATCAATCCATAAAGTGACTACTTTATTGTCAATTGAGAATTTACTTTCTCATTTAAAATTTTCGAATTGTTATCGATGCACTTGCTTTGAAAGAAACTGTTGAAATAACCCAGCCTTCCTTTTAGTGGTAGGTGAAACAAGGATTGACGTTTCCCACACTTTTCATTGTTTAAGGCGAATACTTAGCTGGCTGTGATTTAAATTACTTTCATATGACTTCCAGCCAAGGAAAAATATCTGTGTTGGAACTTTTCACTTGCCTTTCCTGAGCTGTGATGAAGAAGAGTGCTTGCAGAAACTGTCCTGATGATCCGGGGTGTTTGCTATTTACTACCTTTTCTCTATGGAGTAGTAAAATCAAGTTCTTCCTTAGCCCTAATCTTCCTACACCACTAATCTTCCTACAACAAAGTAGCTAGCTACACCCCTAATCTTCCTACACCAAAGTAGCTAATACAACCTTCTCTTCGCTAAAAAGAAAGAAAGAAGAAAGAAAAAGAAAAAAGAAGGAAAACGAAGCACCCGAAAGGAATCATCCAATCAAGATGAAAATTGGCATGTGTAATGTACATGTATAGGAGAGGAAATGATTGCAATTCCACAGCAATTGGGCCATTTATCAGGATAAAACAGTTACATGAGTAGAAGAAGTCAGTAAGTTGTATTGTAGCGCCACCTCTCGCTCGGATACAAGCAGAAACCCAGCGTGGCATACATGTTACGGATACTGTTCTGAGGTATGGAATGCCAGATGGTGTCCAAACTGTGGGCCAATTCGCATACATTCCGGGATGGGTGTATGTGGGGTCCCATCATGTTTGATCAGGAAGAAATCGGGTGATTGGGCTGGCCTAGAAAGGTGTCGATATTACAGAGGCAGGCCCGGAAAAGCTGTGCCGTGTGTGGCCGAGTATTATGCTGTTGCAAAATTATTTGGTGACGTGCTACAGGAAGGGCAGCCCAGCAGGTCGTAGAATGCGTCGACATACCGTTGAGCAGTGAGGGTTGTACGGAGGACTTCGAAGGGTGTCCAGCTATCGTAGGAAATACCTTCCTAGATAGACAGATTGGGCGTCCGAGCCCAGTGCCGTTGCACGATAAAAGCAGGATCCGTGCGCTCGTCTCCAGACACCCATGTGCTGTTCATCGGTGCTAAATGCAAACTGTGACTAATCACTGGAGACAACATGACACCACTGGGCATTATCCCTCGTCGATCGGGTCCGACACCACTGGAACTGGTGCCTGCGATGCTCTCTGATCAGTAGAAAGCGGCAGATTTGCTTCCTTGAATGTAATCCCTGGGCCGCAACTCGTCTGGCAACGGTCCGAATGCCCACTTCCGTACCTGTGGACGATGCAACATGGCCACGGATTGTTGAGAGCAACGAGTTCGGTTCTGTTCGCGCGGCTCTCACAATCGCTCAATGTTCGCGTTCTGTCGTTGCCCTCGGCCGTCCACTGCCCGTGTGCCGCTAGATTGTAATGCCCTGTTCGACCCATTGGCGCCAATATCCTCCGATTACCTCGTCGCTCCGATCCAAATACCTGGCGATACGGCAACTTGAGCAACCGGCTTCTCTGAGCCCAATTATGTATCCTCTCGCAAACCTGCTCGACTTCTCGTGGTGTGCACGGATCCGTCGTGGTGGCATCCTCACAGTCTGGAGGTTAATGTACCTGTAATTCGCTGTCACAATTGTCCGGTACGTCGACGCATTCTACGACCTGTTGCGTCGCCCTTTGCTCTTGATATACCCTTCTCGATGCGGTTCCCATGCGCTGTCGCGGGCCGCTATTTAGTCATTGGTAGTTATTTTGTAATTAATCATTTGCATATTCGGCCCTGAGGAACTTGCATGCAGAGTTTCCATTAGGATCAAAGGACTTTCTCGGGGTGCTTCTTTCATTTTTTTTTTTTTTCACGAAAAGTGTGTGCTTAGGCTGCAAAATAAAGAAATTCGAAAATGTTGCACTGTTTATCTTTTTCTTATTGAATATAGTGTTAATTTTTTTTATTGTATTGCAATAGCATTTTCTTATTGCTTTCTCCTCCCCTAGTTTAATACTGATAATTGTCAAGTATTCTCACCATTTTTATTCCTTAAATTGACAACAAATGAACATTTGAAAAAGCAATAAAAGTTTTTTTTTATTGGAGGTTTAACGACCACCGTGAGCAATTCGATGGGCAATAAGCAGTCTCCCGTCCTTAATTTAGGGTCACTGGTTCCAGGGAAGTGATAGAGCCAGTGCCTTAAGACAAACAGAACATCCATACCTCATCGTGATCCGAACCCGGACTCATCTTCGACAAATGGTCATAAGCCAGCGTTTAGACCACTGCGCCACCCGGGCGGCCAGTAAAAGTTTGAATGATACTCTTACTCTAAAAACTGTGGTTCCTACTTCTCCATTTTCAAGCTGGATCTTTTGCACTTAATCCTTATGCTTCTGTTTCTGATAACTGCGGTGGAGGTATACACAGTGCGTCAAAGAATGTTTAGGACTGGCGCTAGATTTCAGCCTACGGTGGCGCCACCGGTGTAATCGCGAATGCGTTATAAACCGTGGCCATCTGCTTGCTTTCTGCCAAAAGTACTGCGCAGTTGTTAAAGTAACTCAAACAAAACGGGCGTTCATTAGAGAAGTAAAAATTTTTTCATGTTGAATTATTAAGATGGAAGAATGGGCTGTTATTATATTTAACACAAAACTTGGTAAAAGTGCCTCGGAAACGTACCAAATGATGAAACAAGTTTACGGTGAGTTTTGTTTAAGTAGATCAAATGTTTTTCTGTGGCACAAACGTTTTTTGGATGGAAGAGAGACGCTGGAAGATGATAAGCATACCGGAAGACTAAGTTCATCTAGGACACCTGAGATTATTGAAAAAGTGCGTGATTTCGTGGCAAACAATCGGTGTGCGTCACTAAGAATGATGGAAGAGTTTTTAAACATCAATAAAGAAACGATTCGAACCATCCTGCATGAAGATTTGGGCAAAACAAAAGTCTGTGCTAAATTTGTTCCACACACGTTAACCAATTAACAAAAATCAAGGAGAAGTGCACATTGCAGAGACATCATTTCAGCCACTGAAAATGATCCAAACTTCTTAAAATCAATTGTTACTGGTGATGAAACATGGTGTTTTCAATATGATCCTAAAACAAAGCGACAAAGTGCGGAATGGAAGTCAAAAAACTCGCCACAAGCCAAAAACACAAGAAAAGTTCCGTCGAAAATCAAAACAATGCTCATTACATTCTTCGATAGTAAGGGTATTATCCACAAAGAATTTGTTCCAAGTGGATAAACAATTACTGGTGGGTTTATTGAAATGTTTTGAGGCGTTTGATGGGCAGAATTCGTTGCATTCGTCCAGAATATCGAGATGAAAGCAGTTGGTGTTTGTTGCACGATAATGCACCAAGTCACACCTCACTTCTTGTTCGTAGATTTTTGGCGAAAAATAACGTCTGTGTGTTGAATCATCCACCGTATTCGCCTGATTTAGCACCCTGCGACTTTTCTTTGTTCCCAAAATTTTAAATGACGTTAAAAGGGTGTTATTTTGATGATATTTCGACCATACAAACAGCTTAGACGCGTGCTTTGGAGGCAATTCCGCAAAGTGAACTGGAACAGGCATTCGAATCATTATTAAATCGCTGTAACAAGTGTATTGAAGCCGGAGGGACTTATTTTGAATAACAAACCAAAACAAATTATAATTTCTTGTTTCTATTTCATTTTACAGACCCAGTCTTAAAAATTCTTTGACGCACTGTGTATAAAGAAAATCTTACGCATCTTTTTGACATAATAAAAGAAAACGCAGACCTCAATTTTCTGATGAAAGTAATAAGGAAAAACTTTTTCAAGAAACTCTTCACACTCTCGATTATTTGCACTGACTGATGAAATTCTTACTGTCCAACTTTTTTGGTCTACGACATTTGTCTATGCCATGGACGGCTGAATCTCTTCGATTTAGAGAATCGCTCGCCACAAGAACACTCCTTCACGAAAAGTCATCCACCCTTTTTCAGCGAAGTACTGTGCACAAATTTAAATTTACCTGCATTTTGTAATGTAGAGGACTTCTTCGGTTGCCAGTGTCTTTTTTTGCTGGATACCATGCTCGTTGCCAACTAATTTGACTAATTTGCTCATAACGTAAAAACAAGGTGATTTTCTAAAGCTGAAGCAATGGAGAGGGCACATTTTGTAATTGAAATTTGTTCCAGTTTCATGACAATTTATACGAAATGTATTAATAAATTTAGCGGAACTCCATTTTCAGCGCCTTTAGGGTTAAATTCGCCGAGTAACTATAGCAACTGAAGATGTACTAATGTAGCAAGTTTTGCCAAACGTATCAAACTCAAAAAGAACTTTTGCCGTAACCGAAATGCTCTCTCGTAGGGTAAAACTGAAATTTATTAAATTTCCAATTCCAGAAGTAGAGAGAAATTTATGAACTGGTAGTGAAATTTAAAATGGCCAAAATTTTAATAAAATTTTATGTTCTATCATTCGCAAAAATAACTTTTGAAGAATCTGTGAAAACCACATTTATTGTCCTTCAATACCTTTAGCAGGAAATTAATGAACTGATTCGAAAATTTAAGTATTTGAGAAAGAGCTGTTAAGCCTAATCTGAGAGGCACAAAAATATTTCTTCAAAAGAGAACTTTAATTTCTTGAATATTCGACTTTGACAGCCTTTAGTCGTAAATTCATAAAGAATATGGGATATTTAAAGTGCCAAACTTAGTGCCCTTTTATTTCCTATTAGCCGCAAAAAAAATTTTTTTTTGACATACGTATCTGTAAAAACAAAAAGTTTGATGTGCGCGAACAGTCAAACTGATTACATTAGCACTGTTTCTGACAAAACGTCCTAATAATTTATGATAGAATCGCATTTCAAAAAGCGCAAAAACATTTTTCTTGACTTTACTTTTTTTGTTAATCTGACGGATGAAAATTTCTGAGGTGATAAGAAGGGGAAGAAGGGCCCAAAAGATTTAAAGTCGCATCTGGTTTTTATGAACTTAAATTCTACAGTTCAGTTCTTGCAATATATCAGTTCAGTTCCTCAACTAATTGCGTAGCAGAAGTAACAATAAAAACAAAATGTTTCTACTTACATGGAAGCTGTCAAGAATATGTCCAAACTTTGATTGCGCCAGTAAAGTAATACACACCTCCCTTTTTACATGAAAGATTTCATTGCAGAGGCTGCGTCCCCTGGCGCTACCGTAATCACACACACATCCAGGCGTTTGTTGAGGGAGCCTCGCTTCGCCCCGTAAGATAAGCGCGACTCTTCACTTCCTCCAGTAGGGGATGAATGGAGATGATGATTGCCCACTGCAGTGGTTAGCATTCGAACCTGGGCTTCGCTTCTCATTGGAATGACCACTGTCCACTCGCAGACTTCTTCATTCCTCTGTAACTTTGCTTTCATTGGGCCAACCAGTCGCTAATATCCATTAGGCTCCCAGCCTAGAAATTGCTGTTTTATCACGCGGATTTAGGCATTTCGCTGTCTTTATGGCAAACTGGGATCTCCAGGTGCCCCGAGTTGTCGTCTCCGTTTCTTACCAAATGCGGAGAGGTTCGCTGCTTCATTTATCCCAATTCATATAGAAGATCCAAGGCATCCAGCCTTTCACATCGGAGAGTGTACAGACAACTGAACTTTCTTCCTTATTTTAACGCTAAGTGCGAAATCTTATTTTTCTGCACGGACCACACACACACAGAGCAGTTGTTCTCGAAAATTCCCCAAACAATCGACGAATTTACGATTATTCACTAAACCTTTTGTCCCCCATCTTCATTCATTTACACAAGTGGCCCTCTTCGAAATGTACCTCTTTCCCTGTTTAGACTGGCCGTCAGCGGCAACCTTCGATTTACGACCTAACAGAGCTATTCTGATACCACCCAGCCAGAGGGAGAATTCTTCGCCTCTTTTCTTTCCAAAGCCCCAGATAAAACTTTCTCTGCTGTTTACACTTTTAAACTCCAATCAAGCCTCGAACATAATTAATACTTAATTAATTTCACACATCCACCACGCCCATTAATTCCTTAACTAATGGCGGAGGGTGGGTCGTAACAATATGAACATACCAAAGGCGTATTTAGAGATGGGCCAATATGAAACAATTTTGGGGCATTGTACCCCCCTACCCCCTCGCGGAAGTGTTTAATTTTTTAAGGTTTTTGGTGAAAATGTGACTTTCATTAAAAATGCTTTCAATTTAATAAAAATGCGTCAACTTTCATTAGAAAAACATGCTTAAAAATCTGGGAAGGTTCTGATCCCCGACCCCTCCAGTGGTTACGCCTATGAAAGAGTCGGAAGTTGTTCTGCCTTTTTGTTTATTTTTCGAACAGGGCTCGTAGTTTCGCTTTCCTCAAGAGGCGGGAGGGAAGATGACGGAGAGGCCGTATATTGGAATTTTTGACCGGTGTGTCGTATGGTCCTGAAACGTCATAATAAGACCCAGAAGAAGATCACGTGACATAGGGTGGATTAACATGAGCACGATGGAATAAAAGATATCGACGACTGAAATTTCCCCCACCTTGTCAGCCTGCCACTTGTAAGACCGCTTGTTGCTAAAAAAGGCGAAATACTTATGAAACATCTGAAAGTTGGAGTAAAAAGATGGAAATGCCTACCTCGAAAATTTCCAATACAGGCCGTTTCTTCCCGCGACTGTTTCTCCATCTAATGGGTAAATGAACAGTTCACTGGTGACACGTTTTATGGAATGTTCGTTTCGTATGAGATAAATGTCACTAGGGCTTGAGAGCCCTGAGATGTCGCAGTGTGCCCGAAAGGATTTTGCTCACTGTTAGATTAAGTCTAATATTTACATAACGTTTGTCCGTTAATTTTGTAAACATCACAGAGATTTTACTTTTTCCTCCCAATCGTTTAGAAAGGATTCTCCCAATCCTTTCTATTTGATGAGTATTTCTCACACAATTCGCGCACACACATACTGAACAGAACAGAACTCCATAAATAGCATTCTATTAAATAGTTTCAGTATGTATACTATTTATACTCATAATAGTATAAATAGTTTTCACATACTGATCGTGTAACAGAACTCCATAAATATTATTTATCAAGTAAAACATCTAATTTATTTCTCCCAAAAAGAAAATTCGTACCACGAACTTTGATATGCCTATCGTTATTTCTCGCTGGACGACCCTTAATTGGAAGAAATATCAAAAAGTTTCCATAATGTAGTATTTCACAGTTTTTAAACTGTGCACGTATTCTTTTGGTGAATATTATTATTTTAAAAAAATATAAATATTCACCAAAAAAATATTTCCGTTTCCCTTGTTCATTCGCTGATGAGCAATTACAATTGCGTTTTAAAATACACGTCGTAATGTCGTAGTTTATCTTTTTGCCTCTCCCCCTTTTAAAATTTCCCACCTGGTAATGGAGGACCCTTATTCCTCCCACGTATGATAATTTCACACACACACACCCCAAACCAAATTAGTGAAGTCGGTTTCTGTGCAACAAACTAAAGATAGGGATCCATTTCACGTGAAGCAGTGGGGATTGTGGATGGCAGTGTGGTGGAGTCCGAACTCTATCCCCTGTTGTCGGCTTAAGTAACACATCCTGTTCGAGTTCGCTAGATTGCCAATATTTTCGTCGCTGTGTTGGGAGAAGTTTTCTACCACTTCCTTTCTCTCGAAGCTAGACAGGCTCTTGAAGTGCCAGGCTCTTGACTGAGTACCTTCTCATATCAGATTTAGTTCTGAAAATGCTCTGTCGTTTTGAAAACTTGTTTTACATAGAAATTTCATCCAAAAAATTGTTGACCAAAGAAAAATGGATTCTGAACAGTGCTTGTGTTGCTTTCTGCTCTTAACACTAGGAACTATTTTTCGTAATGGAGGTCGCTGTTTCCGTCAGCGACAACAGCTAGGAGCAATGGCGTCTAGTTCAGGCTAGGCCGTGGCTGCACCGAAAAACATTAATATCTGACGTTATGAAAACTTGTTCTGCATAGCAACTTTGTATAAAAAAGTGCTGAACAAAGAAAAATTGATTCCACAACAGTCCTTGTGCTGCCTTTTGCTCTTAACACTAGCAGCTAGTTTTTGTAGCGGAGGTAGCTGTTTCCGTCAGCGACAACAGCTAGGAGCAGTAGCGTCTGACTCAGGCGAGGCAGTGCCTGGACCAAAACACTATTTCCTCGCGGCGTCCTCCCGCATTGATCACCGGTACTTCGGCACGTCAGGCCCCGGGCAATCAAGTGTCATCGTTGCCGCTGGCTGGATTTCCGCGTACCGCATAGACATATAAATTTTACATAAAACGTTTTCAAAAATGACTGTAACAATGAATTTTTTTTTATTTTACATCAGTTTTTATTTTAAAAAGGATGTACGTCACAGTTTTTGAAATTTTTCGACACTGAATTTTGCACCATCATCTTTTCACTTTCCTATAACATTCTAATAAATGACATTATTCTTGTTTATTCCTTACTGATCGTTAACTTTTCCTTTGAAAATTCCATAACTTACGTTTCTACGCGTCTTTGTTGTAAATATCGTTCACGCATATTTTGTCATTGTTCTCTTCACACAATAAGCTGTGACTGGGCTTTACTTTCAGTTCTGATTTGTAATCCATTAAAGTAAAAATATCAACGTTTACCACAATCAAAGGTTTATTATATATTGACTATAGTTTCGCAGAGCTTCTGGCTCGGCTTCATCAAGACGAAACTATAGTCGATATATAATAAACCTTTGATTGTGGTAAACGTTGATACTTTTACTTTATTCAACACCACAAGTTTGTAGTCATAAATTATATTGTAATCCATTGTCATCTGTTTCGATATCTACGTTTTTGGCTTCGATATCTATATTAAATTATTGCCATCTTTCCGGTGCCTCACTTGACTTAGATTGTGACAGTAGTTGAAGACAAAGTTTGTGGGGAGGTGACAACGGAAGGGTGTCACAGGCACCTGGGTTGCCATAACAACCATTGCCGACGGGACGGATCACGTTACATTTACCTTCTGTTGTAGGTCGAAGGGGCGTCACGCTGTATGACAAGAGTTCCCACAGTCTTCAAAGTCTGTTTCTACTCTACATATGTTTACTTTATATTTACGCCATTGGAGAGAGATGGTCACTTGTGAAAGCAAATCACACCAATTGTCGTCCTCTTCTGGAGCGCCAATCTCCAGTGTTTTGATCGGTGAAATGAAACAGCAGGAATTAAAGATGCATAATCAAGATGTGACTATATGCTTTGTACAGACCTAAGAGAAAAAAATAAACGGTTTGCATTGATTTTATAATAGAAATAAATCTTTTCGCTGCCGACATGTTGCAGTCCACTTTATCTTACGCAAGGCATTATTACTCTTTTTAATCTCCGTTTTACATTTCGAGTTAGGATGCGTTTAACACATGTTAATCCTGAGTTCTAGTTTCGTGATTGAAGGAATCCGTTGTGATCTGCTGCAATCTCTTGCTGAATACGCGGTAGGTGTAGTCGATATGCTATAAATTTTCATGGCCCCTGCAAATTTATTTCCTTGCCCAAATTGTTTTCAAAAAGCTTAATTAGTGCAGTACAGCGTTCGCCTATTTTTCTCTAGCAGATTACAACGGATTCTGTCTATCAGGAAACTAGAAATAAAAGCTATCAGTATTTACACATGTTAAACTCATTCTAACTTGAAATGTAGAAACTGCAATACTGAAGATTTCCCTTCAGGAATGAAATGTTGTCCACGCGAAACAGCTTACTCCTGAAGTTCTACGTGTACCAATCGGTGGGGATTCGGGAACTGTTTGTTTAGGTCTCAGATAGTTGGTTTTCGATTTAAACCACGGATTGTTGATTTTGAGTTGAATTTTATTTTCGACTGTGTCGGCTCCCTTCTGCCGAGGGAAGGGATGAAACAGCAAATGACGTAAGTTGTGATCCGTCAATATAACAACTTGAGCAATAGCACCGTCCAATCGAATACAACAAAAAAAAAAGCCACCCAATCCAAAGAAAAGCACTATTGGTTAACGCTACGTATCATTCTAAACCCACGCAAGTTTAGAAAGTCAGAACACTTCGTACCAATAGTCACTCAAACAAACCAAGAACATTATTTGATTTTACAAAAGTCCGTTTTTGTTCTACTCGAAAGCACGCTCACGTCTTTTGCATTTTGTTTCTGAACTATTTATATCGCGTACCTGCACATGGAGGGTCACAATCGGAAAGGTAAACAAGCTTTCCAATCCGCAGAACTTCCGAAATACAGCTCTGTGGGGTACGTGGTGATAATCGTATATTAAATTTAGGAAGTACTACATTTGAAGGACTGATTTATCCTTTTTAGACTGACCTGTATAGAAATTTAGACGGTCTTCAAAGTGATCCCGTCCGAACGACAGCGTCTTCTGCACCATAATTTTTTAATCTGGAGTCACTGTGGTTTGCTTTTGTAACTAATATGTTTTGTTGTGTATTAAAAATAATAATAAAACATAAAGGGAACCCCTCGACCTCTGCATTCATATGGAGCAATTGGGGAAATACAAACAATTATAATTTCGGTACTACACCTGCTGACATATAATTAATAACTAATGATAATAATATGAGAGCAATATCAGTTATTCACAATGTGTTTATTCGGAGTATAATTTGTAAATATAATAAATGATGGCTGACCTTTCGATTATACTTTAATTTTGTTTCGCCAGCTGTCCGCTTGCGGTCTCTTAACAGCGATCCTGAATTTGCTTTTACGCACGACACGCTATAATTGCCTGAATTTATGTCAGATACATACTCAGCTGCGTCTTACGATTTGTGATATTAGCATTGTGCGATACTGCAGTGGAGAAGCAACTGTGCGCAGGACGTGGAGGGGCCAAGTGCACCAGAACTTCAGAAAATTTAAATGCGAGGGCAAGCCTACAATGGGGGAACGGAATTATACCTAGCATCCATTCCCTGCACCCCAAACGTTTCCTACCAACTCAGAAACGCACTAGCGAAGGTGAACTTCGGTGTTGACATAAGGCCTTCTACATTTTTTTATAAAATGATTAAGAGAAATACTGAGAAGGCTCCTTTTCAAAATTAGTTCTGAATGTAACGGGACTTTATCGGGAAGATCTCTATCTGGGATTTAACTGCAGGTTCGAACTCTTGACATTACCGGGACTGCCTGTCCGTACGATTCTGGGTTAATGAAAATGGAGGATAGTAAGAAAAGAGTGTCTGGCCTAAGTCTAAAGCTGTACTTATGAATAGTAATCCAATGATTTCTATCTGGGGCACTGGATAGAAAGGAAAGTCAGAATTAAATTAGGGAAAGAAACTTTTGTCCAGACCACTGCCAGCCGTGGGAGACCGAAGTGAAAACACTCACGCGGATGAGGGAGGAGTTGTAGACGGCCAGCATCCGTTTGAATCATCACAGCTGCTCACACATCACAAAAAAAGAATTGTTTGGTTTTCGTTACAGAAGAGTTTTGAATGTTCAACAGAAGACACTATATACTTGGAAAAAAATATAATAATACAGTAATAATAAAATTTTATTATCCATACATGTTTCGGCATTAATTTATAGCTGTCTTACACACAGGTGCTCAGTTTCGCATCTGTTTTACTTTAAAAGCAGAACTGTGACTGATGAATGTTGCGATTTTTTTGTATATTAAAGGACAGAATTTGGTCCTTAAACAATGGCTTTGAGCAAGGCCTCTACTAAGAAGGAAAACTATCTCCTTATTACCCATCCAGGTCTTACTGCTTCCGAAGATCTGGGAACACTTGGGTTCACCTGCTGAACCGTTTTTTTCATTTTGTGCGGGTAGTGAATCCGCGAAATATGAGATCGTTTTGAAACGTACTGACTATTATCTGCAGCTCGTGGGCAAAACTCTCTACCACGAGTCGTCCGAGATTCACTGTTCTAAAGGGAACACAAACATTAAAGTTGTCTTCTGCAAGTACCTCCCATGCCAGGTAACAAATGAAGCGGTTAAAGCCGTTTTCAAAGATTTTGGAAGGGTGCTTAATGCTAAGTATGAAGTTAGAAAAAAGGTCGGAATATACATGAAAGGAGCCTTCTCGGGTACGAGAATTGTCACTCCTGACATGGACAAAGCCATTCCTAATTGCATGTAGGTGTGTGCCGGTGATGTTGACTGTGCTAAATACTCTTGCGAGAATTGCAGAGCTCTTGAACATAATATCAAGGACTGTAAAGTTCCTTGCGGGAAGTGAAAGTCTCCACAACACAAGCGACCAGAATGTGGTGTCCGTACTTTTGCCCAGATAGCTGGAACCGGACAATCCCAGGTAAATCAAGATGATGTTTTAGAGGCGCTTGACGCCACGGAGAAGGTGGGGGAAGCTCTTGAAGCTGGGGAAAATTCCTCGAGTGGCGAGGTAGTAGAAACCCACAAACTTCGTGGCTCGGGGAGTGCCCAGGAGGAAGCCGAAGGTATTTCCAATGTGGAGCAGGTAAGTGAAAGAAATGGTGAGGCGGAGAAATTTTCTCCAAAAAATGATAAAGATAATTCTTTTTCTACAGGTCAACTCACGATGCACAAGAGGGTTCGCTCACCAGAGGCTGGAGAAGGTTACACTACGGTTACCAATAGTCAAGAAAATTCTCTAATGAGTCTATTATGCAAATGGCAAATCAGTTAAATGGAGTCAGCATTATTGACGAGGATGTGAAAAATGTGGGCAAAGATAGTGAGAAAATGGAGGTTTGGTTAGGTGAAAAGGAAGGAGAAATTTGTGTGACTGGTGTAGATGAGAATGTGGAATTTTTCGACGGTAATGGTTTCCAACTTGAAGTTGATAATGGTTTTGAAAAGGTAAAAATTGATGTCACTAGTGTATGTAATGTTAGTGATGATTATGTTTGTATTGTCCAGGAAATCTGCACTCCCATCTCTTCAAAAAAAATAACGAAGTTGAGAGTTTTGGTGCAGTCGACACGACTGAAATCGATGAAATCCTGAGTTTTGATGCAGCCGAGCCAGCGACGGATCCAGTGCAGGATATGTTCCCGGTACAATCCGAGGACTCCGGTGGTTGGATTGAGTCGGGAATGAGTGCACGGGCTATCCTGTAAGTTGGCAGGGAGCTTGCATCTCATAGCGGAGCTGTGGAGGGTAGGCAGCGGCCCTGGACTCCCGAGGGGGAATCTGAGGCGGCTTCTTCACCCCTCCTGCGGACGCCAACGGAGTCCGAGGAGGGTCCCCGTAGTAAAGCGGTGCTTGTGACCGAGTCTTCTGAGAACGGCGGCCACCGTGGTAACGACGCAGAAGGCCGCCACTCTGTGGAAGAGTGCGCACCTGCCGGCGACGGGAGTTCGGAGGCCAAGTAGCACTCCGATACCATGGATAATAGCAGATTTTTTTACAGGGAATCCGAGCTTTCTACGGATTCTGACGAAGAACAGTTGGCTGAGCAGATGACCGAAGGTTTGCGGGCCAAGTTCAAGCGGCAGAGAAGGCGGCTGACCCAGGCCAACGTTGATGCGGCGAAGGATCTTGCCAAGTTGGCGAAGTCGGGATTCGACGGAATGGGGCTCGTCGTCCCGACGGTTTTTGGACATGAAAGCCGACGACGGAGAAACAGTGTGGATACGAAGGAGACAGAGGGACGCAATAGATCAAGATCTTGAAGGTGAGTTGCTTTTCTGGTTGGGTTCCTCTCCCTCGGTTTTTGAACATGGGTGTTTGTTTTATGTGGTGTTTTTTTTTTTTTTTTTTTTTTTTTTGTTAACATACTACTTCCTTTTTCTGATTAAGGTAAGTACGGCACATAATTACCAAGGCACCGATCTGCGTATTGGCACGTTGAACGTTTGCGGTCTCCGCACCGTCGAAAAGCAGAAGTGGCTCGCGGGCTACTTCATGGAGTCGGGTGTTGATTTTTTTCTGGTGCATGAAACTCACCATAAAAAGCCCGAGCAAGTTTTTGCGTTCCGTAGGAACACCGGGCTGAAGTGTAGGTATTCACTTGGAGCGAATGGTTTTACCGGGGTGGCGATAGTCTACAAGCCGCAGTACGAGGGCAGAATCACGCAGATGCAGACTGATGGGGACGGTCGCGTGGTGGCTATTTCGGTTAATAGCAGATTGATGTCCATTAAGATGGTGTGCGTTTATGTTCCGGTGGAGGGTCCTCTCCGGAACGGTTTCTATGGCTAGCTGCCGTTCTTCCTTAGGGGAAGCGAAGACTTTCTGGTCGTCGGTGGGGATTTCAACTCAGTTGTGGATAACCATATCGATCGGTTGAGTACTCACAGGTGCAGGTGGTCAGAACCGTAGAGAAGGGGTCTTACGGATCTGATTAAGGACCAGCAGCTTAAGGACGTGTGGAGGCAGCTGTACCCGCAGGAACCGGATTTCACCTGGCACAGAAATCATTTGGCTTCAAGGATCGACATGCTGTTGGTCTCGAAGATGGACTGGGTTATGGGAGCCGAGGTTTTTAAAGCTAACTCACAGCCGTTGTTTGTCTCTGATCACAGCGTTGTCGTGATGGACGTCTGTGTGCCGGCGCCGAAGGAGAGGAAGCGACACCGTAAAGCCTAAACGTGTCAATGTTAGACGACGTTGAAGCGCTGTCGCGTGTCTGTTCGATCTGGGAGGCGGGTGCAGAGACCGCCACCGATGAAGAGATCGGCGGTTGGGAGAGGGCGAAGGACGAGGTCCAGAGCACCTTGGTTGCTCGGGGTTAGAAGTTGGCGAGAGGTAAGCGTGGGACTCAGGTTTTTCTGATAGAGCTCCTAAACGCGGCTCTGAAGGGTAATGAAGACGGGTGTAACCATGGGATCATTACCCAGATCAGGCAAGAGATTTCCGACTTTTATAGAGGCATCGGCTCTGAAGTTCAACTTAAAGGTGCTATTAGGAGTTTTGAGCAGGAGCGGGATATTAATCACATTTACCGTAAGCTCGAGGCGGAGAGGAAGAGGGAGAACCTGGAAGTTCTTGATATTGATGGTACTGAGGTGAGGGACAATAAGCAGATCCTGCAGGAAGCTGCTAGGTATTACGGCGATCTCTTTTTCAGCGAAGAAATTGATCATGCCGTCATGGATATGTGGTTGTTGGGTACGCCGAGGATCCCAGACGAGGACTTTTCGGTGTCTGAGGTGAGGGTGGCGATTCAGGCCCTTTCGCCAGGTAAGTCTCCGGGTTGTGATGGTCTCCCGTTGGAGTTTTACAAGAAGTTTTTTAATGTGTTAGCGCCCTGGCTTAGCAGGGTGCACAACGAGATTGTGCAGGTGGGTCGCATGCCGGGGACCATGCGGAGGAGCATGGTCACTTTGCTGTGCAAGAACCCCGACGCCCCGTCGAGGGAGTTAAGTGGTTGGAGACCGGTGTCTCTTTACACAGTTGACTATAAGATCTTTGCGAGGGTCGTCAATAGCAGGCTTGCTAAGGTGGCCGTTCACAGTTGCCTTTTGGATTCCGAGCAGGAAGGTCGCACGTTGTTTGAGCTCTTGCGAGTGAACTTTCTGTGCAAGCTTTTTGTCGTTCGTCGGCCGTGCGTCTTAGATAGTTTCGGTGTTACCAGTCTATTCGAATCAGTCCGGTTAGGGGATCTTTTAGTAGTTAAGGCTTTTTCAAAGCTCAATTAAAATTTTCCCGAATCCACTTCTCTTCGTTTCAGCTTCCAGCCCATCGTAAAAATTAATAGGATTGCCAAAACTGATGTTGTAGAGCAAACGCCTGACGCCAAGAAAAGGGGTGTCGTTTCCCGTTCCTTATCCCCCTTCACTGGAATTCGACAGTCAACTGAAAAGCCGGGTCCAAGAAGATCCAGGAGAATTAGAAACCTTCCTCCGGAGCTATGTAATAGTATCCAAAAAAGATCCAGAAGAACAAGAAGGAGATTGGTAAGTGAAAAAATTTCTCTTTCTGTGTCTTATGAAATTCCAGGCACGTCATCTGACAAAAAAGTTGTTGATGACTCTTGTTGTATGTCTGCGCCAATTCCGGACATGATATCTGTGAAATTACCAGATATGTTTAAAAAAATGCGGGAGTGCCCGGGCGATGGGATATTTGAGAAAATATCAGATATGTTTAAAAAACCGGGGCAGTGCCCGGGCGATGGGATATCTGAGAAAATATCAGATATGATTAAAAAACCGGGGGAGTGCCCGGGCGTTGGGATATCTGAGAAAATATCATATATGTTTTATGAAAAGTCCGAGAGATGTCCGGACGACCTTACCCAAGAGGAAGGTTTTTTGGAAAATAGACCTGAGACGGCTTCGACGTCAGGCTTTTCCAAGGATTTTGGTGTGAATCCACTTCGGTATGTTAAAAAACAAACGAAGGCCCTTTTCAGGGCCAGGTATTTTTTTCAAAAAGGAATTTGCCATACCTCCTTCGCAGTTGAAGGAAACTATGTTTCCACATACAAGAACACATATTCACACAAGTAAAGCGAGAATTTACAAATAAAGAATTGAAGCTCTAGAAAGTTTCAAAAAGTTTGAGAAAAGTGAAAAAAAAATGTTGAAAATGAAGCGCACAATAAAGAACAACCTCAGGCATTAACATGAGCATAAATTAAGCTCAAAAATAAAAGATGCAGTTAATGACACAGAATTGATGAAAAATGATGCAAATAAATACCTGCGTAATATTAACTTGTTACACAGAGAAAAAAAGTTGTCATTAAAAGCAATTTACAGAATTCTGTGCTAAAAGAAAGAATTGAAAAACATCGCAAAAATTTCCAAAACACAAACGTGACAGGGAAATTGATTGCTGATATTAGCAAATATTTAGGTGAAAATGCTATACAAAAGCAAAAAAAAAAAAAAAAAATTGGAAAGAAAAACAGTTACTCCAACTGTGAAAAAAACAAAATATTTCACTGGAAGGCTTAACAAAGAAATTGAAGAGGCAGAAAAAATGACCTGTAATGAAGGTGCTCAATTGCAGTATACCAATAACATTACACTTTATAATACGAAAAACGAACTGCCTCCTCTTTATGATAATGTGGAAAATAAGCACACTGAAATAGCAAGCCAACAAGTAAAAAACATAGAAAGCAGTGAAAGCAGTGTAGACCTGCAAAGAGAGTTGGGGGTATTCTTCACACACGTGAATAAAAAAGACCCCAAGGAACTGAGCCGCAAGATAGGCGAAAACAGTTTTAAATCAGTAAATATTGTAGGTCAAGATAATAAACAAACTCACTCAAACAAAATTGACCTTTTAATTAATAAAATAAAAGTCCAAGAGTGAGAATTTTACAGAAAACCAAAAAATGGTGAAACTGATAAAAAAAAAAAAAAAAAAAAAATGACGGTGAATGGACCATTTAATGAAATAGCAGATTTAGTTGCCAAACTGGTCAAAAACATGGAAGCAATTAATTGCAATGCTGATATTGATGCCCAAGTTACCGATAGAAACAACAATATAAAAGAAATTGACATAGTTAAAAATGATGAAAAAAAAAATGAGGCTGAAATTTTATACTCTGCAACAAATGGACTTAACATATTAATTTGGAACGCGCAAGGCTTCAAAAGGCAGCATAGAGAATTGTTAGCCTACTTAAAATACAAAAAAAAAAAAAAAAAAAAAAAAAAAAAAATGATATTGCGCTAATTAATGAATCCTGGCTAATAGACAGAGTTAAATTCAAAATTCCCAACTACAAGGTTTACAGAAAAGACAAAACCACAAAAAGTGGTGGAATTTTGATTGCAGTGAAAGAATCTAGAGCAAAGTGAAGCAACATACAACACAGAGGATGGCATGGAAGCGCACTCGGTTATTATTAAAACACAAAATGACCCGATTAAATTTACGGCGGTGCTATACAATCATCCCAAGCACATTATTACCGGTGAAGCTCTAGATCATCTTTTCCAGGAAGATATTCCACTGTCATAGCGGGAGATTTTAATAGTAAACACCGCTATTGGTACTGCCCTAGAGCTAATAAAAGTGGAAACAATATCTTCCGATATCTCTTAAACGAAAACATTGATTTGGGGTCACCGTCTGAACCCACAAGAACGGCGCTCAGAGAAACTAGCAACATACTAGATTTTGCGCTCTTGAATAATAATAAATATTATTTTGAAATTTACACTGCGGCAGCGCTCTCCTCTGACCACAGTCCCGTTCACCTCCAGCTTTATACTGATAAAACTGTGACGGTAGCACCCAAAATGGTCACTAATTTAAAGCAATTTGAAGAGAAAATTAAATTAGTACCACCTCCTGAAATTGGAGACTGCAATAGCAAAGAAGAAATTGACAGAGCTATTGAACTCTTTAACCTCACCATTAAAAAAAATATGGAAGAATGTCAAACTCCTGCCAAAGAGAAAAAAAATCCGTACTATTTACCCAAAGAAATTTTGGACCTTATTAAAGAAAAAAATAGGTAATATAAATCTAAGCTGTCTCACCGTACGATAAAAACACCAAGTTTCCAAACTGCAAACTAAAAACATTTATTTACAGATTAAAAACCTTGCAGAAAGCTAGCGCTTTCGGAGAACACATGTCTCCATCTACTGGCCCGAGTGCCACAGGACAAGCACCGCCCATCAGACATATATAGCCCACCGTTGTCCACAATGCAACACGGTACCAAGGTCCAAACATACCCCCTCCCCTCCCTATCGTCCCTACCCCCTCCCCTTCGCCAGAAATGAAGAGTACACACATAGTAATTTAGAAACCCATCAACCCCCCCACCCCTGTTGACATTTCCTCCTTCTCAACCCCCCTTCCTTTGGTCCAAATAAAAAGTAAAGAGCCTGAAAACAAATCAAACAAACTGTTAAAGCAGTTTGTTTGATTTGTTTTCAGGGGCAAGTAGATGGAGACACGTGTTCTCCGAAAGCGCTAGCTTTCTGCAAGGTTTTTAGTCTGTAAATAAATGTTTTTAGTTTGCAGTTTGGAAACTTCGTGTTTTTATCGTACGGTGAGACAGCTTAGATTTATATTACTGGTATTTTGTACGAATCTTGAGTCAATAAAAAAATAGGTACCGAAGCAAGTGGCAAAGAACAAGAAATAAAACGTTCTACGACCTTTATTGCTTCCTAAATAGACAAATTAAAAGAGAAATTCAAAAATGGGTCATGGGGACAAGTATTAGAGGAAGCTCATATTGACTACTCTGAAGATTCGGATAAAAAAATAAAATGACCCTTATGGAATCTTACGTCGAGCTTGCAAAATAGAAATGTCAAATTACTCCCACCCGTTCAAACAGAAGATGGGACGGTAGTTAGAACTGACGAAGAAAAAGCGGAAATTTTTGCATAATTACTCGAAAAACAGTTTAAAATAAATTATATCCCTTAATACGGATGCGTCCATCAAAACCCAAAAAGCCTTGGATACTTATTTTAAACATGTGGGGGATGTCGAAAACTCTTGAGTAATTGCACAAAGTGCACAACTCTATGAGGAATTTATCAGTAAAAAAACCTGTGAGAACATCCCCAAATAAAAGCACTCAGAATGGTGTGATTAAAAAAAAACGGGGAAAAAGACAGAGAAAGCAGCAACTTAAAGTGGAAAGTACTACGACCTCTCTTAGGTCCGGTAACCTGGAACAAGCTGCAGAAGACGGACAGCATCCGACTGTGAAAAAAAGAAAAAAGAAAAATTGCAACGGCCCTTTTGAGAGCCGAAAGAATTTTATTCCGCCTGATTTTGAAAACTCACTTCCTCTCTCGGTGACAGGGAGGTACGGTTTCATATTAACGAACTCAGGAATAAAAAAGCGTCGCAAGTAGGTTTGTCATTTTCATGTAGGACTTCCGTCCACAGGGAGTAGAGTTTAGGTCCCAGCCACCTACAGCGAGATCGCCTTTTGGGCAGGACACAGAAACGGAAGGAATGAGAGCAAGTCGAGCGACTTTGACAGAACAGTTTGTTGTGAGATTAGAGTACAGTAGATGGCGCCACCGTACAAGTACGATATTGCACATAGTTAGGTGAGAGAATTTCAATGAGGACATAGGAAAGGATACCCATTTAACCAGTGGGCCGTCACTTTACGTGCTCGTCCGATATTCAGCGATTGTTAGTAAATCACACCATCTCTGAAAGATCAGCCCAGGCTAGAACCTGGGGACATAGCATCGATAGTCTGAAACACTAACCCTAACCACTAAGCCATCCGCGGCTTAGGAATAAAAAGCACCTGGTAAAGACGGTATTAATAATAAAATCATGAAAAAATTACCGGAAGCATATGTGCACACGCTTACCAAAATATACAATAAAGCTATTGAAATAAAATACTTTCCAGATGAGTGGAAAGCCGCTGAGGTAATTTTACTTCCCAAGCCCCGTAAAACCTCGGCTATTCCAGAAAATCACAGACCTATTTTGTTGCCCCCAACTATGAGAAAAATATTCGAAAAAGTCATTCTTATTAGAATGCAACAATTCTGTGAGGAATTCCCAGTAATTCCATTTATTCAAGGAGGTTTTAGAGATAAACACTCCACGGTGTACCAACTCTCTAGAATAACTGAAAAATGTGCGGAAGGAATAATAAAAAAAGAACACACAGCAGCCATATTTCTGGATGTGGCAAAAGCATTCGATAAATGTCCACATGAGGCAATTATCTACAAGCTAATAGCACATGATTTTCCATCCTGGATTATTCATATAATCCAATCATACCTGACTAACAGAACATTCTGTGTAAAAATCAATGGGAAAAAATCGTTAAAAAAATCGAAGCTGGTGTACCGCAAGGCTGTGTACTCGCGCCAACGCTGTACTCTATTTTTACGTCAGACTTTCCCAACTATAATAACAGGAATCTGACTACAGCTCTTTATGCTGACGACACTGCACTTGCTTATACTTCCAAAAATAAAAACCAAGCAACTTTTATGTTGCAACATTATGTGGAACACCTTGAGAAGTATTTCTTAGATTGGAAAATCAAAATCAACACTGAAAAAACCCAAGCAATTCTACTTTCTAGGATCAAAGATAAATACAATCCAGACTTTGAAATAGAAATGTATGAAAAAAACATATCTTGGGTAAAAGATGTTAAATATGACTTATTATGAACCACAACCTGAACTGGAACAAGCATATTAAAGAAACTCTGACCAAAGCTCTTAAGATCAGAGGAAGTCTTCAGCCAATAATAAAAAATAAAAGGCTTATCAGGAAAAATAAAACTTTGTTCTGGAAAGCCTGTATCAGCCCTGTTATTACTTATGGCTGTCCTATCTGGGGTATTTGAAACAAACAGCAAAGAAATAATATTACCTCATTTCAAAATAAATCCCTACGTATGATGGTTGGACTTAATGGAAGAACTTCAAATCATGCTATCCGCAGCATGCTAAATATTAGTTCTATCCATTATACGATGTACGATTTAGTTAAAAGGTACTATGAAAAAGCTAAGATTCATCCTAATCCTCTGGTCAGAGAGGCCCTTAATTATACTGTTAATGATACTGACAGATATAAAAGGCCAAAAGCTATTTTGAATGAAGTTCCAGAAATGAACCCAATTCATAGCTACACTAGCAAAAAAAAAAAAAAAAAAAAAAAAAAAAATAAAAATAAATAAATAAATAAATAAAAATAATAATAATTGGGACTAGTGTACAGATGGTATTCTTCACACATGTGAAGCAACAGTTAAAAAAAAACAAAAACAAAAAAAAAACCTCCCCACCAGCCAAAGGGAAAAACTCTTTTCTCTAATTGACCCCTGAGAAGCAAGGCAAATAGCCGACTCCTACCTGGAAACTGAGCAAACGGTAATTCTGTGATTTCAGGAGCCTTTCAAGTCATGAATTAGTGAGAGAACTGAGTGTGTTTCTCTGTGGGATTTTTCTTGTGTGTGTGCTTTCCCCTTCAGGTTCCCCTTTTCCCTGTCATTTCCCTGATTCCCGCGGCCGGACGTTAGCTGCGGGATTAATCGCTCGGAGAGAATTGTTGCAGGTAAGTATTTAGGGTAGCTTATAATTTCAGTACTTAACGGGAAACCGTATACTCCTTCCACTCTAATTCTTCTATACCTTTCTTTTGTGCTATACTTTAGGGCAATCTGTTCCCAATGCTCTTTTTTTTTTTCACTTTCACCTGCCAAAAGGCGCAGAGCGCTGTGTGTTCGGGTCTCTCAACCTAAGTTAGGAAATCTCTTCTTCTTCAGGTGGCCGTTCATCTCATTACTGCTAACCAGACGTGTGGTATCAGGGGCGCTGGATGCAATGGAATACTAGGTGCACACGAGACGCTATCACTTACCTGGGCGAGAAGGGCATTAAGATCGGGCTATTCTTGGCAGACCAGAGCAAGGCTTTCGATAGGGTATCGCATGAGTTTGTCGGAAGATTGTTAGAAGCCCACGGCTTCGGAGTATTTGTCCGAAGTGCGATTGGGGCGTTGTACACAGACCTCTCCGGGAGAGTCATTATTGCCGGTCGTCTCTCCCCCTCTTTGAGGTTCAAAGAAGAGTGAGGCAGGGATGCCCTTTCTCTCCCCTCTTTGATGTTCAAACAGGAGTGAGGCAGGGATGCCCTCTCTCTCCCCTTTTGTTTGTTTTGGTCTTGGAGACCCTTTTGAGAAGAGTTGCCAAGAAGGATAGTGTTAGGGGTTTTCCGGTCCCGGGGAGGGGGAAGTCGTTGAAGTACCTTGCGTACGCAGATGATGTCTCCTTCGTCGTCGACTCGGAAAGGAGCTTGAACGCAATGTGGGATGCTTTCGCTGAGTACTGCATTACGACCGGTGCCCGACTCAATGAGAAGAAGTCAAGTATTGTGCTCTGGGGCAAATGGGAGAGGTCAGCGGTTACAGGTTTAGTTGTGACCGATGAGCCCGTTCGGATACTCGGTATCCAGTTTTCTAAGGAAGTGGTCCACGTGAGCACCTGGGGTAAAGTTATGGAGGAAATGAAGAAGGACAAGAACGGTGGTAGGAGGTGGGCATTTCGAGAGTGAATAGGGCCAAGTTAGCTAATGCGCTTCTGGTTTCGAAAAGCACTGTTGCCGAGGAAATTGAGTCCCCACCCGTAAGTCTCATGAAGCAGATGGAGAGAGCTGTCTTTGGCTTCATCTGGGCCGGGAAGAAGACCGAGGAAGTGGCTCGGGCGGTCCTGTATTGTCCCAGGTCGGAGGGGTGTTTGGAAGTCAAGCACCTTCTGACATGGCTCAGTGCACTCCAGTTTACGACTGTGAAGGGTGCCCTGGTCGCCGAACACCCGTGTGGACCTTTAGCCTCCTATTTCACGGGGTGAGACTCGTCCAAATACGTTCCTGGCCACAGATTTGTTGGCCCCTTGAGCGAGAGGATGCATAGGTCTTACCAGCTTGGAGGTCGCCCTCAGGACTTTGCGGAAGCTGACCGCACCGAGAAGAACACGCAGCAGATGTACATTGACTTGCTCTCTAGGCCTAGGGAACACGTCGTCAAAGATTTCAACGTTCCTAAGAAATTCTCTATGAGAGAGGCTTGGATGAGCATTCACTGGACGGGTGTGGACTGCAAGAAGAGGGACTTTAGGTGGCGGTTGGCCCACAATGTCCTTCCAACCAGGAGTAGGCAGTTTCGGTGGGGTGACATCTCTTCCGATAGGTGCCTTTCGTGTGCGGGCATTGAGGACAGGTTCCATCTCTTTTGGGCCTGCCCATGGCGCACCAGGTTTGGCAGGGAATCTGGACTTGGGCTTGGCACAAAAGGCATGACGCCCGCCAGTTTCACACGGCTAATGTGTTTTATCTACATCCTGCCCCGGCGGCGGGCAGGGAGATCTGGAGGATGATTGTATAAGATGTTATAAGATGTGCAGGGAGAGGAACAGGGTTCTGCATTCCAGGAAGGCTAACTCGGGTTTCTCTCCGACAACGGTTATCCTTCAAGTCAAGTGTGAGCTCCGAGACAGGGAGAGAGCGAACCCCGCAATTTGACCGACCAAGCCTTTAGGTATCGGTGGGCGACTTGGCTTCGGATTGTTACCGGGACCAAGAACAACTACACTTTTCATTGGGGTAACTTACCCTCTTAGTTTCGGCCCTTGAAGCCTGAGGGATCTCTCTGGGAGTGTTGGGCTTTTTCTAGTGTTATGTTTTTGTGACTTGTGTTTGTTGTTTTGATGGAGGGTGTGTAGGTTAGCCTCCGACCCTATCATCGGTGGTTTAATCGGTCTTCTCTCCGGTCGAGGTTGGCGGTGCTGGCCGCTGACCGAGACGGCAGGATGCTGCGTAGATCGGGGAGAGGGGGGAGTGAGTGTTTTGGGTCTGTCTCTGCTCTTTCTCTTATTGTGTAGTGTGAATGGATGGTATCTGAAGGGAGGGTGTTGTGTATTTGCTGCTTGTGGTGTGCGTGTTCCGTGTGGATGTGGGCCGGGGAAGCACTTGCCATGGGTCATGTGAGTGCCTTGGTGAACCTGTCGGCCCGGTGTCCTCTCTGACAGTCTCCCGTCTGGGTCGCTGTCACCTGGTCACCTCTGAAGGGGACTTTTGTCCGCCTACATGCACGTTCCGGGTGTACCTTCGGGTTTCTCCCGCCGTTTTAGGTGATCTCGTCGCCTATTTGTGTGTGGGTCCTTTCGCGTTCTTCGGAGGATCTGTATGACTCGGGGGTTTGTCTGGTGTTGCTTGTTGGGCCGTGGTGGGAGTGTGTGTAAACATCAGTGAACCATGTCCAGGTGTTTATTTTGGGTGTGATGAACAGTGTGGAGATGTGTTGCAACAAAGTTCGTGTATGGGGAAGGGGACGTCGTGCGAGAGCACATTAGGGCGCTCCCCTCTCCCAGCCCCGATGATTTGGGGGTCTTATACGAAGACAAAAAAATGGCAGGGTTTGTTAGGGATTTTTTTTTTTGATTGGAGGTTTAACGACCACCGTGAGCAACTCAATGGGCTATAAGCAGTCGCCCGTCCCTAATTTAGGGTCACTGGTTCCAGGGAAGGGAGAGAGCCAGTGCCGTAAGACAAACACAACATCCATGCCTCACCGGGATTCGAACCCGGACCCCGTTCGGACGAATGATCAGAGGCCATCGCTTAGACCACTGCGTCACCGGGGCGGCTTGTTAAGGATTTCATGACCACCATGAGAAACTTGCTATGTTATAAGCCCATCCCTAATTTAGGTCTACTGTTTCCAGGGAAGGGAGTGATATCGTGAGACAAACACAACTTCCATGACTCCCCAGGGACCAGGGTTTAGAACTGCCAGCCAGTGCTTAGAACACGGCCAGCAAGGTTGTTTTTTTATCAATCATTTTTTCTTTGAGAGTATGTTTCACCAAGCAGAAGTGCATTTCAATCATTAAGAGGGTAGCATACCCATTTTTACTAGATATGATGCAGATGCAAAATTGATGGTTATGGTAATGGCTTTAAAACAAACCTGAAGAAAAAACTCAATTTTTGAAATAACTACCCTTTTCTTCCTTATTTTTTATTAAAAATTCTCGGAATGCCCGTTTATGTATTATGTTTACTTTCATAGTTGCACACTTTAAAAACAGACGGTCAGACTTTTTTAAAGTATCTCCACTTAATTAATATGCCACTATTTTATATGTTTAACCTTTAGTTGTACCTCTAATCCAACTACGAATTTCTTAAAAATATAACCCGTAGTGTGATTTACCGATGTCGCTGTTTAATTATGCAAAGCGCGTTTATGATGTTTTCGAGACATTTGGAAGGCGAAGTGCTTCACTGTTTTCATAAATACAATAGTTGTTTCGTGAAGCCACAGTATATGGCAATTTTCGTTTCGGGGAGCTGCCTCATGGTACCAAGTATCACAGAATCAATCTGATTCGATAAAAAAAAAAAAAAGGGCACAGCGGAGGTGGTCAATTTAGTCCTACCTGCCGAAATAGTAGCTGTTACGACTACGCTGTCAGATCATAAGAACACTGCCATCACCAATAAAACCGATGTTTTCACCGACACATCGAAAATTTTGACCGACCTCGGGTACCCGCTGCAGTTGCAATGAGTACTCAGTCCTGATGTGTTTCACCGATTTGTAAGGTCAACCGTACTCAATGCGCGGAGTTTCATAGATGGATAGATTTTTATGAGTTCATACGCCCTTTATACTGGATGAATATGTGAGTTCACAGCCTTCCCTTCCCACATTGCACTTTTACTTACAAAAATTAAAAACATCGATGTTTCCAAAGATACATCGAAAATTTGGATCAACAACATCGAATACTCGATGCTTTTGCAATGAGTACTCACCGATGCGCCCATCCCTAGGCCAAAGCTTAAATGGACAAAGTAATGTACTTCCTCTCTTCTACTGAATCCACTGCTATAGTTTCAGCCCTGAACCTTATCAAGAACCGGACTTATTTTAAATTTAATAACATCACCTACCGCCAGGATTTCGGTACCCCAATGGGGTCACCTCTTTCCCCCGTCCTGGCAGAAATAGTACTGCAACACGTCGAACATACAGTTTTTCATAATGGTACATTCCAACCATTACTCTATATACGATATGTCGACGATGTTTTAGTTTTTTGGCAATACTCACTTAGTGAATTAGACACTTTTGCTGCCTCTTTATCAGCCGTCTTTCCCACTATTTCCTTCACCCAAGAGTTAGAATCCTCCAACTCCCTTCCGTTCTTAGATATTTTATTACGACGCACCCCATCTAATGATATTCAAACCTCCGTCTACCTAAAACCCACTTGTTCACCTACCCTCATTCCATATAATTCGTACACACCACTTCCCTATAAACATAGTTCTATTTCATCTTTAATCTGTAGGGCTTATAGTCATTCATCCACCAAAAGATCTTTAAAACTAGAATTACACAGGATTTTCAATCTAACAAAGGTTTCCGGTTATCCCGGATATCTATTTACAAAATTGTTACGCAGGTATCAACGACGGATCTCCACAACGTTACAACCAATACGTGATGAAGTAACCATAAAATACGTGGCATCCATTCCCTTCCATCCAACCACTGTACCGATCTTACTAAATTCATGCAAAAAATACGATTGTTCCTTTGGTGTTTCTTCGGAAAGTTTGTTCAATTTAACCAAATCAGACCGAGATCCGACATCTATCTTAGATAAATACGGCGTTTATTCGGTACCACTGAACTCTTTCTCAACTACCTCACAGTCTACTTCTTACGTGGGATCCACTTGTAGATCATTAAAGACACGAATTACAGAACACAAATACAGTGTTCGTACACATGCCTTAACAACTTCTTTAGCGCGAGAGGTACTAAAAGGAGAGCACTATCCTGACTGGGACAATGTAAAACTGTTATCGACGACCAAAACTAAAAATGGCCTGTTGTTTCTCGAGAGTTTGTATATTTATCATTTGAATGAACAATGTTGTAATGATGAAGCTCCATCCAATATACCAGCAGCTTGGCGATACCTACTGAAAAACCAAGAAACAAGATTAGACAACCATTGATTTTATTGTACATATATAAAACTCAGGCGAGGGAACTTTGACCTTCATTTTATATTTCTTATATTTATGACAACCATTATGCGTTTTTTACCCTACAGGTTATTTTAAATGTATGTATTTTATGACCTCATACTGTTCCGACTTGTACGCATGCGCGGTCTTTGCCCATAACCACACGTGTAATATAACCACTACGTTTCATGTGCACCTTGCGAGTTTTGGTGCCTGATGATGAACGTATAAGTCGTAGGTTCGAAAGATCTCGCAAGTTTTTAACATTAAACCTTTTTAAACCTCAATGGAATGAGTTATTTGTGTCGTCATGGTTTTAACTGTGTATACTTTTGATACCGGTGATACGTCTTAGCTTCATTTGAGTGTTGTAATTGGTTTGAGCTAAAGTGTTCGTGCTTAGACAGCTATCTTCTTTATTTGTGTATCAATCAGCACGATAGTCTCTTCATCATATCTAAAGTAATGTATTTCGTGGTAATTCCCGGGAAGCCCAGATGCCAATCAACGGTAGTTCTGTCGTAGGTCAATGGTGCGCTGCAGCGTAGCCACCGAGATAGAAGGCCCGATTACCGATTTGGGACGTCACCAAACGCTGTGCTGTCGATCGACCGCTGTAGCTACTCCGTGTTCGTACGATGTTAGGATAGGAGCTTCTGTCTACGAAATAAGGATAGCGAAGGGTTGCGCTGGTTCCCTTCGCCTTTTTACTAAAGTGCCATGGATCAGCGTGAAGTGTAGTTTTTTTCGTCGATGTTGGAAAGGCATATTGTTTGCTTCTTAGGTCAACTTTAGTTTTTCCTTTTGCAGGTCGTTTTTCGAACATCCGTTCGTGAGGAGGAACGCGTGACTGGCCGCCTAATTGGGTGCGTGTGCCGGCGCTTTGTGCGGTGCCTGGCGGCCCAGGGGGCGCTCGTGCCGGCCGTGAGGGACTTCGGCTTGGAGTAGGCATCGGTTACGATAACAATTCAAAGATGGCCGCTCGTGTATTAATAAATTTCTAGAGAACTCCCTAGTGGATTTGCGTGGGATTTTTGGCAATTTTCTTTTATTTCTATTGAAGAATTTTGCTCCGCCGCCAATGCGGAGACTCCGTTTGCGATATTTCGGCAGATTGCCTATATCGCTTTTGTTTTAAGGTGCACGTGGTCTTCATATTTTGTGCTGCACGTGGCCTAGGTCTATTGTGCTGCACGTGGTCTTCATATATTGTGCTGAGTGTATTGTGTTTGTGCCACTGTTACTGGATTGGATTTCAAGCCGGGAATTTTGTGAGTACTTTTTCACATTTTCTTTGGTTAGGACTGTGCGTTTTTTGTTTTCTGACTATTGCTAGCTTTTGGAAGGCGTCGGACTTTTGTCCTCTTTGAAGAGTTAGGATGTCTGTTAGGACTGAGCCCAATAGGGCTAATGCCGTCGTTGTTACACATAAGGGTATTTCTGCTTCGGACATTTGTCTTGCCTTGTACAAACACGTGGGTTCACCCCCCACCCCAGTATTTGTCTTCATTCAAGAGGTGAATGAGAACAAGCTTGAAGTAGTACTAAACAGTACAGATTACTACTTCAAGTTGCTTGATAGCAATATTGAGTGCAATAACACCGTGTTAAAATGCACAAATGCTCAGACAAATGTCAAAATAATTTTTTGCAAATTTTTGCATTGTGGAATTTGGACCATATGGTAAAGTATTAACTGTGAAGTTCGAGATTAGAAAAGAAATGGCTGCGCACATGAGGGGAACCCTTTCCGGGAATCGTGTTGTTACAACTGACATGAAACAAGCTGTCCCCAATTTCATGGAGGTCAAAGGACAGCGTTGTATGAATGTGTACAGGGGGCAAATCCGGGTGTGCAGGCGCTGCAACCATGCAGGTCACATAGCTGTGGACTGCGGGAAGTTTACCTGCAGCAATTGCTACATTTTGGGTCACACTGAGGAGGAGTGCAAAGAGCCGTGTGGAAACTGCAGATCACCACACCATCAAAGGAAGGTTTGTACACAGAGGTCCTTTGCACAAATGACCAGAGGTCCTGACAATACCAGAAGAGATGGAGGAGTGCCACGCTGGTGAGGCAGAGGGCTCACAAAAAGGGTTGCCGAGGCTGCGGCCTCGAGTAAAACAGATGGGGCCCACCAAATTACCAGCTCGGAGCGCGCCTCAGAACCTCACAGGATCCCCGAGGAAGGTAAGGATAATAGTTCAGGTAAGAAAAGTGTGATAAACAATGAGCATAAAGAGCATGTTTCTGTTCCAGAGAAGGAGAGAGAAACCTTTCTTATCGGTGAAGATGGGAAGAGGTGTCTCTCCCCTTCAAATTCTGATGACGATGGGTACACTATAGTTACGAAAAAATCACGGAAGTTGTCTGTCAAAGACCTTGAAGGTCTCAAATCCAGGCCTGGAAGCATAAGCGTCGTGAAGGGGCGTTATGAAGAAAATATGGAGGTTGATGCTAATGGCTCCGGTGCTACTATTCCGGTGGAATCTAGCGCGGAGGTTATTTCCAGCGAAGAGGACGAACAGGCTCCCAGTAGTGCACGAAAAGAGCCTGGAGTTAGTAGGGACTTTTCCAGCGATGGAGAAGATAATTCTAGTGTGGAAAGCGCTGATGTCTCAGAGAACAAGGAAGGTGAGTCTGAATTCTCTGACACCAGTTCTGCGCTGGAGGGAGTTCTCAGTGAAAGCGGAAGTAGTGATAGTTGTGATGGTGACATATTCCCCGAATTTGTCATAATGATGTTCTTATTGAGGGTGAAGTGCAGAATGAGTGTGTTGAAAAGTGTCAAAGTGAAGGAGAAAGTGAAGCCCAGTGTTTCAGTAAAATCGGCGGAACTTTGGTTTCCAGTGAGTACCCTGTACATAGCATGTTTCCGGGTCTCCCCAATGACCCTAGTCATTGGAAAGAAACGGAAATGACTGCATCCGCCCTTTTGGCCAAAACAAAGGGGCAGAGGTACACCTCCGCGGCCGTGGATAGCCAGGACGGGCGGCCTCCCGAAAGAGAAGCTGCGTGCCCTACTCCACCCTCAGACGGGCAGAAGCAGCCCGTTCGGGGTCCCGGAGGCTCACCTACGCTTAGTGTTCCCACTACTGTGGGCGGCGGTCACGTTGTCGCCGACTCTGAGGCGACGCCGGAGGCCCCGGGACGTTCTGGGGTCCTCCAGCAGGACCGCTGAACGTCGGCGTCGGGAGTGATGAGGAGAATCAATGCTCGGATACTGCTCTTGTGAAAGGTAAGTTTTAGGCTTGTACTGATACCGAAGTGGATAATAAGACTACTGAGTCTCTTTGTGCTGACCTGCAACGTCAGTATCAGAACAAGAAAAAAGAACTGGGAAAGAGTTTACTGCGGCCAATTTTTAAGCGGTTAACGATCTTGCTGCCGCTGCCTCTGTTATGTTGCATGGCACGGGACATGTGATTCCAACAGCGAATGACCAAGTTCTTCGAGAAGAAAGGTCGACAAGAAGTGTGGGTAAGAAGGATAGTACCGAAAAGTAACTTGATTGCGGTTCCTCTCTCTCCTAGGTTGGAGTATGGGTTTTGCATTTTTTCTCCGTGTTTGTTGTTGTAACTCTTTCTTTTTACAAAACCAGGTAAGTATGAACTCTGGTAGAGTTAATTTTGCCGGCACAAACATTAGGGTTGGTTCCTTGAACGTTCAGGGCCTCAATTCGGAGGCGAAGCAGTGTTGGCTCGAATGGTTCTTTCGCCAGAATAATCTGGACTTCCTCATGATTCAGGAAACCCACCATAAGGACAGGGAACAGATATTTGCTTTTCGCAGAAGGTCCGGTCTCAGATTTAAGTACTCGCTTGGGAGTACTGGTTACACGGGAGTTGCTATAATTTACAAAGAGAAGTTTGAAAGAGATATCACTCACTTTGAATCGGACGGGGAAGGTCGGGTGACCTCTCTTGCCGTCCACAGTGGGAATATCTCTATGAAACTTGTGTGCATTTACGCTCCTAATAAGGGTAACTTGCAGAGGTCGTTCTATAATTAACTTCCGCATTTCATTAGAAGCTCGGAAGATGTGTTGATTGTTGGCGGGGATTTTAATGCTGTCGCGGACTGCGACCTCGACAGAGCCGGGACCAGCAGCTGGTCGAGAGCTTATGGGAACGTGCTTAAGGTCCTCCTGGATAACCAGGGGCTGTGCGATGCCTGGACGAGACTTAACCCCAGTATTCCGGGTTATACCTGGTTTAGAGGGGGCAGCGCCTCCCGCCTGGATATGTTTCTTGTGTCGAAGATTGACTGAATTGACAGGATTGAGATCTTTGGTCCGAACTCTCCACTGTTGTATGTTTCGGACCACTCGGCCGTCCTGATGGACGTGTGTGTGCCGGTTCCGAGAGAGAGAGGTGCTACCCCGTGGCGTTTGAACATCTCCATGTTAGAAGATGAAGATACGCTATAGTGCACCTTCGCTCGATCCTGAACGCGGGCGCAGGCACGATCACTGACGATGAGTGCGGTGTGTGGGAACGGACCAAGGAGGAGGTGAAGGATTTCCTTTCTCAGAAGGGTAGACAGTTGGCCACGTCGAAGAGGAAGTGCCACATGATTTTGATGAACATTCTTAATGCGGCGATTCGAGGTGATAAAGATGGGTGTAATTCCTATCTGATTACTAATATCACGAGCGAAATTAGTCACTTCTAACGGGAGGAAGGATCGGCGGTCAAGTCGACTGGGGCCTTGGAAGTGCTCCGGCAGGAGAGTGATATTAATTTCATCTACCGGAAAGTCGAGAAGGAGAGGGTTAGGGAGAACCTTCAATGCCTCGACATTGACGGTAGGGAGGTCCGGGATCTTTCCGATATCCTGCAGGCGGCGGCGGAATTTTATGGCAGGTTATTTGACAAAGAGGAAGTGCAGCCTGAGGTCATGGAAACTTGGCTGGAAGGTACTCCGAGAATTTCCGATGAAGATAGGGATTTGTTAGAAGGGAAATTCACCGAAACTGAAGTCAGGTGGGCGATCCTGAACCTCAAGTCCAGAAAGTCGCCGGGTATTGACAGGCTTCCGGCCGATTTTTACAAGAAATTTGTCAATATTTTGGTCCCCTGGTTATGCAGGATTTATAACGACATTGCTGACAAAGGTATTATGACTAAGTCTATGAGGAGTAGTGTTGTGACTCTTCTTTCCAAAACCCCCGACGATCCTGCTCGTGATCTTGCTGGATGGAGGCCGGTGTCTCTGTCTACCATTGATTATAAGATCATGGCGACGATCGTCAACGCGAGGCTTTCGCGGGTGGCGGAGAAGCTAGTGGGCGTTGGGCAGACGTGTAGCATCCGTGGTAGGCGGATGTAACAGAATATTCGGTGTGTGAGGGACATGATTATTTATATCGGAGACAGGGATGTTAAGTTGGGAATGTTTACCGCGGATCAGAGTAAGGCCTTTGACCTTGTTTCTCACGAGTTTATTAGAAAGATGCTGGAAGCCCACGGCTTCGGAGAGTTTTTCCGAAGAACGGTGGGCTCTTTATACAGGGACCTCAACGGAAGAGTCATTATTTCTGGCCGTCTTTCTCACCTCTTTGAAGTTAGAAGAGGTGTGAGACAAGGCTGCCCACTCTCCCCGTTGTTGTTTTTCTTGGTCATTGAGACCATTTTAAGGAAGGTTCAGGCTCATCCTAGCATTCAGGGAGCCCCCATCCCTGGCTGCGTAGGGTCTCTAAAGTATCTTGCTTATGCTGACGACGTCACTTTCTTTGTTGACTCGGAAGTTAGTCTAAAGCAGGTCCGGGAAGTCTTCGCGGGATACTGCGGTGCCATCGGGTCCATGCTTAATGAGGATAAGTCGAACCTGCTTCTTTGGGGCAGGTGGGATCGCGCTGCGGTCCGTGGGCTGGCTGTGACGGATGGACACGTCAGGATACTGGGTATCCTTTTTGATAGAGACGGTGTCCATTTGAAGACTTGGAGGGACATCCTCTTCGCTATTAAAGAGAAGAAGGAAAGGTGGCAGAGTGTTGACATTTCGATGATTAACCGGGCTAAGTTAGCTAACGCTCTCCTGGTCTCGAAATGTGCCTTTGTCGGAGAACTTGGTTCTCCCCCTCGGAGTCTCATAAGGCTTCTGGAAAGGCAAGTTTTTCAATTTATTTGGGCCGGTAAGCAAGTCGAGGCGGTTGCCAGAGCGGTCCTGTGCTGCCCGAAGGAGGAGGGTGGTTTGGATGTCAAACACCTCTCCTCCTGGTTCAGTGTACTGCAGTTTAGGAGTGTGAAGGAAGCTCTGAACTCCTCGCACCCTTGTAGGAACTTTGTTGCGTATTTGACAAGATTGTCTGCGGAGAAGTTCTTACCTGGCTTCCGATTTATGGGGCCGCGTATAGAGACCACTCACAAGCACTATAAGCTTGGGGGGCACATTCAGGGTCTCGCGGAGGCTAACCGGAATGGGCTGAATTTGAAACAAATGTATCTGCACATTCTCCCTAGGCCTAGGGAGCAAGTTACTGAGTTTAGGGCCGTCAAATGCAACATGAAGGAGGTGTGGATGAGCGTGTTGGCGGCTGGAGTTGACTGTAAGAAGCGGGACTTTAAATTCCGTCCGGCTCACGATGTCCTTCCGACTAGGAAGAGGCAGTACAGGTGGAGTACTGCCATCACCGACAAGTGCGCCTCTTGCAATCTCATTGAAGACCGGTACCACTTGTTCTGGAGTTGTCCCATGGCCGTGCAGGTGTGGAAACTTGTTTGGACCTAGGCAGGTTGCCCGCAGCGACTCAAGGCTCAGGAGGTCTTTTACCAGTACCCCGGCCCCAAGACTGGGCGGGATGTCTGGAGGTTGATCATCACTGAGACCACGTACAAAATCTGGAGAGAGAGGAACAGAGTTGTTCATAGTAATTACGGAAATGCAGGATTCAACCCTTTGAAAGTGGCCTGGCACGTCAAGTGCCAGCTTAGGAACAGAGTTGAGTTGGATGCCCGCACTCTTTCGGACCGTGCCTTTAAGTTCCGGTGGGTCTTCTGGCCCAAAATTGTTACTGGAACGAAGGAAAAATATTTTTTTCCATTGGGGAACTTAGTCTCCCCATCTTTTCGGCTTGTAATCCTGCATTTCCGCACCTTTGGTTTCTTGAGTTTTTGTTGAATTTTGTCTTGTGTTTAATCTTTGGGATGTTTCTTTTCTAGATTCCGGGATGGAGTGAGGAGATTACCCGTCTTCCTCCATGCCGGGTGCCTATTTGCGTACCATACCAGTCTCCTCCAGCGGCGCTGGCTTTGGGGGCGGCTGGTTGACTTTGTGTGTGAATCGGGGGGTCTTTGTGTTTCGCTGTGATCTTTCCTCACTTTGCCTTTCCGGGTGTGATTGCTGTTTGTGGTGCTGTCGGTTCTGCGTTGTAGTGTGCAGGGTTGGGAGCCATTGGTGGATCGAAAGCTGGTCTTTGTGCCACGCGGACGGTTCGGCGACCCTTCTGGTGGGTCTCGGTTGGGACGTCATCACCGGGCACACGTGAAGGAGAGACTTCTCCTACTGGAGTGTTTCGGGGTGGCCTAGGGCCTTTCTCGTCATTCTTGGTGTCCCTGTCTGCAAAGTGAATTGGGGCCTGTTCGAGTTCTTCGGCAGGCCAGAACCAAGACTTGGCATCGGGGTGTGAGTGAAACACCGGTGGAACCGAACTCACATTTAATATGTGGTTCGGCGAAGCGAGTGTGTTGGTGTTGCTGGGCAACAAAATTTCGTGCCGGGAGAGGGGTCGCCATGCTCGCGCACAATGGCGTCCCCCTCTCTCGGATGCCAAGTGTTGGTTCTCCAAGTGTTGGTTTTAGAAGACAAAGATTGTTTACGTGAAGTTCGAAATAGTAAGCTTAATGTCTGGTTTCATTCATACATAAAAAAAAAAAAACAACACACACACGAAAACCTATGAACGATCGTCATTGTTTACAGAGTGAAAGAATATTTCATCATAGGTACAAATGGTCTTACATCTTAATAGCATTTATTTTGAAGCACTTTTCGCTTATCGTGCATTTCAGTTAGTGACATCATCATCATCATCATTGTCAACCATTATCAAACCACTGCTGGACGAAGGTCTCCCCAAGTTTCCTCCGCAGCGGTCTGTCTTGTGCCAGTCTCCTCCATGTCACTCCCGCATACTTTCGAATTTCATCCACCCATCTCCCATGTGGTCTTCTTCTGGGTCTTTTCCTGTTCCTTGGAATCCAATCTAAAATTTCGGCTGTCCATCGATGGTCTGTCCTTCTGGCAGTATGCCCAGCCCATTGCCATTTCAGGGATTTACCTCTGATCATGATGTCTTCCACTCTTGTCATTTTTCGGATCCACGAGTTCCTCTTCTTATCTCTCCTGGTTACACCAAGCATGCACCTCTCCATGCTACTTTGAGTTGTCTGCAGCCTTTGTATGTCTCTTTTAGTTAAGGTCCACGTCTCTGCACCATACGTAAGCACTGGAAGGATGCATTGATCAAACACTTTTTTTTAAGACATAATAGCATATTGCTCTTGAAAATTATGCTGTTTCTTCCGAAAGCTCTCCAGGCAAGTTTTGTACGCTGATTAATTTCTTCATCAATGTGACCCTCACTTGAAATCTGCTGTCCAAGATAAACGTACGTGTCTGTTATCTCCAGCTTTTCTCCATCAATCGATAAATCTTCATTTCGTGTAAAAGCATTGAACATCACTTTTGTCTTCTGAAAGTTCATTTTTAATCCCACTTATTTACTCTTGTCAGCAAGTTCTTGGATCATACTCTGCAGCTCTGATGGGGTAGTTGCAAAAATGACTGTGTCATCAGCAAAACGAAGGTGGGTTAGATAATCTCCATTAATCTTTAACCCTTTGTTCTCCCAGTTCAGTGATTGAAAGACATTTTCCAATGTAGCATTAAAGAGCTTCGGAGATATGGTGTCACCTTGTCTCACTCCCTTTCCAATTTTTATGTGTGTTGTATTTTCAAACAGCCGAATCTTTGCACTTGCATTTTCATAGATGTTATTAATAATATTAATGTATGCATCTTCAATACCACACGATTTCAGAGCCATTGTAACTGCTGATTGTTTCACCGAATCAAAGGCTTTTTCATAATCGATAAAAGCCATGCACAATGGAAGTTCATATTCCCTCGCTCTTTCAATTAATTCTCTCAGTACGTGGATATGATCTATTGTGCTGTAGCCACTCCTGAATTCAGCTTGTTCTCTCGGTTGAGACATGTCCAGTGTTACCTTCAAACGGCGTGAAAGAACTTTAGTGAAGATTTTATAAACCACTGATAGGAGGCTGATAGGTCTGTAGTTCCTGAGATCCTCAATGTAACCTTTTTTATGTAGCAGGATCATTATAGCATTGTTCCAATCCTCAGGAATCTTCCCTTCATTAAGGCATCGAGTGAAAACTTGGGCGAGTACTGTTTCAATTTCTCTATTTGCTTCTTGTATGATGTCTACAGTAATTCCATCTTCTCCTGGAGCTTTTCCCCGCTTCATGTTCTTGATAGCATGTGCAACTTCTGCTGGGAGGACTGGAAGAACTCTGGCACTGGTACCTTCCATGATGTCTGGAGTACATGCATCATCCCTTTCATAAAACGTGGAGTAGAAATCTTTCACTCTTGTCAAAATTTCGCCTCTATTTCTTGTTACAGAACCGTCTTCTTTTCTCAGTGCCGTAATCTGTTTTCTTCATTTACTGAGATGTCCCTTTGCTATCTTTAGGCTTTGGTTGTTTTCAATTGCTTTCCTTACTAGTTCACAGTTGAATTTCCTTACGTCTGCAGTGATACTTTTTCGTACTGTCTTGCATAGCTCTATGTATTCCACTTTGGAAGTCCCATCTTCTTTAGTTGTCCTCATCTCTCTTCTTCTTTGCATCAACATTTTGGTTTTTCCTGATAATTTGTTCACATGCAACTTGTTCATAGACCCAGCTAATTTTGTTGCTGCTTCCATAAGAGCTTTGGTTACTTTTCTGTTAACTTCAGAAATATCCACTTCTTCCGATGTTAGGCCTTCTAAAGCAGAGAATCTGTTATTCAGTTCCAATTTGAAGGTATTATGGTGTTTTTTAAGGTTGGTTATGTCAATACATTTTGTTTGTCTTATGAGCTTGCCACGTTCAAGTTTAGTGTTGAGATGCACTTTACATCTCACCAATCTATGGTCTTGTTTAGCACACTGCAGTCTTCTATGACGAATTTTTTGTTACACATAATAAAATCAATTTCACTTGTCGTCCCATTTGGATGTCTACATGTCCATTTCCTGTGCGGCTTTTTATTGAAAAAGGAGTTCATGATGAAAAATCCTTCTGCCTCTGCAAACTCTACGAGAGTATTTCTACGCTGGTTTCTGTTTCCGTGACCGAATTTACCTACTGAAGTTTCATTCTGTTGCCGTTGCCTATTTTTGCATTGAAATCTCCCATAATTATCTTCAAGTGCTGCTTACCTTTTTTGTTTAGATGACGAATTTCCTCATAAAATTCTTCAATTTCTTCTTCAGGATGACTTGTGGTGGGTGCATAAGTTTGAATAATCTGAGCCTGGTATCTTCTCGAGAGTTGGATAACGAGTCGTGCAGCTCTGTCAGAGGAACTTTCAACTTCTACAACTTTATCCTTCAGTTTCTTGTTTATTATAAATCCAACACCACTAGTTCTGCCAATATCTGTCCTACGATAGTAGAAGAGATGTCCACTTTTCAGTTCAATGAGATCTCCTCCTTTTCTCCTTACCTCACTTAGCCCGACGATGTCCCACTTCATCCTTTGTGGTTCCTTTTCCAATTCAAGAAGCCTTGAATCAGAAGATAGGGACCATCTATTATACGTAGCCAAGGTCAGCATCAGATGGCAGCCTAGTCCGGTCCTCCAGGGATTCTTAGCACCCTCTGCCTTCATGTCGCACTGGCCGCTGCCTTGGCCAGGTACATTCCAGCTGCCGGAGACTGAGGGCCAAGATTTAAGTTGTGGAGTCATTTTGGAGGAGTTTATATTTCATTAACTCATAAGATTAAAGATCGGCAGTTCCGAAATATACGAAAGTATCGTGATATGTGGATTGTTGTTATTTTATTTGAGGAAACATGTAGCTGTGTCTTGATGCTAGCGGCCAGAAATAAATTCAGACAGTTGAAAAGCCTTTGGTGCATACTTATTAAATAACTCGTTTCCATTTATCTGCTCATAATGGTATCAGAAACCAAAAATAGAAGAAATCATATTAAAATCGGAGTTCCAAGTAATAAGTAAGGCATGTTGCAAAAAATACCTACTGTGGAAGAAATATTGTCATAAATTTGCTAGAATTGGGGTGTAAGATACATGAAAAATCACTGACCAATTTAAACCTATATTATTTAATGAAAGAAAAAATGTAATCAATCTTAGTTGCTTGTACTCTGACTTAATTGTAACTGTGATTACAAACATTCTAGCAGCCTTTCTTGTTTTGACGGTGTTTTTGTACAGAAGTCATTTCAAAGTTTCCTTAAAATTATGTGGGCCACTTTCTCAGATATGAATCGTACAAGTACTGATTTAAACAATCTCTCTTGTCATATATTCTGAAATAAAATCTAACACATAAGAGCAGTCATCCAACCCAATTTCTAGAAAATGCAATACATAAATAATGACTGAGGGTAGATGTAAAGCCATTTACATTAAAAAAAATTCAGAAATGCAGAAGACTTTCACCGTCTTAAGTCTTGATCACCTGTAAACATTCGGAGTTTGGAATGTTTACAGGTGATAAAGGCCCAAGGTGGTGTCAAAAGTTTGTGTTTTTCAATTTTCTTCAGAATTTGCATCATCAACAGTGTAGTTTCGACCACTGTTAACATCTACTTTCACTAATCAATATTAAATCGATAAATGGGAACACACAAAAAATATAGAGTAAAGAAAAACTTGAGTTTGTCATCATGTGTGATATCAGTCTCGTTCATTTAGTATTGATGCGAAAATTGGGTCTAAATTAGTAACTATTAAAAGGGGGGCGGTCTTGATAGGCGTGGTTAAATTATGTTGATAATTAAATTAAATATTTGGCCTATTGCAAATTAATTGGAAAACTAACTTATTTTAATTAGGGAAGTCTGGTAATTCTCTTTGTCTGAATGGAAACAAAGGAATTAGTGAATCATCTCTGGGGGTCTGTGAGCAGCAAGGGACCACACCAGACGGCAATTGAGAAGCACTCATACTATCATAAAGGCGATTTCAAGTGTGCCATTAATGCCAAAAATCGGTAGGGAACGAGGAAAATTATTATTATGAGGGGCAAGAGGCAACGACGCTTCGTGGGAGAGGCACGAGAGAAATCTCTAAGTGTCGAGTGAAGAGAAACAGATGAGGCCCACGTGACAGGGAATGGCAAAAAAGTAGGAAAAGAAAGACAGTTGTGATCTCTGTACGCTGGCAGGAGGACAGACCGAAAAACTCGCTAGGAATCATCTCGGAACGCAGTTGTAAGCCGGGCCGAGAGATTGCTATGGAGAGAGTACGCTATGCGGCTTTACGCAGCGGTCAGCCGTAATGAACCTGCTAGGTACGAAACCTGAAGTCCGACTCACACCGATGATAGCACGGTAATTTTAAGCGCAGTGTAAGCCGCAAAAGTACGATGGAACAGAGAGGGCTTAGTTAATACTTGGTGACCGGAGGTAAGCCCGCCAGGTATAGTAAAATTCGTGAACTTAAGAGGAAGGTTCAACTACCGCACTCTGATGACAGACCGACCAGGACGTCGCGAGAGAGACTCTATTACTACGAAGAGTGAACACGCCGTCTCATTCCATAGAGAGAGGTCACCGACCTTTCCGGAGCATTGCTTGACGTTGTTTCTTTCCTGCAGAAGAACTTTCTTGAAGGATTTCGAGGGAGAAATTCCCCTGCCGCCTTCGCCAGAGCCCACTATGCCGAGTTCGGAGTGAGGAAACTTCCTAGACGGATCACCAGCGAAGAGGAGTCAGCTGTGCTTTCCCCCAATCCCACGAGCGGACGGAGAAGAGCGGAGAAATTATCAGCGACTTCGAAAGAAAGAGGGGAAAACCAACACATTACTGATGACACTCTGTTACCCTCTGTGACACTCAGGTGAGAAAGAAACCATCAGCCACTACTGTTACAGAGGCGCGTGGTGTAGGTGAGAGTGCTACTAAAAAAATAGTGCTTCGAAAAACCACCTGGATTATTATATCCCAACAGTCAACCATACGTGAGTACTTTTATTTGTCTGTGTTATCCTATCACTGAGCGGAGGAACTGTGATCTTTAATAGATACCGGACTCTAAATTTTAGAACTGTTAAACGCCCTTTTTTTGGAGGCTAAAAATCTGATCTCGGAATCCCGAGTAGAAATTATTTTGGCTCATAATAAAAAAACAATAGCAGTATTTATATCTCCGTGGGCCCAGACCCCGGGATAGAGTCTCCTCATAAAATAAAGAAATTCAATGGTTAATCTTGCTCTGTTCATTCTATAGGCTCTGGTGCATTACTTACCTGTATTTCAGCAAGCATAACGTTCTCGCCCATTTATGCCAGCTCCCGAATTAAAAGAACCTTCACGTCTCATTTTTATCAATAAGTGAAGCATGTATAAATTATACCGCTCGGCACTTTTTTGTATCAGTTTTTAGAATGGTGCAACAAGAGCGTAACATTGTTATTTGTAGCAATACAAGCAGATTATAGTCTTTTTCCATTATTCATCTGGTTTCTTAGGGACATAGCAATTATGAGTGCATTTGTGACACTAAATTTCAGAATCTACAACCAAGTCTACTTTGGGGTGTATGGTGCGTATGGCTCAACATATGAAATAAGACTTGAGATGTTCAAAAGTCTGACATCAAACATGAAATTCAAAGTTTTGAAAGGCCATATAGCCATTATTTATTTACAACTTTCCACAGAACCAACTTGAATGAAATGCACATAATAGATAATTATTGACATTTTTTCTATAGATTTTGCAAAGGGGGTGTCAGCCTATGTATTGGGTTTTCGAGAGGCAAACAGATCCATGCAAGAAACTTTATTTTGGCTGTGTATGAAAACAAAAAAATTACACCACTAACAGGTATAGATTTATTCACAATGCTTTGAAGCATTTTGCAATACAGCAGTAAATAACTATTGGGTATAACAGTTAAAACTATAACAGTACATGCACTGTCTTATCAGCAACCATTATGGTATAAAATAAACTGGAAGCCAGTCATCCGTCTGTCACATACAAAACGTGAAGCAAAAGAAAAAAACTGCACCTGTGACAGCAAGCACTTTAGGAATTTACTGTGATAACTGGACTTGCATGGAAATTTAATACAAACATAATCAAGGTATAGGATAACATTTCAAAATGAAACAGAAGGCAGCCTTTAAAACCAAATTAGAAAAAAATATATATATAGCAATTTTATATAAATTTTTCTCTCTTTCCTTCCATCCAGTTCAATAGCAACATGGTTTAGCTCCCCAGCATCCTGGACTGAGTTCCGCTTATTGACATTTTTTATTTTGCATTATGTAAGTCATTTCTGTTGGCATAACAACCACTTAGCTGTCATTTCCCATTCCGTGGAATGAAAAATTGTATTTTGTATAGGCATGCATAACTTATAAATCTGCCACATTACCATACAAAAACAAAACACCTCCCTCCCTTTTTTTTTGTCTTCACAACCTCTTAAAACAAAGTGACAAGACAATTAGTTGCTAGTAAGACATAATCACCCTACCGAGGAGACAAAATTAAGCTTGCCATATAGGACAAAAAATTTTCTCCACTACTTCCAGACAACAACTATACAGAAACTTGCCAGGTTAACACAGGATTGAGCAACAGATTATGACTATGTTAACTACGCCGATGAGCCTTTACATTATGACCACTTACCTGATAATCTGTAGGACCCCCTATACCCCCTATTATTAATCAACATAACATTTTGAATATAAAACAATTATATCAATATGTTTTGGTATTAAATATGTTTAAAAGAATTAAACAAAATATCAATGTAGATATCATAAATATAAATATTGATATCAATAACTATGAAACTAGAAACAGATTTCAAATAAAGCCATGTTTGTCTGGAACACAAATCTTTTACCTGAAGAACTAAAATACATTAACAATTATAACTTGTTTAAAAAAAGACAAAAACATATTTGCTGAACTTATTAAAAAAAAAGAAGAAGAAACCTTAAATTAATATATAACATTTCAATCTTTTTTTTTTAATTGTTACTAATTTCTACTAAAAACTAACTGATCTACTGCATGACCCACCTACTACTTACCTTCATTCTTTGACAATTTTTATATGACTTGGATCTATTACATAGGGAGATCAGGGCTTTAGTCAGGTCATATAAAGACCTTTTCCCTGATTTCCCTGGCTGTTATAATAATTACTTTTTACACTCAAATGTAAATACAAAATTGATGAAGGTATAATGTAACAGCTAAAATAATAAAATTATTATTATTATTATTATTATTACAAGAAACCCTTCATTTCCTGAAGACACTTAACAAACACTTTCTAAAAAGGAGCTTCAAACAGAAAAAAATTGAATAGGTAAACAAGTAAAGCAGTGTGTTTTATTTCTCTGATCAAAAACCACATCTGTTGTTTTTTTTCATTTCTGTATAGTATCCAAGATGAACAAGACTAAATTAGAAAACCATATTTTCCTATTGAGATAATGACTACATCTGCAGATTACACGTTAAAATTGTAGTTTTTTCAAATAGTTATTAAGAAATATATCGCTGATTACAAAAACAAAAGAGAAAAACTTACCCAATAAACTTCGCTCTCCGGGTAGAGCAATCCACCCCGGTAAGGAAATAGTCACCGCCTATGATAGTTTATTAACTAACACTGTCAATGCACATACTGAATAGATATATTAAACAAAATTATCATTGTTGAGCGCACCCAGGAATTGTCCGTGCCAGCACCCAATTTTTGATCCATAGATCGGGGCTAGGATTTAGTTCCCCCATGGTATCATAAATGCATAAAAGTACACATATCAAAATTAAACACAAAAAGCTTTCAGAGTTCACATAATGTCAAATATGAAAGATTTGAAAGCAATGCCCAAATATTTTAGATTGGACATTTTTGGACATTACTTTAGGCCTTTCTCTCCCCCCTGCATTATGAAGGTTTGGCTGTTTCCTCCGTGTGTCACAATCCTACAGACTGGACATATTTGGGCATTGCTTTAGGCCCTTTGGTTTTCCCCCTGCATTATGCAGGTTTTGCAGTCTCCTGCGTAGAGAGGTATGTCATAATCTTTCAGATATTTATTTTTTTAAAGTTTCCAGCTTTCGCTTTTTTGTTAAGTTTTTGCTTTTCTCAACTGCAGTGCTATCATTTTGTTTTGTTTACAATAGTTATTAAGCAATGTGTTGGTTGAATGCCATGTAATCATTTTGAAAATGTCTTCGAATAAATGTTCATTTTCACAACAATCAAATGGTTCAAATAAATCTTTGAGTAGTCAAAATATGTACAGCCAAATCTGTTGCTACTCTCCTATGATTACAAAACTGGAGAAATTCTTTTTCATAATTTAAACAAAGCTTTTCAGTAATAATATAATTATATAAAACTATTGTTACAACTATGTCTTGTGGATAAAGCAATTTCCCTCGATCTAAACCTTGAATCAGCTTATGGTCTAAACCGCATATAAGTTCTTTTTCAACCGCAAGACCATCTTCACATGAAGAACAAAGTGATTTTTTCAAAACAGCTCTTGCACAATATCCAGCTAAATATGTTATAATGGGAATTTTATGTTCAACACTACTGACATCACTTTTTGTTACTGATATGTCAATACTAAAATAATCATCAGTAGTTTGTAAAACACCATGCATATTCACTTGAACATCAAATTTATGAATTACAATTGCACCATAGCTATTTGTTTTAAAACAAAATTTCAGAAAGGACTGCATTCTCAGTTTTTTTTTTCAATATCAAATATGTGTTGCATAGATACATTAAACTGTGCACCAGCAAATTGGCGGTATTTGGAAAAATGTGACTCAAGATGGTCAGTCTGGTATTACCAGGTAGTATATATAACACGCCCAATTCTTCACAACAGTAAGATACAAATTCACAAAAGCATATGAAGTCCAAGCAGCATGTGTCTCCTTAGATAACATTCCGGTATCTGAATGCATGTTATTCCAAGAAGCTAGCCAGTCTACAAATCTGTTGAGAAATATTAAACTTTTATCAAAGGGTGAATTTGTTAAAGGCACTTTATATACATCATTTAGCCTATTATCTTTAAATGGTGATTTTACATTAACTATACTTCACCATGTGTTAATAATTTTAATGTAATTACCTGATTCTTTATAATGAGAGAAATTTAGTTTTTCACCAACCTGTAACAAACCTTCAATTACAAATTCATTAAAGAACTGCAAGACTAACTTTACATTATGTTTTTCTAAACTTGTTGGTGACAATGCTTTGTACGATAACTTGTAACCACATTTAAGCAAACTGTTGGCTTCATGAGAATGAACATTTTTCACAATGTCAAGTGATGCTGTACAAAATGCTTTCTCTTATTCACTGTTGTCTTCATGGAACTTAGAATACTACATACATTTTTCAGGATTATTTTGATTTACCCAGTTGTTTCTAATGCATTTTAAAAGATGTACTGAAACAATTAAGAAGAATAACGGGCGATAACTGTCACAGGGTGTGGATACACGATTTCTAATGCTGGAGGGTTAAGAAAAGAAGATACAGCTTTTCTGTTAATAGAGTTGTTATCAGTTGTAATAGCTATTACGGTGAATCCAGTATTTTCTAAACCTAAAATGATTTTCTTAATAAAATTATGGAGTACATCAGCAGTCAGATGTTTAACTGGCAAGATATGCACAACATCTTTATAAGATGACATTATACTTGAGATCATAAGCACATGAGCACCATTAAATGATAAACCTTTGATAATACCTCCTTTGTACTCAAAAAAGGTTTCATATAAATTTCATCAAGCAGTAATACAACTTTTTATGGGTATCGTTTACTTGATCGAAAGGTCACTTGACCGAAAATCACTTCGCCGAAAATCACTTGATCGAAAGGTACATTTTACCGAAGGGTCACTTGACCGAAAAGTTCATTTCACCGAAAGGTCACTTCACCTAAAAGTTCATTTCATCGATAGGACATTTGATCGAAAAGCTCATTTCACCGAAGGATTATTTTACCTAAAAGTTCATTACATCGAAAGATCATTTCACCGAATGGTCAGTTTATTCAAAACTTAGAATTTTGTTGTTAGAGATCTGTTGAAGTGTGGTATGGTTTTTTGAAATACTGGCCACCTAAGCATTATGGGATTGTATAAAAAATACACTTTTAATTTCTATGAAACACCTCCACATGAGTAGGTTTTTCGAAATGCAATATTAATTATAAGGCTTAGATCTGTGCTTTTTTGTCAAATTTTAATCCTCCGAGCTCATATTCATAAGGGTTACTTAGTAAATCAAGTAAATAATGTTCCACCTTTACTGAACCGCAAAACATAATTTTTTTGACCGTAGGCCTAGATGCAGGGCATTTTAACAGATTTTAACCCTACTCATATTCATAAGCATTACATAAAATGTAGTGTAACTTTTTATGTAAACCTTATGAACATAAGCACGCACGGTTAAAATTTGCTAAAAAGGCCTAAGCCGAGACATAGGGTCTTAAAACTGATTCTTTTTGCCTGAAAAAATGTGCAACATTATAAATTTTACGTTTTATGTAAACTTTATGAACATGAGCACTGAACATGACTTCTATGTAAACCTTATGAACATGATTAAAATTTACTAAAAAGGCCTAAAGCGAGGCCTAGGAACTTAAAATTAATTATTTTTGTCTTAAAACTAAATCTTTGCATTCTCTGTGACACGGGGAAATCAAAAGTGCAATTTGAGTATGATTCCTTAACATTTCGGTGGTCTGTCTGGCGAACTTGCACCATGCTTCAACAGATCCTGTAATGAAATCCAAAGTTTTCGATAAACTGACCCTTCGGTGAAATGACCGTTACGATGAAATGAACTTTTAGGAAAAGAGACTTTTCGGTGAAAGGAACTTTTCGATCAAGTGACCGTTCGGTAAAATGTATCTTTCGATCAAGTGACCCTTCGGTGAAATGAACGTCTCGATCAAGTGATCTTTTGGTGAAACAATCTTTTCGGTGAAGCGATTTTCGGTCAAGTGACCCTTCGGTGAAGTAAACGTCGGGCAAGTGAACCAGACCCCTTTTTTTATCACACTCAGAAAGAAATGCAAGTTTTTGTTTTATATACAATAAAAGATTTTGATTACATTGCTCATTTTGAGGACTAATGCTAGGCATACAAATTCTTCTGATTGTACTAGGATGTGGTAAAATAACATATCCTGCTTCTCTTAAGAATTTATAAGAATGAGGAGCCATATTCATAAAATGAGGGGCCAACCGTTTCTTCCAGAATTCTATGTGAGAAGAATTTTTTTGTAACAGCGGACAACAAAGGCCGAGTTTTATCTTTCAAAACTCGACTGTTCAAACTGTCAAAGAGATCATTGACAGATGAACGAAAGTCAGCTGTGTGGGCGGCAGAAAAAGGTAGATAGCTCAGTGCAGTTAGCAAACACAAAGCTGATGCCACTGACTGTCTTAGCACCTGAGTGGCAAGTTTGACAATCATGGCACTTAGCCCATCCACCTCTATGTGCCGTCTTGATAATTTAGGAACAACTCTGTGTTTCTGCTTCGAATCAAATTCATACAAGGCAACAATATGGTCCCAGGAAGCAATTTTGTTACCTGAAAACTTAACATTGTATCTCCTAAAGTTGTTCCTTACACATTTCATCAAATGTGGAACATCACACAATGTGAAGATCTTTTGACCTTCATATATGAAAAAAGGTCTCTCCTCATTAACACCAAATTCCACACCATACAACCTTTGGTTGTTTGACCCTTGGTCACAGACAATTGCGATAGGTGTTAACCCGGAAGCAAACAATTTTCTGAGTGCTTCCAGGACTAACACCTTCAGAGTTGCTGCTGGTGTGGTATCGGCTGATATGAAGTACCCAACAACATGTTTCCACTTTTTGCAAAGCCCACGAACCATAATAGCAAGCACGTGTGTTGTAATACGATAAGTATCAATAATGTGGGAACCATAATCCTCAAAACCATCTACAGAATCTTTTTTCCTATTGTACACTAAACCTTTTTTTAGCTCATTTCATCTAATGATATAGTACATTTCTTGTCATGTGGTTTCAACTTACTGGCTACTAAACGGATGGAATCCAGCACAGCAGCTGAAAATCCTGGCTCCATCGCAATACCTGATACACATTTCAAGAGAGTTTGTTTACTTGGTATATGTAAAAAACTCTTGAGGGTGCAATATGCTTTAGGACTTGCAAGGTAGAGATGAAGACATAAAAATTTGTCATCTAGCGACCACCTACGTCCATGCCGGGAAACACTACCAGCAGAGATTTGACATTTGATGAATTTGAATGCATTGGGAGACACTAGAGGCTGAATAAATTCGAGAACACTTTTAATACTGCACTTAATGTTATTCTTTGCATATTTTCTCTTAAGATAATAAAGCTTAGAAGATAAGGATTTAATTTTTGCCGTTTTAGACGTTATCAGAAAATAACTGCCTTCTTGGCATACACACAATATCAGGAGTGTTTGGGGCTACAGGAGTAGCCATAGGGACTGCTGGATCTGGGCTCCTGCTCACTGCAGAAACAGAAGCTGGCAAATCTTCAAAAATGTCGGCATTCTCTGATTCATGTTTCAGCTTTTTCATTATGGTCTCTCTCATACTTGGTAGGCTCAGGACCCCTGCTAGAACTAAAGTATTGGCTGAAAGAACACAAGGGATTAAAACCTAACATTTTTCAATTATATGAAAAAACTACAGTAATACTTTTTTTCTAAAATAAAAAATGTAACAATACTTGACTTGTACAGTACAACAGAAAGCATACATGAAGCATAAGGGTGATCATCAGCTGAAGAACCCATTCCACGAATACGCAAATAATGTAAACACATCAGGGACAAGGAAATTGTCTTTCTTTCACACCGCTGAATAGCTTTATTAGTTGCCAAACTGAACCCAATTCTATTGGGGGGGGGGGGGGGATATCCTAAGTAGATTTCATGAACCCAGACATAATGTCATGATGGTTTGGCCAAAAATAAAAAAACTCAGAAAATGCTACACTACAGCAACAGATCACGCACTTGAAGAAAAAGGGTCAAATAAAAGCAACAAAATATATATATATATTAATTCCATAAGGGTTTTTTACTGTGAGTCCTATTTTGAGAGAACGGCTGAATGTAAAGATATGGTTGAGGTATCAAAATAAAGGTCTTACCATGTAGATGTGTCAGTCGATGAGAAAAAATGAGATTGGGGGCAACCGTTCCCATGTAAAGCCTATGGGAGAAGGGTGTGGTTGACATTCGATCGCCTACTGTAAACTCGTGCGCTGTTGAAGCGGAAGTATGGAGGTATTGAGATAGTCAAAAGTCTTTTCTGAGCAAAGTGTTGTGCAAAACAACGCTAGCAGGCATTGGTATCAAAGTTCTTATCGGAACAGCGAACACTCTCGAATACCTGATTGCGTTATGCCGTTGGACTGCGTGATGTATATATACAATTTAATATTCATTCAATCCAGTTTATTCACGTAGGTAAGACGTTTCCCATTATGTAAAGATGTACTCGTTACTTGTTACTTGTACCAATGGGGGGGGGGTACATTGACCCAGCACCGCGACCTAAAGTCTATTATTGTGCATTATCAGCCCTAATCTCGAAAGAGACCAGATGCACGAGCAAAAGCAAGAATGCTCTTGAATGGTACTAAAGAGAGATCACTTGGTCTCAAGTTATGAGTACCAAAATGTTCAAGTCTGAGTGCTGCAAAAAAGTCGCAGTCACAAAGAAAATGCAAGGAAGTCTCCTCTTCTAGATGGCATCCTCTACAAAGTGGATCCTCTTTCATTCCCATCAAATTAAGGTGCCTATTAAGACGACAGTGTCCTGTAAGCAGACCAACAATCAGTCCAATATTCTTTTTTTTTGGTAGTTTAAGGAGTTCCTTAGCCTTATGAGGCAAGGGTCCTTGATTAAGTTCCTTTGCCTGCCTCTGTCCCTTGGTAGCATGCCACAGGTCAAGCTGCTTAGTCCTCAGCAGCCTTTTAGTTAATCCTCTGGCCACACCAGAGGCACGCCCTAATGCAGGCTCTGGACCATAAAAAGCCTGCTCTTCCCCCTCTTTAGCAAGAAGGTCAGCTTTCTCATTACCTACAAGACCCCTGTCCTGGCACGTAGAACAGTTGCACTTTGTTCCGGTTTGCGAGTTCAGTTAGGGTCTGAAGGCAGTTCCAAACAATTTTGGATAACATGCGGCACTGACAAAGTGCCAGTAAAGCCACCTGGCTGTCTGAACAAATCTGGATACGCACATTGTGATACCCTTTGATCAGACATTCTGAGGCACATTCCAAAATAGCATACACCTCAGCTTGGAACACGGTAGCATGCCTTCCAAGGCTTTGGCATGAACCATAACATCTGAATAGGCAATACTCCCCTGCTCCAACTCCTACGTTTGTCCTGTAGCCGTCAGTAAACCAAACAGTTTCACCGCTGCAGCTAGGGACAAAGGACATTTCCCATTCACTGCGACGACTGGAAAAGTTCACACTGAATGCTTTATCGAAATGATATTTTACTAGCATGTTGTCGGTTCCCATTTGAAAGATGGGCTCCTTACAAAAAATACTCCCGAATAGACTTGGTAAGGCTGCCAACCCACAACGAGGGTCTCCACATGCCATTGCAGCATAATCTATATGCCCCCATAATGGCCTAACCCTCAATATGAAGGTGAAGTGGCAGAGTATCAAGAAACAATTCCAATGCAGCTGTTGGAGTAGTTCTCATTGCTCCTGATATACCAATGCAGGCCAGCCTTTGTAACTTGTTAAGTTCAGCCTGCACCGTGCAGAGGTCAACTCTGCGCCACCACACCGTTGAGCTATAAGTGACCATAGTACATATCCAGTGCAAGATCCTCGGGTTGAGACCCCAGGATTTGCTAATAGCACCTCTACATGACCAGAACACTTTCTTGGCTCTGGCAATACAGTAATCTAGGTGCTGTTTCCCGGTTAAGCCTCCGTCCAAAATGATCCCCAGGTACTTCATCTGTGTGATGAGAGGAATTTTTTTCCCAAAGAGAGTAATACCACCAAGCTCTCCAAGATTCCTCTTTCTAGTGAAAGGCACAAGGGCGGTTTTGTCAGGGTTTACTGATAGACAAACCTTCCTGCACCAATCCTCAACAAGTCCCAGTATTCTTTGCATTACGCTCGAGACTGTTTTAGGGAATTGTCCCTTAACAATTATGGCCACGTCATCTGCATAGCAGAAACAGTTGCAACGAGACCCCTCCAGGATCCTTAGCAGTTCATCCACCACCAGGCACCACAACAGGGGAGAGCAAACTCCTCCCTGAGGGCAGCCCCGGCAGGTGGAGACCAACAGAGTCTCCCTGAGTAGCGAGGCCACGACCGTTCTGCTTGTGAGCATGGTCTTAATCCATTGACAACAGGTTCTATCAACACCAAGTCTTTCCACAGCTCCCACAACGTCTGCGTAGAGACCCTGTCAAAGGCACCTTCAATATCAAGAAAAGTGGCTAATGCCACCTCCTTAAATTCTAGTGCCTTCTCCAGGCAACAAACAATGCCATGGAGAGCTGCTTCTGTTGATTTGCCTTGTTGATAGGCAAACTGAAATTTCGAGAGGGGTTTAGGGAGTAAAACCACCTCCCTAATATGCCTATCCACCATCTTCTCAAGAGCATTGAGAAAGAAAGATGTTAGACTAAAGGGCTTTGCCTCTTGGTAATTTGACTCACCTGGCTTGGGAATAAATATTACCTTAGCCTGTCTCCAAGCACTTGGTATATAATCAAGAGCAAGGCAGGCCCTGCAAATTTTACACAAGAGTGGAGTAATTATCTCCAGTCCTTGCTGCATCAAGATGGGAACAATTCCATCACAGCCAGGTGATTTATGTGGTTCAAAAGAATTAATGGACCACTTAATCCTAGAATAATTGACCACCTCCCTGGCAACCCTCCAATCCTCCTTTTTAGCACGTCAGTGCTCAAGGTTAGCTGTGCGTACGCCAGTGGGGTCAATTATGCTTGAATCTGGAAAGCGTACACCTAGCATTTCTATTAGTGTTTCTTTACCAGTTTTTGTGAAGCTCTCATCAACCAGTTTGATGGTGTTTAGGCAATTTGCATTGTCCTTAGGCATTAATTTTCATAAATCTGGCAGTACTGGGAGTATCTGAAATACTTCCACAGAAATCTCTCCAAGAGGCTCTTTTTGCCTCTCTAATTGCTTTGTTGTACTGTGTGAGGCAGTCTTATATACTGTCCATTCACCAGTACGTTTGGCTTTATTAAAAAGCCTTCTAGTTTTGCCTCTAAGACCTCTAAGCTGTTTATTCCACCAAGGAACTTGCCTTGGTAAGCTAACAGTCTTGGCCTGACAGTTTTGGTGATAAGATTCGAGAAGAGATCCGTTGCAACTGGTCAACGGCTAACGCGAGATCTAACACCGAACGCATGTTAAATTCATGCCTCCAATATGTGCCGCCAGATAATTCCTGAAGCCAACCCAATTGGTCCTTCTGGGATTTCTGACTTGCACCAGCTGTTGTCTTACATCAGCAACTGAAAAGCAAATATATCTATGATCAGACAATGATGGTTCCCTAGATACATGCCATTTAATAATGCGATCAAACATGTTAGCACTACAGAAGATGAGGTCAATGACTTAACTTTTATTAGAAACAATAAAATTGGGCTCATTGTCTCGATTAAGAATATAAAGTTAAGTACTTACCAAATATTCCAAAAGGTTGTCCCCTCGTTTGTTGCAGTCGCTGCCCCCATCATGATATGGTGAGCATTGGCATCACAGCAGATGATGAGGCGTCTTCCACCTGACTCACAGAAGTGGACAATGTCTCTTACCTCCTGAGAAGGAGGTGGTTCAGGTTCATCAAATGGTAAGTATGCAGAGACGGCAAACAGCTCTTCTCGGCCACCATCAGATGACATAAAAAGTTTAATCACGGTTGTGTCACCTGTGGTAAACTCAGGAAGAGGCATAGCATGATGTCCTTGGTCTCATAGCACAGGTCCTTGGTCTACTACTTGATGTATTATAGAAGCTAGCCCAGGATCTTTCCATTACATATCCTTGGCTCTTGAATGAAAGCCAGATCAACATCCTCCGCAGCCAGCCTGCAGGATAAAGCAGCAGATGCAGACCGTCTATGGTGACGATTGATCTGGATTCATTTCATGCAGTCCTCCATTGTGAGATAGGCACGGAGACTAAGCGGTAGAAGGATCAGCTGTGTCAGAGTCCACCCGGTGGGTGCTGGCAGCCAGCCCCACACCTTCATGGACACCACCCAGGTCAATCACATCCACCTCATGCCCCCCCCCCCACACACACACACTCGAAGCTGGACCTGAGTCCTTCCCTGCTTCCAGACCATGGCCAAGGGAAGTCAATGCAGTTGTTTCTGGTTCCACAACTGCAGAATGAGGCTCTTCCATTTCTGTGTCTTCCTTTGAAATGCTAGGGTCTTGAGGGTCATGTAGTACTTTAAATTGACCCTCGTCGACCCCAGTGTAGGCAGTGAACTTGGCTTCAGCTATGGCTTCAGCCGATTCCCTGTCTACCTGGAAAATCCACCTGACGGTCTTAGGATCTTGTACCCGATCGAACACCCTCCAGTGGTTTGTATGCAAACTGCTGTTGTAGGCACACAACCTCCTGCAGAGGACGTTTCGATCCTTGGTCCAAATATCCCTTGTCCTGAAGGCAACCTTGATCGGTTTTGGAAGATCACTGGCCCTTACCACCTGGAGCCCAGTGCCCCTCAAATCCTTATCATTTTATTTCAAAGGCTGATGTTAACCATTGCCCTGTTCCCTCGTTATCACAAAGGTAAACAAAAGCTCCAGAGTTCAGGAAAAAGTTCTTGATAGGCGGTAGAGGCTCTCCTACTTGAGAACCATCCACACGCCTCAAAAGCTCATCCTGAATAGTCCCAACTTCACTGTCATCAAGCCACTCGTTCGGGATATTTTCCTTCACGATGGCCACCCTGACAGTGGAGACAGCCTCACCATAAGTGCTGGGAAGAGTCTCGTCCCTACTTCTTTTGGTTGGCTTCTTCACATCTGGAGAAGGGGTAGAGAGAACAGATCTCTGTCTCTTGCCTTTCTTGTCCACCACAGGTGGAGAAGTGTCTACAGATGTGGGTCACACTGAACTCGACTCCTTGTCAGTTTGACCCTTCATCTGCCTTGATAGTTTCCTCCTGATGTTGCGCTTAGCATTCTTACTAAGACGTCACCCTTCCTTGCTGTTACCAGTCTCACTAGCAACCACAGAATCTTTGGCAACTCGGCACAACTTGCTGCTTCCAGAAGTCTTGTTTGCTTTTTGAAACAGCTTCCCCCGCCTTAGCCTGAGAGGTGTTCCCAGAGCAACTGGGCCTCACCTCAGGATCAACAGATCCCGGCCATGGTTGGGAAGATGCTGCTTTTATAACACAGGGTTTGTTGTTTTTGAAAGAGAATCCATTTCTGGTCCCACGAAACAGGAGGAAAATAATAAGGTCGTCACCCGGTAATCCTCCTGTCCCGGGTGGAAGGCTAATTACGACAGGGTTTCGCCTGGTGCCCTGAAGGGATCGTTAACGATATTGATATTTTACTACCTCAGTACCATTCCGCCCTCAGCACGATACCTCACACCTTGGCTCAGGTAGACCAGAGTCTCAGTTAGCCAGCATGGTTCGGACGCTCCAAAAAGAGGAGCTACTGTGAAACACAGCACCTAATCCACCTGTTTCCACCACCCCACGTCGAGGACGTTGATGTTGGTTTTCTGGGGGGCATGTAAAGATGCAAATAAACATTCCGTTGACCATCGTTAGTGAAAATATTACGGGCGACAGCTCATAGCCCATTGAGTTGCTCACTGTGGTTGTTAAACCTTCAGTCAAAAAAAAAAAAAAAAATCACGAACCTGGACTATTTGTCTTTACTGAGGTGGTTGAATGAATTTGTCAATCACATAAAGTTCACATTTGTTGTTTCATATGAGTTTATTATTTTCAAGAAAAAAACAAAACTAACCGTTGATTTCGATGGGTTTCGTTTAGTTGGAGGTTTATTTGTGCTACAAACATGATGATTGCTTATAATTGAAGCTAAGTTACGCGGGTGCAGGTTTCCTTTTTCTGCCCAGTGGAAAGATTAATTTTATTAGCAATTTAATCTTTGAACTAACAACACAACTTAGCTTCAGATATCATCATCATCATCATCATTGTCAACCATTATCAATCCACTGCTGGACGAAGGTCTCCCCAAGTTTCCTCCACAACGGTCTGTCTTGTGCCAGTCTCCTCCATGTCACCCCTGCATACTTTCGAATTTCATCCACCCATCTCCCATGTGGTCTTCTTCTGGGTCTTTTCCTGTCCCTTGGAATCCAATCTAAAATTCCGGCTGTCCATCGATGATCTGTCCTTCTGGCAGTATGTCCAGCCCATTGCCATTTCAGGGATTTAACTCTGATCATGATGTCTTCCACTCTTGTCATTTTTCGGATCCACGAGTTCCTCTTCTTATCTCTCCTGGTTACACCAAGCATGCACCTCTCCATGCTACTTTGAGTTGTCTGCAGCCTTTGTATGTCTCTTTTAGTTAAGGTCCACGTCTCTGCACCATACGTAAGCACTGGAAGGATGCATTGATCAAACACTTTTCTTTTAAGACATAATGGCATATTGCTCTTGAAAATTATGCTGTTTCTTCCAAAAGCTCTCCAGGCAAGTTTTGTACGCCGATTAATTTCTTCATCAATGTGACCCTCACTTGATATCTGCTGTCCAAGATAAACGTACGTGTCCGTTATCTCCAGCTTTTCTCCATCAATCGATAAATCTTCATTTCTTGTAAAAGCATTGAACATCACTTTTGTCTTCTGAAAGTTCATTTTTAATCCCACTTCTTTACTCTTGTCAGCAAGTTCCTGGATCATACTCTGCAGCTCTGATGGGGTAGTTGCAAAAATGACTACGTCATCAGCAAAGCGAAGGTGGGTTAGATAATCTCCATTAATCTTTATCCCCTTGTTTTCCCAGCTCAGCGACTGAAAAACACCCTCCAATGTGGCATTAAAGAGCTTCGGAGATATGGTGTCACCTTGTCTCACTCCCTTTCCAATTTTTACGTGTGTTGTATTTTCAAACAGCCTAATCTTTGCACTTGCATTTTCATAGATGTTATTAATAATATTAATGTATGCATCTTCAATACCGCAGGTTTTCAGAGCCATTGTAACTGCTGATGGTTTCACCGAATCAAAGGCTTTTTCATAATCGATAAAAGCCATGCACAATGGAAGTTCATATTCCCTCGCTCTTTCAATTAGTTCTCTCAGCACGTGGATATGATCTATTGTGCTGTAGCCACTCCTGAATCCAGCTTGTTCTCTCGGTTGAGTCATGTCCAGTGTTACCTTCAAGCGGTGTGAAAGAACTTTAGTGAAGATTTTATAAACTACTGATAGGAGGCTGATAGGTCTGTAGTTTCCGAGATCCTCAATGTCACCTTTCTTATGTAGCAGGATCATTGTAGCGGTGTTCCAATCCTCAGGAATCTTTCCTTCATTAAGGCATCGAGTGAAAATTTGGGCGAGTACTGTTTCGATTTCTCCACTTGCTTCTTGTATGATGTCTACAGTAATTCCATCTTCCCCTGGAGCTTTTCCTCGCTTCATGTTCTTGATTGCATGTGCAACTTCTGCTGGAAGGACTGGAAGAACTCTGGTACTGGTATCTTTCATGATGTCTGGAGTGCATATATCATCCCTTTCATATAATTTGGAGTAGAAATCTTTCACTCTTGTCAAAATTTCGCCTCTATTTCTTGTTACAGAACCATCTTCTTTTCTCAGTGCCATAATCTGTTTTCTTCCCTTACTGAGATGTCCCTTTGCTATCTTTAGGCTTTGGTTGTTTTCAATTGCTTTCCTCACTAGTTCACAGTTGAATTTCCTTACGTCTTCAGTGATACTTTTTCTTACTGTCTTGCATAGCTCTATATATTCCACTTTGGAAGTCACATCTTCTTTAGTTGTCCTCATCTCTCTTCTTTTTTGCATCAACATTTTGGTTTCTCCTGATAATTTGTTCACATGCAACTTGTTCTTAGACCCAGCTAATTTTGTTGCTGTTTCCATAAGAGCTTTGGTTACTTTTCTGTTAACTTCAGAGATGTCCACTTCTTCCGATGTTAGGCCTTCTAAAGCAGAGAACCTGTTCTTCAGTTCTAACTTGAAGGTATTATGGTGTTTTTTAAGGTTGGTTATGTCAATAGATTTTGTTTGTCTTATGAGCTTGCCACGTTCAAGTTTAGTGTTGAGGTGCATCTTACATCTCACCAATCTATGGTCACTACCTGTGTTGAACTTGTTTAGCACACTGCAGTCTTCTATGACGAATTTTTTGTTACACATAATAAAATCAATTTCACTTGTCGTCCCATTTGGAAGTCTCCATGTCCATTTCCTGTGTGGCTTTTTCTTGAAGAAGGAGTTCAAGATGAAAAACCCTTCTGCCTCTGCAAACTCAACGAGAGTATTTCCACGCTGGTTTCTGTTGCCATGACCGAATTTACCTACTGAAGTTTCATTCTGTTGCCGTTGCCCTATTTTTGCATTGAAATCTCCCATAATTATTTTCAAGTGCTGCTTACCTTTATTATTTAGATGACAAATTTCCTCATAAAATTCTTCAATTTCTTCTTCAGGATGACTTGTGGTGGGTGCATAAGTTTGAATAATCTGAGCCTGGTATCTTTTCGAGAGTTGGATAACAAGTCGTGCAGCTCTGTCAGAGGAACTTTCAACTTCTACAACTTTATCCTTCAGTTTCTTGTTTATTATAAATCCAACACCACTAGTTCTGCCAGTATCTGTCCCACGATAGTAGAAGAGATGTCCACTTTTCAGTTCGATGAGATCTTCTCCTTTTCTCCTTACTTCACTTAGCCCCACGATGTCCCACTTGATCCTTTGTAGTTCCTCTTCCAATTCAAGAAGCCTTGAATCAGAAGATAGAGAGCGTCCATTGTAAGTAGCCAAGGTCAGCATCAGATGGCAGCCTAGTCCAGTTCTCCGGGGATTCTTAGCACCCTCTGCCTTCATGTCGCACTGGCCGCTGCCTTGGCCAGGTACATTCCAGCTGCCGGAGACTGAGGGCCAAGATTTAAGTTGTGGAATCATTTTGGAGGGGTTTGGCCATAACTCACCACGCTGGCCAAGCGGGTTGGTGAGTGTGGGATAGAATTTCCTCTAATCCCGATGGTATAGTTATACCGCTATGGGCGGTCGTCAGAGCCCCTTTAGTGGGAACAGGATGCACCACGAGAAGGCGGGGTTGACATTTGTCAAGGAGAGGCTGTGATGTTACGCATCACCTGACCTTACATCCCAGCTTCAGATATATGCACAAATATAAAGAAATCTCATTCAAGTCCTTTGGTTATAATTTTCAGGTCTGTAAATATTGATTTAAATATTTAACTCACTGAATAATCCTTTTTGAAGAAACAATGTTTAGAAATTCACCTGAATCTTGGTTTTTCATACAATTTGAAGTGAAATACATACCATACAGTAAGACATAAATGCTGCACAGTGTGGTATTTGCCTGATCTAGCTGGCCAAAAGTCCATTTCGTCAACTTTAACCCTGAGAACAACGAATAACCACGTTGCCAATAGACAGCATTCTACTTCCCTGCGTCAACTGTCAGCCGATCCGTTCAGTGACAAGTCGACGGTCTCTACCGGCAAAGAATATAAAGCTACGCGTGAAAAATGTCAACTCTCGTAGAGATAACGTAAAACAGGCGACTACAGTGCCACCACAACCTAAGAGAGTATGTGTTCTGCCGGAAAGCAAACATTCAGAAGCAAAAGATATTAGAGGACTACTGCAGTGAAGCTTTTCTTTGATCCACCATGGTACAGTGTCTAGATTGTAACCATGGTTTCCTTTGATCTGATGACTATCTGCTTAGAGCAGCTTTTATTTTTTTTATGTTGCTGTTGTTTTCTGATATCCCACCCGTCCCTTATTTTGGTGAAACAAATATGCTATGGCATTAATATCATGACTTAAATTAAATTTTAGCAAATATTGTAGTTAGGCCCAAGGAGCCATACAAAATGCAGACAATCTCTAGTATTTGGCATTACTGAAAAACTGAATAACAAACAAAAGCCTTAACTAACCCGATTGGCATAACAAAACTAACATATCCGATTTGCGAAGTGAATATGCTACCGAGAAGTAAGAATCACGTGCTGCAAGTAGCTTGGCTGACTGTTCTTTACCAGAATTGAAGTCAACAGAAATATGCATGCACAGCTGCTCCAGCATCAGCCTGTATGTTGGTTTCTGTGCACTGCATCTTGTATCTTTGGATATGGTGGCACTAGTTAAGTCTCGCCGAGCTTTAACTTCTCAGTAAGATATTCTTTGCTACGGGTGCATGTATCAGTTCGCCGCATGTCCTCTCTAATAGCCAGTGTCGTGAGTAAAAAACACAGATTGAAAGAGGGGTACGAGGAAATACAGCTACTGCCCTTTAGCGGATAAGTGAGAATATATTGAAAGCATTTTCCTGACAATTGCATTCATTTTAAAACAGGTAAAAGTACGTTAAAATAACGTGTTTTGTTTAGTAACTTTTGTATCAGTTGTAATAAATGTCAAAGGTTTTTGTTGAACTTCCTGGTGCATCGTGATATTTCTTTTTACATCAATAAAAACAGTAAGGTTTTACCCTTAAAAGGAAATAAACAGTAAACATGGATTCGCGCGAAAGTACATATGTTATTAGGCCAGTTAAATGTATATGGCTCCTCATGTGATTTTTCTGGAACTTGGGTTTATCCTTAATATTATTTGTTTTCTTTTGCTTTCAGGCTCATCATTATAACTGTCAAAAACTTTCGGGAAAGCTATATTTTGACATGACAGCTGAAAAATCCAAAATAAGAATGGATCTCTTTCTTTTCTTTGCGTAGGCCTCGTATATACCAAAGGTGGTCCTATAAATCATTGGGCCACCTTTGAAATATACTGAAATGAAGGACAAGTAGTTTAAAACTAAATTCACATAAGAAACACAATTGAATACGATTTTAATCCCCACAATTTCACATAAATGTCTTATTGTTAGTCTGAACTGCAAAGGAACATACCTGGATTTTCAAAAATTGTAGGAATGGCAGACTTGTGGAGGCAGTGTCTTTTTGTTTAAGCATAATCATGATCCTGGAAATGGAGGGAGCATACTTTATAATGGGAAGTGTATAAAGAGTTTGGAGATTTTGCTTTCACAGCCCTAGCAGTCTTGGGATACATGTGTTCATGGCATGCCGAAATCCAGGATGAACATCTAGGAAACAACACTGTGTTACACACTTTGTAATGAATACATGGAAACAAACCATTTCAAATGGTATTAAGTAGTGAAAAATTATTAAAAAATAAGTTCCCCTAAACTGACATTTGTGTGATGACACAATATAAATTTGATTCTTAGGACAACAAGAAATTAAGCAAAAGTAATGAGCAAAATAATTTTCAGCTCAAAGTGAATTCCATAAAGAAATTTTTCTGTAATTTAAATAAATTGTATTTTTTATATTTTTTCATTACATTAGCACTTTGTTGCATATTGAATTAAAACATTGACAACTGACATGTTTTTGTTAAGCAACTAAATTTTTTTAAACACAAGTTACCTTTTTTAGGTATTACATTGCACAACTACGTAAAACATGCAGCTAAATGTTAACAATGCCCTATTTTAGGTAAATAACCAAATAACCTACAACTTAGATAAATGAACATAATTTAAGAATAACTAATGCAATTTTTGCTAAAAATTAAAACATTATCCTGAGAAAGTAGCAAAATAAAGGAGACTCACCTACTTGACTTTTTGGGAAAAGAGAAAAACTTGCTTTCAGGGTGAGAATTGTTTTCTGATTTGCAGATTACACAAATCACATGACGATTCTTTTTCCCCTGAAATATAGAAAGATTTCATTTGTTATTTCTAGTATTTCATTTCAGTTTAATTTTTGACATCTCTAATTAGTCATAATATAATACCTTAAATAATTAAATGAAAATTGTAATTTCTACATGTAGGCATAAGCTGTAATGTAGGATTTGAACTTAGCAGGCTGCACACATGTAGTAGTGTAAGCAGTGCTACCTTACTACACATGATTATGAACAAACTTTGCTTAGGGACAAGCCACACTAAGAGGATACAAATTCCACGTTCACGTCTATACAAAAAACAACAATTGGGGATACAGTTACTTGCAATTGGAATCGTAAGTCACCTCTCCATTCCATAGTAGGGGTAGTTGTGGTTCAGTGATTAGCATTCTCCGAATTGTGACACACGAGATTAATAATGCCACAGAAGGTGTACCAACCACATGACCAGTGATAATCATGCACATGTGAAGTTTGCACACAAAATTACCTAAAGATTAATATCTCGTAGTGGCTAAGTGTCATAAAAAAAATATGTTTTCTGACCAGTGAGTCGGAGGATATTGGAACAGTGTAATAACTTGAAATAGTTTCGTTCCAGTTGAGCCACTGCGAGTCAGTTATGTAAGATCAGAGGAAGAGTTATATGCTTGCCATTTGAGTGATGCAGCAAAGGAGCCCTTGTTTAAAGAGGAAATTTTTTGTTTAAGTGGCTAGCTATTCAAATGTATTTTAGAAAATTCTAGAAACCCTTAAAAGGGGAAATATAATGCTTAAATTTTAACATGCAGCCCTTAAGGCTAAGTAGTAACTTTGCCTGAAGGTGGGTGCTGGAGAAAAAAGTTTTTCAGGTGCTTACTGTACATAGTATGTATTCAACATAGGTCGTATGGGAACCATGGACACAAATCTCTATGGCAGGTTACTATTTCCTGGCAAGTTTATCTTACTTAAGCAGTTTTTTTCCTGTTTTGCTGTCATAAGGCTGTTTATGAATTGTATTTTGTAAACTGACAAGGAATATCTCTGTCTCATCTTTCAAGCTAAAATTATAAAAATAGCATGTCTCTAGTACTCTCTAGTCTCTAATATGCTCAGATGACTCCGTGTTCAGCTGAAATACTGCGGGAGGGAGTCTAAAAGAATAGTTGTGTGGGATATTTTTCTTTCTTTGATTGCAGGTGTAACTACCACCGCGAGCAAGTAGTCGCCTGTCCCTAATTTAGAGTCACTGGTTACAGGGAAGGGAGAGAGCCAGTGCCGTACGACAAACGCAACATCCATGCCTCACCAGGATTCAAACCCGGACCCCTTTCGGACGAATGATCAGAGGCCGTTGTGTGGGACAGTGTTGCACCTCTGACTCATATGCTCAGATGACTCCTTCCTAACAGCTGAAATATTGCGGGAGGGAGTCTTAAAAGAAATAAGAAATAGTTGTGTGTGTTGCACCTCTGACTCTGGGGTGAGCATAACAAAAAGTTACATATGAAATCACAATACCATTACCTTGTGAAAGAGGTGTTTGTTATATTATTATTACTGAATGGGTATGAAAGTATGTCAACTAATGTAAAGTCCAGAAATTGAATTTTTCTAAATTGTGTTACTCTGTTATGCATAGGCTGTATCCAGTTGGTGTGCTGAGTCAGGAAGGCCAAAAAACGTCATCAAACCAGAGTTATTAACTTGTATTTGTTTTTTCGTTTTTTTCAACTGCCCGTCCTGAATGTTGTGTTTGCAAATAAATAAACTTACTGAAAAATTGATTTGGCACTCATAATTTCTGAACCCAGATGTCAACAGCTCTGACTGTGGCTTTGGTCTAAGGATTTGGGAACCTGGGAAAATACATATTGTATAACCATTTTGTCCTGCTATTGATCTATATTGGCCACAGAACTAATATCCAGGTAAAATAAATATTGTGTAACACATAAGTTACACATGTAACACAAATACTTTGAAGTACTACCAGGTGCAAGTGTGTGCAGCAACAAACAAAACCACAAACAAGAAAAAAATTAACAAGTTGTGTACACATTAAATATTCACTCTTACACTTTGCTTAGTTTCCACCACAACACCCCCATGGCGATTGTAGAAAAGTACCTTAAAGTAAAAAAGTGCCCTGCTTGATTTGGGAGGTATGAAGAGGAAGTTCTATTTCATTAAACAGCTGACACAAATCTCCCATTTTCAGTATTAACTAAAATACACTATACCTAATTTTCATTCAACCCTATTTTAGGAGTGTTTGGTTTATATGGAACTATTATAAATATTATTTTGCATATTGCATTGCAGGTTCATCAGCATGGCCACATGATCAGGGGTAATCATGCACATGTGCAATTTGCACAAAAATACCTACAGATAACTACTTTATAGTAATACCCGGTTGCTTGCCATGAATTTCATATTTACAATATACCTTAAATGTCAAATATGCTGAGGCTATTTTTGAATTTCAAATGGGGTTCGTGTTACCCCGAAGTATTAAAAATTGTTTTCGTGGAATTCTCAGAAGTACATGAATGGGTTCCCACAAAACGTACACATTAGGTAGGAGAATCTTTGAGATTTACATGTAGCTTGTAACCTTAGTTATATTCTTTACTTAATGGCTGTGAAACCTAAGAAAACATAATATTGAGAATGATTCTAGGTAAAGGCGGGAAAAATGATTAACCTCCATGTCGACATGCATACAATGGAACAATGTAAGGCTCAAAATGTTGCCTTTAATAACACTTAAAACGGAATGGAAAAAAAAAAAAAACCCACATAATTACTGACCTAGTAGATTTATCATTTTCTTCCATCAAAGACATGCCTTGCTTGCTACAGACTACCAAAATAAAATTGTAAGTCCATTTGTACAATTGTAGATCACTGAAACGACTGTAGCAGTAAACGCATAGCTGGAAGAGAGAATTGAAGAAAGTCTACAAACAACCCCAACATAAACGGCGTGCTCAGTCTGCTCCGGCATCAGCCTGTAATGTTGGCTTCTGTGCACTGCATGTTTTCCCGGAAGATACGGCTGCGCTAGTTATGTCCCGCTGAGCCTGGCTCAAGTTCGCATCTGTTTTACTTAGCAGAACTGTGACTGACGATCGTTACAGCGCGTAATTTCCATAAAGAGAGGGCATAAGCTAAATGTCTATAGTCGACTGCAGCCATGGCCACCGAGATAGAAGGCCCTCTCCCTTCTAAGCTGTGACGTCATCATACTTGGGGCTACCGAGTCACGAACGAAGAAGACGCATTCCCTACTGTTTTAAAATAATGAACCCAAGCTTGAACGCGTCTTCTTCGTTCGTGACTCGATAGCCCAAGTATGATGACGTCACGGCTTAGAAGGAAGAGGGCCTTCTATTTCGGTGGCCATGGCTGCAGTCGACTTTAGACATTTAGCTTATGTCCTCCCTTCATGAAAACTACGCGTTGCAACGATCGTCAGTCCCAGTTCTGCTAAGGATAACAGATGCGAACTGGAGCACCTGTGTAGAAGACAGCTAAAAATATTTGCTGAAACTAGTATGGTAACAATTTCTGTTTAATATTAATGAATTATAATATGTTTTTCAAAGTATATAGCGTCTTCTGTTGAACATTGAAAACTCTTCTATGGCGAAGATCAAACAATTCTTTTTTGTGATGTGTGAGCAGTGGTGATGATTCAAACGGATGCTGGCCGTCTACAACTCCTCCCTCATCCGCGTGAGGTTTTTCACTTCGGTCTCCCACCGCTGGCAGTGGTCTGGACAAAAGTTTCTTTCCCTAATTTAATTCTGACCTTCCTTTCTACCAGTGCCCCAGATAGAAATCATTGGATTACTATTCATAAGTACAGCTTTAGACTTAGGCCAGACACTCCTTTCTTACTATCCTCCATTTTCATTAACCCAGAATCGTACGGACAGGCAGTCCCTTTAGTGTCAAGGGTTCGAACCTCCAGTTAAATCCCAGACAGAGATCTTTCCGATAAAGTTGCCTTTGCATTCAACACTAATTTTGAAAAGGAGCCTTCTCAGTATTTCTCTTAATCATTTTATAAAAAAGTGTACAAGGCCTTAAGTGAACACCGAAGTTCACCTTCGCTAGTGCGTTTTTGAGTTGGTAGCAAACGTTTGGGGTGCAGGGAATGGATGCTATACTCCAATTCACCCTAAAAGTGTACTACTGGGAAAGGCCTTATCCCATCTCGTCGTGGAACGCAAGAACGGTATCCATCCGCGTCAATGTGCTTTTCTACTGTTTCTTTTCTGATCCCCCCACCCACCCACACATCTCACAAGCAGTGGGGGTCTGGTGGAGGCCGAACTGCTTCTACTACTGCTTGTTTAAGTAACACAACCTTCAAGTTTCCCCGATTGTCAATTTATTGCCTCTGTGTTGTTTATGTTGGGAGAGGTCTTCCACCCCTTCCCCCTGTCCGAGTTGTTTTCCAACTGGGCAGAAATAGCCGAAAGTGCGAAGCTCTTGATTCAGCAACTCCTCAGAACCAATTTATTTCTAAAAGCGCTCGAACTTCTGTAATTTTTTTTATAGAAATTCTGTCTGATAAACTGTTGAGCAAACAAAAATGAATTCTAATCAATAATTCTGATGCGTTTCGCTCTAAACGATAGGGACTATTTTTCGTAGCGGAGGTAGCTGTTTCGTACAATTCATAGTGGTTCACTCTTAGGTTGACTCGGAGTATAGGTATAATTCCGTTCCCCCATTGTAGGCTTGCCCTCGCATTTAAATTTTCTGAAGTTCTGGTGCACTTGGCCCCTCCACGTCCTGCGCACAGTTGCTTCTCCACTGCAGTATCGCACAATGCTAATATCACAAATCGCAGCTGAGTATATATCTGACATAAGGTCAGGCAATTAATTATAGCGTGTCGTGCGTAAAAGCAAATTCAGGATCGCTGGTAATAGACCGCAAGCGGACAGCTGGCGAAACAAAATTAAAGTATAATTGAAAGGTCAGCCATTATTTATTAGATTTCCAAATTATACTCCGAATAAACGTATTGTGAACAACTGATATTGCTCTCTTATTATTATCATTAGTTATGAATTCTTTGTCAGCAGTTGTAGTACCAAAATTATAATTGTTTGTATTTCCAAAATTGCTCCATGTGAATGCAGGGGTCGAGGGATTCCCTTTATGTTTTATTATTATTTTTAAAACACAACAAAACACATTTGTTACATAAGCAAACCACAGTGACTCCAGTTTTTAAAATTAAGGTGCAGGAAATGCTGTCGTTTGGACGGTATCATTTTGAAGACCGTCTAAGTTTCTATACAGGTCAGTCTAAAAAGGATAAATCAGTCCTTTAAATGTAGTGTTTCCTAAATTTAATATACGATTATCACCACGTACCCCACAGAAATGTATTTCGGAAGTCCTGCGGATCGGAAAGCTTGTTTACCTTTCTGATTGTGACCCTCCATGTGCAGGTACGCGATATAAATAGTTCAGAAACAAAATGCAAAAGACGTGAGCGTGCTTTCGAGTAGAACAAAAACGGACTTTTGTAAAATCAAATAATGTTCTTCGTTTGTTTGAGTGACTATTGGTACGAAGTGTTCTGACTTTCTAAACTTGCGTGGGTTTAGAATGATATAGCGTTAACCAATAGTGCTTTTCTTTGGATTGGGTGGCTTTTTTTTTTTGTTGTATTCGATTGGACGGTGCTATTGCTCAAGTTGTTATATTGACGGAACCCAACTTACGTCATTTGCTGTTTCATCCCTTCCCTCGGCAGAAGGGAGCCGACACAGTCGAAAATAAAATTCATCTCAAAATCAACAATCCGTGGTTTAAATCGAAAACCAACGAACTGAGACCTAAACAAACAGTTCCCGAATCCCCACCGATTGGTACACCTAGAACTTCAGGAGTAAGCTGTTTCGCGTGGACAACATTTCATTCCTGAAGGGAAATCTTCAGTATTGCAGTTTCTACATTTCGAGTTAGAATGAGTTTAACATGTGTAAATTCTGATAGCTTTTATTTCTAGTTTCCTGATAGACGGAATCCGTTGTGATCTGCTAGAGAAAAATAGGCGAACGCTGTATTGCACTAATTAAGCTTTTTGAAAAAAGTTTGGGCAAGGAAATAAATTTGCAGGGGCCATGAATATTTATCGCATATCGACTACACCTACAGCGTATTCAGCAAGAGATTGCAGCAGATCACAACGGATTCCTTCAATCAAGAGACTAGAACTCAGGATTAACATGTGTTAAACGCATTCTAACTCGAAATGTAAAACGGATATTAAAAACAGTAATAATGCCTTGCGTAAGATAAAGTGGACTGCAACATGTCGGTAGCGAAAAGATTTATTTCTATCATAAAGTTAATACAAACCGTTTATTTTATTCTCTTAGGTCTGTACAAAGCATATAGTCACATCTTGTTTATGTATCTTTAATTCCTGCTCTTTCATTTCACCGATCAAATCATTGACGATTGGCACTCCAGAAGATGACGACAATTGGTGTGATTTGCTTTCACAAGTGACCATCTCTCTCCAATGGCGTAAACATGAAGTAAGGATATGTAAAATAGAAACAGACTTTGAAGACTGTGGAAACTCTTGTCATACAGCGTGACGCCCCCATCGACCTACAACAGAAGGTAAATGTAACGTGATCCGTCCCGTCGGCAATGGTTGCTATGGCAATCCAGGTGCTCTATGCCACCCTTCCGTTGTCACCTCCCCACAAACTTTGTCCTCAACTCCTGTCTCAATCTAAGTCAAGTTAAGCACCGGAAAGATGGCAATAATGTAATATAGATGTCGAAGCCAAAAACGTAGACATCAAAACAGATAACAATGGAATACGAATCAGAACTGAAAGTAAAGCCCAGTCACGCTTGTTGTGTGAAGAAAACAATGACAAAATATGCGTCAACGATATTTACAACAAAGACGCGTAGAAACCTAAGTTATGAAATTTTCAAAGGAAAAGTTAACGATCAGTAAGGAATATGCAAGAATAATGTCATTTATTAGAATGTTATAGGAAACTGAAAAGATTATGGTGCAAAATTCAGTGTCAGAAAATTAAAAAAAACTGTGACGTACATCCTTTTTAAAATAAAAAATGACGTAAAATAAAAAAAAATCATTGTTACAGTTATTTTTTGAAAAAGTTTTACGTAAAATTTATATTTCTCTGTGGTACGCGGAAATCCAGTCAGCAGCAAAGATGATGCTTGATTGCCCGGGGTGAGCGTGTCGTTCGTGACGTGCCGAAGTACGGGTGATCAATGCGGGAGGACGCCGCGAGAAATTAGTGTTTTGGTCCAGGCACTGCCTCGCCAGAGTCAGATGCTACTCAAGGTCTTTAGATATATCTCATGGGATGCTACTGCTCCTAGCTGTTGTAGCTGGCGGAAACAGCTACATCCGCTACAAAAAATAGCTGCTAGTGTTAAGAGCAAAAGGCAGCACAAGGACTGTTTGGAATCCATTTTTCTTTGTTCAGCACATTTTTAGACAAAATTGCTATGCAGAACAAGTTTTCATAACGTCAGAGATTAATGTTTTTTGGTGCAGCCACGGCCTCGCCTGAACTAGACGCCATTGCACCTTGCTGTTTTCGCTGACGGAAACAGTGACCTCCGTTACGAAAAATCGTTCCTAGTGTTAAGAGCAAAAAGCAACACAAGCACTGTTCAGAATCCATTTTTCTTTGGTCAACAGTTTTTTGGATGAAATAGTTATGTAAAACAAGTTTTCAAAACGACAGAGCATTTTCAGAACTAAATCTGATATGAGAAGTTACTCAGTCAAGAGCCTGGCACTTCAAGAGCCTGGCACTTCAAGAGCCTGTCTAGCTTCGAGAGAAAGGAAGTGGTAGAAAACTTCTCCCAACACAGCGACAAAATATTGGCAATCTAGCGAACTCGAAGAGGATGTGTTACTTAAGCAGGCAATAGGGGATAGAGTTCGGACTCCACCACACTGACACCCACAATCCCCACTGCTTCACGTGCAATGGATCCCTATCTTTAGTTTGTCGCACAGAAACCGACTTCACTCATTTGGTTTGGGGGGGGGGGGGTGCGTGAAATTATCATACGTGGGAGGAACAAGTGTCCTCCATTACCAGGTGGGAAATTTTAAAAGGGGGGAGGGGAAAAAGATAAACTATATACGAGATTGCGACGTGTATTTTAAAACGCAATTGTAATTGCTCATCAGCGAATGAACAAGGGAAACGGAAATATTCTTTTGGTGAATATTTATATTTTTAAAAATAATAATATTCAGCAAAAGAATACGTGCACAGTTGAAAAACTGTGAAATACTACATTATGGAAACTTTTGGTATTTCTTCCAATTAGGGGCCGTCTAGCGAGAAATAACGAAAGGCATACCAAAGTTCGTGGTAAGAATTTTTTGGGGGGAAATAAATTAGATGTTTTACTTTATAAATACTAATTATGGAGTTCTGTTACACGATCAGTATGTGAATACTATTTATACTATTATGAGTATAAATAGGGTACATACTAAAACTATCTAATAGTATGCTATTTATGGAGTTCTGTTCTGTTCAGCATGTGTGTGCGCGAATTGTGTGAGAAATAATCATCAAATAGTTAGAAAGGATTGGGAGAATCCTTTCTAAACGATTGGGAGGGAAAAGTAAAATCTCTGTGATGTTTACAAAATTAAAGGACAAACGCTATATAAATATTAGACTTAATTTATCAGTGAGCAAAATCCTTTCGGGCACACTGCGACATCTCTGGGCTCTCAGGCCTTGGCGACATCTATCTCATACAAAACAAACATTCCATACAACGTGTCACCGATGAACTGTTCATTCACCCATTAGATGGAGAAACAGTCGCGGGAAGGAACGGCCTGTATTGGAAATTTTCGAGGTCGGCATTTCGATCTTTTTACCCCAACTTTCAGATGTTTCATAAGTATTTCGCCTTTTTTTAGTAACAAGCGGTCTTGCAAGTGGCAGGCTGACAAGGTGGGGGAAATTTCAGTCGTCGATATCTTTTATTCCATCGTGCTCATGTTAATCCACCCTCTGTCACGTGATCTTTTTCTGGGTCTTTTTATGACGTTTCCAGACAGTACGACGCACCGGTCAAAAATCCCAATATACGGCCTCTCCGTCATCTTCCCTCTGGCCTCTTGAGGAAAGCGAAACTACGAGCCCTGTTAAAAAAAAAACCAAAAAGGCAGAACAATTTCCGACTTTCTCAAAGGCGTAACCACTGGAGGCGTCGAAGGTCAGAGCCTTCCAAGATTTTCAACCATGTTTTTCTAATGAAAGTTGACGCATTTTTATCAAATTAAAGCATTTTTTAATAAAAGTCACATTTTCACCAAAAACTTAAAAAAATTAAACACTTCCGCGAGGGGGGGGGGGGACAACCCCCCAAAATTGTTTCATATTGGCCCCTCTCTAAATACGCCTTTGGTATGTTCATATTATGGTATTCTTAATTTACAGATTTTTATTGGAAAAACTGGAATTTCGCGTTCTGACTGTTCTGGTTACGTACTTCTTTATTTTTTACCTCCAAACTTCGAAATAAAAAAAAATCGGACATAAATGAACAAACGTTGCCACCATTTTGGGATCCTGGTAGCCCACCCGCTCATACGCCACTGCCGAAGACAGAAAATATACAGACATCGATGTTTCTCACCGATTTACAAATTCATAAATAAACCACTGAAAAATAGCAAATATTATAAAGTAAAAAATGGCGGCTTTTCCATTTCTTTGTGAAAGCGGAGCCATCCTGTACTGCTGCATGTGTGTCACGACTAAGTATCCTTCCGCGCATACCACAGTTAGTTAAGCTGACGGTCGCGCTGCACGTCTAGGCCTAACATGTTTTGCGGTGATGTTTCCGCTGAGACCTCGGTCAGCCGTGGCAGATACTCTAGCGGCAGTCACAGCATCATCGCCGCCGCTGACTGGATCTTTGCGTAACGCATAGACAGGTAAATTTGGCATAAAACGTTTTCAAAAATGACTATGAATGAAATTTTTTGTACATAATTTTTGATTTCAAAAAGGATATACGTCACAGATTTTTGAAGTTTTTCGTCCCTGAATTTTGCAACATAATCTTCACGTGAACCATAATCTTCACAAACCAAAAAGAATCCGTAAAATGATAGGTATATGGCGTTTAAAGCTCAAATGGACAAAATCATGTGGTTCGTGGTAAGCCCAGCTGTCAATCACCGGTAGTTCTGTTGTAGATCGATGGTGCGCTGCAGTCGAATTCATTGTGGAAAAGCGAGTACAAGAGTCAGCAAGGAAACTTAACATTAAAAACGAGAGCCTCGAGACTCGAGAAATCTCCGCTTGCAGCGGCCAGCGGGAGTTTGCAGCGCCAATTGAAACAGCGGCCAGCGGGAAAAACAGAATGCGCGCAATGCATTGTGGGAACACATGCCTGCAGAGCCGGAGCTAGGGGTCACGTGTGTATTACAATTATTATACTTTATTAATTATTCTTTTTGATTCTGCGAAAATGTTTATTCCTCTTGCGGACAAAACTTCTACAGTAACTTTCGCTTCTCGAGGTAAGCTCATAGGTATCAATACTGTCAGCTTCACAGAAGCTCCACGTGATTTCGTCAACAATGACAAACAACTATTACAAAAGAAATAAATTCCAAAGAAACACCCGTCCCTAATTTAGGGTCACTGGTTCCAGGGAAGGAAGAGAGTCAGTGCCGTAAGACAAGCACAACATCCATGCCTCACCGGGATTCGAACCTGGACCCCTTTCGGACGAATGATCAGAGTTATCATGTGCCCATGTTGGCTTGCCCCATCACCACCAGATGACGCTAAAGTTTAGGAGTTCTTTCTGCTATTTAAGACAGATGCGAACACCTGTGTAACGGACAGTTTTGAACATGCCATAACTGATTCAGTAACGGTTTCCTATTAATGTTAATAAATATAATATTTTTTCAAGGTATATAGCGCTTTCTGTTGGACATTGAAAATGTTTCTATTACGCAGACCAAATAGTTCTCTTTGTGATGTGTGAGCAGTGGTAATGATACAAATGGATGCTGACTGTCTACAACTCGCCCCTCGTCCGCGTGAGTATTTTTTTTACCTCAGTCTTCCACGGCTGGTAGTGGTCTGGATAAAAGTTTCTTTCTCTAATTTGAGTCTGCCTTTCCTTCCTATCTAGTACGCCAGCCATAAGTCATTGGCTTCCTATCGGTAAGTATAGCTTTAGACTTGGGTCAGACACTCCTTTCCTAGTATCCTACATTTTTATTAACCCAGAATCGTACGGACAGGCAGTTCCAGTAGTGTCGAGGGTTGGAACCTGCAGTTAGGCCCCAGATAGAGATTCTCCAGACAAAGTTTCCTTTACATTGACAACTAATTTTGAAAAGGAACCTTGTCAGTATTTCTCTTAATCATGTTATATAAAAATGTAGAAGGACTTATGCCAACACCGAAATTCACCTTCACGAGGGCGTTTCTGAGTTGGTAAGAAAGATCATACGTCGCTCCATTGTTGGCTTGCCCTCGAATTTAAAGTTTCTCATTCGGGTCACCCTCCCCCATCCTCCTCACACACGTCCTCCGCATAAGTGCTTCTCCGCTGTGGTATCGCATAATGCTAATAACACAAAATGCAAGATTCAGCTTAGTATCAATGTATCTATCTGACAGGAGACCATATAATTATAACATGTCATGCGTAAAAGCAAATTCAAGATCGCTGGTAATAGACCGTAAGCGGACAGCTAGCGAAACAAAAGTATTGTATAATAGAAAGGTCAGCCGTCATTTATTATATTTCCAAATTATACTCCGAATAAACGCATTGTGAACAATTGACCTTCCTCTCTTTCTCTCATATTATTATCATTAGTTATGAATTATTTGTCAGCAGTTGTAGTGCCCATATTATAATTGTTTCTATTTCCCAAATTGTGCCATATGAATGCAGAGGTCGTGGGGTTCCCTTTATCTGTTATTATTTTTTTAATACACAACAAAACATATTTGTTACAAAAGCAAACCACAGATTTTAAAATTACGATGCAGAAGACGCCGTTGTTCGGACGAGATCGTTTTGAAGACCGTCTAAATTTCCATGCAATTCAATCTAAAAAGCTTAAATCAGTCCTTTAAATGTAGCACTTCCAAATTTTAATATACGATTATCACCACGTACTCCACAGAGCTGTATTTCGGAAGTTCCACGGATCGGAAAGCTTGTTTACTTTTCCGATTGTGTCCCTCCAAGTGCAGCTACGCGATATAAATAATTCAGAAACAAAATGAAAAAGAGCGTGCGTGCTTTCGAGTAGAACAATAACGGACTTTTGTAAAAACAAATAATGTTCTTCGTTTGTTTGGGTTGGGCGACTTTTGATACGAAAATGTTCTGACTTTCTAAACTTGCGTGGGTTTAGAAGCATACGTAGTGTTAACCAATAGGGTTTCTTTTTTGATTGGGTGGTTTTTTTTTTACGCTTTCGAAACGTAGGTTGAAGAAGCGTATATGCTCCAGCTCTACCCATCTGTCTGTCTGTCTTTCCACACGATGAATCGCGTAAAAATTGTCTGATTTCGATAAAATTTTGCTATGTGGTAGGGAACAACCTGGGAATGAACCCCATTGGAAATGGGAGAAAAGTGATCAAAGGTCAGGACACAGAAGCGGGATCCATTCCATCGCCCGTTGCGTCATAGCGTACGTTAAAATTCTTTTATTGCGACAAAACTTTAGTATGTTGTTCCGAAGGTAAACTGCACCAGTTCTGTTGAATAGCATCGAAATGGGGTCAAAGGTCAGGGCAGAGGAGCGAGATTTATTCCACAGCCATTATCTTCATAACTTGACTAAAAATGCTTCTATTACAACAAAACTTTAGCATGTTGTTCCGGAGGTATACTGAACCAATTGTGTTTAATATCATCGAAATGAGGTCAAAGTTCACGGCAGAAGCGCGAGATTTATTCAATAGCCATTTTCCCCATAACTAGAGTAATAACTTGAGTAACGATTTGGGTATGTTGGAAGGCGTATCATAATCAATTCATTGCATGATTTTACTAACTTGTTGTATTTGATTGGACGGTGCTATTGCTCAAGTTGTTATATTGACAGTTCATATTTACGTCTGTGATGATGAAAAAATATTTAAGACAGGAAAAATGGGAAAAAAATCCGAAATGAGAAGCCATTTTGATCCTGTAGGAAGAAAAGCGAAATCAGGTCAGCCATATTGTGCCTGGGTCTTAGAGAGAGGAGTAGGGGTACATGGGATGTCTTCGTGGCGCAGAAAGTTTCAAGAAGCTTGAGTCAGCTGAGGAGGAGAAAGATGGTTACCACATGGCCTCTTGCTCCAAAGGCATGCGCTTACGTGATTGGTTATGCGAGGTCCGGGCTGCACAGGGCTGCAAAGGTTTGAGCGGGAAAAAGTTGCAAAGAACTTTTGCGGGGCTCTTCTTGCTCGAAAAGGAAATAGGACGATCGTTTTGTAGTCGTCGCTCAAGGGATGAGAGCGCTCGATATGTACGCAAGCTAGTCGACTGCGGCTGACTAGATAGTTAGGAGCCTACCTGCGGGTTAACGCCACTAGGGTATATACACTGCATTACCTGCGGGTATATGTGTAGTAATTAGAACCACATGACAGACTGCAGTCTACCAAGAAACTTCTCCACCTGAGAAATCCAGCCACCTGTGAAGCGCATAATATCTGATATGAAATACTGTACTTTCTTGACGCTATGTGCACACTTATAGGGCAGGACTGAACTCCTACGATGTTGTGAGATTGGTTTGCTCGACATCAAGAACCATCTACTATATGTCAAACGAATCATCACATGTGCCATCAGCTGAAATCACTTCCCCGCTGAAGGGTAACTTGTAAATAAAACTGTACATATTGCTCAGCTCTAAGTATATTCTATCCAACTTTTCTTTCGCCATGTCTCTGAGGAGCAGCACTACAGCGTAAGTTGACCGGGACAGAGGAAACCTGGTCTGGTGGCAGGTAAATACCAAACCGAGTCACTAAAGCAAACTCCAATTTACCCACACAGAATATAAAAGACGAGTAATAAGTAAGTATAATACAATCACGAGTGCGTTTCTGAGTTGGTAGGAAACGTTTGGAGTGCAGGAAACGGATCCTAGGTAGAGCTGTGCTGCATAGAAAGATGAAAACGTCCGACTTTGGAATTTCCGATAAAGTTATATACATGGTTCAAGGTATATCTGACTCAGCGAGCAGATTTGATTTGATCTGAAGTTCAGAAGTAGACCGAGTTGGGCCAAATTAGTATACCCCATGTGGGCATCCAAATCACTCCATTGGTCAGGAAATACAAAGAGTTAAAGAAACGAATGGGTTCCAAGAACTCCTTACCTTTTATGAGCTAAACACAATGGAACTCACGACAAAGCGAACCCTAAGGAGATCTCAAAAGTTCCCATTTCCTCATAGGTGGGCAGGGAGATAAATAAGAAATAGTGTGCTGCTAAGTGCTAATCATTCAATGTATGAAGCAACCTGAAAAGTAGGATAGTCAATGAACATAATCCCTTTCACACATACAGAGTCAGGCAGCGGCAATTGTAAAGCACATGTCCAGCAGATAATAAATACAAAGCAAACATCTGTATATTAATTTTATAAGGTTTTTAACTTTAAGCGCTATTTTGAGAGAACGGCTCAACGTAAAAACATGGTTGAGGTATCAAAATAAAGGTCTTATTATGTAGATGTGCTAGTCGAGGAGAAAAATTAGATTGGGGCAACGGTTACCATGTAAAGTCCCTGGGAAAAGCATGCGGTTGACATCCTATCATGTGCGTTTGACTGAAACAACTCTTTCTAAACACGCGCTGTTAAAGGTGGAAGCATGGAGGGACTGAGATAGTCCAAAGTGTTCTCTTTTCTGGGCGAACCGTTGCGCAAGCAATGGTCCATTCACTTCCATACTTTGATTCATGTTGACATGGAAACGCTAGCAGGCGATCATATTGAAGTTCTTTGCATCAAAACAGCGAAAACTCTGGAAGACCTACTTGAGTTATGCCGTTGGATTTTGTGATGTTTATATACAATTTAATATTCATTCGATCGAGTTTATTCCCGTAGGCAAGACGTTTCCCATTATGTAAAGATGTAAATAAACGTTCTGTTGACCTGATGATCATCATATGGAGATGATTTTTAGGAAGGGAGTGTCTGACCCCAGGTCTTAAACAAGCCTTAGAAATAGGAAACTGGGAGATTTGGGCTAGAGCGCCCGATAGGAAAGTGACACGGAAGCGAAGTAGAAAGGGGGAGGAAGACGCCCATATTTATTACCGGGGGGCCAGTACCCGGTGTTCAACGCACCGCGGATATTTAGTGGATCGAACCTGAGGCCCTTTCCGTGGCAGTCACGAACGTTGCCCACTAGGTTACCCGCGGCCCCAATGCATTCCGTTGACCATTGTTAGTGAAAATATTTAGAATGTACATATTAAGTTTTTTACTGTGAGAACTATTTTGAGAGCACGGTTGAACGTAAAAATATGGTTGAAGTATCAAAATAATGGCCTTACCATGTAGATGTGCCACTCAAAGAGAAAACTGAGATTGGAGTAGCGGTTCGGGAGTGGCGGATCGGCAAAGTTGCCATGTATAGTCCGTGGGAGAATCGTATGGCTCTTATCTACATCAAGCGCTCATTTCAGTGTCAGACTTGGTGTACACATGGTGTTCCATGAACAGTCCTAAAGTAAGTAAATACTTTATTGCATACTTACCCTTAACAAAATGTCTCTCCCGCAGAAAAAAAAAAAAAAAAAAAAAAAAAAAGAGAACGTAAGAGCCTTTTCGGGAGGCTTGAGAGATCAATGGGTCGCAACAATATGTCTCAGACAAGAGAGAATGAAAAGTATTCGCATCGCGAATCTCATCCCAACAACATTTACAAACACAGTTGTGACTGAAGATGAGAGTGAAAGAGTGCGCTATCCAGTTGAATTTTTGCACACGATCGAGATAATTGGACTTCCGCCTTACCCTTTTACGACTGAAAAAGGGTGCAGTCGTGATGCTCATCACGAACCTGGGCGTTCGGGAGCGCAGTGGTCTAAGCTCTGGCTTATGAGCATTCATTCGTGAAGGGTCCGGGTTCGAATCCCGTCAGGCATGAATGTTGAGTTTGTCTTACGGCACTGGCTCTCTCCCTTCCCTGGAACCAGTTATCCTAAATTAGGGACGGGCGACTGCTTATAGCCCATTGAGTTGCTCACGGTGGTCGTTAAACCTCCGGTCAAAAAAAAAAAAAAAAAAAAAAAGAAATCACGAGACTCGACACAATTAAATGTTAAGTCAATGGCACACATCTGATCGTAAAGTCGCTCTTCCAAAATACAATTTCAATGGAGAACACAAGTGGTCGTTGCATACCTTGCTACGCTTTCCACTGACTCCAAGCGACAGCATTTTTCCTTTTACGGTCAAACGGATTCAATTTCCGATCATATTGTTCTTTGCGACGGCATTAAGTGTCAAGGACAGACTCTTGCTAAAATCGGAATATACCTGCCAGAACCAGTCTTCTCACATGGTATGCTCTACATTGCCCTACCTCGAGCAAGATCAAAGGATTCTGTTGCAGTAAAGATCACTCAAGAAGATGTACCTGGATTACCTGTCGCAAATGAACGGACTCAAAATATCGTCTATACTGAAGTGTTTAAATGAATTTGTAACATTTTTTTGTCAAAGCTACGACCCACCAGTCAATCAGAGTTACGGAATTCGTTTCTGAAGGGCGAGTATTCCCCTGCTGTCTTCCTGCTGGACATCAGCAAGGCTTTTGACCGCGTTTGGCATCATGGTCTCCTGCACAAGTTGCAGGACCTTCGATGCCCTCGCCCACTCGATGAGCTGATTGGCTCGTACCTCAACAGCTGCAGTTTCAATGTTCAGATTAACGGTGAGCTTTCTTCGGAAAAGAAGATTCGGGCTGGCGTTCCTTAGGGTTAGGTTCTTGGACCAACGCTGTTCTCTATTTACCTGCACGACTAACCCAAACAAGGGCAGGTCATGATGTACGCAGATGATACAGCTGTTGTCGTTAGGTCCCTAAACAAAGGCAGAGAAGTGAAGCTCCCCCAGGACTTTCTCTCTCAGCTGAAAGCGTACTACACTGACTGGAGGATCAAGATCAATCCGTCTAAGAGCAGTGCGCTGTTGTTTTTTGGATCTCTCCAAGGAGTACCGAAACTCGTTATGTTTCAAGAGACAGTCCACTGGGCTACCTCCAATAAGTACTTAGGGCTCCAACTAGATTGTCGACTTTCGTGGGTGGCGAACACCAGCAACCACACGAAGCAAGCTAGGCAACGCCTTGGGCAGCTAGCTCCACTAATCCACCGGACAAGCTTCCTCACAACACGCACAAAGTACTGCTGTACAAAATGGTCGTCAGGCCGGTGCTTATCTACGCCTCTCCCATCTGGATAGGTGTTAGTAGGAATCAGCGAGAGAGAATCGAGAGGGTGCAAACCCAAGCACTTCGATTGATAACTGAGGCTCCCCCTTGGACCCCACTTCAGAAATTGAGGAACAGACTTGGGATCGAGAAGGTACGTGAGTTTTCTACCAGACTCGCCAAGAAGTTCTTCAAGAAAGCGGAAACCCATCCTTATGGAATTGTTAGGAACGCGGCTGATTACAATCCCAGCGAATTCCTTAGGTATCCCAGAACTAAGGCGGCGATCGTTGACCCCCCCTCCCCCATTGACAGAGAGAGTAAGTATGTGAACACTGGTGGGTGTTAGACAGACCATCTCCTTCTTTTTCAGATTGGCATCGAGATATTGAAAATGGATTCTGCTCGGGCATTTGGATTTCGTCTCGTTGAGTTGCAGTGATTCCCTGGTGCGTCGGCGGCCGGGTGGTGCTGTGGTTCTCTGTGATGTTGTGTGGCGCTTGCATCCCCTTGGCCCCCTCCCCTCGGACTGGTGTCACGGTACACAGTTTGAAAGATATATCACCCTCTCCTTTCACTCAATTTTTCTGTTTGTCTTTCCTATTGAGTTCACTTACTCAGATCTCCTAGCTTCCTATTTCTAAGGGTAGTTTTAGACCTGGGGTCAGACATTCCCTTCCTAAAACTTCTCCAATTATCGTATCGTATCGTCTCGTTCAATTTAATTCACTTTCAACTAAGTACGAGCTAGGCAGGAAGCTGCACCAAAATGGGTTAAAATTTCAAATACGGAAGAAGAGGGAGCACATACAGGGTATACTTCCAACTGCGGTCCGCTCTCCACGAATTATTGAAGGTTATTGTGATTACAAATTGGCCGATAGAAGATGGCAACCCATTAGCTCTTTGTTGGCTTGTGCTTAGCATATTAGCACGTGTCTTTTGTGTTTCTTGAACGTGCGTTTTCTAGCAGGAGCTAATAAGTTCTTTTTTGCTTTAGGCGCCACCTTACTGTGCTCTAAGATGTGGAATCGGAAGAGATTTTTCGATGAAATTGGTAGGGATGAGGCTACGTTTCTTTCGTGGTGTGAAAGCCAAGGATTGCTATCAATATCATGATGTTCAGAGGGTCACCCAATGACTCTCATAGTTGATATGTCTCAGCGTTTTGTACAATTCAGGTGTCGGAAGAAGCAGGCTTCAGGGAAGGATGAGGTGTTTTCCCGTATACTTGGAAAATGGTTCCATGATTCTCATCATTATCATCATCATTATTGTCAACCATTATCGATCCACTGCTGGACGCAGGTCTCTCCAAGCCTCTTCCATAACGGTCTGTCTTGTGCCAGTCTCCTCCATGTTACTCCCGCATACTTTCGAATTTCATCCACCCCCATCTCCCATGTGGTCTTCTTCTGGATTTTTTCCTGTCCCTTGGAATCCAATCTAATGGTCTGTCCTTCTGGCAGTAAGTCCAGCCCATTGCCATTTCAGGGATTTAACGCTGATCACGATGTCTTCCACTCTTGTCATTTTTCTGATCCACGAGTTCCTCTTCTTATCTCTCCTGGTTACACCAAGCATGCACCTCTCTATGCTGCTTTGAGTTGTCTGCAGCCTTTCTATGTCTCTTTTAGTTAATGTCCACGTCTCTGCACCATACGTAAGCACTGGAAGGATGCATTGATCAAACACTTTTCTTTTAAGACATAATGGCATATTGCTCTTGAAAATTATGCTGTTTCTTCCAAAAGCTCTCCAGGCAAGTTTTGTACGCCGATTAATTTCTTCATCAATGTGACCCTCACTTGATATCTGCTGTCCAAGATAAACGTACGTGTCTGTTATCTCCAGCTTTCCCCCATCAATCGATAAATCTTCATTTCTTGTAAAAGCATTGAACATCACTTTTGTCTTCTGAAAGTTCATTTTTAATCCCACTTCTTTACTTTTGTCAGCAAGTTCCTGGATCATACTCTGCAGCTCTGATGGGGTAGTTGCAAAAATGACTATGTCATCAGCAAAACGAAGGTGGGGTTAGGTAATCTCCATTAATCTTTATCGCTTTGTTTTCCCAGTTCAGTGATTGAAAGATATTTTCCAATGTGGCATTAAAGAGCTTCGGAGATATGGTGTCACCTTGTCTCACTCCTTTTCCAATTTTTATGTGTGTTGTATTTTCAAACAGCCGAATCTTTGCACTTGCATTTTCATAGATGTTATTAATAATATTAATGTATGCATCTTTAATACCACAGGATTTCCGGGCCATTGTAACTGCTAATGGTTTCACCGAATCAAAGGCTTTTTCATAATCGATAAAAGCCATGCACAATGGAAGTTCATATTCTCTCGCTCTTTCAATTAGTTCTCTCAGTACGTGGATATGATCTATTGTACTGTAGCCACTCTTGAATCCGGCTTGTTCTCTCGGTTGAGCCATGTCCAGTGTCACTTTTAAGCGGTGTGAAACAACTTAAGTGAAGATTTTATAAACCACTGATAGGAGGCTGATAGGTCTGTAGTTCCTGAGATCCTCAATGTCACCTTTTTTAAGAAGCAAGATCATTGTAGCGTTGTTCCAATCCTCAGGAATCTTCCCTTCATTAAGGCATCGAGTGAAAATTTGGGCGAGTACTGTTTCAATTTCTCCACTTGCTTCTTGTATGATGTCTACAGTAATTCCATCTTCTCCTGGAGCTTTTTCCCGCTTCATGTTCTTGATTGCATGTGCAACTTCTGCTGGGAGGACTGGAAGAACTCTGTTATTGGTACCTTTCCTGATGTCTGGAGTACATGTATCATCCCTTTCATATAATTTGGAGTAGAAATCTTTCACTCTTGTCAAAATTTCGCCTCTATTTCTTGTTACAGAACCATCTTCTTTTCTCAGTGCCGTAATCTGTTTTCTTCCCTTACTTCCCGTAATCTGTTTTCTTCCCTTATCTTTAGGCTTTGGTTGTTTTCAATTGCTTTCCTTACTAGTTCACAGTTGAATTTCCTTACGTCTTCAGTGATACTTTTTCGTACTGTCTTGCATAGCTCTATATATTCCACTTTGGAAGTCACATCTTCTTTAGTTGTCCTCATCACTCTTCTTTTTTGCATCAACATTTTGGTTTTTCCTGCTAATTTGTTCACATGCAACTTGATCTTAGACCCAGCTAATTTTGTTGCTGTTTCCATAAGAGCTTTGGTTACCTTTCTGTTAACTTCAGAGATGTCCACTTCTTCCGATGTTAGGCCTTCTAAAGCAGAGAATCTGTTCTTCAGTTCCAACTTGAAGGTATTATGGGTTTTTTTAAGGTTGGTTATGTCAATACATTTTGTTTGTCTTATGAGCTTGCTACGTTCGAGTTTTGTGTTGAGCACAGTAAAAAAGGCGTCCAAAATAGAAAAGAACTTAAAGGCTCACGCTACAAAACACACATTCAACAAGCACTTACTAGAACTAAGACCTACCAACACGTCATGGAAAGAGCAGACGTGCTGCAATCAATCGGCTAATGAGTAATAACCACGGTTTAAAAAACTTCATGCTGGTTCATCAGTCAGGCAAATATCGCACTCGCTAGCTGAAAATCAACAGCTCCGCAGAGCTGTAGTTTTAATTCTTGTTTAAAAGTTTGATTTGTTAAAAACTTATACACATCTCGAATATTTTATCTCTAACCTAATTTAAACGATTAACAATTGTATAATCAAACTCAGTTTTCTCCCTCTAGAGTAGAAGATGCAGGAATCCTTCAGTGTTTTAGAACTTTCCCAACAGCTCCGCTGAAACGCGGATTCCCGTGTTTGCCCTTTGACCTACGACAGCAATTGGCTAAGCGGCAGGTCACGAGGTACACGTGACTCTTACACTGCCTATCGTTTCACACAGCGTTTGGGTAGTTTGGGGAAATCATTTTTTCGTTGTCCAATTTCTTGCGAGGAGAAGCCGGTTTCCCATGCTTGCCCATAATCACGCATATCTTCTGTGATATAAAATCAGCTTTATTAAGAAATTGATGGTTTTACATATCCAATTATAGACGTATAATAATTTCCGACTGAATTAAAATTGCTCTACTGCATTTTTTACTCGCCAACTAAAACTTTTTCCCTTTCACAGACGACCGCATTTTTCAAGCACTGGTAATCACAGTAAATAAAAAGAATTAACGGAGAGCGGGCAGCAGTTGGAAGTATAGCGCAGTTTTGTACACCCAAAAGAAATGTTTGTGCATCAGCGGAAGTTGTACTTTTTGATTCGTCCCAGTGGCTTTACAGCATGTACTTGGAGTGCCACTTTTCCAAAATCAGAAATAAACAATACAAAAAGTATTTTACTAGTTCTAATACTTTGCATTGTTTATTTAGTGGTTGTTTTCAGCTGTCCTGAGTGGCTATCTGTGTGGGGAAAATGTACTTTAAAAATTAAAAAAGAGAGAAAACATCCTGCATTTTCGAAATCCTACGTGTATTCCTCCATGGCGTTTCCTACTCAATCAAGTCAGAGGTCCGTGGAGTCTCAGGGGTAGAAAGATAAACATTGAAAGGCCGAAATAAATGAATAAAGAAATGCCTACCTAATTTAAGCCAAAGTTAGACCTGAAAATCCCACTCAAACCCACTTCCTCTCTGGAAAGTACCAGCGAAAGTCTAGAGAAAAATGATGACTGGCGTGTTCTCTTGCTACTGGCGTGTTCTCTTGCTACGATCTAAAAACTTTAAAATTCCCTATTCGACCGTGGCCATTGATTCATCCCTAAAGTAGATCTTGCACTTTAAAATGTATCGCTCCGCGGTGTTTTGCCAAAGCGTTTGAAATCATGGCTTTGCGATTTGAACCACGGATTGTATCACTTTGAGTGGCTAGCCTTCGATTACGGCGCGTCAAGGAGTTCCGTACATTAGGTGCGAATTTTTGCTTGCACTGAAACGCTAATAAGTAGAATTTTGTAAGGAAGGACAGCATTTGTTTTGTAGAAATGAAATGCTGTATAAAGAATGAGATATCATTTATTTCTAGAGTCTTATCCCCGTTAAGGGAACTACTTCATGAGCTGATACTTCCTGTGCGAATTTTTGCTGGAATTAAAACGCTAATATGTAGATTTCAGTAAAAAAATAACATTTGTTTGTAGAAACGAAATGTTGGATAAAAACATGTTATTCATTTCTAGTTTCTTAATCACGTTAAAGGAGGCTACTTAATACGCCGATAATCGAAAGGCTAGCCGTTTGAGCTGAGTATATAAAGGATAACGCCAATCTGTATATTTGCACAATGATATCTTCCAATCCAATTGAACGAAAATTACTTGTGCAATAAACCCACTAAATCCGATTCAACGAACAGTTACATTATCCAACGAAACACGCTATTGGTTAACACTGTGTCTCCTACATCCCAAAACTTACGGCGAAACGAGGAACAAATCGCCCGAAACAACTCTCAGCTTCCCGCTACACAATATAACAACTGCACGGCACACAGCACACCTGAGCTAAGACGTGCAGCGAGAGGAGAGCAGGATAAAGTTCAAAATCAGATATGTGGGCGCTGACGTGCTGCTACCTGTCGTACATTTTGGAACTAAAGGCGATCAAACAAGGCCGACTTCCCCATTCAGTTGGCCTTGGACTGAATACAGAAGACCCGGGCTGTGCTCCTAGGATACTCAGGAGAATCCTTTTGAGAACGTTTTACAGAAGGTAAAGGGTAATGAGAGATTTGGAGATCTTGTTCTGAGGTTTTTTCCCAGGCGGATTTCACAGCTCTCCGAATTACAATGGATTGCCGAAGCAAATCGGAGAACCGCGGAATCTCAGGAGTCGAAAGAAAAACCACGAAAAAAACCTGTGAGACCTCAGTGTCTCACGTGAAGCGCCCTTTTACATGATACCTTGAAGCTCGTACCGAGAGCAACCGAAGGCCACGGCTCAACTCACTGCAAGCGCTCAAGGCTTCTAATCAGCTGATGCTGAAGAGGCCTCTGAGCAAGAATTTATAAAATTTGTCAGGACGAGAATCTGAAGAATCTGTTAAAGCTACCCAGTTTAGCAGGAATTGGAGGAAGTACCGGGAGTTTCCCTCGCAACTTGAGAAAACACAGATGGAGCATTCAGGGCCGGATTAAAGCCTTAGTGAGTAAGATGGAACATTTGAGTGGGCCCCCAAGGAACTTATGACGGGGAATTATTATGAAGTCAGTTAAAGCACGAAACTGTAACTACTATATAATCAGCAGAGTTTTCGTAATAAGTCACTGTATTTTTCATTATTCTCACAAGAATATGAGTTAAAAGCTTAAGATTCCTAGATTTTGTCTTGTATTTTCTAATGATTTCGCTTTGTATATTTTTCTTAATGCATCTTTTTTGTTACGCAATGTGAAACCTCATGGGACTTCGACCATTAACGGTTCCAAGGGCAAATTCGGAGGTGTGAAACGATGGTAGGGAAAAAGTTGAAACTGTCCCGCCAACCCAGCTGTATGCAGCGACATGAAACCTTACCCTTGGTCAGTTACTGTCTTATAATCTGTTCGACTTCCAGCCTTTGTTTCTCATCAAGTGGAAATCCTACGAGACAGATGTAAAACTATTTTATAAAACTATCTCTCTCTTCATCTATTATTTACCCAGGAATGACTCCTGTGACCTTGGTCATGGTGGGCCCCAAGGCACAGCCCCAAAGACCTCCCCTTAACCCGGCCCTGGTAGCATTGTTTTGGTACCAGCCAGACTCTTGATCCAATATAAATTAGTTTTTACATCGATCGCTCGAAATGCTTGTATCGCACAGAATAACTAAAAATAAAGGGGGGGGGCTCGGAATATCGATATACCACGGGGATGTCAGTCCTGAACAAAGCTGAAGAAGACCTTTGAAGACGATGCCTGACGAAGACAACCTTCCAAAAGTGGCCCGGAAAGTTGTTATCTAAAGCGACGATTGATGGCGACACGTTATCGCTAAATAGTGGCGTTATGTTGTGAAAGTGTCAAGTGAAGTGAATAATATGGATATAAGGTAGTCCTTAAAAGGACCTTTATGAATGTACATTGTGCCATACGTGTGAAATAGTTATAATGATGAAAGAATAAGTTTCCTCATGAAATGAAACTGCCTACCTAGCATAATAAAAGCAATGAAAGCTTTATCTGCCAGGGAAGAACTGCCTGATCGCACGAATCAGGAGTTCAAAGTAATGTTCTGAGTAAAGACGGCAATTCCGTCGGAATAAATATTCCATAATATGGTCTGCCAAGTACATTTTTTGGTTACCCTGTGTTGATTTATGTTTCAGGGGCCGCCAATTGCTCTCGACTCCTTGTGTATGCGCCCCTGTGATGGGATCAATGAAGCTGAGGGAGTGGTTGACAGTTAAATGATCGTAGTCACAGCTTGGCAGATTACGATATGCAGCCCACTGGTCCGTGATAATGGTTGTTCCTGGCTCCACGTGCTTTAGGAATAGAGGTTTCCTCATCCTTCCCAACTTCATTAAAGAACCGTTTCCAATTCCACATAACACAGGAGCAGATCGAAAAAAAAAAAAAAAAAAAAAAGAAACTTACGTAACAGAGGAGCAAAGACGGAGAACTGAGTTACGTAAGTAGCTATAACGCATTTCACGAGAAAGTGCGAGAAGAGCGGACAGGTGAAGTGGTACCGTGGCGCCATCTATTACTGCTTTCGAAACCTGGTCTCGGCCGAGAGGGCCACTTTTGGAAGGTTAGCCCACCAGCTATACCGCGGGGATGTCAGTCCTGAACAAAAACGAAGACCATTGTCTACACGCAGGTGTGATATCACTGTTTCACTCCTCCATTAGCGCACGTACCGTATTGACTGATTGAATGGCGTTTTGCAATGATGCCTAATGATGAAACAGCGATATCGCATAAGCACAGGCGCAGCGTGACCAAAAATTTGTGTGTCTGTTGAGAACTGCACAGACAAGTGCCGTTTCCCGGAGGGGGGGGTCTGTTTTGGGGTGCAGAAACATCTTTTAAAAGCAGATGCTCAACGTATATTTGATGAGATACTAAGTTTTCTGAATATAAAGCCCTTTTTTTTCCTACACATTCTTTTAAATATTACACATCCTTTTGCTTATACATGTAAAATGTTATTTAATGAGTTCTGAACATTGAGTGCATTTTGCCGTGGTTTTACTTCCTGGCAAAATCGTAATACAGAAAAAGTCTAAAAGTTTAGTAAGCATAACAGCTTGTGTGTGGGCAGTTCTTGGTTCTACCTCTTTGAACTTCGTAGCAACTCAATCCATTGATCCTCTTATTCATATTTGCGGCCGCATTGTAGGCTCGCCCTCGCGTTTAAATTTTCTACGGTCCTGCGCATAACTGCTTCTCCACTGCGGTACCGCACAATGCTAATATCACAAATCGCAGCTGAGTATAAATCTGACAGAAGGTCTGACAATTATAACGCGTCATGCATAAAAGCAAATTCAAGATCTCTTGTAAGAGACCGTAAGCGGACAACTGGCGAAACAAAAGCAAGATATAATCGAAAGGACAACCATCATTTATTATATTTCCAAATGTACTCCGAATGAATGCATTGTGAACAACTGACATTTCTCTCGTGTTATTATCATTAGTTATGAATAATTTGTCAGCAGTTGTAGTACCCATATTGCAATTGTGTGTATTTCCCAAATTGCTCCATATGAATGCAGGGGGCGAGGTTTATGTTTTTTTATTGTTTTTAATACACAACAAGACATATATGTTACATATGCAAACCTCAATGACTCCAGATTCTAAAATCGCAGTGCAGGAGACGCTGTTGTTCGGACCAGAACGTTTGAAGACCGTCTAAGTTTCTATACAGCTCAGTCTAAAAATAATAAATCGGTCCTTTAAATGTAATATTTCCTAAATTTAATAACTTTATACGATTATCATCACATACTCCACAGAGGTGTGCTGCCGAAGTTTTACGAATGGAGAAATTAGTCCAACAACAAAATTCAAAAGAACTTACGTAGACTAGCGGTAGAGCATTGTCATTTTCATGTAGGACTTCCGTCCACAGGGAGTAGAGTTTAGGTCCCAGCCACCTACAGCGAGATCGCCTTTTGGGCAGGACGCAGAAACGGAAGGAATGAGAGCAAGTCTAGCGACTTTTGACAGAACAGTTTGTAGTGAGATTAGAGTACAGTAGATGGCGCCACCGTACAAGTACGATATTGCACATAGATGGGTGAGAGAATTTCAGGTAGGACATAGGAAAGGGATACCCATTTAACCAGTGGGTCCAGCCTGGGGGCCGTCACTTAACGTGCTCGTCCGATGCACGGCGGATATTCAGCGATTGTTAGTAAATCACACCATCTCTGAAAGATCAGCCCAGGCTCGAACCTGGGGACCCAGCATCGATAATCTGAAACACTAACCACTAAGCCATCCGCGGCGAGAACTTGCATCAAAGAATATCTAACTGATAAGAAGGTAAGGCTCAGCGAGACGTAACTAGCGCCACTATATTATGCGGCAAAGAATTACTACACAGAAGCCAACATTACAGGCTGATGCCGCAGGATGCCGAGCAGACTGAGTTAGACTGAGCATGCGTGTTTGTGTTCAAAGAATATAAACGCTTGTTTGTGTTGGCGTTTTGTTCAAAGGTTTTGTTGTTCTCATCTAGATCTGCGTTTATATTACAGCCATGAAATACACCCACACACCCACTCCATTCCGATGAATAACAATTCATGGAATGGAGTGGATGAATAACAAGAACAAATTTGAAACCGTTTGAAACAAATATCCTGGAAAACCATTAAAACAACGTTTGCTGAAAAAAAAGCTATCGTTACGTTGAAAAAATTAATTTATCAATTATATGAAACTGACTTTTATGAAAAATACCTCGTAATATTGTAAAATGAAAGAGGGAAGCATTCGATTACACAATGCATACCAAACAGACAGCTTTAAGCATACACTCAATCGTGGCGAGTTAGTCCGGTCGGTAGAGAGCTCAGCCAAAGAATATAAACGCTTCGCGTGAAGAAGCTCAACTCTCGTAGAGATAATGTAAAACAGGCGACAGCAGCGCCACCATGTAATGCGGCAGCAGATGCTCTGCGGGAAAGTTAACATTCAGGCGCAAAAAGCGTAGGAGACACGGGACGGGAAGCCTATTTCACGGAAAGGAAGCTAAGCTTTGATCTGCGACTGTTTCCTTCGGTCTCATTGGGTCTACTAAAGCATTTTTTTTTTTTTTGTTGTTCTTTTCTGAGTATCCCTCCTGTCCCTTCTTTTGGTGAAACAAATATATACATTAGCAATTAATATTATTTTAAGGAAATTTTAGCAGTTTTATTCTCACTTTAAGCACCGTAGTAATACCAGGTTGCTTGGCATGAATTTCATATTTACAATATACCTTAAATGTCAAAAATGCTGAGGCTGGTTTCCCAGTAGCAGCCATAATTAAAAAAAAAAAAAAAAAAGCAAAGACAACCGCAGTTTCCCAAAGCTACAATTTTTTTTTCCTACCCTTCCGAAGTTTGTAAATTAAACGCACTGCGCTGGAGAAATTTTCTCAATAGATCGGAAAAACATCCGCTCGTATCTGAGTAGGTTCGAACCTGGTCCGCTGGCGTGATAGCTGAGCTCTCTACCGACCGGACTAACTCGCCACGATTGAGTGTATGCTTAAAGCTGTCTGTTTGGTATGCATTGTGTAATCGAATGCTTCCTCTTTCATTTTACAATATTACGAGGTATTTTTCATAAAAGTCAGTTTCATATAATTGATAAATTAATTTTTTCAACGTAACGATAGCTTTTTTTTTTCAGCAAACGTTGTTTTAATGGTTTTCCAGGATATTTGTTTCAAACGGTTTCAAATTTGTTCTTGTTATTCATCCACTCCATTCCATGAATTGTTATTCATCGGAATGGAGGGTGTATTTCATGGCTGAAATATAAACGCAGATCTAGATGAGAACAACAAAACCTTTGAACAAAACGCCAACACAAACTAGCGTTTATATTCTTTGAACACAAACACGCATGCTCAGTCTCACTCAGTCTGCTCGGCATCCTGCGGCATCAGCCTGTAATGTTGGCTTCTGTGTAGTAATTCTTTGCCGCATAATATAGTGGCGCTAGTTACGTCTCGCTGAGCCTTACCTTCTTATCAGTTAGATATTCTTTGGCTCAGCTATCACGCCAGCGGCCCAGGTTCGAACCTACTCAGATACGAACGGATGTTTTTCCGATCTGTTGAGAAAATTTCTCCAGCGCAGTGCGTTTAATTTACAAACTTCGGAAGGGTAGAAAAAAAAATTGTAGCTTTGGGAAACTGCGGTTGTCTTTGCTTTTTTTTTTTTTTTTTTTTTTTTTATTATTATTATTATGGCTGCTACTGGGAAACCAGCCTCAGCATTTTTGACATTTAAGGTATATTGTAAATATGAAATTCATGCCAAGCAACCTGGTATTACTACGGTGCTTAAAGTGAGAATAAAACTGCTAAAATTTCCTTAAAATAATATTAATTGCTAATGTATATATTTGTTTCACCAAAAGAAGGGACAGGAGGGATACTCAGAAAAGAACAACAAAAAAAAAAAAAAATGCTTTAGTAGACCCAATGAGACCGAAGGAAACAGTCGCAGATCAAAGCTTAGCTTCCTTTCCGTGAAATAGGCTTCCCGTCCCGTGTCTCCTACGCTTTTTGCGCCTGAATGTTAACTTTCCCGCAGAGCATCTGCTGTCGCCTGTTTTACATTATCTCTACGAGAGTTGAGCTTCTTCACGCGAAGCGTTTATATTCTTTGCTTACGTATTCCTTCGAGTAGAATAATAATGGACTTTTTTAAAATCAATTAGTGTTCTTCGTTTGTTTGGGGGATTTTTGGTATGAAAGTGTACTGACTTTCCAAACTTGCGTGGGTTTAGAAGGATACGTAGAGTTAGCCAATAGCGTTTCTGTTTGGATTGGGTAGATTTGGTGGTGCATTAGATGAAGTTTTGACGGATGCCTACTTACTTCCTCAGCTGTTCACCCCTTACTACGGCAGGAGGAAGCCGACACAATCTAAATAAAAGGCATGTCAAAATCAACAATCCTTGGTTTAAATCGGAAAACCAAGTATTTCATACGTATACAAACAGTTCCAGAAACACCGCGGATTGATACATGTGGAACTTCCGAAGCAGTGTTTCTTTCAGGACTTTTTGACGGGGGGAGGGCGAATGAAAACTTAGATGGGGGCAAGTTTTCTATTTAATAAACATATAAATACAAATATATATATTTATATATATATATAATCCTAACTACTACATCTACATATATAGAAGTAATTATTATACATATATAGTACAGGTGCATATTTAAAAAAGCCTTGCCCCTGGTAGTGTTTAATCTTTTTGTTTTCGGTTAAAATGAGACTTACATTAAGAAAAAAAATGCGTTAATTTAATAAAAATGCATCAACTTACATTAAAAGAAATGCTGTAATTTTTCGTTAACTTTAATTTTGTTCTGGTGGATTTCAAAAACTTCCATTTTTCGCCGCCCCCCTATCCCGAAAAAATCTATATACGCTACTAATATAGTAACTACTTCTTCAAACATTTAAAGATCAAACTTTCGTCGGCTAAATGAGGGGGAGAGGGGGGGCGATTCACGGTGTGGGTGTTTGTTTCTCCAGACTTGAAATTTTTATCTATTAAAATGCGTTCAACACTCTCCTGATCCTGAATCACGATTCCCTGACTATGAAGTATGATTAGTCCACTTATATTTTGCAGATTTTGCAGAATGGCATGCGTCTTAATACACTTTTTAGCAAAATAAACTATAATTCCTTCTTGATATGAGTCCCTACTCGTGAAGACGGTTTTGTACCAGAAATATAAAAAACATTATAATTGATAAAAAAATTTGTAGCATCAAAAGAAACGAACCTTCCTTTTTCATTATAGCCTGAATTTGTTAACATTTGGCTCGGTAACATAAAATGTCCCCGGAAGGGGGGCGAATGGTCGTTTCCGGGAGGGTCTATGCCTGAAAGAAACACTGTTCAGAAGTAAGTCGTTTCCTGTCGACGACATTTCATAACCGAAGCGAATTTTCTACCATCTTCGGTATTGAAGTTTTTCCGTACCCAGGCATGCTGGAAAATCTTTGCAAATAAATAGAAGATTCCAGTTAAACTTCCCTATTCGGCCACAAAGTAGTCCAAGCACTTACGTAGTGCGGTGTGTATCCCTCCGCGGTGCTTGCAACATGTTTGTTTAGGTTTGAGGTCCTGGCTTTTGCGATTGAAACCACGGACTGTTAATATTAAGACGAGTTATATCCCCAATAGTGTTACCCCCTGCTATGGTGGTGGTGGTGGTGGAGACAGCTGAGGTTATAATAAGGGAGCAGACAATATAAAACTTTCTCAATAATATCACAATAAAAACTTTAAAATGGATTTAAAACATAAAATTTCTGCACCACTTGCCATTAATTTCCAAACTCTAAAATCTGTACCTTGCACTTTTTCCAGATACCAGTATTTTCCTGACGAAACTGGGGGAGGGGATGACATCTCCCTCTTTTTAGCTACATCCCGGATTCTGTGTCTCTTAATTCTAAGTTCCACGAGCTATCTATGAAGAACATTGTCACATTGTTGGGCACCTTAACTTGGGATTCCGTCGACCAAGACACTAGCGATTCATATGGTTGAGGACCACGCCCAAATGGTGACAGCTGAATATCTACTTGACCGGCTCTCTCTAATGAACTATCGCATTGGAAGGTTTCCCTATCTGAGACCGTAGTACAGACAACTAATTATTATTATAATTATTTGTGGTCGATTCATCCCATTAAAGCAATTCTCTCGCACTGATCCGTTCTTTGCAATTTCCAGTGAGATGAACTGCCTTTACAGGAAACGGCTTCCCCCATAACGTTGACAATCGGAAGTATCTGCAAGGCGTAATCAATTCTTGATACACGTATCACTGAAAAAAAAAATCATAAGAAATAGGTGATGTGAAAAAAATTTATGACGGGTATGTAAATTCACTCCCAATTTAAGCGAATATTTGTACTTTTTGAACTTTAAGCATTTCAATAAAATCTACAATGAGTTTATTTTGTTGTGCACTCTTTACATGAAACAAATTATTGAAAATACTTTTTACTTTTCTTTTCTGTAGGAAGACATGCTTTCCAGTGATGTTGATTTTTTTTTCAAACTATAACGCGAGATAGTAACACGATAAGAAACTCTATCCTTCCAAATTAAAATAATTGTTTTTGGCAGGAGGAGTTCATTTGTTTACATTAAAAATACTATGTATTTTAAAGGAAGGGTACAGTTTCTTTTATCGTGTTCTGTATATATGACAGGCTCTTTTTTTCCTTTTTTTTTCTCCGTACCTGGGTAAGGTCATGTTGCTCTCTCTCTTTTTCCTTATGTGAAATTTTTAACCCACTTCGGAGTTGAGTCTATCTGAAGATCTGACTTAGCCTGCACTCTTAGTATGAAAGTGAAATAAATAGAATGTTTGGATTTATTTTTATTCTGTCTGCTTGCTATGTGGTTTATTATAGGCGCTGCCTAACTCTGAATGTGTGAAAGGGAATCAAATTGAGACTGTCCCATATGCTGAATTATTAGCAGCTAGTAGCGGATGTTTTCTTACTTATCTATAATATGGAGGAAATATTCTTTTCATAATACTTGGACAATACATCATGGTAATTAACGCAGCAATCAGACATCGCTGAACTAACTGTAATTACTGTTACAAAACGTAATTTCAATCACATCAGAAAATTTCTTCGCCCTAGAACGGAAATCCATATCTCCCGATTACCGTTCGAGCATTGCTTAACAACGCTAGATGGCAGCACAGTTGCTTGGATTAAGAATGCGGTTGGAGAATATTTCGATGCTCTTAGCACTCATGTACTCGTGACTTTGTCGTCCTATGTGGTGCGCCCTAGAAAGGAAATCCGTGTCTCCCGATTACCGTTCGAACATTGCTTAACAACGCTAGATGGCAGCACAATTGCTTCGATTAGGAATGCGGTTGGAGAATATTTCGATGCTCTTAACACTCAGGTACTCGTGACTTTGTCGTCCTAGGTGGTGCAACCGTTAAAATGCTCGAACTATAATCGGGAGTTGTGGGTTCGATTCCCCTTTCAGGGTGATGAAATTTTCAAGTTTTCTGATGTGATTGATATTACGTGCGTAAGAGTAATTACAGTCAATTCAGAGATGTCTGATTGCTGTGTTAATTACCACGATTTCTTACTTACCTCGCAGTCCACCTAAGTGAGAGGCTACGGGAACTTTTGCGGTCACTTAAAGGTTCAAGTTATAATTTTTTCGGGTGTGCTTCGTTCATATAATGTCAGGAGATGTCGGAACCAATTCGTTCGTTTAACTATTTCTATTATCCAACCACTGGGATAATTAGGATGCCCACATGGGAATATCCTGATTTGGCCCATTTCGGTCGACTTCTGGACTTCAGATTAAACCAAATCTGGGAAGATTATTCATTATGAGAAGAATATTCTGCCCGCTGAGTCAGGATACAGCTTGAAGCAGATATATAACTTTATCGGAAAATCTAAAGTCAGACGTTTTAATCTTTCTATGCAGCAGCTACTCTAGCTAAGATCCATTCCCTACACACTAAATGCTTTCTACCAACTCAGAAACGCACTCGTGAAAGTGAACTTCGGTGTTGGCATAAGGAGTCCTCACATGTTTATATAATATGAATAAGAGAAATACTGATAATGCCCTTTTTAAAGATTAGTTCTCAATGTAAAGGCAACTTTATCGAGAGGACCTCTATCTGGGACCTAACTGCAGGTTCGAACCGTTGACACTGCAGGGACTGCCTTTCGTACGAATCTAAATTAACGAAAATGAAGGATACTAAGAAAGGAATGTCAGACCAAGTCTAAAGCTGTACTTAGGAATAGGATGCCGATGACTTCTGCATGGCGCACTGGATAGGAAGTAAAGGCAAGATCAAATTAGAGACAGAAATGTTTATGCCCAGACCACTGCCAGCCGTGAGAGACCAATGTAAAGAACTCCCGCGGGGGATGGGCGAGTTCTAGATGCCCAGCATCCATTTCAATCATTACCGTTGCTCACAAAAGGGAATCATTTGGTCTTCATCATAGAAGCACTTTCATTGTTCAACTGGACACGTTGTATACTTTGAAAAAATATAATCCTCCAGTCTTTTTTTTTTTTTTTTTTTTTATGAGAGCTTGAGCACAGCATCCCCATGATTCACCTTTTAATGAGTTTTCAGCTTCGCAATTTCTTACTACGTTATTTTACATGATATTTCCTCCCGACTTCACCGTACTACAGTGCCTAGAAGAGATAGTGTGACGTGCTCCCTGAGATGTCCCTCACGGTTTTGTGACCAATCATCATGAAATGACAGAGGGCGCTGGCACCGGAAGTTACGTTAGAATGCTTCATCGGCTTCATGTTATTCAGTGGTGGGAAGTTTGTTTGCCAAGTTTTTGCCGCCTTTTGAAACTTCAAATTTTCAAAAAATAAAGGTTAGTGGAGGGAAATCTTTTTGTCAGTATCTTTAATGGAGGTGGGAAATCTTTTTGTCAGTATCTTTAATGGAGGTAGTAATAAGGGGAGAAAGCACTCTCCGTTGGCGCAATGCAATCCAATTGAAGCCAGCGAAACGTCACTGCAGCCATCTTAAGCGTGACATGAGCAGACTATGCAATAGCTGTTAGTGCTGGGCGAGGCATGAAGTTGGGAATTTGCTTTTAATATTAATAAATTTGCCCTTCTTTATTATATGAATCGTTGATATACTGTTCTCAACGATATTATTAGTGAGTGAATTTATCAATGTTTAGGGCGTTACGGCTATTTCCACATTTTTAGAATTTAGGAAACATTTCGGGTGACTTGTGGGGGATGAACTAAGTACCAGTGTTTTTCTTACTTTGCAGGTAAAACCGCCATGTAATTTCATAATTTTTAAAGTTGTGTGTATGATAATCTAAGTTTAGTGACGGGTTTTAACCTAATTTTAGAGACGTTTTACAGAGATCTGCTCTGTTAAAATGAAGATAATATGGTAGTGTACGCAAATTAATGTTAAGCTGTAATACCTCAATATTACTTTATCATAGAGATATTATGATTTTGCCTTTTCGCCTGTGAACACGCACATGCCTAGAAAGTTTACTTTTAAGAAGGAAAGTGCTTGGAATATACATCACATTGGTAAGGCTTTCCACCTGAATGAACAAGCAAGTGCCTTGAAAGATGATTTTCCTGAGCAAATTGCTTAGAGTACACATCACTGTGATGAGGCTTTTCACCTGTGTGAAGAAGGATGGGTTGTTAATTGTTTGGAGCATAGATCACATTGGTGAGGCTTTTCCATGATGTGAATGAGTAAATGCTTCGGGCACCGACTGTGGTTCAGAGGAAACTCTAGAACATTTATTCGTCGATTGTAACTTTTCAAAACATCTCGAGAATTGCTTACATCAATATTTAAATTATAAAGATAAATCTTCGACTCACCAAATTTTATATCATCTTCCTGTTTCCTGCTCCGAATCTAAAAATTTAATAATACATCATGTAAATAATTGCAGTTGCAGAATATATCATTTGGGAAAACACAAAGCTTTATCTTTTGAACAAAAATCTAAAAATACAGAGCAGATCAAAATTGCCGTAAAGTGTAACCTTAGAAAATATTTGGAATTCCGAAACCAGATATAACGGTGCTGAAAAGACTTTTAATAAATGGAAGCCTTTGAGTCCATTTATTTATAAGAAAGGAGCAAAAGTTCTTGATAAAATTATAGAGTAACTAATATTTATTTTAAATATTTGTAGCTAAGATGTTAAACGATATAAAACTTAAAGATATGCATTTTCTTAAAAACATATTATTGGGCTCCCAATATAGTGTTAGTATTATATAAGAAACATTTAATATAATATATAATTCAATTACTTTCATACGTTTTGTGCGATTGCTTCACATCACTTTCCTGTCCTTTCTTGTTTTAAACAATTATTTTGCTTATTCTACCTTTGTCAGTTTTTTTCCTGAAATTCTTTTGACAAGAACCCGATATGTTTTGTAGAGTGATGTTCAAGGGGATTCCTAGATAAATTGTATACTTCCTGTTGTAAACTCCCACCTCCTCAGTTGGTTGTCTTCTCTGGATGGAAGTATGAGGAAATGTTAGTTATTACAGGTTTCACTCCTATGAATATTTCATATTTCAAAATTTAGAAAAACAATTAAACCCATTATTTAATTCTTTACTAAAATTATGTATCAATGGGCGAATAAATGCTAAAATAAGGTAAAAGAATAATAGTTTCCTAAAACAGTTCTTTAACAGTCCCTCATGCTCCGGACTTTTGTAAGTTTCGCACATGAGGTATAAATCAAAGACACAGAACAATTTTGAGCAAATTGCTTGAAACATACATCACATGTGTGAGGCTTTCATCGTGTTAATGAGTAAATAAATCGAAAGAACACTTTTTTGGAGCAAATCGTTTGGAGCATACAGCACATTGGTGAGGTTTTCCCCCCTGTCTGAATGAGTAAATGCTTCTAAAGATCACTTTTTCGAGCAAATTATTCTTATATTTTTTATTGAAGGTATAACGACCCCCATGAGCAACTCAATGGGCAATAAGCAGTCTCCCGTCCCTAATTTAGGGTCACTGGTTTCAGGGAAGGGAGAGAGTCAGTGCCGTAAGACAAACACAACATAAATGCCACAACGGGATTCGGACGAATAATCAGCGGCGATCGCTTAGACCACTGCGCCACCGGGGCGGCGCAAATTATTTGGAGCATACACACGAGTAAATTGCTCGGAACATACATACGAGTAAATTGCTCGGAACATACAACACGTTGGTAAGGCTTTTTACCTGTGTTCATAAGGATATGCTCCGAAAGATGACTTTTCCGAGTTTCTATTAGAATTTTTACCTCTGTTAGCACAATAAAATGTCATACTGTTTCGTGCCATTCTGTCAATCAAAATGGGAAATTAATTTGGTCACATCTAAATTGACTTCATATACGCGCTTTACTACTAAATGGTTTTCTGAAACTAAAAGATTTCATATTAAATGTTTCTACTTTGCTTACCTGTGAAAAGTAACTGCAATTCAACAGTTGATCGCTAAAACGCAATAGGCTTATTCGGGTGTTAGTGTGCTAGTTTTATTCAACTGTGGATTGTTTATAACGAAATTTATTTCCGAAATCAGTAACTTTTTATTCGTGAAGATGTAGAAGTAGATCAAGTATCGGCTATCACGCGTTAAACCTACTGTGTGGTTAAACTTAAGTGCAGTACTGAAATCGACTGCAACAGTTATAAGATCATAGGGAAATAATGTCAGCTATGAAAGGATTGGGAAATTCTGCATTAGCAAATAATAAAAAACATAGAAAACGGAAAAGGCAAAGCAACTGTTTTGTGCCAGGATGTAATGCTGGCTATAAATCCTGCAAAAATAAAATATTACTCTTTGCTTTCCCCAAAATTCCTGATATGTTGAGCACATGGGATAAGGCGATTCCCAGAGCTGATAAGAAACTTGACGAAAGTTGTGTTGTTCTCTATTTTCAATTCATTAAAATGCTTCTTTTCAAAGCCACACTCTGCAACTAAATGGAAAGCACCAAGTTTCAATATTTATCTTGATCCCATGTTCTGACCCAGAAATTTAGTCACTCATTGCTGAAAAATGAAGTGCATTATTAAATAATTTATAAAGTTTTTAGGTTACTGAATTTCAAGACCTAATTGGATTATTGGAATGCAAATTATAAAGCCGATGTCTCATTGAGAAAATATTCCCCCTTTTTATTCCGTTAAGGTTTTGAGGGGCAAAACATTTTCTTTTTTTAATATTTATTTTATATTGTAAGTTGATGTTTCAGTGATTGTAAACTGCATATCGGTCTCCAGTGTTTTTTCATAATGTAACCCATGTATGACTAAAACTTCCGAAATATTTAACATTAATGTTGACGTTAACACAGTGCAAAGCTTAACTTAAACTACGATACGCTTATTAATGTATCTTGAGCACCCCGTTCATTTGTTCTTTTTAAGGGGAGGAGTTTAAAGAGGTGTTTCGATTATTTCGTATATACTTAAGTTATCTGCTTATAAAATATCGATCAAGAAGTACACATAATACTGACGAGCTAAGTGTGTGTCATAGAAAGATGTACGTTTGGTCGTCCTTCCTCCCTGAAAAGCGACGTGACTTCCGATGGCAGCGCCATCTACCGCTTTTAAGATCCCTGGCAAGAAAAACGAGCACGACACACAACCACTTCGATTGCTGGATGTTTATCTGCATTTAAAGTACACATTTGCAAATTTACTTAAACATTTAGCAAAACATCGGTTTTACTTAGAGTTTTTCAATAATATACTCAATTCATGAATGAAATTGTTGCTTTACTTTTCATAATTGTGTATTACTGTTTCAATTTAAAGTAACATACAATGGAAAGATCGTTTTTAGCACGTCTTTTGTAAAAAAAAAAAAAAGATCGTGCTTGTGTTATCGGTTTGTCCGTCCGTTTGTACCACCATATCTCTGCAACTATTAGTCCGATTTGCAAAATTCTTTTTGCGTTGGGAAGCTTGAAATACGCGAATGATGATCCTTTATTTAGTTTTGTTTTTACGATGTGCAATTTCGCCGCTAGAGGGCGTAAAGGCAGATGATGTCGAATTAAAAAATACGTTTTAATCCACATATTTGCTTTTAAACATCCGATTGAAAAAAAATATTTTATATTTCGATTCCATTTATGTAGAAGAGTATTTTAGATATAGTTACTTTTTCAAATTATGCGTAGATTTTCCGCTAGAGGGCGTAAAAGTAAATAACATTTTTCCTGATAACTCTTCTTCTAAAACTCCGATTTGGAAAACAATTTCTTCAGCTGATACCACTCCTGATGGAAAATCTTTACCACATAATTTCAAATTTTTGGTAAAGAATACTTTGGCCACCAGGGGGCGTAAGAGTTAATTTTTGCTTCTGATATATTTACCATAAAATCTAAGCTTCTAAAATATCGATTGAAAAAATTCTTTCGTTTACTGATGCCACTCACATCGATAAATCATTTCGGAATATTTTCTTCTTAAAATATTCCACAGTTTCTCCGCCAGGGGCGTAGATGTATAGCTTATTTTCGTCAATATCTCTACTTACAGAAGTCCGATTTGAAAATTTTCTTCTTTGTTGGATAGTGTTTTCAATGTGACATGTTTTTCATATAATTTCAAAATTTTCAAGTAATTCATAGGCTTTCCGCTATGGGGCGTAGAGGTAAATTGCGTTTCCCCCTATATCTCTGCTTCTAAATCACCGATTTGAGAAATTCTTTCTGCACCGGATACAGCTCCTGATGGCAAATCGTTTGCATATAATTTCTAATTTTTGTGAAAAAATGGTTTGGCCACCAGGGGGCGTAAATCTTAATTTCCGCTTCTGATGTATTTGCAGCAAAATCTGAGCTTCTAAAATCCGATTGAAAAAAACGTCGTCTGTGGACGGATAATACGCATGTCGACAAACCGTTTAGAAACATTTTCTTCTTAAAATAATGCATGGTTTCTACGCCAGGGGGCGAAGACGTATATCTTATTTTTGTAAATATCTCTACTTCTAGAAGTCCGATTTGAAAAATTCCTTCTTTGTTGGATAGTGTTTCTAGTGTGACATGTTTTTTATATAATTTGAAAATTTTTAAGTAATTCATAGACTTTCCGCTAGGGGACGTAAAGGTTAATTGCTTTCCCCCTATATCTCTGATTCTAAATCTCCGATTTGAAAAAATTCTTTCTGCACCGGATACAACTCCTGATGAGAAATCCTTTGCACATAATTTCAATTTTTTGCAAAAAATGGTTTGGCGACCAGGTGGCGTAAGTCTTAATTTCCGCTTCTGATTTATTTGCAGCAAGATATGAGCTTCTAAAATTTCGAATGAAAAAAAAAGCCGTTTGTTAACCGATACTACTCATGTTGGCAAACCTTTTAGGAATACTTTCTTCTTGAAATAATGCATGGTTTCTACGCCAGGGGCGTAAAAAATTTTTGGGTTTCTATAATCCAAAATGTTTTTCCTAAAAAAACAACATTTTCAAGTAAATAAGTTCTTAAAATATTCAAAAGATCCTTGCGGGAAGTGCAAGTCTCCACAACACAAGAGACCAGAATGTGGTGTCCGTACTTTTGCCCAGATAGCCGGAGCCGGACAATCCCAGGTAAGCCAAGATGATATTTTAGAGGCGCTTGATGCCACGGAGAAGGTGGGGGAAGCTCCTGAAGCTGGGGAAAATTCCTCGAGTGGCGAGATAGTAGAAAACCACCAACTTCGTGGCTCGGGGAGTGCCCAGGAGGAAGCCGAAGGAATTTCGAATGTGGAGCAGGTAAGTGAAAGAAATGGTGAGGCGGAGAAAGTTTCTATAAAAAATGATAAAGATAATTCTTTTTCCACAGGTCAACTCACGGTGGACAAGAGGGTTCGTTCACCAGAGGCTGGAGACGGTTCCACTACGGTTATCAAAAAGTCAAGAAAATTCTCTAGTGAGGATATTAAGCAAATGGCAAATCAGTTAAATGGAGTCAGTATTATTGACGAGGATGTGAAAATGGTGGGCAAAGATAGTGAGAAAATGGAGGTTTGGTCAGGTGAAAAGGAAGGAGAAATTTGTGTGACTGGTGTGGATGAGAATGTGGAATTTTTCGACGGTGATGATTTCCAACTTGATGTTGATAATGATTTTGAAAAGTTAAAAATTGATGTCACCAGTGTATGTAAAGTTAGTGATGATTATGTTTGTATTGTCGAGGAGATCTGCACACCCATCTCTTCAAAAAATAACGAAGTTGAGAGTTTTGGTACAGTCGACACGACTGAAATTGATGAAATCCCGAGTTTTGATGAAGTCGAGCCAGCGACGGATCCAGTGCAGGATATGTTCCCGGGGCAATCCGACGACGCCGGTGGTTGGATTGAGTCGGGAATGAGTGCTCTCCTGCAAGTAGGCAGGAAGCTTGCATCCCATAGCGTAGCTGTGGAGGGTCAGCAGCGGCCTTGGACTCCCGAGGGGGTATCTGGGACAGCTTCTCCACCCCTCCTGCGGACGCCAACGGAGTCCAAGGAGGGTCCCCGCAGTGAAGCCGGTGCTTTTGACCGAGTCTTCTGCGAACGGCGGCCACCGTGGTAACGCGGCGGAAGTGCCGCGGGAGGCCGCTGGGGCAGGCTGGCACTCCGTCGAAGAGGGCGCGCCTGTCGGCGACGGGAGTTCGGAGGCCAAGCAGCACTCCGATACTATGGGCAATAGATTTGTTTGCAGGGAATCCGAGCTTTCTACGGATTCTGAGGCAGAACAGTTGGCTGAGCAGATGACAGAAGATCTGAGGGCCAAGTTCAAGCTTCAGGGAAGACGGCTGACCCAGGCCAACGTTGATGCGGCGAAGGATCTTGCCAAATTGGCGAAGTCGGGATTCGACGGAATGAAGCACGTCGTTCCGACGGTTAACAGTCACAAAAGCCGACGACGGAGAAACATTGCTGAAACGAAGGAGACAGAAGGACGCAATAGATCGAGATCTTGAAGGTGAGTTGCTTTTTTGGTTGGGTTCCTCTCCCTCTGTTTTTGAACATGGGTGTTTGTTTTATGTGGCGTTTGTTGCTAACATACTACTTCCTTTTTCAGATTGTGGTAAGTATGGCGCATAATTACCAAGGCACTGATCTGTGTATTGGCACGTTGAACGTTTACGGTCTCTGCACCGTCGAAAAGCAGAAGTGGCTCGCGGGCTACTTCAGGGAGTCGGGTGTTGATTTTTTGCTGGTGCAGGAAACTCACCATAAGAAGCCCGAGCAGGTTTTTGCGTTCCGTAGGAACACCGGGCTGAATTGTAGGTATTCTCTTGGAGCGAATGGTTTCACCCGGGTGGCCATTGTCTACAAGCCGCAGTACGAGGGTAGCATCACGCAGATGCAGACTGATGTGGACGGTCGCGTGGTGGCTATTACGGTTAATAGCGGATTGATGTCCATTAAGATGGTGTGTGCTTATGTTCCGGTGGAGGGACCTCTCCGGAGCTGTTTTTATGACAAGCTGCCGTTCTTCCTTAGGGGAAGCGAAGATTTTCTGGTGGTCGGTGGAGATTTCAACTCGGTTGTGGATAATCGATCGGTATCGATCGGTTGAGTACTCACAGTCGCAGGTGGTCAGAGCCGTACAGAAGAGGTCTTACGGATCTGATTAAGAACAAGCAACTTAAGGACGTGTGGAGGCAGCTGTTCCCGCAGGAGCCGGGGTTCACCTGGCACAGGAATCATTTGGCTTCAAGGATCGACATGCTGTTGGTCTCAAAGATGGACTGGGTTATGGGAGCCGAGATTTTTAACCCTAACTCACAGCCTTCGTTTGTCCCTGATCACAGCGTTGTCGTGATGGACGTCTGTGTGCCGGCGCCGAGGGAGAGGAAAGCGACACCGTGGCGCCTAAACGTGTCAATGTTAGACGACGTTGAAGCGCTGTCGCGTGTCCGTTCGATCTTGGAAGCCGGTGCAGAAACGGCCACCGATGACAAGATCGGCGGTTTGGAGAGGGCGAAGGACGAGGTCCTGAGCACCTTGGTTGCTCGGGGTAAGGAGTTGGCGAGAGCTAAGCGGGGGACAGGTTTTTCTGATGAACTTCCTGAACGCGGCTCTGAAGGGTAATGAAGACGGGTGTAACCTTAGGATCATTACCCAGATCAGGCAAGAGATTTCCGACTTTTATAGAGGCATCGGCTCTGAAGTTCAACTTCAAGGGGCTATTAGGAGTTTTGAGCAGGAACGGGATATTAATCACATTTACCGGAAGCTCGAGGCGGAGCGGAAGAGGGAGAACCTGGAAGTTCTTGATATTGATGGTACCGAGGTGAGGGACAATAAGCAGATCCTGAAGGAAGCTGCTAGGTATTACGGCGATCTCTTTTCCAGCGAGGAAATTGATCCTGCCGTCATGGATATGTGGTTGGAGGGTACGCCGAGGATCCCAGACGAGGACTTGGATAGCCTCGAAGAGGAGTTCTCGGTTTCCGAGGTAAGGGTGGCGATTCAGGCTTTTTCGCCAGGTAAGTCTTCGGGTTGTGATGGTCTCCCGTCTGAGTTTTACAAGAAGTTTGTTAATGTGTTAGCGCCCTGGTTTACCAGGGTGTACAACGAGATTGTGCAGGCAGATCGTATGCCGGGGACCATGCGGAGGAGCATGGTCACTTTGCTGTGCAAGACCCCCGACGCCCCGTCAAGGGAGTTAAGTGGTTGGAGACCGGTGTCTCTCTCCACAGTGGACTACAAGATCCTTGCGAGGGTCAATAACAGCAGGCTTGCTAAGGTGGCCGTTCATTTCATTGGTGCTAACCAGACGTGTGGTATCGCGGGGCGCCGGATGCAATGGAATACTAGGTGCATACGAGACGCTATCACTTACCTGGGCGAGAAGGGCATTAAGATGGGGCTCTTCTTGGCAGACCAGAGCAAGGCTTTCGATAGGGTATCGCACGAGTTTGTCGGAAGATTGTTAGAAGCCCACGGCTTCGGAGTATTTGTCTGAAGTGCGATTGAGGCGTTGTACAGAGATCTCTCCGGGAGAGCCACTATTGCCGGTCGTCTCTCCCCCTCTTTGAGGTTCAAAGAGGAGTGAGGCAGGGATGCCCTCTCTCTCCCCTTTTGTTTGTTTTGGTCTTGTAGACCCTTTTGAGAAGAGTTGCCAAGAAGGATAGTGTTAGGGGTTTTCCGGTCCCGGGGATGGGGGAGTCGTTGAAGTACCTTGCGAACGCAGATGATGTCTCCTTCTTCGTCGACTCGGAAAGGAGCTTGAACGGGACGAGATGTTTTCGCTGAGTACTGCATTGCGACCGGTGCCCGTCTCAATGAGAAGAAGTCGAGTATTATGCTCTGGGGTAAATGGGAGAGATCAGCGGTTACAGGTTTAGCTGTGACCGATGGGCCCGTTCGGATACTCGGTATCCAATTTTCTAAGGAAAAGGTCCACGTGAGCACCTGGGGTAAAGTTCTGGCGGAGATGAAGAAGGAGCAAGAACGGTGGCAGGAGGTGGGCATTTCTAGAGTGAATCGGGCCAAGTTAGCTAATGCGCTTCTGGTTTCGAAATGCACTGTTGCCAGGGAAATTAAGTCCCCACCCGGAAGTCTCATAAAGCAAATGGAGAGAGCGGTCTTTGGCTTCATTTGGGCCGGGAAGAAAACCGAAGAGGTGGCTCGGACGGTCCTATACTGTCCCAGGACGGAGGGGGTTTGGAAGTCAAGCACCTTCCGACATGGCTCAGTGCACTCCAGTTTAAGAGTGTGAAGGGAGCCCTGGTCGCCGATCACCAGTGTGGACATTTATCCTCCTATTTCACGAGGTGGGACTCGTTCAAATACGTTCCCGGCCACAGATTTGTTGGCCCCCGGCGCGGGAGGATGCATAGGTCTTACCAGATTGGAGGTCGCCTGCAGGACTTTGCGAAAGCTGACCGCGCCGGGAAGAACACGCAGCAGATGTGCATTGACCTGCTCCCTAGGCCTAGGTTACATGTCGTCAAAGATTTCCACGTTCCTAGGAACTTCTGTATGAGAGAGGCTTGGATGAACATTCACTCGACAGGTGTGGACTGCAAGAAGAGGGACTTTAGGTGGCGGTTGGCCCACAATGTCCTTCCAACCAGGAGTAGGCAGTTTCGGTGGGGTGACATCTCTTCCGATAGATGCCTTTCGTGTGCGGGCATTGAGGACAGGTTCCATCTCTTTTGGGCCTGCCCTATGGCGCACAAGGTTTGGCAGGGAATCTGGACTTGGGCTTGGCACAAAAGGCTTGACGCCCTCCAGTTTCACCCGGCTAATGTGTGTTATCTACATCCTGCCCCGGCGGTGGGCAGGGAGGTCTGAAGGAGGATTATCACCGAGGTCTGTTATAAGATGCTGAGGGAGACGAACAGGGTTCTGCATTCCTGGACGGCTAACTTGGTCTTCTCTCCGACAAAGTTTATCCTTCAAGTCAAGTGTGAGCTCCGAGACAGGGCGAGAGTGGACGCCCGCACTTTGACCGACCAAACATTTAGGTATCGGTGGGGGACTTGGCCTCGGATTGTTACCGGAACCAAGAACAACTACACCTTTCATTGGGGCAAATTACCCCCTTAGTTTTGGCCCTTTTAGCCCGAGGGATCTCTCGGGGAGTGTTGGGCTTTTTCTAGTGTTATGTTTTTGTGACTTGTGTTTGATGAAGGGTGTGGAGGTTAGCCTCCGACCCTTTCATCGGCGGTTTAATCTGTCTTCTCTCCTTTCGAGGTCGGCGCTGCTGGCCGCTGATCGAGACGGCAGGAGCCTGTGTGAGTCGGGGGGAGTGAGTGTTTTGGTTCTGTCTCTGCTCTTTCTCTTATGATGTGGTATGAATGGATGGTATCTGAAGGGAGGGTGTTGTGTATTTGCTTCTTGTGGTGTGCCGGTTCCGTGTGGAAGTGGGTCGTGGAGGCACCTGCCATGGGTCGTGTGAGTGCCTTGGTGCACCCGTCGGCCCGGTGTCCTCTCTGACAGTCTCCTGTCCGGGTCGCTGTCACTTGGTCACCTCTGAAGGAGACTTTTGTCCGCCTACATGGACGTTCCGGGTGTACCTTCGGGCTGCACCCGCCGTTAGAGGTGACCTCGCCGGCTCTTGGTGTGCGGGTCCTTTCGAGTTCTTCGGAGGATCTGTATGACTCGGGGGTTTGTCTGGTGTTGCCTGTTGGGCCGTGGTGGGAGTGTGTGTAAACATCAGTGAACCATGTCCAGGTGTTTATTTTGGGCGTGGTGAACAGTGTGAAGATGTGTTGCAACAAAGTTCGTGTATGGGGGAGGGGACGTCGTGCGAGAGCACATTAGGGCGCTCCCTTCTCCCAGCCCCCATGATTTGGGGGTCTTATACGAAGACAACATCTCATTGGCAACCGGAGTTAACATTATTTTCTTCATTGGGTGTTGTGTATTTGCTGCTTGTGGTGTGCGGGTTCCGTGGAAGTGGGCAGGGGATGCACCTGCCATGGGTCATGTGAGTGCCTTGGTGCACCCGTCGGCCCGGTGTCCTCTCTGACGGACTCCATTCCGGGTCGCTGTCACTTAGTCACCTCTGAAGGGGACTTTTGTCCGCCTACATGGACGTTCCGGGTGTACCTTCGGGTTGCACCCGCCGTTCTAGGTGACCTCGCCGGCTATTTGTGTGCGGGTCCTTTCGAGTTCTTCGGAGGATCTGTATGACTCGGGAGTTTGTCTGGTGTTGCTTGTTGGGCCGTGGTGGGAGTGTATATAAACATCAGAGAACCATGTCCAGGTGTTTATTTTGGGCGTGGTGAACAGTGTGAAGATGTGTTGCAACAAAGTTCGTGTATGGGGGAGGGGACGTCGTGCGAGAGCACATTAGGGCGCTCCCCTCTCCCAGCCCCCATGAATTGGGGGTCTTATGCGAAGACAAAGTAAATAACAGACTTTCCGCTAGGGGTCACAAAGGCAAATTGCGTTTTATGCGTTATTTCTGTTTCTACAACTCTGATTTGAAAAATTCTTCTTGTATCGCATACAAATCCTGATGGAAAATATTTTTTACATAATTTCTAATGTTTAGTAAAGAATGGTTTGGCTACCAGGGGGCATAAGTGTTAATTTCTGCTTCTGATGTATTTGTAGCAAAATCTGGGCTCCTGAAAACTCTACTAAATTTATTTTTTCTTGGACCGATACCGCTCATATGGAAAATCATTTTGAGAATACTTTCTTCCTAAAATAATGCATGATTTTCCCACCAGGGAACGTAAAGTCACATCTTACTTTTGTCGATATCTCTGTTTCTAAAAGTCCGATTTGAAAAATTCTTTCTGTGTTGGAGAGCGTTTCCGGTGCGAAATGTTTCTCATATAAATTCGTGTTTTTCTTAACACACAAGTCTGCAACTAGAGGGCGTAAGGTCACGATTGCGTTTACAGCAATATCTGAGGGATTAAAAACCGGATTGAAAAACTTCTTTCTTCCGTCAGATACTATTGTTTTCCATACTGGCTCCATTGGCTTTGAATAGCTTTGATAAATTTAATTTGCATCAGAATGGATTCAAAAGACATGCTTATTACACCCGAAAATTTGGTGTCATCTTTCTTTTTTATATTTAAAAAGTTAGTAAAATCATGCAATGCATTGATTATGATACGCTTTCCAACATACCAGAAATCATTACTCAAGTTATGAGGATAATGGCTGTAGAATAAATCTCAGTCCTCTGACCCGACCTTTAACCCTATTTCGATGATATTCAACAGAAACGGTTTGGTATGCCTCCGAAATAGCATGATAAAGTTTTATTGCAATAGAAGCATTTTTACGTAAGTTATGATGCATAAGGGCAATGGAATGGATCCCGATCCTATGTCCTGACCTTTGACCCAATTTCACCCATTTTCAATAGGGTTCGTCCCCAGATGGTTCCCTACCACATACTAAAATTTCATCGAAATCGAACCATTTTTACGCAAGTTGTGGCGCATAAGGGCAAATATCAGGAACAGCGGGCATCGCTCGGGTAAAGGGGGGATGAGGGCATAAAAAATTTATATTTTGATATGTTATTTCCAAGTATTGTAATGCTAAGTCTTAAACCCTCAAGATTAATAATAATAGACGAATTAGAGGCAAATTAATTTAGAATAAACATCAAAACAAAGATGAATGATAATTTTTTATTTATGTTAGAGTAACAAATATTTTAAAATTGTTTTTATTATTTCCGAACATGAAACACCAAACAATAAATGTTAACATGGGCTTCTTCATTGAACCCCATGGTAACATTGGTTCTTCATCTCTGTCTATTTATTCGCCGTATTTGATCGAGGTTTTCTTCCGATATAGATTCATTGAGGGTTCCAATAACAACGTCGGACATTATTTCCATGCTCCTCGCCTTAGCTGCTCGGAATGGTCTTTTTGTAGGCTGATCTTCTTCCAATGGAAGGTCATGTGTTTCGAGACCAGAAGTGATCGGAAACCAGCGGCTCTTGAATGTCCAAGCCCTTCCATATTTACTTCTTCCGCTTGTTCTTGTTCCGGTTGGTTGGTTGGTTGGTTGGTGTATTTTAATGGCGCAAGGGCCAGGTCTGGCCAAAGAGCGCCAAACACGAAGCAATTAAAGAAAACAAAATTCTTGTTCCGACAGTCCCGCATTCTTCATATTAAAGTTGAAACGTGAACGTTTCGTAGGGGGTCGACCAGCCATATTTCTTATATTGTTTTACCATCCACGTGATACTCTGTTATAGTAATTAATAAAAAAAGAACTAATCATATTTTACCACAGCGGATACGCTCGTCATCAAGTGACTATTCAAAAATGTAAGAAAAAAATGCTGTATTAAGTTTAAATTTTGAAGGGAAAAACATGCGAAATCAGCGTTCCGCTGCTTACACTGTACTACGCATCAACTCCAAGCCACTGGCACAACTCACTTTGTGTTCTAGAAGAAAATAGAAGTAATGCGTAATACGCACACAACGCATGACGTTATGAGGCAGATGGTCGCGAGAGTGTGACGTCATAAAACTTTAATAGATTCACAAACAACGCGTGACGTAATGAGGCAGATGACGTGACCGCGCGCCAACATCTCAAGCGCGAGAGTGTGACGTCATAAGATTTATAAGAATGGGAAACATTAATAGGACGACGCCATGACACTAAAAACATTATAACTCGGGGTGGTTATTTAACCCACTAAACGAATTTTTCCAAAGTCGAGATCAAGCTAAATCGATTTCTAGTACCAGAAAACGGTAGGTTAACCACGTTCATCAAAATCTTAAGAGCCATTTTCAAAATAAAATTTACATATATACAAGAATTGCTTCTTTAATAAGATGTGATGGAATGCATCCCGCTCCTATCTCCTGACCTTCGACCTCACTTCACCCATTTTCAACAGGGTTCGTCCCCAGGAAGTCCTCTACGACATACTAAAATTTCATCGAAATCGAACCATATTTACGCAAGTTATGATGCATAAGGGCAATGGAATGCATCCCGCTCCTGTGTCCTGACCTTTGACCCCACTTCACTCGTTTTCCTTAGGGTCGGTCCCCAGGTGGTCCTCTACGACATACTAAAATTTCATGGAAATCGAACCATATTTACGCAAGTTATGCCCGCTCCTATGTCGTGACCTTTGACCTCATTTGTCCCATTTTCAAGAGGATTCGTGCCGCCCCGGTGGCGCAGTGGTCTAAGGCGTTGGCCCCTGATCATTCGTCCGTAAGGGGTCCGGGTTCGAATCCCGGTCAGGCATGGATGTTGTGTTTGTCTTACGGCACTGGCTCTCTCCCTTCCCTGGAACCAGTGACCCTAAATTAGGGACGGGCGACTGCTTATAGCCCATTGAGTTGCTCACGGTGGTCGTTAAACCTCCAATCAAAAAAAAAAAAAAAAAAAAAAAAAAAAAAAAAGAGGATTCGTCTCCAGTTGGTCTCCTACCACATGGTAAACTTTCATCGAAATCGAACCAATTTTAAGCGAGTTATCGTGCGGACAGAACGACAGACAGACGGACGGACAAAGCTGGAGCATATACGCTTCTTCAACCTACGGTTGGAAAGCGTAAAAAGCGCCCTCTTACCCCTAAAGAACCATCATTTTGAACAGGAAGGTTGAATAATGAGTTTAGAAATAATGCTACTTAGAAGTACCAAGTGAATGAATATATATTTTTTACGCTTTCCAACCGTAGGTTGAAGAAGCGTATCTGTCTGTCTGTCCGCACAATAACTCGTGTAAAAATGGTTCTATTTCCATGAAATTTTAGTACGTAGTACGGGACAACCTGGGGACGAACCCTATTGGAAATGGACGAAATGGGGTCAAAAGGTCAGGACATAAGAGCGGGATCTATTCCACCGCCCTTATGCGTCATAACTTAGGTAAAAATGCTTCGATTACGACAAAACTTTATCATGCTCTTCCGGAGGTACACTGAATCGGTTCTGTTGAATATCATCGAAATAAGGTCAAAGATCAGGGCACAGGAGCGAGATTTATTCCACAGCCATTATACCCATAACTTGATTACCAAGTTAGTAAAATCATGCAATGTGATATGATACGCTTTCCAACATACCAGAAATCATTACTCAAGTTATTACTCAAGTTATGAGGATAACGGTTGTGGAATAAATCTCGCTCCTGTGCCCTGACCTTTGACACTATTTCGATGATATTAAACAGAATACGTCGTCGACATAGCGTGGGCTATAGCAAGCTATGGTCGTCGAAGTGTGACGTCACAAGATGGCGCTGGGCATAAACGTCCCTGATTCCCATAACGTTCGTCCTTGATTTCCATAACGTTTCAACGTTAGTGGTGAAATGTGCACATATTTTGTAATTTCTGCATTTTTTTTCTGACGATTTGAAGCTAATTTAACGCAGTGAAAATGCTATGGCGTCCTTTCAAATCCAGTTATTTTTTTATGAACCGCATAGCGAGGAAATGCATGGTCAAATTCATCACCTGGGGACGAACCCTATTGAAAATGGACGAAATGTTAAAGTATGTAATTTGATGGCAAACAGTGAAAAAATTTCATCTTTAAAATGCATAATAAAGATTTGTACTGTTAGGTGTAAGGACGACGACGTGAACACCGCCGCGGCGACCACGGCATGGCTCCGCTGAAACGAAGGTCTCGCCCCGGAAGCCAAGTAACTGGCGGAAGATTACAACAGAAACCGGGTATGTTCTTGCCAGGAAGGCGTTCAAATTTGTAGTGCGACCTCATAGAAAATAGTTCTTCATTTCTGTCGCAGTTTTTCAAAACACGTGGGGAGAATTGAGATGAGCTATTTTCTGTGGCGTAGCAGTACATAATGGAATGCTTTCCTGGCAAGAACGTACCCGGTTACTCTTGTACTATTCCGCCAGTTAGTTGGCCGCCGGAGCGCGACCTTCGTTTCAGCGGAGCCATGCTGTGTTCGCCGCGGAAGCGTTGTGTTAGGCCTGCAGCAGCGGTGTTCACGTCGTCGTACTTGGAGGTATGTTTTACCATACAAATCTTTAAAATGCATTTTAAAGCTGAAAAATTTTTCACCATTTGCCATCAAATTGCATACTTTAACATATGTATACCTAATTTTTTCCAATTACGTAGCCAAATAATTTAGTACGCTAATCTACACATTTACCGACATTTTTGTCCATAGGACATGTTGTCCGTTTGTTTCTCGGAAATCTATAAAATGAACACTGATTTTTGACAGTCTGGTGATTACAGTATTCTGTAAAGCAGAAAACCATATCTAATCTATTCAGTTTCACCTTAAAAAATCAATTTTACAGGACTATAGACAGCCGCCAACAATAAAACTAACGTTAGCTAACATGTAAACAACATGTGTTATACACAGTCGCCATTCCGTGACGTCACGACTTCGACGACATATTGGTTCAGTATACCTCCGGAATAACATACTAAAGTTTTGTCGCAATAGAAGCGTTTTTAGTCAAGTTATGTGGATTATGGCTGTGGAATAAATCTCACTCCTGTGTCCTGACTTTTTGACCCCATTTCGATGATATTCAAAAGAGCCAGTGCAGTGTACCTCCGAAACAACATGATGACGTTTTGTCGCAATCGAAGCATTTTTACCTAAGATATGACGCATAAGGGCGGTGGAATGGATACCTCTCCTATATCCTGACTTTTGCCTCAATTTCCACCATTTTCAATAGGATTCGTCCACAGGTTGTCCCCTACCACATACTAAAATTTCATCGAAATCGAACCATTTTTACGCGAGTTATCGTGCCGACAGACAGACTGACGAACAAAGCTGGAGCATATACTCTCTCTTTAACCTACGGTTGGAAAGCGTAAAAAATGCTGCTATTGGGACAAAACTTTAGTATGTTGTTCCGGAGGTATACTGAATCAATTCTGTTTCATATCATGAAAATGGTGTCAAAGGTCAGTGCACAGGAGCGAGATTTATTCCACAGCCATTATTTTCATAACTTGAGTAATGATTTCTGGTATATAGATTAAGATAATACAACGTAGTTGTCACAAATGTTTATTTTCTCAATTACAAAAATTCTCAAAGCCTTTAATTTTATGGTGATTTTAAACCCATAAACAAAATGAGATTTTTAGGATCAAAGGACTATGTTGAAGACAAAAACTCGTTGGGAATTTATCAAATTCCATGTGAATATGGCGCTTCGTACGTAGGACAGACCCGTAGAGCCTTGCGTTTTCGATTGAAGGAGCACAAGACCTACATTCGGAATTGTGACCCAAAGAAGTCATCGATGCCTAAACACTGTTACGAAAAGGACCACACATTTCTCTTTGAAGAAGCAAAACTTATTGACAAACCAGATTCAACCACCAAACTTGTTATTTTGAAAGCTTTCCATATATATCGGAAGTCTTCGCAACTTGTTAATGACATGGCATCCACGACATTTCTATCAAACGCGTGGAAGCATCTAACCAAAGCACGTGACTGTAAACACCATTTATGATGTCATATACAATTTGAATATTTACGTGCCATTCATCCTGATGAAGCTAGGTCAATACCCAGCGAAACCATGGTCGGCTTGAGAAAATAAACATTTGTGACAACTACGTTGTATTATCTTAATCTATATATAATCGTCACAAGACTGTAGTCTTAGAGATAAAGATTTCTGGTATGTTGGAAAGGTATCATGATCAATGCACTGCATGATTTCACTAACTTGTTGGATGTTGTTGTTGTTGTTGATTGGAGGTTTAACGACCACCGTGAGCAACTCAATGGGCTATAAGCAGTCGCCCGTCCCTAATTTAGGGTCACTGGTTCCAGGGAAGGGAGAGAGCCAGTGCCGTACGACAAACACAACATCCATGCCTCACCGGGATTCGAACCCGGACCCCTTCGGACGAATGATCAGAGGCCAACGCCTTAGACCACTGCGCCACCGGGGCGGCACTTGTTGGATGAAACATTGGTCATCATTGTTTTTACTACATAAAATGATTCAATGAAACTACCTAAGATGCCAAATTATTTTGCATTTATTTACAAATATAGTGTATTTGGAATAAATATCAAATCACATATATTTAGCGATGGCATATGTGTACTTTTTATTGTTTTAAATAAGAAATAAAGTATGAAAGTTCATGTTTCGGGGTTTCAAAGTATTTATTATAGAAAATCTGTTTTTAAAATTAGTACTTCCGTTACTTTTTTTTTATTTATTATTATTTTTTTTTATGTTTAGCAGCCACTGTGAGCAACTCAGTGGGTTATAAGCAGTCTCCCGTCCATAATTTATGGCCACTGGTTTCAGGGAAGGGAGAGAGCCAGTGCCACAAGACAAACACAGCATCCAGGCCTCATCGGGATTCAAACCCAGACCCATCTCGGACGAATGATGCTTAGACCACTGCGTCACCCATACCTTACAATCTAAAATACATAATGTTATGTATATACATTTGTGAATTTCACTCCTCTGACCTTCCGCTCCCCCTCCCCCGGAAGTGACAAAACTAATTTTGTGTAATTCATAAAAGCGAAAATTTAAATTTGTTGTATTACAGGGAAAATGTATTTTAACCCTTCCAGGAAGGGGGGGGGGCAACTCAACATGTAAGCAGGAACACCATCTGACGGAGAAATTGTTCGATTTAATTGCGAAAGCACTGATTCTTGGAAAAGCAGTTTTCGCCTTCTATTGCAACTTTTTTTTTTTTTTTTGTTCATTCATTTCCTCATAATATTTATCTTTATTCCAGATCAAATCCGTAACAATTATATATAACCCCCTGTATGATCTAACGTCATCTTTTAAAACTCGAATCCTTGCTTTGTTTTTATCAAAGATTGAAACAATGTGTTTATTTTGCTCATGCGCTATGCAATCAGAATTGCTTTCATGTGTCAGGAATTTTTGCCGTTAGACGGCACTGGATCCCAAGGTATAAACAATACAGTTTCCTCGTTGTTTGAATGTCTGGATCATGTTTGTTAAAAAACTTCCAATACAGTTTAAAAACAATCCATTGTTTTTAGAACAAATTATAATCCATTTTCAATACGGTTTACTTCCATTTGCCGATGTGCACATTTTCAAAAGAAAAAAATATGGGGATATCATTTCATGAGTTCCCATCAGATCAGGTTTGAAGCAAGGCAGGCGTAAGGCATGTGCGAAGTGTGCTGCCGCACAGGGCGGCGCTCTGAGCGTGGCGGCAAAATTACCTTTTCTTTTCATTTTTTTTTAATTATTTTTTTAGCAGCGGAGAAGCGTAGAAAGAAGAAAGCAACCTTTCCTATTTGCAAAGGACGTCTTCCATCCAATATTAAAAATATGCAGAAAAAAAGAGTTGGGTTGTTTATCTTTTTAGTGTTGCTTACATGAAAAGAAGCGATAGGATCTTGCGCTTATCCACAATTGACACAGGTGCATTCCGTTTACACCCTTGCGGGCGTGATGAAGGGGTGTGGAGGGGGGAAGCAAGCAGTTCACTTATGAAGGAGATGATGAGCCTATTGAAGGTCTAACGATGCGTTATAAAGTTAAATTTTACTTCCAACCTTTAGACATTATAATTACATCTTTGGAAGAAAGATTCATACAATTGAAATCCCACTGTGATACCTTTCATTTTCTTTATAATGCAAGCAAGCTCCAAAACATGGCCATCGATCTGATCAGTGAAAAATGTTCTAACCTTTCCAATGTTTTTACAGGACAAAGTTTCGAAAGACATAAATTGTAATGAGTTAAAAGATGAACTGAAAGTGCTCTCGACTTTAGAGGAGCCTGGTTTAGAGTCGTTTGAGTGGACCAGCAATGATTTAAATTGAACAACAATTGGCTAAATAATTACACTATACAGAAGCAGTCAAAGAATTTGCAAGATCGAAATCCAGAAAAGTTCCTTGTATTTGAACTATCTTAACATTATTTTCTTCTTTTCCTGTTTAAACAAAATTATCAATTATTTTGGCGTAATTTGTTGATTAGGAAATTCTGTGATGTAATGAAAATGTAGTTTTTTTTTCATTTTATCAAAGAATTTTATTGGTACGTTTTATTTGCAATATATTAAAAGTTCAATAAATCCGTTTGTTAACTAGCGGACTGATAAATTTCTATTTTATTCCAACTTTTGTTTTGTCTCATTTAGAATACTTAGTACTCGACAGCGAGCAAGATTTTTGCAGCTAAAGAAATAAATATGGAAATAAAAAAGGTTTATTGGCTTTCTTATTAATCCGAGAGTAACTTTATATACAATATCGTTTCGGGCTGTGCATATGTTATTCTCCAATATTTGAACTTCGTGTGCTTGGTGTAACAATTAAAAAAATTTGGGGAAATGTAAACTTTATTTATAAAAGAAAAATATTTAGGACATTTTGTATTGCAATGTGAAGTAAAGAGGGAAAGAAAAAGGGTGAAACCCATGGCTGATTATGAGCTAAGACATATTTGCTATAAGGAAGAATAAGAACAAGGAATTCGTGACAATGTTGCGGCAATTAGAGAGGGGAAGGGGAGGCAAACGGAAAGTCGAACGGGGCGGAAATTTGACTAGCGCCAGTCCTGCTTGAAGAAAATGTTGAAAGCAAAATCTCGGTAGGATTTTCAATCAAATGAACGAGGCACCTTCGAATGTTGTTTAATTCCAAAAGTTAGAACGCTTTTAGAAATAAATTTGATATGAGAAGTTGCTCAATCAAGAGCTTCGCACTTTCTACTGTTTTTCTCCATTTCAGAGGGGGAAAGGGTGGAAGACTTCTTCCAACTTTCACAACACAGTAATAATAAACTGATAATCGGGAAAAATCGAAGGGTACGTTACTTAAACAGGCGGTAGGGGTACAAGTTAGGATTGTACTTCCATCTGTGTCCCCGCTCTGTGGGATTTACGAGTCAGCGCTTGCGTGCTGCCATCTATCCAGCCGCTAGGAAAGATATTGCACGTGATTTGGGTAACATTTCCGTTTTGTGATTATATTTGGTTGGCCCAACAGATATCTGTGGTTGGCCCTTATAAGGACTTTTATGAATGCTAATTGTGTCCGCACTCCAATATGTTTATTATGACGGAAAAGTTGTGTTTCCTCATGAATAAGGAAGCGTCTATCTGACAAAATAAATCAATTAATTACGTAAATTTGAAATCAATTGATTACATGTCAGGGAAGAACTGTCTGTTGATGCGAATCAGCACCTAAAACCAGTGTTCTGAGGAAAGATACCAGCTACGTCGGAATAAATATTCCTGAATATGGTATGCCAAATGAACTTCTGATTTCCCTCTATTAGTTTGCGTTTAAAGGAACGCAAATTTGTTCCCTGCAATACTGATACCAGTCGTTAACTGTCTTAGTGGACGTGGTAACATCACCCTGTGATGATTGCCTCATCGTAGGACATCCTTTGGTGAAACAAAACACTAAAATCATAACGAAATCAAGAGGGCTATAGGGCGTCATGGAATCCAAGTAGACAGGAACACAGCTCATCCACGATCCAAGTAGACAGGAACACAGCTCATCCTTCTCTGAAACATGCTTCTTCTGACACCCATACCTGGGATGTCCACTCTGAAAGTCATTGAGCGACCCGCCGAACATCTTGAAATTTGAAGCAATGTTTGGCCTTGACACCGCAAAATAAACGTAGCCTGTTCGCTACCAATTTCATACAAAAATCTGTTGAGCTCTAGTGGTACAGCTAACGTGCTGCCATCTGTCGGCAACTTTTACAAACCCCATTGCTTGTGTGATATGTGGGCAGGTGTAGAGTCAGAAAGGAAACATTGCACATTAACGTAGATGTATACCATTCTTGCATTTCACGACGAGTGGTGATATAGCTGCCCCGCCTTTTAAAAACAATACATTTTTAGGGATGACTTGTAGTATAGGATCGAACTGAGGTGCGCTGACCTTTAGGCCATCCGCGGCCCTTGCTTGCACGTCTGTGTCTTAAGCCACACCTCATCCGTTTCTCAAACCTATGACCAATTGACGATTAGCTGGAAGACGTGGTTTCAACCGCCCCTCTAGCACTTTGTAATCTTCAACTCTTCTGAAGAGGTGGACACATAAACGAAAGTAAACTTCGTCATTCCTATACTAAAATAATGAGTCATAGAAATTAGAAAAATACAGGATCACTTAAAACAATTATTGATTGTGATACGCAACGTAGACGAAAAATGCAGTAGACTAGAGATGTGTCGTTCGCGAAATCAGTTTGCTGATTCGTTCGAAAAGAACGAATCAGGAAACCGAGTCATTGGCGTATGAATTTTTCCTGAAAAGAATCGATTCCGCAAAAAAGACGATTTTACGAACGAATCAGTCAGAATTAATTTTAACTTACCACGGAGCGGTTCTTCTTCTAGTCAGAAAATCTAACCTTATTCAGAAATGTACAAATTACGTAAACGAACTTAAAAAACACGCGAGGAACAAATTTTTAGTAAGAATTAAAAAAAAAAAAAAAATTTAAATTTAAAACTCATCTACTGAACCGAAAGTTGTCGTCAACGAACGAAAGGATCCTACTCGTTTATTGAGACGACTAGTTCTTTCAAAAGTTCTGCCCATCACTACAGGAGATAACCGATAAGGGAGCGACGCCCTTCCCTCAGTATATGAACCTTTGTTGCCAAGCAACACCCTCACACTGTTCGTCAAGTCACATGAACTTGGTTCACTGATGTTTGCACTTACTCTCCGATACTCTCACCACGGCGACACTAGCTGACCCCCGAGACACTCTGGTGAAGAACTCAAACGGACCCACTCATATACCGTCGGCGGAGTCACCTAGAACTGCGGGGGCCACCCGGTACGTGCGTGTAGGCGGAAAAAGTCCGCTTCAGAGGTGACCCAGACGGGATACTCTCAGAGTAAACGCCGAGTCGACAGGTGCTCAACCGGCACTCACAACGACCCATGGAAGGCGCCTCATCCTGCACTCATTCACACAGAACCGGCACACCACAAGCAGCAAACACACAACACCCTCCCTGCAGTCACCATTCATTCAATGTCGGCTCACGGCATAGATCTTCCGATTTTCTCCTTCTCCACATCCGCTCTTTACAGATTTCTCTCTCTCTCCCGCTCTTCTACGCCTACACCTATCCCTGATATCCCGTCTTCCGCTCTCTGTGCTGTGTGGTCTGCCACCCTCTCTCCTCTATCTACACCCCCAGAGATCAACACCCACTGGTTCTTCTTACATAACCGTCTTCCCGTACCCTCAATCTTGCACCGGATGACCCTTCTTTCCTCCCCACTCTGCCCTTTCTGCGCCGGGGAGGCAGATGTGAGTCATGTCTATCAATATTGCACTATACTGCTACCAATGCTGAATCTTGCCTTTTCGATTGCGCAAAAGATCCTGTACAACTGATCTTTCCTTCAGTGCTTACCGAACGCTGTTGCTCAACCTTGTGCCTCCAATCAGACTCCCTGTAGTCTGCACCTACATTTTTGTGCTAGTGAAACACGTTATATACGTCTATCATCAACAGTGTCGTGCTCGGGAGGTGCCTCCTACGGTACTTCACGCAAGTGCCGCGCTGCTCAGTTTTTTTCGGGAATGTCTCCTTTCTCGATTACGCCTTGAGTACCACACCGCCGTTGCTCGACAAAGTGAACCAAGCTTCTTCTCTACATGGTCCCCAGCGGCCCCATGGTTCGCTGGGACACCGACTTCATTGCATCTTACAGTTGGTGCTTGTATGACTATTTAACAGTTAACTCAGTGACTCTTTATCCGAACCTTCGTCACACCTGCTCATCAAGGTATGTCTTATCTCCACGAGATTCCTGAACATCTATTTCCATCTGAATGTCATGCAACTATAATGTCTCTTTGTTTCTACAGTCATCTGTACATATCCCATTTCTATGTCACAATTATCGGTCATTCTACTTTTGCTCGTCTCATGTACATGTACTTATCTTGTTTTCATAACGGTGCCGTTGCTTCTTCAAGTGAACCCAGCTTCTTCTCTCCATGGTCCCCAGAGGCCTTGGGGTTGTTGGGACTCCACCTTCGCTGCACAGTACAGTTAGTACTCATAAGACTATATTATAACATTTTACTCTGTGCTGCTCTACCTGAACCCTTACCATATCTGCTCAACCTAGTGTGTACGATCTCCTCAAGATTTGTTTACATCTAAATGTCATGTATATATTGTAAATAGGTATCTACTGTCATCTGTAAATAGTGCATTCATGTGTCACTGTTTTTTTTTTTTGAGACGTTTTTCTCTTGCTCGTCTCATGTACATTCCTTGAATAAATACTTTGTCATCATTTCCTTGAATAAATTCAAACCACAACATAAAAGAAACGATGAGAGACTGAACCACAACACTCACAACCCCCCGACTCACACAAACTCCTGCCATCCTAGCGGGCGGACCGCGCCGCCCACCTCGATCGGAGGCAAGACAGATTACACTACCTATGGGGAGATCGGAGGATAATTTCCTCACCCTCCATCAAAACAAACACAAATCACAAAACACAAGAAAACGACCAACATCCCCGGAGAACCCCCTTGGGCTCCAAGGGCCGAAACCAGGGGAGTAAGTTACCACAGTGAAAGGTGTAGTCACCCTTGGCCCCGGTAACAATCCGAGGCCAAGTCCCCCACCGAAACCTAAAGGCCCAGTCGGTCCACTCTCGCTCGGTCCCGGAGCTTACACTTCACCTGAATGATGACAGTTCTTGCAGAGAAGCCCGAGTTAGCAATCCGGAAGTGCAGAACCATGTTCCACTCCCTCCACATTTTATAACAGACCTCAGTGATGATTATTCTCCAAATATCCCTACCCACCACCGGGGGTGGGGTAGAGGAGGGGATGAAGGTAAAATTCGTTAGCCGGGTGAAAGTGGAGGGCATCAAGCCTCTTGTGCCACGCTCAGGACCAGATCCCTTGCCAGACTTGGTGCAGGTCCAAAAAAGGTGGAACCTGTCCTCAATGCCCGCACACGAAAGACACCTGTCACAGGAGATGCCTCCACCCCGAAGCTGCTTACTCCTCATCAGCAGGACATTGTGGGCCAACCGCCAACTAAAGTCCATCTTCTTGCAGTCCACGCCCACGGAGTGAAAACTAATCCACGCATCTCTCATGGAGGAACTCCAAGGAACGTTAAACTCCTTGACGACGTGTTCCTTAGGCTTAGGGAGAAGATCAACTTACGACTGCCTCGTCCCCTTCTCGTTGCGACTAGCCTACGCTAAGTCTCGCGGCGACCACCCAAGAGATACTTCTTGTGAATAGACTTTCTACGGGGTACCACCAAGTTGAGCCCGGCCGAGAATTCTTCGCATCCAAACACGTGAAGTAGTAAACTAGGTTCCTGCACGGGTGGTAGACGGCAAGAGCCTCCCACACTCTTGAAAACCGAAGTGCACTGAACAAAACTGAATGCACTGAAAGTGCTTGACATTCAAGCCCCCATTCCTACCTGGGACAGCCACAGGACAGCACGCGCCACCTCCTCAGTCTTCTTGCTGGCCCGAACGAAGCCAAAGACCGCCCTTTCCAGAAGCCTCATTATACCTAGGGGTGAAGACTCCAATTCCTCGGCAAAGGCGCACTCAGAAACCAAAAGGATATTCGCCAACTTAGCTCGGTTGACCCTCGAGATGTGTACCTCTTTCCAACGCTCTTGCTCTTTCTTCATATTCGCATGAATATTCCCCCAGGTACTTCTGTGGACCCCGTTCTTGGAAAATTGGATACCCAGTATCCGGACAGGTCCCTCGGTGATGGCTAAACCAGCGACCGCCAGCCGCTCCCATCTACCCCAAAGCATAATGTTCGACTTATTCTCGTTGAGACGGGCACCGGTCGCTCTGCAGTACCTCCCAAACCTGCCTTCCCCATCCACAAAGAAGGTGACACCATCGGCGTAAGCGAGATACTTCAACGATGAAACAGTCCCAGGAACGGGAAACCCCTGAGGCTGTTAGTACCAATGACTTTCCTAAGCAGGTTTTCTAACACCAAAACAAACAGCAAGGGAGAGAGCGGACATCCCTGTCTCACCTCCCCCCCCATTGAACCTCAAATATGGAGAGAGACGCCCAGCTATGATGATCCTCCCGGAAAAACCTCTACAAAGGGTCCCCACCGCACTTCGAAAGAAATCCCCGAAGCCGTGGGCCTCCAGCAACTTTCCGATGAACTTGTGAGAAACCCTATCAAAGACTTTACTCTGATCGGAGGGAAAAAGGCCATTTTTATACCCTTCTCGCACAGGAAAATGATAGCATCACTGATTCCACTCACGTTCCAAAACATACGACGTCCCTTGACACCACACGTCTGATTGACACCGGTTTCCAACCACCTAACGATCTAGAAGGGGTATCGGGGTTCTTGGACAAAACGGTAACCATGCTCATTCGCATGGTTTCCGGCATTAGACCCGCCCTAACAATCTTATTAAACACCCTGAAAAGCGAGGGAGCTAAAATGTTAACAAACTTCCTGTAGAATTCCGCAGGAAGCCCATCGCACCCAGGAACCGGGTTTAAGGGCCTTGATCGCCAACCTAACTTCCGTAACCTTGAAATCCCATTCGAGGAGCTCCATGTCTTCATGCGAGATCCGCGGAGTTCCCTCCAGCCAGTTTTCCATCGAAGTCGAGTCCATTTCCTCGCAGGAAAAAAGGTTGCCGTAGAGCTTTTGCACACTCCTGTGGAATCTTTCTGCTATCTGAAATTTCACAGCCATCGATATCCAGAACTTTTAATTTCTCTGTCTTTCTTTCAACTTCGAGCTTATGGTAGATGTAATTTATATCCCCTCCTTGATGCTCCTGGCCGCGCCTGAAGCTGAACTTCAGAACCAACGGTCTTGCAAAAGCGGGCTATCTCCTGCCTTATTTCAGTAATGATGTTGTGGTTACACTCATTGCTATTACCTTGAACAGAAGCATTCAGAAGACTCATGCAGAAGATCTGAGTTTTTCTCTTCACCTTCGCTAACTTTTTATTTTTTATTGAAAGTTTAACGACCACCGTGAGCAACTGAATGGGCTATAAGCAGTCGCCAAACTTCTTTCCCTGTTCCCAACCGCCGATCTCGTCATCGGTGACCGCCTCTGCACCCTCCACCAAGATCAAATGAATTTGCGACAGCGCTTCAACATCCTCCAACATGGAAGTGTTTAGGCTCCAGGGTGTCGTACCTCTCACTCTCGGTGCTGGTACAGACGTCCATCACGATGATATTATGATCCGAAATATGCAGCAGCTGCGCATTCGGTTCGAAGACCTGAGCCTCAGTCACGCACTCAAGCTTCGAGACAAGTAACAAGTCGATCTTAGAAAGCTTGGTTATCCCTACGCCATTTACAACCCTGCACCTGCAGATAACGGGAGCGCCATACATCCTTCTACTGGTGAAAATCATCAAATACGTGGCTTTGGTTGAATAAATAAATCCATCGCGCTTTCCACGTTAAGCAACGCACAGCAACCGAAAAACTGTTAATCGGCCGCTGTCGGGGAGTCGAATCCCGAATCTCTCGATATCTAGCCGAGCGCGTTAGCCTTACACCAAAGCGACCAACAATTCACGGTGCTATGTGTGTTTTTCTTTTTCAGTCAGCATCTGACATCATAAATCCGTAAGATGAGCTCCTGAAAACTCGATTCAATTTTTTTGGACCGATACCGCTCATATGGAAAACCTTTTGAGAATACTTTCTTTCTAAGATATTGCATGATTTTCCCACCAGGGGACGTAAAGTCCCATCTTATTTTTGTCGATATATCTGTTTCAAAGAGTCTGATTTAAAAAATTCTTTCTGTGTTGGAGAGCGTTTCGGTGCGAAATGATTCTCATATACATTCATGTTTTTCTTAACGCACAAGTCTGCAACCAGAGGGCGTTTGCTCACGATTCCGTTTACAGTAATATCTGAGGGATTAAAAACCCGATTGAAAAACTTCTTTCTTATGTCAGATACTAAAATTTTCCATACCGGTTCCATTGACTTTGAATAGCTTTGATGAATTTAATTTGTGTCAGAACGGATTCAATAGACGTGCTTACTACATCCGAAAATTCGGTGTCATTTTTTTTTATTTGCAACTCTTTTAAAAAGCACTCAACTGTTCTCACACGCTGCTTTCAATATATCATAATCAGGCCAAGCCAGATTAAGGGGTGGGTCTGCCACGCCGCAAATAAAACGCAACTTATAAATTTATATATAGACAAATCAAATAGTTTTAGTTTGGTCTCGCATGATTTCTACTCGATCACAAACTGGGGCTAGAAGGCCAACAGATTTCAAGGAAGTGCCTTAATAAGGGTAAAAGTTCCATGTCGCTGTATACAGCCGGGTAGGCGAGACAGTTTCAGCTTTTTCACTACCATCCACACATACCATCCTGTTTGCACTTGGAACCGTTAATGGGCGAAATCTATTGTGACTTCACATTTCATAACAAAAAAGGATGCACCAAGAAAAGTATACAATGCTAAATTATTAAAAATTACCAGACAAACTCTAGGAATCTTAAGCTTTTAACTCATGTTCTTGTGAAAACAGTGGAAAATACAGAGATTTTTTTTTTTTTTGGTTGGAGGTTTAACGACCACCGCGAGCAACTCGATGGGCTATAAGCAGTCGCCCGTCACTAATTTAGGGTCACTGGTTCCAGGGAAGGGAGAGAGCCAGTGCCGTAAGACAAACACAACCTGCCTCACCGGGATTCGAACCCGGACCCCGTTCGGACGAATGATCAGAGGCCATCGCTTAGACCACTGCTCCATCGGGGCGGCAGATATTTTTTATGAAAACTCTGCAGGTAATTTATTAGTTTGAAGAAAACACTACTACGTATTAATTATCACAAGTATATTGCTGCAGTTTCGTGTTTTAACGGACTTAAATAACGACTGTCTGTCATAAGTTGTTTAGGTGGCCACTCAGATGTCTTAGCCGTGGTAGCCTATTGAGATATCTTAGCCTAGGGGCCCACAAAAGCCTTAATTCAGCCGTGGGCGAAGCCAGTGAAAATTAAAGAACTAAGTTTCAGAGGGAGGGTATGAAACTTGATCGCCAGATTTTATCCGGAATTCTTGCTCCGTGATTATAACTGTGCGAAAAATATTTTAATGCCTGTTGTTATCTTTTAGCCGCGCAGTTGTCTAAGCGATGGCCCCTGCCCATTCGTCCTAGATGGGTCCGGGCTCGAATCCCGATGAGGCATGGATGTTGTGTTTGCCCTGGAACCAGTGAGCCTAATTTAGTGACGTGCGACTGCTTATAGCCCACTGAGTTACTCACGGTGGTCGTTAAACGCCCAATAAAAAAAATGTTTTATGCTATGCAGTAATTCACAGTGAAGCAGAAACCATCGTTATATTTTTCCCTTGTTTTGATCGGACAAAAGTTTTTTTAGCACGTCTTTTGTAAGAGAAGATCGTGCTTATGTTATCGGTTTGTCCTTCCGTGCGTCTGTCCGTTTGTGGACACCATATCTCTGCAACTATTAGTCCGATTTGAAAAATTCCTTTTTGGCATTGGGAAGCTTGAAATATGCGAATGATGATGCTTCATTTCGTTTTTTTTTACGATGCACAATTTCGCCACTAGAATGAGTAAATGAAGATGATACTGAATTCAAAATACATTTTATTCCATATATTTGCTTCTAAACATCCGATTGAAAAAAATATTTTACCTTTCGAATCCACTTATGTCAAAAAGTATTTTAGGTATTATCACCTTTTCAAGTTACTAGTGGCCGCCCCGGTGGCGCAGTGGTCTAAGGCGTTGGCCTCTGATCATTTGTCCGTAACGGGTCCGGGTTCGAATCCCGGTCAGGCATGGATGTTGTGTTTGTCTTACGGCACTGGCTCTCTCCCTTCCCTGGAACCAGTGACCCTAAATTAGGGACGAGCGACTGCTTATAGCCCATTGAGTTGCTCACGGCGGTCGTTAAACCTCCAATCAAAAAAAAAAAAAAAAAAAAAAAAAGTTACTAGTGGTTTTTCCGCTAGGGGAAAAAGCTACAAGATCATCCACATATTGCTCTTCACCTATTTTTTCAAGCACGAGCCGCCACTGAACCGCAGTAAATATTTTACAGCCCGAGTCCGATTCGGGCCCGGGCTCTGGCTCAGCTCTGCTATCTGTGATTGGGGGAGTTGGTGGAAAATACATAGCTATTGGAAAGGTATAGTGTTTGGTTTAACGCTTAATATATCGTATAAATAGCGCAGAAAGAACAACCGACAGGCGCAAAGATCACCTGTCGCGTATCTAATTCTAGGTGACTGACTGTTTTCCCACATCCTCCACGGTGAATCTCCATAGAGAGAGAGAGAGAGGTTGGAGAGCGTTCGTACTGTTTATAACTCATTTCAGAGCGATCGTATAACAAACCGGATTGAAAAAGTAAAAGTTGATATTTACTTAGGCAAAAAAAAAATAAAATAAAAAAAAAATGCTAAGTATATCTTAAAGGGAATAATGAATCTTTCGGTTAATATTATTTGTTTGTTTGTTTTTGTGCCTGTTCAATTTTTTTCATGAAACTATAACTGGCAGCTGCCGTACGCACTTTTGTTGTTTGCGCCACCTCGCAACCGCGGGGTCTGCGGGGGCGGTGGTTACTGCACTGAGTGAGAGATAAAGATATGGAAAGAAGAAAATGTTAGCATGTTGCTTGAGAAAAAAGAGCAAATAAATCATATTTCAGTGAATCAGGAAAGCTGTGAAGACCATGAATTATGCACTTCATTTACTTTATTTCTGTGAAATTACGTAAGAAACACTTACGTGACCTCTTTTGGTTAATTTTTAGCTGATTTTCCTGTTGGAATTAGTTGATTTACGGCTTTGATTAGTTGGCAACGAAGAACCAGGCAACACCTTTTGCCTTTAACGCTCACGAGAGGTCGCAAGTTACGCGCTGTCACTCTTTGTTTTTTCACGTTATGAGATGGACGTTTGATTCGGCGGTCATTTTGCTTTATGAATTAAAATTTGATTTTGTTCAGTTATTCATTACCGTGAGAACAACGATCTCATCTCTAGAAGTAATCATGGTACACTGCATTATTCGAGGTTGTACATCAGACAGTAAAAATTGTAAAAGAAGTTTCCATGAATTTCCCAGTGATCTCAAATTACGTGAACAATGGCATAGGATTGTTTCAAGCCAAGGTATGTACATTATGAGTATAACTGTAAAGAGAAATAATATATATCATACATGCTTGCTGATTATGTGTAAAAGATGTGAAGTTTATATGTATTCTTTTGTACAGATAGTAGTGCCAGATAATCTAGTGGTGAAAGTAGAGGGTTTGTTTTGGGTGAGCATAAAGTTTAGTGTTCCAATCAAGTCTGGGTGGATTCTCTCTCTCACACACGCACGCACATTTTGTAGTCTGTTCTTTTATATGTACATAAATAAAATAGTGCAATAAATAAAAACTAACCCAAATAAATTTATAATTCAGATAAAAATGTATCACAAAGAGCAGGGCTTAAAACTTTAGTGGGGGGCTTAGAGTGGGCCCCTAAAGAACTTATGACGGGGAGATATTATGAAGTCAGTTAAAACACGAAACTGTAACTTTGCAGGGTTTTCGTAATACGTCATTGTATTTTCCATTGTTTTCACAACAACATGAGTTAAAAGCTTCCTATATTTTGTCTTGGATTTTCTAATGGTTTAGCATCGTATACTTTTCTTAGTGCATCTTTTTTGTTATGCAATGTAAAGCCCCAGGGGACTTCGACCATTAACGGTTCCAAGTGCAAATTGGGAGATGTTTGTAGATGATAGTGAAAAAGCTGAAAGTGTCTCGCTGCTGTACCCGCAGACACAACAACCCCGCTGTACACAGCGAAATGAAAAATTTTGCTTTGGTGAGTCACTGTCTTGAAATCTGTCTTCCAGTCTATGTTTCTGACCAAGTGGAAATCTTATGAGACAAAAGTAAAACTATTTCATAAACTTCTCTCTCTACCTATCTGTCTTTCTATTATTTGAACAGACATGTCTCCTGGGCCCTTGGTCATGGTGGGCCCCAAGGCTATAGCCCCTATCGACCTCCCATCCTTAATCCGGCCGTAACGTTAGCTGAAGGAATTCCATTTTTCTTAATTGCCCAACTTAAAAATAGGGAAAACATCTTGAATTCACTAATTGTTTTTCTACCTAATTGTACATATAACTACCATAATAAATAAGCATAATCAGTTCATTAGCATTATGCAGTATCAAAAGGGCAAAAACTACACACCACAGTAATTTAAATTTTAAGGGAACACCCCACGCTATTTAAACTAAAAAAGGAAACACTCTTAAATTTAGAAATAAAAATGTTAATTTCTAAAGTTCAGTTACCAAAGAAACCACTGCTATTAGACATTAGTTTAAACAGTTAGAGGATGCTGTCTCTTTCTGAAGTCATTGCGGTCTTGGTCAGCTGCTATGCACCAATTTGTTACTTTGAATAAATTTGAGTTTAGTGTCCTAAAGCCAAGGTTAAGAGAGACTATTAACCTTGTTCTAGCCGCCCCGGTGGCGCAGTGGTCTAAGCGCTATCTGGTTCCAGACCCTTCGTCCTAGATGGGTCTGGGTTCAAATCCCTGTGAGGCATGGATGTTGTGTTTATCTTACAGCACTGGCTCTCTCCCTTCTGTGGAACCAGTGGCCCTAAATTAGGGATGGGCGACTGCTTATCACCCATTGAGTTGCTTATGGTGGTTGTTAAACCCTCAATTAAAAAAACAAAAACATACCTTGTTCTAAATCAAGCCTGCAGCATTGTTACTAGTTCAACATGCCACCCCGCGGGATAATGTACTAAATGATACAAATGTAAAACAGTCGAATAAGAGCATCCCCTCTTTCAATGGGCCTTTAGCTAAGAGTCCAATGGACAAAATTTGTTCCCAGTCCAAAGCTCTGAAAATTGTAAAATCAGAGATAAAATTTCCATTTGAACATAAAAAATCTTACACATTACAAATAGTCCATAGATTAAATAAACTGAGTCCAAATTTCCTTGGTATAATTCTGTGGCACGTTTTTTTTTTTAAAAAATATTGTGTACTTTAGTTTACCACTATTTAGGGGAATGCTGTTACCCTTACCAATTTCTTAAGGGAACGCGATTCCCGCTAACTTTCACCACTGAGATAACCTGAATTTACAACTCTTCATCTACTGCCCAAGTGACCAGCCATTGCGAATGTCAGTCGCCAAATGGCGACCAAATATTTTGTAGTGGCTAGTAAGCTTTTTAATATAGTAGTCAACAACGGCAAGTAGATTTTCCCCCATAGCAAACCACTATTTTGTCGAACTCCCCTCCCCACTTGTGAATGAATATCGAGTTCAGTTTTCTTGCCCATGTTTCTGCAGCTGCTTTGAAAATGAATGGAAGTGAAGGTGGGCTTTGAGAGAAACTTATTCTGCTGATGGATCACCTGGAGTGACTAAAGGGTCAAGGTTACTAAAGCAACCTTTGCCATGGTATAATGTAGGGATGGGACATTCAAACCCCGCGAATCTTAAAAGATTCAAGATTCGAATCTTTGGGGTTTTTTCGCCATTCGAATCTTTTGAATCATAAACTAAAAAAAAACTTGCCGTTTGGTGCTTGTTGTAGAGTGATATTTGTTTGCATCTTTGTTGGCATGAAATCTCCATTAAAGGTTTCTGATTTTTTTTTACATTGCCCTGAAAGAGTTTAGTGTTTTTATTAACTCATAAAACAAACATGTTTTTGATTTTTCTTAATTTTTTGGAAAGAATTTACTCAATTTAGTGTTCTATTTTTAGTGTTCATCTACATTAACTCCTGAAATAATCATCCCCACCTCTACACTTGCTTTGATTTAAGAAGGTTTTGGAACTTTTGTTATTAAAGAAAAATGTGAATTGTTACTCAAAACTTTTTTTTGTCAAATTATGTTCAGAAAATGAACCTCAAGAGTTATGTACTTGATTTAGTAAATGTAAATTAATTTGTATCTTCTTAATAAGGATGCGTATATTTTTTGAAAACTGTATTCTTGAATTTGTTTTTCATTAAACACAGACTTCAAATTTTGCTTCAATTAAAAAGTTTTAAGTAGAAGTCTTTTCTTTCATTTTTTTCTTATAATTATTCTTATATGAAGGATTCGCGATTCGAGAAAATTTAGCATTCGTCCCACCTGTAGTATAATGTATCTTTGCCATGGTATATACCTTGCACAAAGTATAATGTCATCTACAGGTAAAAGAATTATCTTTGAATCTCTGTTTAGCCACATATATGTTGAACAAAAAGAAACAAACTGTTACAGCAATGTTTTTAAGATGGTGCAACTTAGGGATGGGCGACTGCTTTATAGCCCATTGACTTGCTCACGGTGGTCGTTAAACCTCCAATAAAAAAAAAAAAAAAAAAAAAATGGTGCAACTGCTGCATCGAATGCCTTGTAATACTGCTCCTTGTGAGCGTGGCTTTTCAGCAATGAACCTCATAAAAATGTGTAATCGAGCATATTGGCGCACCCATGGAGGAAGCTTTGGGGGCTTAAGCCCCCTCCAAGGAGATTAAGAGCAAGGTACGTCACAAAAGTAACATTCAAATATATTATTTTACATGTTTAAAAAATTATACAGTGTCTGACATAGTGTCTTCTACTATATGGTGTCTTCTTCCCAAAGCCCCAAAAAGATTAAGAGCGACGTATGCCACAAATTAACATTCAAAAATATTATTTTACATGATCAAAAAATTACAGTGTCTTCTATTACATGGTGTCTTCTTCCCAAAGAGATTAAAAGCAACATACGTCACACAGGGGAATTCCTGGGTGTGCCACTGATCGAGCATGTTTATACCTTAAATGACTTAATGATGATTAGATGCAAATGGCCCTTCAATTGAAGATTTCGATCCTCAAAATGCTTTCAATTGTAGTGGGCAGATACCTCTGATCGGAAGATCAGACACAGTACATATCAGTGGTAAACTGTATCAACATTATTAGTGCCACTTTATGTACATATATCCTAGCGTTTGTCTCTTTTCTAAATATTATTAAAGAAATTAGACATCTAACTTCAATGGCCCCTCGAAAATAAATTATGTACGTCTAAATTAAGATAGTAAGAGTAATGATATTACAGCACTGAAAATAAATTGTCAAAAAATCAATCATGTTGGAGCATAAGCAATATTTGCAGTCAATCTACTGATCCTATGCAGTAACTGCTCTGCATCTGTTTTTATGAAGTTAATAGGGGAGGGGTCTCTCAGAAAGAAAAAAATCACCCATTTAATTTCATAGAAATGTAAAAGAAAAGTTATTGAATTATTATTATTTTTTTAACTTTGCATGGCCAGTAGATTTTGTCATTTGGCTAGTAAAATTTTTATTCCACTAGCCACATTGGCTAGCAGAAATTTCAGCAGTTTCATAAGGGCTGCTAGTGATGCAGTACTGTAAGTACTGGCTTCTGACCATTTGCCCGAGATGGTTCTGGGCTTGAATCCTGGTGAGGTGTGGATGTTGCATTTATCTTATGGCACTGTCTCAGACCTCATTCCCTCCAATGAACAGCCCTAAATTAGGAATGTGTAACTGCTTATAATAGCCCATAGAGTTGCTTATATTGGCCATTAAACCTTCAAAATTATTTAAATAAGAAAAAAGAAAAAAAAAACTTGATCTGGGTTTACCAAAACTGCCTGTGTAACGAACTGAAGATTTATAGCTGAACAGAAAAGTTACTTATTTTTATGATATGTTGCCTGACAAAATATTATTGAAAATAATATTTTAAAGTAGATCTGACCCTTGTTAGAATTTAAACCTTAAAAGAAATGTACATACATATGCATGTTGTCAGATTAAAATTATTTTCTTTTATGTCTTGTAAGGCAACAAATTTCAGCTTTTTGTTCTGGACAAAATTTATGTATGATATATCTAAATATAGCATCAATTATGTAAGTTATGAAAATATCAGAGCTTACATGTTTCCTTCACATTCACTAGCTGAATCTTGCATTTAAAAACTACATATTAAATGAAGCAAAATAAAAAAACAACCTACATATCAAATAAAGCAAAATAAGAAACTATGTATTAAACGAAGCAAAGCAAAAAACTATGTATTAAATAAAGCAAAATAAGAAAGTACATATTAAAAATGGCTTTCTCAACTATAATAATGGCATGGTAAAACGTTTCTGCATAGTTAAGAAGCAGTTAATTCCTGCCAGCTAAAGTGTGTCCATTACAATTAATTATTTTATTGTTACAATTTACAGAATGAGGAGCCAGTCACCTTTTTTAAAATTAGTCACATTTTTCGGCATTTGTCACCTTTTCAAACCTTTTTTTGACCATTTGGGGAGAAATGTACAATTTAACAATATAGATTCAAAATAAGATGCTGGAAGTTTAAATATTATTATTGTAAGTATGCCCAGGACTCGACAAATCCCGGGCGCCAGGTCGCCCAGGAGCCTAAAATTCGGGCCGTGGCGCCTAATTTTCGTCTTAGTTGAAATTTCGTAATTTGCAGTACTACTGTAATTTCTGTTGTATAATCCATAGATTATCTATTAAAAAGTTATAAATTTAGGTACTGCGGACACCGGTAAACGAAACAAAAAAAACAAAACGATGCGGCGTTTAAAAAAGTCCGCGAGGTAATTGTCAGGAAAAGGTGGTGTTATTGGGAAAATACCAAAAATGCGGTAACAGAAGAAATGTAACATAACAACGAAATAAAAGACCGCAAGGAGATTGTAAGTATATATATATATATATATATATATATATATATATATTTGTACTTTAGAAGCATTTTGGCAGAAAATATGACGCAAGGAAGGCGTTACTATTCGCGCTTGCGGAAGCCTATGTGGTGGGAGAATCTGCTACTCTCGGGAATCCCGCAAAGCTATTCCGTAGCATTGTAACCTTTCTGCGAATCGCATTGCCTAGTTTTGGTGTGCTAATTGTGTTAGTTAAGAATTTTTTTTACTTTCGGTATGTAGTTAAAACGTATCTAGAAATAAGACAATGCTACGGACTGCCCGCAATTTCAACGGATTTTTTTAGTGCAGCAGCTAGCGATTTTAGTTCTTTATTTACTTAAAAGTAGCACAGAAGTACTTCAAAATGACAGTTACTTTTTCAATAAGACGATCATTTCTTCTTACATCTTTGGATTTCTGAGGCGTGTGAATCGCAGTTTTCTGTCGGAAATTACTATTCAGGATTAACATGATAGGTGCGGATTATATACGACTGTCGTACATGCCAATTATTACGGAATGTCTGTAGTTTCTACGGAATTCGTTGTCTGACTACGGAACTCACGCTCGAAACTACAGATTCTAAGAATTTTCATCTCGTTTAAAAAAAAAAAAATAATAATAATTGGCGGGTTGGGGTGGGGGGTCATTTTCCGTCTGGGAACGGTATTTTGTTTCAAAGCTTTCGAAAACAGTAGTTAAATGGAGTAAAAAGAATTTGCCCTAATCGTAATTTTGTTCTCCCGATGTTGCGTTTATATCTAGTATTCCTGTTATTTATCATTTTATGGCATATATGTTCGTATTTCAGCTTGAAACTGTAGCCTAGGCAAGATTTTGCGGAAACGGAAGTTAGACGCCGCGAAAATTTCCTCCCAATTTTGAGGCATGAGATTCTTCCGCGAGTTCGAGAAATTTCGCCTTTTCCTTATTTTTGCCATTCAGAAGATCCATGCACAAGTAAACAAAATTTGAAGGGGGGTGGGGGTGTAAATTCCATCCTTACGAAACTTTCGAAAAGCGGAAAGCCGACGGAGTTCAGATTTTTTCCGTAATCATAATTTCTTTTTTCTGGCGATGTTACTTCTGTTCAGTATTTTTAAGTATCAGAAGTCGGACGGATTTCCCGTAAGTGCTATCCATCCCCCCCGGCGATGTTCCCACTCTCCAGCGTTGTTGAACGCCCCACCCCTTAAGTTTTTGCATTTAATCTTGATAAAGGAAGAAGGAAATTCCCGAAAACGGAAGTGACGAAAATTTGAAAAAAATTGATGCATGGTGTTCAAAAGTATTAATATTCCCAAAGTTACACCATTTTTCTAAAATAGTTGAAGCTTTGATATCATGCGCTCATGATCCTCAGACTGATGGTTTTTATCAGAGGGCATAAAAAACAAAAGTGACAATGAAGAAGTAGGGAGAGAATGATATCAGCAGAACGAAAAATTAAGCAGTGGTGCTGTGAAGTTGCAAAGTCAATAAAAAACAAACTGACAGTAGTATGCATTCTTGCTGTCTGTTTTGATTTTTCACCAGTTAAAATATTCAGCTTCCCCCCCCCCCCTTTGTTCTCATCTTGTCCTTAAACTGCAATTTTAGGGGCAGTATGATCATATGGTAAGTAGAGGTTCTTGTGCTGTGCTTTCACTTGCTTGGATTTCCTGTCTGTCAAGCATCGTAGAATTCTGAACGCATCTTACTGATTTTTACTGGTGGAAGTTTTGAACTTCACTGGGGAATCAGCTTTGTGTTTCGCACATGCTAAGTTTGTTTCATTAGAGTCCTTGTTTGTTGTAACGTTTAGTTGAGGCGCATATTTGTTTTTTACAAAGAGATGGATCATTTCGTAAAATAGTCCATGTATGTCTCACAATACTAGTTATTAGTAACAAGGCTGTTGCCAATGTTGGCAGGTATGGACTGTGGTTTTTTTTTTTTTTTAAATATCATGCAGATTATGTGAAGGAAAAACTTGTTTTTCTCAGAATTTCACGATTTAGAGATCATATGCCGCAGCGGATTATACGTGGTATATATATATATATATTTTTTTTCACAGCCTTTGGATTCCCTTGTGAATTTTACGAACACAATTTTTTTCTGAATTTTATAGTTTACAGATTATACAAAGAAAAAAAATGGTACTTTGAAATAATATGTGCAAACTATGACATCCGCAAATAGTATTTTAATAAAATCGAAATCTGAAATTTTAATTTTTGAGGTCGTCTACTGAAAGAATGGAAAAAGAAAATTATGAAGCAATTGGAACTTTATTTTTAGTTTGGGTAAAAAGAAAAAAATTGACAACAAATATGGTGTGCCACTTCTCGTTTCAGCGTCATAACCAAACATGTTTTTGTTCATGCGTAATTGACTTCGTTTCACCTGGTGCCTAAATTTTGGAGCTGGCTCCTAGATCTAGAACATGTTTGTCGAGCCCTGTTATTGCCTACAACTATGTTAATGTAGTTACATAGTACAACTATGTGAATTTAGTTATTTCTGTACTCCTATACCTCCCCTTATAAATTTTGTAGGAAAAATTATTTCTGTACTCCTATACCTCCCCTTATAAATTTTGTAGGAAGGCCTCATAATTGAAATGTTTGCAAGCAAGGCAGCATATGCCACTGCACATCCAGTGACATGACGTTATATGCCGTCCAACTGTATTTCACACTGTAAGTACAAAGCGGCAAATGCCAACAAAATTGTATGGGGGTTCCAGTTACTTTAAGTTTACTGTCCTGCTGAAAGCATGAATTTTCCATAAATGTCTCTGCATTTTTATTACTGTCCGCGAATGTGTTAAGATCCAATGATGAATGAAGATGAGCTGATGAGCTTAATCAGTGGTGGACTGGCTTCTTATTTCTGGGAACTTACATTAGAGGAAGCATGTTCATCGCACTACGAATTGATTTATGATGAAGCAACTAATGTTAAAGATAAAAAGGAGCTGCAAACAACCATCACATTTTGGTCAGAAAGCAAATGTGGCATAATGACACGGCACCTCAGAACTTTTTTTAGGTAACATTGCATGAAAAACTATGTGAAGCACTTTATGAGGCCAATTTATCACAAAACAGATGCCTAATGCTTGGATGAGACGGACCTAATGTTAATAAAAAGTTTTTAGGCTTTTCAATAGTAATGTCCAGGAGACACGAGGACAAGTCTTATAAGCATAGATACATACCTGTAACATATACACAATGCATATGCAAAATCATTGGAATGTTTAGGTGAAGAAGCTTCTGAGCTGCTGATCAATACAGGGTGTTTCAAAAAGAATGACCCAATTTCAAAGTAGTATATTTAATAAGGCAAATGTGGGATAGTTACAAATCAAAGAACCAAGTACGAAGGAATGTCTAAAGTTTCTCTCACCACAATTACAAATGCTCAATGTGCCTGCCCTCCATCTACTGCACAAGAGTGATTCCGTATCAACTCAACACTATTTGAAGACATTTTTTACCTCACCATCTCAGATTTTAATGAAATTTGGTACATAGGTGGCCTCTATACAAATTAAGAAAAATACCAAATTTCATCGTCATATATCCACCGGTTTTGAAAATACAGCTATATGAAATGTCCAAAAACACCCCAAAATCGGAAGATTGATATGTTTTTAAATTGTGATTGCAGCTCCCCTAATTAAGATAGAGAGATGGGAAAGGTATCTTTTTGTCGTATTTTTTTTCGCTCTTTTATTTAATGTACAACGCCATAGGAATTAAATTAAAAAAAATTCAAATTTTTAAATTTAAATTTAAAATTTTTCAAAATGCGACGCTCCAAAAATTCGAAATTGTTTTAAAACAGTTTTTATGTTTGGTATTTGATTGTGTGATTTGTAACTTGGGATGATAATGGGTTTACTTAAAAAGCTATATTCAAATTTAGCCTAACACAAGAGTTTAATGAAAAAAATAAATAAATAAAAAAAAATGTAAACTGAAAATAAATTTGGGCTAAATCTTAAAAAAGTTTCATTAATAACAATATATATATATATGGTATTTTTGTTATTTAAAACCATTTATTTAAACAATGTTTTATTTTTAATTGATTTGTTTAAAATCTGAGACTACGTGGGTTTAAAATTTTTATTAATTTCATTATTCAGAATGTGTAATAATTCACAATACAATATAAAAAATAAATAAACAGACTTTTAAGATTAGGACTATAATTTGAATTACTGCTCGAGAAACACATCAAAATAATAACATATGGCATTGAATTGCTTACATTTATGCAAATTATAGTCCTAATCTTAAACTTAGATCATCACTTAAAGCAGAATCTCCTAAAATTAAAAAAAAAGTTGCATCATTGTTTTGAAGTGAAATCACACCTGTAGATCCTTGATATAGTCTTTAAAAGCTTCAGTAGTTTGGTGTATTTATGTTTTAGAGAGATTGTAGAGTCTTCATGTCGGAGTCACAGGATTTACTTTACACAAGACGTAACTTGCAGGAAGCCATTATACATCTTGTGGGCTAGGGTAGGAAAATTATGTAGATGGACCACCTGGATGTAAAAAAAGAGACCTCAACTTCATTCTCACTCTCTTTTTTTTGCTAGAACATACACTACCCACCAGTTGTTTTCATAGATTATGGTTATGTAACCACTAATTTCTGTTATTTGCAGTCTGTCTTGTAATGCTGATACTTTTTCAGTAGCTGACTTGTTTGATTCTGAGAACATCTTCACTTTTATTTTTGAATTACTCAATGGGATAGGAATAAAAGCATGAAGTTTCTGGGTACCTTGTATAGTTAGAGACTTGCTTAGGCGATTTTCCAAAAATTGGTCTGTTCCTACGTATTCTTCTTGACTTACATATGTAAAGTTTGCCTCAAAAATGTTCTGAATTGCCCATTCGTACAACTGAAATGGTGTTTGAATTTGATTCTCGTAAGGGCGTTGTAAGCTGGCTCGGGCAGCTAACCTTTTTACTGTTCCACCAATGCCATCACGTGGCCCCTTCCCGTGTGCTGTTGCTGAAAAATGCCATTCAGCATCAATGTTGAAGTCATCTTGATGGAAACGTAAGTTTATGAAATTTTTCCGATTTTTGTACTGGGCTGCAGACCCGTCAGAGAAATAGTAAATTTTTTTGACGCTGTTGTCACCAAACTTACTTTTCAAGAAATTAAGTTTTTTTTTGGAAGCAGTACAGTGCAATAATTGTGTTGTGCTCTAAACATTCAGAAATTACTACAAAACTTACATGTTCAGTCTTTTCTGTTTTGTAATAGATGACAAATGGGTGGACTGTGGCTTGCCCACTGGTCCAGTGATAGCTATAGGCTTCATCTTGAAGAAGAAAACTATAATTTTCGGCAAAATCACAAATGACGAGAAATTCTGAGTCCTTGAGTTTTTCCTTAGTACTATTCATAAAAGAGCTTTGCTGCTTAGCAATGAAGTCATGTCTGACCAAAGCAGACATTTTTTTGCAAAACAAATCAATAAAATCTGAAGTTGATTTTTCTAATGTCTCCAAGTTGCATCTATCAACTGTAATCCATTGGCAAAAAGTTAGTTTTTCAACCAAGTTCTCTCAAAACCGTGTTCCATTACATTTCTTACTTCCTCATTCCCAGGACAGGTGGGACACTTCCCCAAATGACAATCTATGGAAGCAGGGTTGCACAATACTCTTGCAAGACAATGTTTGTAGGAAGATAATTGTCCATTTGTTAGTGAACCAGTTCTTGCATTTTCCATCATCAGTTTTACATTTTTGTGTGTGGTGCATACACATACCGTATGAGTACCACTAGACCCTGCCAGGATAGTTTTTTGGTCTGAGCTCTGCGAATTTGGAAAAACTGACTTTCGTGCCTGCAAATTTATCTTTGAATGACTTATAAACTTCTGTCAACTTACATAAAATCAGCCTCTTTGACAATTTAACTTTATCTCCATTTTCAGTCCTAACAGAAACACAATCTTTCATTCCAGGTAAAACCCGACTAATTTCATCACTTTGGTAAAACGATCGAACTACTTCAACTACTTCAGAAGAGAGACTCTTACCTGGTTTTCTATTAAGGCTTTCCAAAATTCCTTTCTCCTTCAGAATTTTTTTTGATTGTCTTACCATATAATTAGAGCATTGAACTCTTGCATGATTTTCCTAACACTCTATGACTCTGGTAAGCAAGTCAAAATCATCAACTGTTTATCTCTAGTGCAGTTAGAAAAATTACTTTTAAGATTGTCCATAAGAGAGCCATGAAGTATTTCATCCTCATCATCAGATGACTCTTGAATATTTGTAAAAAGCTTCCGTTTCATACCAGAACTGATTTTTTGAATTTTGGTCGTCCATTTTCTCATCAGCACAGGTTTCATTTGCTTCTTGACTAATTTTTTAAGTTTTCAGCTGCTTTCTGCAAGAATCACAAATTTTAGTCTCTTTTGATAAGTCATCAAAATTTTCCATCATCCAGTCTGTCACATTTCTTAGCTTTTTTTATCCCTTACTCTATGGTCACTTTTTTTAAATGGATTGAAACATTGCATTACTGCATATCTTGTACTTTCCATTGTTGATTATTTGTGCATAAAATGTAAAATTCAAATAGTAAAGTAACTGCCTCCTTACCTGTTCTTTTTATTTTTCCTAAACAAATCCTGCATGACTTCAATTTATAAAAGTCTAGTTTCAAAACTGAAAAGGATATACTTTATTCAATTTAAAGTTTTCAACCACAAAAGTTTTCAAACACATATCACTTTCACTGCATGAAACACATATGATCACTATCAAAACCTAAAGCAGACTGAGGTCTGCAAGGAAGGAATGCAAGTTGCTGCTTGTTGGGTCTTGTTACCAATGATTTAAACAACAGAATCAGTTCTTCAAGTCAGAACATGCAGAGTTTTGTCCAAAACAAAATGCAGCCTACAGTACAACTGCACAGTCTTATTTTTTTATATTGTATTGTGAATTATTACAAATTCTGAATAATGAAATTAATAAAATTTTTAAACCCATGTAGTCTCAGATTTTAAACAAATCAATTAAAAATAAAACATTGTTTAAATAAATGGTTTTAAATAACAAAAATACTATATTTATTGTTATTTAAACTTTTTAAAGATTTAGCCCAAATTTATTTTCAGTTTACATGATTTTTATTTATTTATTTTTCATTAAACTCTTGTGTTAGTCTAAATTTGAATATAGCTTTTTAAGTAAACCCATTATCATCCCAAGTTACAACTCACACAATCAAATACCAAACATATCAAGATTGTTTAAAAAAAAATTCGAATTTTTTGGAGCGTCGCATTTTGAAAAATTCAAAATTTTAATTTTTTAAAAATCTTAACCCCTATGGTGTTGTACATCAAATAAAAGAGCATAAAAATACTACAAAAAATACCTTTCCCATCTCTCTATCTTAATTAGGGGAGCTGCAATCACAATTTAAAAACATATCAATCTTCCGATTTTGGGATGTTTTCGGACATTTTATATAGTTGTATTTTCAAAACCGGTGGATATATGGCAATGAAATTAGGTATTTTTCTTAATCTATATAGAGGCCACCTATGTACCAAATTTCATTAAAATCTGAGATGGTCAAGTCGCTGTGTTGAGTTGATACGGAATGCCCCACGGACAACATCTAACCGATAGCTGAATTCATCCCAAACGCGTCGGAGAGTGTCTTCGGTCACAGAATTTACCGCGGCCATGATTCTCATTTGGAGCTCATCCAAGTCAGCGGGTAAAGGAGGAACATAAACACAGTTTTTTATGTATCCCCATAAAAAAAAATGTCACATGGTGTCTTGTCTGGAGATCTCGGAGGCCAAGCGTGTAGTGCCAAGTCATGGGGACCCCTGCGTCCAATCCAACACTGAGGCAATGTGTCGTTTAGAAACCAACGAACTTGGAGGTTCCAATGTGGCGGTGCGCTGTTCTGCTGCAAAATGTAATCTTCAGAGTCGTTCTGCAGCTATGGAAGTAGCCAGTCCTTCAGCATTGCAAGATGGGAGTTGCCCGTAACCATGTTGTCCGCAAAAAAAGAAAGGGCCATAAACCTTTCTAACAGAAACTGCGCAAAAACATTCAGTTTTGGTGAATCGCGCTCATGTTGGAGAGTTTCATGTGGATTCTCCAGCCCTCATATGCGAACATTGTGGTGCGAAACTTTCCCGCTTACATGAAAGGTTGTTTCATCGCTAAAAATCAAGCTTTGTACGACGGTGTTGTCCTCCAAGTCCTTTAAAAGAGTTGCACAAAACTTTTTTCGTTGTGTTTTGTCGCCTCCACGAAGAGCTTGCACCAGTTGCAATCTGTACGGTTTCAGCTCAGCAAATGTCGTCCTGCCGTAACACCATTTAAACGCACGCTGCACCGTAATCACGGACTTGGTCTTGCTAAATTCAAGCACACAAAACGCTTTCTGTTGCCTTGACGCCATCTTCTTACTCACTAAGCGTAGCGGCTGTTTGGACGCTCGTGCTGCCATCTAGCGGTTGTCATAACAAACTCTGGGCCACGCCCGTAGACATGATACGAGTCGCATTCATAGGTGGTTCGTGGTTGCCGAGATATCCACTTTTCAAATCGGGACATTTTTTATGAAACACCCTGTATTTACCATTATTTTGACTGTTAGCCTGCCCATTGGAAAGAGTTTGAAGAAATCCAATCTAAATATAACATTCCACACCACAATTTTTTGAAATATGCAACAACAAGGTGTTTTACCTTGTGGCCTTCAGCCAACAGGATTTTGGAGCAGTGGAACATTATTAAAAAAAAAAAAATTCTGCCGCTCTTGAATTCAGATCCTACAAGGCTGTTGTGAGTGCCTTAAAGAAACCTTCAATAAAAGCTGAACTTCATTTCATTATTTCATCATCAGAACTATTCGTGAAGTTCATATAACGTTTTCAGTGCCAAGCACCCATGATCACAAATTGCATGAAGAGATAGGGAATGTTCTTCAGACCTTCATGGCTCATGTTTTGAAGACTGCTGTCATTAGAAAAATCACTAATTTTTCTAAAGTTGATCTTGATGAACTATTCACAGTTGATACTTTCTCACCTTTTTCAAAGGTCGCCTTAGCTCCTCACCCTGAATTTAAGGCCACAATAAAATTAATATGTATTTCTCTTTGTTTTCTGAGATGTTTACTTGAAGAGGAAATATTGATTGATCCAGTATTTTTTAAAACAGGTTGTCTACTGGTCATGAAAGCCACAAATTCAGAAAAGGGTCATGCAAAAGTCACGAGTTTTTTTGGTGTCATGAATTTCTTCTTATTTCTAATAATTGTTCATATTCTGGTGACAATCTAATTATTCTCCATGCACTCCAACTGCATAAGAAGTAATTATGTGGTTTCCACTCAATGATCCAATCAGAGACGGATTTCCCAATTGGCCGACTAGGCCCAGGCCTAATGTGGCAAATCTTAGTGGTAGTAAAGATTAATAATTTTTTAAAAAGCCCGTGAAAATAATTAAAAGAAAATTTTTAAATTAAAATAAAAGTGGAAACTAACATTTAGTCCAAAAATTGCTGTATACCTGATTGTTTCCAAATTCCTTTAATCCCCTTCCTTTTCAACTTAAGAAACCATAGACAAACATACTCATATATTTTATCTCAAGAGAACTTCCTTAAAACTTGACAATTTTCAAAATTTTGGTTCTGTTAAAATTTTAAATAATGTAGCAGTTGTGATTATATTTCAAGTTCAAAATTTATTTGCTATTTCACTGCATTAAAATAAACATGACACAACGAAATTTGTGCATTAAAATTGCAAACAAAATCAGTGTTCAAGCGATAAAGTGTCAATTAGTTTTCAGCTGACCGGTGTCCTTAGTTGACGAGCAAAAACTATGGTGAAGCATGCATCCTACTGTCCTGCCTGAAAGGCTTTGCGTTGCCATGTATCAAAACATTAAAAATTGTAAAAAAAAAAAGGGGGAAAGAAAGAAGACAAACTTCTACCAAAGCAACTGATTAATTACAGATATTTAATCAATTTAGAAATTGATGACAAAAGTCAAAAGTAGGGAATTTTTGTCAACGATAGACGAAATTTTGTTTTCAGTTGTTAAAAGAAAATTCTTGTTTATAGTTTTACGACATTTAAGCTGTAGATGCTTTCTTTTTTTTTTTCTTTTTTCTTTTTTTGCACTTTGCTTTGGATAGGCTGCATTCCTCCCGGACCTTCCCCCTAACATTTCATTTTGCTCCTGGATCAGATCCAAATGAGTTACAGGAAATTGTAGCCATCAAATTTATTGTGGCTACAAATTTGTCTAGTCCTAGGGGTGGCAAAGCCCTAAATCTGTCTCTGGATCCAAGTATAAAAAAAGGACACTTGTGCACTTCTCCACAAAGAAAACTGTTAAAGCAAAAAACCTTTTAGCATAGACATATCTGTGTACAAAAATTTGAGATCAATATACCAATTTAAATTATGCTGCTTATTACATTTTCCAGGTATAAGTGTTAAAGAAAGTAGTTTTATGAAATCATGTAACACAATGGTGAGCATTTCAACTTCTTTTAGGGACATAAAGTAATACAATAAGTCAATTTTTTGCTACTAGCAAAGGGGAGGCACTTTTTCATAGAAAAAAAAAGAGGTGGCAGAGTGACCCCCCTCTTTAATATATACTTACTGTGTGTCACACATGCACATATACACCATGGTGAACATTTCAACTTGCTTTTGGCACAAAGTATGATGTCACTTTTTTGTTACTAGCAGAAGGGTAGGGGGCACCTTTTACGTAGAAAAGAAGGTGCGGTGTCCCCTCTTTAATTATACTGACTGTATACATGTGTGTGCCGCATATACTGCTGCTTTGGATAGGGCCATATGTATCGAGAGAGTGAGAGGTAGCTTTTAAAAATGGTCATGACTCATGAAAATTGCTAATTGGTCTTGAAATTGCATTTCTGAAATTTGTTAGATACCCTGTTTAATGGCACATGTGTGTAGTAAACAGTGGTCCAAAATAAGCCATTAATTGCTTGATTCTTTGTAGACTCAGTAGCTGCATTTTTCTTTTTCATCTGCTTTCTCAAATAATCTGACAGGGTTGTTGAAATTACTTTATTTTCTGCATGTCAGTACAATATTTTGAAATATGTACACAAGATTTCAAAAACAATTTCATCATGTACTAATTTTGATGTGCATTTATCATGTGCTTTCAACTCTGTTATCTTGAGGTGTATTGAATTTACCTGGAGTAACTTAACAGGTTAATTGTTATTCAACATGTTGACAACTGCATTCATCTCATCTTTTGACCAGTTAGATTTTATGTAATATTCACGTGTTTGCTGTAACCACTGCCATGCTGAAAGAAATGGGGATGCTTGAAGCTGGGCTTTTGCCTTCAAGTTCAGCCATAAGGAAAATAAATTTTCATTAGTTTTATTTTTCACGATGCATACACACAAGAAGGTCTGCTGTGTCCTAACCACTTCCCTTCCGACGAAGGGAGAAACTGTTTTTCTTTTCAGATCCCTGAAACCTAGTTTTCAGGTAATTTTTTTTACTTCCTTTCTGCTTGGGTTTTTGACATCCATCTGTACAGGGGTAGAAAAATACAAGGCAACCAGTTACCATGCCACCTGAAAATTTTCACCTGGCCCTGAGTTTTTCAAATCCTGTTTTAAAAAATTCAATATTTCAAAATTTGGGTTTATATTATAAAACTTCCATCTCTTTAATAAAGCAACAAGTATGGTTTGCAGATTTTTTTTTCTGTGTCTTTTTTGTTGGTTACTTACTTATTGTGCAATCAGAATGCTGAAAATGCCAATACCAATTTTTGTCACTATTGCAAGCAGTGTAATGCATTCTGCAGCAATATTGGCAGTAGCAATTCAGGCTGAAGTTCTGCAGTGCAATACAAGAGACGTGTGCTCATGCAATGATCAGCATTAGATATATTTGCAGGTGTCTCACTGAATTTACATGGTGGTTCTTATAATTGTATTTAGTGATTAGTGGCTATATTGAATGTCGTACATCAAAAGACAAAGCAGAACTTTCTGAAATGAAAACCTGTTTTGAAGTGCAACTATTAATACAAGTGTATAAACATGTTCCCTGCTTTTAGTTATGAATATTGCACTGAATTACTGAACAATATCTGAGAAATAACACATAAATTCTGACTATTGACGATCGCAATTTGTATGTATAGTTTTCGTTTAGATTGATTGTAATTTTCTCTTCGTATCTCTAAAAAAAAAAAAAAAAAAAATGTGGCCCACCCCTTTTGCAAAATAGAAGCTGGCACCTGAACATTTTAAGTTTTATCTACCTCTTCAGACTGAGTTAGCTTTGATTTAGGAAAACCTTCCTAATAACGTGTTGGTCCACCTTTCTATGCAACCGTGGCTCGCAGACTCCTACGAACAGATTCTACAAGGTGTTGAACATCCCTCAGGAATAACTTGACCCACATCCGCTGCAGCAGTTCTGTTAGTTCACGCTCATTCCATAGAAGAGGATCAGCAGTTTCCACACCCTGTTCTAGCATATCCCCCAACATAGGGGTAGCCAATGGGGTGGTGCTCGTGTCCGAATCCCCCTTGAGGAGAGATTTAGTATGAATTTAAAGTTATATATATGTATAAATGGAGCTTTCACCAATGAACCAAACCCATGGACACCCCCCCTTAAGATATTTCTGGCTACGCCACTGTCCCCCAAATATTCAATTGGGTTACAGTCAAGGTAGTTGGGGGGGGGCAAGGCAATGTGGTGAATTCATTGTCGTGTTCCTCCACTCGTTAGTTATATGAGCCCGATAACATGGTGCGTTGTCCTGTTGAAACATGGCACTGTCGTTTGGTTAAACCTCCTGCAGATATGGATGGAGATGGTTGGCTAACAGGTCCCTGTAGCGTTCACCATTCAGTGTTTGTGGGATGATAAACAACAGACCTAGGGCTTGCCAGGAAAAAGCTCCCCAGACCAGAACAGTACTCTACTGACCTGTTGAACCCCAACTGTGCAACAGGGGATAGTGATATAGCAACCTGTTCAAGCTTGTTCAATGGTTCTCAAGCCAAGTAGAAGAGGGAGTGGGAGATGACAATCAATAAGATTTCTTCTGGTTTTTGCTTTCTACAATCTGAACCATATAAATTTATGTAATATTCTTTTCATCTTAAACTTACCATGGTATTTTAAAAATTAAATTGACATTTTCTCGATACATGTGAAATTTATTCTATGTATCACCTGATCCCATTGTGATCCTAAAATGAAACTTTGGAAGGTGTAAGAGGATAATACAAAGTAATTTTGTAGATTTTTTTAAGTTTCAAAGTTATTTTTGAAAATTTTAAAATTAAATTTGTTTTTAAGAAAAAAACCATATTTTAAACCCTGTCATGTTACATATCAAATCAAAATCCACCAAAAGAGCTTTAAAATGAGACATTGCCCAGGTCTTTATCTCATCTTGTTCTTGAGAAAATAGCAGTTAACTATTTCAGGATGCAACCATTTTTAATAAAAATTAAAGTTATTAATACTTGATAACTTTTGAAAAGAAGGCAACATGTTTTTCTTTAGGATTTTCATTTATAACTATGTAAGGACACTTGATACACCAAGTTTCTTCAAAATATGAGAGGTCAAGGGAGAATTTAATTCCAAACTGTGTGTTAAATTGACGTGGAATAACCCATGGATGGACAGAACTAAAATTTGGGATTTATGCTTAAGTCTACATGCCTAATAATCACACCAAATTTCAAGGAAATCAAAAGGGGTCAGGCTGAAAATGGCTATTTCATTAGTAAATTTAACACACAATCACCCAGCTTAAAAATAAAGTTTTGCCAAACTGAGACATATTTGCAAACTGTGATATGAAAATTCTGAATGAGCAAAGTGTTGCCAGTGCTGGGTCACCTCTGACTCTTAGGTATTTGACTAGTTTTCACATTTATAGCAAAACTATGACGAAAACCTGACGCACAATTTCTAAATGATCATAATGTTAATACTTTCTTATAAAGATGGTTTGAAAAAGTAGAAACTTCATACTATTTGAGTGGAAGTGGGAAAAGTTTGAACTTGAAGGAGTGTAATTTTAAATCTTGCCCTCTCAGATATGGAAAGCTAGTTCCTGCTCTGCTTCTAAGGTACATGTGTTAGTACACAACATGCATTTTCACCATAGAAAGCTGCTTTTATTTTTCACTATGCATTACAGAAGCGTAATGTAGTTCTAAGTTAGAAAACCACCTGCAATGAATGTCCTGTACTTCAGGCTGTCTTTGAATGAGTGTTAGGGTCTTCTGTGATAGATGGCATAAAAAATCACTCCTTGAGCATGGCATTTATGTTTAAGTGACTGTTCCAGAAGTTGGCGTCAGTGAATCCCTGCAGACCTCACCATATTCAGAATGGAAGTGGTCTCTCATTGGCTCCACAATGAAAAGACAAAATATGCACTGTTATGTTTTAACCAATGACATTATTTGGGGTGGAGCTGAGTAAGTAAGCAGAGTTTCTGTAGTTGAAATTCAGGGATTCTCTGCTAATGTACACTTTTTCTCTTCAAAAAATGGACGTGCAATAGGATTTAAGATGATTTATGGAAGAAAAGATTCCAATCTCACTTTTGCACCCCATTTATTGATTTCTATTTATATTTCAGATTATTTTATATTTCAGATTATTAGAAAAGTCAGACAGAAATGGAAGATTTCACTTCTTCCAGACAGAAACACTGCTAAGGTAACTTATTGCGCCATCTAGTGCCAAATTGGAATACTTTCAAGTCAGATAAATTGAATTTTAAAAGTAATTCAAACACATTTTTCGGAATAATAACTGTGGCATATTAGCTGTGGGTCGTTTTTTATTTGTGCTCAAAATTTCAAACAGTACAAAGTATTAGGCTCCAATGCAAATTTTACAAAAGAATTTGCATTGCAGATATAGGATAGAATTTCCCTTGAGGTCCCATTCAAAAACAGCCTTAAATGTCAAATAAACTGAGAACAGTAAAAGATTTAATGCCATGTGGATACTCACACAATGTGTTTGTGTGTGTGTGGTGGGGGCTGATAACTTGTTGGGCCTGAGGTCCCTCAAACTAATGATTGGGCTTTGCTAATACTTAGGTGAATTATTAAGTGCCCCAAATATTGGGTGAGATCAACCAGCAAAAATGGCATTTTCAACCTGACCGTTTTTGATTTTTATGAAACTTGGTATATTTGTGGAATTCGTCAATATAAACATATATGAATTTTTTCAGAATTTTTAATGCATGTGTTTTTGAGTTATTGATTTTTGAAATTTAAAAAAACCCTGAAATTTCATCATCTGAGCAAACTTTAACTGCCAATTACTCGGGTTCTAGTAGAGCTAGGGTCATGAATTATGGCTCATTTTAAAGATCTTGAATTGGGCTTTCATTTGATATGCCACATGACACTATTAAAAAAAAATTAATGTCAGTTTTAAAATTGAAATATTAAAAACATGTTTTTTAAAAATCTGAAAAAAATTATATGTTTAACAAACATTATTTTTCTACATATCCTGAAAGTTTCATAATGGGATCGCTATGGGGTCACTATAAAAAAATAAATAACATAGAAGGACATTACTAAACGCACCATCGGTGACTGAGGAATTGTTTATTTTGTCTGTCTAAAAATGTTATCCCTGGTCTTACAAATACTGCAAATGTTAATGAATTAATTATAATTAGTTAAAAAGTTAATATATATCCATAAGGGTAACAAATTGTGTTTTTTTCCTAGGTTTTAAAGTAAAAGCAAAGTAAAAGATGGATGCCAGCAGACCATCCACATCAAAAGTTTCAAGTGTGGCTTACTGTTGCAACCCCTTGGGAAACCAAACCATAAATACATATAACAAAAAAAAAAATCTGCGACCAGTTTCCAAGAATCTATTGCTGCAGAACAAGTTGCTCAAAACTGGAGACAAGATCTGTGACAGTTGTCGTAAAGCAATCCAGAAATTTCACTCTGAAGCTGCTGAACATTCCTCTTCACCTTCTGACAGCTATAATGAACAATAAGCCGTAGGCCATGCTGTTCCATCTAAAAACATTGAAGTATCAACTCCTGAAAAAGAGCATGCTATAGAAGCATTTAACAGAAGTTTACAATGTCTGGATGAAACACCAATCAAGAAAAAAATGCCTGCAAGAAAAAAAAATACCTTGAAGAGAAATATAAAAAGAGCCCAAGAAGCAGTTCGAGCAAAATTATTAAAGTTAAGTCCTGTGTCGGAATCAAAGGATATTTCATCTCCTGAACCAGAAATTATAAGACAGTTGAAAGAAAAATTTCATTCCACAGAAAATAAAATCATAAGAATGCAGATATTGAGTACACTGCTTAAATCTTGGTCACTGAAACGAATTGAAACATAATTTAGAGTTTCAAATTTTATGGCCAGAAAGGCTAAAAAGCTAGTAAAAGAGAAAGGTATCATGTCTTCTCCTGATCCCAAGCCAGGAAAGACTTTAGACAAAGACACAGCAAATTGTATACAAACATTTTATGAGAGTGACGATGTAAGCTGCCAAATGCCAGGAAAAAAGACTTCTGTTTCCATTAAAATAGATAATAAGCGTCAACAGGTAAAAAAAAAAAATTGCTTCTGAGTAATTTGCGTGAATTGTATACTCTTTTTAAAGAGAGATTTCAAGAGAAAAAGTTGGGGTTCTTTAAGTTCTGTGAACTTTGCCCTAAGCACTGCGTTCTTGCAGGAGCAAGTGGCACACATTCTGTTTGTGTTTGTACAATGCATCAGAATGTTACACTGATGATGACACAATGCAAGTTACCTGAATTAACAGGAGACACTGTTCAGCCAATAAACTCCTATAAAGATGTCCTTGCAAACATAATTTGTGGAAACCCTACACCTTCATATTACTTCAGTCAGTGCAACAACTGTCCAGGATTAGAACAGCTCAAGCAACGATTTGAAGATTGTTTTGATCGAAATTGTATAGAAAATGTGACATTCAAGCAATGGATGCAATTAGAGAAGATGACAGTACTTGAAACATTATCAAAATCCACACAGGAGTTTTTGGACCTGTTGTTTGGAAAACTTCCAGCCCTGCTTCACCATTCTTTTATAGCAACTCAACAGTCAAGTTACTTAAGACATCTTAAAGACACAATAACAGAAAATCAATACATAGTAATTTGTACAAAAAACTAGCGGATAATGCTTACCTTGGCATTCCTTTCTAGCGACGGGAACATTTCACGCACGTGTTTTCCGGTCCTTTGTTGATGTTATTGTCCTAAAGTCCGTTGTATGCGATGACTGGCTTTACTTCTCACACTTTTCGCTGGGTATACTCATTGGATCTTTGCCTTAGGATTCAAACATCAATTTTTACCGTTCTTTATACTCGAAATTTTCGCCCATACTCTGGGCATCTTCAGGAGCGTGGCGACTTTACCGCCGATGTTCGTGGTTAACTTCGCGCTAATGGAGTCCGATACTCCTTGTTGCCATTCGTCGGAAAAACTTTCCTGGATATATTTCGTTATCAAGCCCGGCTGGCGCCATCTATGTTTCGTTAAGAACACTTTTTTTTCTTTTTTTCCGTATTTTTTTTTATTTTTTTATTTATTTTTTAATTTTTTAATTTTCTTCTCCTATCCTGGTTTTCTTGTTTTTTTTTTTTGCCTGTTTTTCTTTTGTTGTTGTTTTTCTTGTCTTATTAGTTCTTTCCACAGGCCCGATAATGTGCTAGGGTCGTTCTGGTTACATACCCTTGCTTTATTTTTGTAGATTAATATTGCTTCTTCCCTCCTCATTTGCCTTTCCGATTTTTTATTCTTTTTTAGCATTTTAATTTCATCGAACTTTGGGAATGTCCGGTTTTCCAAGCAGAATTGCACTAAAGCAGTTTTGGCTTCTTTTTTTTGCCAGTTAGATATGTGTTGTTTAAGTCTTTTTTTTAATCTGTTTTTCGTACTTCCAATGTATGATATTGGGGGTATGTGTGCTATTGGAATTTCGTAGGTTCCTGATTCTTCTAGCTTTTTTCCTCTGTTTTTTTGTTGACAGTCATACTTTTCACGGTGTGCACTGAGCTTCCTAGTTGTAAGTCATATTTAGCACAGTGCCTATTGATTTCTTTACTCACTCCTTCCAGGTATGGGAAAGCTCCAATGTATTTCAATTTTTTATTTCTTATCTTCCTTTGGTTGTGCACTTCTTGGCCTTCTTTACTCTGAGTCATATGCTTTTTACTCTCATGTATCCATTTATTAATTAGCTTGCTCGGGTACCCATACTCTTGTGATATTTTCGAGATAAACTCTAGCTCTTGATTTTTTAGCCTGTTGTTAGATGTGTGTGTGTACGCTCGCCGTATCAAGTTTACTATGCTGTTTTTTTTATGTATCACTGGATGGTGCGACGAGTATGGTATCAGTACAAGTATGTAAGTTGCTTTTCTGAACACAGAGTATTCAAAACTATTTTTGTTTTTCTTTAGTTGAATGTCCAGGAAGGATAGGCAATTATCCTCTTCAAACTCAATAGTTAGCTCTATGGTGTTACAGATTTTGCTAAACTGCTGTGCTAGATCTTGTAGCTCGGCTTTGTTAAGTTTAGACATTATAATAATGTCGTCTACATATCGAGCATAAAGTATTGGTTTTTCAGGTAAATTTTGAATAATTTCTTTTTCGAGGTATGCCATAATCACTTCTGCGTATAATGCTGATAATGGGGATCCCATAGGGCCACCTTGCGTTTGTTTAAATATATTTCCTTCAAAATGGAAGATGTTGTTTTCCTTGATGAAATATAAGGTATTCTTTAGCTCTTTCAGTTGTGACAAGTTTAGTTCTTTGTTGATGCTTAGTTGTTGCATAATCAATTCGATGGCTAGCTCGACAGGAGTGTTTGGGTATAACGCCTTAACATCCATCCATGGAGGCCAGTTATTTGCTCTAGGTCTTGATTAATTAATTTGATTTTTTCTATAAACTCATAGCTATTCTTTAATGTATATTGATTCCTCATGAATATTGGGGATAGATAGTTGTATATCTTTTTTTCTAGGTTGATGAGTGGTGAGTTTTTTTCGATAGAATCAGTCTTAAAGGTGTGTTTTCTTTATGAGTTTTAATTTTCGAGAATATTTTTGGCATCCCTGCTCCCATTGGAGGGTTTGCATTTTTATTTCTGTTGGTAACGTGCTGTGGTTCCTACCCAAACACTCCTGTCGAGCTAGCCATCGAATTGATTATGCAACAACTAAGCATCAACAAAGAACTAAACTTGTCACAACTGAAAGAGCTAAAGAATACCTTATATTTCATCAAGGAAAACAACATCTTCCATTTTGAAGGAAATATATTTAAACAAACGCAAGGTGGCCCTATGGGATCCCCATTATCGGCATTATACGCAGAAGTGATTATGGCATACCTCGAAAAAGAAATTATTCAAAATTTACCTGAAAAACCAATACTTTATGCTCGATATGTAGACGACATTATTATAATGTCTAAACTTAACAAAGCCGAGCTACAAGATCTAGCACAGCAGTTTAGCAAAATCTGTAACACCATAGAGCTAACTATTGAGTTTGAAGAGGATAATTGCCTATCCTTCCTGGACATTCAACTAAAGAAAAACAAAAATAGTTTTGAATACTCTGTGTTCAGAAAAGCAACTTACATACCTGTACTGATACCATACTCGTCGCACCATCCAGTGATACATAAAAAAAACAGCATAGTAAACTTGATACGGCGAGCGTACACACACACATCTAACAACAGGCTAAAAAATCAAGAGCTAGAGTTTATCTCGAAAATATCACAAGAGTATGGGTACCCGAGCAAGCTAATTAATAAATGGATACATGAGAGTAAAAAGCATATGACTCAGAGTAAAGAAGGCCAAGAAGTGCACAACCAAAGGAAGATAAGAAATAAAAAATTGAAATACATTGGAGCTTTCCCATACCTGGAAGGAGTGAGTAAAGAAATCAATAGGCACTGTGCTAAATATGACTTACAACTAGGAAGCTCAGTGCACACCGTGAAAAGTATGACTGTCAACAAAAAAACAGAGGAAAAAAGCTAGAAGAATCAGGAACCTACGAAATTCCAATAGCACACATACCCCCAATATCGTACATTGGAAGTACGAAAAATAGATTAAAAAAAAGACTTAAACAACACATATCTAACTGGCAAAAAAAAGAAGCCAAAACTGCTTTAGTGCAATTCTGCTTGGAAAACCGGACATTCCCAAAGTTCGATGAAATTAAAATGCTAAAAAAGAATAAAAAATCGGAAAGGCAAATGAGGAGGAAGAAGCAATATTAATCTACAAAAATAAAGCAAGGGTATGTAACCAGAACGACCCTAGCACATTATCGGGCCTGTGGAAAGAACTAATAAGACAAGAAAAACAACAACAAAAGAAAAACAGGCAAAAAAAGACAAGAAAACCAGGATAGGAGAAGAAAATTAAAAAATTAAAAAAAAAATAAAAAAATAAAAAAAAATACGGGGGAAAGGAAAAGAAAAAAAAGTGTTCTTAACGAAACATAGATGGCGCCAGCCGGGCTTGATAACGAAATATATCCAGGAAAGTTTTTCCGACGAATGGCAACAAGGAGTATCGGACTCCATTAGCGCGAAGTTAACCACGAACATCGGTGGTAAAGTCGCCACGCTCCTGAAGGTGCCCAGAGTATGGGCGAAAATTTCGAGTATAAAGAACGGTAAAAATTTATGTTTGAATCCTAAGGCAAAGATCCAATGAGTATACCCAGCGAAAAGTGTGAGAAGTAAAGCCAGTCATCGCATACAACGGACTTTAGGACAATAACATCAACAAAGGACCAGAAAACACGTGCGTGAAATGTTCCCGTCGCTAGAAAGGAATGCCAAGGTAAGCATTATCCGCTAGTTTTTTGTACAAGTTACTTTGAAATATCGCACGTAAAAGAGAATAGTACAATAATTAGAGCTATATAATAGTCAGAATTAGAACTACTAAGTGGAATTGACATAGTAATTTGTGACTTTGCTGAAAATTATTCTTTTGTATTGCAAGATGCAGCTCAGGGTTTTCACTGGAACAATGCCCAAGCAACCCTGCATCCTATAGTTATATACTATCGAGATGAGAAAACTCAGAACCTAGGACATGTAAGTTTTGTGATTATATCCGACTGCTTAATTCACGACAGTATAGCTGTCCATCTGTTTCAGCGTTACCTAATTAATTTCATGCAGTCACATTTTTCTCAAAAACCTGAAAGGATATTTTATTTTTCGGATGGAGCAGCTTCACAATACAAAAACAAGTAAAACTTCTTCAGCTTGTGCTACCACGAGACTGACTTTAATATAAAAGCAGAATGGAATTTTTTTGCAACAGCACATGGCAAAAATGCATGTGATGGGTTAGGGGGTACTGTGAAGCGATTAGCTGCAAAGGCAAGTTTACAACTTATTTATAATAATCAAATTATGACCCCACGCCAACTCTTTGAATGGACCACTGCTAATATTGACTCCATTCACTTTCGGTTTGCAACAACAGAAAATTACAAAGAGGAGGAAATTATCCTTAAAAGTAGAATAGCTTCTGCTAAGACAATAAGTGGTACTCCAAAACTCTATTGTTTCATTCCTGTAGGAAAACAAATTACTAGTCAAAACTTACTCACTTTCTGAGCATTTTAAAGAAGAGATGTGCAACAGATGAAGGGGAAGAGAACATTAGTTTTGAAAATATGGTAGGTTTTGTGATTAGTAAGTACTCAGAGCACTGGTGGTTGGGATGTGTACTTGGTGTAAATGAGGACACAGAAGAGGTAAAAGTGAGCTTCCTGGAGCCGCATGGTCCATTTCCATCATACAAGTATCCTCAATCACCGGATATACTGTTGGTTCACAAATCTGATGTTTTGTTAAAAGTTGACCCGACAACAGCTACTGGAAGAGTATATAATTTAACAATGACTGAGACAAAGAAGGCAAATCAAGCACTGGCATACAAGTGTGGCAAAATTTAAATGAAAGAAAAAAAGCAGGATACATATAGAAGGTAAAATAATTTTGTAAGTGTAAATATGCACACAGAACCTCATACTGAATTATGAAATGAATTACTTTGGGACACAGTTTCAAATTACTTAGATGTTTATTTTCATTCTTTAACATTCACAATGTTTAAAAGAACAAGTATGACATTTTACACAAACCACATAGAGAATATACCCTTCCAGTCATGGGTGGAACCGGTAAGTACATCTGGCACATTTCAGTTGCATTGTTCTACGTTTTTTTTTTTTTTTTTTATAGTGATCCCATAGCGATCCCATTATGAAACTTTCAGGATATGTAGAAAAATAATGTTTGTTAAACATATTTTTTTCAGATTTTAAAAAAATATGTTTTTTAATATTTCAATTTTAAAATTGACATTAAATTTTCTTAATAGTGTCATGTGGCATATAAAATGAAAGCCCAATTCAAGATCTTTAAAATGAGCCATAATTCATGACCCTAGCTCTACTAGAACCCGAGTAATTGGCAGTTAAAGTTTGCTCAGATGATGAAATTTCAGGGGTTTTTGAAATTTCAAAAATCAATAACTCAAAAACAGATGCATTAAAAATTCTGAAAACAATCATGTTTGTTTATATTGATGAATACTACAATGATACCAAGTTTCATAAAAATAAAAAAGTATCGGGTTGTGAGCCTTGTTGATTTGACATGGAAATGACCCTATTAATTTGTATATAGATTAATAAAAATTAGCTTTCTTCATATTTATCCACGTTGACTCCCACTGACATACCATTACTTTTAAAAAGATACGTAGTACAAGTCAGCATTAATTTTTACATCAGTCTTATGTGCTAGATCCTTACCCTTAAAGTGGTAGTCCTATGTGTGCTGCTGACTCTCCGTCTTAGGTATGGGCAACAAACTGCATCTAGCCTATCAAGTTGCTTGCTGCAGTCATTAACACCCCCTACCCCCCAAAACTTCCATGTTCTTGTTCATACATGTTTTGACATTCCATTTTACTAATGCAGAAATAAAGATGATAACCAGAGATCTGTATGAAAACTTGTGTGACTGAATTTCACTTTTGCTCCTCTTGAGTTGATGTTCCCCTCTGTTTGTGTGCGTACTTCTGATTCTAGTGTGAATGCAACTTTAAAGTACAGATTTTGCTTTAACAGTTAAATCAGTTCTGTGCTATATAATATTTTAATGAAAGTTTTCAAAACACTTACAAAACAAAATACTTTTAGGGTCCAAGAGCTCTACATGGGTTCCAAATCAGTACACTGCAGTTTGTAGTCTTCACTTCCTTCCTAGTGACTACAGAGAAAATGTAAAGCGCAGGATATTAAATAAAGACGCAATTCCTTCTGCATTTCTAAATTTCCCTGAGCATAAACAATCAAAAATGGTTTCATCTCGACGACCAATTGTACGTCATGTGTCAGAAACTTCTGTTGAAACAAATGACATAGCTTCAGCAAGCAGTTTGAATGAACCTTCTATGCCTGTCATTTCAAATGGTGATAACCTGCAGTTACTGGCAGCTGTATCAAGTAGAAAAAAGTACATGGTTGTAGATGGACATGCTGACTAAGCACAGAAAAGCAGGAAAACACTGAAAAAGAGCTGACATCAAGGCGAACAAATAAAAGAAAAATTTAGCCTCCTGTAACTATACTGACACTGTAAAAGAAAATGAAAGAATTGAATGAAAAAACTGGAAAATTAAATTTTTTTAAACATAAATAATATCAAAAGGTATTCTTTACCTATTGTTGAAAAAGTATTTCGCACGTTTTGCTGCTCCATGAGGCACGTGCTCCCATCCCGAGAAAGGTCTAATTCTGTTATGGGTTTTTTGTTATTTAATTTTTTTTTAAATTAAACAAAATGTTTTTTAAATTAACCTTTATTGTGCATGTTTTAATTAATAGAATTTTTTTTAAATGTTTGATTGTACTAATGAATGAATGTTTAACTGAAAATATTTAAGTGAAATGTTTGATTTAAAAAATTAAATTAAATAACAAAAAACCCGTAAAAGAATTCGACCTCTCTCGGGACGGGAGCACATGCCTCGTGGAGCAACAAACGTGCGAAATACTTTTTCAACAATAGGTAAAGAATACCTTTTGATATTATTTATGTTTAATCTAAAGCACGTTTTTAACATAAGACAACCATTAAGAGTTGTCTCATGAAATTTCGTAATTTTTTTTGTTTGTTTCATTTTGATACATGTACGCTGGGGAAATTGTAACACCATGAAGGACTGCTGGCATTAGTTTGAAACTTACAGGATATGTATAATAGGTTGGGACGTGCAAATGATTAAAATGTAAGTGAAAATGTGCTTGTTGTTTCAGAGCAGCACCCTCTGAACTGTTTGGTCTTGGGTATAAAGAGCTGGCTCGAACAAGATGTTGTGATCAGTGAAGAGCTGGCATTGAGCTGAAAGAGTGTTTCTTGTGTCTCACTATGCTGCTTCCCCGAAGAAGGTTGCCTTATGAACACCTGACGGACTTTGAGCAAGGAAGGATTGTTGTGATAAGAGAAGCTGGATTTTCCTATCACGAAATTACCACTCATACAGGTCGAAATGCCAGTATGGTGATGCGAACGTGGCATCGGTGGGCAGATGAGGCTTGGATGCACAGAAATCTGGGAAATGAACTGGAAAATCGTGTGACTGCATGGGATGACAGACACTTCTAAGTGCATGGCAGTGACTGATTGCACAGCAACATCCGTGGTGTTAGCACATATATGTACCACTGGAGCACTGTCACAGGTCAGACTATGTCCTCCAGCATAGCAAGACATCATGTGCTTAACAGAGGACTGGTGCATTCCTTTGACCCTCAACCACACACACCTCAGGCTGCAATGAGGTCTTGAACATAGACATTAGCGCACCGATTGGCAACAGGTTGTGTTTTCTGGTGAGTCACAATTCAACTTGATGCACCTCGATGGCTGCATACATGTTCAAAGATATCATGATGAATGGCACCTGGCAGTGTGCATTTTGCGACATCATACCGGCCCAATGCTAAGCATCATGGTTTGGTGCACCATTGGGTTCAATTCGTGATCTCACCTGATACAAATTGAGGGAACTCTCAACAGCTAGCATGCATCAGAGATGTTTTAGAGGTGATACCCTTCCTTCAAAGTTGTCCTGGCCTATATTCCAGCAGGACAATGCTCAGCCACATGCGACCTGAAATGTTCAGGACATCTTCCATGCACGGCAGATTCTGCTTGTTCCCTAGCCTGCACAGTTGCCGGATATGTCCCCAATTGAACATGTCTGGGGGCATGGTAGCTAAGCAACTGGCTCATCAAGTGCCTCCACCAGTCACCACAAATTAACTTTGGTTTTGCATAGAAGCAGCCTGGCAGGCTATTCCCCAGGACGATGTCAAAAACCTCTCTCTTTCAATGCCACTTCGTGTAGAGGCTGTTATTGTTGCTTGAGGGGGCTTCACATGATATTGAGTTTTGAAGCGAAGAAATTTTGTATAGCTGTATAAATGTAAGCAGTTATCTCTTGTAACATGAGGAATCTGTGATATAAGTTTCATTAGTGTGAATAGAACAATTCTTTCTTGGTGTTGCAGTTTTTGAAATGTTCAGTAGTGTACATGAGCATTTGTAGTACAATGGAGAGCTAACTCCTAGTCCCAATCTACAGATAAAAAATATGGCATGGGGCAGGGCCTTGGGGACAGGTCCTAAGTGCACTTAGCCATGACTTTTTTTAATATGTCATTACTGTTATACAGTATCTATATTTGCTATTTTAATAAACTGTGATAAGAGATGAATCCTTATTCAGGTGGGTTGCTACCCGGAGAACGAAGTTTGTTATTAAATTAAAAAAAGTTTTTACATGTAGTCTATACATAATGTAGCCATTATCTGAGTAGAGGCAATTATGCCTTTTCAATTGTTTGGTCGTGGTTCTGTTGGTATAGAAATGAATGTGATTTTTAATCAGTTTGATAAGACATCATACTTCACCTCTCTAACATTGTCTGTTTAAAACACTTCTTTGTATAAAGTGTTTTTGAGTACTTGCAGGAAATGAAAAGTTCCTTGTAACGAATATCACCTCTTTCTTTAGATGTGATAAGTGTTATCCAATGAAACAATTACATCAGGTAAAATTTCAAACTGCAGGAAAGGAAATTATCATGTATTGTATATAACCCCCCCAATCCCCCCATGATATTCTGACTTCAATGCGAGCTATCGTTTTTCAGCACACTTTGAAACATAGTATGCTAAATATAATTAGCAGTTCCAGAAAATGGGAATTGCTGTGACATGGATAAATTTTGTACTTTCCTGATACCTGATGAAACAAAAAATTGCCGTTTGACTTTTGAGGTCTAGTGGCAAATTAAAATATACATATCTCTTCAGAAGTATAACATTTAATGCAAAAATAATAAGCAACTGCAGAATACACGAGAGATATTTGTGATGGTTTGTAGTTGTTTGCACTAAAAACATATTTTTCTGATTCCGCTGCTGGTGGCAGAGATACACTATATTGACAAAAATCACCGGACACCCCTTCAAAAGCAAATGAACGGATCCGCTGCATTGTTAAGATGCGTTGTACAGCTGCAAACGGTATAAAAACAAGCCTGCAGCTGACCACGATCATATTGCACTGTGATGTTGAGTGAAATAGGAGAGAACTGACTTTGAGAAAGGAAAGATTGTTGGGTGTTGTATTAGCGGGGTGTCCATAAGAGAAACCGAGAGGCGTTTAAACATACCCAAGTCAACTGTTTTGGGTGTACTGAATAAGTGGAAGACACATGGCATGCCTGATGCAGCAAAACGTACTGGCAAACCAAAGAAAATCAGTGATGGAGGACGTCGAAGCCTCAAGACGGTCGTTACAGCTAATCCACGGAGTACTTACTGCACAAGACCTCAGTGTACAGGTGAGTAAAAAAGCTGGAACCTCGGTATGCACACGTACCATTCGCAGAGAACTTCATTCCATGGGTTACCGTTTTCGTGTGGCTGCTCATAAACCTTTCATCTCCACTCGGAATGCTACTCGTTATTTAGAATGGTATAAAGAACATTTATCATGGACCGTAGATCAATGGAAACAAGTCCTATGGACTGATGAATCCAGATACACGATCCATCAGTCTGATGGCTGTGTGTGAGCATAGCGGCAGCCAGGGGAACGCTATTTACCACAGTGTACTGTTCCTACGGTCAAATTTGGAGCTGGCAGTGTACTCGTGTTGGGGTGTTTTTTGTGGTATGGTCTTGGCCCATTGGTTATCATGGACAAACCTGTTAACTAGCATGTCTATCTCAATATTTGGGACACCTTATGCCCTACCAACTCTGTGGCAATATTATGGAACCGAGTCTTGTTGGTACCATCAGGATAATGCACCGAGCCATAAAGCAATGAAAGTGTAATTTGACAATAATCCCGTATCTTGTGTGAACTGGCCAGCACAGCTTAATCCCATAGGTGCTCTATGGGATGAATTAGAGCACCACATAAGAAGTTTGGAACCAAGGCCTACTACTAAGCAACAGTTAGTGGCAGCATTATGTACTGAATCGAAGCGCATACCTACCGCTGTTTTTCAAAACCTTGTCGAAAGCATGTCTCAAAGGGTCAGTGCATGCATTAAGGCCAAAGGTGGGCTGACACCGTACTAATGTATGCCAATAAATGCTATGTTGTGTTTCTTTTCTAGGTGTCTGGTGACTTTTGTCAATATAGTGTATTATGCTTAATACAGGCATGCAGTGGCGGCTGGTGCCGCAGAAAATGTGCATGCTACGATTTACACACACACACACCCCTTCCAGCAAAGACCTTGTAATTGGGATTCAATGGGCTTAGCCTCACTGTCCGCTGTATATAACAAAAAGATTAATAAAGGAAAATTAAAAGCAACTCCAGATGTTTTCTGTAATTCTATACAAATTTATAGAAATTGTTAATTGTTTTCTTCACCTTTATAGCCTCAGTAATTATATTATTTGCCTTATTAGTGTTATTAGTTAAATCTGTAACTATATATTCAATAAAATATTAAGCCTAATATTTTGGATAATTTACGGATTTATTAATCTGCGATGACCTCTATTGCTGAGAAAACATTCAGTTGTGAATCATCTAAAAAAATTATTTACTAAAGTTTTTTGAAAAATAAGTTTTTATTTATTTCCATGTTTTTAATCAGAAATATTTTTGTGGTGTCTTTGTTCAATGTACAATCAACTTTGTAATCTTATTATTTGTGATTTTTCAATGCACATCTGAAGAGCTTAAATACCAATTATACATGAATTAACTAAATTACTGTACATATTATACTATAAGGAGTAAAAGTATAAATAATTGTACATAGACTAAGCTTCATTTTTAGGCCCTCTCCAAGAACCATGAATCTTAAGCAGGGGTTGAAAAATACCATGCCCAAGATCAGGGCTCGATTTGGACCGGCAGTTAGTAGCAAATTGTAAGCAAGCAAATGCATTTTTCCTAGTGATAAAAAGTGGTTCTAGCAAAAGTTGCTAGTGGAAAAATTTTGAATGTTTTAGCGTGATCTACAAAGTGCCGCTGCATTGCCCATGTGAAATATTTTAGACACATACAAAAAGGAACAACTGCTTTCTGGAAACGAATGTTTCTGGAAAAGTACAAACATTATAAAAACATTTTGGCATTAGTAGAAATATTCCGATACTCTTATTTACTTCTGCACGTGAGGTTGGGTTCAGTTTCATAAAGAGAGGAGGGGCAGTTTAAACTTTAAACTTACAAACATTGAATGCTCTTATGAGTATTGAGGTTGAAGGCCTGTCCGAAGATAAGTTTGACCTTAGGCCTGCTCTTTTAAAGCGGTATGATGAAAAGACCTGAAACCGAGATCATAAACCATACAGAAAATAACTTAAGATTTTGAAGTGTTCTTAAATTTTGTGAATAAAGTAAAAAAAAAAAATAATGTTTTTTAAATATCTGCATTCGGATTAAATTGTTAGAATTAATCTGTCAGGTCATTAAAAGGTGAATTATATCTAAATATTTGTAATCTTTTCAGCATTACAATATGACAGTTACAGGGGTGATATCAAAATTTGTCATGATTGACTAATAGAGGGGGACATATCAAAGTTTCTTTTGTATAATGTTAATAAACTTTTGCTAGTAGATAATGCAATTTGATAGTAAAAAGTAAAGCCACTAGCAAGTGTTGCTACTGCTAAAAAAAAAAACGAAATCAAGGTCTACCCGAAATGCCCGGGGCATGCAACTTATTTGCCTAGGCAGGTAAGAAAAAAATATATATATATATCCAGTTGCCTGGACTGGGCAACTAAATTTTAAAATAAAGTTTGGAATAGAATTTCCTACTACAAGAAAAAAACAGTCATCACATGTCGTGTTTCATTTGACCACCGAAAGTTGTTATTATTACGGAGTGCTAAGGACAGAAGAATATCACTTCTTTAATTATGTTATGCTCTTGGTCCAGAAATTGGAACCATATGCAATTTTGCTCTAAATGTTATTTATAGGCAGCGACGGGATGCATGCCTCTGATGGAAGAGGCATGCATCCGTCGCTGCCTATAAATAACATTTATAACTGGTGTTTAGTGAAAGAGTGCGAAAACTGCAATGTAAAAAACATGGCAGAATCACTAAATTTCTCAAATACCAATTCCATCATCATACCAATTTCAGCATCATCATCTTAAAACTTGAGATACACGCTTTTGTGCATTGAATATTTTGAATAGTTACAGACCCTAAAAATGGAAATTCGCAACATGTAAAAAATGTTTATATTTTTTAACTTAAAAAAATGAGGGTTTTGATTTGTTATCTTAAAAGATAAATTTTCCTGGGCATCTAGCTTTTACTACCTGGGCAGGTAAATAATTTCTGCTCATGCCCAGCTGGGCATGTAACTTTTCAGATGTTTTTCAAGCCCTGCTAAGGATTTTACTTAAGATTTATTTTAACTTTTACTTATGATCCTAAGGATTTTACTTCAGTTTTTTGCTCTAAAGTTCTTGAAGAAAATGATCCTTTCAAGAAAGAATCTACTGAATTAATTGCAGTCACCATTCAAAAAAATAAAAGATTATGAACATTTCACTACAAAGAACAAAATGGAAGTGCAGAAGAAGAATTTAACTGATTGATTGCTCAAATTTCTTGAGCACGGTAACAATCTGATAAGCTTACCTTCTGTTTTGGTCAACTATCGCATCCTGTAGGAATTGTGGGCAAAACTTTGCCCTGCCCTCAGTTCCAATAGGAGAAAGAGATTGGAGCATGCTCAGAGAAGTTCAGCACACTGCAAGCTCTTCTGGACTACTTGAGAAGACCAAGGGAGGTGTGGCGTAAGCTTCAGGAGCAGCCACACTGTACGGTCGTGCCGACCAACAAGTAGCATGAAGGACCAGGCACCACAAATTCAGTTCTTAATACAATCAATATCAAATAGTTACACCATTTGCACATGATAAAAAACTCAATAGGAGTACAATCCTTACGAGTTAAAATAACTTTACTGAAAGCTTAAAAATAGATACAGGTTAAAAACAACATTAGATCTATCGAGCTCCACAATGGGCTCATCTTCAGATGAAATATCTAGGAATGTCTGTGCATGGGCTATAAATATCACAGTAGACCATATTGTCATAATGACATGCCAAATCACATGCACGCACTCTCAACAATCCTTTGGGAAGTCATAGCATGCGGGGAAAGGAATACAGTAATGAGGCTATGTGAAGCCATGGTCTTTTAAATTACAGCTCCTGTTCCTCTGAAAGAGCATTTTCCAGGCGTGTGGAATAGAGCCATTGCAACATGAGCATGCGTGCATGTGATTTGGCACGTCATTATGATGATATGGTCTACTGTGATATTTATAGCCCATGCACAGACATTCCTAGATATTTAATATGAAGATGAGCCCATTGTGGATCTCGAAAGATCTCATGTCGTTTTTAACCTGTCAGTATCTGTTTTTAAGCTTTTGGTAAAGTCATTTTAAATTGTAATGTTTGTACTCTTATTGAGTTTTTTATCGTGTGCAAATGGTGTAACTATTTGATATTGGTATTTAACAGCACGAACTGAACTTTTTTTATCTTAATACGTTTTTAAAACCTATCGGCAAACAAGATCTTCCTTTGGCTATGTGGCCCAGTGAAAAATAGATTTTGTACTGGCAGCAAACCATTGATTAACGCATGTACTTTCTGCCAAAAAATTTGAATTGTCATTTGTATTGTTTTAATACGAATCGCAAGCCAAATATTTTTTATCATGCTACAGCATGGTAGCACATAGTCACCAGAGTTGTATAAAAATGAAATATATCTGCGTACACAACTATTGAAACAGAAAACTTGCTGCAAATCCACAAAGCTCAAACCACGATAACAACAGAATAACATAATTTAAAGAAAAATCAATAAAACAATAAATTGAAAATCCTCCAAATATGTGGCCTCACTAAATAAATAAATACATCGCTCTTTCCACGTTCCAGAAACACACAGCAACCGAAAAATTGTTTTCAGCCGCCGCCGTGGAATCGAATCACAGATCTCTCGATATCTAACCGAGCGCGTTACATTTACACAACAAAACAATTTTTCGGTTGCTGTGTGTTTCTGGAATGTGGAAAGAGTGATGTATTTATTTACTGACGCCACTTATTTGGAGGATTTTCACCTTGGATTTCACCCTTTGGATTTAATTGCTATAATATATATATAGCCAGTGCCGGTTGTTAATGCCCACCAGATGGAGGCGTCTCAGTGCTGAGCCCATCTTACGAATTTATGATGTCAGAAGCTGACTTAAAAATATACATAGCTCTGTGGATGGTTGGCCACCGTCGTGTAAATGTAACGCGCTTGGCTATATATCGAGAGATCTGTGGTTCGATTCCACGGCGGCGGCTGCAAACAATTTTTCGGTTGCTGTGTTTTTCTGGAATGTGGAAAGAGCGATGTATTTATTTATAAACAATAAATTACATTATAAACATTATTTAGAACATTACAGATCCTAATGAGGACAAAATAAGTACATTACTATTGAATGTGTAAGAATATGTGTAAAATGGACCTTTGTGGCAAAATAGTAAAATGTTGTACTAAGAACCGCATAAAAACAAGAAACTAATTAAAGAAAAAAATTATATCCAGAAAAACAGTTCCGTTAATGGGCCTCCAAAATTTATAAATAGCATTTTCAACAACTTAATTCAAAAATAGTAGACTTACAAAATACATATGGAAAAGATTTTCATTTAATAGCTGGCAACTACAAGAGGAACTTGGCAATCAAATTTTAAATTTTTTTGTGTAAACAAAACTTTTGATAGAGTTCCTATATGTTGAGAACAGGCCTTGATAAAATCTTGAGGCCAGAAACGTCTGTAAAAACAAAAGAACTCAGAAAAGGTGAAGAATAATTGAACGTTCTTCAAGTTAAGAGTGATGTATTTATAGAATTAAGAATAGTAATCTGGGTAAAGTCTTGAGTAAGCTTTTTAATTGCTGTAAATAACATTTTCTTTTAAATCTACAAGCAAAAATTATCTACAAAATCTGCTAATAAGATGGAAAATATCCGCTTATGGCGTACGATCGTACATCTACATTCTGCTACTCTAGTAGTCACCAGCCGCCACTTCAGGCATATATTTACCACCACCTAATGAGACAAGTTCTAATTAAGAATTCCTGTGAAATGTGCGAGAAATCCTTGGCACTAAATTACAAGTTACAAAGTATTTTTTCCGTTACTTGAAGCTGACATTAAATTTGAATGCTATTGGACTGGATGTGAAACTATTGGGTTGTCGGAAAAGTCATAACGTATTTTGGCACCCGATGGCGGTTGGGCGGTTTTGGAAGTTCTAGAGGCATGCACAGCTCTGTTATCACTATGGCATTCGACAGGTGCCAGTTCTAGCTGCAGTCTAAAAGGAATAGTGAGCGATTTGGTTGATTTGCAGAGATTTGACATCAAGTTGAAGATGGAAGACCAAACTGTGCATTTTCGCCATGTTTTGCTGTTTTAACTTCCGTAAAGGGAAGAACGCGCGTCAAGCTTGTGAAAAGTTGCGTAAAGTGTACGGTGATAATGCTCTACAAGAACATCAGTGCCAGCGGTGGTTCACAAAATTCCGTGCTGGTGATTTTGACCTCAACGATGCTCCTCAGTCAGGGAGGCCCACCGAGGTTGATGATGACCAAATCAAGGCATTGATCGAGTCAAACCCATATTACACGACACGAGAGATTGCAGACATTGCACATCCATCATTGAAGCATTCACGATCACCTGAAGAAGCTGGGATATGTGAGCAAGCTTGATGTGTGGGTTCCTCATGAACTCAAAGAAGCTCAATTGACGGCGCGTATAAACATCTGCGATATGCTCATTAAACGTAAGGAAAACTATCCTTTTTCGAAGCGACTGATAACTGGTGACGAAAAGTGGATTGTGTACAACAATGTGCTGCGCAAATGGTCTTGGTCCCGACGTGCTGCTTTGCCTCAAACGACATCCAAAGCAGACATTCATCAGCAGAAGGTTCTGGTTTCAGCGTGGTGGAATTTTAAAGGTGTCTTGTTTTTCGAGCTCCTACCACGAAACCAAACAATCGGTTCGAATGTGTACTGTCGGCAATTGGACAGTTTGAACGAATCCATCGTCCAGAGCTCGTTCATCGTAAAGGTGTTGTGTTCCATCATGACAACGCGAGACCACATACAAGTTTGATCACCCGCCAAAAATTATTGAAGCTTGGGTGGGATGTGTTGCCTCACCCAGCATACTCGCCTGACCTTGCGCTGTCAGACTTCCACTTGTTTTGCTCTCTTCAACAGTCCTTGCATGGTATAATGTTCAATTCAGATGAGGCTGTAAATCAGCACCTTGTACAGTTTTTCCTCACGAAAGACAGGCCCTTCTATGAACGAGGCATTCTGCAGCTCACTGAAAGATGGTAAAAGGTTATCGAACAAAACGGACATTATATCGTTGATTGATCTTTGTTCTTTCTATCAATAAATGACCTTTGCAAAACATGGCTAAAATACGTCATGACTTTTCCGATAACCCAATAGAACAATAGCTTTTGCGGTTTAAAATTCACAGCAACCAAAATTTTTGTATTCTTTAGAAATGATTAATAATAATACTAGATACTTGTCTGTGCCTGTTTCTTATTTATTGTACTTCTATATAATGAAATGAAAAAGGGAAAATTATTCGAAAAAGCTTTTTTGTTCTATGAATTAGTGAAAAGGGGTCCTTGTAATATTTTTGGAATAATGCAGTCTGCATTTGCAAAAGCATATCAGATCAGACTATGCCTAACGAAATATGCTGATTCATGTCAGAAGTCTGAATGAGCATTGAAATCTACCTTACCCCTTACACCTGCAATACAGATGCACCTTTTCACATCCCTATCATTTGGAAAGCTATTTTGAAATCTGGCAACAACTGATGTTTATACCCCATGGCTCATTCCATGGCTGATGAAGGTAGAAGCTACTACTGAAATGGCCCACCACTTATAATTTTTTAACGTAACTTATGTGTGATATGATGATATTAAGAATTCTTCTAATTTAAGAGTATTATATGTTTCACTGCCAATCCTTCTCACTATGAATGAAAATCTAATACAATCACCTGAAACTTCATTTAATACCTGCTGTTATATTTTTATCAGTGGCAACATTATCAAGAAAAAAGAAAATAATTAAAAAAGAAATCAACTTCCTAATAATTAATTAAGTAGGAAGTTGAGAGCTAATTGAAGTTTCAAGTCATCAACAACTTTGCCACCTAACAGCTGAATTGCACGATTCTATAAACCAGCGTAGCTTTATATACCTTAAATAAGTAAGAAAAGAGCCATTTTTGATATTGAGACAATGTGTCAGTGACTCAGCTATCTGCCCAGGAAATTCCACCATGCTGCATAAAAGCCATTCTTGAATTCAAAACATTTTAGTAAAAAATTCTTTGGAAATAGACCTAAGTGACACAACCATTAAAATATGTAATAACTATGTTATTGGTCACTAAGTGAAAAAATTGAAATGTAAATATTACATACATGCCTTTTTCATTAATATATTTTAGTAATCAAGGATCACATGGCTATTCCTAGAAGTTATTACTCATTAATTTTTAAGTAAACCTGGGATTTTCTAATATATATATATATATATATATATATATATATATATATATATATATATATATATGTGTGGCTTTTCACTCACCTGCCAAGTGTTCAGACAGTAAACCTACCCATCATCAGGACTCAGTAGGTGTTGCCACTCCCGGGGTAAATTCCAACCTTTCTGGTTGTTTAATTCAGTTCCTCCTATTCTCTCTATTTCTGTACCCTTCTGCTATTTTTCTTTTAAAAAAGTGCTGCTGGCACACCAGTTCTGCTATAGAGGTCGAGGACGTAAAGTGATTTGGAACTCTGGGGTAGTAGTGGCATGCCAACAAAATACTTTTTAAATAATGTAGCAGAAGGGGAACTACATTAAATGATCACAGGAGTTGGATTATATCCCAGGAATGGTAACACCCATGGAGGCATGATGATAGGCAGTGGCAGCTCGTGGCAACTGAAACAGGTGGGGCCAGTAGCCGAAGTCAAACAATGAAATAAAAAAAACTGTCATTATTAGGCCAACTATTCACAGACCCCACCCCACCCCCACCCCCAAGATTCCTTTACTCTGCCTCTGTTTACCCCCTTGACTCACAATAATGCCCAAATAAGGTAGGAATGTGCCAACTATTGTATTGCACACGAAAAAAAAAAAAAAAAAAAATAACTATTAACAGAAAAATGTTAAAACTCCTTAAATAAAATGTTTACCTTAAAACATATGAGCATTAATTTGTTAGTTGTACTTTGTGTTTCTTCAGATTTCTCAATTGAGAAATAATCACAGGATTCACAGGATAAAAAAATGTAGTGAAAAAATAATAACTGCAAATATATGCAGTGAGGGAACATTTCATGAATTTCGTCCCATATAGAATGAGTACCATACTACCATTCGCATTATTTGAAAGGTTTAACCATTTTTTTAAAGAACTTGTGAAACCTAAAAACATATGTACTCATGTGCAAATTATACTTACATGTTTTCTCATTTATTTATTTATTTTTAACGTAGAAAATCATCTTAGTTAAAACTGAAATCAGTTCTGCAAAGCGTTTGTAAACTTCATACTCTTGGAAACTCAAATTCTTGGGCTGATGAGCAATTTTTTTTTTTTAAGTGAAGCTCAAACTAAACATTCTTGGGGTGATAAGCACTGAGTTTTTTAAGTGAAGCTTTTCTTCGATTTAAAGCAAAGAATGGAGATTTTAACAAAATATCCACTCCATTCATTGTACTCGACAAGCAAAAAAGTAACGACACGAAGGAACAACACATCACCGAGAAAAACACACACAGAAAAAAACAACTAACTGAACTTTGCTACGACATTTAAAACCCTCCCGCCACCTTTGAGCTTGGTCGGGGTAAGCTTCTCTGTCAACCCACGGCGTTAAGGAAATGGATACACTCTCGGCCAATCAAATTAGCGCGCTATCTGGCCCCACAGCTTTTTTGCACACTCGGTTAAGACAGTGTTGTATGTAGGTCTTCATACTGAATGAGACGGGGAGGAAATCGTCTCCTCTTCGCTTGCGTAGTGATGTTACTGGGGCCTGTTGGAGCTGGCCCCAATAACCTCACACTCTGAACGTGATCTCTTTCCTCAGGGAATAGTTTTTCGTTTTTGAAGGAAACTTTTCCCTTAGGTAATGATTTTTGAAGGGAAAGGTTTATCACCATGTATTTAAGAGAAAGAATAAGAATCAGGAAAAAAAAAATGTTTCTAGAAATAGAAATTTTTAGGTGGGGCCTGGCCCCTCTGGCCCCTAATGACGAACCGCCCCTGATGATAGGTAGGTTTACTGCCTGAAAATTTGACAATTGAAGAGCCATATATTTACATGAAAAAACCCCATATTTCCCTAAAATTTATAGCGTAAAACAGCGTTTTTTGTATCATTGTTGCTTTCAGTGCATTTATCATGCTATAGTGCATTTTCATGAAAGAATGCTAAAATGAGGTATGTTAGTATACATTTTCATGTGCATCAGAAGTTACTTCACATGTACAAAGGAGCAAAGTTGCTTTATACGGGGTGTACATAGTAAAGGTGAACGTACCCAATTGCTTCACATACAAATGGCGACTGGTAACAATGCGGAACCAATGGGATTGGATTAAGTGAGAGAGGACCAATTCTATTGCCTTGATGGCAGTGCCCGTAGCAGCAAATTTGTGAACTTGACTCCCCAAGCTCGAAGAATACAATAGATAGAGCTAAAATGTCAGTTACAAAATCAGGGAGGACCTTTTGTTTGCTACGAATTGGTCAAAAAATGGAAATCAATGGGCAAATTCAGGCTGTACAAGTAGAGGCAAATGAATCTATGGCATTTTTATGCAATATTGGATTTCTATCTAGGGGTGGGATGATTCTTAAACGGAGAATAGGATACATTGTGACACTGGAATCACTCCTCCCCATTTGTACACAACTGCTGATTGCTTTTGTTAGTTTCATTTGTACATTGTCGTCACATCTTTGTGATCACAAGTAGCTGTATGGAATTACTGAGCACAGTTTTTAAAACATAGGAAGTTCTAAACATGGTTTATTTGTTAGAATATGATGACCACGCACTAGTTATATTAGTTCATCATATATTCACCACGAACATTCCGCACATATTCAGTACCCATCAGCGAGTGGTAAGTGTAATGGGTAAGTGATGTTCAATATGTGCAACCTCATAAGCCATGCACATGAAATGCGATTTAATTTGCACCAATGTTGTGATTACATGCTTACAACCTGCAAGCAGATGAAATTGTAACAGACGAATTAATTCCACAGTTTTGTATTAATGGGGAGGAAGGGAGGAAGAGATTCCAGTGTCATAATGTATGTGACACTGGAATCCCTCCCATCCCATTATGAATCTGTTTAGGGGTCCTCCCATCTCTAGAAGCAATCCACTGATGATGCACCACTTAAAAATGCCCATGTATTGTTTTGTTTCCTTAGTGCACAGCCTGAATTGAGCTGTTGACCCTATACTTCTGATGACCAATTATAACAAACAAAAGATGCTCTGCAACATTTTTTGCTCTATGATATTTTTGGAGTTCTGGGAGGTACATTTTTATGAATTCACTGATAGAATTGATTCTCTGGCACACACACCATTGCTGGCTATGCATCAGCCTTTGTGAAGCATCTGGAGCACAACTCTACTACACACCCTATTTTTGTAGCCATAGTTCAATAAATAAGCCATATGACGAATCCTTACTCAGATGAGATCAGTCAAATCAACACTGATAACTGCTCCTGTTCAAAGTTGATGTTGTTGTTAGTGCATTGGTTGCTGTTCTTTGTGTACCTAAGGATTACCTGGTTTGTGTTCTGGGTATACATAGATTTGTCTGTGATAAATAAAATATTCTGATGGCTTGAAATCCAGTAAAAATGGTTGGAGTTCTTTCCTACCCACCATTCATCCTTCATTGTTTATCTTATCATATTCTAACATTTATGCCAACATGGTGTTTAAAGTAGCTATTGACTCAAACCACTAAAAGCAAAGCATATAACATTTCTATGGATGCTGATTTGCAATGATGTTGCAAAACTAGGGCTATCTTTCAGAAAACAACCCAGTCACTTTTAGTAATTGAAGTAAATGATAAGTGGTGACACATGTTCTCTTGGAAAGCTAATAGCTTCACATGCTTCCTTTTAAGCTGCATCTTTTCTGTTCATGAAAATATAATGTAGATATTATATTGCCTAATGAAGTTTTAATACCAATACAACTGTTATTAAAATTACTGTTCATAATTTTTTGGTAATAACATCTCTTACCTAAGCTTGGTAAAAGACAGGCAGCTGACCTGCTAGTTATATTACTCAAAATAATAATAATAATTATTATTATTAGACCTTCAGTATTTCAAGCTTGAATGAGCAGCTAATGAAAGGTCAAACCTAAATGGGAGCACGTGAGATCACCTATCATCCCCCTTCAGTACTAAAGTGATGATGATTTTCTAAAGGTTACCCAAAAACTTACATTTCTCCCCCCCCCCCTTTTTTTTTTTTGCTTTTTGCTTACTCAGTCACTGATGGATGATTATACAACTCCAGTCTATCCTATTGTAATGTCCAGCTCAGTTCTAATTCATGTATTACTGTGTTTTGCTACACAGCCTCAAGAGTATATAATGTCAGCAATGCTGTGGAGCATGGATTCCATGTGCTTTCTATACAGGGTTGAAAAAAACCCGGACTTAAAAAAACCCCAAAAAAACCCTACTGGGCTTTTTTGGGTTTTGATGGGGGGGATATTTGGTTTACATATCCTTTCATTAAAATTTAAAATGATTAAATATTATTAATGAAAAATCTATGCAACTTACCCATTGGTTAACAAAATATCCTTTTTATGTAGTCTTGAAATAATTTTATTTAAATCTACACAAAGGTTAAGATACTTTACACATCATTCACTGCAATCTATAAACTAGTATTTGGGTATAAGTGTTAATTTTTGCTTCTCATAAGTGTTAATTTTTGCTTCTGATGTATTTGTAGCAAAATCTGGGCTCCTGAAACTCGACTAATTTTTTTTTCTTGGACCAGTACCGCTTATATGGATAAACCTTTTGAGAATACTTTCTTCCTAAAAAAAACCCACGAATTTCAATATTTTTTTGTGAAACATTTACTGCTTGTTTTTAAAATATTTGTGGATCTTGACAAGTTTCTGTGCTTTATCAACACTAAAGCACTTGTGAAGTTTTGATCAGACTGGTCTGCAAGTAGAAAATATCCTTTCTACTGCAGATGAACTGGCTGGGCAACCGCAAAGACTTGACATGTAAGAGCAGAAATCTTTCAGGGTTCCAGCTTTGGTCATGTTTGCATGTCGCTCCATCAGCTGCCACCATTTGGCAGCACTGAAGTTTTGCACATTATTTACAAACATAGACCTTGGAGAGTACTTTGTGTCACATATTTTAAAACCCATTACAAAAATTATCCATTCAGGTTTCTTTTCTAACACCCAGTTATCAGCAATTTTGTTGTTGCTCAGGGCTCATTCTCTTTCCCTGGCCATTTTGGATTCATTAAGGTTTGCCAAGTAGTGGCAAGGCTAAAGTGCTTGATCCATTCGTTTTTAGCACATCTTTTGTAAAAAAAGATCGTGCTTATGTTACCAGTTTGTCCGTCTGTACCCATGATATCTGCAACAATTAGTCCGATTTGAAAAATTCTTTTTGCATTGGGAAGCTTGAAATATGCGAATGATCCTTCATTTTGCTTTTTTTTTTACGATGTACAATTTTGCCGCTAGTGGGCGTAAATGCAGATGATGTCGAATTCAAAAATACGTTTTATTCCACATATTTGCTTCTAAACATCCGATTGAAAAAATTATTTTATCTTTCGATTCCATTTATGTCAAAGAGTATTTCAGATATAGTTACTTTTTCAAATTACAAATAGATTTTCCGCTAGGGGGCGTAAAAGTAAATTGCATTTCCCCCGATAACTCTTCTTTTAAAACTCCGATGTGAAATTTTTTCCTTCAGCAGATACATCTCCTGATAATAAATCTTTTTCATATAACTTCAAATTTTTGGTAAAGAATACTTTGGCCACCAGGGGCGTAAGCGTTAATTTTTGCTTCTGATGTATTTACCATAAAATCTGAGCTTCTAAGATATCGTTGAAAAAATTCCTTTGTGGACTGATGCCACTCACATCGATAAATCTTTTTGGAATATTTTTTTCCTAAAATATTCCACAGTTTCTCCACCAGGGGGCGTAGATGTACATCTTACTTTTGTCAATATCTCTACTTCTAGGAGTCCGATTTGAAAAATTCCTTCTTTGTTGGATAGTGGTGCTAGTGTGACATGTGGTTCATATAATTTCAAAAATTTCAAGTAATTCATAGACTTTCCACTAGGGGGCGTAAATGTTAATTGCATTTCCCCCTATATCTGCTTCTAAATCTCCGATTTTAAAAATTCTTTCTGCACCGCATACAGCACCTGATGGGAAATCGTTTGCACATATTTTCTAATTTTTGTAAAAAATGGTTTGGCCACCAGGTGGCGTAAGTCTTAATTTCCGCTTCTGATGTATTTGCAGCTAAATATGAGCTTCTAAAATCTCGATTGAAAAAAAAGTCGTTTGTTGACCGATACAACTCATGTCGACAAACCTTTTTAGGAAAATTTTCTTCTTGAAATAATTCATGGTTTCTACGCCAGGGGGCATAGATGTATATCTTATTTTTGTCAATATCTCTACTTTTAAGAGTCCGATTTGAAAAATTCCTTCTTTGTTGGATAGTGTTTCCGATGCGAAATGTTTTTCATATAAATTCAAAATTTACAAGTAAATCATAGACTTTTCGCTAGGGGGCACAAAGGTAAATTGCGTTTTCTGCTTTATTTCTGCTCCTAAAGCTCCGATTTGAAAAATTCTTCCTGTATCGCATACAAGACCTGATGGAAAATATTTTTCACATAATTTCTAATGTTTGGTAAAGAATGGTTTGGCCACCAGGGGTCATAAGTGTTAATTTTTGCTTCTGATGTATTTGTAGCAAAATCTGGGCTCCTGAAACTCGACTAATTTCTTTTTCTTGGACCAGTACCGCTTATATGGATAAACCTTTTGAGAATACTTTCTTCCTAAAATAATGCGTGGTTTTACCACCAGGGGACATAAAGTCACATCTTATTTTTGTCGATATCTCTGTTTCTAAGAGTTCGTAAGCTCACGATTCCGTTTACAGCAATATCTGAGGGATTAAAAACCCGATTGAAAAACTTCTTTCTTCCGTCAGATACTATTGTTTTCCATACCGGTTCCATTGACTTTGAATAGCTTTGATAAATTTAATTTGCGTCAGAACGGATTCAGAAGACGTGCTTATTACACGCGAAAATTCGGTGTCATCTTTCTTGTTTTCTTTGTTACCGATGTATATGGTTCAAGATCTGCATTTTCCATAACATCTTGCTACAGTTCCACTGCTTCAGAAATGTTTGTTTGTTCAGCCTGGAGAATGTCTAGTACTCTACTAACCTCTTTTAACTGTTTTAGTATGTGTACTGCATCTTTGTAAATGATTACATTCTCTAGAATTTTATTTATGTTTGGGGGATTTTCAGATCATTTGAGTGCTTAACAAACAGGTATAATGCATCTATGTAATAATAAAAGCAAAATAGGTATAATAAAGAAAAAAAAAAAAAACAATTTGAGCACCAGGCTTTCCCATTTTAAAATGTTGCTTTTGAAACTCTTTGAAGAAAATATCCCAAAATTGCAGTAAAACTCCAAAGTATACTCCAGTTTTTAAAAAAAAAACCCCAATAAAACCCACTACAAAGTGGGTTTTATTGGGTTTTTTAAAGTGTTTTTAAAAATCAACAACCCGCCTGGGCTTTTTTGGACGGGTAGGTGGGTAGGCAACCCTGTTTCTATAGTACTATGGAGACAGTGCACACCATGCTTTCTGAGTAGTGTCCCACAATTCCATAATATTCACTGCCGGAGGATTCCTGGTGTTGACGGCATGTTGAACAGCATCCCAAATGTGTTCAATGGCATTTAAATCTGGTGAACAAGTGGGTCAAGTCAGGATGCCAGACTCCGTGGAATGTTCCTCCAGCCATAATTGGGTGACTGTGGAAGTGTGCTGTGGCACATTGTCATGTTTGAAAGAGGTTGCACCCATTGGAGTGGTTGCATGACATGAATGGGTGCAAATGATTCCCAAACATGGTTACGTAGTCTCCACCAATCGGAGCGGCCTGCCAATGTATGAGAGGTCCTACTGTGTGCCAACTGAAAACACCTCACACCACACCAGAGCCACCATCTGCATGCACTGTCCCTTGTAGGCATGCGGGATCCATTGCCTCGTGGGGTTGTCGCCACACCAGGAGTCAGCCATCTGCCTGAAACTGTTGGCACCGCGATTTGTCAGACCAGGCGATACGTTTCTGGTCATATTGCATCCAGTGGTGGTGGGAACACCACCACTGGATGCAATATGTGGTGAGGGCACACATCCCTGTGTCGTCAGGTCACCAACAGCATTCAGGTGGGCCATCGCCTTTGGAACCCCATGGAACACAGGGGATGTTGCACTATCCAAACGCTGATGCTACTACTTCCCCCAGCATTGAATTGCGCTGTGATCTGTGGGAATGTTGCATGCCAAGTAGATGTTACAATCTGTGCTAGACTCTGCTGTCCATGATCGACCAGGGCTTTTCTATGGCCACACAGGTCTCGCATTTGGGATGTTTTTCCTGAATTTGTGCAGTCCAGATACACCCTTGGAATTTTTGACTGTGTAAATCCAAATTTCGTGGTAGTTTCTGAGATGGAGTGACCTATCTTCTGGGTGTTGACTATCATACCACATTGGAAATCTCTGAAATCCTGATAATCTGCAATAGGAACTGTGAATGCTTTTACTTGAGCTTGTGGAGATATCTATCTGCCTCTCTATATATACATCATTTGCGGACGATACCATTTTCCTCATGGTGTGATGGCATTTAATAAAAATGGTAGTGCCCTTCCCATTTTTTTTTTTTGACACCTCAGTTTACATGTTCATGAGTTTGGATGTGTAACTTTTAACAATGAATGAGTTTATATCACACACACACACACACAACTATAAAAATGGTGTTACATAGAAAAATTATGTGTATTCATTTAAGTTTTATGAAGTCTAAATTTGTATTACTTTTGGCATATGTTCTAAATAAATTCTAAAAGGTAGGCTGAGGAAAAAGTTGAAAGAACTACAGCCAACCTGCAGCATTTGGCCTTACTTTGACATTCCCTTCCCCTCTTGAAGCAAATGTTCATCATCACTCAGTTGATTGTAAGCATCTTACTCAGTGTATTTGAGCCTGATTAAGCATATGCTAAGATAGTTTCTACAGCTCTTGTTCCTTTTTATTGTAAATTGCTACAGTGACTGACTTCTGCAAATCTTCAGGAACAAACAAGTATTCAATGACATCTTAAATGATTTTGTGTAACCAAAGAACATCTGTCACTCAACTATAATTGATTTCAGAAGTTCAACTGATTTTCAAGAGAAAGAATGTTGAAATGTCACTGTATAGCTAGAAAGCTTCCTGTATCATGCTTTAGAGCTGCATATTATACCCTAGCCAAGTGGTTGACACATGGAAGTTGTATTGGGAGAAAAAAAAAAGACTCTCTCTCTCTCTCTCTCTCTCTCTCTCTCTCTCTCACACACACACACACACACACACAGAGTTTTAACTTAAAATCTGCTGGATGAAAGCAATGGCGGATCCAGCAGGGGGCGACTGGGATGATTGTGCCCTCTAAACCCTAATGAAATTTTTCTGTTTAAAGTAGCGAAGATCGTAAATGATTAACTTTGCATATTTTGTTTTCAGTTATTCTAAAAAAAATATGTATTACATTTATTTAGCTTCAGTAAAAAAAGAGAAGGGAACAGAATAGAGAGAGAGAGCAAGCAAGCAAAGGATAAAGGGAAAACGGACACAGTGGGGGGAAAAGCATGGGGGTATTCTTTGCTATTGTCATATTGTCTAGCATCTATAACATCTCCAAAGAGGGTAAGGCAGAGCTTGGTACTGAAATCAAAGTAGGTAGGAGAAACTGTAAATAACAATCTGATCTACGTATGTATCTTAATTGGGTCGTAAATAAAATTCGTAAAAATGTCATACAATATATCATCATCATCATTGTCAACCATTATCAATCCACTGCTGGACGAAGGTCTCCCCAAGTTTCCTCCACAACGGTCTGTCTTGTGCCAGTCTCCTCCATGTCACCCCCGCATACTTTCGAATTTCATCCACCCATCTCCCATGTGGTCTTCTTCTGGGTCTTTTCCTGTCCCTTGGAATCCAATCTAAAATTTCGGCTGTCCATCGATGATCTGTCCTTCTGGCAGTATGTCCAGCCCATTGCCATTTCAGGGATTTAACTCTGATCATGATGTCTTCCACTCTTGTCATTTTTCGGATCCACGAGTTCCTCTTCTTATCTCTCCAAGTATGCACCTCTCCATGCTACTTTGAGTTGTCTGCAGCTTTTGTATGTCTCTTTTAGTTAAGGTCCACGTCTCCGCACCATACGTAAGCACTGGAAGGATGCATTGATCAAACACTTTTCTTTTAAGACATAATGGCATATTGCTCTTGAAAATTATGCTGTTTCTTCCAAAAGCTCTCCAGGCTAGTTTTGTACGCCGATTAATTTCTTCATCAATGTGACCCTCACTTGATATCTGCTGTCCAAGATAAACGTATGTGTCTGTTATCTCCAGCTTTTCTCCATCAATCGATAAATCTTCATTTCCTGTAAAAGCATTGAACATCACTTTTGTCTTCCGAAAGTTCATTTTTAATCCCACTTCTTTACTCTTGTCAGCAAGTTCCTGGATCATACTCTGCAGCTCTGATGGGGTAGTTGCAAAAATGACTACGTCATCAGCAAAACGAAGGTGGGTTAGATAATCTCCATTAATCTTTATCCCCTTGTTTTCCCAGCTCAGCAACTGAAAAACACCCTCCAATGTGGCATTAAAGAGTTTCGGAGATATGGTGTCACCTTGTCTTACTCCCTTTCCAATTTTTACGTGTGTTGTATTTTCAAACAGCCGAATCTTTGCACTTGCATTTTCATAGATGTTATTAATAATATTAATGTATGCATCTTCAATACCACAAGTTTTCAGAGCCATTGTAACTGCTGATGGTTTCACCGAATCAAAGGCTTTTTCATAATCGATAAAAGCCATGCACAATGGAAGTTCATATTCCCTCGCTCTTTCAATTAGTTCTCTCAGTACGTGGATATGATCTATTGTGCTGTAGCTACTCCTGAATCCAGCTTGTTCTCTTGGTTGAGCCATGTCCAGTGTTACCTTCAAATGGTGTGAAAGAACTTTAGTGAAGATTTTATAAACTACTGATAGGAGGCTGATAGGTCTGTAGTTTCCGAGATCCTCAATGTCACCTTTCTTATGTAGCAGGATCATTGTAGCGGTGTTCCAATCCTCAGGAATCTTTCCTTCATTAAGGCATCGAGTGAAAATTTGGGCGAGTACTGTTTTGATTTCTCCACTTGCTTCTTGTATGATGTCTACAGTAATTCCATCTTCACCTGGAGCTTTTCCCCGCTTCATGTTCTTGATTGCATGTGCAACTTCTGCTGGAAGGACTGGAGGAACTCTGGTACTGGTATCTTTCATGATGTCTGGAGTGCATGTATCATCCCTTTCATATAATTTGGAGTAGAAATCTTTCACTCTTGTCAAAATTTCGCCTCTATTTCTTGTTACAGAACCATCTTCTTTTCTCAGTGCCATAATCTGTTTTCTTCCCTTACTGAGATGTCCCTTTGCTATCTTCAGGCTTTGGTTGTTTTCAATTGCTTTCCTCACTAGTTCACAGTTGAATTTTCTTACGTCTTCAGTGATACTTTTTCTTACTGTTTTGCATAGCTCTATATATTCCACTTTGGAAGTCACATCTTCTTTAGTTGTCCTCATCTCTCTTCTTTTTTGCATCAACATTTTCGTTTTTCCTGTTAATTTGTTTACATGCAACTTGTTCTTAGACACAGCTAATTTTGTTGCTGTTTCCATAAGAGCTTTGGTTACTTTTCTGTTAACTTCAGAGATGTCCACTTCTTCCGATGTTAGGCCTTCTAAAGCAGAGAACCTGTTCTTCAGTTCCAACTTGAAGGTATTATGGTGTTTTTTAAGGTTGGTTATGTCAATACATTTTGTTTGTCTTATGAGCTTGCCACGTTCAAGTTTAGTGTTGAGGTGCATCTTACATCTCACCAATCTATGGTCACTACCTGTGTTGAACTTGTTTAGCACACTGCAGTCTTCTATGACGAATTTTTTGTTACACATAATAAAATCAATTTCACTTGTCGTCCCATTTGGATGTCTCCATGTCCATTTCCTGTGTGACTTTTTCTTGAAGAAGGAGTTCAAGATGAAAAACCCTTCTGCCTCTGCAAACTAAACGAGAGTATTTCCACGCTGGTTTCTGTTGCCGTGACCGAATTTACCTACTGAAGTTTCATTCTGTTGCTGTTGCCCTATTTTTGCATTGAAATCTCCCATAATTATTTTCAAGTGCTGCTTACCTTTATTATTTAGATGACAAATTTCCTCATAAAATTCTTCAATTTCTTCTTCAGGATGACTTGTGGTGGGTGCATAAGTTTGAATAATCTGAGCCTGGTATCTTTTCGAGAGTTGGATAACAAGTCGTGCAGCTCTGTCAGAGGAACTCTCAACTTCTACAACTTTATCCTTCAGTTTCTTGTTTATTATAAATCCAACACCACTAGTTCTGCCAGTATCTGTCCCACGATAGTAGAAGAGATGTCCACTTTTCAATTCGATGAGATCTTCTCCTTTTCTCCTTACCTCACTTAGCCCCACGATGTCCCACTTGATCCTTTGTAGTTCCTCTTCCAATTCAAGAAGCCTTGAATCAGAAGATAGGGAGCGTCCATTATACGTAGCCAAGGTCAGCATCAGATGGCAGCCTAGTCCGGTTCTCCGGGGATTCTTAGCACCCTCTGCCTTCATGTCGCACTGGCCGCTGCCTTGGCCAGGTACATTCCAGCTGCCGGAGACTGAGGGCCAAGATTTAAGTTGTGGAATCATTTTGGAGGGGTTTGGCCATAACTCACCACGCTGGCCAAGCGGGTTGGTGAGTGTGGGATAGAATTTCCTCTAATCCCGATGGTATAGTTATACCGCTATTGGCGGTCGTCAGAGCCCCTTTAGTGGGAACAGGATGCACCACGAGAAGGCGGGGTTGACATTTGTCAAGGAGAGGCTGTGATGTTACGCATCACCTGACCTTACATCCCATACAATATATATATATACAGTGGTGGAAATGGGCAGGAACGCACCGGAACGCCGATCCTGGAGTAAAATACCGCATTCCTGCGTTCCGGAAGCAAAACTCTGCGTTCCGACATCGACACCAAAAGAAAGGGAGCATTTAATTTTCATAAAACATTTCGTAATGCATTATACATTTCAATTAATTACACCATCTTATATTAATTGTTCGTCGTTTCAAATCTTTTTTTTTTCATTTTCCTCTAATAAAGCTCACTTGCTCTTTGTGTAGGGTACTACCGGAGTTGTAGCTGTAATTCTCAAAATATTTTCTCTTCGCCGTCTGGCGTCTTCCTTCATGATTTCCCGCCATGGTGACGACTGCAACGCCGCTTAATTCCACGATGAGTGCGAAGTGTTTGCGTGAGAACGAAGACCATGACAGGAGCTGATTGCTCGATGACCTTGCAACCTCTCTCCGCTCTTGGCATGAAATGACTTTGCAGTCCCTGTAACCTGGCAACGAGCTTAATTACTACATTCTAAACATGCTGTTACTTCAACTCCAGCTCCTGTCATGGTAGGACATGACTTTTTGACTGACATTGTAGTCGTTGTTGTAAGTTTTAATTTGTTCTTGTGTGAGAAAAGAAAACAACTGAAAATAATGAAAAGAACACTGACAGATTTCTTTGGGAAAAAAGATGAGTCAAAAGGAAAAAAACAGAACTCGGGAATTTGGAAATCTCCCCCTCTCTGTTCAAGCTCGGACTCTGTGTGAAGTATCACCAAGAAAATCGCCGAAAATACGACAGTCAAAGGAAATCACTGCATCAGGAAGTTCATTAGAAGAATCTGAATCTCGGCAAAGCTCAACAAATGGTAAACCCGAGTGTTGGACTGAGGATCAAAGTAAATATTTTTTGAAAGAGTACTCTTGACTTGTTTTAAAAACAGGGTGTTTAGGATGGGCCGTCAGTAAAACCGCCGGGAATATTAACGTTTCAGAATTTTTAACTGGTGTAAGGCTTTCTAAGGAGTGGATAGATTGCAAAGTTAGATCTACGGCTGATGATAAGAAGAAGCAAAATACGGCTCTAAGGAAAAAAATATGGGGGAGCACATAAAAAGTCATGCTCATAAAGAAGCTTCTAAAATGAACGCAAAATGTTCTGAAGGCGTCTTTGAAAATATTGTTGAAAAAATAAATAAAAATAAAGTGGACAATACGTACAAAATATTCAATACCACATATTTCATTGCAAAGAACAATAGACCTTTTGCTAATTTTCCTGGTTTGATTGATCTTCAAAAGAAAAACGGCACTGAGATGGGGAGGATATTGCAGTCTAGGAAGACATGTACGGATATTTGCGATTCTATAGGAAATGACATGCGTAAAAAGCTCCGTGAAGAAATCGTCTTCCAAAATATAAAATTCGGTATCTTGGTTGATTAGTGTACAACTGTAAGCAGACTCTCAGTACTCATAATCTGCATAAGAATGTCCATAGATCCGGATGATATAAATGCCCAAACTCTATTTTTTGACTTGGTTGAATTACACGATTTGAAAGCAAAAGCAATAACTGAATCAATTATGAACTGCTTGGTGAAGTACTTTCCAATAGAGCTTGTTAAAAATAATCTGATATCTTTCACTTCCGACGGAGCTGCAAACTTCGCAGGTTCCATATCTGGTGTGGCTCAACAGCTTAAAAAATTCCTGAACTTATTATATGGCACTGTGCAAATCATAAGTTAGAACTTGCTGTCGGGGACGTAATTAAATAGGTTTATGGCATACAGAGTTTTAAATCGTTTTGCGATAAATTATACTCTTTGTATCACGCTTCACCAAAGAACGCTCGCGAGTTGCATTACTGTGCTGAAGAAATTGCAGTTCTGTTTTCTTCAATCGGGAGAGTTCTTGGAACAAGATGGGTCGCATCTAGTGAGCGAACAGTATCTGCTGTCTGGAATATGTTTCCAGCCTTGGCTTTGCATTTTAAAGCTGCATCTGCTGATGCTTCAAGGGATAGTAAAGAAAGAAACATGCTTTTTGGCTTACTGAAGAGACTTACGAGCACATGCTTCCTGGAAAATTTGGCACTAATGAAAACTGCCTTAAAGGAACTTAGTTCATTGTCACTGCATCTTCAAGGAAATTTCTGTATCATTACCAGAAGCACATTCGCATATTTCCCATACAGTGAAAGTTTTCCAAGGTTTAGCTGATGGTGGTTTTGACAAGTTTTATTTAGTAGCATCAGATGATGTAAAAAATATGGTGTTCAAAGAGGTGGACTTACATTTAAGGGGATATAAATCTGACGGGAAAATAAACCGTGTTCAGTTTTTTCGGAGTGTTGCCAACAATTTATCTGCCATATTATTCAGCAGCGAGGACATTGTAAAACAACTTCAGGTTTTGTATCCGTCATTTTGGCCGACCGACATAGATATTTTATATGGAGAAGGAGAGGTTCTAAGTTTATGCCGAATATTCGGATTGGAGGAAGAAAGGAAAATCATTGAAGAGTTCAAACATTTCAAGGAAACCAAAAAAGTTTCACATCATTTAAAAGACTTATTAAAATCTGTTGCTGCGGTTGCTATATCAGCAGCTGAGTGTGGAAGAGGTTTTAGCACCATGAATTTGATAATAACTGATTTAAGAAACGCTTTAAACGTTACACACGTCAGCAACCTCATGTTCATAAAAATAAACGGACCTCCTTCAAAGATCTTCAATCCCGAGCCGTACATACGGAAATGGTTGAGTGACAGAAGGAGAAATGCATATTTTTTGGCTTGCAGAGAACGTTAAGAAAGGATGCAAGAAGACTTGTTGAAACAAAAACTTTGGAGATGATTTTAGGAAATGATTTTTTTTTAAATCGAAGTTATAATAGATATTGCAGCTAAATAAATGGATATTTTAGACAAAGCCGAATTTCTTTACTTTGCCACCCCATATACGGTAGTTACTTACATATCTCTGCTTCAAATACGAGCTGACGTTTTTTCTCCGATGTTTGTTATTTGAGGACACATCCAAAAAGGGTGATACCGTTAATTGCACTGGCACACATTTGCGTGGTCTTTCTCATAAGAAACGTACTTCTGAATAAAGAAAAGAGCTTTGACTTTAGCTAAATGTGACTATTTCATTTTAAAGTTTAGTAACGAAATTTCCTTATGTGGTTTTATGTGTACAGCAAATGTGTTTGCGAATATAAAATTTTTAATGCATTCACTTGTTACCGTTGTAGTATTGTCGCCAAAACCCGTCGAAACTGGGTTAAGCCATTTTGACGAATTCTGACTATAGAGTCAGAAATAGACAAAACGTTGCGACGTCATTTTGACAGGTTTTGGCGACAACACTACAAGTTGTATGTTGTGTTCCGGCAGCGAAAAATTCCCATTCCCACCACTGTATATATATATATATATATATTAACATTATATCTTTGTTATATCTAAAAAAAACCTTCGATAATGTCTTCTCCTACCCCTTTTCATACCCGAAAAACTGCCCATCCCCTAAAGTAAACTTCTGGATCTGCCACTGGATGAAAGGTCATGTTATCAAAAAACAACAGTACACTTCTCATTATTTTCTCAACTTAAAAGCACTTAGCTATTCTGTTGTCAATCAATGTCTCATCACCCTTTTTGTTTGCATGCCAAATAACACCCACCATTTTTATGTCTATGGCATTTTAAGCAACTAGATTTTGAAGATTTGCTGTTAAGAAAAGATGTCTTAAATTCTAACATATTACATTGTAACAGCATCATAAATTGTTTCATTTACATTATGCCACCACTACATACATCTCCCTTCAGGCACATTGTTTTGTTAGGCATAATTCTGAGAAACAGTCCCAATTGAAAATGTTCCAGTCTCCATAAAATTCAGATATATTTTTTAAACCTTTCACATTATTCATTTGTTTCAAATCAACTGATTTTGCATCACTGCAAATTAATTGAAAAGAAATATTGGGACAAGATCTAAATTTTCCGTGCTACCTATTTAAAGCTTTAAAGTTCTTCATTCCTAGTTTTTAACTGTCTTCTAATGCCTTTTCTAGTGTATCAGAAGGTCACTAACTAGTATGTTCATTGACCAAATGAATTGTACAAATTGGAAACAACAGAATGAATTGCATCAGACTCAGTTTTGTGAATGTTAACATTCTGGGTGTTTTCATTGGCATTGGTGTTCCACAGTTTTGATTATTTCCTTCCTTCTTCTCAAAAGTTCACTTATTTGGGCTTTACCTACTTTGTAGCATTTAGCTACAAATTTCTGCACACTGAAATTTTCCTTGTCAGCCAAATTTAAAATTTCAATTTTTTCTTTCAATGCTAGTCATTTTTTTGCTGCCATTTTCAAAACCAAGTTATCCAGACAAAAAATTTGTACATTCGCTACGAGCTACATAAGCACATAATCACAGAACTGAAAGAATAGTGACAGTTGATAATGAAATGACATAGTGAACTGTTCACTGTTAAAGACAATTGAGTTAATATGGGAATCAAAGGGAACTATTTTGTTCACCTACAAGAACAGATCAGCAGTATTGAAACCACAGACCAATAGATATATAATGGGGATCTCCAGGATAAAAAGTCACCCTGCTTCCGTCCAAAGGAGCTAAAAAAATCTTTGTGGAAAAAAATTTGCTGATTTCCCGTTCCCCTTGAACATCCACATTTTTCACTGTCTTATGACACAGATCACTGTCAGTTATTTGGAGGATCCGCTTTTTGTAGGTAAATATACAGATCTGTGTATGCTTCAGGACTGGGATTCCTAAATTGTCTGCTAAGGGGATTTTACTGTATTGTCATTTCAAAGCAGTGTTGCTAGATACTTTAACCTGAAATCAGTAGACCAAAGCTCAAAAAATCAGTAGATCAGATTTTTTTGCTTGAGATATGCACCACCTTACAAATGTAATGTAGTATTAGATGTAATCTCAATATGAAAGAACTCTTCAATCTACTGGTATTTCAAATAATACCAATACTGCACAAACTGCTATTAAACACCAGAATGAAATTCAGACAAATACAATCCTGAGTTGCTTTTCTATAAGATATTATTGATGATCAGCTTTATAAAATAATGCTCATCATTAAAATTAATGTTGGTGTAAATAATCATGGCATTTGCCTTTTAACACATTCGCTGCCGCTGTGCCAGTAAGAAACCTGAGCAAATCTCCCGAGATGCCACAAGGCGTCGTGCAGCACCATGGATGAGCTGAGCTTCTGTGCATTTGGATCAATCTAGCTGTGTTCGGATCTCATAGCTTTGTAGACTCTTCTATTCTAAAATATGAGAAAATGTATTCATAATTGATATTAATAATTATAACCTTCCGTGACTCCAGGGATATAAACGCGTCTACAGCATATGCACTGCTTTGCAATGTATATGCCATAGACGTGTATATCCTGTAGACGATAACTAATAAATTGTAAAATTCTTCAATCGCAAAAAAATTGAAAAATTCAATTGGTTCAATACCTGTCATATTAATTTTCGGTCCTAGTGCACTAGTGAATAGAATTATTCTTGTGACGTCAGGGACATCATACTGATGTGTAGCTAAAATCTGTTGAGGCGGAGTATGAGAGAGAACATCATATTCTTCATTTTCACTTTAACTGCTGGTCATACTACAGCTACTTTAGAATATGTTTCTGCATATGATGACAAATTATTGGGATCACCCATTTCCATGGCAGGATGTGCCCGCCCTTGAACTTTTGTTTGAGAGGGACCCAAGATAGCCTGTCTGAATATATCCGTTGTTTCCACAAAACTAAGCATGGAAGTCGGTCAATATGAGTTTCCTTGAAATCCCTTTAGCGTCCTCAATAGGCTGACCTCTTACGTATGAACTCTAAGTAGCAAATGCTTTTTATTGCCACTCAAGCATTTATTTATCAATAGTTCCCTTCACCGCAAAACCAGTGATGTTCAAAAGAAAATAAACATTGCTGTGAAAATCGCATGCCGTGTAAGTCTATGGAAAGTCAACTTACTTTCCCTTCCCTAAACCATGTGGGAAAAAATCTGCTAGATCCCGAAACCACAGTCATTTTTAAACAGTTGGATACTCATTCTCAGTGCCAGTAATAAACCAGGTATCTCTGTTCTAGTGCTGAACGTTTTAGGAAGGGAAATATGAAGCCACAATTAGGGTGTCGTTCGGCGTTGTCAGCACCTGATCTATTGTGTGACACCATTCGCCATCACGCCGCAGTGAAAGTGTTAATGTAGTCACAGTTGGATTGGTCCCCTTTTGTTGTCTTCCTATAAACAAAGGTTTACACTCTCTTCCTACTAAACAATACCCAGATGTTCCCAAAGTATGTGAAATAAGTGCTATACAAAAAAAAAAAAAAAAAAAGTATCATACTACACTATCTACCAACAAGTAATTGGACACCTGTGATAGCAAAAGAAAACGAAGTTTATTCACCTTGGTGGAGCCTCCATGAGCGACGATTGCAGCTGCGACCCTCTGGGGCATACTCTTAACCAGGCGTTGTACGACGGCCAGCGGTATTTTCTTCCACTTGGCTTGGAGAAGACAGGTCAGTTCCTTCACTGATTTCGGATGGTGGGGGCACCCCTTAAGTCGACGCTCCAACTCGTCCCAGAGGTGCTCGATAGGGTTAAGGTCCGGGCTCTGCGCAGGCCAGTCCATTTGATTAACCCCATTGTCACCATACCAAGCCATGGTGGACCTCGCAACATGACAGGTGGCATTGTAATCTTGAAAGTAACATGGGTCCACCCCGTAAAACTGCCACAACGTAGGAAGTGCATGGTCATCCAAAATGGTGCAGTAGGTCTCGGCGTTGAGTCTACCAGGAATTGCGACCAAGGCTCCCGTTCCATACCAGGAGAAACACCCCCATAGCATAATTCCACCGCCGCCGAACTTCACAGTTGGCACAATACATTCCGGCAGGAGACGTTCTCCAGGCAGACGCCAAACCCAGACCCTGCCATCCGAACCGTAGAGGGTGAACCTTGATTTATCGCTCCAGAGAATCTGTTTCCACTGTTCAACGGTCCACTGTGGACGTTCTTTGCACAACGTTAGCCGAGCAGCGTTATTGGACTTGGTGATCAAAGGTTTGTGGGCAGCAGCAAGTCCATGATAACCGAGCAGATGGGCTTCCTTATGGATGGTATTCATTGAAAGAACACTCCCGGATGCCTGTTGAAACTCCTCGCGGATGTGGCCCATCGATTTGGTGCGGTTCTTCCGAATTTCTTTGGCCAGCACCCTTCGGTCTCTAACTCCTAGTTTTGTGGGTCTGCCGGGTCAGGGCACATTCCGACAGTTGCCTCATCTTCCACTTGCCAATCACGTAGGCCACTGTCGAATTTGGGTACTTCAACTTGCTGGATATGTCAGGTATGGATCGGCCATTTCTGTGATACCCGACGATTACACCTTTCTCGAAATCAGAGGACTCCGAACTGCGTGGCATCTTGCATGCGACTGGTTGCGTTGCTGTTTCCCACACGATATTTAACGGCGGTGGCCGTGACGTGTATCAGGACCACAGATATCGTCGATTGCAGGGGTGTCCATTTACTTGTTGGTAGATAGTGTATAACCGCTTCCTAATATTCTGCATTTAAACAAACCCAGAGAAAATATTTGTATTGGGTTGTCAGATAAGTTCATTCGGTTTTTTTTTTCCAATTATTAGAATCCTTATTTTTCATGAAAAAGTTTTCACAAATTAGTCAATAATATATTCTCCTTCATTGTTCACGACCTCTTGTCACCGTTCCGCTAGGTTGTCAATGCCTCGACGGTAGAAATCCCCGAGTTTAGACTCGAAATAGTCATCGAGCCACCGTTCCAGTTTGATGTCGTCGTTAAATGATACGCCTCACAGACTGTTGGAGAGCGACCGGAAAAGGTGATAATCTGAGGGCACTAGATCAGGAGATGGTGGGTGCGGTAGAACTTCCCAACCGAGATCTTGAATAGCAGTTTCGGTCAGATTAGCGATGTGGAGGCCAGCATTGTCGTGTTAAAGAAACACACAGTGCCACCGGTTAGGTCATTTTAGCTGAATTGCCTCATTGAGCCGGTGCATTTGCTGAATGTAAAGCTGTGCATTGATCGTATTGTTCTTTTCAAGCAATTTGTAGTGGATTGCACCTTCTCAATCCCACCAAATGCCGATCATGGTCTTGCGTGGATGCAGCTCGGCCTTGGCTCGAGGTGTTGCTTGCTTGTGAGGACTCAGCCAATCTTTCCTCTGCTTCATATTGACATAGAGACACCATTTTTCATCGCCATTGATGATGTGGTAAGGAAATCTCTTGTGTCCACGAGTAGCCTGGTGTCGAGTGAGCAAACTTTTGTAGCTCCATTCTTCATGTACAACTAAACTTGTACAGGAAGAATAGAGCTTAAAAAAAAAAAAACCCCAAAAAATCAACAACGTATAACACTATGATCAAAATATTGTTTGTGTTTCTTCAACAACCCAGTGTAACATACTAATTAGTTATCTAGAATAAAAGAACATTTCATGGTAACCACTATGAATTTAAAAAATAATAATAGGTAGCAGGTGTTGAGTAATTTTAGTCTTTGCCAGAATTTTCTCTGCATACCAGTTCTGAGGTGAGTCTTGTTGATTGGATCAGTATATGGTTGAGTACTGAAAGAATTCCATCATTCTTAGACAGCATGTCTCCTGAGTGTGTAAGTGGTCTTAAAACAGAGAAAAATCAGTAGATTACGCAAATCTATCAGTAGACTAGAGTCAAAATCAGTAGAATGGCAACACTGTTTCAAAGCCATCAGCTGGTACAGTTGTAGCCTTCAGTCTGTGGAGCCAGTGTGTGTGGAAATCTTAACCTCAAGTGGTAGGTTCCCCACATGTGGCTTTATTCTATGTTTTCTTTTGTGTGGAACAATGCTACTGCAATGAAGTAAAAGAAAAACCTGTAGCCACTTGTGAAAAAAATTCCTTCACTGGGCAATGTAAAAAATGACAAAATTGCAGAGGCTAACTAAGGCATCACTGTATTCATGATCTGATTCCTTGCTGTGAGCTCCCCGTAATCCACTAGACATTTCCTTAACATGACGCTCAGTTGTGAAACTTTCTCGGTTACCCATATACTTAGCAGCCCCCACCCTCCTAAATTTCCCTTAGTTACCATAAAGTTCAGTGAGTGGAGATAGGGATGGGAAAATGAGATTTAACTCTAAAAGTTATCTCTGTAAAAGTCTGATATACAGCTCCACCCATTTTGGCTAACTACTGTCGGCACAATTTATTGTGTAATTGTGATGATAAAAACACATTGCTCTGCATTCCGTGTTCCATTCTACTCACAATGAAGCTCATTAAAGGGGAAGGGGTAATATACTGATTTCATTGTCCCGTTCCGCCAATCTGTCTTGGCTCCACGGGGACTTATTGAGCACCTTGGATGTTATTTTGACATGTTGCGACAATTATCCTGCCTTGGGACGCCGGTTCGGACCCTGGCCACCCCAATGGCCTAGAGACCAGCCCGTGGTGACGTGCTGGCAGGCGACCTAGTATACCTTGTCTGGGTTCCCACTCTGTCTGGCGGGATAGGTCGTTTCTTACTTTATCGTTGACTGGAAGATTCCTTGCCCTCGAACTTTTTTTTTGGGGAATAATTTCCCTTTATTTTCTTTTTTCAAAACATCTACACACATGTATGCACTGTCCTCATGCTTAGGACTTACAACATCAAGAGATAGCAAAAAATTTATTTACAGAATATTTACATTGGTGGTCTCTTCGTCTGCTTTCCCACAGACTTCTACCCTCATTCATCTTCCGAATCGCTTTCGGTGTGCACGTTCACCTCCTGCATTTCGGTCCCCGTTTGATTGGGGAAGATGGTATGTTGCTGGAGGGTTAGCCTTTCAACCAAGGCTATTATCCCCCTCCTGTTAACGGAAGATTGGATGAGCAGATCCAATCTTCGCGTTCTTTGCACACCTGGGATCAGTGTGTTTCTCCATTCGGCGAAGCCACTGCATTCGAGCACGCAGTGTTCTATGCTTGCCGCTCTATTTCCACAGGGACAAGTGCAGTTCCTGATGGCAAATCTGCCCAGGTATTCAGGGCTGATGCCATGGCCACTGAGTACCTGATTCAGGAGCTTGTTTGTTTGTGCACGTTTGGTCGAGACCTTTGGAAACACTCTGTGTCTTCCGGCCTGTCTCTCCCGTGTCCCATCTGACCTGCCATTCGGTCATGTTGTGTCATGCTAATGCTGCGCGAATACTCCTTCGCGGCGTTCTGCATTGCACGTCAACCGTCTCTTTCAGCGTGGCTGCCCTCGCCAGCTGATCCGCCCTTTCGTTTCCCTGGGTTCCGACATGGCTTCGTACCCAGTGGAAACTGACTGCCCCATCTCCCTCTGCCCTCAAGAGGGATTTGATCCTCTGGACGATGGGGTTTTTCCCCTGAATCTACTCAGAGCCTGCAGTGCTGCCTCACTGTCCGAGTAGAGTTTTATCCTTTCGTCACTACGCCTGGGGAGTGCCCAGGTGAGTGCCTTTTCGATCGCCAGAAGTTCTGCCTGGAAGACAGAAGCGTTCTGCGATAATTTCACGCATCTTGCAGTGGCTTCGTTCCCATCCGAGAACGCACAGAAGCCTGCCCCCACTTGTCCCTTCCACTTTGAGCCGTCCGCGAACAGCTCGTGCCCAACTCCCGTGGGTTTCTCCTTGTCCCACGGTGGGCAAATCTCCTCGGCCGGGTGGATCTGCCAATCCACACTTTCCAGCTCCATGTTGGAGGCTCGATGTGGGACACAGAGTAGGTAGGCGTCTCGCCTGACCTAAGGCAGTGCATTGCTGCCTCCCTTTCCACTACCAGGTCTGCCGGCTCGCACCCCGCCAGCACTTGGAGTGCTAGGGTCGGCGTTGTGCGAAAGCAACCGGTTATCCCTAGTAGCGCCAACCTTTGGATTTGGTTTATCCCCTTCCTCATTCTGACTGTGGGAGTCCACCATGCTCCGCTTGCGTACGTCAGAATTCTTTCAATTCCTCTCTGATAGATGGCCTTCTTGGTTTTGCCCGATAACCTCATGCCATTCAATCTATTGAGAATCACCGTGCACCTTGTTCTAAGGTGCCTCAGGTGTGGCAGCCCTGATAGACTCTGATCCAGGACCACACCCAAGTACTTCATTTCACGCACCGCCTTGATAGTGCACCCTTGGAATCTGCACTGAGGTGGTGTTTTCATTACTCCATGCTTAGCTATTGCTAGCAGAGTGGTCTTCTCAGGAGCAAAGCAAAGTTTGTTTTCTTTGCTCCAGTTGTCTAGCACATCCAAGGCGCTATGTGCTTCTCTTTCGATCACGTGTCTCCCTGAGGCGGAGACCACGAGAACGAAATCGTCCGCATAGGCTTGAATTTCCACCGCCGGACCCAGGTCTAGATTCAGAGCTGCGTCTGCCACTATATTCCACCAAATGGGTCCGGAGTTGGATCCTTGCGGACACCCTCTGTGGTACGAGCGCGAGGCTTGCCCATTCCCCGCTTCGAACTCGACCCTTCTATCAGACAGGTAGCTGCTGATCAACGAGAACAAGTTCCTTGGACAGCCAAGTTCTTTTAGTCTGGTTAAAACCATTGGCCACCAGACACTGTTGAATGCCCCCTCACGTCTAGTGAGATGAAGCAGGTGTGGAGCCCCACCGCTTTGTTCCTCTCTGCCTCTCTCTGAGGCTGCGAATTGCCTGCGTTGCGCAACGCCCCGGAAGGAAACCAAACTGGTTCCTGTTTAGCTTTCCGGCTCCATGAGAAAGCTAAGCGCTCTGTTCGTTATGAGCTTGTCCAGCACCTTGCTCCACGCTGAGAGGAGGCAGATAGGCCTGTAGGCTGCGCGATCATTTTTGTTCTTTTCGGTCTTGTTGAAAAGAACTAGCACCGCTGTTTTCCACAAGTCTGGGAAGATTCCCCTCCCGAGGCATTCGTTTAGGAGCGCCACAAAATACCCGGGATTTGCATAGTAGATTTCTCTGACTATGCTGAGGTCGAACCCGTCCTTGCCTGGTGCTTTGCCAGTGTTAAGACTGGAGAGGGCGTTCTCCACTTCCTCTCTTGTGAAGGGGGGTGTCCTCACCAGTGTCCGGTGGGATCCGACATTCATCCCTTATTTCTTTTTGTCGTGGGGAGTCCCCTTCTCCCTCGTCTCCTTGGAAGTGGTAATCCAAGAGACTCTCTATGGTACTATCAAGAGTCTTTGATAGGCTACCGTCTGCCCTTTCGACCGCTGCCAGTTTTAGCGGTTCGGTGATGGATCCCCTCGAGATCTTATAGGGGATCCCGAAAGGGTCTGCCGGTGTTTGGAACTCACACAGTTTTCTCCAGTAAGAGATTTTCGAGAGATTCAGTTCTCTCCTATATGCTGAACGAGCCTTTTTGTGCACTTCTGTGCACTCCCTGTCTTGCGGTGTAGCTTTCGCTCTTTGCAGAGCTTTCCTACTCCGCCTAGCTCTTGCCCTTAGAGCTTTTAGTTTCTCCGACCACCAGGGGTGGGGATCCTTGGCTCCCCTTTTGTTTCCCCTGCTACTCTCGCATAGCGCTGTGACTTCACTGGTAAGTTCTTCAAAGAGGGAGTTGAGGTCCGATGTTTCTCCGGCCTCTTCTGCCCTCCTACCCCCCAACAGGGTAGTTAGTTTGGCTTTAAAAGCCCACCAGTCGAGGTTCTTCATTAAGAACCTTTTGCGCTTGGGTCGGATGGGCTTTTCCGATCCCAAAGCGAAAGATAGTGCTAGATGGTCACTGCAGCTTTCATCGTCCAGTACTTGCCAATCCTGGACGAGGCTGCGCTGTGAGACTCTGACGAGAGTCACGTCGATCCAAGAGGAGCCCCTCGCCCCTTGGAAGGTCGGGGTGCTCTCTGGATCGTTCAAGACTCTCAGGTCTGCCGCGTTGGCAAAGTCCACTAGTAGCTGGCCGCGTTCATCCTCCTCTTGTTGGCCCCAGAGAGGACTCTTCGCGTTGAAATCGCCTGCTATTATTATCTCATGACTGGGGAATTCCCCTAATAGAGCCATTAGCTCATTCAGCGTTTCTCTCAAATCGCCTGCTGGAGAACTATATCGTTCACCATTGAATTTCTCGACTCCACATTCCACCCCCAGGGCGACCACGTTCTCGGAGCATTTTACCTCGAGAACCGCTAGGGACGGGTCTTTCACGACCGTAGCCACCCTGGGTTTCTCCACCCTGGGGTGGTAGATCCGGTAGGAGTTAGGGAAGCCCACCACTCTTCCCCCTGTCCAAACGGTTCCTGCAGAAGCAGTAGATGAGCTTTTTGCTCAGTGGCTGTCACCAGGGCCTGTGTTGTTGCTGCCCTTGCATGGTGCAGATTGATTTGCAGCACCTTAACGCCTCTCTTTGGTCTTTTATCCATAGTGAGTGCGTTCTTTTAGTAGAGCCAGTTCTCTGACAAGGCTTGGGCATTCCTTGTCGAGGCTCGAGTGGCCTATATCCACTCGACGCCTAAATTTCTTATTATTTGCCAGGCAGTTAGTGCAGACCGGGCTGTTGCTGCACTCCTGGCGCTTGTGCCCGGTTTCCCCACACCGGGCACACCTATCCTGCTCTTCGGGACACCTTGCCTTAAAGTGCCCGAACCCGTTACACCTGTAGCAACGGACCTCCCTCAAGTATTCCCTTACTGAGTGGACGGACCATTCCACCCCGAGCTTGCCTCGCTTCATTACTTTTTTGAAGGTTAGTGGGTCCACCTCTACTACCCAGTGGCGTTTCCCACCCTTCACCTTCAAAGAGAACTTGAGTTGGAGGCTGCTCTCCTCCAGCTCTGGGTTCTGTTCTACGAGACATTGCTCGACCTGTTGCCTTGACAGGTTTTCATTGATCCCATAGATAATGAACCTCGGGTTTCTTTTCGCTGGCAACCGCGACCGAAGGTTTTCCTTGGTCACTTCGTTGCTCTTAAGCTCCGAGTCCAGTTTCTCTATATCTCGGGCGGAGGAGCATTCCACCATCACTCCTCCCCGTTCACCTTCCTGACACTTTTCACTCCAATTTGGAGTTTGGCGGGGCAAATCTGTGTTTGCAGTGCCACCTTGACCTCCTCAGACGAGGGAGAGCCCTTGTCTGATACCGGGTACACGAGAAGTACGTGCTTCTTCTCGTGCTTCTTCCCGGCTGGCTTCTTAGCCACTTTTTGCCTTGGGGCCGTGCTCCCCTTAGTAGGCTTAGTTCGTACCGCATCTGCGTACGATTTTGGAGCAGCGCTGGCTCTCCCTTCTCTCTTGGAGTCTCCCTTGGGCGAGACTCATTTCTATTACTTGCTTGGTGCAAGCCTCTTGTAGCGAGTTCGCTATCTTTTCTAATCTTGGTCCTGGTGTTAACCAGAACCCTATTAGCTGGATTTTCAATAATTCTCTCCAACTCTTGGAAGAAGGAGTTGACTGCGCTTGCGAATTCCGACGGAATTGCCAAGTCGCAGTCTGCCTCAACGGGCTCACTTGGACCGGGGGTTTGAGCCCCCGTCCTCTGCCATCTCTCTACTCGGGTTGCTAACCGAGTGCAAGCCCTGGGACCTGTGTCCCTGGTCGGTCAGACTTAGTACGTTCGACAGTCAAGTGCTCAGCGGTACCCTAGGGTTCTTCCGCTGTGACCTGCACTTGACCCTGGTTGAGTGCGGGATTTGGCTTGATCCGTAGATCAGGGGGACCGGCACGACGACGACGTACCCGCTCGTGTGTCAGAGTTGCGCCGCACCGTGCTTTGACCGCAGCTCGGACTTTGCCCTGACAAGGACAGTTTTTCTAAGTCCGAACTGACTGCACCAAAACACTTTTTTCAAATTAATGAAAAAAAAATTTTCTTCCCTTCGTTTTGAAAAACGAAAGAGAAGAAAATCAAGTTTTTGAGGGGAGAAACAACTCCCCTCGCTCTGCTAACAGAGTCTTATTGGAACAGCAGTCGATTTGATTCGCAATCAATCACACAGTACTCACTCAACCAGCCTCTGACAACGGCCGGTCAAGGGGAAGGGGTGATAGTTCTGCATAACAGAAAGAAGTTGGTTATTTGCCTATCTTGGAAAAGTAAATATTTGCCAACCTGCTGAGTGGAGCTCTTACAAATAAACATAACATAATGGGGAAGAAAATTACTATCAGAATAATTAATTGTATTGAATTTTGTGAAAAGTTCAAACTTTAACTGAGAAGTTTGCACATTTTGGTAATAATTCTGGAATTTTCAAGAGGTGCTAAAATATGATGTTAACTTAGTGAAAATTACACTTATTTTAAAATTTCAAAGTAACATATTTTAAGAGAGTGCAAAATCAGCTGTATAACTATACTTTGGAAGTTTACATAGATGAAATAGCTGTTGAAATTAGTTGTGTAAAATTCATAACTATGTCAGGTGACATGTTTGTGAAAAAATGCAAGAAGTGGTTATCTTTCACTGTAAAAACAAAAGCACAGCACATGGCATAGGTTTTCTAGGGATTTTATAGCCCTAGATTACAAGTTGTAGAAGATATGTTTTAGAACAATGGGGTATTACTTTGAATATTCACTGTGGGAAGCTTATAGCTTAAACCTATGGCAGCACCACTAAAATAAGTGGAGATGAATAAGTGAAGTACAAACTGCAATTGAAGTGACCTAGGTAAAGGTGGGTATAATTTGAGTTGCATTAATGCATTTAGTGTTCTCCTTGGGAAATTGCTGTACCTGGGTGGTGAGGAATGTTCGCTGGGCCGTGCCCTCCCTCCCCACCTGTTCTCTGCTAACCCAAACAAGGGCCAAAGAAGTGGAACAGCCTTAGTTTCTAAAATTGTTGGAAGTTGTCCAATCTAAGTATAATAAGATGAGTAAAAATACTAATGCATGCTATGAAAACAAGTAAAAACTATGTTAAGCTTTCAAAGTAAAAATTGTTAAGTATCCATTTTTATGGATAATTAATAAAAATTGTTAAGTATCCATAAAAATGGGTACTTGACAATTTTTTATTTGAAAGCTTAACATGGTTTTTCATGTAGCAAAAAATGTGGCTGGATTTCTAAAATGTTAAGAATACTCAAGAGACTCATATAACATATTAAATCCGTTATTTTTTTTGGTGTAGTAAGCACAAAGATTCGCCAAGCTTTTGCACTCAGGCTTTTTCAAGGCAATGGTAGACATAAAAATGAAGGGAGTTCGAACACGTAAAGAACGAAGATGATTTTTGAAAATAACATGAGTGACACCACGAGCATATTATATGAATTTGCTGGATAGGATTTCGACTGGATAGCTGGATAGTTGCTGGATAGGATTTCGACTGTTTCCCTGATGGCAGTCCCTCTAAAATATGTGTAAAGAGCAACTCTTCTAATATTATTCCATACAGGAGTGGCCGAGCAATGCATGACTTCTCATGCAAGGGCTGTATTTTGCATGTCCTGGTTGACACTTCGTACATGTTCTTTACATCTAGTGTTCAAGGATCGCTTTGTCATTCCGATATATATCTTTTCCGTGTTGTCAGGATATACCAACAGTATAGCGTACACACCTGCTTTTTCTTTCTCACACTGTCTCTCCTTGCAACTTGATATTATATTGGTTGAAGAATTTATTACATAAATACAACATACTAATAGCAATGAAATCCCCAGCCCCGTTATCACATATAATATCAAGTTGCTAGGAGAGACAGTGTGAGAAAGAAAAGGGATGACTATGCAGCAACACCACACGAAAAATGGATGGCTATGCAGCAACACATCATGGCAGAATCATGCAAGATTGGAGAAGATGGAGGATTTCTATCTTCTCCTCTGGTCTCTACAGTCCTTTATCATAGTATCATACAAAAAGTGCGGGGAAATGTTGGAAAGTGATGCTTAGTTTTTGATGTTCTTTGTTGTCATCACTGATAGAGCTGCAAAACTGAAGCATCTCATAAAATCCATGTTATGTTACATACTCGCTCTCACAGTGGCGTGCCCAGAAATTTTTTCCGGGAGGGTAGGGTTACGGACTTCGTTTTTTTTATAAAACTAAATGTGTTATGAGTGCATTTTTAAAATGTATGCAACAGTAAATATTGCTTAAAATTATTATTAATATTCTTATTACCTATATTCTTATCACCACATAATGGTTGACCACTATATTTTGCTTTTTATCTGTACAGAAAACAAGAATACTACACTACTTACTGTTAAGTGGTTCAAAGATACAAGTAATTCTAGAACAAAGTAAAAATTTACCTTCTAGTGAAACATTCTTCATTTGTATAATGGTGCATTTTTCCATTGTATAAGACTAACAATCTCTGATGACACTCATTTCGACAAATATTTTTTTATTTGATTCAACACTGGGTTTTTTTGCTAGTTCATCTAAAACTGCTCCAGTTTTTGGTGTGTATTCTCGATGAATATCAACTAAAGCCAACCCGTTGAGTCTCAGTTCTGATATAGTAGTACGCTGATATGATTTTAAGAGATGCATTGTTGAAACCGAACGGCCACTTTCTGAAGTTGTCACTGGTAGAGTACCTAGTATGTGAAACAATGTTTTTATATTGAGTAACACCTCACTGTAGCACAATCTTAAAACACTTAATGCATCTTTTGGCCAGTGCTCCTTTTCTTTGCGGGCAATCATATGGAACCACAGTTTCAATTCTGTGATTATTTCTTCTTGCAAGCCATTCGTGTGACCTGTATAAAATTTATTAAAGTTTCAAAACCACCAGTGTCTTAAGAAGATGGCAAATGGTACCTGAATTGAAATCCTTAAACAATCTTCTGGGTTTTCTGTGTTTATGTTATAGCATTGGTTCTGTTTTGATGTCATTCTTGATATTTTAATCAAAACTCCTCACTTTTCACGGTGCTTTTGAATAATCCAAAACAAGTCGTGGAACTCATATTTGGCATTCCCTCGTCGCCACAGAAGATTTCAGTATACCCGTGTATTGGCTTTTCATTGCAAAGGGACATCCTGATCCTTAGCTCCTTGCCACTTCCTCTTCTTCATAGAGGAAACATGTTCAATTGTTGCCATGAGACATTAAAACAATTTCAAATACAAACAAAACTTTGCCTTTTAAAATCCTGTTTTTGAAATATATCAAAATGTTCCAACTTTGGAGGGAGTTAACCCTCCCCCCCCGGATATGCCACTGCACACTGTCATTTGCAACAAAGGCAGACTTACTTGATACTAAATACATTCATATTATTTTGGTGTGTGTGTATGTAATGTATGTATGTATGTGTCACTAAGATGTACTGTTTTTCATCACACTGTACTGTGGTATTTAGTTTAGCTTGTTTTTTTATTTTGGTTGGTCTTGTGAAAGTGGTATGAGTTGTTCTTGTAATGTTCATATATATATATATATATATATATTTGAAAACTTCTGTTGATTGTTTCTATGCTTATTATTATTTTTTTTTCATATCATCATCATCATCATCATTGTCAACCATTATCAATCCACTGCTGGACGAAGGTCTCCCCAAGTTTCCTCCACAACGGTCTGTCTTGTGCCAGTCTCCTCCATGTCACCCCTGCATACTTTCGAATTTCATCCACCCATCTCCCATGTGGTCTTCTTCTGGGTCTTTTCCTGTCCCTTGGAATCCAATCTAAAATTTCAGCTGTCCATCGATGATCTGTCCTTCTGGCAGTATGTCCAGCCCATTGCCATTTCAGGGATTTAACTCTGATCATGATGTCTTCCACTCTTGTCATTTTTCGGATCCACGAGTTCCTCTTCTTATCTCTCCTGGTTACACCAAGCATGCACCTCTCCATGCTTCTTTGAGTTGTCTGCAGCCTTTGTATGTCTCTTTTAGTTAAGGTCCACGTCTCCGCACCATACGTAAGCACTGGAAGGATGCATTGATCAAACACTTTTCTTTTAAGACATAATGGCATATTGCTCTTGAAAATTATGCTGTTTCTTCCAAAAGCTCTCCAGGCAAGTTTTGTACGCCGATTAATTTCTTCATCAATGTGACCCTCACTTGATATCTGCTGTCCAAGATAAACGTACGTGTCTGTTATCTCCAGCTTTTCTCCATCAATCGATAAATCTTCATTTCTTGTAAAAGCATTGAACATCACTTTTGTCTTCTGAAAGTTCATTTTTAATCCTACTTCTTTACTCTTGTCAGCAAGTTCCTGGATCATACTCTGCAGCTCTGATGGGGTAGTTGCAAAAATGACTACGTCATCAGCAAAACGAAGGTGGGTTAGATAATCTCCATTAATCTTTATCCCCTTGTTTTCCCAGCTCAGTGACTGAAAAACACCCTCCAATGTGGCATTAAAGAGCTTCGGAGATATGGTGTCACCTTGTCTCACTCCCTTTCCAATTTTTACGTGTGTTGTATTTTCAAACAGCCTAATCTTTGCACTTGCATTTTCATAGATGTTATTAATAATATTAATGTATGCATCTTCAATACCGCAGGTTTTCAGAGCCATTGTAACTGCTGATGGTTTCACCGAATCAAAGGCTTTTTCATAATCGATAAAAGCCATGCACAATGGAAGTTCATATTCCCTCGCTCTTTCAATTAGTTCTCTCAGCACGTGGATATGATCTATTGTGCTGTAGCCACTCCTGAATCCAGCTTGTTCTCTCGGTTGAGCCATGTCCAGTGTTACCTTCAAGCGGTGTGAAAGAACTTTAGTGAAGATTTTATAAACTACTGATAGGAGGCTGATAGGTCTGTAGTTTCCGAGATCCTCAATGTCACCTTTCTTATGTAGCAGGATCATTGTAGCAGTGTTCCAATCCTCAGGAATCTTTCCTTCATTAAGGCATCGAGTGAAAATTTGGGCGAGTACTGTTTCGATTTCTCCACTTGCTTCTTGTATGATGTCTACAGTAATTCCATCTTCTCCTGGAGCTTTTCCCCGCTTCATGTTCTTGATTGCATGTGCAACTTCTGCTGGAAGGACTGGAGGAACTCTGGTACTGGTATCTTTCATGATGTCTGGAGTGCATATATCATCCCTTTCATATAATTTGGAGTAGAAATCTTTCACTCTTGTCAAAATTTCGCCTCTATTTCTTGTTACAGAACCATCTTCTTTTCTCAGTGCCATAATCTGTTTTCTTCCCTTACTGAGATGTCCCTTTGCTATCTTTAGGCTTTGGTTGTTTTCAATTGCTTTCCTCACTAGTTCACAGTTGAATTTTCTTACGTCTTCAGTGATACTTTTTCTTACTGTCTTGCATAGCTCTATATATTCCACTTTGGAAGTCACATCTTCTTTAGTTGTCCTCATCTCTCTCCTTTTTTGCATCAACATTTTCGTTTTTCCTGATAATTTGTTTACATGCAACTTGTTCTTGGACCCAGCTAATTTTGTTGCTGTTTCCATAAGAGCTTTGGTTACTTTTCCGTTAACTTCAGAGATGTCCACTTCTTCCGATGTTAGGCCTTCTAAAGCAGAGAACCTGTTCTTCAGTTCTAACTTGAAGGTATTATGGTGTTTTTTTAAGGTTGGTTATGTCAATAGATTTTGTTTGTCCTATGAGCTTGCCACGTTCAAGTTTAGTGTTGAGGTGCATCTTACATCTCACCAATCTATGGTCACTACCTGTGTTGAACTTGTTTAGCACACTGCAGTCTTCTATGACGAATTTTTTGTTACACATAATAAAATCAATTTCACTTGTCGTCCCATTTGGATGTCTCCATGTCCATTTCCTGTGTGGCTTTTTCTTGAAGAAGGAGTTCAAGATGAAAAACCCTTCTGCCTCTGCAAACTCAACGAGAGTATTTCCACGCTGGTTTCTGTTGCCATGACCGAATTTACCTACCGAAGTTTCATTCTGTTGCCGTTGCCCTATTTTTGCATTGAAATCTCCCATAATTATTTTCAAGTGCTGCTTACCTTTATTATTTAGATGACAAATTTCCTCATAAAATTCTTCAATTTCTTCTTCAGGATGACTTGTGGTGGGTGCATAAGTTTGAATAATCTGAGCCTGGTATCTTTTCGAGAGTTGGATAACAAGTCGTGCAGCTCTGTCAGAGGAACTTTCAACTTCTACAACTTTATCCTTCAGTTTCTTGTTTATTATAAATCCCACACCACTAGTTCTGCCAGTATCTGTCCCACGATAGTAGAAGAGATGTCCACTTTTCAGTTCGATGAGATCTTCTCCTTTTCTCCTTACCTCACTTAGCCCCACGATGTCCCACTTGATCCTTTGTAGTTCCTCTTCCAATTCAAGAAGCCTTGAATCAGAAGATAGGGAGCGTCCATTGTAAGTAGCCAAGGTCAGCATCAGATGGCAGCCTAGTCCGGTCCTCCGGGGATTCTTAGCACCCTCTGCCTTCATGTCGCACTGGCCGCTGCCTTGGCCAGGTACATTCCAGCTGCCGGAGACTGAGGGCCAAGATTTAAGTTGTGGAATCATTTTGGAGGGGTTTGGCCATAACTCACCACGCTGGCCAAGCGGGTTGGTGAGTGTGGGATAGCATTTCCTCTGATCCCGATGGTATAGTTATACCGCTATGGGCGGTCTTTTTTTTCATATATATACTAAGGACGATGAAAGGATTGGAGGTCAGCTCAGATATTTTAAGTCCTCCCGCTCGGTTAGGCTAGCACCCTTTCCCATAGTGTATGAACTCGCTGGCAAAGGTAATCTAAAGTTATGAAATGACAAACGTTGTTTGACATGTAAATCTGCAGATCCTAACCTCTATTCTTATGTTGAGGATAATTGCTCCAACAAGTTTTGCAAAGCCTACAATACCATCTATAAGCTCACCTGTACTGTCTGCAACCTTAGCTATATTGGCCAAAGTAAAAATCCTCTTCATCTTAGGATTAATGGTCACAGGTCTCTAGTAAACAAGTTCTCTAATTCAGGAGTGAACCCCTCCACAAACGCCAACCAGTACTCTACCTTTGAATTAGAGCATTTCCATACTCATGGTTTTGACAAAGTGAAAATAGAGGTACTACATATTATCCCTGACCTCTATGCTCGGCTAGAAACTGAATCCCTTGAAATTTTGCAGCATCAGTCTCTTTATCCCTATGGCCTTAATTCCACTCTATCTGACAATAAGCATAATCAGCATAAATTTTCAATTCGTGAACTCTTCTTTTCTTGTTAATAATAAGAGCTGCTCTAGAGGTAATAGAGGACAGAGGTTATTTCGCACATCAAGCAAAGTTGATTTTGCTAACTTGCTAAAAACTCTGGAAGGCTTTAAAACTGGCACTAATTTTGTTAAAAATACTTACAAAATTCTCAAGTCCTTCAAGCACTCTGTCCTTAAATGTTTTTTCAAATTCTGGAATGAAACTGCTGACCATGTTGATAAGCATGTTTTTGCTTTGGTTCTGGACATTCTTAAACATATTCTTAAAGATAAAATTTCTCTTAAAGAATTTTCCAGTAATTTTGTTACCATCAGGTTCCTAAATAAAGCCTACGATAATCTCAATGTAAGGAAGCTGTTCTACAATAATGCAATTTTTTTTCCCATCCACAGGCACCAGTCTATTGTAAGTTTTAAATATGTTAAGACCTTAGGGTCCATAGTTAAAAACTACAAACTTAACTCTTCGAGCTACATTCCTGTAATTACTACTTGTTCTTGTGATGAACATAAAGAAACAGTTCACTATGATAAGAATTACAACCATATTATCACCGGAAACTTGAGTTTTGTAGAAAATGAAAAGCTTAGGAATTTATTAGAGTATGGCTCTAAATTCAGACCTTCCTTCACAATTTCCAAAGAAAGGATTCTTGAGAGCTTCACTCAAGATGTAAATAAATACATCGTAAAAACCAGTTTAACGTACAATCAGCCTATTGAGGCCTTCGCAGAATGGAAATATAATATTATCAATAGCTTCACCGGTGAGTTGGCAGGTCTGGACTTTTGTTTCGACAGAAATCTCTTTTTCTCTGGAGAAGCTAAAAGGTCACTCTCCAAACTGCAAGACCAATTTATTTTTACCACTACGGATAAAGCTAGCAATAATTTTGCAATTATCTGTAAGAAGTTCTATTTTGAATTGTTAACTATGGAACTCAATAATAGAGTAACATACGAGCCCGTAAGTTATTCTACCAAGCAGTTAGAAAATCGGTTTAAGGCATTCTTCAAGAAACTTAAAATTCCACAAACTAGAAGATATGAGCCTGAATTTCCATTTCTTTTTGCAACGGTTAAGTTTCATAAGGATCCTGTGAAGTTCAGGTTCATAGCTAGTGGAGTAAGGAGTCATAAAAAGAAAATAGATCTTGCTTTTGAAGATGTCTTAAAGAAGGTTTTGAAACACATTAGAAACTGTTCTAACTTGATGTACAGAGATTTTTGGATAATTAATAATAATGCAGAAGTAATTTCTACTATACTCAAAGTTTGTCCCCTAGATATTAATAGTTATGATTTTGAAAACCTGTATACTAATCTGCCTCTATCAGATATAATCACTACCTTTAAAGAGCTGTATGCAGAATTTAAACTTAACCAATTTGTTGATGTAGGAACTTGGAACTCTTATCTCAATTGCTGCATAATAAATAACCATATCTTATATAATAATACTCTCTATAAGCAAGTGAACGGTATTCCAATGGGAACATCAACGTCCACGCATATCGCTAATCTATTCCTGTTCTTTAAGGAATATAAATTCATTAAAAATCACCCCACCTGCTCAGATAACTACCTTTACACTTTTAGATATATTGATGATCTGCTGTGTATCAATAATTCAGAAGTTATAGAGAGTGATTTTGATAATATCTATCCTAGCTCTCTTAACTTATGTAAAACCAACCACAGTAATCAGGAACTTGAGTTCCTAGACTTAAGCATTAAGCTCAACAGAGGTAACCCATCTATTAGCCTCTATGATAAAAGAGTTAATTTTCCTTTCAAAGTAATTAAATATCTACACTGGAATAATAACATTTCAACCAAAGTAATTGAGAATGTACTAATTTCTCAGGTCCTAAGAATTTCAAGAATTTGCAGCAACAATTTGGACTTCAATTACAACATTAATATACTATTAGAAAGTTTTCTAGAGAACGAAATTCCTTCTTCTTTCATCAAAAGAACTTTAAGAAAAATTATTCTGAATAATAGAGTAAGGTTGGCAGATCTGCTTTAATTTTCTACACAGTTAATAATATGATTCTGACCAATCAAAGCCGTAAGGAAGTTGGCTAGAGGATGCCTATTAACTACCTAAAGGAACCTTAGTGCTATGGATATGACGGTCCTATTAAAACAAAAAATTAAATAATATAAACAAAATCACAAAAAAAGCTTAAAAATCCGTTTATAAAAGAAAATAAAAACAAATAAAAAAGAAAACTAGTTATTCATCACTAGGATAGCTATACTAAAAATAGTAAAACCAATATTAAAATTAATAAGATTCTGATTAATCTATAGAAGCTCACTAAGGTGATTTAATACATGCAAAGATTATTAAATAAACTGCTCGTGTATTTTATAATATTTCTCATGTATTCTGGAGAGTTAATTCTGCTCTTTCTGATCATACAGATCCACAGTCTTATGTTTATATATATATTTTTTTTTTCTCTGGTTAAAATCTCCGCGCGTTGTTTTCTTGCTGTATGAGGAGGCCATCAGCCCCACCCTCACTGCCCCCCAGCGTCTAGGGTGTGGCAGAAGAGGTCAGCCATGTTCTTCTCTTGTGAGGAGAAAAGTTTTTGTAACACAAGAGGTAAGCTCTCTTCCTTGTTTTTGGGTTCTAGGTTTTATAAGTTCAATGTTTGTACTTCATGTACCTTTTCTCTGTCGTTTTTTAGCTTTTCAACTTTTAGGCATTGATTTGTCTGTTAACATTTTTGCGGGTTTTAACTCTTTCTTTTCTTTGTATCTTTGAGCGTCTTTTGGGGTACCTAGGAACAGAAGATGGCTTAGCTTGTTCCTTTTCTATGCGCTGTCTATGCGCTGTTTTTTCAAAGTAGTTAAGTTCTTAATACTAATTAATTATGCACTTAAAGCACTGCTGAAATACTTTGTACATATTGCAACTAACTGTTTAAGGTATATAACTTTCACAAAGTTTTCTTTAGTTAATTATTATCTTTAACTTATTCTCGTTTTTGTGTTGTCATAAGTTGTAGAGTAGGGGGTTTTAGACTCAAGTTTTCTTTCAAAAATCTGTTCGTTATAAATTAACATTTCCTTTTTTAATTGCAATGTAAAATTTGGATTTCTTTTGCATTGTTTTTCAGGTTTAAATTCTCTCTCAAACGAACTTGGAATTTCGTTATGGCTGAAAATCATTTCTAATTATTATGTCACTCTCACAGCTTGAGTTCTCTTTAATCTTCTTCTCTCTGTTTAATAGTAACAGATGAAGAGTATGGGTCGGGCCAGGAAGGTTAATGGATGCAAGCGAAAATGTTAACTAGTGCTAGGTCATGCAACTCTAAGGAGGACATGACTTATATATATAATTTTTAAACTATTTTAGGTGGGAATTTTACTTGCATCTATGGCCTTGCAGAAACCCATTTCCAACTAGGTCTTTGTGGAAGTGAGAAAATGCAGAGTTTTTGCTGGTCCTTGATAAAGCCAAGGCTCAGTATTCTCGACACCTTCTACATTCAGTTGTTTTATTTTATTTTTTACCTTTTTTCCTTTTGATCACACAGGTAGATACATAACCTTTTCTATGTTGTACTAGGTGTGAGTCAAAATTATATATGTATTTTTTCGCTTAGGTATCTTTCTAGAATGTGAATTCTGAATTTTCAAAACTGCTGCGTTGCGCGTTTTGATTTTCAGGTTATTTTGCACCCTTCGTTTTAAATTCTAAAATTTTTTCCTTAGTCTTCAGTTTTGCTCTTTAGTAACTAATTTCAATTTATTATTTAGCAGCTCATGCGCAAATTCTAGTTGAAATGTTTGATTATATTTTTTTTTTTTTTTTTTTTTATATTTATTTATTACTATTTTTTTACTTATGGTTTTTTTTTTTTTTTTTTTTTTTTTAGTATGTTTTGGATGCAGCTTTTTGGAGTGTAGTTTATACTCGAGTTTGGTCTTTTTCTTGGACTGCTTATTTCTAAAAAGTTTTTCCTAGTTGGTATGCTCAGAATTTGTATGTTTTGGCCCAAGTGGAGTTCTAAGGACGATGAAAGGATTGGAGGTCAGCTCAGATATTTTAAGTCCTCCCGCTCGGTTAGGCTAGCACCCTTTCCCATAGTGTATGAACTCGCTGGCAAAGGTAATCTAAAGTTATGAAATGACAAACGTTGTTTGACATGTAAATCTGCAGATCCTAACCTCTATTCTTATGTTGAGGATAATTGCTCCAACAAGTTTTGCAAAGCCTACAATACCATCTATAAGCTCACCTGTACTGTCTGCAACCTTAGCTATATTGGCCAAAGTAAAAATCCTCTTCATCTTAGGATTAATGGTCACAGGTCTCTAGTAAACAAGTTCTCTAATTCAGGAGTGAACCCCTCCACAAACGCCAACCAGTACTCTACCTTTGAATTAGAGCATTTCCATACTCATGGTTTTGACAAAGTGAAAATAGAGGTACTACATATTATCCCTGACCTCTATGCTCGGCTAGAAACTGAATCCCTTGAAATTTTGCAGCATCAGTCTCTTTATCCCTATGGCCTTAATTCCACTCTATCTGACAATAAGCATAATCAGCATAAATTTTCAATTCGTGAACTCTTCTTTCTTGTTAATAATAAGAGCTGCTCTAGAGGTAATAGAGGACAGAGGTTATTTCGCACATCAAGCAAAGTTGATTTTGCTAACTTGCTAAAAACTCTGGAAGGCTTTAAAACTGGCACTAATTTTGTTAAAAATACTTACAAAATTCTCAAGTCCTTCAAGCACTCTGTCCTTAAATGTTTTTTCAAATTCTGGAATGAAACTGCTGACCATGTTGATAAGCATGTTTTTGCTTTGGTTCTGGACATTCTTAAACATATTCTTAAAGATAAAATTTCTCTTAAAGAATTTTCCAGTAATTTTGTTACCATCAGGTTCCTAAATAAAGCCTACGATAATCTCAATGTAAGGAAGCTGTTCTACAATAATGCAATTTTTTCCCATCCACAGGCACCAGTCTATTGTAAGTTTTAAATATGTTAAGACCTTAGGGTCCATAGTTAAAAACTACAAACTTAACTCTTCGAGCTACATTCCTGTAATTACTACTTGTTCTTGTGATGAACATAAAGAAACAGTTCACTATGATAAGAATTACAACCATATTATCACCGGAAACTTGAGTTTTGTAGAAAATGAAAAGCTTAGGAATTTATTAGAGTATGGCTCTAAATTCAGACCTTCCTTCACAATTTCCAAAGAAAGGATTCTTGAGAGCTTCACTCAAGATGTAAATAAATACATCGTAAAAACCAGTTTAACGTACAATCAGCCTATTGAGGCCTTCGCAGAATGGAAATATAATATTATCAATAGCTTCACCGGTGAGTTGGCAGGTCTGGACTTTTGTTTCGACAGAAATCTCTTTTTCTCTGGAGAAGCTAAAAGGTCACTCTCCAAACTGCAAGACCAATTTATTTTTACCACTACGGATAAAGCTAGCAATAATTTTGCAATTATCTGTAAGAAGTTCTATTTTGAATTGTTAACTATGGAACTCAATAATAGAGTAACATACGAGCCCGTAAGTTATTCTACCAAGCAGTTAGAAAATCGGTTTAAGGCATTCTTCAAGAAACTTAAAATTCCACAAACTAGAAGATATGAGCCTGAATTACCATTTCTTTTTGCAACGGTTAAGTTTCATAAGGATCCTGTGAAGTTCAGGTTCATAGCTAGTGGAGTAAGGAGTCATAAAAAGAAAATAGATCTTGCTTTTGAAGATGTCTTAAAGAAGGTTTTGAAACACATTAGAAACTGTTCTAACTTGATGTACAGAGATTTTTGGATAATTAATAATAATGCAGAAGTAATTTCTACTATACTCAAAGTTTGTCCCCTAGATATTAATAGTTATGATTTTGAAAACCTGTATACTAATCTGCCTCTATCAGATATAATCACTACCTTTAAAGAGCTGTATGCAGAATTTAAACTTAACCAATTTGTTGATGTAGGAACTTGGAACTCTTATCTCAATTGCTGCATAATAAATAACCATATCTTATATAATAATACTCTCTATAAGCAAGTGAACGGTATTCCAATGGGAACATCAACGTCCACGCATATCGCTAATCTATTCCTGTTCTTTAAGGAATATAAATTCATTAAAAATCACCCCACCTGCTCAGATAACTACCTTTACACTTTTAGATATATTGATGATCTGCTGTGTATCAATAATTCAGAAGTTATAGAGAGTGATTTTGATAATATCTATCCTAGCTCTCTTAACTTATGTAAAACCAACCACAGTAATCAGGAACTTGAGTTCCTAGACTTAAGCATTAAGCTCAACAGAGGTAACCCATCTATTAGCCTCTATGATAAAAGAGTTAATTTTCCTTTCAAAGTAATTAAATATCTACACTGGAATAATAACATTTCAACCAAAGTAATTGAGAATGTACTAATTTCTCAGGTCCTAAGAATTTCAAGAATTTGCAGCAACAATTTGGACTTCAATTACAACATTAATATACTATTAGAAAGTTTTCTAGAGAACAGAAATTCCTTCTTCTTTCATCAAAAGAACTTTAAGAAAAATTATTCTGAATAATAGAGTAAGGTTGGCAGATCTGCTTTAATTTTCTACACAGTTAATAATATGATTCTGACCAATCAAAGCCGTAAGGAAGTTGGCTAGAGGATGCCTATTAACTACCTAAAGGAACCTTAGTGCTATGGATATGACGGTCCTATTAAAACAAAAAATTAAATAATATAAACAAAATCACAAAAAAAGCTTAAAAATCCGTTTATAAAAGAAAATAAAAACAAATAAAAAAGAAAACTAGTTATTCATCACTAGGATAGCTATACTAAAAATAGTAAAACCAATATTAAAATTAATAAGATTCTGATTAATCTATAGAAGCTCACTAAGGTGATTTAATACATGCAAAGATTATTAAATAAACTGCTCGTGTATTTTATAATATTTCTCATGTATTCTGGAGAGTTAATTCTGCTCTTTCTGATCATACAGATCCACAGTCTTATGTTTATATATATATTTTTTTTTTCTCTGGTTAAAATCTCCGCGCGTTGTTTTCTTGCTGTATGAGGAGGCCATCAGCCCCACCCTCACTGCCCCCCAGCGTCTAGGGTGTGGCAGAAGAGGTCAGCCATGTTCTTCTCTTGTGAGGAGAAAAGTTTTTGTAACACAAGAGGTAAGCTCTCTTCCTTGTTTTTGGGTTCTAGGTTTTATAAGTTCAATGTTTGTACTTCATGTACCTTTTCTCTGTCGTTTTTTAGCTTTTCAACTTTTAGGCATTGATTTGTCTGTTAACATTTTTGCGGGTTTTAACTCTTTCTTTTCTTTGTATCTTTGAGCGTCTTTTGGGGTACCTAGGAACAGAAGATGGCTTAGCTTGTTCCTTTTCTATGCGCTGTCTATGCGCTGTTTTTTCAAAGTAGTTAAGTTCTTAATACTAATTAATTATGCACTTAAAGCACTGCTGAAATACTTTGTACATATTGCAACTAACTGTTTAAGGTATATAACTTTCACAAAGTTTTCTTTAGTTAATTATTATCTTTAACTTATTCTCGTTTTTGTGTTGTCATAAGTTGTAGAGTAGGGGGTTTTAGACTCAAGTTTTCTTTCAAAAATCTGTTCGTTATAAATTAACATTTCCTTTTTTAATTGCAATGTAAAATTTGGATTTCTTTTGCATTGTTTTTCAGGTTTAAATTCTCTCTCAAACGAACTTGGAATTTCGTTATGGCTGAAAATCATTTCTAATTATTATGTCACTCTCACAGCTTGAGTTCTCTTTAATCTTCTTCTCTCTGTTTAATAGTAACAGATGAAGAGTATGGGTCGGGCCAGGAAGGTTAATGGATGCAAGCGAAAATGTTAACTAGTGCTAGGTCATGCAACTCTAAGGAGGACATGACTTATATATATAATTTTTAAACTATTTTAGGTGGGAATTTTACTTGCATCTATGGCCTTGCAGAAACCCATTTCCAACTAGGTCTTTGTGGAAGTGAGAAAATGCAGAGTTTTTGCTGGTCCTTGATAAAGCCAAGGCTCAGTATTCTCGACACCTTCTACATTCAGTTGTTTTATTTTATTTTTTACCTTTTTTCCTTTTGATCACACAGGTAGATACATAACCTTTTCTATGTTGTACTAGGTGTGAGTCAAAATTATATATGTATTTTTTCGCTTAGGTATCTTTCTAGAATGTGAATTCTGAATTTTCAAAACTGCTGCGTTGCGCGTTTTGATTTTCAGGTTATTTTGCACCCTTCGTTTTAAATTCTAAAATTTTTTCCTTAGTCTTCAGTTTTGCTCTTTAGTAACTAATTTCAATTTATTATTTAGCAGCTCATGCGCAAATTCTAGTTGAAATGTTTGATTATATTTTTTTTTTTTTTTTTTTTTTTTTTTTATATTTATTTATTACTATTTTTTTACTTATGGTTTTTTTTTTTTTTTTTTTTTTTTTTTTTTTTTTTTAGTATGTTTTGGATGCAGCTTTTTGGAGTGTAGTTTATACTCGAGTTTGGTCTTTTCTTGGACTGCTTATTTCTAAAAAGTTTTTCCTAGTTGGTATGCTCAGAATTTGTATGTTTTGGCCCAAGTGGAGTTCTAAGGACGATGAAAGGATTGGAGGTCAGCTCAGATATTTTAAGTCCTCCCGCTCGGTTAGGCTAGCACCCTTTCCCATAGTGTATGAACTCGCTGGCAAAGGTAATCTAAAGTTATGAAATGACAAACGTTGTTTGACATGTAAATCTGCAGATCCTAACCTCTATTCTTATGTTGAGGATAATTGCTCCAACAAGTTTTGCAAAGCCTACAATACCATCTATAAGCTCACCTGTACTGTCTGCAACCTTAGCTATATTGGCCAAAGTAAAAATCCTCTTCATCTTAGGATTAATGGTCACAGGTCTCTAGTAAACAAGTTCTCTAATTCAGGAGTGAACCCCTCCACAAACGCCAACCAGTACTCTACCTTTGAATTAGAGCATTTCCATACTCATGGTTTTGACAAAGTGAAAATAGAGGTACTACATATTATCCCTGACCTCTATGCTCGGCTAGAAACTGAATCCCTTGAAATTTTGCAGCATCAGTCTCTTTATCCCTATGGCCTTAATTCCACTCTATCTGACAATAAGCATAATCAGCATAAATTTTCAATTCGTGAACTCTTCTTTCTTGTTAATAATAAGAGCTGCTCTAGAGGTAATAGAGGACAGAGGTTATTTCGCACATCAAGCAAAGTTGATTTTGCTAACTTGCTAAAAACTCTGGAAGGCTTTAAAACTGGCACTAATTTTGTTAAAAATACTTACAAAATTCTCAAGTCCTTCAAGCACTCTGTCCTTAAATGTTTTTTCAAATTCTGGAATGAAACTGCTGACCATGTTGATAAGCATGTTTTTGCTTTGGTTCTGGACATTCTTAAACATATTCTTAAAGATAAAATTTCTCTTAAAGAATTTTCCAGTAATTTTGTTACCATCAGGTTCCTAAATAAAGCCTACGATAATCTCAATGTAAGGAAGCTGTTCTACAATAATGCAATTTTTTTCCCATCCACAGGCACCAGTCTATTGTAAGTTTTAAATATGTTAAGACCTTAGGGTCCATAGTTAAAAACTACAAACTTAACTCTTCGAGCTACATTCCTGTAATTACTACTTGTTCTTGTGATGAACATAAAGAAACAGTTCACTATGATAAGAATTACAACCATATTATCACCGGAAACTTGAGTTTTGTAGAAAATGAAAAGCTTAGGAATTTATTAGAGTATGGCTCTAAATTCAGACCTTCCTTCACAATTTCCAAAGAAAGGATTCTTGAGAGCTTCACTCAAGATGTAAATAAATACATCGTAAAAACCAGTTTAACGTACAATCAGCCTATTGAGGCCTTCGCAGAATGGAAATATAATATTATCAATAGCTTCACCGGTGAGTTGGCAGGTCTGGACTTTTGTTTCGACAGAAATCTCTTTTTCTCTGGAGAAGCTAAAAGGTCACTCTCCAAACTGCAAGACCAATTTATTTTTACCACTACGGATAAAGCTAGCAATAATTTTGCAATTATCTGTAAGAAGTTCTATTTTGAATTGTTAACTATGGAACTCAATAATAGAGTAACATACGAGCCCGTAAGTTATTCTACCAAGCAGTTAGAAAATCGGTTTAAGGCATTCTTCAAGAAACTTAAAATTCCACAAACTAGAAGATATGAGCCTGAATTACCATTTCTTTTTGCAACGGTTAAGTTTCATAAGGATCCTGTGAAGTTCAGGTTCATAGCTAGTGGAGTAAGGAGTCATAAAAAGAAAATAGATCTTGCTTTTGAAGATGTCTTAAAGAAGGTTTTGAAACACATTAGAAACTGTTCTAACTTGATGTACAGAGATTTTTGGATAATTAATAATAATGCAGAAGTAATTTCTACTATACTCAAAGTTTGTCCCCTAGATATTAATAGTTATGATTTTGAAAACCTGTATACTAATCTGCCTCTATCAGATATAATCACTACCTTTAAAGAGCTGTATGCAGAATTTAAACTTAACCAATTTGTTGATGTAGGAACTTGGAACTCTTATCTCAATTGCTGCATAATAAATAACCATATCTTATATAATAATACTCTCTATAAGCAAGTGAACGGTATTCCAATGGGAACATCAACGTCCACGCATATCGCTAATCTATTCCTGTTCTTTAAGGAATATAAATTCATTAAAAATCACCCCACCTGCTCAGATAACTACCTTTACACTTTTAGATATATTGATGATCTGCTGTGTATCAATAATTCAGAAGTTATAGAGAGTGATTTTGATAATATCTATCCTAGCTCTCTTAACTTATGTAAAACCAACCACAGTAATCAGGAACTTGAGTTCCTAGACTTAAGCATTAAGCTCAACAGAGGTAACCCATCTATTAGCCTCTATGATAAAAGAGTTAATTTTCCTTTCAAAGTAATTAAATATCTACACTGGAATAATAACATTTCAACCAAAGTAATTGAGAATGTACTAATTTCTCAGGTCCTAAGAATTTCAAGAATTTGCAGCAACAATTTGGACTTCAATTACAACATTAATATACTATTAGAAAGTTTTCTAGAGAACGAAATTCCTTCTTCTTTCATCAAAAGAACTTTAAGAAAAATTATTCTGAATAATAGAGTAAGGTTGGCAGATCTGCTTTAATTTTCTACACAGTTAATAATATGATTCTGACCAATCAAAGCCGTAAGGAAGTTGGCTAGAGGATGCCTATTAACTACCTAAAGGAACCTTAGTGCTATGGATATGACGGTCCTATTAAAACAAAAAATTAAATAATATAAACAAAATCACAAAAAAAGCTTAAAAATCCGTTTATAAAAGAAAATAAAAACAAATAAAAAAGAAAACTAGTTATTCATCACTAGGATAGCTATACTAAAAATAGTAAAACCAATATTAAAATTAATAAGATTCTGATTAATCTATAGAAGCTCACTAAGGTGATTTAATACATGCAAAGATTATTAAATAAACTGCTCGTGTATTTTATAATATTTCTCATGTATTCTGGAGAGTTAATTCTGCTCTTTCTGATCATACAGATCCACAGTCTTATGTTTATATATATATTTTTTTTTTCTCTGGTTAAAATCTCCGCGCGTTGTTTTCTTGCTGTATGAGGAGGCCATCAGCCCCACCCTCACTGCCCCCCAGCGTCTAGGGTGTGGCAGAAGAGGTCAGCCATGTTCTTCTCTTGTGAGGAGAAAAGTTTTTGTAACACAAGAGGTAAGCTCTCTTCCTTGTTTTTGGGTTCTAGGTTTTATAAGTTCAATGTTTGTACTTCATGTACCTTTTCTCTGTCGTTTTTTAGCTTTTCAACTTTTAGGCATTGATTTGTCTGTTAACATTTTTGCGGGTTTTAACTCTTTCTTTTCTTTGTATCTTTGAGCGTCTTTTGGGGTACCTAGGAACAGAAGATGGCTTAGCTTGTTCCTTTTCTATGCGCTGTCTATGCGCTGTTTTTTCAAAGTAGTTAAGTTCTTAATACTAATTAATTATGCACTTAAAGCACTGCTGAAATACTTTGTACATATTGCAACTAACTGTTTAAGGTATATAACTTTCACAAAGTTTTCTTTAGTTAATTATTATCTTTAACTTATTCTCGTTTTTGTGTTGTCATAAGTTGTAGAGTAGGGGGTTTTAGACTCAAGTTTTCTTTCAAAAATCTGTTCGTTATAAATTAACATTTCCTTTTTAATTGCAATGTAAAATTTGGATTTCTTTTGCATTGTTTTTCAGGTTTAAATTCTCTCTCAAACGAACTTGGAATTTCGTTATGGCTGAAAATCATTTCTAATTATTATGTCACTCTCACAGCTTGAGTTCTCTTTAATCTTCTTCTCTCTGTTTAATAGTAACAGATGAAGAGTATGGGTCGGGCCAGGAAGGTTAATGGATGCAAGCGAAAATGTTAACTAGTGCTAGGTCATGCAACTCTAAGGAGGACATGACTTATATATATAATTTTTAAACTATTTTAGGTGGGAATTTTACTTGCATCTATGGCCTTGCAGAAACCCATTTCCAACTAGGTCTTTGTGGAAGTGAGAAAATGCAGAGTTTTTGCTGGTCCTTGATACTCAGTATTCTCGACACCTTCTACATTCAGTTGTTTTATTTTATTTTTTACCTTTTTTCCTTTTGATCACACAGGTAGATACATAACCTTTTCTATGTTGTACTAGGTGTGAGTCAAAATTATATATGTATTTTTCGCTTAGGTATCTTTCTAGAATATATATATATATATATATATTCTATAAAGAAGATACCTAAGCAAAAAAATACATATATAATTTTGACTCACACCTAATACAACATAGAAAAGGTAATGTATCTACCTGTGTGAGTAATACTCTCTATAAGCAAGTGAACGGTATTCCAATGGGAACATCAACGTCCACAAATATCGCTAATCTATTCCTGTTCTTTAAGGAATATAAATTCATTAAAAATCACCCCACCTGCTCAGATAACTACCTTTACACTTTTAGATATATTGATGATCTGCTGTGTATCAATAATTCAGAAGTTATAGAGAGTGATTTTGATAATATCTATCCTAGCTCTCTTAACTTATGTAAAACCAACCACAGTAATCAGGAACTTGAGTTCCTAGACTTAAGCATTAAGCTCAACAGAGGTAACCCATCTATTAGCCTCTTTGATAAAAGAGTTAATTTTCCTTTCAAAGTAATTAAATATCTACACTGGAATAATAACATTTCAACCAAAGTAATTGAGAATGTACTAATTTCTCAGGTCCTAAGAATTTCAAGAATTTGCAGCAACAATTTGGATTTCAATTACCACATTAATATACTATTAGAAAGTTTTCTAGAGAACGAAATTCCTTCTTCTTTCATCAAAAGAACTTTAAGAAAAATTATTCTGAATAATAGAGTAAGGTTGGCAGATCTGCTTTAATTTTCTACACAGTTAATAATATGATTCTGACCAATCAAAGCCGTAAGGAAGTTGGCTAGAGGATGCCTATTAACTACCTAAAGGAACCTTAGTGCTATGGATATGACGGTCCTATTAAAACAAAAAAATAAATAATATAAACAAAATCACAAAAAAAGCTTAAAAATCTGTTTATAAAAGAAAATAAAAACAAATAAAAAAGAAAACTAGTTATTCATCACTAGGATAGCTATACTAAAAATAGTAAAACCAACATTAAAATTAATAAGATTCTGATTAATCTATAGAAGCTCACTAAGGTGATTTAATACATGCAAAGATTATTAAATAAACTGCTCGTGTATTTTATAATATTTCTCATGTATTCTGGAGAGTTAATTCTGCTCATTCTGATCATACAGATCCATAGTCTTAAGTTTATATATTTTTTTCTCTGGTTAAAATCTCCGCGCGTTGGTTTCTTGCTGTATGAGGAGGCCATCAGCCCCACCCTCACTGCCCCCCAGCGTCTAGGGAGTGGCGGAAGGGGTCAGCCATGTTCTCCTCTTGTGAGGAGAAAAGTTTTTGTCACACAAGAGGTAAGCTCTCTTCCTTGTTTTTGGGTTCTAGGTTTTATAAGTTCAATGTTTGTACTTTATGTACCTTTCTTCTGTCGTTTTTTAGCTTTTCAGCTTTTAAGCATTGGTTTGTCTGTTAACATTTATGCGGGTTTTAACTCTTACTTTTCTTTGTAACTTTGAGCGTCTTTTGGGGTACCTAGGAACAGAAGAGGGCTAAGCTTGTTCCTTTTCTATGCGCTGTCTATGCGCTGTTTTTTCAAAGTAGTTAAGTTCTTAATAACTAATTAATTATGCACTTAAAGCACTGATGAAATACTTTGTACATATTGCAACTAACTGTTTAAGGTATATAACTTTCACAAAGTTTTCTTTAGTTAATTATTATCTTTAACTTATTCTCGTTTTCGTGCTGTCATAAGTTGTAGAGTAGGGGGTTTTAGACTCAAGTTTTCTTTCAAAAATCTGTTCGTTATAAATTAACATTTCCTTTTTTAATTGCAATGTAAAATTTGGATTTCTTTCGCATTGTTTTTCAGGTTTAAATTCTCTCTCAAACGAACTTGGAATTTCGTTATAGCTGAAAATCATTTCTATTTATTATGTCACTCTCACAGCTTGAGTTCTCTTTAATCTTCTTCTCTCTGTTTAATAGTAACAGATGAAGAGCATGGGTCGGGCCATGAAGGTTAATGGATGCAAGCGAAATTGTTAACTAGTGCTAGGTCATGCTACTCTACGGAGGACATGACTTATATATATATTTTTTAAACTATTTTAGGTGGGAATGTTACTTGCATCTATGGCCTTGCAGAAACCCATTTCCAACTAGGTCTTTGTGGAAGTGAGAAAATGCAGAGTTTTTGCTGGTCCTTGATAAAGCCAAGGCTCAGTATTCTCGACACCTTCTACATTCAGTTGTTTTATTTTAATTTTTCTTTTCTCCTTTTACTCACACAGGTAGATACATTACCTTTTCTATGTTGTATTAGGTGTGAGTCAAAATTATATATGTATTTTTTTGCTTAGGTATAATGGGAACATCAACGTCCACAAATATCGCTAATCTATTCCTGTTCTTTAAGGAATATAAATTCATTAAAAATCACCCCACCTGCTCAGATAACTACCTTTACACTTTTAGATATATTGATGATCTGCTGTGTATCAATAATTCAGAAGTTATAGAGAGTGATTTTGATAATATCTATCCTAGCTCTCTTAACTTATGTAAAACCAACCACAGTAATCAGGAACTTGAGTTCCTAGACTTAAGCATTAAGCTCAACAGAGGTAACCCATCTATTAGCCTCTTTGATAAAAGAGTTAATTTTCCTTTCAAAGTAATTAAATATCTACACTGGAATAATAACATTTCAACCAAAGTAATTGAGAATGTACTAATTTCTCAGGTCCTAAGAATTTCAAGAATTTGCAGCAACAATTTGGATTTCAATTACCACATTAATATACTATTAGAAAGTTTTCTAGAGAACGAAATTCCTTCTTCTTTCATCAAAAGAACTTTAAGAAAAATTATTCTGAATAATAGAGTAAGGTTGGCAGATCTGCTTTAATTTTCTACACAGTTAATAATATGATTCTGACCAATCAAAGCCGTAAGGAAGTTGGCTAGAGGATGCCTATTAACTACCTAAAGGAACCTTAGTGCTATGGATATGACGGTCCTATTAAAACAAAAAAATAAATAATATAAACAAAATCACAAAAAAGCTTAAAAATCTGTTTATAAAAGAAAATAAAAACAAATAAAAAAGAAAACTAGTTATTCATCACTAGGATAGCTATACTAAAAATAGTAAAACCAACATTAAAATTAATAAGATTCTGATTAATCTATAGAAGCTCACTAAGGTGATTTAATACATGCAAAGATTATTAAATAAACTGCTCGTGTATTTTATAATATTTCTCATGTATTCTGGAGAGTTAATTCTGCTCATTCTGATCATACAGATCCACAGTCTTAAGTTTATATATTTTTTTCTCTGGTTAAAATCTCCGCGCGTTGGTTTCTTGCTGTATGAGGAGGCCATCAGCCCCACCCTCACTGCCCCCCAGCTGTCTAGGGAGTGGCGGAAGGGGTCAGCCATGTTCTCCTCTTGTGAGGAGAAAAGTTTTTGTCACACAAGAGGTAAGCTCTCTTCCTTGTTTTTGGGTTCTAGGTTTTATAAGTTCAATGTTTGTACTTTATGTACCTTTCTTCTGTCGTTTTTTAGCTTTTCAGCTTTTAAGCATTGGTTTGTCTGTTAACATTTATGTGGGTTTTAACTCTTACTTTTCTTTGTAACTTTGAGCGTCTTTTGGGGTACCTAGGAACAGAAGAGGGCTAAGCTTGTTCCTTTTCTATGCGCTGTCTATGCGCTGTTTTTTCAAAGTAGTTAAGTTCTTAATAACTAATTAATTATGCACTTAAAGCACTGATGAAATACTTTGTACATATTGCAACTAACTGTTTAAGGTATATAACTTTCACAAAGTTTTCTTTAGTTAATTATTATCTTTAACTTATTCTCGTTTTCGTGCTGTCATAAGTTGTAGAGTAGGGGGTTTTAGACTCAAGTTTTCTTTCAAAAATCTGTTCGTTATAAATTAACATTTCCTTTTTTAATTGCAATGTAAAATTTGGATTTCTTTCGCATTGTTTTTCAGGTTTAAATTCTCTCTCAAACGAACTTGGAATTTCGTTATAGCTGAAAATCATTTCTATTTATTATGTCACTCTCACAGCTTGAGTTCTCTTTAATCTTCTTCTCTCTGTTTAATAGTAACAGATGAAGAACATGGGTCGGGCCATGAAGGTTAATGGATGCAAGCGAAATTGTTAACTAGTGCTAGGTCATGCTACTCTACGGAGGACATGACTTATATATATATTTTAAACTATTTTAGGTGGGAATGTTACTTGCATCTATGGCCTTGCAGAAACCCATTTCCAACTAGGTCTTTGTGGAAGTGAGAAAATGCAGAGTTTTTGCTGGTCCTTGATAAAGCCAAGGCTCAGTATTCTCGACACCTTCTACATTCAGTTGTTTTATTTTAATTTTTTCTTTTCTCCTTTTACTCACACAGGTAGATACATTACCTTTTCTATGTTGTATTAGGTGTGAGTCAAAATTATATATGTATTTTTTTGCTTAGGTATCTTCTTTATAGAATGTGAATTCTGAATTTTCAAAACTGCTGCGTTGCGCGTTTTGATTTTCAGGTTATTTTGCACCCTTCGTTTTAAATTCTAAAATTTTTTCCTTAGTCTTCAGTTTTGCTCTTAAGTATGTATATATATATATATGCAGTCTTGTAGTTGATGCTCTTAGGCCTTCTAATGCTTTTGTATAAAAAAACACCAACATATGACCAACCAGTCTTGGAAATACTTCAGTTATTTAGCAGTTTAGTTGCCAGTTGGAAACAAAGGGTTTCTTTACCGAATAGTAATACAAATAATCATTGTTGGGTGTCCAATATTGCCATTTAGGTGAGTATGTGCTTGCTGGCCACATTTTTTGTTTTTGTTATGATAACCCCATTTTTAAGAACATTTCTACTTTAGATTTTTGAAGTAGAAATGTTCTTAAAAAGTGTTCCCTCAGGAAATCTGACTTGTAATTGGCACAATTTTACTCATTAATAAATATTTAATCTATTGTTATTTGGGTCACAGTACATAAAATACCACTTTTGTCATTAATATTTTGTGGGCAGGTTGCACTATTCAGAATTTCATAGATTTGTTTTTAATAAGACTCAATATGCCGTAAAATATAGAAATGTTTTATTATGTTTTTCTTTGCAAAAATGTATATTTATGTTCAATAGACAAAGACTGATTTTACAGGTTAGTTTGCTAAGAATATAATCATTGTTCGTCTTAACGATATCCACGAGGAGAGTTGTAAGGATGATTTCGGAACTTCGTAGATCGGAAAATCACTGGGTTTCTAGGTGCTGCTGCAGGAAATGGCCTTCTTGGTGGTACACACTGCTCATCTGAAAAAAAAAAAATACCACACATACTAAGTCAGTTTTTTTTTCAGTCTATAGCTCTTCTATCTATTAATTTTGACTTTTTAATGATAAAAATTTAATTTTGCTGCAATTTGTGCATAATGTATGTGAAAACTTTTATTCTATTTTTTTCCCATTTGCAATGCCTCTTAATTTGTGTATCATTCTGTATATGCAGTTTCTTGGCATTTATAAATTATTAGGATTGGTCCCTACAAGTATCATGTTATGTATCAAGTCAAATATACATGCAATGAGATAAAAATAAAATACCATACTAAATGAATCAACTGGTTTAGCATATGTTTTGTCATATATGTGTATATTATTTTGTTTGTCAATCCTTTGGTATGTAACTGCAGTTAGTATGCATATTGTAAAAAAACCCCAAAAAACCAAAACTACAGTCAACCCCTTGATTTATTACCATACTTTTACAGGGTTTTCAGCAGAAAGTCTGACTTAATAACTAAACACTATCATAACTACATGTAAATGAGGTTAATAATAGGAGAATAACTTATCATCCCATCAAATTTTAAGTTTCATGCAAACATGCATGTGCACGTTCTTCATTGTCATGAAATTTTTGTGTATTATCACTTCTGCCGCTCTATGTCCTGTTCGTCATACCTAAATAAAATATTGAAAAAACATAATAATAATTGTAAAATCGAAATGCTTATCCGTTCTAATGTTGTTCATTGTCCATTGAATAAATTTTTTTTTCGTTTTTGGTGATGGGCATCATGGAAAGTGGCTGGTCAAGTAAAGTCACTTTACATCCATTAAAAAATGTCAAAATCTGTTGAAAATATATCTCATTGTAACGAAGTTCTCGAAGTGAGAAGTTTTTGTATGAATGATGACAAGAAAGACAGTGGGCTTGACTTTGTGTGCTCTCTGAAGATGGGGAACGAATTATTTCACCGAAATGCATAGGAGGTTTTTGATGATATACCGAATTCCATGAAATTTCTGCTGCTTTCTATGCCCTTGTCTGAATATCTTTTTTTTTTTTTTTTTTTTTTTTTTTTTTTTTTTGTGTGTGTGTGTGTGTGTAAAATATTGTGGTAGGCCATTTCATTTGTTTTCACATCTGTGTTTTTATACTTCATTAGTGTGGTAACCTTCCAGTCTTTTTAAAAAAACATTCATGCTTTTTATACATCATTATAGTTGAGATTTCCATTGGTCATGATGCACAATATTCATTACTAAAACTTTTTATTTTGAGAACTTTATTATGATGAGATGCGCTTTTTTAACAGACTTTGCCATTAGCTACTCCGATGTGGGCAACCTCGTGTGAAAAGGCGTTAGAATTAGGGAATAGGCCGGAGGTGCATCCAGAAACTGAGACTGGTGAAGCGCTAGTCAAACAGGAGGATATTCTAGGAATGGAAAGCCCTGCGGTCACAGATATTTCAGCGGAGGAGGAGCAAGCGCGCTGGGTTGGTGGAGCGTGGCTTGAAGAGCAAAATAGCCCCAGGATATTAGCGCTCAGTGCTGGAGGCGGCGAGAAGAATCAGCGAGGGCAACAGCAGGTCGACCAATCAGGAGAGGCAAAGAGAGCTAGCGAGGGAACAGGAGATAGCGTTACTGATTTGGATACGAGTGAAGCTCAGGAGAGTTCAGACAGACGCTTGTTTACAGAGCAACAAAAGAGGTGTGTGACGTTAGTAGCCACTAGGAATGAGGCGGAAAATGGCAGAGGTGGTTATCTCTATACGGATGGAATGTTGTATCATCGGGAGCAAGTGTTGGGACAGGTTACGTTACAGTTGGTAGAACCTGAAGAAATCAGGATAGATAGGGAGAGGATAACTCGGGAGCAACTTAGGGAGTTACAGGAGCTGGTGAACAGCTCGAAGAAGTTCTTTTCGGGAGAAGTGGGAGAGACGTCAGTGTGGAAGCACGCAATTACACTCAAGCCGGAAAGCGTACTTCGTACCCAGCACAGGTACAAGGTGCCACAATCGATGCAGAGAGCAGTGGAGAGCCAGATCCAGGAGTTGTGGGATCGTGGGATGATTGAAGAATCAAAAGAAGAGTATAGTCATCCGGTAGTATGCGTGGCTAAGAAAAATGGAGAGGTTCGGATGTGTGTAGATTACAGAATGTTAAATTCTCACACTGTTCCGGAGGCATTTCCGATGTCTCATATCCCAGATTTGTTAGCGAAGGTGGGGGCAGCAGGGTATATTACTACGCTTGATATGTTAAAGGGCTACTATCAAATCTCAATGGACCCCGACAGTAGAAAGTATACCACTTTTGCAACGCATAAGGGGTTCTATCAATGGAAAGTAATGCCCTTTGGGTTATCAGGAGCGGCGGCTACTTTTCAGAGAGCCATGAATAAGGTTTTGACCCCGCACCAAGACTATGCGATAGCATACCTGGACGACGTGGCTATTTTTTCTGGCTCATGGGAGGAGCATTTGAAACATTTGAAAGGAGTACTTGAAAGTCTGGAGGCGGCAGGCTTTACGGGAAATTTGAACAAATGCTGTTTCGCCCGTACCGAGGTGAATTACTTAGAGCACGTGGTCGGCTCGGGCCATCACTGGCCGGACCCCAAGAAATTGCAGGCCATCAGGGACCTTTTGCCCCCTCAGACGAAAAAGGAAATACGTAGCTTTTTGGGATTATGTGGGTATTACCGTGATTATGTATCTAACTTCGCAAAGATAGCTAAACCTTTAACAGATTGCACAGTAAAAAGGGCGGCAGATAGCTTAGTTTGGTCGGAAAAGTTGGAGGAATCATTCAGGACTTTGAAGGAAAATTTGTGTAAGGCACCAGTATTAAACACCCCGGATTTCAGTAAGCATTTTATCTTGCATACGAAGGCGAGTTCCTTTGCGGTGGCATGTTGTTTGAGTCAGAGGGATGAGGAAGGCAACATTAGGCCAGTGGCCTATGCTAGCAAAAAATTAAATGGGACGCAAGCCAGATGGGCGGTCAGCCATCAGGAGGCGTACGCCATAGTATGGGGTTTGCAAAGGTTTGAACGGTGGATTTTCGGTAACCGGGTCGAAGTTATGTCCGATCACAACCCCCTTACTTTTCTCACCCGTTCCGCATCGCAAAGTTCAAAATTACAGCGTTGGAGTTTGGCTATTTCCCAATTTAATTTATCCATATCTCATGTCGCGGGCAAACTAATTCCTCACGCCGATGCGTTGTCAAGACTCAGTTTTAAAGAGTAGGGCAGCGCACAGGTGGAGATCCACAGAAGGTCTCAGGGTGGTACAAGTGTATATGTTACATAACGTGCGAGAAGTGAAAAAGTGTATTATGTTGTGTCACCCAAGATCTGCAGGCAAAAAAGAGACTGACTCGAGAATACGGCAAAAGACCGTATCTCTCGTTCATTTGGTGGGGGCCTGTAAGGGTCGCCCGCAATCGAACTGTCAATTATGAATTTATGTACTTTTAATATTGTGATGAACACGTGCGGACGGACGTTTCATTCCGCCATTTTGTTGTTTCAGATAAGAACTGATATTCTTCACCACCCACGTGGTACCATTTTAATCCTATGTGGGATTAAGAGAGGGGTGCATGAACACCTGGGGCATCTGACCTTGAAGAGTCAGCTGCTCGAGTGCTTCTGTTAAACAAGTTGTCATACTGCTTTTGTATACGTGCAAGGTTGTAATCCCCTGCTGGTATCCGACGACATTCCTAAGTACAGGTATTTCACGTGCTGACCGGGGAAACCAGTTTTTCTTGCGCATGTGTGGTAGAGGACAGAAAGGGCGAGTGGAATTGAGTGAGACAGTTGAGCTTCGGTCGTCAAGGAGAGAGGGTCCTGGTTTGGACACCGGTTTCTGACGGAAGGACTGTGGTTATCGCAGACGTGCAGCGTGGTGAACGGGAAGGAGGATTCCTTCGTCCACCGGGTATCGCGGAAAGAATTGTGGAAAGGTAGCACGTGGTCAGCACGGGAACCTGAGCGGAAAATCATCGGAAACCCGTGAAGCAAATGTTATCGGAATAATAAAGTCTTGTTGTTGTTTTTATTTCCGTGTACTGGACTGAGTTTGTTGAGGTAATTATTCTTCTACACAAGGACGCCTTCAGCCGCCTTGATAGCCAGATTGTATAGTAAAGGCGAGGCGGTAGCTCGCTATACGGCGGGAAAGAGAAAAGTATTATCTAAGAATTGATATGTCTGGCCCTACAAATATATTGTAATTTTACTTGACCAACTATCTTCCATTGTGTTTTTTATGCTTCATATATAGTAAAGATTTCCATTGGTCATAATGTACAGTATTCATACAAAAACTTCTCACTTCAAGAACTTTGTTACAATGAGATATATTTCAACAGACTTTGACATTTTTTAACGGATGTAAAGTGACTTTACTTGACCAGCCATTTTCCATTGTGCCCATCACCAAAAACGAATTTTTTTATTCAATGGACAGTGAACAACATTAAAACGGGTAAGCATTTTGATTGTACAATTTTTTTGATATTTTATTTAGGTATGACGAACAGGACATAGAGAGGCAGAAGCGATAATACACAGAAAGTTCATGACAATGAAGAACATGCACATGCATGTTTGCACGGAACTTAGCAATTTTTAGTGCATATTTTCCCCTGCCTTATTAATATAAGAGCATTTTAGTGTATCCCATCAAATGCTGAAAGTGCCCTCCCCCTTCCTCCTTCGAAGCACATTTCACCATATTTTCTAATATATACCTCAATATGTCTGTGTTGATATGGTTTATTTCGGTTGTGATGTTTACCCATAGATCCTTAACGGTTCGTGGTCTGTTTTTGTAGACTGTCTCCTTAAAATAGCCCCACAAGAAGTAATCCATTGACGTTGAGTCTGGCGACCTTGGGGAGCCACAGGTCTTTGGAGATATGGTCCACGAAAAATCTATTGATGAGTGCCATGGACTCATTGGAAGTGTGGCACTTGACACTATCCTTCTGGAAGTACTCCTGCATAAACTCCATCTAGTTGCTCCTCGAAGGCCATGGAAATATCCTTGTACACACCAGTGTTCGCAGTCCCTTCAAAGAAAATAGGTCCAATGACTCTCAGCGGAAATTGCACACCACAAACACACATTTTGCAGATGAAGTGGTGTCTCGCAGATCACATTGTCGTGTTTTGAGAATTTACATATCCTGAGAGATGAAACCAAGCTTCATTGGCAAATCATGTCATTGTCAAAATTCCAGAGTTTCTTTCCACCCAGTTGAGGAGCCAATTGCAATAACATACATGCTTGATTCTGTCAGTTTTTCCATCACCTGGTGTACAGCTTTCACTCTGTATGGCCTGATTTTTGCATGCTTAGCTGCTCTTTGGCACATCGTCAAAGAGTAGCGGTATCTAGTGACAGTTGGCGTAATGGTTTTCTAGGGGAGCAAAATAATCATTTACAAACATCTTCTGCACACTGCTGCATTGTTGACAGCAGGTTGTGCTTCCCTTTCTCATTCAGTAATGAACCTGTTTCTTCCAGTTTCTCTGCGAACCTTAAAATCGTCTTCCAGTCAGGACCATCGCAAACACCGTACTCGTGACAGTAAGCCCTTTGTGTAGCAGTAACAGAATTTGTAAACCAGTAATTCTTCACTATAAACATGCGCTGCTGCACTGTGTATGACATGTTACTGCCTGTGGTGAGATCTCAGGAGTGAATGCAGAACATCTGCAAAAGGTATGCATTAAATGAAAAAATTTCTGCTAAAGGTAGGCATTAAATGAAGAAATTTCTGCTAAAGGTATGCATTAAATGAAGAAATTTCTGCTAAAGGTCTTAAGGACACCATCTACAGAAAACTTGATGTGATGGTAAATAATTTTCCTATTGTTAACCTCTCATTTACTTGTAGTTATGTTACTGTTTAGCTATTAAATCAAACGATTGATCTATTTACATGTAAAAGGTGGGACTTCCTACTAAAATACACTTGGGTCAGAACAGACCTACTCTTATATATAAAATCACCCTTAATATACCACCATGCCCTTAGCATCCACTCACCACCAATATATATTACTAGATCAACCTTCCTTTTCCAACACAAAACATACTTGATGTGTTGCTACTTGCAAGCTGTGTGAGATGTCATTTCTCCCACATTTTTTTTACCATAAATCAATTGTGGCAAACCTTAATGTTAAAGACGCTGATTTGGTCAAAGTCTTTTTAACTTTAATGTTCTTTGAAAGCTTTTAGGCTGGCATTATTTTAAACGTGCTTGTTGAATTAGATTGTACTCTGGAAAAATAATTGGGTTGAAATCTAAAACACAAATGAAATTCAACAAGTTTTTTTTTAATGAGACTAAGTTATATAAAATGATTTTATTTTGTATAATGCTGTTAATTTTCACTTGATAAAGTTTTGGTAAGGTAATGTGATTTTGTACTCATTGCTTTATAATTAAAATGTTAACTGTCTCCTTACTGTGCAAAGTAAATTTCTTTATTTAATGCGTACCAGAAGCTTCCGAGATAGGAACAGCCACTAAAATCACAACTCACATTTGCATTTTGTTTGCTAAATACCATGTTTTAAACTTAATGCTAATTATGATTTTCAATGAATCATAATTGGCAAATCTGATAAAAATGCCACCCTTGATGTAACACTACAATGTAATATAACAAATGGTGGTGGTACATCAAAGGTTTACTATATATTGTCTAATGCACACTTTCCTTGCTTGTTGGCATACATTTATTGTGAATTTTCTGTAAAATCACTTCATGGAGTGGAACAAGTCTTGGATTGGACAGATCAAGTATGTCCAAGATATACCCCTTTTTTTATATTGCATAATCTCTCCACTATGGGACATATAGGTATTGCATTAGAGCAGTCTTCCAGCAACATCACAAGGTTGGTATATATCTGACGTACGCATTGTGTGCCTCATTTCAAAACAATTATCTACAGTGAGTGCAGAAACCTTGGTAAAAGTAGACCATAGGGCCAAATGTTTCAGGCTGTCAGACCTGTGGAATGTCAGAGTTCAAACTCTGACATTCCATAGGTCTGACAGCCTGAAACATTTTTTTTGTTTGTTGGGGCAGGCTATTGCAAATGAACGCACCATACACTGATGGCTTGCAAAATTTCAAGCAGGAGACATGCCTCATGATCATTCACCAGTGGCTGTAACAGATAAACTAAAGAATGTCGTGGAAGCTGACCCTCAGCAAAGTGTCTGTGAGATTGCAGCAAAGGTCTGTCTGCATCATTCAATGGTTGTGTGGCACCTTGAAGCCCTGGGGAAGGTGAAAAAGCTGAATGTCTTGGTGCCATGTAAATTGACAACAACTATGAAAAGTCTTGCACTGGAACAGAAAGAGATGAAGTTTGTTGCACACCAGCTTCTTCTGGAATACTAGTCCCACATCTAGATAAGGTCATAGTTACAGGCCTTTCTCTGTTTGCTGTGCTGTGTAACCTGACCTTTCAATTTCTTCTCCATGTAAATTGTTGATACAGAGAAGAATTGACTCACAGTTCTCCAGTCTCACCTTACATCCTGGGTTTGGACAGCCCTTGGGATCCTGGAAAAGTCATAGAATTTGATTCCCATTTTTTCCAGGGCTGGAAAGTCCTTGATTTCTAATATTTTAGTCCAAGGTCTTGGAATCTGGGTGTACACTGAAGCTTGAAAATCACGATTATGTTTTCAAGAGCAGGAATAACCTGGAAAAACTGTTTTTTTTTTTTCTTTTAACAGTTGAAATACCTTGAAATTTAAAAATTAGTGCTTAAAAATCCATAAAATTTCTTTTACAAAATGAATGTTTTTAAATTCAGTGGAATAAATGTTATTCTCACAATACGTGAAGATATGTCAGAATCATTAATACAGCAATCAGGCATCTTTGAACTTCCTATATTTACTTTTCTTCACATTACATTAATCACATCAGAAAACTTGAACATTACATCATCCTGGAGTGGGAATTGAACCTGTGGGTTTGATTCCTGCTCTAGGATGATGTAATTGCTGTATTAACATGTTCTAAATGTTTTTAATATACTTTTTCTCAGTTCACCATTATCAGCATTTCTTTGTGTGATTTGATTTAAAGAAAATTGGTCACATAGATGTAACATTTTTGTTTGCTTACAAGCATGTGTGCTTCATATGTGAGAAAATTAGGTAGAGACCATTAACAGTGTCCTCTCTCTTTTTTTACTTTTCTCTGCATTTGATTGCTATCAATAGATTAATTATTTGGAGAGATAATGGGGAATAGTGAGCACATTGAAAAGATAAACCAAATTCAGCATTTTCATTATCGATGTGAAGAATTTATTCTTCTAGTCTTAGTGATTGACATACTGTGATTTGGCTCATTGTGTGTGGATGATACCAATTGGAAACACTAACATTTTTGACCTGGGTGCACACTGAAGAACACACTGTAACCAAGGAACAGCAAGATCCACAGGGCTTCATAAAAATTCTAAACGCATAGTAAACCACTCCAATTTGCAAAATGTAAAACAAAACACTATGACTAACAAAAATTAGAGCTCCTGGAATGTTTTTGATGAACTCCTTGAAAAATCCTGGGAAAGTCCTGGAATTTATTTTACAAATGATTGTTCTAGGAAGGGTGAGAATGATCCATGATTTTTAGAATTTCTAATTTTTCGGACCAATCTGCATCCCCTGATTTCTTTTCCTGATTATTTTCTGAATTTGTGTAAGTTTCTGATCGTGTTCATCATTTTTAATATCTTCGGCAAAAATGAAATGCAGGTTTCCTGTTTTTAACTGTATCTTCCAAACCAATCAGTACAACAAGTATTTTTGCCCCCTTCCCCCTTTTAAACCAACATTTAATTTTATAATCTATACTTATCTGTCTGTGATAGAATCTGATCCATTTTCGTGACCTGTAAAATTGTTTTCATGCTGAAAACATGTGGTCAAGCTTGTTTTCTTTAGTTTGAAGCACATTTATGTTCAAAAATGCTACTGCATGCAAGGAGAATGACTTAAGGGGGAAAGTTTTTAAAAATTAAATGGGGAACAAAAGACAGTGATGGAGAGTTACATAGAACATTTATATATCTTTATTGATATGAAGTTCCAGTTCTAAACTTTAATTTTTTCATAAGTAAAAGAAAAATTGCTTGCAAATTTTGTGTCTTGATATAGCATGAAGTACTAAGCAATAGGAAATCATGTATTTTCATGAAAAATAAACTGGAAAAGCAACAATGAAGCCCCTCACTCTGCTGTGAAAACAACTACTGTATATGGGTAATATAAATAGTGCAATTTCAAACAAGAATAAACGAAGTAACAATTTTTAATTTGAAATTTGCTTTAATAAGGAAGTGCTTGCTCCATATCTCACCTTTCCATGTTCTTAAATTTTCAATGTAAGCATTATTTCAAAATATTTAAAGATAAAGTTACTTTAATATATTAATTGTGGTGTATAAAAGCATTTTAAGAGTAATGGCAAATTTGCAGTCTAACTATATAGATGTATGAACCATGTTATAATCTGTCTTAGCTGCTTTACATTTGCCATTTCCTAGAGTTCTGACTTATTTTTCTTTGCATAATGCAGCACATTATTTCCTTGAAATTTTTTGATAACCTTTTTTGTTTGTGTTCTCTTTGGCTCATAATTGTCGAGTCTTCATCCCTGCAACTCACTGTCATTGTATTGACTACATTTGACCACAAAGAACACCACTTTCTGTCAATAACCAGTCTATGTGATCATTGATGCCATAGTCTTCTTCCTCAAGTTCAAATTGCCCTTTTAATTTACTTTATAGGGTATTTTGCCGATGACCAATTTTCGATTATTCCCAGTTAATCTAGTAGCAATTTTACTTACATGGTTATTAACAGAGTATTTTGTTAAAGCAGTATTTTTTCAAAAAGTTCCCTCTACCAAAGTGCTAGTTCATGAAGTCAGTGCAACTGAAAATTTTAATTCTTCTAGATAATGCACCTAGAAGGCTGATGCATTATTGCATATGCATAAATTAATGACTTTAAATAAAACTGCAGGCAAAGTGAATTCTGTAGTACATGAATATTCAATAACTTTTTTTAAATTTTTATGAAATGACAGAATATACATTTAATAAGTACTTCATAGTAAATTCAGTGATATATGTTACATATTAGCTTTAACTAAACTCAGCTAATGTGTGTAACAAATTCCAAAACATCAGTACAAACTAGGATTACATAGAACATTTATATATCTTTATTGATATGAATAAAAAGATTAATGGAGAAATACATACCATTAAGTTCTTCAGATGTACAGCTAATATCAATATCATCACCATATGTTGGGTTTCTAAAAGAAAGCAAAAACAAGAGAATTAAGTGTGCAGGTAAACAAAAAGAAATCTGAATGCTGAGTAGTTACCATGAAAAATTTAATATGGATCTTCTTTTTTCCCCACCAGAAGAAGTTAACTGTGCACACAAACATGTATTTATGCCATTAGAAATATTGCATATGTGAGGGTCATTAATATGCATAGCTGCATGGCTTTTGTTGAAATGATGTTTTTCATGATTGACCTGGACGGAGGTCATCGTGTGGCAACACCATAGATCGCAACTTATCTGCTCTTGTATCTGAATGAATGTATTTGGAATTTGTCTAACATTCTACATTCTTTTATTTAGTGTGTACAGATTATGCAGTTCATTTCAGTACCTTTTTCAGTACAGGGTAATTAAAAATGTCGGTAACAAATTTTAAAATTCACATCTCATGCTAAACTTTGTTTGAAATTGAAACGTGCGTAATATACTGTATTTACCCAAATGTAAAATAAGATCTGTTTATGCATTTATCCTTCAAAAACTTGGGTTGTCTTACTTTCACATACCAGAAAAAACTTACAATTAGGGTCAATGTTCTTGCAGAAGTGGTAGTATGAAACAGTCCATATTTTTAGATTAGAGCGTAATACAGTTCAAAGTCAAGCTTTTCTCGCCCCTTCATCTACTGGCACACAAACAATGCACAGCAGTAGTGTTCCTGCCTTGCCATAGCAGCGGTCAATCCAGGCAGTATTTGATACCATTGGGCGTGGTAGCTTCACAAAAATATTTTGAGCTCAAACAGTATCTTCACAAAAATAATATGAACTGTAATGGTACCTTCACAAAATGTTTTCAGTAAAACTTTATTTTCACAAAAATATATGGTGTCCGAGAATTATTGGACACATTACAAAATTATGTGCAAAAAATACTATGAGCATTGTCTGTTTTGTTATGTTACGTATTACTAACATGGTTTCTATATTTTTGTTTTGCAGAATTGTTATTCCCAGAACCTGATAGATGGCGCTAGATGTGGCCTGATGAGGAATGTATGAGAAATGCGCAATCAGTCATCATGTCATCCGTACAGCAGAAGACGATGTGTGTGTTATGGCTTGCGGAATTAAAGTCTGTCATTAAAGTTAAAAGATGGTAGCGTTTAGAGTATGGTTATAATCCTCTGTCAACGAATTCAGTTAAGCGGTGGATGAAACAGTTTAAAGAAACTGGCAATGTGGAACATCGTGGAGGATCCGGTAGGCCTAGCGTCAGCGGTGAGATGGTTGACCAAGTTAATGAAAGTTTCTGACGAAGCCCCAGGAAATCCGTTCGTAAAGCAAGCAGAGAACTGTGCATTCCGAAATTGACAGTTCACAATATCTTGCACAAGAAATTAAAGTTTCATGCTTATAAAATTCAAATAGTGCAAAAGATGCATGTAAATGATCACACTCTGCGATACGATTTCACTGTGGATATGCTGAATCGAGTGGAAGACGACGATAACTTTCTCAGTACTGTAATTTTTATTGATGAATCCACATTTCATGTATCAAGTATTGTGAATCGTCACAACTATAGGATATGGGGCAGTGAACCGCCTCACGCTCCTATTGAACTGGAATGTGATTCTCCAAAAGTTAATGTGTGGTGCACCCTATCAAAAAGAGAAGTGATTAGCCCTTTCTTCTTCTGCAAAAAACATAAATGGTGACATTTACTTGGATATGCTAGAAAATTTCGCTATACCCTAGATCAAAAGGTATGACAACGTCGTTTCTCAATGAGACGGCGTGCCTCCGCATTGGTCAACGTGTGTACGTTAAGTGCCTAAATGAGCATTTCCAACAGATGGATTGGGCGTGGTGGTCCCATTCGTGGCCTCCTCGCTCTCCAGATCTAACTCCATTGGATTATTTCATGTGGGGTTATGTGAAGGATCGTGTTTATCAGATGCCTTGTACTGATTTGCAGGAACTGAAGCAGGATATCACAGCTGCTATTAATTCCATAACTCCTCAGATGCTTGCCAATAGATGGCATGAAATAGAGTATCGCTTAGACGTACTACGAGTAACCAAGGGATCTCACATAAAAATTTATAAACTTGTGTAGTTACTTTGTAAGTTAGTACAGTCAGTTTCTTTCTATCTGTTTAATGTTTTGTTTTATATAATTTTGTAAGGTGTCCAATAATTCTCGGATACCCGTATTTTGGCACAATTATCGTTATTTTTATCTTCAATGTGGGTAATTTCTCATATGAATGAATGTAATTCGTGGTAAATGAATTCATGAAAAAAAAAATCTTTTGATATTAGATGAAAAACTGAGACAGAAATGTAAAAATAACTAAGAGCTATATCACTGTTTCGCCCACCAGATGGCGACACGATGATGCTCATGGATCTTGCTCCCTACATGTGCAGTGAATACGATCTGTAATAGCAGTGGACAAGTGAAAGACAGTCTGTCGCACCATTGAAGATGCCGTGGAGTGCTGATGTGTGAAATGCATTCGATAAAAAAGCGCTTTAGACGTTGTGGAAAGTGCAAATGTGTCTATGTGCGAAAGAATCTGCATAGTGCTTGGGTATCTCTGAGTAGATGAATCTTTTGAATTCTGAAACTTGCGTGGTGTCTTTCAAGGTTTTTTAAGTTGTTTTATATTCCATTTTTAAAAAAATTGTTCAATCTATCTTTGATTTTAATAATTTGAGGAAATGTCAGGGAACAGTGGTTGTATTATTTTAGATATTTTAATTGAATTGTAATGCCTCAAGTTTTCTGGTTTATATGTTCCAAGCATAAGATCTACACATGTATGATATCAACATTTACAATACTGATATAGAATAGCTGGAAAAATATGTAAATAAATGTATAGGTATTGTCAAAAACTGTTACTGATAGAGCAAAAAGGGCAATTTGTCAATTATACAGTGATGAACCAGGGACGTGGTGCACAGAAATAAAAAGGTAAGAATTTGAATATTATCGATATACTATTTGAGTCAACGTATATAAAGGCAGCCAAGTACTAGCAGAAAAAACTTTGCGGGTGGACACATGCATGCCAGGCGAGGGTGAATTTCTAACGTGTCGAACAGAAATTATGGGCAGCCATAAGTCTGCTATTACCTATATCATGTATTTTGTCACAAGTCTGAATGTGTGATACACTTACAAACACACGCAAACACAGAACATTAGTTAAACACTACAATATATTCAAGATGGCTCTCATGCAGAAATATATTTTTGTTAAACTGAAACTTTACTGGAAGTGTTTTGTGAAGATACCATTTCAGCTAAAAATATTTTGTGAATCAACCCCTGAAATAGAAATGGCTACTTACTCCCATTAGCAACTCAAAATTCGGCTATGAAAGCAAAACAGAGCAGTTGGTATTGAAAGTTTTTTTTTTTTTTTTCCATACATGGCCAAACAATTGGATTTCTTATTTACATGCCCAGACAAATCATTTTGATAACCCTTGTTTGTATCTGGTCAATTACATTTGGCAAGTTCTGATCTGGTAATGATGATTCTACGAACAAATCCATAACACTACAAACCTTTATGTACTTTTGAGGTGTTTTTTTTTCTTTAATTTTTGGCAAAATTGTCCTAAACTAAAAAAAAAAAAAAAAAAAAAAAATTTCACAAAAAAATCAAAAAAAAAAATCACTACAATAAGAATTTCGCAAAAGTGGGTATCATCTTTAAAAACCTAGATCAACCCTTCATAGGTGCATACCACTCAGTTGTTCTCTAGCAGTGAACCTGAGGGGGAATGCCAGTGCATGAAAATTTTCAATATATTATTTTGGATATGGCTGATCGTGTATTGAGAGAAGAGTGTCTACAATAACAGAATTATTGAACACAAATTTAGTCATCACACCTGGTGGCATCGCTTATTAGCTGCAGGTCCTTAATGTTGCCGTAAACGAGCCATTTAAGGACCACCTTCGGCACCTATATGCAGAATGGTTGCTGACTGGCAACAGCCTCCTAACACCACCTAGGAACCTGCAGAAACCTTAGGCATTACTGGGACAGCAGATAAAAGCAGCATGGGACAGCATCTCATTGGTTACATTTATTATCGTTATTAGTGTTAACGACTTTTTTCAAAGACCTTATATTATAGCATATCCTTATACACTGAAGAGTAATTGAATGAGAGATACCTGTCTAGTAATGAGTAGCACCACCTTTCGCCCTGACGACAACGGCGATTCGTCTCGGCATGGACTCGACAAGACACTGGAAGCACTGGGAAGCCATACGGATCCACGACCCCAGAGCCTCGAACATCTCTCTCGATGGCATCCCAGATGTGCTCGATGGGATTGAGGTCAGGTGACCTAGCTGGCCAAGGAAGCGAGGTCACGTCGTTGGAGTGTTCATCCAACCATTCGGATACAATTCGGGAGCAATGGCAATGGTGCATTGTCTTGTTGCAGGATGAGGTACCCAGTGGGATGTTGAAGACCCACAAATGGGAGTAAATGGTCGTCCAGGATATCCTGGTAACATTGACCTGTGAGGGACAATGTCACATGTACCAGGGGTCCCATTTCAGTTCACGTAAACAGTCCCCAGATGAGAATGCCACCCCCACCAGCTTGAAGAGTACCCTACTGACAAGAAGGATCCATCGCTTCATGTGGTTTGCGCCTTACTGGTATCCTGCCATCCGCATGTACGAACGTGAATCTCAACTCGTCAGTCCAGGCAACATTTTTCCACATGTCTAGGGTCCAGTGGCGATGTTCCTGCGCCCATGCTAATCTTTGTATCCTGTGATGTGCGGTCAGCAGCAGTACCCTCGTGGGGCGATGGCTTCTCTACCCCATAGCAAGGAGATGTTTCTGGATGGTGTGGCTGCTTGCACGTTTTTGTTCACCAGCGTTAAATTGCAGAGTGATTTCTTGCACTGTGGCTCGTCTATCCACTGTTACAATGCGAGCTAGCCGATGATGACCCCGCTCATCCACACGTTGTTGTCCACAGCAGTTGGCCCTTGCAGGGATGGTTTTACCGGATTCGATCTACTCATGGTGCACCCGTGACACAGTGGCTCGTGAAAATCCCAGTGCCTGCACGACTTCCGAGATGGAGTGACCCCATTCGTCGGGTCCCGACAATTTGCCCACGATCAAAAGCACTTAGATCCTTTGTCTTACCCATACTGCGTCCGACTCTTACTGATTCCCGTCGGATCGCTGCATACGTCATGTCGTTTCCGTTTGCAGGGCCGCCCACAGCGCGACATTTGCATAACGCCAGCTGTCTCTAATTTAATTGCTCTTCAGTGTAATACCTTAGGTTCTGTGTCAGTTGTTCTTTAATTTCATTCTTTTGCATTTTATATTCAGTTGTGCATGCTTTCATGAAATGCTGCTTATTGAACAAATTAGATGGAACTGAAGTTGATGTAATGTGTGAAAATAATGACAATGAACAAAAGTGACTCTTGGTTTCTAATACTGACAGAATTGTAATTTGAGATTTATATTACCTCTCCTTCCCATCCTGTGTTATAAATAGAATAAAAAACAAAGTGTTTTTTGACGATTTGGACTTGAGGTTAGATTTTAGAATTAAGTTGATTTGGACCTATGAGCTTAATGTATAACTTTTCCTATAAACACTATACAGTATGTCTATAAATAATGGAACACTTTCAATAATTTATTGCACATGGAGTGAGAGAGACGATTGACTTATTTATAACATAGAAAAGAGAAAACATGAAAGTTTCCCTGTTGTTACTGTCAAGGTGTGTATTTCCATCATTCACCGCCAGTTGGCGTTACCTGTTGTACTCCTACCAAACACATGGCTGTGTTGAATGATGGTTACTTCCTCTCCGGAGAAGGTGTTTTGTGTGCTAATGTTTGATAAGAACAAGTGTGCAACACACGTTCAAAGGAAATTTTGAAGTGCTTGCACTAAAGAGCCACCAACCAGGAAGGCTATTTACAAGTGGCATCAGCAATTTGTAAACATGGGTTGCTTGCATTTGGGAAACAGCAGCAGGCCTAGTGTTACCATTGGTAATATGGAACGCGTGAGAGAGACATTCACAAGGATTCCCAATAAATCAGTGCAGTGTGCATCATGTGAGCTGTAAATGCCAGCCACGACAATGTAGAAGGTTGTTCGTAAAAACTTTCTGTGAAACTGTATAAATGCAGTTGGTGCATATGTTAAAGGAATATTGACAAAGAGAAGCATTTCCAATTTTGTTGTGAACTACAAGGACTGACAGAAGAACATTGACGACCACTTTAATTGTGTAGTGTTTAGCAATGAGACCACATTTCACGCCGACAGGATGGCCAATCGACAATTCTGGGGCACCCAGAAACCTGCAGAGATAATAATTGAACATGAGCATGACTCATCATCAGAAGTGAATGCTTTCTGTGCTTTGTCATGGCAAAAACTGTATGGACATTCCTTCTTTGCCTAAAGCACTAACTGGGCATTCCTATCTTGATATGTTGCAGTAATGGTTGGTGCCTCAAGTTCAGCAAGATAGTGATGATTTCATTTACCAGCAAGATGAGAGTCCTCCCCACTTCCATGATGAAATTTGGGCCTACTTTAATACTGAGCTACACAAGCTCTGGATCAGATGTGCTGGAAAAAGGAACAAATATTTCTTGAAATGGCTACTGAGATCACTGGACTTAACTGTGTGTGATTTCTTCTTGTGGGGCTACATAAAGGATCTTGCTTATGTACCACCATTTTCACATGGTGTCTAGGAACTAAAGCAGAGAAGCTACTACTATAGTCGTCACACAGCATATGCTGGACAGGGTATATCAAGAGTTCAATTGCCAAGTGGACATTAGCTGTGTCACATGTGGTTTCCACATGTAATCATAAAAAAAAAAAAAACACTTGGATATTTTCTCTTTCACTGACATCTGTTGTAGTCTGTGCAACACATCACTGAAAGTGTTCCCACCATTTATAAACACCCTATATAATTTCAGGGGTCATCTTATATTTGAGTAAATACAGTACATACTGAAGTTTTTTTTATTTTTTTTTATTTACATGTGTTCAATATGTGATCCCTTAGTGAAACAACATACGTACATTCCAGCAATAATCCAGTTCCTTCCAGCATTGCTGTATCCACTTGCAACATGACTTGTGAAATCTGGGTTTTCAACTCAGTAATGCTGTTGGGCATTGGAAGCATGTAGACAGTCCTTAACACAGCCACATAAAATGAAGTCCTCAGGTGTTGAATCCTGTGACATGACCCTAGAGGCCATGGCATAGGACCCTTGTTCCATTTGCTCAAACAAGTTGCACCAGAAGTGATATTGCTAAAGTTTACCAGTTACATGTAATGTCTGCAGAATTCCAAGTTTGTGTGGCAGGACCAGAAAAATTATAAATTGGGACATGCCCAGTCAGGCATGTACAAATTTATACATGGCTGAACACATACACTATACTATTTTTTTCTAAACATTTCAGTACTTTTACTGCACTTCATAAACTGTTCCCAATCAATGCAATTTGAACACCTATATTTCACTGCATTTCATAAGTTGCAGAGTGAAACCTGTGCTCACCTGTTTCATGTCATATTAGCACAAAAAGTTTTGACCTGAATCCATTTGATTTTCTTGAAACTTGTGGGCTTTATAAGAGAAACTGATCAGTACAAAGTTTCAGCTCCCTACACAAAATAGTTCTATAGTTATAGGACATGAAAATTTACTTTTTTTTTTTTTTTTGTATTTTTGTGTCTACTATGCCTATCACAAATGACAATAACTCTAGACTTAATTGGTCAACAGATCTCACATTGGACCCATTTGAAAGCTTGTTACATGATATTTCTATTGAGATATCACACAATCGCACACTGAAGAGCAATTGAATTAGAGATACCTGTCTAGTAATGTGTAGCACCACCTTTCGCCCTGAGGATGACGGCGATTCGTCTCGGCATGGACGACACTGGAAGCGTTGGGAAGCCACACGGATCCACGACCCTTGAGCAAGCTCCCACAGTTCATGAAGATTTGATGGAGGGGGCTAGAGCCTCGAACATCTCTCTTGGTGGCATCCCAGATGTGCTCGATGGGATTGAGGTCAGGTGACCTAGCTGGCCAAGGAAGCGAGGTCACGTCGATGGAGTGTTCATCCAACCATTCGGATACAATTCGGGAGCGATGGCACACTGCATTTTTTTTGTTGCAGGATGAGGTCCCCAGTGGGATGTTGAAGACGCACAAACGGGAGCAAATGGTCGTTCAGGATGTCCCAGTAACGTTGACCTGTGAGGGACGATGTCGCACGTACCAGGGGTCCCATTTCAGTCCACATAAACAGTCCCCAGATGAGAATACCACCCCTACCAGCTTTAAGAGTACCCTGCTGGCAAGAAGGATCCATTGCTTCAAGTGGTTTGCGCCTTACTCGTATCCTGCCATCCGGATCTACCAACGTGAATCTCGACTCATCAGTCCAGGCAACATTTTCCCACGTGTCTAGGGTCCAGTGTTGCGATGTTCCCGCACCCATGCTATTCTTCACACCCTGTGATGTGCGGTCAGCAGCGGTACCATCGTGGGAAGATGACTTCTGTACCCCATAGCGAAGAGATGGTTTTGGATGGTGTGGCTGCTTACACGTTTTTGTGCACCAGCGTTAAATTGCCGAGTGATTTCTTGCACTGTGGCCCGTCTATCTGCTGTTACAATGCGAGCTAGCCGACGATGACCCCGCTCATCCACACGCTGTTGGCCCCTGCAGGGATGGTTTTACCGGATTCAATGTACTCACGGTGCACCCGTGACACAGTGGCTCATGAAAATCCCAGTGCCTGCATGACTTACGAGATGGAGTGACCCATTCGTCGGGCCCCGACAATCTGCCCACGATCAAATGCGCTTAGGTCCTTCGTCTTACCCATACTGCGTCCGACTCTTACTGATTCCCGTTGCATCACTCCTTATATTGTCGGAACGCTGCATACGTCATGTCATTTCCGTTTACAGGGCCGCCCACAGCGCCGCATTTGCATAGCGCCAGCTGTCTCTAATTCAATTGCTCTTCAGTGTATTATTGCCAAGGTGGCTTTCACCATGGTTTCTACCTCCCTCCTCCTTTTTTTTTTTTTTTTAGTTTAGCAAAAACTTATCAACTGTGATACTTAAAGGTATTTAATTTTTCATTGTATGCACTTCTCAAGCTTTCTAAAAGTTGGCACATAGATTAAAGTTAATTGTGGCATGTCTTGGCCATTGAATTTAAGACGTTTCTTTTATGTTTATGAATTACTTTCCAGTATGACTTCTCTTGGTGTTATGGCTTCACATTTTGGAACCAAGAGACGGGAAAGCGAGTTCATATCAGTCAGTACAAGATATGTTACATGAACAGTTAGTTGCTTCCACAAAGAATGACACATTAGTGTATGATGTCAAAAAGAAAAAAAAAAAACATGGAAAGGGTCATTAAATTGTGTTTGCTCCCCTCCACATGTGATGCTCTTGCTTGAATGCTATTATTGTAGACACTGAACAATTCTACATTATCAGTTAATGGAAGCTCTGACCTATTTGTGGACTTCAATGGTCCTTTCACTGCTGTTGCATTTTGTCCTTTGAGCTCCCAGTCAGGTGCACATATTTTTATGTATAGAACTCTGTTTGAGTATTAGGCCTTTGATCAGAATTTTGGATTCATGTAGGGTAATTTATAAGGTTTGTCATTATACAGTAATTTGTCCAGAGACTGAGGAAACATGTTTTGTTGGTAGATAATTTTTCTGTATAATGAATCTCATTAAGTTTCATGGTTACAAATAAAATAAAAAACAAACAAACTTGCATTTATTTTCCACTGTAACTTCATGAATACTTTACTGTAGTGTATCATTTCTGCATGTTTACAAGGCTGACTATTTTACTGTTCCAACATTTTTTAAGTACTTTCCTTTTAAACATTGTACAATTCCTTCTGTTTTCTAAACCATTTGGCCCACATAATGATTACAGAAAAACTGTCTGATACATATTTCTTTTATCTCCGCTGTTGTGGGTGATTTTTCATATATATTCACTGGTATAGCCAATTCCTTTCACGATGTATCCATTTTTTAATTTGTTTTTCGTATAAATTCTTATTCTATTTTTTAAGGCTTTTGAAATTTCTACACAGATGTGTTTTATAATTTGTAATATTTGTTTCTGCATAAATAATATGATTTCTTTTGCTATTGTAGAATACATCCATTTCTTGTGGAATAATCTGTATTTTCAGGAAGCAGCTTAAAAAAGCAGAAATGTGCAGCTTTTAAAATTGTGCAGAGCTTTTTTAGCATCAAATTCATTTTAAAAATGAATGACGAGTTTGCTTCTCTTTTTATGTGTTGTAAAATTCAGATCAAATTATCATGTTATCATCAGGCAATATAACATCAATTACATGCTACAAATAAAAAAAAAAATGTTGAAATATAGTTGTAACATACCCTGTTGTAGTATTTTCTTCTTTAATATACCCATTAAATGTACCAGTCTCAAACATCTGAAAATTGAAGTAAGTATTTAAAGAACTGAACAATGATAGAAAAAATATTCTTTTATGTAAATTTATGAGCATTACTGAAAATTGAAGAAATTATTTAAAAAACTGAGCAATGATAGAAAAAATATTCTTTCATGCAAGTTTTATTATGAGCTTTAAACACATTGTTATCCATTATTGTCAAATATGATTCAGCTGAAATCAGTCTGTTTTGTAACCTTGTAATTAAAAAATGGAAAATATTTTTGTAATACATAAAAATAAACTTTCCATTTTATAATACTGTAGCATACAGTGCGGAAGTGTACAAGCTGTTGTAAGAGAATAAATAGGAGAACATGAGGTTCACCTCACAAATTTTGAAAAAGTATGTTTTCATAAAATTATTGGACGGGCACAAAGTTCCAAGCCTGCCCCTCTCAGTTCCTGTATTGTGATGACATTAACATTTCTGATTAACATATATCATAAGAATGTAAAATTGAAGTGTTACTATATTTTTGTATTGATTAATGTCCACACAGCACCAGTAGATAATAAAATACATGTATCTTGAAATTTTTTTTTAATTTTTCCTACCTGTGGTTTCATTATTTTTTCTACATTAACTTTTGGAAATGATTTGTTTTCATCAAGCCCTTAATTCCAGTAGACATTTGTTACTGCAACAATTAATTTCAACTATGTGGAACTGATGTTCCACTAGTGACCAAACCATACGATTGATTAATGGAATACGGGATTACACCATACAACACAAATTTTGGAGATGACAATCCGTTTTTTGGTGTAAATGTTACAAGGATGGTAAGTCAGATAATATCCGAAAACCTGATAATTTCGTCGTCCTGGAGCGGGAATCGAACCCGCGTCTCCCAGATAGCGTCCGAATGTGCTAGCCACTACCTCTTAACCTAGATTCGCTAAACATGAATGCCAGTTGTTTCGACTAGCTAATCCTGTGATGGTTATATTCAGATTAATCGGAAACTTGAGACTAGGTCGTTCGGGGTGGTGTAGTGGCTAGCATGACAGCGCTCAGGGTTTTTGTGATTGGTTATATTCAAATTAATCGGAAACTTGAGACTTGGTCGTTTGGGGTGGTGTAGTGGCTAGCATGACAGTGCTCAGGGTTTGTGATCGGTTATATTCAAATTAATCGGAAACTTGAGACTTGGTCGTTTGGGGTGGTGTAGTGGCTAGCATGACAGTGCTCAGGGTTTGTGATCGGTTATATTCAAATTAATCGGAAACTTGAGACTTGATCGTTTTGGAGGGTGTAGTGGCTAGCATGACAGCGCTCAGGGTTTGTGATCGGTTATATTCAAATTAATCGGAAACTTGAGACTTGGTCGTTCAGGGTCTCAACAGCACAATCCCTGACAGCTGTCAGGGATTGTGCTGTTGAGATAATAGGACATAAAGTGTTCCAAGAACACATCCCCCACAGCATAACGCCGCCGGCCCTTTTCCGCCGAACAGTGCATCCAGGTGCCATAGGCTCAGTTTGTATTCGGTGTATCCGCATTCGGCCGTCTACGTGATGTACCAGGAATCTTGATTCATCAGACCAAGCCACTTTTTTCTAATCATCTACGGTCCAATCTCTAACTTGGGCCCAATTCATGCGTTGTTGGCGATGACGTGCAGTGAGCATGGGGACCCTGCTGGCACACAGTTCATCGCAGAAGGCTGTGATGAACTGTGCGCTGTGACACATTGCCCTGATCACCACTGTTGTAGCTGCGGGTGATTTGTCGCACTGTGGCCCTGCGATCGCTGTAAACAGTGCGCGAGTCTCCGCTCCCCTCTGGCACCAGTGAGCTGCGGACGACGGTTCGTCGTTTTGCCATCTGTGCACCACTTTTTATACGTACTCATTACAGCGGCACGTGAACAAGCTGCGCCGTTTCCGAGATCGTGGATCCGAGGCTCCGTGCCGTCACAATTTGTCCTTTATCAAACTCCGATAAATTGGCAGCTTTTACCCATTCTGATTCCGAAAGCCAGTCCTCCTCGGATTGTATATATACCGCTCTGTGAACTTCGCCTGCGCCACCGTTCGGTCTTCAGGCGCGCTCATTTCTCTAGGCTGGGGGTAATCATAATGTAATAGCTTATCAGTGTGTGTGTGTGTATATATACATATATATATATATATATATATATATATATATATAAACAATGCAAAGCCTGAAGAATGAATTTTTTAAAAACATTGAAAGGGAATAAATAAAATATATAAAAGCCAAGATCAAACCAGAGAAAACAAAACAAACCCCGAGTGTCCAAACCAAACGAGCTTCGGAGAAAGCAAAGACAAAAAGCCCCAGAATAAGAAAATGTCAACCGGAAGAACATAGGGATGTAGACGAATGACTTTTCTTTGTGGTTTCGTCAGGGGCAAGCATGAAGAAAATCATTCACTCGTCCACAAAGACCAGAATCGTGTGGGTTTCTGCTAATCTAGTTTGCTTTACAGACAAATTAAATTTAAGATTAAATTCAATTGTTGTTAAAACGGACAAAAACCCAAAAACAGCAAACTAGATCACATTGCCCAACTCACACACTCTAAAAATAACCATTCCGAGAGAATTTTAGCAAACACGGTACAAACTTTCCAACTTTTCCAAATAAAGAAATTAATTTACTGAAGAAAAGGAAAACCTTAGCCTAATGAAAAGGGATACTAATGTAAACATGTGTCCAAAAGCTTTGAATTACATAAAACGATTTTTTTAAATGCTGAAAATTAAAAAAAAAACAACCAGTAAACTGTGCCCGAATATTAAAACAAGAACTGGCACACCACCTAAACCAACCCAAGGGAATTTTAACAGACAACACTTAAGAAGAAGGAGGGGGGAGCAGACACCCCAAAATTTACAGAACAAAGAAAGAAAATAAAACACTGACGAAAAGTGAGGAGCTTGTCCCAATTAAAAGGCATACATATGCAGTAACATTTGTCCTGAAATGTTAAAAGACTGAAAAATTATATTTTAACAAAACACTAGTTGATTGTGCATGAGTATCAAGTTACTGTGGTAAAATGAGTGATTGAAACCAAATAACCAAACTGCTAAACTCTGAGAGATAATCTCAAACACCCAAAAGAATACTATATAAGGAAGGAATGCCCAGTTTAGGGCACATCTAGAATTACTAAAAAGCACCCCACTTCTAAAAAAAGTATAAAACAACCAAGAAATAAAATATGTAATACATTTTGTTGCTAGTATAAGGTGACTATTTACAAAATATTGTTCCAATCAGTCAATAACCAGCAGGAAAGCTCTAAGCCTATTGCTTTGTACCTGTAACAGAAAGAAGCATGGTTGCTGCAACAAAGGGGCCTATAACGCCGACCATTTATCCGGCAAAATACTTCCAACACTGCCTAAAATAAAAAGAACATCTAAAGAGGCTATTGAAGAACCCAAATAAAGATATATGTGATGAGCAACATAATACAGCCTCTCCTTGACAAATGTCGACCCCGCCTTCTCGTGGTGCATCCTGTTCCCACTAAAGGGGCTCTGACGACCGCCAATAGCGGTATAACTATACCATCGGGATTAGAGGAAATGCTATCCCACACTCACCAACCCGCTTGGCCAGCCCCTCCAAAATGACTCCACAACTTAATCTAAAAATTTCAAGAGCAATATGCCATTATGTCTTAAAAGAAAAGTGTTTGATCAATGCATCCTTCCAGTGCTTACGTATGGTGCAGAGACGTGGACCTTAACTAAAAGAGACATACAAAGGCTGCAGACAACTCAAAGTAGCATGGAGTGATGCATGCTTGGTGTAACCAGGAGAGATAAGAAGAGGAACTCGTGGATCTGAAAAATGACAAGAGTGGAAGACATCATGATCAGAGTAAAATCCCTGAAATGACAATGGGCTGGACATATTGCCAGAAGGACAGACCATCGATGGACAACTGAAATTTTAAACTGGATTCTAAGGGACAGGAAAAGACCCAGAAGACCACATGTGAGATGGGTGGATGAAATTTGAAAGAATGCGGAAGTAACACGGAGGAGACTGGAACAAGACAGACCATTGTGGAAGAAACTTGGAGACCTTCATCCAGCAGTGGATTGATAATGATTGGCTATGATGATGATATATATAAGGTTTACGTATGCCATTCTTAATCTCTTTTGGGGCTGGGGGGGCAAGCCCCCCAAAGTTCCCCTACCCCATGGGAGTGTAGGGAAGTGTACTCCTGGAAAAAGTGACTAATAAATTAGGAACGGGTCACTGCTTATAGCCCTCAGAGTTGCTCCTGGAGTTAATTAAACCACAAGACAACAGCAAAACAGTCAAAATTCTTCATCTTAGAAAACATTTTATCACAATGTTCGATGAAGGTTCCATAACAGACTGCAGTGGCAAACAAACTTTCTAGTTGCCTGCTTCAGAATTTTCAACCATTAGCACATACGAGCAGGCTATGAGCTGGAGAAGATTGGTGATGGTCCTGTGGGGCAGCAGTTTCTGACTGGTTCCCTAACTGATCCTGTCTGGGTCAATCATCTGCGGATTCCAGCAAGATTGTTCATGCAATGCCTTCACCAAATAAAAGGGATCTATTTCTCAGTGTAGAGCCAGCTTTTCGTAGGGCAGGCAGTTCACCAACCTTGCATTCGACTTTGTCCTCTGCCTCACAGCTTGAGCTATATTTCTACTATATAGTTTCAAATTCAGCAGCTTCCACAACTCCACCACACTTTGTTTGTGGTAAAACAAGCTCTGTGCTTGCAAAATATCTGAATTTATGTAGACTGCAAATAAAACCCATTCTTATTTGTTCCACAGTCTCATTAAGCATGGTTGGCCTTCCAATTTTCTTGCCGCCCCGGTGGCGCAGTGGTCTAAGCGATGGCCTCTGATCATTCGTCCGAATGGGGTCCGGGTTCGAATCCCGGTGAGGCATGGATGTTGTGTTCGTCTTACGGCACTGGCTTTCTCCCTTCCCTGGAACCAGTGACCCTAAATTAGGGACGGGCGACTGCTTATAGCCCATTGAGTTGCTCACGGTGGTCGTTAAAACTTCAATCAAAAAAAAATTCTTCATATGATGCAAAAACATTCAATTAAAATGAAAGTTCCATGCCTTTCATAGGTTGGCCTGATAGGTTCCAGATGCATTGTGTATTTTCTGCACTATTATACACTGAAGAGCAATTGAATTAGAGACAGCTGGCGTTATGCAAATGTGCGATGTGGGCGGCCCTGTAAACGGAAACGACATGACGTATGCAGCGATCCGACAATATAAGGAGTGATGCGACAGGAATCAGTAAGAGTCGGACGCAGTCCGGGTAAGACGAAGGATCTAAGCGCATTTGATCGTAGGCAAATTGTCGGGGCGCTAGGAATGTGTCACTCCACCTCGGAAGTCTTGCAGGCACTGGGATTTTCACGAGCCACTGTGTCACGGGTGTAACGTGAGTAGATCGAATCAGGTAAAACCATCCCTGCAAGGGCCAACTGTCGTGGACAACAACGTGTGGATGAGCGGGGTCATCGTTGGCTAGCTCGCATTGTAACAGCGGATAGACGGGCCACAGTGCAAGAAGCAATTTAACGCTGGTGCACAAAAACGTGTAAGCAGCCACACCATCCAGAGCCATCTCCTTGCTGTGGGGTACAGAAGCCGTCGTCCCACGAGGGTACCGCTGCTGACCGCACATCACAGGGTGCAAAGATCAGCATGGGCGCGGGAACATCGCCACTGGACCCTAGACATGTGGAAAAATGTTACCTGGACTGATGAGTCGAGATTCACGTTGGTACATGTGAATGGCAAGATACGAGTACGGCGCAAACCACATGAAGCGATGGATCCTTTATGCCAGCAGGGTACTCTTCAAGCTGGTGGGGGTGGCATTCTCGTCTGGAAACTGTTTATGTGGACTGAAATGGGACCCCTGGTACGTGTGACATCTTCCCTCACAGGTCAACGTTACCGGGATATCCTGGACGACCATTTGCTCCCGTTTGTGCGTATTCAACATCCCACTGGGGACCTCATCCTGCAAGAAGACAATGCACCGTGCCATCACTCCCGAATTGTATCCAAACGGTTGGATGAACACTCCACTGACGTGACCTTGCTTCCTTGGCCAGCTAGGTCACCTGACCTCAATCCCATCGAGCACATCTGGTATGCCATCGAGAGAGATGTTCGTGGCTCTGACCCCCCCCTCTATCAAATCTTTGTGAACTGTGGGTGCTTGTTCAGGGGTCGTGGATCGGTATGGCTTCCCAACGCTTCCGGTGTCTTGTCGAGTCCATGCCGAGACGAATCGCTGCCGTCATCAGAACGAAAGGAGGTGCTACACGTTACTAGACAGGTATCTCTAATTCAGTTGGTCTTCAGTGTATGTCTCGCATGTTTTCTTACATTATATGAGTGTTAAAAACTGGATACAAGGGGAAAAAAGAAAAGGAAATTATGCTCTTTCTTTTTTAGATACTTAATGCACTATATTTTTCGGTATATTATTGGAGACTTTTTGTCTTCAGAAGTCCGGGCCTTGACTTACACTATATTGACAAAAGTCACCGGACTCACCTTCAAGAGCAAATGAACGGATCCACTGCGTTGTTAAAGTGTGCGGTACAACTGCAAACGGTATGATAACAAGCCTGCAACTGGCCGCGATCATATTGCACTGTGAGGTTGAGTGAAAATGTCGCGGCGGGAGAGAACTGACTTATATTAGTGGGTTGTACATAAGTGAAACAGAGGCGTTTAAACATACCCAAGTCTACTGTTTTTAATGTACTGAATAAGTGGAAGACACATGGCGTGCCTGAAGCAGCAAAATGTATCGCCAGACCAAAGAACATCGGCGATAGAGGACGTCGAAGCCTCAGGAGAGTCGTTACAGCAAATTGACGGAGTACTGCACAAGACCTCAGTGTACAAGTTAGTAAAAATGCTGGAACCTCGGTACGTACACGTACCATTCGCAAAGAACTTCATTCCATAGGTTACCGTGGTCGTGGGGCTGCTCATAAGCTTTTCATCTCCAGTCAGAATGCTACTCGTCGTTTAGCATGGTATAAAGAGCATTTATCGTGGACCGTAGATGATTGGAAACGGGTCCTATGGACTGATGAATCCAGATACACGATCCATCAGTCTGAAGGCCGTGTGCGGGTATGGCGGTAGTCTGGGGAACGGTATTTACCACAGCGTACTGTTCCTACGGTCAAAGTTTAGAATTGGCAGTGCGCTCGTGTAGGGGTCTTTTTCGTGGTATGGTCCCGGCCCATTGGTTATCGTAGACAAACCTGTTAATCAGCACGTCTACCTCGATATTCTGGATAATTATGCCCTACCAACTCTGTGGCAATACTATGGAACCCAACCTTGTTGGTACCAGCAGGATAATACACTGAGCCATAAAGCAAGGACTGTTACGGCGTGGTTTGACAATAATTCCGTATCGTGTGTGGACTAGCCAGCACAGATCTCTGATCTTAACCCCATAGAGCACTTATGGGATAAATTAGAGCGCCGCATAAGAAGTTCGGAACCAAAGACTACTATTAAGCAACAGTTAGCGGCAGCATTGTGTACTGAATGGAAGCGCATACCTATCGCTGTGTTCCAAAACCTTGTCGAAAGCATGTCTCGAAGGGTCAGTGCATGCATTAAAGCCAAAGGTGGACCGACACCGTACTAATGTATGTCAATAAATGCTATGTTGTGTTTCTCTTCTAGGTGTTCGGTGACTTTTGTCAATATAGTGTATATGCCACATTGACTTATCTGTTCAAATTTCTCAATGATATACACTGGCGGAAAGTGAAAAAAGAACACCAAGAAGGAATTGGCGGACGATCATGAAATTTACATATGTTAATGGGGTCAAGTTTACGTAGGTGTGATGTTAATTTCGGGACCAACCGGTGAGCGCTTACGCCACAGCACGGCATAATATGCAAATTATCGTCGGTGGTATTTAAGGAGTACGGCGAAGTGAATGTAATCAGACGTCGGCGTACGGACACGTGATAAGATCCTGAAGAAGCTGCAATGCCTGGACATGAAAGATATGTACGATTTGAGCAGTTATCGGACTTTGAGCGAGGTCGTCTAGCCAGACTCCGCGAGGCCGGGTGGTCGTATCGTCGTATTGTGGAGCGAATTAGACGGGAAGTATCGGTGGTGGTCGATGGTGGCGTAGATGATCCGAGGAACATTCCCACACGAGAAGACGTGGAGCCGGGAGTCACAGACGGACTGATGAGCGGACCGATCGACGCATAAGAAGAGCGGCGTTGTCAAGCAGAACATCCACTGTGACGCAAATCTGAGCTACCGTTGCACCTGAGGTGACTGTGCGAACAATCCGCAACCGTCTACTGGATGCAGGACTACGTGCACGTGTGCCTCTGGCATGTGTATCTCTGACTCCAGCCCACCGTCAGAAACGGCTGCAGTGGTGTCGCCAACGTCTGCACTGGAGAACGCAATGGCGATCTGTCGTGTTTAGCGATGAAAGCAGATTCTGCTTGGGAGCCTCCGATGGCCATATGCGTGTTCGCAGACGCACAGGGGAGCGTCTCCACCCTTCTTGCATCCGCCAGCGACACACAGGGCCTACACCTGGTCTCCTGGTGTGGGGAGCGATCAGCTATCACTCCCGTACAAAACTAGTGTTTGTACCGGGTACGTTAAACAGCACCTCCTACATCAACACCATTCAGCCCGCTGTTGGCCGCCCCGGTGGCGCAGTGGTCTAAGCGATGGCCTCTGATTATTCGTCCGAACGGGGTCCGGGTTCGAATCCCGGTGAGGCATGGATGTTGTGTTTGTCTTATGACACTGGCTCTCTCCCTTCCCTGGAACCAGTGACCCTAAATTAGGGACGGGCGACTGCTTATAGCCCATTGAGTTGCTCACGGTGGTCGTTAAACTCCAATCAAAAAAAAAAAAAAAGCCCGCTGTTGTGCCATTTGTAAGGTCGGTCCATCGTGGTGTTTTCCAGCAAGATAACGCACGCCCACACACGGCACGTGCAACGCAACATGCATTTCAGGGTGTGAGACAACTTCCATGGCCTGCACGTTCACCGGATTTGTCCCCCATTGAGCACGTGTGGAATTTTATGGGACAACGACTTATTCGGTCTACACGGCCAGCCACGACCATCCCCGATTTACGCGTCCAGGTTGAGGATGCTTGGAACTCAATACCCCAAACTTACATCCAACATCTGTACGACAGACTCCATGCCAGAATTGCGCAGTGTGACGCAGTTCATGGCGGTTCAACCTCGTACTAACCATGTTACATGGAAATGTTATTTTTCAGTTTACCAGCAAATACAGCTGTATTTTGCCATAATGTTTTGATCACGTTATCCTCTGTATTCCGTTATTATGCTGTACAAATTTCGTTGGTATCAGACGTCTCCTTCTCGGTGTTCTTTTTTCACTTTCCGCCAGTGTATATATATATATAAGCACACCGGACAAAAAATACGGAATCCTCATTTTATTGGTTAATATGGGGTTACATCACCACAAGGTCGAAGCACAGCCTTGATTTTCTTTGGCATGCTGTCAATATGGGAGCGGATGACATTAATGTCCGGTTTGCCCCACGCCGTGAACCACTGGTCCCGCAGAGCAGTCAAATTGGGAGATTTGTTGTCTGTTCTTAACGGCCCGTTCGAGCATGTCCTAAATGTTCTCTATAACATTGAGATCAGGCGAATTGGCGGGCCAGGTGAGATGTGCGACGTCGACCTCATGTTCTGTAAACCAATCCTGCACAATGGCAGCTCGGTGGACAGTGCAGTTGTCTTGATAACGTGGATCTGGAATAGCGGCATCTTGGAGGAACTAGACATATGGCAACACCTCGTTATCCAACAGTTTCACGTAGTCCACCGCTTTCATGCCATTAAACACGTGAACTAAGGTACCCCTCCCAGCACTGGATATACACCCCCAAAACATGACACTTCCACCCCCTTCTGTACAGCCCTTTGCACACATTCTGCGTTGAAGGGTTCTTCGGCCTTCCGCAATGACCCTGGATCGATCATCATTGGAATACAGGCAGAACATGAATTCATTTGACCAGATGATGCGTCGCCACTGTTCTGTGGTCAGTGTCGGTGTTCCCTCGCCCATTCCAGCCGCTTTTTCTTGTGCATGGCAGACAGCTTGGGGCGTACCCTAGGCACATGACTGAATATTCCTACACCATGCAGTTCTCGTCGAAGCGTTCGTTCGGAAGCAGCTTGACTGGGTCTCGCATTGTACTCTTGCAGCAATTCCTGCCGGGTTTGGAAGCGTTTTGCGGTTGATAATCGCCCCAGACGTCGACGATCACAGTTGCTCATGATGGTTTTTCTGCCACAGCTGCTCCGACGGGAATTGTCTCTGGCCGACTCCTTCCACGCTAAATGAACACTACTGACTGTGGAGTCGGACACGCCAACGAACTCCGCCACCTCCCTCAGCGAATGACCATGATCACAACCAAAGACGATAGCTGCCTTTTGCCACTCCGTTACGTCACCTTTTCTACCCACCTGTAAGCAACAATAAAACTGTTTAGGCATACACGTCTTACAAGGCTGAAAAAGTAACAAGTAACATACAATACTTTCCATTCCATTATATACACGCATTTTTCTCTGCCTGACCAGTTTCCAACTGTTCCTCCGGATGACAGCATTCCGTAATTTTTTGTCCGGGGTGCTTATATAGGGGTTGTCCAAAATAATGGAAACACCTCGCTGAAAACAGTGGCTTCGGTGTGTGCTGCTTTTTGAGTAAAACGAATATGTAGCTACAATTTTTTTTTGTAAAAAAGTGTTGCTTATAATCTCAAGAGTCTATGTGGTTGATAATTTCGTTCCAGGTGAAGGCACATTGAGTGACCTGTCGGAGTCCCAAAGAGGGCAGATTTTAGGAGCCCGTCTGGTTTGTGCGTCGGTAACCACAGTGGCCCAGGTATTGGGGGTATCAAGAGGTACCACGTCGAAGGTCATGACAGCATACAATGTTCACGGCACAACATCACCTGCGAGATACAGGAGGACATTAAAAAGGATTCTGACCGCAAGGAGGAAGACTATGGCGACGAAAGTTACTGCTAAGCTTAATGCACATCTCCAAAACCCAGTGTCGACCCATACCGTGCGAAGGGAATTTCATAAGCACAATATTTACGGCAGAGCTGCGATTGCAAAACCCCTGGTGTCACAGGTGAATATGAAACGGAGACTACAGTGGTGCCAGGAACATAAAACGTGGACAGCGGATCAATGGAAACATGCCTTGTTTTCCGATGAATCAAGTTTCTCACTATTCCCCACCACAGGACAGGTTTGCATGTGGAGAACCCCGCAGAAACCTACAACCCAGACTCTCCTTCTTACAGTGAAGCATGGGAGCGGTTCCGCAATGGTTTGGGCCATGATATCGTAGTTTGCAGCAGGTCCCATTATCACCTTACACGTACGAATCACTAGGGGTGTCTAGTCACCCTTTTGGCCGACCATGTGCATTCAATGGCGCAGACATTGTTTCCGGAAGAGACCGCACCTTTCAAAATGATAATGCCCCGATTCACAGAAGTCGAACTGTTCAATCATGGTTTGAGGAACATGATGAAGTTGCACACCTTCCCTGGCCTGCACAATCACCGGACTTAAACATCATTGAGCCCCTGTGTTCTGTGTTGGAAAACAGAGTGCAATTCTATTATCCTCCTCCGCCGTCTCTCAAGGAATTGGAGCAGTTTCTGCAGGAAGAATGGACAACATACCACTTACCACCATCCAGGACTTGTATGCGTCCATTCCAAGGAGGATTCAAGCAGTTTTAAATGCTAAGGGTGCTCCCACATCATACACTGCTGGACAATTGCTAAGGACGGATCATAAACGGCTATATAGCGCATAAAAAAGTAAATGTGGTTGGATGCCAAGTGAAATAAAATAATGTCAGAATGCCAGGACATTACAAGAAAGACAATTTATTGTGCTCTGAAATCCAGAAGGCTTTGGAACGTGTTCAAGGGACAAACAGGCCATTTTGTGCAGAATACGTAAACGTGAAAAAAATGCAATTACCGTCCGCAGGCGTTCCGGCGTAAGATGTCAATACGGGATATGGCCACCATAGAGGGCAATGCAAGATTCTACACGTCGTGTCATGCTTTGCACAACATTATCAAGCAGCTGTAAGGGTAATTTTCCCCATTCCTCTGTCAGTGCACGGATGAGGGTGTCCTTGTTTATTGGAGGGCATTGGCGACCAGCAAGACTCCTCTCCAAAGCATCCCACACATTTTCAATGGGATTCAGATCTGGAGAACGTGCTGGCCATACGAGGCGTTGAATATCTTAGCTCTCAAGACACTCCTGGACAGCGACTGTTCGATGACATGTTGCGTTGTCGTCCATGAAAATGAATCTATCACCGACAGCACCATGGAACATGCGAACCGGAGGTAGCAGAACATCATTAATGTATCGTTGACCAGTCATAGTCCCAGTTGGAAGCACATAGAGGGACGTACGGCCATTGATCATGATGCCAGCCCATACCATGACACTACATGTCGGATATCGGTCCCTTTCCTGTATGTTTGCTGGACAATATGCAGTACCGCTATCACGCCAGATCAGTTGTCGTCGACAATCAGACGATAGACTCTTATCTACTCTCATCTGAGAAGAGGACAGCAGACCAGTCGTTATCAGTCCAATTGCGATGTTGATGGCACCATTGCAAACGGGCGGTACGGTGACGTCTGGACAATGGGATGCACATAACAGGACGGCGGGCGTATAGTCCTCCTTCATGCAAACGTCTGGAGACAGTTTTTCGGGAGATCCGCTTGCCAGTAGCAGCCATAAACTGATTTGCTACCTCACTAGCTGTGCTGCGCCGGTGTCTTTTTGTTGATAGCACTATGTACCGATCTTCTGCAGGTGTCGTACTGCGAACACGACCTTCCCCGTGACGTTTGCTACACTCTCTATTTGTTTGAAATGATTTCCAAAGCCTTGAAACAACATTGTGGCTGACGTCGAACTCCCTGGCAACATCTGTTATTTCTCGCCCTTCTTCAATCTTGCCAATAATACGGCCACGCGTAAAATCATCTAGGTGATGTCGGGAAGACATACTGAAAATTGCAAGTTCATCAATTGATTCTTTCCCTTTCAACTTTGCGTTTGAACAACAACGGTCAATACGCGTCAAATCCTTTATATCTCTTATCAGCGCTATGACGTCACGAACAAGTTCGGCAATCCAAAATTTGCATACGCACAACACGTCTTACTGTATCCCGCACTTATGCTAATTTCCACATTTTCCAGCCTTCCATTTTATGGTTGCTATCGTTCTATTGTCATCCGTCCTTAGTAATTGTCCGGCAGTGTATTAGGTGCGTGACACCTATTGTTTCAAGGTGTTTCCATTATTTTGGACCGCCCCTATATATATATATACAGTCGAGTCACATTATTGTGACCACCAGCTAATACCCAGAGTAACCGCCGTGTGCAGCGCGGACAGCAGCTAGATGGGCTGGGAGTGACTCAATAAGGTGCTGGAAGGTGTTCACAGGTATGTGGTGCCATGCTGACTGCAGGGCATCTGACAGCTGGTGGAGGATCCATAGAGCGAAATACACTATCAAGGTGGTCCCGCAGATGCTCAATTGGGTTTAAGTCAGGGGAATTAGGGGGCCAGGGAAGTACTTTGAAGTCTTCATTGTGCTCTTCCAACTATTCTCGGTAGTTTCTAGCTGTGTGACACGTCGTATTGTCGTTCTGGATGATCCCATTCTCCCCAAGGAAAATAATCAGCATGTAAGGGTATACGTGGTCGGCAAGGATGGGTTCCCGACGAATTCGGTCCATAGTGCCTTCCACAGGTATGAGTGGGCCCAGGAAATGCCACGGAAACATTCCCCAGACCATAACGCTGCCCCCACCAGCTTGTGTTTTTCTAGCAGTGGTTGAAGAGTGTTTGTTCTCCGATGTTTCTCGCTTTATACGCCACCGTCCATCCGTTCGATGAAGCAGAAAACGTGACTCATCGGAGAAAGCAGTCATTTCCCAGTCAGCGGAGTTCCAATTCCGATACTGCCGTGCAAATGTAACACTTTTCTGCCGATGCACCTACGTTAGCATAGGTGCAGTGACCATCCGTCTGCATCGGAGCCCCATACGCAGCAGAGTTCGCTGAACTGTCGTGTTAGACAAACTTCTGGTAGCCTCTGATTCATTCGGCCAGTGAGGTGCTCCACTGTAGCGTGTCGGTCGGCTTTCACGCACTTTCGAAGCCGACGTTCACCTACAGATCAATGTCACGTGGTGCTCCACAGTTTCCGCATCGCTTATTCACAATGTTGCCATTTCTGTAATCACGATATACATTAACCACAGCTGTACGCGAACAGTTCACAAACTGCGTTGTTTCAGAAATACTGCCATCCTTGGCCCGAAAGCCGATAATCATTCCTTTTTGCAAATCTGATAAATCGCTCCTTTTATGCATGACAGCAACGAGTGATATGTTTTCAGAATGGCTACAGCACACTTTATATACCCTCCAAGCCATCTCACGACAAGTGCCTTCTTTCATTGGCTACGCGCTGTTGACGTCAAAAGTAGGAGGTGGTCACAATAATGTGAGTCGACTATATATATATATATTTTTTTTTTTTGCCTTAAATTTAGTCATTATCCAAGCAGCCTGAAGAGCAATATAACGTTCTTGAGAAACCATTTCAAAAGCATACAAAATGTAATATTTTGTTGGCTAAAAACTTGTTTAAAAGCTGCTGAAACAGATATTTCCATTCGACAGGAACATTAAAATCACTGCTACCAATCTGGAGTGGCAGCTGTCATATGTTAATTGCATCTCCTCTTGCGATTCTCAAACCCTCCTGGGTAGCATTCACCCCTGGTTTTGCAAAGTTGTCATAAATACCATGGATTACTCTCATTCATCTCGCAATGATTAAAACTCTAAAACATGTCACTGCCACGCGGTTGGTTGGCTGTCGACAATTGTGTCAACAGCCAGCGGCGCATGCATTTTAAGAACAGCAATGACCAACTGCTAGCGAAGGCAGTCTTTTTTTGCTCTTCAAATCTCTTAAGTGTATCTCTCAACTGAATTAAAATCAACTATTACTTTGATTCATTGTGCTTATCTTATTTTATTTCATGTTTCCTATTGAAATCAAAAGCTGTTTTTGGTTTCTGACTTCAAATTATTTCATGTTTCCTATTGAAATCAAAAGCTGTTTTGGTTTCTGACTTCAAAGAAAGCAGTGAACCATAACTCACACTACAAGCATCACTCTAATTGGGCTCATTTGTGTGACCTTGTATTTTTGTTTTGTTTTTCTCGCCTTTGTGCGACGTCTTCTCTGACTGTTTGATCTGAGGAAGGGGATACGGTCGCACCAGTTCGTAAAAAAAAAAAAATAAGCTTAAGAAATTCAATTTTTTACAAAAAAATATGCGGAAGTTTCTTCACTTTCTCTTCCTTTTAGTGTTTACTGAAACATTAAAAATATAGTAACAGAATTTCGGAATACTAAATGCATTTGTTCTAGCCCCGTCATATACCCAGGATCGACTTATCTATGAAGATAAGAAAATTAAAAAATATAACTCATTTGACTTCTACACCACATCAGCTTATAAGTTGTTTTATTTATTTGATTGGAGGTTTAACGATGCCGCCCCGGTGGCGCAGTGGTCTAAGGCGCTGGCCTCTGATCGTTCGTCCGTAAGGGGTCCGGGTTCGAATCCCGGTCAGGCATGGATGTTGTGTTTGTCTTACGGCACTGGCTCTCTCCTTCCCTGGAGCCAGTGACCCTAAATTAGGGACGGGCGACTGCTTATAGCCCATTGAGTTGCTCACGGTGGTCGTTAAACCTCCAATCAAAAAAAAAAAAAAAAAAAAGAGGTTTAACGACTACCGTGAGCAACTGAATGGGCTATAGCAGTCGCCCGTCCCTAATTTAGGGACGCTGGTTCCAGGGAAGGGAGAGATCCAGTGCCGTAAGACAAACATAACATCCATGCCTCACCGGGATTCGAACCGACCCACCTCAGACGAATGATCAGAGGCCATCGCTTAGACTACTGCGCCACCGGGGCGGATTTTTTTTTTCTTTGATTGGAGGTTTAACGACCACTATGAGCAACTCAGTGGGCTATAAGCAGTCGCCCATCCCTAATTTAGAGCCACTGGTTCCAGGGAAGGGAGAGAGCCAGTACCGTAAGACAAACACAACATCCCTGCCTCACCGGGATTCGAACCCGGACCCCTTTCGGACGAATGATCGAGGCATTTGCTTAGACCACTGCGCCACCGGGGCGGCGATTGGAGGTTTAACGACCACTATGAGCAACTCGGTGGGCTATAAGCAGTCGCCCGTCCCTAATTTAGGGTCACTTTTTCCAGGATAGGGAGAGAGCCAGTGCCGTGAGACAAACATAACATTTATACCTCAACGGGACTCGAACCCGAACCCATCTCGGACGAGTGATCAGAAGCCATCGCTTAGACCACTACGCCACTGGGGCGGCAAAATGGTAAGTTATAATTACCATATATGGTAATTATTGCTTGTAGTTAGAATGCTCGAAAGTTTTCAGAAATATGAAACTATGATAAAATTGTTGTACATAAAATAAAAATTTGCAAAGAAGATAATTTTACATTTTTTGATCACCCATATAATTCAATAAAAGAATATTTCACACATTATTATAATGGAAGAAATCTTACATATTCATGATTTGTCGAATATGAGTCACCTTCCTTAGAAGTTCCATTTCTTGGATTTTGGTGACAAAACCTGTTTGTCCCTTCCCGGTACGGGAAATCAGAGGACGAATCTTCTTGATAATCCTCATTACTGTTGATGTGTCTTCCTTGCTTGTAGGGAAGCGCTTGACGTCTCTTGATAACGGATGGGTAAGATATTGTCGCCCTTCCTGTTTCCAGCAGTTCTGAAGGATCTTCATTTTCATAAATGGGACTTCCTTGATTGCTGCTGCTGCTGTCAACTGTTTTTAACTTTGACTTCCTTTCACTAAGCACGCCCAGCTCACGCAATTGCTGCTGTCGAATGTCATCAAAATAATCCTGGAAACACATAAAAAATTTAATCCCATTGGAACGCATAATAAAGTTACCATACATTAGTTTTTACGGTATTTAAAATTACAGTCATTATTTAAAAAAAATATTCACAGGCCTGGAGTTAGTACGGGGGTCAGATTTTGTTTTCATATTCTGTATACAAGGAGTGTTCAAATGAAAAGGTACGAAACGACACTGTGGGTATAAATGAAGACTTTATTCAAAGTATACACCATAGGCCGTAACACAACGATCCCATTGATTAACGAGCCGAAGGATTCCTTGTTCCCAGAATTCCTGTGGCCGTGACGAGACCCAGTCCTGCACAGCGTCCTTGAGTTCGTCGTCCGAGTGGAAGCGCTTCCCTTTCAGATGTTTTTTCAGGGGACCAAACACATGGAAATCGCAGGGCGACATGTCCGGGCTGTAGGGCGAATGGTCAAGCTGCTCCCACTGGAACTTGGCCAGTTCCGCGTGTGTGACCCTGGAGACGTGTGGACGCGCGTTATCATGGAGCAGAACCACACCATCCGTGAGCAACCCCGGTCTTTTGTTCTTGATGGACCTGCGTAGGCTTCGGAGTGTCTCACAGTACACATCGGAGTTAATGGTTCGCCATCCTGTCCTCACACGGACTGCCGCGTCAATTGGACGGCGCTCTTTATAAGAGCCTCTTCTCTCTCCTGCGCATGCGGGCGCCTGCGCAAGCTCCGATCCACGCCGGCGACTCCAATCGCATCCCTAGATGTGTCGCTGCGTTCTCCCATAACGGCATAGGCAAATATGTTAACGGTTACGTTCTTATGACGTTTCGTACCTTTTCATTTGAACACCCCTAGTAGTACGCAGTGCCTTCAAAAGTGGTATTCCCCACTTTTGAAAGCACTATGGATTCTTTACAAAACAGCATATTCTTTTTATGTACATTATAAAGTGCGCAAAAACAGCAGCATATGTGATTTTTACATGGCTAATGACACGTTAAATTTTCTGGAATGGATATGAATACAAAAACTTTTCAGAAGTTTTGCAAATACTAGCCCAAGGACATCCATTAGCTTACGGCAGAGCACTTAGAATCACTATTCCCTATTCAATTTTAGTTTTTACTGAATGAAAACAAAGATTCCACCCAATTTTTCAGTGTGATGAGCATGTCTTTAGTCAAATTCTCAACCTATTGTATGAAATGTGGCAATAAATGATCTGAACAATTTTCAATTGGAACAATGTAATAATTAGGCATAGTATGAAGAGAAAATGTTTTATTTACATGGGACGAGGTAATACGGAGATACCTAAAAAGTTTATGCACACAACAGTGTACACTAGTCATCATTCCCTGCAAACACCTAAACAATATTGTCTCCTACCATGTGCATTCAAGAGCATCAAAAGTAACCATTGCTACAACTTTCATGATTATAATTCATATTGCACAATACCCTTAACAAAATTAAAAAAAAAAAAAAATGTTCCGAGGTTTGATTGATGTTTTGTGTATATGATTATCATAGATTTGACCACCATTGCCAAGTACATTATTTTTCGCAATCATATTTAGTATCAAATTGCTTTCAGTTTACTGTTTTTCACGTAATACCTTATGAAACTTGAAAATTTCCTTACCCGAGTATAGAAATTGAACCCGGATCTCTCGATTTCCTTTTGGGTACGGTATCATTACACTTTCTACCCAGGACAATGCATAACCTCGAAGCAAGTGGAGCTTATTTTTACTAGTCAATGCAATTCGATGCTTCCATGTAGCGTTAACTGCCGTTTTCAAGTTTTTTATGATATTGCATGGAGAACAGTGAACTAAAGGCGATTCAATTGATACTTGAAATATGATTGCCGGAGATAATATACTTGTGTATTTCCCATGTACTTGAAAAATTATTTCTTCACTAATTTCTGTAATGTCACCATGGCCATTCCATAAATCTGTCAAATGTGGTATAAGGATTCACCTATCATCAGAACCTTGTATGATAGCCCTCCATCCTGCTGATTATTATTTTTTTGATGGACTTTTTCATATTTAGAGAAAAGGACTAATGTATGTGTCCTGGTATTATATTTCACCATGCATAATTAATTGACCTTAACTTTTTCGTTCACCAATTCTTCTGGCTACCTTAAACTGTGTGTGCCAGTTTATGATGCTGGCTAGGTCCGCAGAAATCCCTGATTTCTGCAGGGGCAATCAAAATTGTCTTTTGGTAACGATTTCTATATTATAATTAATATTTTTGGACAAAGATGTTTTTATGACAGTTAAGATCAGCCATAAGATTACTAAATATCAAAGATTGATAAGCACACCGGACAAAAAATTAGTCACCCCTAACAGAAATGACAGTAGGAAGTTACCGGCCGCACAGAGGGCACCGTGATAGAATTGTTGGGAGATAAATAGCACTGACGTGGTTTACAGAATCATTTCTGTCTCATGCAGTGGAGAAGAGCAACGTGTGTATCGAATTTAGTCTGCAATATGGGTCGTAAGGCAGACATAACTGAGTGGCAAAAAGGAGCCATCGTGCTTGGCCGTGTCCATGGACACAAAGTGAATGAAGTCGTTCAATTTGTTGGTGTGTCGAAGCGTATTGTCCAGCGAGTCTACAAAAAATGTGGTGTAGTTCGCAGTCAATTGAAAATCGAAGACGTAACTGCGGCCGAAAGACGATTTTCACCAACAGGGACCGCCGCCATGTTTCACGCCTAGTAACTGCAACTGAAAATTGGTTTCAAACTAGGCAACAATTGCTCCAAACAGTCAATGAAAGTCTACTCCAACCAATTTCGGAAAGGACATTGCAACGAGAACTGTATGCGGTGGACATCTAGAGCAGAGTACCATGGAAGAGGTCTCTTTTAACAGCAAGTCACAAAGTCGCCCGTTATCAATGGGCTCAGAGGCACCAAAACTTTACTGTCGAGGATTGGAAAAGAGTAATTTGATCTGATGAGAATCTCGTTTTTGTTTGTATTCCAATGATGGGAGGCAACGAGTGCATCGCAGGCCCAATGAAGCCTTTAATCTTGATTGCCTCGAAGGTGTTCAAGCTGGAAATTGTTCTGTGATGTTTTGGGGACGTTTTTTGTACCACGAAACGGACCCTCTCGTTGCAGTAACGATGAATTTAAACCAGCATGCTTCCCTCCTTATTCGAAATGACGAAGTGTTGCCCTTTGCCCTACATCTCCAGGAGCAGCATCACATTGCCACTTCTGTCTTCCAAAGCGACAATTGCCGTGTGCACAGGGCTAAAACTGTGAGTGGCACGGCGAACAATCAGCAACACTGTTTCACTTCGACTGGCCCGTCAAATCCCCATATTTTGGAAATCTGTGGGATCATTTGGAAGAGAAGGTGAAACGCCGGAATAGACACCCACGCACTCTGGCGGAACTTCGGGACCAATTGACGCGCGAGTGGCTGCAAATCGATCTCCAATACATCCACAACCTCGTGGAATCTCTACCACATCGGATTCATGTTGTTATCAAGACAAAAGACGCCGTCACTCGTTGTTAGGTAAGCTCTGACAGGGGTAATTAATTTATTGTCCGGTGTGCTTATATTCAACACACGTTTTTAAAATAGTGTACAAGGTGTGATCAAAAAAAGTATCCAGACTGGATTTATTAAAAAACAAGAAATATGACACCGAATTTTCGGGTGTAATGAGCACGTCTTTTGAATCCGTCTGACGCGAATTAAATTTATCAAAGCCAATGGAACCGGTCAGAAAAACGACCAACCGGTTTCTACAATCGATAAAACATCCACAAATAGAAACATCTGCTTAGTTCCACCAGCGGCTAAAAAGCATGTTACGAAGTGCAACAAATGGCGCACAAAATTTTTCTCATAGCATAAGGAAGATATCAGAGACCAAGAGATTTTCAAATCGAACTGTTAGAAGAAATATAAAAGAAACATGATACACTATCTACCAACAAGTAATTGGACACCCCTGCAATCGACGATATCTGTGGTCATGGTACACGTTACAACGGCCCCCTTAAATATCGTGTGGGAAACCACAACGCAACCAGTCGCATGCAAGATGCCACGCAGCTCGGAGCTCTCTGATTTCGAGAAAGATGTAATCGTCAGGTATCACAGAAATGGCCGATCCATACGTGACATATCCAGCAAGTTGAAGTACCCAAAATCGACAGTGGCCAACGTGATTGGCAAGTGAAAGATGAGAAGTGACTGTCGGAATGTACCCCGACCCGGCAGACCCACAAAACTGGGAGTTAGAGACCGACGGGTGCTGGCCAGAGAAATTCGGAAGAACCGCACCAAATTAATGGGCCACATCCACGAGGAGTTTCAACAGGCATCCGGGAGTGTTCTTTCGATGAATACCATCCGTAAGGAAGCCCATCTGCTCGGTTATCACGGACGTGCTGCCGCCCACAAGCCTTTGATCACAAAGTCCAACAGCGCTGCTCGGCTAACGTGGTGCAAAGAACGTGCACAGTGGACCGTTGAACAGTGGAAACAGGTTCTCTGGAGCGACGAATCAAGGTTCACCCTCTACGGTTCGGATGACAGGGTCTGGGTTTGGCGTCTGCCTGGAGAACGCCTCCTGCCGGAATGTATTGAGCCAACTGTGAAGTTCTGCGGCGGTGGAATTATGCTATGGGGATGTTTCTCCTGCTATGGCACGGGACCCTTGGTCGCAATCCCTGGTAGACTCAACGCCGAGACCTACTGCACCATTTTGGATAACCATGAGCTTCCCACGTTGTGGCAGTTTTACGAGGTGGACCCATGTTACTTTCAGGATGACAATGCCACCTGTCATGTTGCGAGGTCCACCATGGCTTGGTATGGTGACAATGGGGTTAATCGAATGGACTGGCCTGCGCAGAGCCCGGGCCTTAACCCTATCGAGTACCTCTGGGAAGAGTTGGAGCGTCGACTTAAGGGGTGCCCCCACCGTCCGAAATCGATGAAGGAACTGACCTGTCTTCTCCAAGCCGAGTGGAATAAAATACCACTAGCTATCGTACAACGCCTGGTTGAGAGTATGCCCCCGGAGGGTCGCAACTGTAATCGCCGCTGGTAGAGGCTCCACCAACTATGGAAGGTGAATAAACTTCGTTTTCCTTTGCTATCACAGGTGTCCAATTACTTGTTGGTAGATAGCGTATAAGTCTACGTATGCTGGTCGAAGAATTTCGCATATTGGAAAAATTGAGAATAGGCGAAAAATATTACGGAAAAAGCAATGCTAAGGGAAAAGAACTTTTTAAATACGTCTCCCGGAAGCAGAAATGTGAACAAAATTTCCCATATACTAGGCTAAAGTGTTCTACAAGGTAAATGACATACGGTTTAATTTTTAGCACGTCTTTTGTAAAAAAAGATCGTGCTTATGTTATCGGTTTGTCCGTCTGTACCCACGATATCTCTGGAACTATTAGTCCGATTTGAAAAATTCTTTTTGCATTGGGGAGCTTGAAATATGAGAATGATGATCCTTCATTTCGTTTTTTTTTTTTTTATGATGTACAATTTCGCCGCTAGAGGGCGTAAACGCAGATGATGTCGAATTCAAAAATACGTTTTATTCCACATATTTGCTTCTAAGCATCCGATTGAAAAAAATTCTTTTATATTTCGATTCCATTTATGTCGAAGAGTTTTTTAGATATACACTGCTGGCCACCCAAAATGTAACACCAAGAAGGACACGAGATAGCAAAGCCAGATTTACTGGGCACATAACAACAGATACAAAGATGAAACGATTGAGCTAACAGGTGGCGTGCCGGGCGCACATGATTTGCATACGCCCTGAAATGCTAATCGTTTGCATGTCCTCTCGCGGGCTACGCATGCTGCGAAATTCAGGACAATCGGATGCTTCCTTCTTGGTGTTGCTTTTTGGGTGGCCAGCAGTGTTGTTACTTTTTCAAATTACGCATAGATTCTCCGCTAGGGGGCGTAAAAGTAAATTACATGTTCCCCGATAACTCTTCTTCAAAAGCTCCGATTTGAAATTTTTTTCTTCAGCGGATAAACCTCCTGATGGAAAATCTTTTGTATATAATTTCTAATTTTTGGCAATAAATACTTTGGCCACCAGGGGGCGTAAGTGTTAATTTTTGCTTCTGATGTATTTGCCATAAAATCTGAGCTTCTAATATATCGATTAAAAAAATTCCTACGTGGACTGATGCCACTCACATCGATAAACCTTTTCGGAATACTTTCTTCTTAAAATATTCCACAGTTTCTCCGCCGGGGGGCTTAGATGTATATTTTATTTTTGTCAATATCTCTACTTCTAGGAATCCGATTTGAAAAATTCCTTCTTTGTTGGATAGTGTTCCTAGAGTGACATGTTTTTCATATAATTTCAAAATTTTCAAGTAATTCATAGACTTTCCACTAGGGGGCGTAGAGGTAAACTGCGTTTCCCCCTATATCTCTGCTTCTAAATCTCCGATTTGAAAAATTCTTTCTGCTCAGGATGCAGCTCCTAATCGGAAATCGTTTGCACATAATTTCAATTTTTTATAAAAAAAATTGGTTTGGCCCCAGGGGGCGTAAATCTTAATTTACGCTTCTGATGTATTTGCAGCAAAATATGAGCTTCTAAATTCTCGATTGAAAAAAAAACGTCGTTTGTAGACCGATACTACTCATGTCGACAAACCTTTCAGAAACATTTTCTTCTTCAAATAATGCATGGTTTCTACGCCAGGGGCGTAGATGTATATCTTATTTTTGTCAATATCTCTACTTCTAGAAGTCCGATTTGAAAAATTCCTTCTTTGTTCGATCGTGTTTCCAGTGTAACATGTTCTTCATATAATTTCAAAATTTTCAAGTAATTCATGGACTTTCCGCTAGGGGCGTAGAGGTAAATTGCTTTCCCCCTATATCTCTGTATTCAAATCTCCGATTTGAAAAATTCTTTCTGCACCGGATACAGCTCCTGATGGGAAATCCTTTGCACATAATTTCTAATTTTTGTAAAAAATGGTTTGGCCACCAGGTGGCGTAAGTCTCAATTTCCGCTTCTGATGTATTTGCAGCAAAATATGAGCTTCTAAAATCTCGATTGAAAAAAAAGTCATTTATTGACCGGTACTACTCATGTCGAGAAACCTTTTAGGAACATTTTCTTCTTGAAATAATGCACGGTTTCTACGCCAGATGCGTATTTTATTTTTGTCAATATCTCTACTTCTGAGAGTAAGATTTGAAAAATTCCTTCTTTGTTGGATAGTGTTTCCGATGCGAAATGTTTTTCCTATAAATTCAAAATTTTTCACGTAAATCATAGACTTTCCGCTAGGGGGCACAAAGGTAAATTGCGTTTTCTGCGCTTCTTCTGCTCCTAAAACTCCGATTTGAAAAATTCTTCCTGTATCGTATACAAGACGTGATGGAAAATATTTTTCACATAATTTCAAATGTTTGGTAAAGAATGGTTTGGCCACCAGGGGTCATAAGTGTTAATATCTGCTTCTGATGTATTTGTAGCAAAATCTGGGATCCTGAAAACTCGACTAAATTTTTTTTTTTTTTTTTTGGACCGACACCCCTCGTATGGATAAACCTTTTGAGAATACTTTCTTCCTAAAATAATGCATGGTTTTCCCACCAGGAGACATAAAGTCACATCTTATTTTTGTCGATATCTCTGTTTCTAAGAGTCCGATTTGGAAAGTTCTTTCTACGTTGGAGAGCGTTTCCGGTGAGAAATGTTTCGCATATAAATTCATCTTTTTCTTAACGCACAAGTCTGCAACCAGAGGGCGTAAGTTTACGATTTCGTTTACAGCAATATCTGAGGGATTAAAAACCCGATTGAAAAACTTCTTTCTTCCGTCAGATACTATTGTTTTCCATACCGGTTCCATTGACTTTGAATAGCTTTGATAAATTTAATTTGCGTCAGAACGGATTCAAAAGACGTGCTGATTGCACCCGAAAATTTGGTGTCATCTTTCTTGTTTTTTTTAAATCCGACATGTAGAAGTAAAGATATTGAGAAAAACAGATTAAGCATTTGCAGCCCCTAGCGGAGAAATCGTGCATTTTTTCTCTTGGAAGCAGAGCTTTGGACAAAAATAAGCTATGCATCTACGCCCCCTGGCAGAAAAACCATGGATTGTTTTAAGAAGAAAAGAGTATTCTCGAAAGGTTTTTCGATGTGAGCAGTGTCGGTCCACGAAAGAATTTTTTCAGTAGAGTTTGCAGGAGCTCAGATTTTGCTGCAAATGCATTAGAAGCTGAATGAAATAAACACTTACGCCCCCTGGTGGTCAAACCATTTTTTACCAAATATAGACATTATTTGCAAAATATTTCCCATCAGGAGCTGTGTCTGACACAGAAAGAAATTTTCAAATTGGAGATTTAGAAGTAGAGATATCGGGGAACACTCAATTTACCTTTACGCCCCCTAGCGGAAAGTATATGAATTGGCTGTAAATTTTGAAATTATATGAAAAACGTTTCCCAACGGAAACTCTCAAACAAAGACGGATTTTTTCAAATTGGACTTTTAGAAGCAGAGATATTGACAAAAATAAGATATACATAAACGGCTCCTGGCGGAGAAACCATGCATTATTTTAAGAAGGAAATATTCCAAAAATGTTTATCGACATGAGTGGTATGGATCCACGAAAGAATTTTTTCAATCGAGATTTCAGGAGCTCCGATTTTGCTGCAAATGCATAAAAAGCAGAAATTAACACTTTACACTCCCTGATGGCCAAACCATTTTTATCAAAAATTAGAAATTACGTGCAAACGACTTCCCATCAAGAGCTGTGTATGCGCCGCAGAAAGAATATTTCAAATCCTAGTTTTAGAAGCAGAGATATCGGGGAAAATGCCATTTACCTTTACGTCCTCTAGCGGAAAATCTATGCGTAACTGGGTAAAGTGACTATACCTAAAATAGTCTTCGACATAAATGGAATCGAAGGGTAAAATAATTTTTTCAATCGGATGTTTTGAAGAAAATATATGGAACAAAATGTATTTTGAATTCGACATCTGCATTTACGCCCTCTAGCGGCGAAATTGTGCATCATATGAAAAAACAAAATAAAGGAACGTCATTCGCACATTTCAAACTTCCCAATGCAAAAAAATCGGACAAATAGTTGCATAAATATGGTGTCTGCAGACGTACGGACAAACCGATAACATAAGCACGATCTTTTTTACGCTTTCCAACCGTAAGTTTCTGAAGAAGCTTTGTCTTTGTCTGTCCGTCCGCACGATAACTCGCGTAAAAAAGTTCCATTTCGATGAAATTTTAGTGTGTGGTAGGGGACCACCTGGGGACGAACTCTATTGAAAATGGACGAAATGGGGTCAAAGGTCAGGACATAAGAGAGGGATCCATTCCATTGCCCTTTTGCCTCATAACTTGCGTAAAAATGGTTCGATTTCGATGAAATTTTAGTATGTTGTAGGGGTCTAACTAGGGACGAACCCTGTTGAAAATGGACGACATGGGGTCAAAGGTCAGGGCATAGGAGCGGGGTCCATTCCATTGCCCTTATGAGTCATATTCGTAAAAATGGTTCAATTTCGATGAAATTTTAGTATGTGGTAGGGGACCGCCTAGGGACGAACCCGGTTGGAAATGGGGACAAAGGTCAGGACATAAGAGCGGGTTCCATTCCATTGCCCTTATGCGTCATATTCGTAAAAATGGTTCGATTTCGATGAAATTTTAGTATGTGGTGGGAACCACATGGGGACAAACCCTATTGAAAATGGATGAAATGGGGTCAAAGGTCAGGGCATAGGAGCGGGATCCATTCCATTGTTCTTATGTGTCATAACTTGCGTAGAAATGGTTCGATTTCAATACAATTTTGGTATGTGGTAGGGGACCACTGGGTACGAACCTTATTGAAAATTGGCGAAATGGGATCAAAGGTCAACACATTGAGCGGGATCCATTCCATTGCCCTTATGTGTCATAAGTTGCGTAAAAATGGTCTGATTTCGATGAAAGTTTGGTATGTGGTAAGGGGCCAGCTGGGGACAAACCCTACTGAAAATGGGCGAAATGGGGTCAAAGGTCAGGACATAGGAGCGGGATCCATTCCACTGCCCTTATGTGTCATAACTTATGTAAAAATGCTTCGATTGCAACAAACCTTAATCGTGTTGTTTTGGAAGTATACTGAACCGGTTCTGTTGAATATAATCAAAATGGGATTAAAGGTCAGGACACAGGAGCAAGATTTATTCTTCAGCCATTATCCTCATAACTTGACTAAAATGCTTCTATTGCGACAAAACTATAGTATGTTGTTCCTGAGGTATACTGAACCAATTCTGTTGAATATCGTCGGAATGGGGTCAAAAGTCAGGGCACAGGAGCCAGATTTATTCCACAGCCATTATCCTCATAACTTGAGTAATAACTTGAGTAATGATTTCTGATCTGTTGGAAAGCGTATCATAATCAATGCATTGCATGATTTTACTAACTTGTTTGGGTCTGAGAGAGTTTGGGGTCTTCCACTGTGAAGACTGGACCTTAGTTTCAAGGCCATACCCATAAACCCACGGTTCATCACCAGTTACGATAGTTTTTTAAAATAGTTTTTGGTACCACTCAAGCAGGTATCTAGGAGCTGAAACAGGGACCGTCTGCTTTTGCTCGCCGAGAACAAATTTGGCTGAGACGCGTTTCACACCCAAATCGTCTGTAAAAATCAACTGAACTGAACCGAAACTAAGGTTGACGCCCTCAGATAATTTATGAACAGTGATTCGGCAATTTTCCCGCACAGCTGTGTGCATAAATTCGACATTGCTTTCACTTTTGCTAATTTCAAGCCACCCAGAGCGCTCATCACTCTCAACACTTTCATGACTATCTTTAAAACATTTGTACCATTCATAAGCTTGCGCACGACTCATACAATCTTTCCATAGACTTTCTGTAACTTTAAGTATGTGTCTTTGTAAGTTTCACCAAATTTTTGACAAAATCTGATGCAAATTCGGTGATCAGTTTTTTCCGATATGACAAATGTGACGAACACCTTCACACACGTAAAAACAAAAGCACTACTGTAAAAATACGGAGGAGCAGGGGAGGCGTGACTAAGGACCGCGGGTGGCCTAGTGGACAACGTTCGTGATTACCACGGAAATGACCTCAGGTTCGATCCCAGGCAGGTACGAACGCTCGATCCACTAAATATCCGCCGTGCGTCGGATGGGCACGTTAAGCCGTCGGACCCCGGGTACTGGTTCCCCGGTAATAAATAAGGGCGTTTTGCTCCCCCTTTCTATTTCACTTCCGTGTCACTTTCCTATCCGGCACTCTAGCCGAAGTCTCCTAGCTTCCTATTTCTAAGGGTTGTTTAAGACCTGGGGTCAGACACTCCCTTCCTAAAATCCTCTACACGTGATCATGATCATGGAGGCGTGATTCGTACATATGCGTAGTAGGTTCCAAGTTCAACCTGTGCTAAACCGCTTCCATCTGTGTCGCGGGATTCCGAACTTATGCAAACAGTCTGGATATTTTTTTTTTGAGCACAACTCATATGTTGAATACAGGTTAATTCAAAGTGATTTCCCGGATTACAAATGACAATAATGTGCTTATGAAGATAAATAGACAGCTGATATCCCTACACAATAAAGAAGTTTAGATTTCTATTGAACCCACTGCTGTGTTGCTATGGTGTTCCGAAAATTCTTCGGAAATTGTATGGTCTTGTTAATTCTTCCACACCGTTGGATTGGTCGTTGTGGACAGGACGACAGAATTTACTGCAAGTGGCCACCCAGGTCTCCGGTTCTTTCTCCTTGTGACTTCTTTTTGTGGGGGTACGTCAAAGACCATCTGTATGTGCCACCTTTGCCGAAAACACTGCAAGAACTAAATATGTGAATTCAGCTTGCATTAGCATCAGTGACTACGGACATGCTTCATAATGTATGGCGTGAAATGGATTACCGTTTAGATATTGTCCACGTGACCCAGGGGAGTCACATAGAACATTTGTAAGGTATAGAAACAAAATTCTAAACTTCTTTATTGTGCACCAATGTGATCTCTGTATCTATGTTCATAAACCAGGTATTGCCATTTGTTATCGGGGCAATCATTTTGAAATGCCCTATACACTGAAGAGCAATTGAATTAGAGACAGCTGGCGTTATGCAAATGTGGCGCTGTGGGCGGCCCTGTAAACGGAAACCACATGACGTATGCAACGATCCGACAATATAAGGAGTGATGCGACGGAAATCAGTAAGAGTCGGACGCAGTATGGGTAAGACGAAGGAGCTAAGCGCATTTGATCGTGGGCAAATTGTCGAGGCCCGACGAATGGGTCACTCCATCTCGGAAGTCGTGCCGGCACTGGGATTTTCACGAGCCACTGTGTCACGGGTGCACCGTGAGTACATCGAATCCGGTAAAACCATCCCTGCAAGGGCCAAGTGCCGTGGACAACAGCGTGTGGATGAGCGGGGTCATCGTCGGCTAGCTCGCATTGTAACAGCGGATAGACGGGCCACAGTGCAAGAAATCACTCGGCAATTTAACGCTGGTGCACAAAAACGTGTAAGCAGTCACACCATCCAGAACCATCTCCTCGCTATGGGGTACAGAAGCCATCGTCCCACGAGTGTACCGCTGCTGACCGCACATCACAGGGTGCAAAGATTAGCATGGGCGCGGGAACATCGTCACTGGACTGTAGACATGTGGAGAAATGTTGCCTGGACTGATGAGTCGAGATTCACGTCGGTACATGCGGATGGCAGGATACGAGTATGGCGCAACCCACATGAAGCGATGGATCCTTTTTGCTAGCAGGGTGGTCTTCAAGTTGATGGGGGTGGCATTCTCATCTTGTGACTGTTTACGTGGACTGAAATGGGACCCCTGGTACGTGTGACATCGTCCCTCACAGATCAACGTTACCGGGATATCCTGGAAGACCATTTGCTCCCGTTTGTGCGTCTTCAATATCCCACTGAGGACCTCATCCTGCAACAAGACAATGCACCGTGCCATCGCTCCCGAATTGTATCCGAATGGTTGGATGAACACTCCACCGACGTGACCTCGCTACCTTGGCCAGCTAGGTCACCTGACCGCAATCCCATCGAGCACATCTGGGATGCCATGAAGAGAGATGTTCGAGGCTCTGACCCCCGTCCATCAAATCTTCGTGAACTGTTGGAGCTTGTTCAGGGGTCGTGGATCCGTATGGCTTCCCAACGCTTCCGGTGTCTTGTCGATTCCATACCGAGACGAATCGCCGCCGTCATCAGGGCGAAAGGTGGTGCCACACGTTACTAAACAGGTATCTCTAATTCAATCGCTCTTCAGTGTATATTGATTTAGCATAAAGTAATTCTGTAATACATCAGTTACAATTTCATGTTGAATTACATACAACAAACATTTTTCAGTTCTATTGAGAAATGAAACAGTTATTAAGAAAAATATGAAGGAAAATAAGTTGCATATGTGTCTGATTGGCATGAGACACTGGTTACCAATTATTCGCCCGAGATGGGTCTGGGTTCTGAATCCCTCGTGAGGCACGGATGGTACGCTTGTCCTATGGCGCTGACTATCTCCGTTTTCTGGAACCAGTGGTCTCAAATAAGGAAAGGACGACAGCTTATATCTATCAATGAATTGCTCACGAGTATCATTAAACACAGAAAAAAAGGGGACATCTTTTGCTCGAAATATGTTAAAATATTTCAAATTTACTGAAGCCAGAGGATTGAATAAAAAACGGGCACCATTTCAAAAATGTTCAAAGGTTTACTACTGGATAACGATTCATAATTACACACTTTTATTTACTGTTATTGCTTTTTTGAAGAAAATTAGTGCATAAATGCCATTTTTGTTGTTGTTTTGAACATACCCTGAGATTTACAGAATTTGACCCCTATGATTTGGATTACTGCTCTGCTATGAATGGGCTGTCCATCACATTGGGCTTTCCTTGAGTGATTGCCATATTCAAGCACTACCTTGGAAAACGAAAAAGACCACATTTAATTTCCAAGAAAGTCTTTGGCAGTTCCTTTGTTTGCTACTTCAAATTGTTTCTGTCGCACTTAGTTCCCTAATCAAGTAACAAGGAAATTTATAGATATCAATGGAAAACCAATTCCCTTGAAGAAATAATTCACCGAAAATGGTATTCTCTTGAAGAAATATTTCACCAATCATGGAAAGCCTCCATGTATTTGCTTTCCATTTGTGGAGAATTATTTCTTCAGAAGGATTTTGTTTCCAATTGATATGTATGATGTTCTGTGAAAATGGAGCTTGTGACCTGTATCTGTACCTGGAAGAGAAATGGGTCTGTAACACTATGAGGAAGCATTGGTATACCTTCCAAGTTTTACGGTTTACCCGTAAAAATTACAGACATTCTGCTTGTTTTACAGTGATTTTACAGATGACATATTTTACAGATGACATATTTTACAGATTTTCATTTATCAACATTTCGTCATGAAACTTTTTTTGCGGATACTGTAAAAATGACATTGACAGAATAGGTAAGTAAGTGATTTTAAGGCTACGACAATTTCAATTTCATACTGATTTAATTTTGTAAGAAGATAATTGAAAAATCATACATGATTACGTTAGTGTGAAACTTGTTGCTGAATGCTACTAGCCAAGGCATTTGTGTTCGGTTCACAACTTGTTGTCTTCAACATCAAGCAAGATCCCTCACATAAGACTTAACCAAGACATAAGTCTGAACCAAGACGGTTTTTGACCGTTGACTTTACAAAGTTCATTGCAGAAAACAGCTGCTCACAGCCGTATGATGATCCGAACAAAGTAAGTAGTGCTGTAGCAAGTCTTTTCATGGACGAAAATTTGTGTGGATAGCTGTTCCACAGTATCAAGTTCTCTGGCTTCTGGGTAGAATACTCAGCATCAACAGCACACTCAATTTCCTCTAATGTTTCGCCGAGTTTCACGAATTTGTTCATCCACCTAGAGCTATCTTGAAACTCTGTCGACCCTATTTCCAAATCGGCAATATCAAACCACTCGAAAAAAGTCAAATTAAGGTAACTCATTTTAGCAACACGAGGCATTGTGATAAATTGCAATGTTTTCTCTTCAACATCTAGGCATTGTGATAAATTGCAATGTTTTCTCAAACCTCGTAACTGATAAAATCGCTCCTAAATTATTTGTTTTGAATTTTCTGAAACAACTAAATGCCTCTTAACGATGTTTTCTGTGTATTCCTTAATGAGGTTATCAGCGAAGCATGACAGTAATTCAAGTTGCACTGTAAGTGAAAGAAATTACTTAAACTTCTTTCTTTCAACATCTCTGAAGAATACTTCAAGTTTGCACTTAAATGACTATGATATCATACAATCTATATATTTGAAATGTGTCCCATTCCTTGAAATTCCTATTTCAAATCATTGTATAGTGCTGTAAAATCAATAAAAAACATTAAATCACACAGCCGAATTGGATCCGTGTGTTTTGGGAATTCTTTCTGCTTTTCTGTTAAGAAGCGAATTTCATCCAAAAGCTCGACAATCCTGCGGCGTACTTACTTGTCCACGATTCAGCCAGCGAACATTATTGTACATAAGAAGTCAGCTATATTGCGATTCCACCTCATCTAACATCTTATAGAACTGGCGATTATTCAGATTGTGCACGTATGAAGTTCACCATTTTTATTACCACCGAGAGTATACTTTCAAAGAGCTTCAGACTTGCTTTAGCATACAGTGCTTCCTGGTGCAAAATGCAAAGGAATTGCACGATAGGGTGCTGAACCTCTTCGCCAAGAAATTTTATAAAGCCATTATGTTTACCCACGATATTTGGGGCGCCATCAGTAGTTACATACACTATTTAATTTTAAGTCAGTCCCCATTTTTACTAAAAATTCTCGCTTCACTTCACACGTTATATCTACCCCTGGGATCATAGTTGGCAAACTTCGCAATTTAATTAATTCCTCCCTCATTATATTTCCACAAGGAAATCTAACAAAAAGAGCTTACCTTGCTTGGGATGTCACATTGGTGCTAGCAAGACATATTGAAAAAGTATTGTCATTGTCCAAATGAGATTTAATTTGGTCAGAAACATCTCCACACTCATTCTTGTTATTCATCTTTGACAGTGTTCCTGCTGACTGGCATTTCCTTAATTCTATTTACAATTTGTTGCTTGTTGGGAAAATCTTCAAATAATGTGTTGGAATAATAAGTCTTCAATAATGAGTCAAACAAATTATGTGGCTAAGAAAACCGCCTTCAAAAAATCGCAGTCACAAACGGTTTCCGATGCCGCGTTATACAGGAAGATAGATGAAAACTAGCCGCTGTGATATTATTCCATGGCCTGAGAAAAGATGCGAAAGAATTTGATTTTTTTTCGTATTGTTTCACTGTTTGTTAAATGTACTCAATTCTTTCTTCATTTGATGCGGAACAAACATTTTTTATTCCTCTCAGGATGACGCTTTACATTAAATATGCAGAACACTACTGTTTCCGTACACAGGCAACAGAATGCTTTATTGTTTTTTTCAGTCACTCCGAAGTCTGATGTCCACTGTTTTTGTGTTTTTGAAATACTCGGCCAATATCTTTGTTGTCTTTGTTAAGTTTCTATTTTTTCGCCACCTAAAATATGTTTGCATGGTCTGGATACAAAAAAACCCAGCAAAGAAACAATTCCAATACACAAGAAGAATAAGCAACAGCTACAAACAAATCTACCTTCACTGACAAACTGAAGCTCTAAGCTGGCGTCGCAGTGTTGCCAAGTTATATATCTAAAATCTTTTCGTTCATTGTTCCAAGTTACTATCAGTTCTCATGGGAACTCACCACTCACCGTTATATGCACATTTTCCTGTCTGTTGGTTTTCTCTCCCTCTCACAAAGGGGAGGGGGAGTTGGAGAGAAGAAGGCTTCAGCCGAAGCAAGGTGCGGACGTTTTGTGGTGGAAGTTCGTAGGAACGGAATGATAAAAAGTAAAATAAAAATTGTGTGCACGTGACGCTTCTCTTTTGGGAAGTAATGCGCAAACTGATTAAATCAAGTAAGGTTGATTTACTACCCCTTTGGAAAACACTTATTGGCTAGATTAATTTTTTTTGTCAGAGTTCGGTTATTTCCAAGAACACACTACAGACATTCTGTCGAAAAAATGTTTTCAAAAACTAAATTTTTATTTAATGTTAATGTTTTCATGCTGGAGCGCCACCCAAATCGTGTTCGTGTGACACGCGTGTCATTGATTCGCCATTCCTGACCTAGTCTAACTCTGTACCATTTCAACTGATCTTGCATTCAGTAATAAAGGTTCTTCGTTTAAAAACTATGACTGGTTTTTCCTTTATACATTCTCAGTTTGAATGTCATACATTCAAGTACATTGTGGACAACTTTCTACAATTCAGTTTTGCTCTCAGACAACAGACCTGTGTTATCAGCATACAGCAACCTACACGAGTGGCAATACTGGATACTTAATAAAGGCAGGTGATTTTATTAGGGCATAGGTTTGCCTCCACTTGGGCAACATGCCACAAACGATAGCACCAGGAGCCTCTATGAATCTGAGAAACATAAAATTAAGGTTCAGTATAAACATCATTGAGGTACCACTTAGTTCTGTGTTACATTAGACAAAAAACTTCAACTCACTAGTTTTCGTTCCAAAATCCTTTGGTTGAATGATGTAGTGGTAGTACGGGCTGACCTCCTGCACTGATGTATAAGGGTGAGTCGAAAGTTTTGCGATATTTGGATAAACGTATGTGCTGCGGCGGGTATGTCACGTGTTTGAACTAGTTCAAGTCGCGCACTGCAGTCAGTCGAAAGGGATATAAAGTGGTAGTCGTTGCTGTGACCAGCATTGCATGTCGTCGTTCCGTTTGTGGTTGAGACGCCTAAAAGATGAACTGCCACAACCGGCTAATTAGAGAATTTTTACTTTACGAGTTTGAACTCAGCCATAACGCTGCTCAAGCAACCGAAACATTTGTCATGCAAAAGGGGAAGGTTCCGTGGACCACAGCACCGCAACCAGATGGTTTAAGAAATTTCGCTCAAGTGACAGAAACCTCAACGATCAGCCAAGGTCAGGTAGGCAATCTGGTGGTATTTCAAGGGGATAATCCATTACGAATTTGTTCCAGACGGTCGGACCAGCAACGCCAACCTGTTGCAGCGATGTATGCCGTTTTGGAGGAGAAGTACTCGGCACTGGTAAACAGAAAGCGTGCTCTCCTACAGCAGGACAACGCTCGGCCTCATACTTCGCGAACGACCCATGCAAAACTCCAGGAACTTGAGGGCATCAAACTGATGCCACACCCAGCATATAGTCCGGACCTTGCCCCGACGGATTATTACTTGTTCCGGTCTATGGCCCACTTCCTTCGCGGGCGGCATTTCAGCAACCAGGAGTAGGTGGCAGCTGGCGTGAAGGAGTTCTCGCCGCAAAGGACAAGAACTGGTACCTCCGCGAAATCGAAAATTGGCAGACAGATGGCTAAAGATAGTGCATCACGATGGCCTATACTTTGAATGCTAGTGAGCTTTCGTCGTAAAGGTACGTATGAAGACAAAGTGATCCAAATATTGCAAAACTTTCGACTCACCCTCTGTAGAATCGAAGAACTGGCAGACAGATGGCTAAAGAAGGTGCAACACGATGGCCTATACTTTGAATGCTAGTCAGCTTTCGTCGTAAAGGTACGTATGAAGACATAAAGTGATCCAAATATTGCAAAACTTTCGACTCACCCTCTGTAGAATCGAAGAACTGGCACACAGATGGCTGAAGAGGGTGCAACACGATAGCCTATACTTTGAATGCTATTCAGCTTTCGTCGTAAAGGTACGTATGAAGACATAAAGGGATCTAAATATTGCAAAACTTTCGACTCACCCCTATATTTTACGATTTTGAAGACTATGAATAAGTAACTGAGTAAAACAGAAAGAATAAAAAACTTACTGGAACTAAAAACCTTTTTACTTCTGTTAGTGCCGTAGCTATCCTTTGATAAGCTTCTGCTGGAGGTGCAAATGCAGTGATTTCAACATGAAGATCTTCTCTTAGGTGGTGATACTTTGGATCATCCTGTAATCGTAGTTCCTCCTCCTGAAAGTAAAAAGGGTTTTATTAATTTCTTTTGCATTTTTTCTCCTGAGTTTTTATTTCTACAGGCCACTGTAGCTTGAAATTTAATGTATATTATTGCACAGTGAAAATCGAATGAATATGCCTGTGATCAAGATCTATGGGCAAATATTTAATGTTTACGTACAAAGCAAGTGAAATTACATATGCCACCACGGTGGCGCAGTGGTCTAAGCAATGGTTTCTGATCATTTGTCCGAGATGGGTCCGGGTTCGAATCCCGGTGAGGCATGGATGTTTGTGTTTGTCTTTCGACACTGGCTCTCAATGTGTTACTTGATCAACACTGGCTCCCTCTGTGTACACTGATAATTTGATATACTGTCTACCATATTTGATATGTACTAGTTCTCAACGTGTTATTTGGTCAACACTGGCTCTCTCTGTGTAAACTAATCATTTGGCATTCTGTATACCGTGTTCGATATGTATTTGTTGATGTAGAAGATCTGCAATCTGCATATACTCTCTATATCTGTCTATCAATTCTGGACGACAATGTCTGTTTGACGTTTGTCCTGTCTCTGTACCACCAGGTCCAATAAGTCATTTACAAAAAAAAAAAAAAAAAAAACAAAGATTAGATATGTGAAACTGAGGTACATTGAACGAGGAGCAGTACTCAAATGCCAACTATACAATGACGCGTATTTTTTAACATAGCATTAAAAACTATTGAGCATCTATTGGGAAAAAAATAATAGAATAGTATATGGCAAAACAAATCGATCATTTTATGCTTCAAAATTATTATTGGAAATTTATTCTGTTATAAAATTAAAAAAAATTGCTCAAATATGCTATATTAAAACTTCTTCACTAAATTTGAAGTTTAGTTATATTTCGCCAGTTATAAAAAGTAGCAAAGTAAAATTATGGTTTTCTTTATGGATGCATACATTAATATTATTAATAACATCTATGAAAATGCAAGTGCAAAGATTCGGCTGTTTGAAAATACAACACACATAAAAATTGGATAAGGAGTGAGACAAGGTGACACCATATCTCCGAAGCTCTTTAATGCCACATTGGAAAATGTCTTTCAATCACTGAACTGGGAAAACAAAGGGATAAAGATTAATGGAGATTATCTAACCCACCTTCGTTTTGCTGATGACATAGTCATTTTTGCAACTACCCCATCAGAGCTACAGAGTATGATCCAGGAACTTGCTGACAAGAGTAAAGAAGTGGGATTAAAAATGAACTTTCAGAAGACAAAAGTGATGTACAATGCTTTTACAAGAAATGAAGATTTATCGATTGATGGAGAAAAGCTGGAGATAACAGACACGTACATTTATCTTGGACTGCAGATATCAAGTGAGGGTCACATTGGTGAAGAAATTAATCGGCGTACAAAACTTGCCTGGAGAGCTTTTGGAAGAAACAGCATAATTTTCGAGAGCAATATGCCATTATGTCTTAAAAGAAAAGTGTTTGATCAATGCATCCTTCCAGTGCTTACGTATGGTGCAGAGACGTGGACCTTAGCTAAAAGAGACATACAAAGGCTGCAGACAACTCAAAGCAGCATGGAGAGGTGCATGCTTGGTGTAACCAGGAGAGATAAGAAGAGGAACACGTGGATCCGAAAAATGACAAGAGTGGAAGACATCATGATCAGAGTTAAATCCCTGAAATGGCAATGGGCTGGACATACTGCCAGAAGGACAGACCATCGATGGACAGCCGAAATTTTAGATTGGATTCCAAGGGACAGGAAAAGACCCAGAAGAAGACCACATGGGAGATGGGTGGATGAAATTCGAAAGTATGCGGGAGTGACATGGAGGAGACTGGCACAAGACAGACCGTTGTGGAGGAAACTTGGGGAAACCTTCGTCCAGCAGTGGATTGATAATGGTTGACAATGATGATGATGATGATGACATTTACCCGATCTAGTGGTTACACCTTGCATTATTTCAAACTTAAACTGCATGCAAAATAACCTTGGTGGTATTTAGTATCAGGAGGTTAAAATAATGTTTTTCTGAGTCGTTCTTTTAAGCAACTGTATAGAGTAAAACATATTTTGAATTTAATAGCATGTTCATTTAAGCTCCCATGGTTAGGATCCCGATAACTGTATGTGCACTACTGCACACGGCATTATTATACTTATTTTTGTAAATAAAGTTTATATTTAGACGTGCAGGCATTTGGATATTATTGATAAGACAGTGTATATTATTTTAAGTGCTTGTTCTTGCAGTACTTCAGGTAATAGACATCAGAGTTGGATACCTTCCCTTGATCGTTTTTTTGGCTTACCCACCCACCAACTGGAGTGCTACATGTACTCGTCTAAAGACAAATTTTCGTGTTATGAAATTTGAAAATGAAATATTTGTTTAAACTAAAAAATACAGTTTTCTTATGAAAATCTCTGTCTCTTGTTTGTCCCTACACTTGGAATTTCTTTAGAGCACAGCCTACAATTTAGGAAATAATGGTTTCAATGCTTACCTTTTGTTTGTCTCTCATAGATCCTCTTCCAAAGATGGCCATTCTGGTTTGTGTTATTTCTTGTAACTGTTTGAGGGAATTCCCTTTTGGACCCAACAATTTTCCAACAAAATTGAACTGGAATAAAAAAATAATACACGTTTTTAATTTGCCTTTACTTCAAACACTAAGCTTATTTCTTGATGTTTCCAGTTTATTGGTACTTGCATACATATTCATGAAATTTAATGTATTCATCATTAGGTGTTTAAGAAACTGGAAGTATAGTGGAACCCGCTTATAGCGACCCCGTATTTAGCGAGAACTCGGATTTAATGAGTAAAACAGGAACAACGTGTAATGTTAATTAAAGGCTAATTTGATCGTTTTTAACGAACTTGATTAAACGAAGTCCCCGGTGGCACAGTAGTCTAAACACTGGCTTATGACCATTCATCCGAGAAGGGTCCGGGTTCGAATCCCGATGGGGCATGGATGTTGTGCTTATTTGATGGCACTTGCTCTCTCCGTTTCCTGGAACCAGTGGCCCTAAATTAGGGACGGGCGACTGCATATAGCCCATTGAGGTGCTCACAGTGGTCGTTAAACTTTCAATCAAAAAAAGAAAGTCCCGGGATTTAACGACGGAGGAAAAAGCTAAGATGATCACTTTGAACAAGCAAAGTAACAAAATTTAATGAAATTTCATGTTTAATGAGGCAGAAAAAAATTGCTCACTGTCTTGGAATGGAGGAATATAAGTGTCAGCAGAGTTGAAAACAGGCTACCTACTCCTAGGCAAAAAGAAGATGGGTGGGGCTCATGCGTATTAAATTCAGGGGTGCTTATTTTCCGGAATTTCCGGAAATTCCGGAAATTTTCGGCGTTTTATTTTTTTTTCCCCACACCGGAAATTTTCGACGTTTTTTTTTTTTTTTTTTTTTCACGAAACTTTATTTTATAGCCAGTGGCAAGTATAGTGGAACCCGCTTATAGCGACCCCGTACTTTCCCTGTTTTCCCTTGGTTAGTGGCCAAAGCAAAACTCAATTCCACTGGTAGTTGGGAAATCTGACTGCCAATCTACCCCCACAGTGGAGAAGAGAAACAGGTCCACTCTGTGTCTACCCAATTCAGCTGGGAGAGATCCCATATCGTCGCTGCAATGTCAAAACCGCGAATGCGAAATTTTGTACTTTGAATTATCGCTATTTAAAAATTAAATTTAATCGAACAATCACTTTTGCAATTACATCAGACTGTTCAAGCACTATGCACTGAAAAGCAATTGAATTAGAAATACCTGTCTAGTAACGTGTAGCACCGCCTGATGACGGCGGCGATTCGTCACGGCATGGACTCGACAAGACACCGGAAGCGTTGGGAAGCCATACGGATCCACGACCCCAGAACAACCTCCCACAGCTCACGATGATTTGATGGAGGGGGATCAGAGCTTCGAACATCTCTGTCGATGGTATCCCAGATGTGCTCGATGGGATTGAGGTCAGGTGACCTAGCTGGACAAGGAAGCGAGGTCACGTCGGTGGAGTATTCATCCAACCATTCGGATACAATTCAGGAGCGACATTGTCTTGTTGTAGGATGAGGTCCCCAGTGGGATGTTGAAGGCTCTCAAACGGGATCAAATGGTCGTCCAGGATATTCCGGTAACGTTGACCTGTGTGGGACGATGTCACACGTACCAGGGGTCCAATTTCAGTCCACGTAAACAGTTTCCAGATGAGAATGCCACCCCCACCAGCTTGAAGAATACCCTGCTGACAAGAAGTTTCCATCGCTTCATGTGGTTTGCGCCGTACTCGTATCCTGCCATCCGCATGTACCAACGTGAATCTCGACTCATCAGTCCAGGCAACATTTTCCCACATGTCTGGGGTCCAGTGGCGATGTTCCCAGGCCCATGCTAATCTTTGCACCCTGTGATGTGTGGTCAGCAGCGGTACCCTCGTGGGACGATGGCTTCTGTACCCCATAGCGAGCAGATGGTTCTGGATGGTGTGGCTGCTTACACGTTTTTGTGCACCAGCGTTAAATTGCCGAGTGATTTCTTGCACTGTGGCCCGTTTATCCGCTGTTACAATGCGAGCTAGCCGACGATGACCACGCTCATTCACACGCTGTTGTCCACGGCAGTTGGTCCTTGCAGGGATGGTTTTTGCCGGATTCGATGTACTCACGGTGCACCCGTGACACAGTGGCTCGTGAAAATCCCAGTGCCTGCACGACTTCCGAGATAGAGTGACCCATTCGTCGGGCCCCGACAATTTACCCACGATCAAATGCGCTTAGATCCTTCGTCTTACCCATACTGCGTCCAACTCTTACTGATTCCCGTCGCACCACTCCTTATATTGTCGGATCGCTGCATACGTCATGTCGTTTCCGTTTACAGGGCCGCCCACAGCGCCACACTTGCATAACGCCAGCTGTCTCTAATTCAATTGCTCTTCAGTGTGCATACCATTTACATCAAGTTGCATCTGTATTATGCATCAGTGAATGCAATTCTATATGATGTCAAGTCAACAATCGAAAAATTCTCACATTCTTGGTTTTATCAATGCAGCTACGATATCATTCCTTCCTAAAGTGATGAAAAAATTGTGCATGAGAACAGGCATTTTTATTTTTCTCAAACACTATTAATTACAAAGTATTGTTCATTCAACGTTTTTGTTTTCCTGCTATGGTATGTACTCAAGATAAAAGGCTTACCTCCTCTCCCTCCTCCAGCCCCCCCACCACCACCATTCATTAGACTGACGCCCTGATCACTACAACACAAGTTTGCTCTCTTCTTTCTTTGGTGGCATACAAATGGGAAATGCGTAGTGGGGGGGGGGGGGGGGATAGGCATTAACAATAGGCATATGCGACATCGTCTGACCATTCCAAATAGAGAAGTAACTAACGGAAATTTAAGGAAGACCAGAATGGCGACACTAGCAAAATAACGTCACCCATAATTTTTATAAATTTTTAATACTAGACAGAATTATCTGGGGTGGGGGGCATATGGCCCTTTGCATTCCCCTGGGTAGGCCACTGCTCGCAAACAATTTCAGAAGCACGCACAAATCCTTTGTGAGCGGGGTTTTTTTCCTGGATAAACGAACGGCATTTTCATTCACGTGGTGATTATCTGATAATATAAAGCTCTAGCTTCGTGGATCGGATTCGCCATATTTGTGATTTCTTCTTTAAGAAAACTGGATTTTTTAAAATTATTATTGAAGGTTTAACGACCACAGTGAGCAACTCAATGCTATAAGCAGTCACCCGTCTCTAATTTAGGGCCACTGGTTCCAGAGAAGAGAGAGAACCAGTGCCGTAAGACAAGCAAAACATCCATGCCTCACTAGGATTTGAACCCGGTCCTTACTCGGACAAATGGTCAGAAGGCAGCGCTTAGGCGGCAAACTGGCGTTTAAAAATCGTTAATATTTTTTATTATACTGTTGAACATAATTTCAAGTTCTACTTAATGCGATGCGTTTTAATCTCAGAAGTTGGATAAAACAGTAATTTAGAATGTAAATGGAAGTAATTCTTACATTGGGGTGATCCTTTACGGGGATGTGAACTTTGACTTTCAATCGCATGGGTTTTCCAGTGTGTATTTCGACAATAGGAGTGGGCTGCAAAGCTTTTGCTCCATCGGAATCAGTTTCATTTTCTCGACGACACGTGCAGTCAATTTCTGCAAAGTAATAAAACAGTAATTAGAAAAGCAATTCAATCATTTCAGTAATCGTTACAGAAAAAAAAATAATAATCAGAGCCTTTCATATTCTCTCAGCCAACTTTTAAACAGTGACATACATGTTTCTCTTTCCTATTTTACTCGTACATACAGGGGTTTATCAAAATAATGGAAACTGCGACTGGATTACAATCATTGCGCCGCATGCAAATCACAGGAATAACGTCACCCGCGATGTGACGTTGTTGACATTGTCGGATATCAGTGAGCACACACACACAAAAAAGGGGCATCATGCGCGTCCTGCAGGAAATTCAGAAAGGAAGAAACAGTAGGTGTAACACAAGGAACTCTAACGAAGATTATGACTACTTATCAAAAAGGACACAGAGTCGCCTCCATGCGTACAAATTGTGGACGCCACACGATATCAGACAAAGATACAGGGTTGAACAGAATAATATGAACACCACGCTCAGAGACGTGACTTTGATGCAGCTCGCAATACGCAAAGGTATCCACCACTTTTTGGTTGTAATAGCTTTGTTTAAAACCTCAAAGCCCTGTTTAAATGCATTCAAAGGCCGCGGGTGACCTAATGGGCAACGTTCGTGACTGCCACGGAGAAGACCTCAGGTTCGATTCCAGTAGGTACGAACGCTCGAACCACTAAATATCCGCCGTGCGTCGGATGGGTACATGCCCCCCGGGAATAAATAAAGGCGTCTTCCTCCCCCTTTCTACCTCGTTTCCGTGTCACTTTCCTATCGGGCACTCTAGCCCAAATCTCCTAGCATCCTATTTCTAAAGGTTGTTTAAGACCTGGGTTCAGACACTCCTTCCTAAAATCCTCTAGATCTGATCTGATCTAAATGCATTCAAAGTGTCTTGTTGCAAAATTTCTTTCAGGGTGACGACGAAATGAGCGACCTAACGGACTTCAAAAGAAGGCTAATTGTTGGCGGCCGGCTAGTTGGTGTCTCCGTGATAACAGTTACCAGGGTAGTAGGGGTATCGAGAACTACTGTGTCTAGCGTCATGACAGCATACCGTGTTTGTGGCAAAACCTTGTCTGCGAAACACAAGAGCGGCCGGAAAACGACCCTAACTGATAGAGACAGGAGAGCATTAAAGAGGATTGTTATTCGTAATAAGAAGACCACGGCGCTGAAGATTAGTGCAGAGCTCAATCAGCGTCTCCAGACTCCAGTATCAAGGAAAACAGTGCGCGGAGAACTGCATAAATAAGATATTCATGGGAGAGCTGCTATTGCAAAACCTTTGGTGATCCGGGTGAATGCACAACGGCGACGGCAGTGGTGCCAGGTGCATACAACGTGGACTGCTGATGCATGGAAGCGTGTAATGTGGTCGGATGAATCCACATTCACACTATTCTCCACCGTAGGACGTGTTTACGCGTGGAGAACACCGCCAGAAGCGTACAACCCAGACTGTCTGCTCCCAAAAGTGCAGCATGGTGGTGGTTCTGTCTTGCTTTGGGCGGTCATATCATGGTTTTCAGCAGGTCTCCTGATCACCTTGAAAGAACGGATGACTGGCAGGGCGTATGAAAATATTTTGGCCGATCAGGTCTATCCGATGGCTCAGACATTGTTTCCTGCAGGGGATGCCATCTATCAAGATCATAACATCCCAATTCAAGAGCTCGGAATGTCTAATCATGGTTTGAGGAATATGAGGACGAACTTTCACACCTTCCTTGGTCTCCCCAATCACCAGATTTAAACATCATCGAGCCACTGTGGTCTGTGTTGGAAAACAGAGTAAGATCCCGTTATCCTCATCCTGCATCTCTAAAGGACCTGGAGCAGTTTCTGCATGAAGAATGGTGTAACATCCCACTAACCACCATCCAGGATTTGTATGCGTCCATTCCAAGGAGGATTCAGGCGGTGCTGAATGCCAAAGGTGGTCATACATCCTACAAGTTACGTAAAAGCTTCTTTTCTTAGGTGTTTCCATTATTACATTATTCTGTCCAACTCTTGTAAGTGAAAGTTGGCACGGATTGTAGAATGGAAGTACAAGACTACGGCGCCGTAACGATGCCGTAGTCGTGTACTTTCATTTTTGGTCAGACTCCCGACAGACCGTATCCCGACAAGCCAGAATCTCGACACGTCCTATTTTATTTTTAGCTAATAGCATTATTATATTTTTAGCTAATAGCATTATTTGATCAATATTTATATCATAGTATTTGATCAGTTATTTGTTTTATTATAATAAGAAACACTGAAATTTGGAAATACTGAAATCTTCCAAATTCTTTTGGACGTGATATTTTATTTTTAGCTAATAGAATTATTTGATCAATATTTATATAATAATATTTGATCAATTATTCGATTTATTATAATAAGAAATACTGAAATTTGGAATTTGGGTTGTCGGGATTTTGGTATTGTCGGGATTTTGACGTTGTCTGAATTTTGGGTTGTGGGAATTTCGGCTCTTGGGATTTTGGCTTGTAGGGATTATGTCAGGATCCGGGCACCGTAAATAGCAGCAGAGTTGAACACCCGACGAAATGATCTCGTTTCCGTCATAACAGTTCATGGAGAACTCCATCGTGCCGGTATTTATACCTACATTTACCTTCGGCAGCACATATCAAGCGAGGGTCACACTCATGAAGAAATTTATCGGAGCGCAAAACTCAGTTGGAGAGCTTTTGGAAGAAACAGTACAATTTTTAAGAGCAGTATGCCAGTATGTCTTAAAAGAAAAGTGTTTTGTCGATGCATCTTTCCAGTGCTTACATATGGAGTGGAGACATGATCATAACTAAAAAAAACATACAAATACTACATACAGCTGAAAGAAGCATGGAGAGATGCATGATTAGTGTAACCAGGAGAGATAAGAAGAGGAACTCATGGATACAGAAAATGACAAGAGTGGAAGACATCATGATCAGAGTAAAATCCCTGACATGGCAATGGGTTGGACATATTGTCAGGAGAACGGACCACCGATGGACAACCGAAAATTTAGACTGGATTTCAAGGGACATGAAGGAGACTGGCCAAGACAGACCGTTTTGCAAGAAACTTGGGGTGACCTTCATGCAGCAGTGGATTGATAATAATGGTTGACAATGATGATGATTATGATATATGTGTGTATATACACACAGTTGAGTCACATTATTGTGACCACTTCCTACTTTTGACGTCAACAGCGCGTAGCCAATGAAGGAAGACACGCGTCGTGAACTGGTTTGGAGGGTATATAAGGTGTGTTGTAGGCATTCTGAAACCACATCATTCGTTGTTGTCATGGATAAAATTAGCGATTTATCAGATTTGCAAAAGGGGATCATTATCGGCTACGGGCCAAGGGTGGCAGTATTCTGAAATAGCACAGTTTGTGAATTGTACGCGTGCTGCTGTGGTTAAAGCGTATCGTGATTGGAGAAATGGCCCCATTGCGAATAAGCGACGTGGAAACTGCGGAGAACCACGTAATATTGATGTGAGAGGTGAACGTCGGCTGCGAAGGTGCATGAGGGCCGATCGACACGCTACAGTGGAGCAACTCACTGGCCGAATGAACCAGGGGGCTACCGGAAGTGTGTCTAAAACGACAGTTTAGCGAACCCTGCTGCACGTGGGGCTCCGATGCAGACGGATGGTTACTGCACCTATGCTAACGAAGGCGCATCGACAGAAATGGCTTACATTTGCAGGGGAGTATCGGAATTGGACCTCCGCTGATTGGCAAAGGATTGCCTTCTCCGATGAGTTCACGTTTTCTGCTTCATCGAACGGGTGGATGTTGGCGTATAAGAGGAGAAACATCGGAGAGCAAACACTCTTCAACCATTGCTGGAAGAACACAAGCTGGTGGGGGCAGCGTTATAGTCTGGGAAATGTTTTCTTGGCCCCTGGGTCTACTGATACCTGTGGAAGGCACTATGGACCGAATTCATTATGAATCCATCTTTGCAAACCACGTGCACCCATACATGCTGATTGTCTTTCCTGGGGCGGATGGGAACATCCAGAACGACAATACGACGTGTCACACAGCTAGAAATGTCCGAGAGTGGTTGGAAGAGGACGACGAAGACTTCAAAGTACTTCACTGGCCCCTAATTCCTCAGACTTAAATCCAATTGAGCATCTGAGGGACCACCACGATCTTGTTGTTCGCTCTATGGATCCTCCACCACGTACTCTTTAACAGCTGTCAGATGTACTGCAGTTAGCATGGCTCCACATACATGTGAACACCTTCCTACACTTTATTGAGTCACCCCCAGCCCTTCCAGCTGCTGTTCGTGCTGCACACGGCGGTTACTCTGGATATCAGCTGATGGTCACAACAATGTGACTCGATCGTGTATATGTACTATACATATATGCACAGTGGTGTGCAAAAGTATTGCATCGCCTGCAAAAACCGTGAATTTTTAAGTTTCTTTTTTAACTAACTAATTTAGTATGTCATTATTTGCGAAACTTAACGGAGATTTCAAAAATGTCTTAGTTTTTCCTGTAGCTACTTTTGTTCTTGAGATACATTACAAAATTCATGACCAAGTCGAAATTATTCTGAAAAGGATCATTTATCCAATACGTAGGTTTACAGCAATAAATCGTTTTAATAAAACAAGATTTATATCAATACTAAGGAACATTTATCCAATACTTAGGGTTTAGAACAATTAATCTTTTTAATAAAAAAAGATTTATATCAATACTAAGGATCATTTATCCAATATTTAGGGTTTACAGCAATATATCTTTTTAATAAAACAAGATTTATATTAATACTAAGGAACATTTATCCAATACTTAGGATTTACAGCAATAAATCTTTTTAATAAAAAAATAGTTATATCAATTCTAAGGATCATTTATCCAATACTTAGGGTTTACAGCAATAAATCTTTTTAATAAAACAAGATTTATATTAATACTAAGGAACATTTATCCAATACTTAGGATTTACAGCAATAAATCTTTTTAATAAAAAAATAGTTATATCAATTCTAAGGATCATTTATCCAATACTTAGGGTTTACAGCAATAAATCTTTTTAATAAAAAAGATTATATCAATCATAAGGATCATTTATCCAATACTTAGAGTTTATAGCAATAAAGATTTATATCAATACTAAGGATCATTTATTCAATACTTAGGGTTTACGGCAATAAATCTTTTTAATAAAAAAAGATTTATATCAATGCTAAGGAACATTAATCAAATACTTAGGATTTACAGAAATAAATATTTTTAATAGAAAAAAGATTTATTTCAATACTAAGGATCATTTATCCAATACTTAGGGTTTACAGCAATAAATCTTTTGATAACATTTGCAATTCATAAGGACTGAAATAACATTTCAATACAGAAATATAGTGAAGCAATATTATGAAGTGTACCTAATATTTTGTTGCCCAGCCTTTTTTGCAGTTAACAGTGGCTTTAACGGTTGCTTTAATCACAGCTTTGCATCTTGTTGGCATACCGCGAACAAGGTTTTGTAAAAGATTGTATTGAATAATACGATTCCAAATTTGAATTATATCTTCAGCCAGTTGAAGTTTGGTTGTTGACTTCTTTTTTGATAGTTCATACGACACTTTGAACCACAAATTTTCGATCGAGTTAAGTCCGGTGACTGTGGTGGACAATCAAGACACTCAACTTTTTTTGCTTGAAACCACGTTTCCACTACTTCAGCACGATGACAGAAAGCATTGTCATCTTGATAAATTAAATTTCCGTTATAAAGTCTTCTAGATGATGTTACTAATAATTTTTTGATGATGCTTTTTTTTACTTTTGTCTTCTAGATGATGTTTTTAATATATATTCAGTAATGTGCAATACTTTTGCACACCACTGTATATATTCGATTTCAAAGGTTTGTTGGCGCCCCCTTCCCCATACCTACTGGAGACGATAACACCGGGGCTGATCTTCGGAGCGCTAGGCAACTTCTTTTTTCAGGACTGCACCACTGGGTGCGGCACTACAGGTGGGCTAGTGTAGACTCCTGCTCCCAAACTTTTCTTTGAGCCCACCCCCTTTAGCCCACCCCTAAATATTTAAGCAATTAGAATACGTGGTTGGTGCAATCATCTAAAATTTTAGGGAGCATGGTTAAACGTATGTGAATTTTTGGAATTCACAGATATTCTGTTTATTATATAAAATGAATTTTTTGTGAAATTTGGTGTTGGTACTATTCTGTTAAATGGAGGAGTGTTTTGAGGGAATGTCTGAGAAAGCATTAGAAAGACGCCATTTTCATGATTATAATTTAAATAGATGAGAGAAAGATAAAGAGATATTCCTTTTCAGCTTACAAACTAAAATTCACGAACAGTCTTATGAGCCGAACTATTAGAAATAAAGATAAAAATATGCTAAAACCGCCAAGAAGCAGAAAGTCAAATTTTGAAGATGACAATCCATTTTTTGGTGTAAATATGACAAGGATGGTAAGCCAGATTAATATCCAAAAACTTCGTAGTCCTTGAGCGGGAATCGAACCTGTGCCTCTCAGATAGGGCCCGGGTATGCTAACCACTGCACCACTGAGAACGACGAAGTCTCAAGTTTCCGATTAATTTGAATATAACCATCACAGGATTCGCCAGTCGAAGCAACCGGCATTCATGTTTAGCGAATCTGAAGGTTAAGAATCCTATCCCGTGATTACCCGGAGGAGCATTAAGTTTAATTATCAGCATAAGTTTTATTAGGAGCATTACGTTTTATTGTGCGAAATGTTCACGTTTTCGGATATTATCTGACTTAACATCCTTGTCATATTTACACCAAAAAACAGATTGTCATCTTCAAAATTTGTATTGTATGGTGTAACCCCGTATTCCATTCATGAAGTAGTAAGTTATTAAAGGTCACGGCGGTTCGTATCCACGGTTCCAGTACTTTATACATTGTACAGTGCAGTATATCCCTGAAAACGTTTTAGTTACTGGATATAATATCATTAGCGTCTACACCAATGGACTTTTTTGGCAAAATTTCAGCCCGCCACCACAGTACGATACTAACTCTCCTTAATTACCCCCCCGTTCTGAGCTGCTAGCATTGCCACTGTCTCATACACTCTTGAACTGTTGACATCGATTAGCATTCCGCGTTTTAACCTTTTTGTTAATCCTAGTTGTAAATGCATTTATGGCACCTCTATTCATAGTGATTGTGGAATAGCTTTTTTACGGGTCTTATAGAGGTTATTTTTCATCAAAGTTTGTTGTCAAATTTTCGAACTAAAGCCTAGTTCGTCATCAGGACTACGTCACTGGAGTAGTTGCTGCCACTCAATTGGAAGAGTCCATCCGCAATTATCGTTAATTGTGGTACTTCTTCTTCTTGCTATTTCGATCCCTTCTTCTAGTTTCCTCTTTACTAAGTTTGACTGGTGGGCGATTATTTTCACTGAGTCCCAATTTATGGAGTGTCCACTTGCTTGTATATGTCTGTCTAGCCCTGTTTTGTTCCCAATGTTCCTAATAGCTGCTTGGTGTTCTTTCATTCGGACCTTAATACTTCTCCCCGTTTCTCCTATATAGCTGAGTCCGCAGTTACAGTCGATGCAGTAAATTACTCCTTCCTGCAATTGGATGTCCAATTCTTTCTGCTTTAAAGCTGGCAGGAATTTCTTTATTTTGTTATTAAGATCTGGAGCTAGCCTGATATTATATTTTGCTCCGATCCTTTTCAGTTTTTCGAAGAGTCCCTTGTGGTACGTAATTTTGCTGGTGAATTTGAAGTTGGTTTTCTCCTGCTTCTTTTTTGGCACTTGTTTAAATATTTTCTCAACATATGGGGAGGGGTAATTGTTTTCTGCCAATATTTCCTTTAATTCTTCTTTGTGAAGATCTTTCTGAGTAGCTGAAGAGACCAGGATTTCAATCTTTTCCAAAAATTGTCTCGCCGTATTCGATTTAATATAATCAGGGTGGAATGAGCAGAAGTTTAACATCTTCCCTGTGTTGGTGGGTTTTCTAAAAAGCTGAGTGAATATTTTCCCCTCTCTTGAGGTCAAGGTTAAATCTAGGTAATTGATGCTATGGTCTCTTTCCTGTTCTAGGGTGTACTGCAAGGTATTCTCTAGTAAGTTAAATTCTTCCAGAATCTGAGAGGGTAGAGATTGGTCCACAGTATCTACTATAATTAGGACATCATCCATGTACCTCACATAGAGAGCAAACAAGGAGGGTTGTATAAGGATTTTTGCCTCTAGTTTACTTATATAATAATTTGCTAGCAGAGGTGCTAGTGGAGAACCCATTGCAAGTCCTGAAGTTTGCCTGTAATATTTCTTTCCAAACTGGAAGAAATTATTCTTGAAGGAAAATAGGAGCAGTTCATATATGCCAAGTAGTATTTCTTTATTGTGATTATGGAATACTATTTTTTCCGCAAGGTCAAAAGGAAAGAATTCTCAGAATTAAGGAAAGAATTCTCAGACTGCGTCTCAAAATTTGTAAAAAAGCCAGTAAAAGTTGATTACAATTTTAATAGAAATGCCATTGCTGACCTTAAAAAATTCAAAGCCAATGATAAAGTTGTAGCACTGAGAGCAGATAAGAGCAAAGTTTTGGTATTGATAGAAAAAGAGAAGTATTACAATAAAATGGAAGCTGAATTGAGCAAGCCTTATTATGAAGAACTCAATGGTAACCCTATAGATCAAACTGTCAAAAATCTTAAGAAATTAATCAGCTCTTTAAGAAATAAAAACCAGCTTAATGAGCTCTTCAAAAACTTCTCCAAAATCCAGTCAAGAATTCCACAGATCTATGGTACGATAAAAGTTCACAAAGAAGGCTATCCAGTAAGACCTATAATAGACACTAGAAATTCGCCACTCTCCAACATTAATTATTATTTACTTGGTCACCTCAGAGATATGTTCCCTTCTCCTACCTACCTACTAAAAAATTCCATGCAGCTAAAAGGAAAACTGGACAACTTGCCAGAATTAATTCATCCAGTAATGGCAAGCCTGGATATAATCTCTATGTATACCAACATTAACCTGGACCTCCTACTGGAATTCATTGCAGATGACCTTGCGGAAAAAATAGTATTCCATAATCACAATAAAGAAATACTACTTGGCATATATGAACTGCTCCTATTTTCCTTCAAGAATAATTTCTTCCAGTTTGGAAAGAAATATTACAGGCAAACTTCAGGACTTGCAATGGGTTCTCCACTAGCACCTCTGCTAGCAAATTATTATATAAGTAAACTAGAGGCAAAAATCCTTATACAACCCTCCTTGTTTGCTCTCTATGTGAGGTACATGGATGATGTCCTAATTATAGTAGATACTGTGGACCAATCTCTACCCTCTCAGATTCTGGAAGAATTTAACTTACTAGAGAATACCTTGCAGTACACCCTAGAACAGGAAAGAGACCATAGCATCAATTACCTAGATTTAACCTTGACCTCAAGAGAGGGGAAAATATTCACTCAGCTTTTTAGAAAACCCACCAACACAGGGAAGATGTTAAACTTCTGCTCATTCCACCCTGATTATATTAAATCGAATACGGCGAGACAATTTTTGGAAAAGATTGAAATCCTGGTCTCTTCAGCTACTCAGAAAGATCTTCACAAAGAAGAATTAAAGGAAATATTGGCAGAAAACAATTACCCCTCCCCATATGTTGAGAAAATATTTAAACAAGTGCCAAAAAAGAAGCAGGAGAAAACCAACTTCAAAATCACCAGCAAAATTACGTACCACAAGGGACTTTTCGAGAAACTGAAAAGGATCGGAGCAAAATATAATATCAGGCTAGCTCCAGATCTTAATAACAAAATAAAGAAATTCCTGCCAGCTTTAAAGCAGAAAGAATTGGACATCCAATTGCAGGAAGGAGTAATTTACTGCATCGACTGTAACTGCGGACTCAGCTATATAGGAGAAACAATGAGAAGTATTAAGGTCCGAATGAAAGAACACCAAGCAGCTATTAGGAACATTGGGAACAAAACAGGGCTAGACAGACATATACAAGCAAGTGGACACTCCATAAATTGGGACTCAGTGAAAATAATCGCCCACCAGTCAAACTTAGTAAAGAGGAAACTAGAAGAAGGGATCGAAATAGCAAGAAGAAGAAGTACCACAATTAACGATAATTGCGGATGGACTCTTCCAATTGAGTGGCAGCAACTACTCCAGTGACGTAGTCCTGATGACGAACTAGGCTTTAGTTCGAAAATTTGACAACAAACTTTGATGAAAAATAACCTCTATAAGACCCGTAAAAAAGCTATTCCACAAACTTTTTGTTAAATTTTTACTGTGACTTCCTATCTGATTAGTTTCTATAATTTTTTCACGAGAAGCGGAGATTTATAAATGACACTTTCATTGTTTTCTTTTCTTTTCTCTTGGCTGTCAATAATTTTTATGTTGAATTAATGCATCTTATGCTCGCACCTGTATTAATTTTTACGTGATCGTTTTTCAGAGTTTCCGAAAGCAATACGTAAAGGTTGCTTTATGTTTTATTTTCGAACATTATTAATTCATGATCCACAAACTATAAATTATCGCTTCGCTGATCATTTATTTTGCTCGTTAAATTTCAGTACGTTTCGAGAAAATGGAAAAAAAAAATTATAGAGCAGCTACAACACGGATTCTTTTTCTTCTCTTGCATAGAAAAAAAGGGATGACAGCAAATAAAAAAGCGAAACAGTTAAAACTGAATTTTTAGGTACTTAAATTTTTTGCTTTTGTTTTAAGTTACCCAGTAAGAGCATATTCTGCAAACGTAAACCTCGTTAATTTAAACAACAGTGACAGATCATTAATTAAAGTTTTTAATGACGATAAAATTTCGACTGCTTCTACTGTTGTTGTTTTCTTATCTTGCTACGTGCATAATTTTTTTTAAATGGTTCTTTTCTTGTTTTTAAGGGGATAAGAACAGTAACTTGTTCAGATCTATTTCCAGTGATTTTATGAGAAACGCAGTGCAAGTTTTTAATTGGAATTCATTCATCGGATTTAATTACTTGTCGACTAGTTAGTGATATTTAATTCACGAAATATTATTTTCAAGATGTCCAACAACTGCTTTAGGCTGGATCAGGTTTCTCTGCTCCCTTTCCAACAATGTTCGATAACCCCTGTGAGTTTTGATAAGGCCTTAATTTGGGGACACTAATTCCAATCGATAGAAACAGCACTTCAGGACAAATGTACCAACCATCCGTTATTCAATCTAGGACCAGTAACCACAGGACCGTTCCTCTGACCACTCGGGCATCGGGGCGACTGGCTCAGGTCTGCAGCAAGTCAAGTAATCGCTCTTTGGTGTATTTACTTAATGAAGTACTGTGCACAGATAATTTTCTCGAACTCATGGATGTATTTCTTTCAGCCTGAGTAGCTTTCTCTTTTCCAATTCGCAGTTCTTTCGTACCAGACCCAGAATTTTTGTCACTGTCTCATGTTTAATGATCTGGCAGCAGGGGCGAGTTCATAACAGCCTTCAGAACCTTGACCGAAAAACAAAGCATAATAATGTTGAACGTAGTAAGCTATTGCCATATAAAATTTCATAAGAGTTTATGAGAACTAATCCTAACGTCATAGACAGTAGTGCAGTCCTGAAAAAAGAGGTTATATATATATATGGCTTTGCAATCCTGTGGTATAAAAGGTGGATACATTAGCATTATTAATAACGTCTATGAAAATGCAAGTGCAAAGGTTCGGATATTTGAGGATGCAGCACAAATAAGAATTGGAAAGGGGGTGAGACAAGGTGACGCCATATCTCCCAAGCTCTTTAATGCCACATGGCAAAATGCCTTTCAGTCATTGAACTGGGAAAACAAAGGGATAAAGATTAATAGAGATTACTTAACACACCTTCGTTTTGCTGATGACGTAGTAATCTTTGCAACTACTCCTTCAGAGGTAGTTGAAGAACTTGTTGAGAAGAGTAAAGAAATGGGATTAAAAATGAACTTTCAGAAGACAAAAGTGATGTACAATGCTTTTACAAGAAACGAAGATTTAGCGATTGATGGAGAAAAGCTTGAGACAACCGATACCTACATTTATCTTGGGCAGCAGATATCAAGTGAGGGTCACATTGATGAAGAAATTAATCGGCGTATAAAACTTGGATGGAGAGCTTTTGGAAGAAACAGCATAATTTTCAAGAGCAATATGCCATTATGTCTTAAAAGAAAAGTGTTTAATCAATGCATCCTTTCAGTGCTTACATATGGAGCAGAGACATGGACCTTAACTAAAAGAGACATACAAAGACTGCAGACAACTTAAAGAAGCATGGAGAGATGCATGCTTGGTGTAACCAGGAAAGATAAGAAGAGGAACTTGTGGATAAGGAAAATGACAGGAGTGGACGACATCATGACCAGAGTGAAATCACTGAAATGGTAATGAGCTGGACATGTTGCCAGAAGAACGGATCACCGATGGACAACCGAAATTTTAGACTGGATTCCGAGGGACAGGAGAAGACCCAGAAAAAGACCCCATGGGAGATGGATGGATGAAGTTCGAAAGTTTTCTGGAGTGACATGGAGAAGACAGGCTCGAGATAAACAATTGTGGCAGAAAGTTGGGGAGACCTTCATCCAGAAGTGGATTGATAATGGTTAATTATTATTATTATTATTATTATTATGATAATGATGATGATATAATGTATATATATGTATATACGTTTGTTATATATATATATATAATAAAAACATATATATATGTATATAATTGTAAACATCATCATCATCATCATCATTGTCAACCATTATCAATCCACTGCTGGACGAAGGTCTCCCCAAGTTTCCTCCACAATGGTCTGTCTTGTGCCAGTCTCCTCCATGTCACCCCTGCATACTTTCAGAATTTCATCCACCCATCTCCCATGTGTCTTCTTCTGGGTCTTTTCCTGTCCCTTGGAATCAATCTAAAATTTCGGCTGTCCATCGATGATCTGTCCTTCTGGCAGTATGTCCAGCCCATTGCCATTTCAGGGATTTAACTCTGATCATGATGTCTTCCACTCTAGTCATTTTTCGGATCCACGAGTTCCTCTTCTTATCTCTCCTGGTTACACCAAGCATGCACCTCTCCATGCTACTTTGAGTTGTCTGCAGCCTTTGTATGTCTCTTTTAGTTAAGGTCCACGTCTCTGCACCATACGTAAGCACTGGAAGGATGCATTGATCAAACACTTTTCTTTTAAGACATAATGGCATATTGCTCTTGAAAATTATGCTGTTTCTTCCAAAAGCTCTCCAGAGCAAGTTTTGTACGCCGATTAATTTCTTCATCAATGTGACCCTCACTTGATATCTGCTGTCCAAGATAAACGTACGTGTCTGTTATCTCCAGCTTTTCTCCATCAATCGATAAATCTTCATTTCTTGTAAAAGCATTGAACATCACTTTTGTCTTCTGAAAGTTCATTTTTAATCCCACTTCTTTACTTATGTCAGCAAGTTCCTGGATCATACTCTGCAGCTCTGATGGGGTAGTTGCAAAAATGACTACGTCATCAGCAAAACGAAGGTGGGTTAGATAATCTCCATTAATCTTTATCCCCTTGTTTTCCCAGCTCAGCGACTGAAAAACACCCTCCAATGTGGCATTAAAGAGCTTCGGAGATATGGTGTCACCTTGTCTCACTCCCTTTCCAATTTTTACGTGTGTTGTATTTTCAAACAGCCTAATCTTTGCACTTGCATTTTCATAGATGTTATTAATAATATTAATGTATGCATCTTCAATACCGCAGGTTTTTCAGAGCCATTGTAACTGCTGATGGTTTCACCGAATCAAAGGCTTTTTCATAATCGATAAAAGCCATGCACAATGGAAGTTCATATTCCCTCGCTCTTTCAATTAGTTCTCTCAGCACGTGGATATGATCTATTGTGCTGTAGCCACTCCTGAATCCAGCTTGTTCTCTCGGTTGAGCCATGTCCAGTGTTACCTTCAAGCGGTGTGAAAGAACTTTAGTGAAGATTTTATAAACTACTGATAGGAAGCTGATAGGTCTGTAGTTTCCGAGATCCTCAATGTCACCTTTCTTATGTAGCAGGATCATTGTAGCGGTGTTCCAATCCTCAGCAATCTTTCCTTCATTAAGGCATCGAGTGAAAATTTGGGCGAGTACTGTTTCGATTTCTCCACTTGCTTCTTGTATGATGTCTACAGTAATTCCATCTTCTCCTGGAGCTTTTCCTCGCTCCATGTTCTTGATTGCATGTGCAACTTCTGCTGGAAGGACTGGAGGAACTCTGGTACTGGTATCTTTCATGATGTCTGGAGTGCATATATCATCCCTTTCATATAATTTGGAGTAGAAATCTTTCACTCTTGTCAAAATTTCGCCTCTATTTCTTGTTACAGAACCATCTTCTTTTCTCAGTGCCATAATCTGTTTTCTTTCCTTACTGAGATGTCCCTTTGCTATCTTTAGGCTTTGGTTGTTTTCAATTGCTTTCCTCACTAGTTCACAGTTGAATTTCCTTACGTCTTCAGTGATACTTTTTCTTACTGTCTTGCATAGCTCTATATATTCCACTTTGGAAGTCACATCTTCTTTAGTTGTCCTCATCTCTCTTCTTTTTTGCATCAACATTTTGGTTTTTCCTGATAATTTGTTCACATGCAACTTGTTCTTAGACCCAGCCAATTTTGTTGCTGTTTCCATAAGAGCTTTGGTTACTTTTCTGTTAACTTCAGAGATATCCACTTCTTCCGATGTTAGGCCTTCTAAAGCAGAGAACCTGTTCTTCAGTTCTAACTTGAAGGTATTATGGTGTTTTTTGAGGTTGGTTATGTCAATAGATTTTGTTTGTCTTATGAGCTTGCCACGTTCAAGTTTAGCGTTGAGGTGCATCTTACATCTCACCAATCTATGGTCACTACCTGTGTTGAGCTTGTTTAGCACACTGCAGTCTTCTATGACGAATTTTTTGTTACACATAATAAAATCAATTTCATTTGTCGTCCCATTTGGATGTCTCCATCTACATATATATATGTATATAATCGTATATAATTGTATATAATTGTAAGCCTCTCCTTGACAAATGTCAACCCCGCCTTCTCGTGGTGCATCCTGTTCCCACTAAAGGGGCTCTGACGACCGCCAATAGCGGTATAACTATACCATCGGGATTAGAGGAAATTCTATCCCACACTCACCAACCTGCTTGGCCAGCGTGGTGAGTTATGGCCAAACCCCTCCAAAATGACTCCACAACTTAAATCTTGGCTCTCAGTCTCCGGCAGCTGGAATGTACCTGGCCAAGGCAGCGGCCAGTGCGACATGAAGGCAGAGGGTGCTAAGAATCCCCGGAGGACCGGACTAGGCTGCCATCTGATGCTGACCTTGGCAACGTACAATGGACGCTCCCTATCTTCTGATTCAAGGCTTCTTGAATTGGAAGAGGAACTACAAAGGATCAAGTGGGACATCGTGGGGCTAAGTGAGGTAAGGAGAAAAGGAGAAGATCTCATCGAACTGAAAAGTGGACATCTCTTCTACTATCGTGGGACAGATACTGGCAGAACTAGTGGTGTTGGATTTATAATAAACAAGAAACTGAAGGATAAAGTTGTAGAAGTTGAAAGTTCCTCTGACAGAGCTGCACGGCTTGTTATCCAACTCTCGAAAAGATACCAGGCTCAGATTATTCAAACTTATGCACCCACCACAAGTTATCCTGAAGAAGAAATTGAAGAATTTTATGAGGAAATTTGTCATCTAAATAATAAAGGTAAGCAGCACTTGAAAATAATTATGGGAGATTTCAATGCAAAAATAGGGCAACGGCAACAGAATGAAACTTCAGTAGGTAAATTCGGTCACGGCAACAGAAACCAGCGTGGAAATACTCTCGTTGAGTTTGCAGAGGCAGAAGGGTTTTTCATCTTGAACTCCTTCTTCAAGAAAAAGCCACACAGGAAATGGACATGGAGACATCCAAATGGGACGACAAGTGAAATTGGTTTTATTATGTGTAACAAAAAATTCGTCATAGAAGACTGCAGTGTGCTAAACAAGTTCAACACAGGTAGTGACCATAGATTGGTGAGATGTAAGATGCACCTCAACACTAAACTTGAACGTGGCAAGTTCATAAGACAAACAAAATCTATTGACATAACCAACCTTAAAAAACACCATAATACCTTCAAGTTGGAACTGAAGAACAGGTTCTCTGCTTTAGAAGGCCTAACATCGGAAGAAGTGGACATCTCTGAAGTTAACAGAAAAGTAACCAAAGCTCTTATGGAAACAGCAACAAAATTAGCTGGGTCTAAGAACAAGTTGCATGTAAATAAATTATCAGGAAAAACGAAAATGTTGATGCAAAAAAGAAGAGAGATGAGGACAACTAAAGAAGATGTGACTTCCAAAGTGGAATATATGGAGCTATGCAAGACAGTACGAAAAAGTATCACTGAAGACGTAAGAAAATTCAACTGTGAACTAGTGAGTAAAGCAATTGAAAACAACCAAAGCCTAAAGATAGCAAAGGGACATCTCAGTAAGGGAAGAAAACAGATTATGGCACTGAGAAAAGAAGATGGTTCTGTAACAAGAAATAGAGGCAAAATTTTGACAAGAGTGAAAGATTTCTACTCCAAATTATATGAAAGGGATGATACATGCACTCCAGACATCATGAAAGATACCAGTACCAGAGTTCCTCCAGTCCTTCCAGCAGAAGTTGCACATGCAATCAAGAACATGAAGCGGGAAAAAGCTCCAGGAAAAGATGGAATTACTGTAGACATCATACAAGAAGCAAGTGGAGAAATCGAAACAGTACTCGCCCAAATTTTCACTGGATGCCTTAATGAAGGAAAGATTCCTGAGGATTGGAACACCGCTACAATGATCCTGCTACATTAGAAAGGTGACATTGAGGATCTCGGAAACTACAGACCTATCAGCCTCCTATCAGTAGTTTATAAAATCTTCACTAAAGTTCTTTCACACCGCTTGAAGGTAACACTGGACATGGCTCAACCGAGAGAACAAGCTGGATTCAGGAGTGGCTACATACAGCACAATAGATCATATCCATGTGCTGAGAGAACTAATTGAAAGAGCGAGGGAATATGAATTTCCATTGTGCATGGCTTTTATCGATTATGAAAAAGCCTTTGATTCGGTGAAACCATCAGCAGTTACAATGGCTCTGAAAACCTGCGGTATTGAAGATGCATACATTAATATTATTAATAACATCTATGAAAATGCAAGTGCAAAGATTAGGCTGTTTGAAAATACAACACACATAAAAATTGGGAAGGGAGTGAGACAAGGTGACACCATATCTCCGAAGCTCTTTAATGCCACATTGGAGGGTGTTTTTCAGTCACTGAGCTGGGAAAACAAGGGGATAAAGATTAATGGAGATTATCTAACCCACCTTCGTTTTGCTGATGACGTAGTCATTTTTGCAACTACCCCATCAGAGCTACAGAGTATGATCCAGGAACTTGCTGACAAGAGTAAAGAAGTGGGATTAAAAATGAACTTTCAGAAGACAAAAGTGATGTTCGATGATTTTACAAGAAATGAAGATTTATCGATTGATGGAGAAAAGCTGGAGATAACAGACACGTACGTTTATCTTGGACAGCAGATATCAAGTGAGGGTCACATTGATGAAGAAATTAATCGGCGTACAAAACTTGCCTGGAGAGCTTTTGGAAGAAACAGCATAATTTTCAAGAGCAATATGCCATTATGTCTTAAAAGAAAAGTGTTTGATCAATGCATCCTTCCAGTGCTTACGTATGGTGCAGAGACGTGGACCTTAACTAAAAGAGACATACAAAGGCTGCAGACAACTCAAAGAAGCATGGAGAGGTGCATACTTGGTGTAACCAGGAGAGATAAGAAGAGGAACTCGTGGATCCGAAAAATGACAAGAGTGGAAGACATCATGATCAGAGTTAAATCCCTGAAATGGCAATGGGCTGGACATACTGCCAGAAGGACAGATCATCGATGGACAGCCGAAATTTTAGATTGGATTCCAAGGGACAGGAAAAGACCCAGAAGAAGACCACATGGGAGATGGGTGGATGAAATTCGAAAGTATGCAGGGGTGACATGGAGGAGACTGGCACAAGACAGACCGTTGTGGAGGAAACTTGGGGAGACCTTCGTCCAGCAGTGGATTGATAATGGTTGACAATGATGATGATGATGAATTGTAAAGGGATGTAAGGTCAGGTGATGCGTAACATCACAGCCTCTCCTTGACAAATGTCAACCCCGCCTTCTCGTGGTACATCTTGTTCCCACTAAAGGGGCTCTGACGACCGCCAATAGCGGTAAAACTATACCATCGGGATTAGAGGAAATGCTATCCCACACTCACCAACCCGCTTGGCCAGCGTGGTGAGTTATGGCCAAACCCCTCCAAAATGACTCCACAACTTAAATCTTGGCCCTCAGTCTCCGGCAGCTGGAATGTACCTGGCCAAGGCAGCGGCCAGTGCGACATGAAGGCAGAGGGCTCTAAGAATCCCCGGAGGACCGGACTAGGCTGCCATCTGACGCTGACCTTGGCAACGTATAACGGACGCTCCCTATCTTCTGATTCAAGGCTTCTTGAATTGGAAGAGGAACTACAAAGGATCAAGTGGGACATCGTCGGGCTAAGTGAGGTAAGGAGAAAAGGAGAAGATCTCATTGAACTGAAAAGTGGACATCTCTTCTACTATCGTGGGACAGATACTGGCAGAACTAGTGGTGTTGGATTTATAATAAACAAGAAACTGAAGGATAAAGTTGTAGAAGTTGAAAGTTCCTCTGACAGAGCTGCACGACTCGTTATCCAACTCTCGAGAAGATACCAGGCTCAGATTATTCAAACTTATGCACCCACCACAAGTCATGCTGAAGAAGAAATTGAAGAATTTTATGAGCAAATTCGTGATCTAAATAATAAAGGTAAGCAGCACTTGAAGATAATTATGGGAGATTTCAATGCAAAAATAGGGCAACGGCAACAGAATGAAACTTCAGTAGGTAAATTCGGTCACGGCAACAGAAACCAGCGTGGAAATACTCTCGTAGAGTTTGCAGAGGCAGAAGGGTTTTTCTTCTTGAACTCCTTTTTCAAGAAAAAGCCACACAGGAAATGGACATGGAGACATCCAAATGGGACGACAAGTAAAATTGATTTTATTATGTGTAACAAAAAATTCGTCGTAGAAGACTGCAGTGTGCTAAACAAGTTCAACACAGGCAGTGACCATAGATTGGTGAGATGTAAGATGCACCTCAACACTAAACTCGAACGTAGCAAGCTCATAAGACAAACAAAATGTATTGACATAACAAACCTTAAAAAACACCATAATACCTTCAAATTGGAACTGAAGAACAGATTCTCTGCTTTAGAAGGCCTAACATCGGAAGAAGTGGATATTTCTGAAGTTAACAGAAAAGTAACCAAAGCTCTTATGGAAACAGCAACAAAATTAGCTGGGTCTAAGAACAAATTGCATGTGAACAAATTATCAGGAAAAACCAAAATGTTGATGCAAAAAAGAAGAGTGATGAGGACAACTAAAGAAGATGTGACTTCCAAAGTGGAATATATAGAGCTATGTAAGACAGTACGAAAAAGTATCACTGAAGACGTAAGGAAATTCAACTGTGAACTAGTAAGGAAAGCAATTGAAAACAACCAAAGCCTAAAGATAGCAAACGGACATCTCAGTAAGGGGAAAAAACAGATTATGGCACTGAGAAAAGAAGATGGTTCTGTAACAAGAAATAGAGGCGAAATTTTGACAAGAGTGAAAGATTTCTACTCCAAATTATATGAAAGGGATGATACATGTACTCCAGACATCATGAAAGGTACCAGTACCAGAGTTCTTCCAGTCCTTCCAGCAGAAGTTGCACATGCAATCAAGAACATGAAGCGGGGAAAAGCTCCAGGAGAAGATGGAATTACTGTAGACATCATACAAGAAGCAAGTGGAGAAATCGAAACAGTACTCGCCCAAATTTTCACTCGATGCCTTAATGAAGGGAAAATTCCTGAGGATTGGAACAACGCTACAATGATCTTGCTACATAAAAAAGGTGACATTGAGGATCTCAGGAACTACAGACCTATCAGCCTCCTATCAGTGGTTTATAAAATCTTCACTAAAGTTCTTTCACACCGCTTGAAGGTGACACTGGACATGGCTCAACCGAGAGAACAAGCTGGATTCAGGAGTGGCTACATACAGCACAATAGATCATATCCACGTACTGAGAGAACTAATTGAAAGAGCAAGGGAATATGAACTTCCATTGTGCATGGCTTTTATCGATTATGAAAAAGCCTTTGATTCGGTGAAACCATCAGCAGTTGCAATGGCTCTGAAATCCTGCGGTATTGAAGATGCATACATTAATATTATTAATAACATCTATGAAAATGCAAGTGCCAAGATTCGGCTGTTTGAAAATACAACACACATAAAAATTGGAAAAGGAGTGAGACAAGGTGACACCATATCTCCGAAGCTCTTTAATGCCACATTGGAAAATGTCTTTCAATCACTGAACTGGGAAAACAAAGGGATAAAGATTAATGGAGATTATCTAACCCACCTTCGTTTTGCTGATGACATAGTCATTTTTGCAACTAGCCCATCAGAGCTACAGAGTATGATCCAGGAACTTGCTGACAAGAGTAAAGAGGTGGGATTAAAAATGAACTTTCAGAAGACAAAAGTGATGTACAATGCTTTTACAAGATATGGGGATTTATCGATTGATGGAGAAAAGCTGGAGATAAAAGACACGTACGTTTATCTTGGACAGCAGATATCAAGTGAGGGTCACATTGGTGAAAAAATTAATCGGCGTACAAAACTTGCCTGGAGAGCTTTTGGAAGAAACAGCATAATTTTGGTGCAGAGACGTGGACCTTAACTAAAAGAGACATACAAAGGCTGCAGACAACTCAAAGCAGCATGGAGAGGTGCATGCTTGGTGTAACCAGGAGAGATAAGAAGAGGAACTCGTGGATCCGAAAAATGACAAGAGTGGAAGACATCATGATCAGAGTTAAATCCCTGAAATGACAATGGGCTGGACATACTGCCAGAAGAACAGACCATCGATGGACAGCCGAAATTTTAGATTGGATTCCAAGGGACAGGAAAAGACCCAGAAGAAGACCACATGGAAGATGGGTGGATGAAATTCGAAAGTATGCGGGAGTGACATGGAGGAGACTGGCACAAGACAGACCGTTGTGGAGGAAACTTGGGGAGACCTTCGTCCAGCAGTGGATTGATAATGGTTGATGATGATGATGATGATAATTATAAAAATCCTAAAAAAAAAACTAAGAAAACTCAAATTCGAATTTACAAAGCAAAAACTAGTGCATCTACCAGGAGAAAAAGAGGAAGCATTGTAGATCATATGGAAGCTGTCATAAATGGCTTCATCAGGGGCCGACACAGATCACAACTTTCACATTTCTACACAAACCAGAAAGTGTATGTTTCTGCATTATTCAGTTTGCAAGCATAGCGCCTCAGGAAACCTTAGGAAACAGAAAAAAAATAAAAAACAAACCAATCACCATAAGCTAAAAAGTTAACCCAAATACAATTTACCCATCCCCAAAGCCACTAAAATGAAAGACAAGCAGCCCTAAATAAGCTATTAAAATACAGAAGTAAATAAAAAATAAAATAAGAAATAAAAATAAAAAGAAGACTAAACAAAAGAATGAGAAACAGCCCCAGTTGCAAACTATAATCCTGGCCCAACTAACACTAAAGCAATAAAACACGGTTCTTTTATGCATAGCCCGGTATGTTACAACTTTGAAAGAATTCAGACAGCGTTGTTGTGTTTCTTCTTGGTGCAGCCAAAGTTGAACCTTGATCCATCAGAGAAGGCTATGTTGTTTAGTTTCAGTGTTAATGAAAAATTGGTTGCCGCCCCGGTGGCGCAGTGGTCTAAGGCGTTGGCCTCTGATCATTCGTCCGAAGGGGTCCGGGTTCGAATCCCGGTGAGGCATGGATGTTGTGTTTGTCTTACGGCACTGACTCTCTCCCTTCCCTGGAACCAGTGACCCTAAATTAGGGACGGGCGACTGCTTATAGCCCATTGAGTTGCTCACGGTGGTCGTTAAACCTCCAATCAAAAAAAAAAAAAAAAAAAAATTGGTTTCGCGTTTCAGAACTCACACACGTATGCGGTATTTAAAAACTGATAAATCTCTGGGCCGTAATTTTGTGGACCTTCGTGGGGTAGTAGACTAGAATCGTAAATGTATCATCATTATTCAACATTCTGATTTCAAATAGATGCACTCAAGATTCGCAGGGGGAAAAAAATGCTGTTAATTCATGAGTTCCATACCGAAGCATTAGACTCAGATTTTTAGTTGCGAGGATTTCACTTAATCTAGAACCAAAAATTTTATAGACTAGGGGCTGCGCCTCTAGGCTCGCTACGCTCGTTTCCAGAGTAGCACTCGGGCCCTGCAGCCCGATCTCCAAGAATATCACATGAAATAAAAACTGGAAAATTCATATAAATTTCAATTTTTATTGCATGTCTAAACAAATAAGGCTTGTTATTCCGAAATTTCAGAGTTTTTTACTGTCGTTAATTTTTGGAAGGTCGAACTTTTGTCGTTTGAACTTATAGCACTTACTAAATTTACCACTAAGGTAAACAAAAGCGGTCCAAAAGCATTTCCGTAAACCGTAAACCGTTATGCTAAACCGTTAAGGCTCTACGAGACCCGCCGTCTTGTATTGTGCCTTCTCTTGTTAGAGTTTCCTGGTTTCATATTTTCATTTTGGACTCTTTAAGTATTTTTTGTTAATTAATAAAACTATGGAAGATGCCTTGCTACGACTTTCGCTGCAGATAAAAAGTGAAGGAAAAAGTCAATAAAAATTCTGAAACCAGGGAACTCTTTATTTATCATATATCTTGCGTTAGCTATAAACGGTGTTCCAAAATGTGCAAAATTGCCCGAGCAATTTGTGAAATACGCTTGCCCCTTGGTTAACAAGAGAAGGCAGCAATACAAGATGGCGGGTCTCGTAGAGCCTTAAGGTGGACGTCAAGTAATTTTGCTTCCTACACTTCCAGTGGAAAAAACTTTTGTACACATTTCTTTCACAATTAGTGTGTTCCCAAGGATGACAATTTTAACATCGATTAAAATAACTTCATTTCATAACTTGGAATACTTAATATGTTTTAAAACATAACCATAATTATATAAAAAATCAATAACATTTCCTTTGGTGGTGTTAGAACCAGAAAAAAGATGGCGCGACTTGTACTTTGATGACGTCAGTAGACAAACAAGTGTTGGATTACATAATTATGGTTATGTTTTAGAAAATATTAAGTATTCCAAGTTATGAATTGGAGCTATTTTAATCGATGTTGAAATTATCATCCTTGGGAACGCATTAATTGTCCAGAAAAAAGATGGCGCGACCGGTATTTTGATGACGTCAGTAGACAAACAAATGTTGGATTGCATAATTATATGTTTTAGAAAATATTAAGTATTCCAAATTATAAAATGAAGCTATTTTAATCGATGTTCAAATGTTCATTCTTGGGAATGCATTATTTGTGAAGAAAATGTGTACAGAAATTTTTTTTGGAAGTATAGGAAGCAAAATTACTTGACGTCCACCTTAAACAATTGAGATAGCTTTGCCAACAAAACATATGCGTAACAAATTCTCTGCGTCACCATGGCAGTAGGTCACGTGACCAGAACGTTCCTCTGTTTTTATCGTGAAGACAGACAAGCCGTTCGTTTCTTTTCTTTGCGCCTTTAAAAAATGCTTAAAAATCAGAAAATGACTTTTTCTTAAATTTTTTTTTGTAAAAACAGGGAAGATAGTTGTAAGTTTATGCTGTAAAAATTGCAATGCGTTATGATTTATAGTTTGCCATATATCTGTTTTTTTAAATGGATCTCATCGCGAAATAGAGAATTTTGTGAAATTTAGAATTTTAATTTCTCGTAAACTAAATCGAAATTCAAAACAAGTTAGTAAAATCATGCAATGCATTGATTATAATACGCTTTCCAACATTACAGAAATCATTACTCAAGTTATCACTCAAGTTATGAGAATAATGGCTATGGAATAAATTTCGGTCCTGTGCCCTGACCTTTGATCCCATTTCGATGATATTCAACAGAACCGGCTTGGTATACCTCCGAAATAACATGATAAAGTTTTGTCGCAATCGAAGCATTTTTACTTAAGTTATGATGCATAAGGCTATGGAATAGATCCCGCTCCTGTGTCCTAACCTTTGACCCCATTTCGCTCATTTTGAATTGGGTTTGTCGCCAGGTCGTCCCCTACCACATACTAAAATTTCATCGAAATTGAACGTTTTTTACGTTAGTTATGGCGCATAACAGCTGTGGAATGGATCCCTCACCTATGTACTGACCTTTGACCCCATTTCGTTCACTTTAAATAGGGTTCCTTCCCAGGTGATCCCCTACCAGATACTAAATTTTCATGGAAATCCAACGGTTGTTACGCGAGTTATCGTGCTGACGGACATACGCACACAACGCGTGACGTAATGAGGCAGATGGGAATCGCGACCATCTGCCCGCCGCAAATGTGTGACGTCATAAATCTTTAATAGGATCCACACACAACGCGTGACGTAAAGAGACAGATGGCGTTACCGCGCGCCAACATTCTCAAACGCGTGTTGTGACGTCATAAGATTTCTAAGCATTGGTAACATTAATGGAACAAAGCCATCACTAAAAACGTTATAATTCGGGGTGGTTATTTAACCCACTAAACGAATTCTTCTAAAGTCGAGATCAAGCTAAATTGATTTCTAGTACCAGAAAACGGTAGGTTAACGACTTTCATCAAAATTCTTAGAGCCGTTTTCAAAATAAAATGTACATACATACATACAAGAATTGCTACTTTAAGGTGGACGTCAAGTAACTTTGCTTCCTATACTTCCAAAGGAAAAACTTTTGTACACATTTTCTTCACAATTAATGCGTTCCCAAGGATGAAAATTTGAACATCGATTAAAATATCTTCATTTTATAACTTGCAATACTTAATATTTTCTAAAACATAACCATAATTATGCAATTCAACATTTGTTTGTCTCCTGACGTCATGAAAATACAGGTCGCGCCATCTTTTTTCTGGACAATTAATGCGTTCACAAGGATGAAAATTTGAACATCGATTAAAACAGCTTCAATTCATAACTTGGAATACTTAATATTTTCTAAACCATAACCGTAATTATGCAATCCAACATTTTTTTGTCCACTGACGTCATCAAAGTACAGGTCGCGCCATCTTTTCTCTGGTTTCAACACCACCAAAGGAAAAGTTATTGATTTTTAATATAATTATGGTTATGTTTTAGAAAATATTAAGTTTTCCAAGTTATAATAGGAAGTTATTTTAATCGATGTTCAAATTGTCATCCTTGGGAACACACTAATTGTGAAGGAAATGTGTACAAAAGGTTTTCCATTGGAAGTATAGGAAGCAAAATTACTTGACGTCCACCTTAATAATATGGGATAAGGACAATGGAATGGATCGCAATCCTATGTCCTGACCTTTGACCACATTTCGTTAATTTTCAATAGGGTTCGTCCCCAGGTGGTCCCCTACTACATACTGAAATTTCACCGAAATCGAACCATTTTTACGCACGTTCTGACGCATAAAGGCAATGGAATGCATCCCGATCTTATGTCCTGACCTTTGACCCCACTTCACCCATTTTGAATAGGGTTCGTCCCCAGGTGATCTCCTACCACATAGTAAACTTTCATTGAAATCGAACCATATTTACGCAAGTTATGACGCATAAGGGTAATGAAATGATCCCGCTCCTACGTCGTGACCTTTGACCCTATTTGTCCCATTTTCAATAGGGTTCGTCCCCGGGTAGTCCCCTACCACATACTAAAATTTCATCGAAATCGACCCATTTTTACGCCAGTTATCGTGCGGACAGACGGATGGACAAAGCTGGAGCATATACGCTTCTTCAACCTACGGTTGGAAAGCGTAAAAAAGGGCGACGAGGTGCAAAAATTCAGTCATTGGCACTACATGGCTACGAAGTTTCGTGGTTCTGTTGCTGTTAGTGTGTCCGGAACGCGACCTGATAGCACTTTTTTGCTTACCTTAACTTTGAAATACAATAGCTCTTGAAATATCAACAGAATCAAGAAACTGTTTATTTCAGCGTGTTTTCCAAACAATTCTCTACAAACGATGTAAATTTCATATTTTTGTGTTCAATACGTTTTGCGCTGCAAGCTAGTAAGCAAGAGTGTCGCGAAATTTCTAAAACAGCGGCAGCTACTTTTTTTAATAATAGAAAGATAGACAGACAAAAGAGAAGTTTGATTTTCATAGGTTTTATGATTTTTTTGCAATGCGATAAAGTACGTATATTATAATTTGTCATGTGTTTTTTTCGCCACTGATTCGACTTTAAATAAATCCTTATTAAAGAACATCTTACAGTCATTTAAAGCATAATTTTTTCAATAGTATTTAACATTTTGAAATTTCTTTTATATGTTCTTTAAGGTCATCCTCTAGAGAAACGTAAAACCGAGGTTTCACTGTAAATAAAATGTATTAGACTTCTGATGTTTTACATGTGAAGAACCCGATACAAAAACTATGGATTGGTGATCATAGAGTGCATGGGAATTACACCCGTTGTAAATAAAAATGTTAATTATGATACACATTAAAAAAAGGTTCTGCGTGATGGCTTAATTAGAGAACACATCAAGTACAACGGATCATCAGAAGAAGAGTCGCAGTTATGAAAACGAAAGAAATCCAGAGGTAAAAGGTCAACTACTTGTCTTGAATATCTTTCTTGTTTGTGAGGGATTTCAAAAGTATCAGCAGCTTGAAACAGTTATTGTTTAGAACCCCAGGGCAAGGTGATGCCATTTCCGTGGTAGCGATATGGATGAAATAATAATTTGTAACCATTCATTTTTTATTTCGAGAGGGGAAATGGGGAGAGCGTTCATTATTCATCGCAGCAATGAAATTTACTGGAGAGTTTTTGGAACCACGCCTATTCTGACGCAATCAACCAAATGCGTCCTTTGGAGGGACGAATTTTAATTGTGTGCCTGACCTTGGCGAAACAATGCCATAAATTAAATCAAGCTGTGTCTTGACGTGAATTGTCTAGCACTGAAAACTTATCCTCATTCTTATGCATCATTTGCTTTTCACGCGTAGTTCTTTAAATGATTAAACATCCTTCTGCTGCACCCACTAACAGTACAGAAATAAAGCCGTAACTGAAATACGTACATTTACATCGACAACACCTGTCTGCTTTTAGCGTCAAATAATTTTCATGTTGTCTGAGAAGCTTTTTTTTAATCACGTCTCGATATACACAGTCCCGTCAAAAAATTAAGGCCACCCCTGATGGTTGGTTGGTTGGTTGGTTGGTTAATTTTTATGGCGCAATGGCCATGTTTGGCCAAAGAGCCCCAGACACAAGACAAACAAACAGTATTAAAAACGTGGTAAAAAGCTTAAGATCAGGCTGATCAAGTACACCCCTGATGTAAGAACAACCGTAAGCAGCATCCAAATCAGATCAGATCATATGTAGAGGATTTTAGGAAGGGAGTGTCTTACCCCAGGTCTTAAACAACCCTTAGAAATAGGAAGCTAGGAGATTTGGGCTAAAGTGCCCGATAGGAAAGTGACACGGAAGCGAGGTAGAAAGGGGGAGGAAGACCCCCTTATTTATTACGAGAGGGGGGGGCAGTACCCGTGGTCCGACGGCTTAACGTGCCCATCCGAAGTACGGCGGATATTTATTGGTTCGAAAGTTCGCACCTGGCAGGGATTGAACCTGAGGTTCCCCCATGACAGTCACGAACGCTGACCACTAGGGCATGTAACCAGCATCCAGATGGCGTGCGTAGCAACATATGCAAATTATGTAAGGCATCTAAATGGACACTAACTCGCGGACGGTATGTAGTTTCGCGTGAAAATGGGCAAGGGACGTGACCTTAGAGAGTTTGAAAAGGAATTATTGTTGGCTAGCGACTGAAGGGTGGTAGTATTACAGAAATGGCTGATATTGTGGGCTGCTCATGTGGTGCAGTTGTTAAAGTGTTCGAGGAATGGAAGGAAACCGGCAAGACCTGCAGTAATCGGGGTAATAATGGACACCCACGGAGCGTTGACGACCGTGGGCAGCGATGGCTATCCCGAGTAGTATGATCCAACAGACGGGCCACAGTGGAACAACTGGCCAGAGCATTTAAATGCAAGCGCATAGAGGAGTGTATAGCAGATCACAGTCCAACGAACTCGGCTCTGTATGGGTCTCCGGAGCCGCCATCCACTCAAGGTACACATGCTGACCGCCAGACGTCGACCATTATGGCGTAAATTTTCATCTGAGAGGAGGCATTGGACCATGAACAGTAGAAGAAAGTCGCCATTTCAGACGAATCGCGTTTTGTGCTTTATCATGTGGATAGTCCATGGAGAATGCGACGAAGCACTGCTGACAGAAATCATCCCGACACGATGCTCGAGAAGAAACAGGTTGGAGGTAGCAGTGAGCTCGGATGGGCCATGTTTTCCTGGGAATCATCGGGGAAACCATCCCTTCGATCGCACGATGAACGCTCCAGGCTACCTATCCATTGCGGCGAATCAGGTCATGATGACTGTCTACCCCGATGGTATGGGTTGCTTGCAGAAAGATAATGCCCCTTGCCATGTTGCTATGCGTTTGCGAGAATGGTTTGAGGAGCATTCCAGTGACTTTAGCTAACTATCCTGCCCACCGTACTCGCCGGATATCAATCCCACTGAACATCTGTGGGGCTATCTTGACTAACAGGTTCGACGTATGGATCCACCACTGAGGACTCGTGATGATCTGAGAGAAACTCTGGTGTCTGCAGGGTATAGCACCCCTACAGGAACGTTCAGGGGCCTCACTAAATCAATGCCACCCCATATATCTCCAGTATCTGCACGTATACATCATACTAACAGGTGGTTATATTTTTTTTACTGGACTGTGTATACGGAGGCTGTCCCCAAAAGTAAGATACACTCGTCAAGCAAGAATCATGTACATTCATCATCTAACATAAAACTTATACAACAATTGCTTGCAAATATTAACTGTTCACCCACATTGTCAGTGTTTTTTCTTCTTCTTTTGATTAAGGGTTTAACGACCACCGTGAGCAATTCGATGGGCTATATAAGCAATCGCCCATCCCTAATTTAGGGTCACTGGTTCCAGGGAAGGGAGAGAGCCAGCGCCGTAAGACAAACACAACATCCATGACTCACCGTGATTCTATCCCGGACCCATCTCGGACGAATGATAAGAAACCATCGCTTAGACAACTGCGCCACCGGGGCGCCATTGTCAGTGTTCAGATTCAAGCATTCGCCCCATCGATGTGTTAGGTGAGAAATTCTACTTCGATAGAAGTCTGCGTATTTTCACCGGAGGAGAGTTATGTCTGCCTACGGTTTCTTCCTTCTCAGTAAAGTTGGGCCCCTCCGAGGTGACCCTTTGCGCTTTCCAAAGGGCAGATCCGGAAAAGTTTCAAGGAGCAGGGGTCATAGAAATTTTACAAATTTAAGCTTCTGAGCTGGGATTGGGTTCGAGTCCCGGACGAGGCATAGGTGGTGTGTTTTTTTAATGGTTCTGCCCTCTTCCCTAGAGCACTGGGCCCAAATTAGGGACGGGGGAGGGGGAGGGACTGCTTATATTCTAAATAGTTGCTCATGGTGTCGGTAAACACTGGAAAAAAAAAAAAGAAAAACAAAATTGAAGAAAACTATCAAGATAAAAATCATCGCAACAACTATAGTTCCGATGGTCTGAATCCACGGAAAATTCCTAAAAATAACGTGCAGCAAAGTTGCCGGTAGGTGTCCATCTTTTAAGGACATTTTCTATTTTAAAAGTTCCCGTTTATTCTAACCTAACTTCAGTATTTTGACAGATTTTCCGCAGCCAGTAATACCACTTATTTCAGAAAAAGCAGTTTCTGGTTTTACCATATTTATACAGAAATTTTGCAAAATCTTCGATTCTGAATTTTCCAGATCCTTTCCGTTTGCCCGTGGTGAGGATCAACTACATTTGGCTTCGCCTTCCAACCACGCGCACTATCGTTGAGCCAGAAAGACACGTAAAGTACATTAACGTATCAGGTAGAACTCTAATCGCACATTTTTTTGTTTGCTATTAATGCGGGGGAATTAATCATTTTATTGGTGAAAATCTTCCAAATACGTGGAGACAATGTAAATAGACAAAGTCATCACCCTTTCCACGTTTTTCTGTAATTAGCACATAGCAACCGAAAAATTTTATTTCGACACCGCTGGGATTGAAGCCCAGATCTCTCGATAACTAGTCGAGTGCGTTCGATTTACGCTACGGTGCCAACAATCCACGGTGCTATGTGAGTTTATCTGTCAGCATCTGAATTCACAAATCCGTAGGAATGGGCTCAGCAACTGAGACATCTCCATCAGGTAAGACTTAACGGCACAAGCTATTTAATTATAGCCAATAAATCCAAATGCATAAGAGCCATGGGTTTTGGGCACCGTAGCGTAAAGCGAACGCACTCTGCTGGTTATCGAGAGATCTGGGATTCCATCCCAGCGGTGTCGGAATACAATTTTTCGGTTGCTGTGTGTTAATTAAAGAAAAACGTGGAAAGAGCGATGACTTTGTCTATTTACATTCTCTCCAAGTATTTGGAAGATTTTCACCATTTCTCTCGCCTTTTCAATTTATTAGCTATAATTAAATACCTTGTTCCGTTAAGCCCCACCAGATGGAGACGTCTGAGCCCAGTCCTACGGATTTGTAAAGTCAGATGCTGACAGAAAAACACACAAAGCGCCGTGGATTGTTGGTAACGTAGCGTAAAGCGAATGAACTTGGCTAGTTATCGAGAGATCTGGAGTTCGATCCAAGCGGTGTTGAAATACAATTTTTCTGTCGATGTGTGTTAATTAAAGAAAAACGTGGAAAGAGCGATGACTTGGTCTATTTAGATCATTTTATTTTCTGTTGGAGCTAATTATTTTTCTGAACAGGTTTGTAATAATTTTATTTTTTTCTGTAGGACTTATTACGTATCTTTTTTCACCGCGATTTTTCGATGCGACAGAATGCTTTGGAACTTGAGATTTTTAAATTGACTATGACTTTCGATTATCTTTACGAAAAGGGACAATGTACTGCTTTGTAGTATTATTTAACAAAACTAAATATAAAATTGATTCTTGATAGCTGTAAAAGCTTTTGTCTACAGGGGTCCACAGAGTGATACATAGACATCCTACAATCACCTACCCGGTTTCTTACAGTAATACTATTCAATAGTTGATACATATGTTAGTCATCATGCTTCGAATCGCGAAACACTGGCGCTTGCTGCAGGTTGTGAAGATTGCAGCGTTAAAAGGGGTCACTGACCTTTCTCTGTTATTCGAAGCGGCCGCGTTGTTTACATGTTGTAAATCACCAGACAAGTGATACCTTTTAAAAGGGATTGTCCAAAACGGTTCACCATCGGAAGTTTTAGAACAAAGCATTCTAAATACCGCAGTTTTCCAATGCTCTTACTCAGTGAAGAAGTTTTTCAGAGATCGCCACCCTTAGTGAACACAAAATCCGCAATACTGTTATTCATGTATATCTATACCGTTCAAATATCTGTATTTGTGGTCACATACAAAGATGAGCCATTACATTATGACCACACCCAGCCTAGGGAAATGAGCGCCTGGAGACCGAACGGTGGCGTAGGTGAAGTTCACAGAGCAGTACATATGCAACCTGAGGACCAGCTTTCGGTTAGTAGAGTGTTCGGAGTGAGAATAGGAAAAGCTGCCGTTTTATCGGAGTCTGATAAAGGACAAATTGTGATGACATGGAGTCTCGAAACTACGGCCTCGGAAACGGCGTGGCTTGTGGATTGTTCACGTGCCGTTGTAGTGAGTACGTATCAAAAGTGGTGCACAGATGGCCAAACGAAGAACCGTCGTCCAGCTGTGTGTCGTCCGCAGCTCATTGATGCCAAAGGAGAACGGAGACTGTCGCGCATTGTTCACAGCAATCGCAGGGCCACAGTGCAACAAATCACCCGCAGCTACAACAGTGGTGATCAGGGCAATGTGCCGCAGCACACAGTTTATCACAGCCTTCCGCGCATGGGCCTGCGTAGCCGAAGACCCAGCAGTCAGGTCCCCATGCTCATTGCACGTCATCGCCAACAGTGCATGACATGGGCCCAAGATCATCGAGATTGGACTGTGGATGATTGGAAGAAAGTGGTCTGCTCTGACGAATCAAGATTCCTGGTTCATCAAGTGCGCGGATAAGCCGATTGCCAACGAAGGCTATGGCACCTGGATGCACTGTTGGTCGGAAATAGGTCGTCGTCGGTGGTGTTATGCTGTGGGCGATGTTTTCTTGAGACACTTTAGGCCTTAATATCCCACTAGCACAATCCCTGACAGCTGTCAAGTATATGAACATCGTTGCGGACCAAGTTCTCCTATTCATGGCAACTGTGCTCCCTGCTGGTGATGGCCATTAGCAATAGAATAATACGCCATGCTACACTGCCAGAATCGTCAAGGAGTGGTTCGAGGGACATGCTGGTGACTTTCTTTTAATGCCCTTGAATCCAAATTCCCTTGATATTAACCCAATCGAACATTTATGGTAAGTCTAGGAAAAGCGGATTCGCGCTAAATCACCACCACCCCGAAATTTACTGGAACTGGAGGACATGCTGTTGACATTATGGTACTAGATACCCCAGGATAGTTATCACCAACTCATCGAATCGATGCCTCGCCAAGTGGCCGCTGTTTTGCGGGCTAAAGGGGTCCTATTAGGTGTTTATAATGTAACGGCCCATCGGTGTATGTTTTTTTATTAGTGCGTGTTTCACCAATTAAAGGATCTAATCATTACTTGGATGCTGCTATACAATCAAGGTACTTTACGTTAAGTTTTGTTCCTTTCTCCGTTTGCATGCTGTGATGCCGTTATGATAAGATTAACGTTCGCCGCTCCTCTAGGCTTTATTCAGCTTTCACTGTTAGTGCCGTTATCGTTCAACAACATAGACATCAATCATACAGTCCCACATCAGGTGTCTTACACTATTCAATAGGTGGTGCACAAAATGAGAAAGAAGGGAAGGAATATTCGGTGCCACAATGACACCAAAATTTCATGATACGAAATCCGATCTTGCTACAGAACTTCAAAATCAGATCCTCAGACAGACGATTGAAATTTAATATTTAATTAAACCTCAGGTATTCCCACGAATCGCACCTATTACCGCAAATTATACGTCATATGGGTATGGAAAAGTGAGAACAGATTTTTCGCGTTAATGTACGAAAGGAACAGTGAAAAAGTTTCTGCAAATTCATAATTTTCCGTTTACACCTCTTAAAAAATGCCAATTTACCGTTAATATACGAAGGGGATTGCGAAAAGTTTTCTGAAAATTCAGAATTTTCCTGCCATACGAAAAATCCGTGAAATTCGGGGGATTTTCTGTCACTTCATGGAAAAAGTTGTGTCAGAAATATGCTTCATTAATTCACAAAAAGAATCACGAAAAATTACTCGTAAATTTTAGAAATTTTTTTTTTTTACAGTGTGTAGGGTGTATATACATTTCGACGTTAATTAACTTTGCATTCATTTACTGAATTGCGTTTTGAGATTCTGCTGAAAATTTTTTAAAACTACTGAACTTTGTTGTGAATTTGCGATTGAAATATTGATCTAACTTCGTGTGGAGGAAAAGTAAAAAAAAAAAAAAAAACATTTCATGTGCTCTTTTGAAAGCGTTCTTCGGTTCTTGACTTTGAATAATATATTTTGAACAACAGAAAATCTGTTTCTGTTTTTTTGTTTTTTTTCGGTAGAAAAATATTTGTTCCACTGTTTCCTAGTTCAGTATGAAACATAAAAAATGAATGCACTTGTTGTATTTCATTAGATTTAGATGATTAAAATGACCTCATCAAGGATGCATGACATAGCAGAAATGTCTTCTGTATAGGTATCGTCATTGTTCGATGTCACTAATGCTGTTTTCCCACTTGTCCCATCCCCGTTCAGAAAATGATCAACTAGCATATTTCCCATGTGGCTAGTGGAGTTTAGATGCATGCGTACACATAATTATCAAAGTTGTATGCACGCACACAACTCTTACAGTGCGATTGTTTAAATAGTAAAAATATATACCGAAAATAGATTAACAGCTTATGATAACCGTAGACTTTATTTCAACGGAGAAATTTAATGCAATTTTTGTACGAACGTCTGAACGAAAATCTCTCTAAGCCATTTATTGATATAGGAATGACTAAAAATCTCAACTAAACACACGCTTGTTAATAAATTAATTATTTTGAAAACAAGTGGAAGCCATGCATTTTGAAAGTACAGACAAACGAAAACTTTCAGAAAGAATTATTGGCCACATTGCTAAACTATGATATTCAAACTTGAATCCTTTTGTTTTTTAATTAAATTAAGCAATCAAAATACAAAGGACAAATCTTTGTATTGGAAGATTTTATTCAGACCTCTATATTTAAAACGCATTAAGTTAATTTCTTCGGAAAGCAAGTAATCCACCGCCATGGAAATCATGTTCAATTTACACCTATTGCTTTATATCTTGTGATTTAATAATTCAGTATGTTTTACTTAAATGGCGAAAGTTTTGAAAGATCGTGAAATTTTAGCATACAAAATTGGAAGTTTTCAATCCGTTTATTGGTGTAAATCTGACATGAATAGTAAATCAGATAATATCCGAAAACTTGAAAATTTCGTCGCTCCAGGACGACGAAATTTTCAAGTACCGGACACCTAATATTGGTATACTATATTGACAAAAGTCACCGGACACCTAATGACATACATTAGTACGGTATCTGTCCACCTTTGGCCTTAATGCATGTACTGACCCTTCGCGACATGCTTTCGACAACGTTTTGGAACACACCGATAGGTATGCGCTTCCATTCAGTGCATAATGCTGCCGCTAACTGTTGCTTAGTAGTAGGCCTTGGTTCCAAACTTCTGATGCGGCGCTTTAATTCATCCCATAGGTGCTCTATGGGATTAACATCAGGGCTCTGAGCTGGCCAGTCAACACACGATACAAAATTATTGTCAAACCACCAGGTAACAGTTCTTGCTTTATGGCTTGGTGCAGGATGGTACCAACAAGGCTCGGTTCCACACTATTGGCACAGAGTTGGTAGGGCATAATTGCCCAGAACATCGAGGTAGACGTGCTGGTTAACAGGTTTGTCTACGATAACCAATGGGCCGGGACCATACCACGAAAAACACCCCCACACGAGTACACTGCCAGCTCCAAAGTTGACCGTAGGCACACTGTGGTAAATAACGTTCCCCCGGCTGCCGTAATACCCACACACGGCCATCAGACTTATGGATCATGTATCTGGATTCATCAGTCCATAGGACCCGTTTCCATTGATCTACGGTCTACGATAATTGTTCTTTACACCATGCTAAATGACGAATAGCATTCCGAGTGGAGATGAAAGGCTTATGAGCTGCTCCACGACCACGGTAACCCATGGAATGAAGTAACAGTTCTTGCATATACCGAGGTTCCACAGACCGAGGTTCCAGCATTTTTATTCACCTGTACACTGAGGTCTTGTGCAGTACTCCGTCGATTAGCTGTAACGACTCTCCTGAGGCTTCGACGTCCTCTATCAGATTTTCTTTAGTCTGCCGGTACGTTTTGCTGCTTCATGCACGCTTAATGTCTTCCACTTATTCAGCACATCCAAAACAGCTGACTTGGGTATGTTTATACGTCTCTCAGTTTCTCTTATGTATAACCCATTAATATAAAACACAACAATTGTTCCTTTCTCAAAGTCAGTTCTCTCCCGTCGCTACATTTTCACTCAACCTCACAGTGCGATATGATCGCGGTCAGCTGCAGGCTTGTTTTTATACCGTTTGCGGCTGTACCGCGTATCTTAACAACGCAGCGGATCCGTTTATTTGCTTTTGAAGGGGTGTCCGATGACTTTCGTCAATATAGTGTATGTATCTGTGATCAACTGCTGAAGAGATAAAAGCTTGTTTCAGTCTTTTTTGACATACCGATGTATGTACATATATATACAATGAAACCTCGGAAATCCGGCAGCCACGGGACCGGACGACTGCCGGATTTCCGAAGCTGTCCAAAAATTGTGCAACGGGCATTACGTAAAACATGTACTTACACGTAACAGGAAACTTTAACGAAAATTTGCGCGTCTACGCCTTTTAAATACGCAGGGGTCGCGCTGCCGATCACATTCTTCGCCATTTGCGAAAAAAATCTCTTTGGTGATGGAAAAAAGTTTTGGCGAAAATATTGACGATTACCTTTTTGTACTATTTATTATAAAACTCTGTCGAAACAAAAATGAATTTGGCGAATAAGGTTATTTAAAAACTTGAAAAAAGCCAGAGCAACCGCTAGGGCTGATGTATCGATACATCGCGAAAACCCACCGGGGATTTTATATCGATATTATGGTTTTTCGACTGATGAAACTACGATACATTGCGAAGGCAATTACCGCTATGCATCATGAAGCCTATGTAGATGTCATTACACTATCGAATTCACACATTGCCACCACCAAGCACAGATCATCATTACACGTTCGGCACGCATTTCAAACGTACGCGTCGAATCGATGCCTCATTGGTCCTCGTCACTTCAGCATGACCCAATGGGATGACGAATTTTAGTAACCTCCCGATGTTACACGTTGGCGGCTATCGACAGTTCGCACGCTGAGATCGGATGCGGATGATCTCGCGATGTGTTGTTGAGACGGTACATCTGGAGATTTCCATGGTTATTGGGGAAGCATCGGATGTTCTCACGAAAATGAAATCAGAAAAGTGCCGGATTTTCGAAGTCTTACTGTGTGTGTGTGTGTGTGTGTGTGTGCACTGAGTGGCCACTTTATTATGAGCACTTGACAGTTTTAAGCAAATGAGCTATGGCTGCACGCTGTTGGCGCCACAGGGTGAGGCTAGTATAAAAAGGGAAAGCTTAGTGCTTGCGACAGTAGTAGAAGTGATTCTTGGGTGATGAGATGGGTAAAAAATGCGATTTGACGGACTTTCAACATGGGATGATTGTAGGAGCTCGGAGCCATGGAGCGAGCATCACCGAAACCGCCGCATTCGTTAATGTTCCAGAGCAGCTGTTGTTAAAGTGTTTAAAGACTGGACTGTCAGTCAAAAAACTGGGTCTCTACGTGCAAAGTGTAGTCGTCATCGACTAGTGACTACTCGGGCGGAACGGAGAGTGTCCAGACTGGTAACAGACAACAGAAGGGCAACACTGCAGCAACTTACAGACCATCTTAATCAAGGATCCCCTCAAATGATCTCTGCACGCACTGTTCGCCGTACACTGCATCGCATGGGATATGACAGCCGAAGGACTGTTCGAACACCTTTGCTGTCTGCAGTTAACAAGAGAAAACGTCTGCAGTTCGCACAGGAGCACAAGGATTGGACAGTCGATAATTGGAAACAAATTATGTGGTCCGATGAACCACGTTTTTAATTGCGCCATACCGATGGCCGAGTGAGAATTTGGCGGAAACAGCACGAAAGCATGGACCCCAAATGCATTGATACAACCCTTCAAGCTGGTGGAAGCAACGTTATGGTTTGGGGAATGTTTTCCTGGCATGCTTTGGGCCCTTTATTATATATATATATATATATATATATATATAAAGCCAAGGCTCAGTATTCTCGACACCTTCTACATTCAGTTGTTTTATTTTTTTTTTTTATCTTTTCTCCTTTTACTCACACAGGTAGATACATAACCTTATCTATGTTGTATTAGGTGTGAGTCAAAATTATATATGTATTTTTTTGCTTAGGTATCTTCTTTATAGAATATATATATATATATATATACTTAAGAGCAAAACTGAAGACTAAGGAAAAACTTTAGAATTTAAAACATATATATATATATATATATATATATCATCGTCATCATCATTGTCAACCATTATCAATCTACTACTAAACGAAGGTCTCTCCAAGCCTCTTCCACAACAGTCTGTCTTGTGCCAGTCTCCTCCATGTCACTCCCGCATTCTTTCAAATTTCATCCACCCATCTCCAATGAGGTCTTCTTCTGGGTCTTTCTCTGTCCCTTGGAATCTAATCTAAAATTTCGGCTGTCCATCGAAGGTCTGTCCTTCTAGCACTATGTCCAGCCCATTGCCATTTCAGGGATTTAACTCTGACCACTCTTGTCATTTTTCGGATCCACGAGTTCCTCTTCTTATCTCTCCTGGTTACACCAAGCATGCACCCCTCCATGCTGTTTTGAGTTGTCTGCAGCCTTTATTTGTCTTTTTTAGTTAAGGTCCACGTCTCTGCACCATACGTAAGCACTGGAAGGATGCATTGATCAAACACTTTTTTTTTAAGACATAATGACATATTGCTCTAGAAAATTATACTGTTTCTTCCAAAAGCTCTCCAGGCAAGTTTTATACGCCGATTAATTTCTTCATCAATGTGACCCTCACTTGATATCTGCTGTCCAAGATAAACGTATGCATCTGTTATCTCCAGCTTTTCTCCATCAATCGATAAATCTTCATTTCTTGTAAAAGCATTGTACATCACTTTTGTCTTCTGAAAGTACATTTTTAATCCCACTTATACGGTAGCCATGGAAGTCAGAATCCACTAAGGAGTATGTAACAAGTCACCTGCCGAAGCAGAGCCCATACCCGGCCGCCGCGGCAGAGTCTACACTCTACAGAGGCTTATGGCGTGGCGAGTAGGAGGGCGTAGGTGCCGAGCGCGAGCCCGCCTGGAGCCGCCACTGGTGCAGATCTTGGCAGTGGTGCAAAGCTACCATCTGTGGTATTATGACTGAACGCCTATAAGTCAGAATCCCGTCTAGTCGCTGCAACGATATCGTTCGTGCCTCGAGCGTTGAGGGGCAACGCTAGTCGGGGCGTACATCTCGTCCTTCCGGGCGAGACTACCCTGGCGATGAGGCCTATTCGAGAGGGGGCTTTCGATGAGTCGTGAAGACCGTGCGAGTCCCGCCTTCTCAAATCCAAACCGTGCAGGAGTGACGTGCGGGCACCAAATCGTCCGCAGATGACCTAGGGACTGGTCTGGGTGTGGTACTTAGAAGAGCAGCCACCATAATGCGATCTATTGAGACTCATCCTCTGACTGGGATATATATATATTCAATTTGTTTCCCCCAAAATGTTACAACACTATGAAAAGGTAATCGCCAAAGCTTTTTTTCATCGCCAAAGTTTTTTTTCATCGCCAAAGCTTTTTTTATCACCAAAGCTTTTTTTCTTCATCGCCAAAGTTTTTTTTTCATCGCCAAAGCTTTTTTTTTATCGCCAAAGCTTTTTTTTTCATCGCCAAAGTTTTTTTTTTTCATCGCCAAATCTTTTTTTATCGCCAAAGCTTTCTTTTTTCATCGCCAAAATTATTTCTTTTTTGCAAGTTGCGAAGATGTCGATCGGCAGCGCCACCGCTGTGTATACACTGAAGAGCAATTGAATTAGAGACAGCTGGCGTTATGCAAATGTGGTGCTGTGGGCGGCCCTGTAAATGGAAACGACATGACGTATGCAGCGATCCGACAATATGAGGAGTGATGCGACGGGAATTAGTGAGAATCGGAGTAGTATGGGTAAGACGAAGGATCTAAGCGCATTTGATCGTGGGCAAATTGTCGGGGCCCGGCGAATGGGTCACTCCATCTCGGAAGTCGTGCAGGCACTGGGATTTTCAGGAGCCACTGTGTCACGAGTGCACCGTGATTACATTTAATCCGGTAAAACCATCCCTGCAAGGTCCAACTGCCGTGGACAACAGCGTGTGGATGAGCGGGGTCATCGTCGGCTAGCTCACATTGTAACAGCGGATAGAAGGGTCACAGTGCAAGAAATCACTCGGCAATTTAACGCTGGTGCACAAAAACGTGTAAGCAGCCACACCATCCAGAACCATCTCCTCGCTATGAGGTACAGAAGCCATCGTTCCACGAGGGTACCGCTGCTGACCGCACATCACAGGGTGGAAAGATTAGCATGGGCACGGGAACATCGCCACTGGACCCTAGACATGTGGGAAAATGTTGCATGGACTGATGAGTCGAGATTCACCTTGGTACATGCGGATGGCAGGATACGAGTACGGCGCAAACCTCATGAAGCGATGGATCTTTCTTGACAGCAGGGTACTCTTCAAGCTGGTGGTGGTGGCATTCTCGTCTGGGGACGGTTTACGTGGATTGAAATGGGACCCCTGGTACGTGTGACATCGTCCCTCACAGGCCAACGTTACCGGGATATCCTGGACGACCATTTGCTCCCGTTTGTGCGTCTTCAACATCCCACTGGGGACCTCATCCTGCAACAAGACAATGCACCGTGACATCGCTCCCGAATTATATCCGAATGGTTGGATGAACACTCCACCGACGTGACCTCGCTTCCTTGGCCAGCAAGGTCACCTGAACTCAATCTCATGGATCACATCTGGGATGCCATCGAGAGATATGTTCGAGGCTGTTACCCCCTCCATTAAATCTTCGGGAAGTGTGGGAGCATGTTTAGGGGTCGTGGATCTGTATGGCTTCTGTGACGTATATTCTAAAATAACTGTCATTTTTAGTTTCTTTCCCTATGTAAATCTTGAGTTTATTATGTTATACTTCACTCTTAACGTTATATATTTTCTCTCAAACGAATACTGTTGGCCACACAATTGAGGTTGAATGAATGCGACGTATGCCTGTTTTGATAAGAATGAGAGATAAAAGCGACGACTAAACTGTTGTAAGGGAGCGATTTTTGAGGGCGTTGGAAGAGTGCGTTGTAAATCAAGCGTTGTGTTTAGAGCTGTGAAGCTGTGTGGTGTGTTTAAATATTGATATCGTTCTGTTATGGACGTGCTACAACCTTGAATAAAGCATGTTTTCCGTAAGTTTGACTTCTGTTGTTTACATGTTTCGTCTGGCCGTTAAGGTTTCTTTTATTTAGGAGGTACTTCTTAGTATGTTCATGTTTTAAATTAACGTAGAAGTACGAAAAGACTTTTACGTCATACTTCCCAACGCTTCCGGTGTCTTGTCGAGTCCATGCCGAGACGAATCGCCGCCGTCATCAGGACGAAAGGTGGTGCTACACGTTACTAGACAGGTATCTCTAATTCAATTGCTCTTCAGTGTATATATATATATGTATATATATATATAGAGAGAGAGAACTCAAAGACGATATCTTTTGGAAGCGACTTTGTCAAAATCCTGCGTGCCCCCCATGCACACGAAAAGAGCGATAAGCTTGAACTTTCAAGCAACGAGATGCTATCTTTTCTATTTGTGACCAAACTCCATGAAGCAAAAAGCACTAAACTTCGGAGACGATGTAAACACAGATATAATCGAAGTTTCACGTTATCAAAACGCGATGGCACATAGAAATAAGATCAAAGGAGATTTTTTTAATAAAGATTTAAGTGATCACTGACAAATTTGCCCAGATTTAGTGATGTTTAGTCCATGGATATACTGGGAATGCGTAGTATGCTGCCACCTGCTATTTCGTCAATCGTAGTTGAACAGCACTGAGAAAAGTCCATTTTTGACAGTTGACAAGTAATTTGAGCAAAGCAAACGGAAATTTCAGCACATCGCAAAACTTCTCCCACATCTGATTTCATAAAACATTTTCCAGTTGGGACAATTTCAACATAGTCGGTTCGGAAAATTTGAAGAACAATTTTGCGATTACAAGAAAACCGGTTATATGGTCATCTAATTTTTTTTTTCGTGATTGGGGGTTTAACGACCACCGTTGACAACTCAACGGAGGAATTAGTGGCAGTCTCCTGTCCCTAATTTAGGGCCATTGGTTCCAGGGAAGGGAGAGAACCAGTGACGTAAGACAAACAGAATATCAATGTCATACCGGGAGTCAAACCCGGACTAATGTCGGACGAATAATCAGAAGCCAGCGCTTAGACCACTGCTCCACCAGGACGGCCATTTGCTCTTTTCGTCGAGAAATAAATAAAACTGATCAAAGTAATTTATGGATATCGTATGGACGATAATAACGCAGAATTGAACAATTGCGCACTGAGAATGGCCAAACCATCTGTCACACTGAATGCGATGTACACTGAAACTTCAAAAAGACATAAATTAGAACAAGAAAAATAATGCGCATTGGCAGATATGTTGGATGCGTGGAGAAATAATCTACCCATAAGATATTCGTATGTTCAGAAACGAGGTAAAATACGCTGGCGGAAAGTGAAAAAAGAACACCAAGAAGGAATTGGTGGACGATCATGAAATTTACATATGTTAATGGGGTCGAATTTACGTAGGTGTGATGTTAACTTTTGGGACCAACCGGTGAGCGCTTACGCCACAGCACCGCATAATATGCAAATTATCGTCGGTGGTATTTCAGGAGTACGGCAAAGTGAATGTAATCAGTCGTCGGCGTACGGACACGTGCAAAGACTCTGAAGAAGCTGCAATGCCGGGACATGGAAGACGTGTACGATTTCAGCAGTTATCGGACTTTGAGCGAGGTCGTCTAGTCGGACTCCGCGAGGCCGGGTGGTCGTATCGTCGTATTACGCAGCGAATTGGACGGGAAGTATCGGTGGTGGTACAGTGATGGCGTAGGTGGTCCGAGGAACATTCCCACACGAGAAGACGTGGAACCAGGAGTCACAGACGGACTGATGAGCGGACCGATCGACGCATAAGAAGGGCGGCGTTGTCAAGCAGAACATCCACTGCGACGTGACTGTGCGAACAATCACATTGATGAAGAATAAATAAAGAAGGGCGGCGTTGTCAAGCAGAACATCCACCTGAGGTGACTGTGCGAACAATCCGCAACCGTCTACTGGATGCAGGACTACGTGCACGTGTGCCTCTGGCATGTGCACCTCTAACTCCAGCCCACCACCAGGAACGGCTGCAGTGGTGTCGCCAACGTCTGCACTGGAGAACGCAATGACGATCTGTCGTGTTCAGCGATGAAAGCAGATTCTGCTTGGGAGCCTCCGATGGCCGTATGCGTGTTCGCAGACGCACAGGGGAGCGTCTCCACCCTTCTTGCATCCGCCAGCGACACACAGGGCTTACACCTGGTCTCCTGGTGTGGGGAGCGATCAGATATCACTCCCTTACACAACTAGTGTTTGTACCGGGTACGTTAAACAGCACCTCTTACATCAACAACATCATTCAGCCCGTTGTTGTGCCATTTGTAAGGTCGGTCCATCGTGGTGTTTTCCAGCAAGATAACGCACGCCCACACACGGCACGTGCAACGCAACATGCACTTCAGGGTGTGAGACAACTTCCATGGCCTGCACGTTCACCGGATTTGTCCCCCATTGAGCACGTGTGGGATTTTATGGGACAACGACTTATCCGGGCTCCACGGCCAGCCACGACCATCATCGATTTACGCGTCCACGTTCAGGATGCTTGGAACTCAATACCCCAAACTTACATCCAACATCTGTACGACAGACTCCATGCCAGAATTGCACAGTGTGAGTGTGACGCAGTTCATGGCGGTTAAACCTCGTACTAACCATATTACATGGAAATGCTTTTTTTCAGTTTACCAGCAAATACAGCTGTATTTTGCCATAATGTTTTGATCACGTTATCCTCTGTATTCCGTTATTATGCTGTATAAATTTCGTTGGTATCAGGCGTCTCCTTCTTGGTGTTCTTTTTTCACTTTCCGCCAGTGTAATTTAATGCAGAATGTAATGCAGCACACGTTATTAAAAATTCTTTTTAAAATAAGTTATACACACAAAATCATGATAAAGCGCATTTCACAACTTCTCACCATTCTGTTAGTACTTAGTCGGAAAACTTTTGCCACAATTACAGCCTTACAACGGGGTCCCATGGAGTGAACCAAGCATTTTAGCTCATCTAGCGTTATAATGTGAAACCAAGACTCCATGATTGCTTCTATCAATTGCGTTACTTCTGACTAACAAGTTCCCTTAATCAGCTCCACAGATTTTCTTTTGCATTCAGGTCTAGGTTATTACCTGGTAGCAGTGTAATATGATTTTCCTGACTCACTGTTTGTCCACAGTAGAAACATGACAAGGAGCTGAATCCTGCTGAGATATATAGGCTTCATTATTCTGGGAAAGATCACGTGCCGAAGGCTTTAGGTTTGCTTCAAGTATATCAATGATGCATTTTTTCCCATTTAAAGTACCATTAATCATACAAATTCTGCCTACACCTTTTGCTGTCTTACAACCCTAGATCATAACACTAACTGGATGCTTCAAGGTAGCTGTAATGCCTTCAGGCAGCAAATCTTTTTCATTTCTTCTTTTTGCACACTTTATTCCATCACTACCAAATATAGATATTCTGATCTCATCATTCCAGATGACTCCGTCCCACTGTTCCCCAGACCAATTAACATGGTTTTTAGCCCATAATATCTTCCTTCTTTGTTTGGAAGATAGAAAGGACTTTTTCTTGGAATTCTGAAATTTAAACCAAAGTCTTTGACTCAGCGATTGCACAGTCCTAACCCTCATCTTCAAACCACATTGAAACAATTAATTTTTAATTGACTCAGATGATTTTTTTTCTGTTAAACACAGTCGTTTAATTCTTCTCTCACCACATGTTGTTATGCACCTTTTCTTACCTTTACCAGTGTTGTTTTGAAGTGACTCAGTCTGCTGATACCTCAGCACAGTTTAGAGATACTTCCCTTGGTTAGACTTTCACCTATTTTTCCCATAATTTCCTCATAAGTGAAGCCTCCTTCACGCAAAGTTAGTATTTTACGTAGCGTTCTAGGTAACCAGCCAACTCTTTTCACTCTGTCGCCCTACTAAGTTTTCAAGGAAAGGAAAAATCCATGAAAAAAACAAAACAATGGCCAACTTAATGACACCCACACAACTGAATAGGAGCTCTATTATTAGCTCTCAGATCTGGAAAAGAGAGCTGACTCATACTAACACCTTACTGGTTCTTGGCTATGGCATAATAACACCTGATAGGCCCTCAAAACAATCAATCTCATTGATCAGCTTTAAGTTAAGGAAATCCACTTCTTGTTGCATAAGGCAGTTGTGTTTTCTTTTCTGGTTATGTGGCTATAACATTTGAAAGAATAAATATACGTCTAATGACATATAATTTTATGGTATTTTTCTAAAAAAGACTGATGTTATGACCCATAAAACCATAAAACCATAGCCGTCTTAAGGGGTGGGCCAACGGGGCCGGTGATCAGGGTCCCCTCCTGAACTGGGGCCCCCAACGCCCCAAGAGTCTTATGGGTTTACACAAAGTAAAACACTTTGACCACTCACCAGCAGCTTTTCTTTATTTAAAGAAAAGAAGAAACACCAATCCAGAAAGTTGGAAGTTCTGCCTTTTTTTTAAACCACGCTCGTAATTTTGATTTCTCGAGGAGGCGGGAGGAAAGTTAAGTGTTGGGATAGATCTTTCATGACAAAATAAGAAACAAAGATGTGTTGTTCACATGTATGTTTATCACAGGGGTTTTCCCACCTGGGCAACTTACATATTTTTTCAATCGTCGCTGTTTAAGCAAATGGGCCGCGGGTAACCTAGTGGTCAACATTCGTGACTGCCATGGGGGAGACATCAGGTTCGATCCCAGGTAGGTACGAACGCTCGAACCACAAAATATCCGCCGCGCGTTGGATGGGCACGTTAAACCGGCGGATTCCGAATACTGGCCCCCGGTAATAAATAAGAGTGTCTTCCTCTCCCTTTCTGCCTCGCTTCCGTGTCGGTTTCCTATTCGGCACTCTAACCCAAATCTCCTAGCTTCCTATTTCTAAGGGTTGTTTGAGACCTGGGGTCAGACACTCCATTCCTAAAATCCTCTACAAAATGATCTGATCTGTTTAAACAAATAATAATGACGGGGCCCGCATATCGGCATTTTCGTCCGGTGCGTTGTATTGTCTGGAAACGGTGCTGGTTGGTTTCTTTCTTTCTTTCTTTCTTTCTTTCTTCTGTTTTAATTTAATTTTCGTTGAATAATTTGTAGAATGGGGAAGAAACATTATATCTTTCAGCACCCATTTTCCTGTAATTTTCTAAGCAACAAAATGTGAGTGCATGTGGTACACACTTCATGGAGTTCTACAATTTTTGTCATGTACCATTTTTCGTTCAAGTGGTATTTAAAAAGTTACTGGATATTGAATATTTGTTCTCATAGGGATAAACATGGTTATGATTGTGTATATAATAATTACCATACGTTGTATATATGTATATCCGTATGTTGTACATAATGTAATAATGCCATATGTGAATTAAAAAAATAGCCACTTATTGCAATGATACCATATGTTGTATAGGTATTCTGTATATATAAGATTAAGGGCCCCGAAAAGTATGACGGCCCAGGACCCCCAAAAGTGTTAAGACGGCATTGCATAGAACTATAAATCTTCCTAAAGGTTTCCACAATTTTTGCCACTAGTAATCGTGCATATCCTTATGCAAATTACTCCTGTGATGTGAATGCATAAATGACAGATTGGTATAAAAACGAAGGTTTTACGGAAGGTCCTTTATTCTGCTGCGTTTATCGTGACTTTTAATTTCTTGAAATCTTCGGTTCGACCGATGTCACAGTCGCATGATTTACCGGAATCAACGGCGTGGAGAGCTGTTGGCTTTCTGGAAGCAGGCTAGATAGAATGAGTGGTAGCAGAAGCCTTTGGAGTGTCATGAAGTGTCATTTCCTGACTGTGGACACGATACCAGGATACGGGAAGTGTTTGAAGAAGGGAAGGTCAAGACCATCCAGGAGCAAATACGGCAAGAAACGACCGTTATCTATTATTAACAACCCGTCGGAACAGGTGCCAAAATGCTACACAGCTCCAGCGATAGCTTCTCGTGTCAACAGGAAGCAGGTTGGCAACTCAAACTCTCCGCAATCGCCTTCAGCAAGGTGGCCTCTATGCACATTGACCAATGGCGTGTGTCTCTATAACCGCACGACACCATACGGCACATAGAAACTGGGCTGAGGAACATCGTTGTTGTGTACACGATGAGTGGAGTCAATTTCTGTTCTATGACGAGTCGAGATTCAGTTTATAGTCTCACAATTAACGAATTTTTGTCTGGAGGGAATCCGGCACACGAAATAACCCAGCTTTTGCGCGGGAAACATCACATTATGGCGGACATGGACTGATGGCCTGGGCAGGTATAAGTATCGGTGGACTTACGGACCTTTACATCATCCGAAACGGCAGTCTGATGACCCAGATATATACAGACGAGATTTTCAGACCTCTTGTTATGCCGTACGTTGCTTCCGTCGGTGATTTGCTTCTTTTCATGCTCTCCCTTATAGAGCTCGGCTAGTAGACAACATGTTGCAAGAGGAGGGAATCGAGCGCATGGAGTGGCCAACATGCTCCCCTGACTTAAATCCAATTGAGCATGCCTAGAACGCACTTGGCAGACCTCCCCAGTATTATGTGTCTTTTTGTTGTCGTTTAACAACAAAATTTGTAGAATATTGTTGTTAAACAACAACAACAACGAAAAGACACCTGCACCACTATTGCCTCTTCGTGAACTGGAGACTGCTCTCATTGAGGAGTGGCAAAGATACTCTCAAAAGGTCCTCGATAGCCTCATCAATTCCATTTCCATTTCAAAACGTGCTCGATAACCTCATCAATTCCATTCCTACAACCTCATCAATTTCATTTCCATTTCAAAACGTCCTTGATAACCTCATCAATTCCATTTCCATTTCAAAACGCCCTCGATAACCTCATCAATTCCATTCCGATAACCTCATCAATTCCATTTCCATTTCAAAACGTTCTCGATAACCTCATCAATTCCATTCCAATAACCTCATCAATTCCATTTCCAGTTCAAAACGTCCTCGATAACCTCATCTAGTCCATTTCCATTTCAAAATGTCCTCGATAACCTCATCAATTCCATTTCCATTTCAAAACGTTTTCGATAACCTCATCAATTCCATTCCGATAACCTCATCAATTCCATTTCCATTTCAAAACGTCCCCGATAACCTCATCAATTCCATTCCGATAACCTCATCAATTCCATTTCCATTTCAAAATGTCCTCATAATCAAGTCCATTCCGATAACCTCATCAATTCCATTCCGATAACCTCATCAATTCCATTTCCATTTCAAAACGTTCTCGATAACCTCATCAATTCCATTCCGATAACCTCACCAATTCCATTTCCATTTCAAAACGTTCTCGATAACCTCATCAATTCCATTTCCATTTCAAAACGTTCTCGATAACCTCATCAATTCCATTTCCATTTTAAAACGTCCCCGATAACCTCATCAATTCTATTCCGATAACCTCATCAATTACATTTCCATTTCAAAATGTCCTCATAATCAAGTCCATTCCGATAACCTCATCAATTCCATTTCCATTTCAAAACGTTCTCGATAACCTCATCAATTCCATTCCGATAACCTCATCAATTCCATTTCAAAACGTCCCCGATAACCTCATCAATTTCATCCGATAACCTCATCAATTACATTTCCATTTCAAAACGTCCTCATAATCAAGTCCATTCCGATAACCTCATCAATTCCATTTCAATTTCAAAACGTCCGCGATAATCTCATCAACTCCATGCCACACAGGTGTGCAGCGGTCTTAGCCGTTCGAGGGTACCACACACCCTGAAGTCATTTACCACCTTCAAAAATTCATTTTTATCTTGCTGTATAGCATATCGCATCATGCTCATTAAATTATAATATTGCATAAATCTTCGTTAATGTGCCTTTTCTTAGACATATAACTGAATATTCTACTATATCTTACATAAAAAAATAACATTTTACGTTTAACAATGTCAGTCGCAAATTTTTTTCCTTACAATATCTCTTGCTCCTCTAATTCTTTTGTGCGGTGTAATTTTCTCATTGGATGCCGATTGTTTCTCATTGTTATAGCGAAGCTTGTTGACTCCTATAACGATATTCGTGGAAATAGTTGGCACGGCGGTGAAGCTGCTTCATACTCACAGAACACGACATGCTAATTACCTTTTGAACAATTCTATCTCCGAAAAATTTCACACTTATTACGAAAACTGACATGCACCTTACGGGATCACTTTATGTGCAGTGAATGGGTTGCAACTTAGAGTTTCCGAATCTTTTCTCAAGTTGGAAGAAAATGTCAGACAGACAGAATTCATGAGGGTATTTCATCTGTGTTTGAAATTTTCTTCCAACCTAAGCAAAGGTTCTGAATCTCTCTGAAAACATGAATGACGAAGCTCTTTACTGCGCCATGAAATGCGGTGTCAACTTTAAGCGTGCTCACCTGTGTCAGCAATAAACGCACTTCGAGAGAGAGAGAGAGAGAGGCAGAGATTTATACAGGCCGGAGCAACGGACTACGCGGAATGAAAGTGTATATGTTCCAGACAGGTGAGAGGATAGGACACTCAGTTTATGTATAAGTTCATCCATATTGCATTTTGATTCTATACGATGATATGTGCACTGCAATTTGACACTGTATGTGCTACGAGACAATGCCGAAAAACGTTTTACGAGGAATGTGGAACCGTTGTTTGCACGATGAAAGAGGAGTACTATAAATCTAAAGACAGGAATGCGTGTCAGAGACTTGTTTGTATTACATGTAATGCAATTTCCGCTACCACTACTGTGTCAGGAGAAAAGCAGGAAATATCACGATCCTGGAGGAAACGACACAGAATTACGACTATTGCTATGTAAAGTGAGTTACAATCGATACTGGCGTAACAAGGAGGAGTGTGTGGTTTAGATGCTACAGAAGCAAGAATTTCTCAAAGTGTAAACGCTATATTGTAGGAGTACGAAAATGTGGTGCTTCCATTTCGGAAATGGTGACACTTGTGTGCTGTTTGAAGGCTTCCGTGGTTAAAGTGTTCCAGGGATGGTGCCAAAATGGCGAAGTAACCAACCGGGGTCACAACCGTAGAGGCCAGCGAAAGGTGAATTCCATAGGTGAACGACTGATTCGCCGCTTTCTGCATGGCAATCTGCACAGCACAGTTTTGAAGCTGTCTGCCAATACAATATGAGTCAACCAAAAACAATTTCCCACGAGACCATGCAGCACACGATGGCAAAGATGGGCTACAAGAGTAGACGTTTTATACGCAACCCTCCCCTAACATCAGTCCATCGACGTAAACGACTCTCCTGCTGGTGTCAACGGCATGCAGATTGGACGATAGAAGATTGAAAGCAGGTGTGTCAAGTCAAGATGTGAACTACAACTGTGGAGTCCGTATTTGACGTCAGCAGCATGACGCTATGGATTTCTCATGCGTGGAATCGACTGTGCATGCCGGTGGAGGTCGTCGTACAGGGTGGAACATGTTTAGCGTGAATTGGGACCCCTGATTCGTGTGCACCAAAGTATAGACCCCGGCTACTACCAGGGGCTTCTTGTAAAACATGGAAAATGTTGTGACACCACCCAAAAAGGAGCAGGTTCTTCCAGGAACATAATGCCCCATGTCATCGTTCCCGCCTCGTGCAGGAATCGTTCGAGAATCCCAGTGCTGATAAGAGACATCTCGAATGCCCACCAAAATCGCCTGATCTCAAACCAATTGAGCATGTGGAATATTGTGGAACGCTAGATGAGGCAATTGGACACACCAACTCCTCTCAATACCGGAACGGTGGACTTCAATACAAACAGCATGAATTCGGCTACACCTCGTTTAGTCGATGCCACCCCGGGTGGTGGCTGTTCTTCGGGTGATAGGAGGGTCCACGAAGTATTTGGTAGGTGGTCGCAATTTTATTTTTCTGTTATTGGAGGTTTAACGACCACCATGAGCAACTCAGTGGATTGTAAGCAGTCTCCCGTCCCTAATTTAGGGTAACTTGTTCCAGGGAAAGGAGAGAGCCAGTGCCGTAAGACAAAGACAACATGCATGCGTCACCGGGATTCGAGCCCGGACCCATCTCGGAAAGTTTGTTTTGATGTCTTTTGTTTGGCGCTCTTTGGCCAACCATGGCCCTTGCGCCATTAAACTCAATCAACCAACCAACCAACCATCTCGGAAAGTGATCAGAAACCATCGTTTAGATCACTGCGCCACCTGGTCGTAATTCAGTCAGCACTCAGTGTATGTACGAGGGTCGTTCAAAAGTTACGAGACCGATTTTACATGGGAAAGAAGTGTAATGCAGTAAACATACTTACACTTACATACTTTCGAAGTATTCTCCTCTACCTGAATGTACCCGACCTATCTTTCCATGCACTTCTGGAAGGTGTGTTCGAAGTCCTTTCTCGACATGTGGTTCAGGATATCCATCACAACATTGTTCCGTTCAGTATTTGATGCAAACCAACGCCCACGAAGTTGTTTTTTCACTTCAGGGAATAGGTGGGAGTCACACGCGCCAGATCCAGTGAATTCGGAGGGTGCGCCATCATCTCGATGCCTAGATCTTGGATAGGTAAGCAAAGCGCCATGTGCAGGGGCATTATCTTTATGCAAAATGCAGCCAGTTTGTGCATATTCTAGACGTTTTTGAGAATTTTTTTCTCTCGAGGGCCTTTGAGAAATTTAGAATAATATGCACTGGTAACAGTTTTCCCTTGTAGAACAATCATAGATAATTCCCTTTTTATCGAAGAAAACAACGTCGAAAACCTACTGGAGCATGGCGCATCTTCCAGACACTCTTCACCATTCTCAAACTTCTTGTTCCACTCAAAAACTCTTGCACGAGACGAAACATCTTCCTGTTTTAATGGTTTCGCGGTGCCGGCTTTATTGAAACGCACACAAATTTTATAGCTACTCTTTGCTGCAGTTTTAAATTCATACTGGGTTACAAAAACTCCTCTGAACTCTACGCCGTCTACTTCAAGAATGAACTAGCGGAGCGCTGTAACGACGCGTCGTCACGTGACCGACCATACAGGTGTTCCGACACAGACAGCTGCATTTTTCTGCATAGGTTTATTTTGGCGCTATGATACCAGTCTCATTACGTTTTGAACGATCTACCACAAATCGCATTTCTAACAGTCTGAAATTTACATGTGCTTCACATTCTAAATAACTCATTTTCGTTTTTATTTCGGAGTTTAACGGTCTCCGTGAACAGCTCTAAGGCTATGAGTCGTCCGTCCCTCATTTTGAACCGCTGGTTCCAGGAAATGGATTGAGCCAGTGCTTAAGACAAACACACCATCCATACTTCTTCCGGGACTTGAACGGGTCCACTCGGACGAATGTTTAGAAGCCATCGCTTAGACCAGGAGTCGGCAACCTTGACTTGACTTTTAAATTATAGTAAAGGGCCGCAAATATAGTATATAATATACATTTATTATATATTTATATGTAATATATACGAGTATATTTATATATTATGTATTAGTACATAGCACATATTTATTATACACTGCCTGTCAGAGAAACTGGCACACCACGAAGACGTGAACGCAGCGCCATACAAATTGTAGGGTGGGTGCAAACGCACAAGTTATGCAAATGATTGCGTTTGCAGGCCAACCGCACGAACGGCGCGCGGGATATAAGCGGACAACCAGCCCGTGAGGCCATCAGTTGAGACGTCGTCACAACCGCGAGAAGTGAGTGGTTCTGCTGTAACTATGTCTGGAGAACGAACAAAGGGTGCCAATGCCGTTAAGACGCCGTCGTACGCGATTTCGTGAAAACAATGAATTCACGAGAGGTGCCATCGTAGGCCTCCGTATCGCCGGATGGTCGTTGTGTCGTATTGCGGAAGAAACGCAACGTGATGCCACAACTGTCGGTCGTTTTTGGAGACAGTAGTCTCAGGAAGGATATGTGCAACGTAGTAGGGGTACCGGAGCATGGAGACGGACGTCACCGATCGTTGCATCCGACGTCATGCCGTAACGGACCCACAGGCCACAACGGGCAACATTTCGTGAAGTGCACGGGAAGGTTCGGATGCTCAGATATCGACGCGGACAGTGTCGCGCCGATGGCTGCGTCTAGTTTGCTGTCCGGCCGTCCGTTGCGAAGGCTGCCCTTAACAGCGAGCCATCGTCGTCATCGCTTGGCGTGGTGTCGCTCCAGAGCTGCTAGGGGTGCCGAATGGAACAATGTAGTGTTCAGCGACGAATCGCGGTTCTGTCTCACCACGGATGATCACCGTGTGAGAGTACGGAGACGACGTGGCTAACGGGCGGATTCCTCCGCCGTTGTGGAGCGCCACACGGCCCGGCAACCTGGAATCATGGTGTCGGGTGCTATCAGCGCCAACAGCCGCTCACCGCTGGTATGCATTACGGGCACATTGACGGTACTCCGTTATGTTGACGAGGTGCTGCGGTCCGTGGCACTACCGTATCTGCAGGGCGTCCCAGACGCCGTTTTTCAACAGGATAACGACCGGCCGCATTCCGCTCGGATCAGCTTGAATGCTTTACCCAGTGTGCGGATGCTTCGGTGGCCAGCACGATCCCCCGACCTCTCGCCCATCGAGTATCTGTGGGACACAATTGGACGTCGGGTAAATACCCTTCCACCCCCCACAAATTGATGATGAACTGTGGACTCGGATCATCACCACATGGTCCATGATACCCCAGGACTCTATTCGGACTCTCATTGCCTCGATACCTACGTCGGATTCAACACTGTATCGCCCAAAATGGGGACCACACTCCTTATTGATCATCCTATATATTCGGCCACTGGAGCCTAGTCTGTATGTGACAATTAAATCATTTGTTCAGGACCTACTGGGCGATCTGTGTGTGCAGTTTGGTCTATTTTCGAGCATTCTTTGATGGTGTGGCATTTTTCTGTCAGGCAATGTTTGTTTATATTGAGTGGAGCCCACTTCTGATTTTTAGCTGTTTTTATAGCATAGATGGGTCATTTTAAAATAACAAATAAGGAGATTGGTAAGGCGTCCACGTGCCGCATAAAAAAGACAGGGCGGGCCGCGGATTGAAGACCCCTAGCTGAGACCACTGAGTTCTTTCCCACCGGAACTACAAAGCTGTCTGTCGAGAGTACTTACATTTTTTTGTGCTCGGTACAGAATTTATTTAACAAGCTGGTGATTTTGTGGTAAGACATGAAGAAAAGAAAGGACATGCTTTCAACTCAATCTGCGCAGAATTCCAGATCAGCCAACTAATCCACTATCGATTAAGAACGGAACGTGAACGATCAGCTTACGAGGAGGCGTCCAGACGAATAGTTATTATCGCTCAGGATTAGCCGCAACTATGTACGTATCAGTAAGACATCAGTCCTGGTCGTAAAGGAAAGCGCTGGTGCGACATCAGTTCTGGTAACAAAAGATAAAAAGCAGTTAGTTGGTAAAGAACGTTGAGAAGAGACTGCGAGTATGACAAGAGACTAAGGAACTAACTAAACACAGAAAAGTGTTTCTACACCCCATATTTTTCTTCGGTAAAAAATAGCTTTCTGTCAAAGGGGCCTAATCTTTCCAGGGAAAGAAAAGCATAATGGCTTAAGAGATGAGGTAATACGACTCGGAGACGTTTATCTGTTACATTCCTGTCCCAGATACATAAAGCTCGGTTTTCCCCACGAATTCATCGCATCTATCTTATGAATAATATCGCGGCTCAGTTAAAAAGAAGAGACGGTGATCTTTTTTTATTATCTTTTCGCTCGTTCCTTTTCACTTTGAGATGGAAATATTTGAGCAAAAATGGAACTACAGAAAAACGTTAATTCCATTTTTATATACGTTTTGCTGATAATTCTCAATTTTGCAAATCATTTGTTTCTGAAAAAACGCTACAAATGAGGAAGAGAGAAATTTTACCTACCTAATTTGGTGAATGCACAAATGCATTCAAACTAAAAGGGGAAATGATTTCTCAGGAGAGGGAAAGATGAAGCGTGATTTATTTCCCCCAGTACAAAGGTTCGCGTTTCAAATATTATTAAAGAGAGGTTTTCTTTGGGTAATAAAAAGAACTGATGCTCCCGAAGAAGTGTGCCGATGATTACGTGCCTGATACGGCGGGATAGTTAATTAGGGTTAATGGTGCGAACGCCAAGTTAAGAAAAAAAAAAAAAACATCACCAAGGAAACGTGACAGAACAAAAAAACATTATAGTAAAAGAAATAAAACAGGTCGAGTAAATGAGAATGCATAGCTATTGCGATGACAATGACTACTCGGCAAAAACAGAAACCAAACCCATGAACAGACATTTTTGATTTTCTTTCCTGAGTGTATGGGGTTGTATTTTCAAAATAAGTTGCCTACTAAATCAGAAAAATTAGGGAAGTCTTAATTAGGTTAGTACTTAAATCTTGTTTTTTATTTATAGAATATCTATTCGTATAGCATATACTGTCTGTGATAAAAAAGAAAAAGAAACACCGGGAAATGATGTCGCAAATGTATAAAATCTCTCTATTCTAAAAAAGTAACTGCCGCTGCCGCTGCCACTGTTTTAGAAATTTCGCGACATTCGCGCTTTCCTAGCTCCCAGCGCAAAAAGTATTGAACACAAATATATGAAATTTACATTGTTTGTAGAGAATTGTTCGGAGAACACGCTGAAGTAACCCGTTTTTTGATTCTGGTGATACTTCAAGAGCTATTGTATTTCAAATTTAAGGTAAGCGAAAAAGTACTATCAGCTCGCGCTCCGGATGCACTAACAGCAACAGAACCATGAAATTTTGTAGGGATGTAGGGCCATGGCCGAAGTTTTGCACCTCGTCACCCCCTTTTTTTTTTTTTTTGAATTTCGATTTAGTTTACGGGAAATTAAATTTTCAAATTTCACAAAATTTTCTATTTCGCGATGGGATCCATTGAAAAAAAAACGGATATATGGAAAACTATAAATCATAACGCATTGCAATTTTTACAGTATAAACTCACAACTTTCATCCCTCTTTTAAAAAAAATAAGAAAAATAATTTTCTGATTTTTAAGCATTTTTAAAGACGGAAAGAAGCACACGGTTTCCTCTGTCTTTAACGGTAACCACACAGGAAAATTCTGGTCTCATGACCCGCTGCCATGGTGATGCAGCTATTTTTAGCACTCTCTTCTCATTGGGTGAAAGGCCAGGCTACAATCAAATTGGTAATGACGCAATGCTTAATGACGTAGCGATGCTTTTAAAGTTCGGCGTCTTCCGCTGGCATAAAGTAAAATAAAAATGGTGGCTATGGAACATTTCTCTGCTTGAAATTTTTGCGAACTGTTCGACCACTTCTACATAACCTGGAGATTTGAAAATTGTCATGTTGGTAGGTCTTAAGGTCCGAATACCTAGAAGAGTCCGAATATAAACGAACAAACAAAAATCAAAATGGCGGCTTTGGAACATTCTCTGCTTGAATTTTTCTCAAATTGTTAGACTACTTCTCAATAACCTCGAGATCTGAAAACAGTCCTTAAGGTCCGGATACCTAAAAAAGTCTAAAAACCAAACAGTTCAAAAGGGAGGCTTAGCTTTACTGTTCAAAATGCTGATAGGTTTAAAGATACTTATGCCAGAAACGTTGAAATGCTGTAAAAATTTAATGAAATGTTGATTTAAAATTAAGGGAACCCAAAGCCTGATCTGTTTTACGTCAAACTGTATGCGTTGAAGTCACGACCCTGTTCTAAATCGTGAAACAGTTAAGGATCTTAGATTACTTTTCTTTCGCTTAATTACTTTTCCTTTCTTTAACTTTATGTTAAAAAAATTATAGATTCACCGTTCGGAGAACGGGATAACTGCTAGTAATAAGAAATAAAAGTAATGCTGATAAAATAAGTATAAAGAGCCAGGCTAGTATGAAGTAAACCCTCCCTAATCATCACTAAATTTCATAGAGTTGTTAGGCACTAACTACCATGCTTCGTCAAGATGGTGTCGCATGGTGGTTGACGTAATCTGGAAGTGTCGTCCCAGCGTTTCGAAGACATACTCTGTCGGCGACAAATCTGAGATCCAAATGGCTTTATTTGACTAAAGATATGTACAAAAGATACAGAAATGGGTACATTTACCCATTACATGCAATGAAAGAATGATATTTACAATGATAAAATGATGATTTAGAAGGAATCGCTGATAGTCAGCTATTGACAAGAGAAGCAGATCATGTGCAAATTATCAAAGATAATAAGAATCAAGGTGAGTATGTAGCTAAATGAATAACGATTTTTAATGATCAATGAAAATGTTAGCAAACTATCAGAGTTTTCAATGACAAAAAGTTTGAGCAAGTTCAGAGTGTTGATAAAAGTTCGGCAATACATAAAGGATGATGATAAACGAGAGGGAAGTTAACGAAATTTAAAGGAAACTCTATGATCATCAAAAGTGAGCCAGTTATTGTTGTGTAGAAGCCAAATGCTATTGAAATGTGCAGTATTTCCAGTTCGTTGGGATTTTGAAAAATCTTCCTGGATGCGGGGAAGGGATCTATTTTTCAAGTGGGAGAGAAGTTGTTGTTCAGCTTGTTGTAGGGAGATAATGGTGGAGCTTGTAGAAAGGTCGAGATAAAGTCTGTAGATTACATATTTCGCCAAGACAAAAAAGTAGGAGCAGAGTGGTGAAGCATGATGAATGGGTGCAGTTGGCCGAGGATCGAGCCGGCAAAAGTAGCATGTTGGCACCTTGTAGACATAGTCTCGGTGCATTTGCAGTATGAGGGCGGGCATTGTCTTGACGAAACAATGCGATTAACTCTGCCAATAATAGTGTAGTAATGGGTTCGAGGATTTCTTCGTAATACTGACGAGCTGCTAGAGTTCTTGTAATAAGCACTAAACTGGAGCTTGAGTCATAGGAAGTTCAGTAGAGTCTCGATAATCCGAGGTAATCGGGACCGGAATAAACTCGGATTACTGAAAACTCGAATTAAGCGGTATTTCAAAACCGAGCACGATTCTGAACGAAGGTAGTTAAATATGAACCTAAAACTCTTAGAAACGATTTTTAATGATTAATGAAAATGTTAGCAAAAATTAATTAAAGAAAATTTTTGACTTACATCATATTAACGACGAAAAAAATAATCTGCCTTTTTTTTTCGCGAAGCATCTGTATTTTTACAGCTCTCCATCTTTTTAGAAAAATTGGCGATGATTCCGGTTGCTGTTCTGCTTATCTAAGGGAAGTCTCTAGCGTCGCCGTATCTTCCGCATGAGATTTTTTTCTTGTGCACAGTCAGTTCCTTCTTCATCCGATTCCGAATCTTTTTCGTTAATAACTATGAGCATAATTGCTTCTTCTATAATTTCTTCCTGGTCATCGCAGGAAATCCAATCGGTCACGTAATTTTCTGGTGCATTCTCGCATCCAGGTATCTATCTGTGAAACTAGGTTTGTGAGATCGAATTTTCCAGAGTTTTCTTCATCACCCAAGTCATCATTTTCTTCTACATTTTTGAGCAGAATACGCCAACATTCCTTTTAGGGGACTTTTCTCCCCTTTCGACTTCCCAGTTGGCAACGAAATTTACTCTGTTTCTCTATTTTCGAACGGTCTCCAGCTTCAACGGTTTTCATGGGTTTCCCACCGACAGGGTTGAACGTTGTGTCGCTTGGCTATCTTTCAGCAGTCCCTGGCATTAGTTTCTAAATTACCTGAAAAGGCCTTTTTCAACTCTTTTTTCAAAAAATTTCAGGTGCAAATCTCCCGAAATTTTTTATTAAGACTTTTTATAATGCATACTCTTTTTTTGTTGTTGTTGTTTGTTTCATCGCGCAAGAGATCGGATTAAGTGGAACTCGGTTTACCGGGACTCGGATTATCGAGACTTTACTGTAGCTCCCAAAACTATAATTCTCACTGCTTACTTAGGCTGTGTGTCGTCGCTGGACTGCTGCGTTGACCACATCGGAGCCACACGTGTCTCTCTGACACCTATCTGGTTGAAGGCAGAAGCGATATTAATCTCTGAACACTGCACGACGCCATTCTTCAACCCAGGATGCTCGGAAGTGGTAGACGACGGTGGTTAGGGGGTCAATGCACTATATAAAAAATTCCTAATTAATTTCACGAGCCATTTTCCCGTGATTTCTTTCGCAAATTAATGAAGTAGATTGTCCCCCCCGTCACTTCATAAATAAACGGGGGGGGCTGAATTTTATATATTATTCATGCGCCAGGAAAATTCTGGATTTTCAAAAACTTTTCCGCAATTCCGTTCTTATATTAACGGTAAATTTCATTTTAAGAGCTAACGAACAATTCTGAATATTCAGAAACTTGTCTGCTTTCGTATATTAACGGAAAAAATTCTGCTCTCACTTTTCCGCATCCATGTGGCAGAAATTTTCCTGTAATAGGAGCGATTCGTGAGAATACTTGAGGTTTGTTTATATATTAAACTACTAAATTTCAGTCGTCTGTATAGGAGGATTTGATTTTGAAGTTCTGTAGCAAGATCAGATATCGTGCATAGTATATCGCATGAAATTTTGGTCATTGCGGCAGCAGATATTACTTCCCCTCTCCCCCAATTTGTGCACCAGTTATTGTACATTGTGTTGCCGCAAGAAACCGGGTAATTAAATTATTGTAGAGATTGTGTGATGTCTATGTATCAGTTTGTGGACTACTTAAGACAAAAGCTATTACGGCTACCAAGAGTAAGTTTTATATTTAGGAGTTTTGTGAAATAGTACTCCAAAGCAATACATTTCGTCTTTTCTAAAAAGTCATTGTCAGTCTAAAAAGTTCTAAAGTTCCGAAGTATTCTGTTGCTTCTAAAAATCACGTGGAAAAAAAAAACCACTTGATTTTGAATGTCCTCCTATATGAAAAATAAAATTATTACAAACTTAATCAGAAAATAATAAGCACCAACAGAAAAAATATTAATTTACCCACATTAATAAAAACAACAACAACAACAAAATATTTCATCATAGCTCAATTAGAGTTCTACTTTATACGCGACTGTGTATTACGGGTCTTTTTGGCTCAACACGCTCAGCTGCCATTGAAAAGGTCCCTGGTATGAAATCCACCAGGGGCAAAGGGGAAGAACTTCGGACAAAGAAGAATCTCTGGTAAAAGGGCTGAAAAAGTCTAAATCGAAGATTTTGCGAAATTTCTGCATAAATACGGGAAAATATACATTTCTGAATACGGAAAACCCGAAAAGGACTTTTCTGAAATGAATTCAGTTATTTACTCGGAACATTTCCTTGAGGGAGACTACGAGCGTGTTTTAAGGAATGAACATCTGAGTTTACCTGAGCGCAAAACGTTTTTAATGCAAATTTTAATTCAGACACGAAGAAGAGGAAAAGAAAAGAACTGAGGTTAGTGATTTGATAAAGACACATTACTCCTATAATAAAGGCGAAGTTTTGGAAGGCATTTAGAGCACCAACGTTCAAAATACTGATATTATATGTATAGAAGATCTGAGCAAAAAGAAGTAGAATTTTTGTTGAAGAAAAATAAAAAGCTAAAGAAACAATATTATCTTTGAGCTGTTCAAACTATCGTCTAACTTTACATGTAAAATTTTTGAAAAAAAAAAGAAGAATCAAATGCAAAACAAGCTGCAGAACTGTGCAGGTTGCGGGGAGGGGGGAGAAAAATGCATTAAAAAGTGTGCTTTCTACAGTGTTTACTTCAGGACATATGAGAGTGGTCGCCAAAACAGGATCATTTGGAATTCTACTGATATAAAGCTGCCATATCATCTATATATTAATTCTATAAGATTTTTTACAGTGGTGTTTTTTTTTTTTTTTTTTGATTTTTTTTTTTGATTGGAGGTTCAACGACTACCGTGAGCAACTCAATGGGCTATAAGCAGTCGCCCGTCCCTAATTTAGGGCCACTGGTTCCAGGGAAGGGAGAGGGCCAGCGCCGTAAGACAAACACAACATCCATGCTTCACCGGGATTAACAGGATTTTTGTCTTTAAGTAATATTCAAAAATTCAAAATCCTAGCTGGTCACGACATCTCGCCACCAGAAGGCACCATGAATTTATCACCAGGCCACACGTTTCATACATGATTGAATTTTAAACACTCCTTTCATTCGTAATATTAATACGATAATCAATTGAAAAGTTTTACCCCGCAATCTTTTTCCGACTGAAAATTATCGAAAAATAGCGTACTTGGTACGTCCGTTACTTCAATCTTACTTAGAAAGATTACTATTCTTTGTTACCTCCATGATCTTCTAAACGGGTTTAGGTCATCTTGGTGAAAACGTTTTTGGTGGCAAAATGTCGGAGGCGCTTTCTTTTTATTCCTCCAGTAACGGGGCCATTCTTTTCACGTGATGATACGATCCGCACGTTGCATGCTTTTGGGTATCAATGCGGAAAGTTGTACGGACTGCATCATGAAAACTGGTGGTCTCCTGTTATGACGATCGTTTTGGGAAACACCCTGAAGGGGGGGGAGACCCTACCAAAACGCCGATTATCCAAACTATCGGTTATCCAACTTAGCCGAATCACTTCAACCCAGGAATTCGGGCTTAGTGTGTCACTTAAACCCCCCTCTACCCGGCGAGTCTGACCGCGCTGTCGTTATTCCGGTTCATTCAGCCCGTTCCAAGCCGCCGTGGTAGAGCTGTATCAACTCTTTAGGTCGCCGATGAACTTGAGCCGAATGACGCCCAAAATTTTCCAAGTTCCCCAAGCAGAAATGTTCACATAGATTCCGGATTTAACGAAAGCTACGGGAAAACAAACCCCTTCTCCATCTCATTTCAGCAGTACCGACCTTAAACCTGTCACGGGTGAAAAGTGTTTCCTTCTAGTCCTTGTTCTCTGATCAATGAACCAAACCTTATGATGGGGAAGGGCTTGTCACCCTGACACGGACATTATGCCACTGGGAAGAAACAGGTGACTCAGACATCCTCTCTCTCCTTTCTTAAGCTCGTTGACATTGCTATAGCCTTTTAGCAGGTGATAAATCAGAAAAGATTAAAGTCGATCATCCTCCTAGATGACCACATTAAATAACAAAGCCTAAGCAACTCTTTCTGATGGGCATATTGACACGTTCCTGCCGCGTTCTCTCCACTTCTTAAACAGCAAATATAAGATTCTATCGAGCTGATTTCAGTCCAATTTGCTAGCCCAGAGTTAATTCGTATCAGAAGGTTAAAGGGTCAAAACCGAACGTTGTACAAAGCGGGGAGAGGGGGAGGGAGGGGTACCAAGCTCTTTGGGAAAATCATTGAAGTCTTCGAAGAAATAAGTGGAACTGAACTTCTTGAAATTATTAACAACGTACGTGTTTTTTTTTATTGTACAATCGAAGAACCAACGCAATGGATGAAAAGTGACGTAGACGATCATGCTTTTCCTAATTTTGATGAATCAGGAATTCGTTGGCACTAAAAGTTTGTTGTTGCTGTTGTTTGGTGGTTTAACAACCAGTGTGAGCAAATCAAAGGGTATAGGCAGTAAGTAGCCCGTCCCTAATTTAAAGCCACTGGTTCCAGGAAAGGGAGAGAGCCATTGCCGTACGACAAACACAATATCCCTGGCTTACGAAATTCGAACCCAGAGCCATTTCAGACGAATGGTCAGAAGCCAATGCTTAGCACTGCGCCACTGGAGCAGCCTAAAAGTATTGGAAAAATAAAAAAAAAAAAAAAACAACGGCGTGGAAAAGAGTTGCACAAGGCAAAACATTGGTGTCAAAGACTTGGAAAAACCTTCACTCCCCAAGTTTTTATTTTCCTTTCATTTTAGTAGAACGGTTAATACGACTGTTTTCTCTTTCTTTTTAAGCGCTTAAGAGCTGTAGGAAGACACCAGTTTTTAATCTGGGGCCAGTGGGAAGGGAGACTGGAGAATGGCGACATGGTGAGGGTACACCGCCAATGCCCCATTGGGTGCTCGGCACTCAGTTCGAATGATTAGTCAAAGGGACGCGCTTCTGACCACATGATCGGCGCCACCCAATTCTTGCTCGTGGGGGTGGGAGGGTTGACCACAAAGAACAATCCTGAGGGCCATAAGAATTTTTTACTTTTTCATTCTTTCTTTCTCTCTCTCTCTCTCTTTTTTTTTTTTTTTTTTTTTTTGATGGGTGGAGGCTTGAAGACTACGGTAAGAAACTCTTAAGAGTTATAAGCAGTCACTTGTCCCTAATTTAGGGTTGCTGGTTCCAGAAAAGAATGACTGTCAGTGCCGTAAGACAGACACACCGCTCATGCTCCACCAGGGACTCGAGTTCGGAGTCACTCGTAAGAACGGTCAGAAGTCAGCGCTTAAAACACAGTGCCACCAGGGTGGCCTATAAGTGGGCGCCCGTCCCTAATGTAGGGCCACTGGTTCTAGGGAAGAAACAAAACGAGCGCTATCAGAAAAACGCGCCGCCCATGTTTCAGCCGAGACGGGAACTGGGCCCACCTCATACGATTGCCAGTGGCCCCAAGGTCGCCAGATTAAAACCCTGTTGAATCTCTCTGATATGTCGTGGAGCGGAACATCAGATCCATGGATCCTGGGCCGACGTCTCGGGCGGGGTTTTAGGAAATGCTGCAATAGGTATGGCTGACATTACATCCAGAAACCCACCGGCATCTGATGGAGTTGATGTCTCTGCGTGTACGGGCTGTTATTAAGGCCAGAGCAGGACCAACACGCTATTAGGTAGGTACCTCTAATGTTTTGTCAATTGAGTGTATATACGGAGATTTGTGAGTCCGTGATGGAATAAATTATGGATGTTGATAGTGCTTGTAAGTATTCTACGAGGGTTGTGCCGAAAGTAATGCAAAAGTAGGCATAACGTTTGTATTAACTGACAGAGGTCGTTTAAATTGGACATGTTAGTAGAGCAACTCTTTCTCTATATAGTAGCCCTGCTTCTTCATTGCAGTTAAATAATGGATTCCAAGCACAAGCAATGTGCTGTCATTGAGTTCTTGACGAAGGAAGGGTGCAGGCTGTCCGACATCCGCAGAAGGCTACAGAATGTTTACGGAGACGACGTAATTCACAAGAGCAATGTGCACAGACGGATGAAAATGTTTAAAGAAGGGGAAACCAGAATTGAAGACAAACCACGCAGTGGGAGACCATCATCTGCGACCACTCACACGAATCGTCAGCGAGTGGATGAATTGATTCGCGCGGAGAGACAAGTCACAATCCGTGAGCTTGTTGCACATCTGGACTGTGGTCACAATGTCATACAAAAGATTGTGGAAGATTTAGGGTATCGGAAAGTATGTGCAAAGGGGGTACCTCAGCAGTTGACACCCGATTTGAAGGAGAGAAGTGTGGAAGTCTGCTCTGATCTGCTGAGAGCGTTTGAAGCCAATGAAGACACGTTTTTTCTGATCTGGTGACAGGGGATGAAACGTGGTCGTATCTTTAGGATTAGAAAACGAAGGATCAATCCATGGAATGGAGTCGCACACCAAGGCCTAAGAAGTTCAAGAGCTAGCGATTAGCACAGAAATTCATGGTGACTGTTTTTTTGGGATGACAATGGTATCATTCTCCTTGAGTTTCTGGAACGTGGCTGTACTGTGACCAGCGAGAGGTAAATTGAGACACTCAAGAAGCTTAGAGAAGCCATATGATCAGCACAGAACTCAAGAGCTCACTCAGGGACCTTAGAGAAGCCATAAGGAGGAAGAGACCGAACAAGAATCTGAAAAGGATCCATATTGATTCTCCTTTATTTCTGCAACGTGGCTGTACCGTGACCAGCGAGTGGTACATTGAGACACTCAAGAAGCTTAGAGAAGCCATAAGGAGGAAGAGACCGAACAAGAATCTGAAAAGGATCCATATTGATTCTCCTTTATTTCTGCAACGTGGCTGTACCGTGACCACCGAGTGGTACACTGAGACACTCAAGAAGCTTAGAGAAGCCATAAGGAGGAAGAGACCGAACAAGAATCTGAAAAGGATCCACATTCACTATGACAATGCGAGACCACACACATCTTCGGCATCAAATCAGGCGATCAGCAAATTAGGATGGTCGGTGGTCCTCATCCACCCTACAGCCCAGATCTGGCACCCTCCGACTTCCACCTGTTCGGTGCAATGAAGGACAGTCTCCAGAGAAAACGATTTGATGACACAGACGAGGTGAAAGTGGCTGGGAAGAAATGGGTACAACAGTCCAATCTGAATTTTTTCAAAGAGGATTCGAGAGTTGGGTTCAACGATGGCGCTTTGCAATGAAGGACAGTCTCCAGAGGTTCAACACATCGTTGGGTTCAACGATGTTCGGTGCAATGAAGGACAGTCTCCAGAGAGAACGATTTGATGACACAGACGAGGTGAAAGTGGCTGGGAAGAAATGGGTACAACAGTTCAATCTGAATTTTTCAAAGAGGATTCGAGAGTTGGGTTCAACGATGGCGCAAATGCATCGCTTGTAATGGAGACTACGTTGAGTAGTACCTTTGTACAGAGAAAGAGTTACTTTACCAACATGTGCAATTTGAACGACCTCTGTTAGTTAATAAAAAAGTTATGCCCACTTTTGCGTTCCTTTCGGTACAACCTCGTATCACCCTACAGCAGTCAGTGAATATCGATTGTTAGAATTCATCAATTTTTTTCTTACGTCATGAATGATAGTTCAGGAAATGAACTGCAAAGCATCAAGCTGTAACCGATTTGTTAACGGAAAGAAAAATCACTGCAGCCAATATTCGCGAAAGTATATTTCAGGTTCATGATAGTTTGTTTACTAGTCAGGAGCTCATCATGGTTTCTGAAATCGTGGAATATATTTCAGAATTGATGAAAAGTCCTAGGAAACAGCAGAATGTTTAAAGATTACTTTTTTTTTTTTTGCCAGTCACAGCTGGAATGAGGATGTAAAGACATTAAAGTTATTAGTAACGGCGTCAGAAGGTAATGGGGCGATAATGCCCGGTACAAGACTTATCATATACAGTATGTCACATTTAGTATTTATTAAAACGCTCTTCGTAGATTTCTTTTATGTGTGTGTGTGTGTGTGTTATCAATTGTTCTGATGAATGACGAAAAATAATCTTCATAACTCTATGTTAAGCCTCATGATTCTGCATAGACAAGAGTCAGAATTTGCGAATTTCGGTTCCTTACATTGCTCCTAAAACATCTGAAACGTTTAAAATTGACCATAAGTCAAAGAAGCATTATCAACATTAGCCGAATATTTCGTGAGCGCTGACAACGGCACTTACTTCGCAGGAATTCGGAATCTAACGGTATTTTTTGAAACGCCTGAGATAAATGGGACAGATCCAGGCAGAAAATAAATTGATCGAATAAAAGACTGCTCGAAAAGCGGTACCAAGAATAAATACCGCTCTCCCATATATGCGTTGCATTCGCTTTGGATGAAACGGGGTATCATTTGGGGAAATAAATGGACTGGAAAAATGCTTTTTTTTTTTCATGTTTTATCCCCTCTCTTCGGCGATGTTTGTTTTGGTTAAAATTCGAAAAAGAAAACCCGTTACGCTGTTAGAGTCGATAAAGCATTCTGAGCAACATGCGATGGTGGAGAAATAGCTCGGAAAAATGTGTTTTACCGAAAACAAAAGAGAATCCTCTTTTTAAATCGATCGAAAAATAGATAGTTATTAAAACACGAAGTTCATGAATGACATCAGTGAGTTCTGTATGTTAATATTACGCTGTGATTTCCGCGAAGGTGAGTAAACGTGTTTCAGTTTCGCGGTTTTGTTTAACGCTGTGATTTCCGTGCAGGTTAAAAAATCAACATTTTTCAACGCAGCAACAGTAAGTGATTAATGACGGTTCGCTCACGTCGGGTTTCGCTCATCTCGAGTTACACGGGCAAAAGAGAATAAAGGAATTAATAACGAGGAACTGTACACCAATTATGTAGAAAATAGTAAAACTATGCTAGTAATCCGATTTATTGGCGTAGGAATACATTGACAATCGTTTCCAAGCTTTCGCGCATCAATCACATGGTTTTTTAGCAACGTCTTTTGTAAAAAAAGATCGTGCTTCTGCTATCGGTTTGTCCGTCCGTCCGTCTGTACCCACGATATCTCAGCAATTATTAGTCCGATTTAAAAAATTCTTTTTGCATTGGGAAGCTTGAACTATACAAATGGTGATCCTTTATTTCGTTTTTTTTACGATGTACAATTTCGCCGGTAGAGGGCGTAAATGCAGATGATGTCGAATTCAAAAATACGTTTTATTCCACATATTTGCTTCTAAACATCCGATTGAAAAAAAAATTATATCTTTCGATTCCATTTATGTCGAAGATTATTTTAGATATAGTTACTTTTTCAAATTACGCATAGATTTTTCGCTAGGGGGCGTAAAAGTAAATTACATTTTCCCCGATAACTCTTCTTCTAAAACTCCGATTTGAAAAAAAAAATTCTTCAGCGGATACATCTCCTGATGGAAAATCTTTTGCATATAATTTCAAATTTTTGTTAAAGAATACTTTGGCCATCAGGGGGCGTAAGTGTTAATTTTTGCTTCTGATGTATTTGCCATAAAATCGTAGCTTCTAAAATATCGATTAAAAAATTCTTTCGTGGACTGATGCCACTCACATCGATAAACCTTTTCGGAATATTTTCTTCTTAAAATATTCCACAGTTTCTCCGCCAGGGGGCGTAGATGTACATCTAATTTTTGTCAACATCTCTACTTCTAGGAGTCCAATTTGAAAAATTCCTTCTTTGTTGGACAGTGTTTTCCGTGTGACATGTTTTTCATATAATTTCAAAATTTGCAAGTAATTCATAGACTTTCCGCTAGGGAGCGTAGCGGTAAATTGCGTTTCCCCGTATATCTCTGCTTCTAAATCTCCGATTTGAAAAATTCTTTCTGCACCGGATACAGCTCCTGATGGGAAATCGTTTGCACACAATTTCTAATTTTTGTAAAAAAATAGTTTGGCCACCAGGGGGTGTAAATCTTAATTTCCGCTTCTGTTGTATTTGCAGCAAAATATGAGCTTCTAAACTCTCGATTGAAAAAAACGTCGTTTGTTGACCGATACTACTCATGTCGACAAACTTTTTAAGAAAATTTTCTTCTTGAAAAAATGCATGATTTCTACGCCAGGGGGCGTAGATGTATATCTTATTTTTGTCAATATCTCTACTTCTAAGAGTACGATTTGAAAACTTCCTTCTTTGTTGAATAGTGTTTTGATGCGAAATGTTTTTCCTATAAATTCAAAATTTTCAAGTAAATCATACACTTTCCGCTAGGGGGCACAAAGGTAAATTTCGTTTTCTGCGTTATTTCTGCTCCTAAAGCTCTGATTTGAAAAATTCTTCCTATATCGCATACAAGACCTGATGGAAAATATTTTTCACATAATTTCTAATGTTTGGTAAAGAATGGTTTAGCCACCAGGGGTCATATGTGTTAATTTCTGCTTCTGAAGTATTTGTTGCAAAATCTAGGCTCCTGAAAACTCGCCTAATTTTTTTTCTTCGACCGATACCGCTTATACGGATAAACCTTTTGAGAATACTTTCTTCCTAAAATAATGCATGGTTTCCCCACCAGGGGACGTAAAGTCACATCTTTTTTTTTGTCGATATCTCTGTTTCTAAGAGTTCGTAAGCTCACGATTCCGTTTACAGCAATATCTGGGGGATTAAAAACCCGACTGAAAATCTTCTTTCTTTGGTCAGATCTATTGTTTTCCGTACCGGTTCCATTGACTTTGAATAGCTTTGATAAATTTAATTTGCGTCAGAACGGATTCAAAAGACGTGCTTATTACACCCGAAAATTCGGTGTCAACTTTCTTGTTAACTCTTTAAGCGGCCGATGTTTCTGAATAAAATGGTGTCCAACCTTTTCTAAGCTCCTCAAACAGAAATCGTTTACATAGTGACTTGATTCTACGAAAACTACGAAAAAACAATACGTTCCCACGGCAGCAGTACTGAACATAAACTTGTCGCTAGTGATAATATATCACTTCTATATGTTGGAAGATTCCTCGCGTATGTGCCGATACATCAAATTAACAAGTAACTCGAGAAAAATAAACAGAACACTTTCCCACGATTTCTTCACTCCTTGCAGAACTAATGCGTGCGCGCGCATCACCACCCTGAGAAAAACATCTGTGACCTACTTTTGTAGCAAAATTGTAAGCACTCTTCATAGGGATGGGCTTATCAGTGACTTTTCGGTAACGTGACGTTCCAAAAAAGTAACCGTGACAAGCAACGGTGACGAAGTCACTGTTTGTGACAAGAACGAACACCTGTACCTGTATGCTCAAATTAGTCACGTGGCGAAATCGCAATCCACAGGAACCTTTCACTAATCGTTACTTGGCACTTCGCTTTGCAGTTCTTGTTCTGAGTTCTCAAGAGGATTCGTGTTCGTGCTATTTCCGCGATTTCCACTGACAGACTAATTAGGCATTTGCATTCTTAGTTACTTTTCATAAGCATTTTAGTTAGTTTTTATAGTTATTTTAGTTACCTTTCATAGGCAAGTAACGGAGGAACATTAAATATGAAATCTTTTAACTTCCGAAGAGCAGATAGTAGTCCAGCTCGTATATGAAAAATTTTCAAGAGGAAGATAAATGAATTATTATTTATAATTCATCTATTTGGTCTGTAGACAGACTTAAACACAAAAAATATTTTTATTTGGGTATATTTTTTGCCAATAATTGCATTTTTCTGAAATTTTGTGCTCGAGCCCTAAAATTAAAATCTTGGTGCTCTAGAACTTCATTGAACGATGGTTTGGGTGCGAAATAGCATATATCAATGCCACTTAAAATAAAAAAAAAAAAAACCAACACCGTCAGATAAATAGCTTTAAAAGTGAGATTACTGAGTGAATAGCTTAGAAATATCTATATTTAATATCAGTGATTTTGGTGCGGTTAATGAAAGTAGCTTGATTTAAAAGTGAGATTACTGAGTGAAAAAGCTTGGAAATATCTATATTTAATATCCAGTGATTTTGGAGCGGTTAACGAAAGTAGCTTGATTTGGGAACGCTTGATTTGCAACGTACCTGTCGTTCCCGAAAGTAGCGTGAATTTGGAACAATTCAGGAACCAGTGTTCTCGTGATTTTGGAACGGTGATTTTGCCGCTGATCACAAACCGTGACAGTGACATTTTAGTAACGTTACAAAGCAACCGTGACGTGATTTTGTACCCACCTTTAACTCTTCATCTGTACTTCTCCATGTGAGGGAAAGTCTTGCGTATTTGAAATGAACAGAACAAAAAATATCGTCTCAACAATCCAAGAAAAATGGAGCTCAGTTTCTCACAGTGTACTACTATGTGTTAAATACAATCATAGTTATATTGCATTGAGTCATCAGTCCTGTGTATTTTTAATACCATCACTTATCCTTCAACCATTAAACAGTGTCATCTTGTGCATATAAATTGGATTATCCTTTCATCAGGTGAGTTCTCATTTGTACATTGTATTTGCTGAATCATTTCGCTAAAGAAAGTGCATTTTCTTTTTCATCTAATCGAGACTATGCTTGTTTTTCCATGTTGCACTATTGAGGAAGACGGAAACACTCAATCGCATTGACTCCTGCTTACACTATAGTCCTCTGTTCTCTGCTCCATGACCATAGACATGATGGGGAAGGGCTTGTTCCCATGACAAGAACAACGTGCTACTGGGTAGAAACAAGTGCTTCAAACATATACACTGCTGGCCACCCAAAATGCAACACCAATAAGGACACGAGATAGCAAAGCCAGATTTACTGGACACATAACAACAGATACAAAGATGAAACCATTGAGCTTACAGGCCCGTGCGACTTGCGGAACACGCAGACATCAATAGTTCGTGTCCCGCCCCCCCCCCCCATGGCTGGCAATAACGGCCGTTACACGCCGCGGCATCGAACGAAAGAGGCTTTAGATGTGGGCTTGGGGAATGTCGGTCCAGGCTGCTTCCACACGTTGCCACAGTTCATTAGGCGTAGCCGCGGGTGGTGCTTGCCGGGCCACTCGGTTGCCGATCAGCGACCAGACGTGTTCGATGGGCAACATATCGGGAGAACAGGCGGGCCACGGCAGCTGTGACACCTGGTGGGCCGTGAAGAATTGTTGCACGATGCGTGCCACGTGCAGGCGCGCATTGTGTCCTGTTGAAACGTGGCCGCTGGCAGGTCCTGCAGGTAAGGGAGGACTACAGGCTCCAAAACGTCGGAGATGGTGCGGTGACTGTTGAGTGTGCCAGCGATGCGTACCAGAGGGGTGCGGGTGTCATATCCAATTGTGCCCCAAACCATAACGCTAGGCAACGGACTGGTATGGCGATGCATAATGCAGGCGTCATACAGTCTCTCGCCGCGGTGCCGCCACACGCGGATCCAACCATCGTGGTGTTGCAGGCAGAAGCGGGATTCATCGGAGATAACAATGTCGTGCCATTCCGTAGTACAGGTGCGGCGTTCAACGGCCCACTGCCGCCGCACTCTCCGGTGGTGTAACGTTAATGGTAATCGGAGTAATGGGCAACGTGCGACTAGTCCCCGCTACTGCAGATGACGTCGAACCGTACGTGCTGACACAGGTTTTTGCGCAACACCCTAATTCCTGCGCTAACGTTCGTGATGTGGCGATGCGAGCCGTCAATGCCCGCCGCACAACATGCCGGTCTTCTCGTTCAGTGGTGTGCCGCGACTGCGGCAATCGCTCACGTCGGTCCGTCCGTCCCTCCTGCACCCACCGAATCCATACTCGCCTCACTGTGGCTGGATGTCGTCCCACACAGGCGCCGATGTCTCGGTACGATAAACCGCTGTCACGATAAGCCACTATTCGTCCTCTGTCGAACTCCGAAACGTGCTGGAATGACTGCCGTATTCTGCGACGAGGCATCAGGAAGCTTCCCACTCACGGGTCCGGCAGCAGAACACACCTCCACTACATTCACCGTGCCGGGCGCACCCCGCCTTATGTGCACCCTTCTTATAGTGCTTCTCGGTGGCGTGCCGGGCGCACATGATTTACATATGCCCTGCAATGCTAATCGTTTGCATGCCCACTCGCGGGCGACGCACGCTGCGAATTTCAGGCCAATCGGATGCTTCCTTCTTGGTGTTGCATTTTGGGTGGCCAGCAGTGTATATATGCAGGGGTTGGGCAGAATAATGTGAACACTACGGTCAGAGACGTGACTTTTCATGCAGCTGCGTACGTCACCATACAGACAGAAATCTCGACGATCAGCCAAGGTCAGGTAGGCCGCGAACCGTGGATTCGGAGGCCGTAGAGGCAAATCCGACAAGCAGAACTCGGAAATTATAAGGTTATCTGGGCATATCACAGATTACCGTGGTTCGTCACCTTCAGGACCTCGGCAAGGTTTACAGAAGCTGCCGCATTGTCCCTCACGAACTGACGCCAGCTGAAGCAAACCGCCGAGTGGAAGTGTGCACAAAACTCCTAGAAAACCCGCGTGATGTGCTTTTCATCAAGAGAATTGTTACGTGCGATGAAAAGCGGGTCTATTTCCGTAATCCTAATACACAACGACAGTGGTTGAGCACGGACTAGCTTCCTGAACCTCTTGCCAAACGTGGGTGCGTGTGGTGGAATTTCGAGGGATAATCCATTACGAATTTGCTCCAGACGGTTGAACCATCAATGCCAACCTCTAAACTGTACAGTTGCAGCGGATGTATGCCGTTTTGGAGGAGAAGTACTCGGCACTGGTGAACAGAAAGCGCGCTCTCCTACATCAGGACAACGCTCGGCCTCATACCGCGCGAGCGACTCGGGCAAAAATCCAGGAACTTGAGGACATTGAACTGATGCTACAACGGACACATAGTCCCGTCGGATTATTACTTGTTCTGGTTCATGGTTCACTTGTTGGCGAGCGGCACTTCAACAACCAGCAGGAGGTGGCAGCTGGGGTAAAGGAGTTCTTCGCCTCGAAGGAGAAGAACTGGTACCGCCGCGAAATCGAAGAACTGGAAAACAGATGGCTAAAGACGGTGCAACACGATGGCCTATGCTTTGAATTCTAGCTAGTCAGCTTTCGTCGTAAAAGTACGGATGAAGACATAAAAAGATCCAAATATTGCAAAACTTTCGACTCACCCTATGTAGAAGATTGCATTTTAGAGCCATTCATTAGTATTTCCGTTCTTTAATAAGTGGGCTCTTCGGGCTAGTGGTATTAGGCGGTGGGCATTTGGAGCGGGGTGGGGGTGAGAAAAAGCTTTCCCGATGGTGTTCGGACGTGCGGTGAATGCTGGAGGCTAGACTTGGAAGTTGGTCGTGGTAGACAGTGGTGAAGATGGGGTTTTCGAGAAGAGGAAGATGACATTTCTGGTAGGGAGTTGGCGAATGAGAGAGCGAGAGATAAATGGATGCGATTTGAGGAAGGAGTAGGGTCGACGGAACTTCGGGAAGAGTGCGATGTCCCGATGCACTCGCAGGCAATAAGGAAGGTTATGAGCAATTAACGAACCATGGGCTTGAGGCCATCTGTGGACTCACTTCGATAATAATCGCCAGTGATCCATGATCAGTTTAAGTGGATCATCGGAATAAAGAATTTCACATCAGCCACAAAATCGGCAATATTCTGATTTAATTAAATAACGGCACAAGAAATAAAGAATAAAAACAGCACTGTATAACGTACAAGTTTGTCCGCGCCGGGCATCGAAGCCGTGTCCCCTCACTCCGGAGTATGTCGCTCTCCCAATTGAGCTACGCGGACATGTGCTTTCACTGCTATGTGCCTTTATCTCATGTGCGTTCTGCGGTGCAGGCACGTCACATGTCCCCCCCCAACGAAAGAGGGCCGGGGGCGTGGCCCTCGGGTCAGCCGGGACCATGTGTCACTGTAGGCAGTCATCCCATGCAGAACGTGCATTTGAGAAATCCCAGACAATTACAATTTGGTGTGTGGAACGTAATATCACTCTGAATTGTCTTGGATTTCTCAAATGCACGTTCGGCCATCTTTCGGGGTGGGTGGGTGGGGGCGGGGGTGGGGAGATGTAACGTGCCTGCACCGCAGGACGCACATGAGATAAAGGCACATAGCAGTGAGAGCGCATGTCCGCGTAGTTCAGTTGGGAGAGCTACTTACTCCGGAGTGAGGGGACCCGGATTCGATGCTCTGAGCGGACAAACATGTACCTTATAACTGTGGTAGTCTTTTCTACGCTTTCCAACCGTAGGTTGAAGAAGCGTATATGTCCCAGCTTTGTCCGTCCGTCCGCACGATAACTGGCGTAAAAATCGTCGGATTTCGGTGAAATTTTAGTATGTGGTAGGGGAACACCTGGGAAGGAACCCTATTGAAAGTGAACGGAATGAGGTCAAAGGTCAGGGCATAGGAGCGGGATTCATTCCACTGCTCTTATGCGTCATAACTAACGTAAAAAAAAGATTCGATTTCGATTAAATTTTAGTATGTGGTAGGGGACCACCTGGGGACAAACCCTACTGAAAATTGGCGAAATGGGGGTCAAAGGTCAGGACATAGGAGCGGAATCACTTCCATCGCCATTATGAGTCATAACTTACGTAAAAATGTTTCGATTTGGATGAAATGTTAGTATGTTGTAGGGACCTGCCTGGGGACGAATCCTATTGAAAATGGGCGAAATGGGGTGCAAGGTTAGGACACAGGAGCGGAATCTATTCCATACTCCTTATGCATCATAACTTACGTAAAATTGCTTCGATTGCGACAAAACTTTATCATGTTATTTCGGAGGTATACTGAACCAGTTCTGTTGAATATCATCGAAATGGATCAAAGGTCAGGACATAGGGGTGAGATTTATTCCACAGCCATTTCCCTCAAAACTTGAGAAATAGCTTGAGTAATGATTTCTAGTATGTTGGGAAGCGTATCATAATCAATGCATTGCATGATTTTACTAACTTGTTTAGTTAAGGTCCACGTTTCTGATCCATAAGTAAGTTCTAGAGGGATGACCTGACTAGACACTTTTCTCTTAAGATATAATGGCACATTGCTCTTCAAAATTGTACCGTTTTTCTGTTAGATTTTTGGAGATACATGAAGAGTAAAACAAATTGTGGGATGAAGTACAGTACTAGGGGTAATGGCCTTTTTCGTGGTTTTGGTACACTTAAAACAGGCAAGTTTCTCGCAACATCGTTCTTATAAATGGTCAAATGGAGGTTAAAAAATAAGTAAGTTATAAAATTAATACATAATTAAGACCTCGCTGAAAGAAAAGGGCCTCTAGGAGATGATTCATCTGCGTCATGCCAATTACACCCCTGTAATAACAGTAAAATAATTTTGAACTGAAATTTGATTTTCAGCAAAGCCCTTTTGATTTTTTTCTAATGTATTTTCTTAGGGGTGTACCTAGTTAGTTAAGAAAATAATAAGACAGTTAAGAAAATAAATTTGGAGGACAGCACTTTAAGTTTCCTAAGGGCACGTAACACCTTAAAACCCCTCTGTATATTCTAAGCGCTGGCATTCATCCGTCGAATTTCAATGAGGCATGGATGTTGTGTGTGTATTACAGCACTGGCTCTCTCCCTTCCCTGGAACCAGTGGCCCTAAATTAGGGACGGGTGACTGCTTAGAGCCCAACGAGTTGTTGACGTTGGTCGTAAATCACCCCCCCCGAGAAAAAAACAGGCGCTTAAAAATAAACCTTCATACTGTTTTTATCAATACATACTTAATCCATCTCTTGTACTTTCAAAAGCACATTTGATGTTCTACTAGCTGTTGAAGGGAGCCACTCTATGAACTGCAGTACATACGCATGTAAGAGTATTAGGATTACTATGTAATCTTGCCTCGCCTTGAAGAACTCAAGGTTAAAACTTCTACAAAAGGAGAGGAAATCTCTGGCATTTTCGCGCCTCAGATTTTTTGGAATCATTATGATTCTTTCGCATGATCAGATGATTTTGATTAGGAGGTCGTGATGGCCGTAGGGAGTCTCGAGGAAGTAGGCGGAGCACTTACTGCAAACGCATAGGTCCCATTAGTCGAGGCGGGCCAACCCACGACGCACATTTCTCTCCCCCCCCCCACTTCCACCTTTTCTTTTTCTTTTTTTTTTTTTTTTTAACTGAAGCTTTTTTGTTCACCTTGTCAGTACATGCGCGGGAGTAAATTGGTGGATGGTATGGAAGTAGAGAGAGAGAGAATCGTGGGAAGGTGAAAGCAGGAAAAACGAAATGTCTTGGAAGCCATGCTTTAAAAGTAGAATGCCCTTCACGTAACAATCATCACGAGGGAGTGAGTCGGGAGGCTCGGAGACGAGGGAGGGATGAAGTAAGGGAAAGGTAAATACTAACTCTACGTGATTTTTCATGAAAAGTGCTAGAGCGCCGCTTGTCGGGTGATAATCATCTTCAGAGGGCTCCAAGTCGCTTGGTAATCGGTTAACCACAGGAAATGAGTAAAAAGGAAATTGTTGGTTTTGTTTTGGGCTCCAAGACCGGGAGGGGGGGGTTGTTGGGAATTCTGTATTGTTGTTTCATTGATGATCCCGATTGACAGCGTGAACCTGTGAAACTTTTTTCTCCATCAACAGAAGAACAAGGTATAAATACTGAACATTGAAATTAATTTATACGGTCGCTCAGAGGCGTAACTACGCATTTCTGTTCCCGGAGCAAACCAAAAAGTATTGCGCCCCCCATCTGTCTATATTATTACTAATTTAATAGTTATGTATGTCATCATCATCATCATTGTCAACCATTATCAATCCACTGCTGGACGAAGGTCTCCCCAAGTTTCCTCCACAACGGTCTGTCTTGTGCCAGTCTCCTCCATGTCACCCCTGCATACTTTCGAATTTCATCCACCCATCTCCCATGTAGTCTTCTTCTGGGTCTTTTCCTGTCCCTTGGAATCCAATCTAAAATTTCGGCTGTCCATCGATGATCTGTCCTTCTGGCAGTATGTCCAGCCCATTGCCATTTCAGGGATTTAACTCTGATCATGATGTCTTCCACTCTTGTCATTTTTCGGATCCACGAGTTCCTCTTCTTATCTCTCCTGGTTACACCAAGTATGCACCTCTCCATGCTTCTTTGAGTTGTCTGCAGCCTTTGTATGTCTCTTTTAGTTAAGGTCCACGTCTCTGCACCATACGTAAGCACTGGAAGGATGCATTGATCAAACACTTTTCTTTTAAGACATAATGGCATATTGCTCTTGAAAATTATGCTGTTTCTTCCAAAAGCTCTCCAGGCAAGTTTTGTACGCCGATTAATTTCTTCATCAATGTGACCCTCACTTGATATCTGCTGTCCAAGATAAACGTACGTGTCTGTTATCTCCAGCTTTTCTCCATCAATCGATAAATCTTCATTTCTTGTAAAAGCATTGAACATCACTTTTGTCTTCTGAAAGTTCATTTTTAATCCCACTTCTTTACTCTTGTCAGCAAGTTCCTGGATCATACTCTGCAGCTCTGATGGGCTAGTTGCAAAAATGACTACGTCATCAGCAAAACGAAGGTGGGTTAGATAATCTCCATTAATCTTTATCCCCTTGTTTTCCCAGCTCAGTGACTGAAAAACACCCTCCAATGTGGCATTCAAGAGCTTCGGTGATATGGTGTCACCTTGTTTCACTCCCTTTCCAATTTTTATGTGTGTTGTATTTTCAAACAGCCTAATCTTTGCACTTGCATTTTCATAGATGTTATTAATAATATTAATGTATGCATCTTCAATACCGCAGGTTTTCAGAGCCATTGTAACTGCTGATGGTTTCACCGAATCAAAGGCTTTTTCATAATCGATAAAAGCCATGCACAATGGAAGTTCATATTCCCTCGCTCTTTCAATTAGTTCTCTCAGCACATGGATATGATCTATTGTGCTGTAGCCACTCCAGAATCCAGCTTGTTCTCTCGGTTGAGCCATGTCCAGTGTTACCTTCAAGCGGTGTGAAAGAACTTTAGTGAAGATTTTATAAACTACTGATAGGAGGCTGATAGGTCTGTAGTTTCCGAGATCCTCAATGTCACCTTTCTTATGTAGCAGGATCATTGTAGCGGTGTTCCAATCCTCAGGAATCTTTCCTTCATTAAGGCATCGAGTGAAAATTTGGGCGAGTACTGTTTCGATTTCTCCACTTGCTTCTTGTATGATGTCTACAGTAATTCCATCTTCTCCTGGAGCTTTCCCCCGCTTCATGTTCTTGATTGCATGTGCAACTTCTGCTGGAAGGACTGGAGGAACTCTGGTACTGGTATCTTTCATGATGTCTGGAGTGCATGTATCATCCCTTTCATATAATTTGGAGTAGAAATCTTTCACTCTTGTCAAAATTTCGCCTCTATTTCTTGTTACAGAACCATCTTCTTTTCTCAGTGCCATAATCTGTTTTCTTCCCTTACTGAGATGTCCCTTTGCTATCTTTAGGCTTTGGTTGTTTTCAATTGATTTCCTCACTAGTTCACAGTTGAATTTTCTTACGTCTTCAGTGATACTTTTTCGTACTGTCTTGCATAGCTCTATATATTCCACTTTGGAAGTCACATCTTCTTTAGTTGTCCTCATCTCTCTTCTTTTTTGCATCAACATTTTCGTTTTTCCTGATAATTTATTTACATGCAACTTGTTCTTAGACCCAGCTAATTTTGTTGCTGTTTCCATAAGAGCTTTGGTTACTTTTCTGTTAACTTCAGAGATGTCCACTTCTTCCGATGCTAGGCCTTCTAAAGCAGAGAACCTGTTCTTTAGTTCCAACTTGAAGGTATTATGGTGTTTTTTAAGGTTGGTTATGTCAATAGATTTTGTTTGACTTATGAGCTTGCCACGTTCAAGTTTAGTGTTGAGGTGCATCTTACATCTCACCAATCTATGGTCACTACCTGTGTTGAACTTGTTTAGCACACTGCAGTCTTCTACGACGAATTTTTTGTTACACATAATAAAATCAATTTCACTTGTCGTCCCATTTGGATGTCTCCATGTCCACTTCCTGTGTGGCTTTTTCTTGAAGAAGGAGTTCAAGATGAAAAACCCTTCTGCCTCTGCAAACTCAACGAGAGTATTTCCACGCTGGTTTCTATTGCCGTGACCGAATTTACCTACTGAAGTTTCATTCTGTTGCCGTTGCCCTATTTTTGCATTGAAATCTCCCATAATTATTTTCAAGTGCTGCTTACCTTTATTATTTAGATGACAAATTTCCTCATAAAATTCTTCAATTTCTTCTTCAGGATGACTTGTGGTGGGTGCATAAGTTTGAATAATCTGAGCCTGGTATCTTTTCGAGAGTTGGATAACAAGCCGTGCAGCTCTGTCAGAGGAACTTTCAACTTCTACAACTTTATCCTTCAATTTCTTGTTTATTATAAATCCAACACCACTAGTTCTGCCAGTATCTGTCCCACGATAGTAGAAGAGATGTCCACTTTTCAGTTCGATGAGATCTTCTCCTTTTCTCCTTACCTCACTTAGCCCCACGATGTCCCACTTGATCCTTTGTAGTTCCTCTTCCAATTCAAGAAGCCTTGAATCAGAAGATAGGGAGCGTCCATTGTACGTTGCCAAGGTCAGCATCAGATGGCAGCCTAGTCCGGTCCTCCGGGGATTCTTAGCACCCTCTGCCTTCATGTCGCACTGGCCGCTGCCTTGGCCAGGTACATTCCAGCTGCCGGAGACTGAGGGCCAAGATTTAAGTTGTGGAGTCATTTTGGAGGGGTTTGGCCATAACTCACCACGCTGGCCAAGCGGGTTGGTGTACTCGTACATAAGTATACACTGACCTTCACTTCAGTGTATACTTACATTGATGAAGAAATTAATCGGCCTACAAAACTTGCCTGGAGAGCTTTTGGAAAAAACAGTATAATTTTCGAGAGCAATATGCCATTATGTCTTAAACGAAAAGTGTTTGATCAATGCATCCTTCCAGTGCTTAGGTATGGTGCAGAGACGTGGACCTTAACTAAAAGAGACAAAAAGACTACAGACAACTCAAAGCAGCATGGAGAGGTGCATGCTTGGCGTAACCAGGAGAGATAAGAAGAAGAACTCGTGGATCAGAAAAATGACAACAGTGGAAGACATCATGATCAGAGTAAAATCCCTGAAATGGCAATGGGCTGAACATGTTACCAGAAGGACAGACCATCGATGAACAGCCGAAATTTTAGACTGGATTCCAAGGGACAGGAAAAGACCCAGAAGAAGACCACATGGGAGATGGGTGGATGAAATTCGAAAGTATGCGGGAGTAACATGGAGGATACTGGCACAACACAGACCGTTGTGGAAGAAACTTGGAGAGACCTTCGTCCAGCAGTGGATTGATAATGGTTGACAATGATGATGATGAAGTATACACTGCACGACAAAAGAAGATTAATGTCATATCAAACTGCAACTGCATGTACAGCTTTTGCCAACTGTTTTGAGTTCGGACCTTTGGTACCACATCAGACTAACCAAATGCAGCTGGTAGTTGTGGCCCGCAGTCACAGTAATGATCGAATAGCTCCCGGAAAATTGTTTGTGGGTTTAACGACCACCGTGAGCAACTAGATGAGCTATAAGCAGTCGCTCTTCCCTAATTTAGGGTCACTGACTCCAGGGTAGGGAAAGAGCCAGTGCCGTAAGACAAACGCAGCATCTATGCCTCACGGGATTCAAATCCGGACCCATCTTAGACGAGTGGCCAGAAGACCGCGTTTAGACCACTACACCACCGGGGCATCCCCGAGAGAATCTTCAACTATGTGAAAGACACTTCTTATTTTGCAAAAACGTACAGTCCTCCCAACTAAAGAAAAACCGCAGATCCCATTAATGTCGACGAAAATCGTGGTTCTTCTTTACTTGAACGGTCTATACAACCCGCGACTTCATTTCTGAATGTGAGCAACTAACATTTCCTGAACATTCTGAGGAAGAAATGTAAATTTTAAGCAGCCATGGTTACTGAAACATATTAAATGCAAATCCTGTAAATGGAAAAACGACAAAGTATGACACTAAAAAACTATCAAAAACAGGTACACAAGTTTAAATTCCAGCTTTAATCAGATTGCGAGCAATAATTTTGCTCCCCCTGTGGAGCTGCACCCGCGGCAGTCGCCCAGCCTGCCCTGCCCTAGTTACGCCCCTGCGGTCGCCATACTATATAAGCTTTATCTAGACCTATTAGTAATTGAAAGAACGTTCAGGCAGCACAAAAAGGCGGTAGTCCGGCTTCCGCAATGATAACGTTCCATGACAGAAAAACTGTTTTCTCACCAACTCCAGTTAAGTTTAAAATAACTTCCGCCAGCAGCGGATATAATAGGAAGAAGGGGAGTGGGGTTAGCAAAGCTTTTACTGCAAAATAATCTTTGTCGTGTGTTTGCGTTTTTACTCTTTCTCCATTAATTACAGAAAACAGGGCTCATGTTTTTCAATATATTCAACAAATTCAATTTAAAAATGCAATTAGCTACAACGAAAAATTTGCTTACATTTTGCACGAAAGTATTTTTTAACCAAAATTTTGAACGATATCATAAAGCCTTTGTTATCAGATTTCACATGTCAATAAATGCTTGAAAATTACATTTTACATCAGCTACGACAAAAAAAAAAAAAAAAAAAAAAATTGCTCACATTTTGCAGTGTAGCAAAAGTAATTTTCTTTGACAAAAAATTTGAGCGATATCATAAATTTTCTTTACCATAAGATTTTGCATGTCAATAAATAAATGCTTGAAAAATTATTAGATTTTTCGTCAGCTACGACGAGACATTTTCTTACATTTTGCACTGCAGCGGAAGTAATTTTTTGGTAAAAATTTTGTGCGATATGATAAGCCCTTTCTGTCAGATTTCATACGTCGATAACGCTTGAAAACTACTACATTTTGCATCAGTTGCGACAAAAAATTTGCTTACATTTTGCACGAAAGTATTTTTTAACCAAAATTTTGAACGATATCATAAAGCCTTTGTTATCAGATTTCACATGTCAATAAATGCTTGAAAATTACATTTTACATCAGCTACGACAAAAAAAAAAAAAAATTGCTCACATTTTGCAGTGTAGCAAAAGTAATTTTCTTTGACAAAAAATTTGAGCGATATCATAAATTTTCTTTACCATAAGATTTTGCATGTCAATAAATAAATGCTTGAAAAATTATTAGATTTTTCGTCAGCTACGACGAGACATTTTCTTACATTTTGCACTGCAGCGGAAGTAATTTTTTGGTAAAAATTTTGTGCGATATGATAAGCCCTTTCTGTCAGATTTCATATGTCGATAACGCTTGAAAACTACTACATTTTGCATCAGTTGCGACAAAAAATTTGCTTACATTTTGCACTATTGATTTGCAAATTTTGAGCGATATCATAAACCCTTTGCTATAACATTTTACATGCTAATAAATGCTTGAAAATGGCTACATTTTACATCAGCTACGACGAAGTATTTGCTTATATTTTGCATTGTAGTGGAATTATTTTTTTCGAAAAACAAAATTGAGCGATATTATAAGTTTTCTTTACTATAAGATTTCACATGTCAATAAATGCTTGAAAATTGCTACTTTTTACATCCTCACACTTTCTTTTTGATTCAAAAGACGTGATCATAGTGTTCGAAAATTCTGTCATTCTTGTTGATGTACACTTTTGTCGTTGCCTTGAAAGATTTATTTATTCAATAGAACCAACATTTTTTGAAATTTGAGCACTGAGATAAAAATAAGAAAAAATGAAGAAAGTAAATGAACAATAGTAGTGAATCCTTGACGAAAGTGTACAAATTTGTATTTAGTTTCCATTTTAATCCCACTTTCCCATCATGCACGAAGTAGTCTTCACAATGTTACAATATTATTAGAAAATACGGAAACCGAGCCGAAGAAATACTTCGAGCTACAGTTATTAAACCCTCGTTTTCATCACCTTGCCAGAATTATTTTTAACATTTTATGCCGAAGACTTGATACCTACCAAACGGATCGCTGAGAGGAACCCATGTAATATAGAGATTGTTATAAAACAGTAGATGCGCTTGTTAGCGAGAGTGGGTGAAATTCTAATGCCAGTAAAAACACTTTTTTCTTATTGCAAAACCTTGATATATTATCCAAACCATTAAGAGTATCTGAAATACAATAATATTTGCTATTTTTTATGAATTTTCGCATTTGGTAAAAGTTCTTTGTAAACAACTTTTTAATATTTTACGGAACTTGGAATATTTTTCAAGAATATTTTTCTTGAACTGTTCAATTATCAAATTAATTACAAGGTGTTAGACTTCAAATCTTTGGTTTTTTACTAAATTATGTAGAGTAATTGTTAAAATTCTGAGGATGGAAATAATTCCAGGAAATACCGTAAAGGGAATAAATTATTGTTCATTTCTTCAAAAATAGAAAAACTGGCCGTTGTGGGGATGATTCTATTGGACGAATCGGTACTGGACGAATTGAAAGTGGACCAATCGCACCACTGGACGAATCGGCACTGGACGAATCGGCATTGAGTCAATCGTCATTGGTTGAATTGTCGGGGACCAATTTATAATAATTCAATAAATATTGGGGTCAACCACACCAAGAATTACATGAAACGAAAAAGAATAATCTCCGCATATTATCACTTGTGCCATATTTCCACATCTTTCTTCCTGTTCCGATGGTTGGCTAAAAGAAGTTACACACGCTGAAGCCACACGCATGAAAACATTTTTTTGTGGTGTAACTGTTTAAATACCGATAAAAAAAGTTGCCATTTTTAGAATTTTCAAATTGATACGAGCAGAAGAAATATTTAAGGCAATATTTTTAAAAACAACGGAGAGAGAGAGAGAGAGAGAGAGAGAGAGAGAGAGAGAGAGAGAGAGAGAGAGAGAGAGAGAGAGAGAGATATTTGTCTGTAAGTCAGTGAACAAAATGGGATCGGCTTGAAGAAATGGAATAAGCACAAACAGTTCTTTCGTTGAAACAAGTGGCAGTTTCGCACATATGGTACCGTTGTGAATATTGCGGTGTGTAAAATGAAAGATAAAACGCTAAAGCATTATTATTATTGTTTATTTTTTTTACCGAAAAGTGGCAATTTACTTGCTGTTGCATGACACCTCTTGTACAATTTAAGAGTCAGTCGAACAACGCAGTGCTACATCATCAGCAATGGATGTCTTTGGTGTTTACACACGTGTTACTTGCATTCAAAGCGTTGACGAGAAGACTTTTAATTTTATCCCTGGCGTTTGGAGTTTGCATGATCATTTTTATTTTCTAATTCTAACTAGAAACAGGGGAACGTTAGCTATCTTCCGAGAACGCCTTCCAAATTTTCAAAGCAGGAAGCCTGGAATACGATTTACCATTCAGGCCGATTAATTACGACAACTTTCTTTTCATTCATTTGAATGCAACATTAAAGGAGCTTAAGAAGAGATAAGTGTTATTCTTTTGTATTCTTTTCTGGGTTTCCACAAGAAAATATACACAATATGATCAGAAGTATCCGGAAGCCCCTTTGAGCAGTGGATTTGCCCACATACGCCACAGCCATGACTCATATACTATAGGTATGACAAAACGCCCGTGGTCCGGCAAACATCATAGACAAGCACAAACAGTGGAATGGGCCGAACGGTAGAGCTCAGTGACTTTCAATATGGCACGGTCATAAGGTGCCATTCTAGCAACAAGTCAGTTCATAGACAAGCATGAACAGTTGAATAAGCTGTACGGCAGAGCTCAGTGACTTTCAATGTGACACGGTCATAGGATGGCATCTTAGAGACGAGTCAGTTCATAGACAAGCATGAACAGTAGAATGCGCCGAACGGCAGAGCTCAGTGACTTTCAACGTGACACGGTAATAGGATGCCATCTTAGCAACAAGTCAGTTCACAGACAAGCATGAACAGTAAAATGGGCCGTACGGCAGAGCGCAGTGACTTTCAATATGGCATGGTCATAGGATGGCATCTTAGCAACAAGTCAGTTCATAGACAAGCATGAACAATTGAATAAGCTGTACGGCAGAGCTCAGTGACTTTCAACGTGGCACGGTCATAGGATGGCATCTTAGCAACAAGTCAGTTCATAGAGAAGCACAAACAGTAGAATGAGCCGTACGGCAGAGCTCAGTGACTTTCAATATGGTGCGGTCATAGGATGCCATCTTAGCAACAACTCAGTTCATAGACAAGCATGAACAGTAGAATGGGCCGTACGGTAGAGCTCAGTGACTTTCAATATGGCATGGTCATAGGATGCCATCTTAGCAACAAGTCAGTTCATAGACAAACACGAACAGTAGAATGGGCTGTACAGAAGAGCTCAGTGACTTTCAACGTGGCACGGTCATAGGATGGCATCTTAGCAACAAGTCAGTTCATAGACAAGCATGAACAGTAAAATAAGCTGTACGGCAGAGCTCAGTGACTTTAAACGTGGCACGGTCATAGGATGGCATCTTAGCAACAAGTCAGTTCATAGAGAAGCACAAACAGTAGAATGAGCCGTACGGCAGAGCTCAGTGACTTTCAATATGGTGCGGTCATAAGGTGCCATCCTAGCAACAAGTCAGTTCACAGACAAGCATGAACAGTAGAAAAAGCCGTACGGCTGAGCTCAGTGACTTTGAACGTGGCACGGTCATAGGATGGCATCTTAGCGACGAGTCAGTTCTTAGACAAGCGTGAACAGTAGAATGGACCGTACGGCAAAACTCAGAGACTTTCAACGTGGCACGGTCATAGGATGCCATCTTAGCAGCAAGTCAGTTCGGGAAATTCCTGCTCTGCTGCACCTGTCCCGATTATCTGTCTGTGATGTTATTGTGAAGCGGAAACGCCTAGGAGTAGCAACAGAGCAATCGCAACTTGATAGGCCAGGTAAAGTGACAGAGAGGGACCGCTGAGTGCGGAAGCGGGTGGTGTGATAAAATTGCCTGTCCTCAGTTGCAACACTCACCACCGAGTTACAAAATGCCTTTGGAAGCAACGCCAGCACCATAACGGTTCATTGAGAGCTGAAGCGAATGGAATGGGTTTCCATGGCCGAGCAGCTGCACAGAAGCCTGATCAGTAAGATCAACGCCAAACATCGGTTGGAGTGGTGTAAAGCTCGGCGCCAGTGGACTCTGGAGCAGTGGAAACGCGTTCCTTGGAATGATGAGTACCACTTTACCTTCTAGCAGTCTGACGGATTAAAGTGGGTGTGGAGGATGCCAGGTGAAAGCTATCTTCCCAACTGTGAAGTTTGGTGGAGGAGGCGTCATGCTCTGGGGCTGTTTTTCATGGTTTGAATTGGACCCCTGAAATCCAGTGCTTGTGAATTTTAACGTTGCGGCCTATAATGACGTTCTCAACAATTCTGTGTTCCCAATATTATGGCAACAATTCGGTGAAGACCCTTTCCTTTACCAACGAAACAGTGCGTCCGTCCAAAACGCGAGGTTAGTGAAGGAAGCATTTCATGAGACGGGTGTAGAAGAACTTGCCTGGCCTGCAGAAAGCCCCGATCTCAACTTATAGAACACTTTGGGATAAATTATAACTCCGTCTGCGAGCCAGGACAAACCGCCCACCATCGGTGACAACCTGATTAATGCTCTTTCGGCAAAATGGAAGGTGATTCCCGCAGCAACATACCAAAATCTAATGGAAAGTCTACCAAGAAGAATGTAGGGTGTGATAGCAGCAAAGTGTGAACCAACTTGATACTAATTCCTTTCCTATTACAGGGAGTTTGTGGATGGACAAGTGTCCTGATACTTTTGATCAGATAGTGTGCATTGTTCCTACAAACGGAAATCATCAAATGAGAATTAAAATAATAGGATAAGTAGCAAAAGCACATGAAGTTCAAATATTCGTAATTTGAGAATGGTAAAGTGTTTAACTCCCTTCTTTTGGGCTATGACTGGCAGTTAGCCAAATTATGTTGACACAAATACAACAACTTAGAACTAAGAAGGACAGGATAGGCGTTTCGCTTACGTCAGTGTATACTACGTATATGTGATCTATTGTACGCTGTTAAAATTTCGATCGTAGAACTGTTAAACCTTCGACAGTTCCAGCCACAATAAATCCTTTACTCTGAGGATTTGGTTGTAAGAGAAATTATTTGTAATGTATTCTGTTAGGAAATTATTGCCCCCCTGTATCATCACAAAGCCAAAAGTAAAAAGTAAAAGTAAAATTCGCAAAGGCCTCGGAGACCGTTTCTTCTGTAAACTTAGAATCAACAGACAGATGTCAAATTTGTGAACGTTTTGCCAGATAGGGCAGAGCATCATCTGTTTCATTTTCGTATACTTGTCGATTAGACTTCTTAAAGACTGTAGGTAAGAATTCGCCCCTATGCTCTACTTGCTGTCTAGGAAGATACGATTAGGTACAATAGAAGGCAATTTTAATGGTTGAAGGAGCACCATGAAAGGTTACTTACCTATATCTCGTTCCTTCCTTATTCAACCCAATTAAATGAGTTGTTCACAGAACCATTAAATAAAAATATACATGCCTCAGAAAGCACAAAACTTAAAAAAATCATCGAAGGAAATCAACGATTGAAGAAATGGTGGACCACATACACAAGACTTAATCTGGTTTTACCGAAACAACATGCGTGAAAAATAAACAACAAACGCGACTGCAAGGTAAGAAATCTAAGTGAAGTTGCTGCGCAGATGTACGAGAAACGAAAGCTGAAGAAAGTTAATAGCACTAAAGAATTGAACGGTCAAGTTTAGGCAGTGGTGAAAGTAGATGGTTTGTTTCGGGCGATACGCATTTAATGTTTACAGTCTAGGCGGATTCTCACCCACAGACACACACACATTTTATACGTCTATATTCATTTACATGCACGTAAAAAAATGAAAAATATTACAATGAATAAAAACTAAACTCTAATAAATTTATAATTCTGCTAAAAATACCTATATCACAAAGAGAAGTTACGCGTCAGCTGAAGAAGTTTCGTCTTTCTTAATTGCCCAGCCAAAAAATAGTGAAAATATTTAAAACTTACTAATTGTTTTTCTACCTAATTGTACATAGTAATTATCGTAATAAGTGAATATATTCAGTTCACCGACATTATGCAGTACCTAAAAGACAAAAACTACACACCCCGGTAATTTAAATTTGGAGAAGAACCCCTCAGAGAGTGTTCATTTCTAAGTTATTAAAGAAACCGCTGTTGTAGACACCACTGTAAACAATTAGAGGATGCTATCTCTTCCTGAAGCCAGTGCGGTCCTGGTCAGTTGCTATGTACCGAATTGTTACTATGAATGAATTTGAGTTTGTAAGACACCAATTTAAACAATTAAAGGATGAAGTCTCTTATGTAATTATAAATACACCACACTGTGAACACTCAAGATACGCATATAACGTATAAAATCCGTTTATTTTTTGCGGCGTAGTAAGGCCAAAGATTCGCCAAGCTTTCGCACCCCACTGAGAGGCTTTCTCAAGACAATGGTAGACATAAAAATGCAGAGAATTGGAACACGTAAGGAACAAAGATGATTTTTGAAAATAACGTGATTGACATCACGAGCGTATTACACGAATTTTTATCACGCAATTATATGGTGTGTCGCGATGTGCTTCCCTCTTTTAATAACGCATGCCAAGCTCTTGGTAGTTCAGTAGAAACTATATCGTTCCACGCTAGTTTGCTGGATAGGATTTCGACAGTTTGATCATATGTAGAGGATTTTAGGAAGGGAGTGTCTGACCCCAGGTCTTAAACAACCCTTAGAAATTGGAAGTTAGGAGATTTGAGCTAGAGTGCCCGATAGGAAAGTGACACGGAAGCGAAGTATAAAGGGGGAGAAAGACGCCCTTATTTATTACCGGGGGCCAGTACCCGGGGTCCGACGGCTCAACGTGCTCATCCGACGCACGGCGGATATTTAGTGGATCGAGCGTTCGTACCTGCCTGGGATCGAACCTGAGGCCCTTTTCGTGGCAGTCACGAACGTAGCCCACTCGGCCACCCGCGGCACCGATTTCGACAGTTTCCCTGATGGCAGCCTCTTTAAAGGTCGTGAATGGGACAATTCTCCTAATACTATTCCATAAAGGTGTAGCCGATGAATGCATGACTTCTCTGGCGAGGGCTGTATTCTGCATGTCCTGGTTGACACTTCGCACGTGCTCTTTACATCTGGTGTCCAAGGAACGCTTTGTCATTCCGCTATATGTCCAAGGAACGCTTTGTCATTCCACGCCCTTTAAAGAGACTGCCATCAGGGAAACTGTCGAAATCCTATCCAGCAAACTAGCGTGCAATGATATAGTTTCTACTGAACTACAAAGAGCTTGGCATGCGTTATTAAAAGAAGGAAGCACGTCGCGACACACCGTATAATTGCGTGATAAAAATTCGTGCAATACGCTCGTGATGTCAATCACATTATTTTCAAAAATCATCTTTGTTCCTTACGTGCTCCAATTCTCTGCATTTTTATGTCTACCATTTCATTGAAAAAGCCCCCCAGTGGAGTGCGAAAGCTTGGCGAATCTTTGAACTTACTACGCCGCAAAAATAAACGGATTTATTACGCTATATGCGTTTCTTGAGTGTTCACAGTGTGGTGTATTTATAATTACATTACCAATGATATATCCGGGCATGGAGTAATCGATTTTTAAACTCTTCCGAAAGTCCCGATTAGTATTAGCAAGAGAAACCGCAAACCTGGAGTTCTTGATGTACTGCAAGGAGAACAACGTCATACCGAAGTTTCTACAATTTAAGTCAGTACTGAATGACAACTGGTTCCAGCGACGTAAACACGAACTGCTAGAAAGGACACTGTCGCACATAGTGAGGGAAAAACGAATTCTGGTAATGAAATTGCATTCTAGAACTTGCAGATATTACCAGTCGTTAGAGATGATAGCTCCACCTATTTTATTTGATATACTTCTCCGAAAAGTCAGTATCCTAATTTCAAGGGAAGAAGATATCCTCAGTAAGACATAATAAAAATACTACCGATTCTTCGATCAACCCAGATCCGAACCAATAACTATAAAGTCCCCTTCATAAATGAATCGGCAGTAAGAATGACGGAAGAACAAGTGAAAGTTTTGGAGCGCGGGCCAAAAGTTTGCCCTCCATCGAAATCCAGAATTAAACAATTAATATCGGAGGTAGAAACTATAATTTCCCAGCAGAAGGTCGTGATATGACCAGATGTTTAGCGATATCAAAATTAAGAGCTAGTGTAGTGAATTTTAAAAGGAAGAATATTGTGGAAAGGAACATTAAGAAAAGTAACACTCAGATTAAGAAAATTTTGGAGAACCTGCGTAATGATCCTAGAATATCAATTACCCTAACCGACAAGTCGAATCAGATTGCCATTATGAACAGGTCTGATTATATTAGTAAACTTAAAGAATTTGCAGATCAATCGGACTCAATTCTGCAGTCGAGGAATCCTCTACAAAACATAATACGTTTAAAACAATTATCAAAAATAAAATAAATAAAAATTCAGAAATGTATGATCTCTAGAGCCTTTATCTATTTTTTGCGCTTCTTACTCTTTGTTTAAACAACCCAGCTAATTTCTAATTTTTTTTAGAAACTTTTGGAAATAAAATCTCTGGTTGTTTTTTATAAAATCGCAGGCTGAGTTTTATTTCTATAAATATTAATATTTTGAAAAAAATATTACCATTTCTTGTTCATTTGCTGATGAGCAGTTACAACGGCGTTTTAAAATATACGTTGAATTCCGTAGTCTATCTCCCCACCCCTTTTTTTTTTTAATTTTCCACCTGACAATGGAAGAATAATGCCCCTCCCATGTCTGATCTTTTCACGCCTGCCCCCTCAATAATTAGGTGAAGTCGGCGCTCCTGCATACAGTGTATCATCGTCACCATAATAAACTATTCTCACTCCACTGCTGGATGAAGGACTCCCCAAGTCTCTTTAACAACACTCTGTCTTGTCATTTCGTCATACTTTCGAATTTTATCCACACATCTCCGACATGGCCTTTTTCTGTCCCTTGGAATCGAGTGCAGTATTTCAGGGTTTTAACAGTGGTCAGTTCTTCTAGCGATACGTCCTTCCCATTGCTTCTTGAGTCTTTACTTTGATCATGATGTCATCCACTGTTTTCATTTTCCTGATCCATGAGTTCCTTTCCCTATGTTTTTTGGTTATCCAAGCATGAATCTCACCATGCATGTTTCAGTTTTCTGCAGTCTCTGAATGTTTTTTTTTTAGTTAAAGTCCACGCTTATGATCCAAGTAAGAATTATAAGGTTGCATTGATTAAAAACGTTTCTTGTAAGACATAATGGTGAACTGAAAATCGTACTGTTTCTTCCGAACATATTTCGGTCAAGTTTTATACGCCTATTAATTTGTTCTTCGATGTGGCCCTCGCTTGATATCTGTTGCCCAAGGTAAATGTAAGCACCAGTTACTTCTAAATTTGCCCCATCTACCACTAAATTTTAAGTTCTTGTAAAATCACTGCACATAAATTTTGTTTTCTGAAGTTCTTTTTTTATTCCATTTCTTTACTCCTGCTAGATCATACTCCGCAGCTATGAGGGAGTACTTACAAAACTGACAACGTCGTAAGCATAACAAAGGTATTTTAAACTACTCCCATTAATCATTATTGCGTTGTCTTCGCAGTCGAATGATTGAACGCACATACAGTGCGCATGTGCAGAATAATCTCCATGATAAGAAGGAAGTGGAAACTAAAACTACCAGGAAATTAATCGCACCGTACTACTATTATATGCATGTTATGTTAAACAGCCTGTGACGTACTACAGATGAAGTACATGTCAAGACGGCAAAGTTGCAGGGATAAATTCCGTCGGTGTAGCCTAATTGGGAAAGCATTCGGCTCTGGAGAAGAAGAATGAGGGTTCGACCCTCGTCACCAGCAAATTTGTGTTTTCACAATGGCGCCCGATTGTGGAAATGAGTCTACTAGCAGTTAGATTCTTCGAAAAATGTGTGATGTTTTTTCCACACATGGTCTGGATTTAGTGAAAATTCCTCCTTCTCTTCGAAAAAAATGATGCGTGATGTTTGTTCCACACAGCATCCGGAATTAATCAGAATTCCTTCATCTTGAGCAAGCTACTTTAAGCTTGGTTTCCAGGCTTACCCGTAAACTAATGATTCCGCATCTCAGCCCTTGCTCAAGGGGGGGGATATATGTGACGTACTACAGAGTTGAAGCACATATCAAGACGGCAAAGTTGCAGCGATAAATTTCGTTGGTGTAGCTTAATTGGGAAAGCATTCGGCTCCAGACCAGAAGAATGCGGGTTCGATCGCCGTCACCGGCAAGTTTGTGTTTTCACAAGTCGAAATCCTAAATCTGAAAATGTGTGGCGAAAAGTTTGCAAATTCTTTCTTTTATATGACGCAAAATGTGCTTTTCTAATTTCGCCTTTTAAATGAGTGGCGGTGGAGGGACAACTATTTCTGCAAACAAAAATTCGCAAGAAGTATGTGTTTCTTATGCTGAAGACGGATTGAAAAGTTTTTCAGAAAAACAAAGTGTAACGGAAAATCTTGCCAATTTTTCCTTCTATGCAGAGGCGCATAAAAGAAAAGAGGGAAGAGGGGGTTTGAAACTTAGTGCTCCCTCTTTTAAAATACTGGAGAAGGAGGGCAAAACATTTTGCAAAAATTTCTAAGAAAAAACAAAAGCTTCTCTTTTTCTCCTTGAAAATTGGCCAGGTGAATCTCGAACTATTAAAATATTCTTCCATTCCTGACTCCTAAGAATTTTGAACACCAGTGCACCTGCTTTCCTATCCGATTCCAAAGGATTTTTTCTTTTTTGCATTTTATAGTAAGAACAAGGACGTCATGATAAAAATAACAGTGTTTTTCCCAGTAACTCAATTATTTGTGTCTTTAATGCTGAGGAAAACTGTTATTTATCTTAACCCATTTATACTGCCTGATGGAAAAACTGCTCCATGAAAAGGTGGAAAATTTCGTACCTTTTCTCCATCGGTTTCAGAAAGAATTTTTATATTCATTTTCTAGAAACAAGACAACCGGAAAAAGCGGATATACACTTATGCCGTAGGATTAAAAGGATCATTCGTCCGAGATGGGTCGGGTTTGGAATCCCGGTGAGGCATGGATGTTGTGTTTGTCTTACGGCACTGGCTCTCTTCCTTCCCTGGAACCAGTCTCCCTAAATTAGGGACAGGATATTGCTTATAGCCCATTCAGTTACTCACGGTGGTCGTTAAACCCCAATCGAAAAAAAAATGGTGTTGAAAAGTTCTGAACAGGAAATAGCTGAAACATAGTGGATAAATTTCGAAAAAGTTTTCGTCTACAGTATCTTATGAAAAAAAAAAAAGTTTCAGTCTGAATTCAACAATTTATCTCACAGAAAGAAGAAAGGATAAGCAAAACACACATTCACTTGTTCGTCCAAAAATACGTTAAAAATGCGAACTACAACTTTAAAACAATCAGTACATGCTAACAGGTAGTATTCCGAACAACAATATTGCTTAAAAAATGCACTGATCATCCTTTAGAATGAGAGGAGGAGGAGAACAGGAAAATAATGATTTCTTGCAATATGAAATCGAAAAAAAAAAAAAAAATAAAAAAAGTTCGACTGCTCATTTTGAGGAAGAAAAGAAACTCGTAGACGGTGTTTTTCTCACGGGCCCAGAAATTTCTTTTCTCAGTCGTTTAGAGCTGCCAAACAATGATGAGTACCGCACGCGTGATTCTATAGCATTTCGTGCGGAACTCATTAAAGGAAGCAGCAGCGCTCCGACGGGAAGGCGAGGAGGAGAAAAAAAAATGTCTTCTGATTCCGTGATTTTGAAATGGCGACGGAACTGATTTAACTAACGCTTCTGTACGCGGCGAAGGGACGGATGAGTTCATTTATTCACATAATTCGTCATCTGTCTAACATTACCAAGAACAAAACAGAATTCTGAAAATAGAACGACTCATCTATTCAGCGTTATCGAGAATAAAACAGAATCCTGAAAATAGACGAATACAGAATTCTAATGATGGCATATATCATTACTTTTTGGGTGTTCACCATTCACGCGATAATCATTGACAAATGATCATTCAAACGAATGAGCATTCAATTTCCATGTTGTTACTACGCTCACAGGCAAATTCTACGTTGCAGGAATCCCGTGTTTACTACCAAAGGGCGTTTAAGCCTATATCCTTTTTTTTTTTGGCAAACTTCCCAAAAGAGGATCGGCTCTTCACCAATCGCCGTTCATAATGAGTGATTCGTCACAAGCCGGTTCACGGCGAACGATTCGGGCACACCTTTCAAATGAATGGCATTCATGTATTATTCCCATTCTTAAGTGTCACCATTATTTCCGAACTAACTTTTGATTGCTTACTCACATACAGGGATTGGACGAAATAATGTGAACACCTAGGAAAAGAAGGTTTTATGTACCTAATAGAGTGTGGGACCACCTTTGGCATTCAGCACCGCCTGAAACCTCCTTGGAATGGACGCATACAAGTACTGGATGGAGGTCAGGGGGATGTTACACCATTCTTCATGCAGAAACTGCTCCGTGTCCTTGAGAGATGCAGGATGAGTATAACGGGATCTTACTCTGTTTTCCAACACAGACCACAGTGGCTCGATGATGTTTAAGTCTGGTGATTGGGGAGACCAATGAAGGTGTGAAAGTTCGTCCTCATATTCCTCAAACCATGATTTGGCATTCCGAGCTCTGTGAATTGGGGCGTTATCATCTTGGTAGATGGCATCCCCTGCAGGAAACAATGCCTGAGCCATTGGATGGACGTTGGTCGGCCAAAATGGTTTCATACACCCTACCAGTCATCCGTCCTTTCAAGGTGATCTGGGGACCTGCTGAAATCCAAGATATGAAAGCCCAGAACATGACAGAACTTGCAATGTTGGGAGCAGACAGTCTGGGTTGTACGTTTCTGACGGTGTTCTCCACACGTAAACACGTCCTACGGTGGGGAATAGTGCGAATGTTGATTCATTCGACCACGTGACGGGCTTCCATGCATCGGCAGTGCACGGTGTATGCGTCTGGCACCACAGCCGTCGCCGTTTTTCATTCATCCGGGTCACCAGAGGTTTTGTAATAGCAGCTCTGTGACGAATATCATGTTTATACAGTTCCCTCCGCACTGTTTTCGTTGATACTGGAGTCTGGAGATGCAGATTGAGCTCCGCACTAATTTTCTGTGCCGTGGTCTTCTTATTACGAGTAACAATCCTCTTTAATGCTCTCCTGTCTCTACCAATCAGGGTCGTTTTCCGGCCGCTCTTGTGTTTCGCAGACAAGGTTTTGCCGCAAACACGGTATGCTGGCATGACGCTAGACACAGTAGCTCTGGATACCCCCACTACCCTGGCGACTGTTGTCACGGAAGCACGAACTAGCCGGCCACCAACAATTAGCCCTCTTTCGAAGTCCGTTAGGTCGCTCATTTCGTCGTTACCCTGAAAGAAATTTTGCACCAATACATTTTAAATGTACTTAAGCTGGACCTTGAGGTTCTAAACAAAACTATTACAACCAAAAGGTGGTGGACACCTTTGCTTATTGCGACGTACGCAGCTGCATTAAAAGTCACGTCTCTAAGCGTGGTGTGCACATTATTCTGTTCAACCCCTGTACGTTGGCGCATGTTAATACTCGACATTACCTTTCTTATTGGGAATACGTTTTTGAGCTCATGCGGCCGGAAGAAAGTTGCTGCGATTTCAGCGTGTGTCGCAGTAATGGCGGACTGAATGATCATTCACAGAGGCGCGAGCGAACCATTCACGGTGAAGAGTCAATAGTTGTGAGCGAATCGTTCACGAATGGACCTAGACTACAGAATCCGTACTCGTCTGTTCTCAGAAATCTGTTTCGTTTTCAGAATTCTTTTTCATCTATCCAACATTGTCCTTTGCTAGTTTTAATCATGTACTGATTGCACGAAGTTATTTTCTAATATGCGCTATTACATTATGACCACTCCAAGTTATAGAGAAATGAACGCGCCTGGAGACCGAACGGTGGTACAGGTGAAGTTCATAGAGCAGTATATATACAACCCGAGGACCGCCTTTCGGTTAGTAGTATGTTCTGAGTCAGAATGGGAAAAGCTGCCGATTTATCGGAGTTTGATGAAGGACAAATTGGGATGGCACGGCGTCTTGGAACTACGATCTCGGAAACGGCGCGGCTTGTGGGTTGTTCAAGTGACGCTGTTGTGAGTACGTATCAAAAGTGGTGCACAAATGGCCAAACGTCGTTCAGCCGTGTGTCGTCCGCAGCTCATTGATGCCACATGGGAGCGGAAAATGTCGCGCTTTGTTCACAGCGGCCGCAGGACCACAGTGCGACATATCACTTGCAGCTACAACAGTGGTGACCAGGGCGATGTGTCACAGCACACAGTTCGTCGCAGTCGTTTGCGCATGGGCCTGCGTAGGCGAAGATCCAGCCGGGTCCCCACGCTCACTGTACGTCATCGCCTACAACTAATGAAATGGGTCTAAGATCATCGAGATTGGACCGTGGATGATTGGAAGAAAGTGGCCTGGTCTGACGAATCTAGATTCCTGGTGCATCACGTAGACTACCGAGCGCGGATACGTCGATTACCAACGGAGTCTATGGCATCTGGATGCACTGTTTGGCGGAAATAGGCAGGCGGCGATGTATTTTTGGGACACTTTTGGCCCCATTATCCCAATAGTACAATCCCCGGCAGCTGTCAGGTATCTGAACATCGTTGCTGACCAAGTTCACCCATTCATGGCAACTGTGTTCCCTGCTGGTGATGGCCATTATCAACAGGATAATGCGCCATGCCACACTGTCAGAATCGTCAAGGAGTGCATTAACAGAAAGTCACCAGCATGTTATATATGTTACATACTGGACTTTCTGTTAATGCCCTGTCCTCCAAATTCACCTAACACATGAACCCAATCGAACATTTGTGGTTCGACTTGGAAAAGCGGGTTCACGCTAAATCACCACCACCCGGAAACGTACGGGAACTGTAAGACCTGCTGTTGACATTATGGTACCATATACCCCAGGATACATATCGCCAACTCATCGAATCGATGCGTCGCCGAGTGGCCCCTGTTTTGCGGGATAAAGGGGGTCCTATAGCTTATTAGGTAGGTCATCATAATTTAATTGCTCATCGGTATATTACCTAGGGTGGTGTGCAAAACTATTGCATCACCGCACATACAAAAATCGCGAAATTTTAAGTTTAACTCTTTTTTTAACTAACTAATTTTGATAGTTGCTTCATCTTTTATATGTTATTAGATGCGAGATTTCAAAACCTGTCAGTTTGTCCTGTAGCTGCTTCTGTTCTTAAGATATGGCATAAAATATGGGGTTTGTCAAACACATTTAAATTCACGTTAGCTGCGTATCGGTTGTTAGAACCAATCATAGACATTCTTTTACCTGATTGACTGCTTCCTAATGCTATCTTAATCCTATTCCAGTCTTTATAAAGTTTGACGCAGAGCTACTAGAATGTAGTGGTCGCTTCTTGTTGTTATCAGTAGGGTTAGGATTAATATGTAATCACATATTTTTACATATGTGACGTTTTTGCCGTTATTATACATATTTACTGTTTTACTACATATATTACATATTTTCACATTATTAAAAACTTATTTTACATAAATCGCTAGTTTTTACGCAAAACTACCTAATATTTTTTGTGTAACAACCTGAGAGCCGACAGATGGCAAGTTTCGCAACACATCAAAATTGACAGATGGCGGTACCATACCAGCAATAGTCTGCTTCCTCATCACAGATGAGAGATGAGGAAAGCAAAGTGAGTCATCTCTCGTTTAAGACGTAGTTTCGTGTCCAGTTTCTTCTTAAATAATTTCGTTCACGCCATTGTTGGAAGTTTGTTTTTCCTGTTCAAATTTTTAAGTAAATCGCTTTACCCAAAATTAAACCAACCATATCATCCAAATTAAAGGCATTTATTAACGAGTTTCCCGAAGAAGGACTGAGAACTGATGGAAATATTTTGTTCTGTGGTGTGTGTGCGTCTACTGTTTCTTGTGACCAGCGTTTTCAAGTTTCGAAAATTATTAAAACTGGGAAACAAAAAAAAAAAAAGAAAAAAAAGGTGAAAAACACTTTGTGGAAACAAAGGCTTTCTACAGAAGTTCCAGGGAACAGTAAATAGCTAGTTCAATTTTCAGTTTTGATTTATGCTGTGCACGAGTGGGTTCAGATATCTGGTTGTCGAAAGTAAACAATCCAGTGTTTAGAAGTTCCTTAGAGAAATACTGTGGTCAAATAATTCTAGACGAATGTATTTTAAGAAAAAATTACTTGCAGATGATGTATAACGAAACTGTACTAAAAATCAAGGAGAAAATCGAAGAGTTTCCGATCTGGATCTCAGTTGACGAAACAACAGATGCGCATGGAAATACATACATACGTTATTGTTGGACATCTGAATCAATCAGCTCCATCGATCCCATATTTAGTTATTTACGAAGAACTAGCAAAATGTAACCACCACATGATCGTTAAATTGATCAACGAATCGTTGCAGATTTTATGGCCAGAGGGAGTAAAACACGTTAGAACACGCCTCTTGGTAACTTATGCTGCACCCTACATGATGAAAGCAGCTACAGCACTTTGTGTACTGTTCCCCATTTGACTTGTCTTGCACATTGGCTCCCAAGAATTGCTGAAACAATCCCCTGCAATTAACCACAAACCGATTCGTTGATTGCAACAGGTAAAAGATTTTTCTTAAAGTTCCCAGCAGAACCAAAAAGTTGAAAGAAATGTTCCCAGACTAACTACCGCTCCCACTTCAGTCTGCGATTACACGTTGGGGCACTTGGTTGGAGACAACTTCAGCAAAATCAAGGAAGTAATCTCTCGATTTGACCCAGACGATTCTGCTTCCATTGGAAAAGGACAAGTTCTGCTGGATAGTGATATTTTATTAGAGGAATTGATTTTCCTAAAGACACATTTGACTGTATTGGATCATGCCATCACACAACTTGAAACTTCAAGTGCTTCCTTTGACAAATAATTTGAATAAATTTGAAGAGACGATTGAAATATTAGGAACGGTCCGTGGCCTCATTGGGGAAATTATAAAACATAAGATTAATAATGTTGTAAAACAAATCCAGGTCTAGAAATCATTACACCTATAAAAAACATTCTCCAGGGGACTTTAACTGGCAGTTGTGCTGCTATAAAAGATAAGGAATTCTCGCCATGAGATACAGCGAGGTTTAAGTTTTCTAACATCACCTCATATGATGTCGAGAGATTGTTCAGCCATTTTAAAGGTATTTTGAGAGAAAACAGGAAGAGCTAGCTTTGTTTTCGACAACCTGAAATGTTATGTTGTTGCTAGTTATAATAGAAGTAAGCTAGTTGAAAATCCTGGTTTTGAGTAAAGTAATTTTTGAATTTCTTATGAATGTATCTCTCTCTCGTCCGCCCATAGCGGGTTGAGTTCCGCAAAGACGACTATGCGCCCATGAGCATCACTGGCAAATCAATGCATGCGGCTTGCCATTCCTCTGTTGCATACGGGTAAGGGACAAAGTACGTTCGGGGCCGACTTCACAGGGAACCATCTACGCATTCGCATCCCCAAACACAGGGAATTTGCGGAAAATCCGCATACTAGACGGCTGGCAGGATCGCGATCCGCACACCCGTCAGAAACGTCAGCCACACACACAGCGCATAACGACTTAACCAACTGCGTTATGCCGGTGGTTATGACTGTATAAGTAAAGAAATTATAGAAAGTTATTAAGAAATATAAAAATAAATATATCACATATTTTAGTGATTTTCGGTTTTTCCTATATATTTCCTCATTTTTAATAAATATTTTATGTATATACTTTGAAATTTTTATTACATATAAATACTAGCCCCAGTTAGTAGGGTATAATTTGTGTACATTCTCAATAATGGTTAAAACTGAGGAATTGTCCACAGCAGACAGAGTAAAAATGGTTGTTCTGAATGAGGAGGGATGTTTCTCAAGACAAATCGCTGAAAGAGTGGGCTGTAATTAATCTACAATTATTAGGCTACTGAAAAAAGTATAAAACACAAGGGTGAGATATTAAAAATATGCGTCTCAGTGGAAGGCCCAGATCCACTACAGCCAGGCAAGACAAAGGGCTCAGAAACTAAGCTTGGCCGACAGGAGGCTCAATTCTCCTGAATTGCTTCCATGAGGGTCTAAAGTGACTGTTAGTACATCTACTGCTAGAAGGAGGCTGCTTCACTACGAGTTACGTGGCGGCAAAGACAGGCGTAAACTACTGTTAACTGCAAATCAAAGACAGTGTAGACTTCAGTGGGCAAAACTGTATGTCTCATGGACAACCTACATATTTCCTCATTTTTAATAAATGGGAAAATGCTTTTTTCAGTGATGAATCAGAATTTGGCCATAATGGGAATCAGAGTAGTGCCTATGTATGGGGATTCAAGCATGAAGAGTTCCATCCAACTTGCTTAGTGACTACTGTTAAGCATCCGGTGAAGGTCATGGTTTGGAGCTGCAGGTGTGCAAATGGCATTAGGAACCTCCATATTTCGATGGTACAGCAAATGCATAGAAATACATCTGGATATTAGAAAACAAGATGCCACCATCATACAGAAGACTTTTTGACGGCAATTTTGTTTTTCAAGATGACAAGGCTCCCTCTCAGCGTGCTAAAGTAGTAAGAAAAAGCGGTTTCAGGGAGAAAAAGTTCAGCATCTTGATTGGCCACCGCAGTCACCGGACTTAAACCCGAGCGAAAGTTTGTGCTTCAAAGTGTCGTATGAACTGTCAAAAAAGAAGCGAACAACCAAAATTTAACTCATTGAAGACATAATTCAGATTTGGAATCGTATTGTCCAACCCAATCTTTTACAAAACCTTGTTCACAGTATGCCATCAAGTTGCAAAGCTGTGATTAAAGCTAAAGGCTGGGCAACAAAATATTTGGTACATTTTATAATTTTGCCTTATAATATTTCTATATTTAAATGTTATTTCATTCCTTATGAATTGCAAAAGCGATTTATTGCTGTAAACCTAAGTATTAGATAAATGATCATTTTCACAATTTCCACATGGTCATGATTTTTGTAATGCGTCTTAAGAACAGAACAACAAAAACTAAGGCATTTTTGAAATCTCCATTAAAGTTCGCACCCGCCACCGGTGGCGCAGTTGTCTAAGCGATGGCTTCTGATCATTCGTCCGAGATGGGTCCAGGTTCGAATCCCAATGAGGCGTGGATGTTGTTATTGTCTTACGGCACGGGTTCTCTCCCTTCTCTGGAACCAGTGGTCTTATATTAGGGACGGACGACTGCTTATAGCCCACTGAGTTGCTCACGCTGGTCGTTAAACCCCCAATAAAAAAAATGTTCGCATCTAATGATATACACAGTCGAGTCACATTATTGTGACCACCTACTACTTTTGACGTTAACAGCGCACAGCCAAGGAATTAAGGCACGTGTCGTGAGCTGGCTTGGAGGGTACATAAGATGTGCTATAGGCATTTTGAAAACATATCACTCGTTGCTGTCATGGATAAAATGAGCGATTTATCAGATTTGCAAAAAGGGATGATTATCGGGAGAAGGGTGGCAGTATATCTGAAACACCGCAGTTTGTGAACTGTTCGCGTGCGGCTGTGGTTAAAGTATATCGTGATTGGAGAAATGGCAAAATTGCGAATAAACGACATGGACACTGCGGGGCATCACGTGCCATTGATGTGAGAGGTGAACGTCTGCTTCGAAGGTGCGTGAGGGCCGATCGACACGCTACAGTGGAGAAACTCACTGGCCGAATGAACCAGGGGGCTATCGGAAGTGTGTCTGAAACGACAGTTCACCGAACCCTGCTGCGTATGGGGCTCCGATGCAGACGGATGGTCACTGCACTTATGCTAATCGGCAGAAAAGCTTATATTTACACGGCAGCATCGGAATTAGACCTCCGCTGATTGGCAAAGGATTGCCTTCTCCGATGAGTTCACGTTTTCTGCTTCATCGAACGGATGGACGTTGGTGTATAAGGCGAGAAACATCGGGGAACAAAGACTTCTCAACCACTACTGGAAGAACACAAGCTGGTGGGGGCAGCGTTATGATCTGGGGAATGTTTTCGTGGCATTCCCTGGGTCCACTCATGCCTGTGGAAGGCACTATGGACCGAATTCGTTATAAATCCATCCTTGCAGACCACGTACACCCATACATGCTGATTGTCTTCCCTGGGGCGGATGGGATCTATCAGCACGACAATGCAACATGTCACACAGCTAGAAATGTCCGAGAGTGGTTGGAAGAGCACGATGAAGACTTCAAAGTACTTCCCTGGCCCCCTAATTCCCCAGACTTAAACCCAATTGAGCATCTGTGGGACCACCTCGATTGTGTTCTCTCTACGGATCATCGACCACTCACCTTCCAGCAGCTGTCAGATGAACCGCAATCAGCATGGCTCCATAACATACCTGTGGACACCTTCCAGCACCTTACTGAGTCACTCCCAGCCAGTCTAGCAGCTGTCCGCGCTGCACACGGCCGTTACTCTGGATATTTGCTGATGGTGACAATAATGTAACTCGATCGTGTGTAAATGATGAATTAACTATGAAAGTTAGCTAGTTAGAAAAAAGTTAAACTTAAAAATTTAACATTTTTGCACACCAGTGAATGGTTTATAAGATACGAGTAGGTACAGAAAAAACATCTGCTTTTTATATGTTTTTTTAGAGAAAGCTCTTAGCGAAGGGGCCCAAGTGTATACAGTAGGGTAAAAAAATCACGAATCTAGAGTTCGTGAGATTTTTGCTCAACCTATACAAAAGGCAGTACAGCAGATTGTGCAAGAATTGGCAGAAACACAGACGCCAGCATGCTACTTGCGACCGTAGTAGGATTATTTTGCCTGACTACGCTACATTATAGCATTGGAAATATTTATACCATTGGAATATTTATACCATTGAAATATTTTTACCATCAAACTCTCCGAGTTGAACATTTTTTGTCTTGTGACCATGTGGTCCATCCAGTGTTTTATTTTCACAAGCATTGCGTTTATAAAAATTTTCCATTGAATCACCACAAGCACTTGAAGAATCCTCGTTGATTCCCAATGATTCACCACACGCTGTTTGATGAAGTTGAAGCCGTCTGATAATAATCATTATCAACTTTGTAGGCACTATCGCGTAATTTACTTTTCTTCTGATTTACACTTGTTTGAAAAAATCATGGATTGATCGTTTTGCGAACATGTTATTCCAAACTTTGGTTTGGGAAGAAATACCTCACTTTCATGTATCACGCACAATACGTGCACAAAAATAAATCAAGCAGGGAAAAATTAATTAGATTTTCCACCAGAACGAGAAAGAAAACGAGTGTAACTAACTAGCCAAGAGAAACTTCGCTCACTCTCTGGTGGTAACTGACGCCGATCACTGTATGCTGTTTTCGACGATCGTGATAACGCCCACTACTTGTCATAGACTACGAGGGCGCCAGGGCGGTGATGGGATTGGCAGAGTGATGCTTATTAAACTCTTCAACCCACTGGCATGAGTCGCGACATCGGATTGACGATGTTCCTTGACCTTCCGGCCGATCTTCGACATCTGTGCGCCAAAAGCGGAAGACCAGCATGCAAGTAAGGTTTCCCGTCTGAGTCATAGATCGTGGTTGGAGGAACATAATGGCATAATGCTACCCTTCTCCCATTATCACAGAACATGCTGCTCCGATAGTAAAGTGTACTACATTTTATTCATTTATCCAAAAAATTCTGGGTGAGTGGCGTGGCTGGGCTGACAGGGGATCATAAAATTTTGGAGTGGCTTGTGCCTCCCCCAGCCCCCTCCTCGGTGGCGCCGTCCTTGCCTCGAAGGTACTACTGCTCGACATTTCCCTTTGATTCCATTTGACTTCCATCTTGACTGCGCCTGTGAACTAAGACGACTTTGCTATGCTGTTGTTGTGTGTATAAACAACAACAGCATAACACGGCGGATGTACTGTCCCGTTCCCCTCAATTTTTGGCTTCAAAATACTGCGTTTCCCTAAATTTTTCAATTTCAAAAGCTCATTATTTCGAGAATTTAAGTGAAAATTCAGAAAAACCTAGTATTGCATTTTCCTAATACCAAATGCATCATCGCGACGTTATTTTCTGTCTTCACATCAATGTGTGTAATGTAATCGCATCCGAACGAGATTTGTTGAATGATTTATTTCGGAATTTGAAATCAGCTGTACCTATAAGTACTGCTAATTTTATTTCAATAAATTTATTCATTTTCGGAAAGGAATGAAAACTTGAATCTCATGCGCTAGTCTGGAATGTTTAGACAGATTTGTGTCACTTACATTAAATTTCCTGATAATAATTTAGCTGAAAATGTCAACAGAACTGTAGATACTGCTGATTTCTGATTCCTAGATAAGGCATCAAACATTTGTTTGTCCACTGACATCATCAATGTACAGGTCGTGTCATCTATTATTAGAAAAATTATTAATTCTTAATAAAATTATGGATAAATTTTAGGAGATATTAAGTGTGCCATGTAATAATTTAAAGGTATTTTTATTGATGTGCACATTTTTATCCTTGGGAATACATTAATTACGAAGGAAATGTCTACAGAAGTTTTAATTTTTTTTTTTTTTACCTTTTAACCCATTTTTCTAACCGAGGTTAATTCGTTCCAGCCGGTTAGAGGATTAATTCAATATCTTAACATCAAGTGCTACTTTCCAGAAGAAATCTCTTTAAAGATTTACTGTGGATAACAATGCAATATGCCAAAAATACAAGTATCCAAAACCTTTCGATTTACCCTCATGAGCGTTTATCAGGTGGCATAAATTTAATTTCATATCCCAGTGTGACGTATCAGTTGTGAAAGAATCGTAGCTACACGTCCATCAAAAGTTGTACGCCTCGTAAGTGCGTGGGGTTAGCGGCTTCTTTGTACTTTTGTGGTCTGCCTTCGCAAATGGAACTCACGCAGCCGCAGAAATTCCTTAACAAAGAATCCTTCGTAAAAGTTTAAGACAAGTTACTCGCTGGCTAGATGATTTATACCCTGTAGCTATTCCAGCACGAATGGTTGAGGCTGCGACGTGAATTATGGATAAACCTGCGTTAAGGTCACGAGGAAGACATCACCGCGCAGCCATCACTGTCTCCAGATGAAAGAAATCAGCACTCAAGGTTAACTGCTCAGGTGAGCACTTCTCTTTCTGAAACAGAAAAATTCTACATAAAAAGGTTCTCCTGGATATTAAAAAGGTCCTTGAAAAAACGAAATCATCTTTGCAGGCACTGGCAGCCTTCTTTACAAACGCATGCACGAACTTTAAAATACTTCTGAAGAACAGTCGCTTAATGCGCTATGCACAGAAATTACATTAAGCTGTTACAAAGTGCTATTCGAAAAATTACGGTATTTGATCTTTCTGCTGGGATAAGTGCTCATCTAAATTCTGTAGAAAATGTATTCTCATAATACGTGGAAATACGTCGGCGTTAATAATTCTGACGTACTTCCACGTACTATGAGAAGAATACTTCTTTCAAAGAATTTATCTGAGAGATTTAATTCAAACATTCGATATGGATCAGGAACACCAAACAGAAATCCTCGCTCTTTCCATGTTAATAAGTGAATCTCCGAAAAATTCTCACCGGCCGCCACCGGGAATCGAACCTAGGGTCTTCCAGTTACGCGCTGGACATGCTACCATTGCACCACAGAGGCCTCTTATTCTCCAGACGCACATGTGATTAACTGCTAAACTAGATGGCAGGTTTTGAATTATCGAGTGTTTGATTTAATTATCCATTCGCCTCCTAGTTCTTCCCTTAACCCCCATGCCGCTCCGGGTCCGGACGGCCTCTCTTTTCCTTTTTACCGTGCGTTCTTGCCTCTTTTGTTGCCTTTTCTCCTCTCCGCTTTTTCTGCTGCATTTAACTGCTCCCCCCTCCCGAGGAGTTTCACGGACGCACATGTGGTCCTATTTCCCAAGAAGGGTGACCCTCTTGACTTGGGAAATTGGCGCCCCATTTCTCTTCTCAATCAAGATTATAAACTCTATACTAAGCTTCTTTCCCGTCGACTAAACTCTATCCTCCCTCACATCCTTGCTGACTCTCAAACCTATACTGTTCCTGGCCGTTCTCTTTCCTCCAATGTTCAACTTCTTCGCGATCTCATTCATCTTGCCAAGACTCATTCTGAACCTCTTGCTCTCCTTTCCTTAGACCTCCGTTCCGCTTTCGATAATATCTCACACGCCTATTTAACACAAACCCTGCTACACTTTGGCTTTCCTCCACAATTTGTCTCCGTTCTTCTCTCCCTCTACCGGGACGCCGTTTTCCATGTCAAGACGGCATCTTTTCTCACAGCACATGTTCCCTTCAAGCGGGGAGTTCGTCAGGGCTGCCCGCTTTCTGGTCAACTGTTTGCGATTGCCGTCGAGCCTTTTCTACGCTCTCTGCAAACATCTCTTCTAGCACAACTTCCACCACCAGTTGCCAGCTCACGGCATCACTCAGTCATTTACTCTGCTTATGCAGATGACATCACCGTCTGCATTCGTAGCGACTCACAGTTCCAACTGCTTCGTCGTTTGTTCTCCGCATATGCTTCATGTTCTGCAGCTGAACTGAATACTTCTAAGAGCACTGGATTGTGGTGCGGGTCGTGGTCCAATCGCTTGGATGCTCCATGGGGGCCACATGGTCATCCACTACCCAACGCTTCCTGGGTGTGCACTTAGGCGCACCACAAGCTACATCCAGTGCAACTCGCTCGGAACTCCATCCTCGCCTCCTCCGCACAGCTGCATTCTGGTGTCGTGCGCAGTTCTGTACGTCCTACTACCAGCGTGCAAATCTCACCAGGACATACCTTCTGTCCATCTGCAAGCATTCTTGGATTGCATCTACGACCCCGCTTTTCTGTCTCCAGGAGGTTACACGCTGCCTTACTCGAGTAATGTGGGCGGGTCATCACTGGATTAACGTCCACAAGCTCTGTGCTCCTCCCTCCTATGGTGGTGCTGGCCTACCTGATGTCCCGCTGTGCTGCTACAAAGCAAGCCGAGTGATCAACTTCATTCACCTTTTCACGGCTCCAGTGGCTTCCGCAGTTCAGGTACGTGACGTTCTTGCCTCCTTGCGTAACCCACATTTTTCTTTTCTTTCTTTAGTTCTCATGGATTGCTGTCCTTTCCCCCCTCCAAACTCCCACCTGCATATTCTGAAGCCCTCACTCACCTTCGCTCTCTCCCCCTCATTCGCTCCCCTCCCTCTTCAACTCTAGAGCTTCTTTCTGAACCCCTCTTCTTCAACTCCCTTGTTCATCCCCCCCATCTCCCCTGTTTTTCATTCCCCTCTTGGCTCCGAGCAGGTGTAGTAACTGTACAAGACCTCACTAACTCGGATCTATCCTGGCGCCCTCTCTCTGGCCTCCCCCTGCTATTCTCTCGTCCCCATCCGCCCATTTGGTCTATGACTCTCTGCTAACTGCACTTCTTTCGCTTTTCCCTGATCTTGTCTCCCCCACCGGTCTCGTCTCTGTCTTTTCTGCCCCTCTTCCGCTGCCGTTTTTCCTCCGACTCACAAACTCGGTTCTTCCTCTCTCCTCTCTCTCCTCTAAATCTCTTTATCGTTTTCTAGTGCACCTTGCCACCCCTTCATCGCTTTCTATTCTGGAGGTTCCCCCTGCTTCTCTTCCTCTTGTCTGGGCCGCTGCCCGCTCACCCTTATCTGCCCCTCTTGAAATTAATACCCACTGGCTCTTTTTGCATAATCGCCTCCCTGTTCCGTATTTTCTCTTTCGCATGTCTCTTCTCTCCTCCCCTCTCTGCTCCTTCTGCGCACAGGAGGCAGACGTTTCTCACGTCTACCTTTACTGTCCCATCCTGATGCCTCTCCTCCACCAGGCTTTCCGGATTGCCAGTCGCTCTTGTTCTCAAGATCTTCCGTTCACTGCCTACAGACATCTTCTTCTGCGGGCTCATCCACCTACAACTCTTCCTTCAGTATGTGCCTATCTTTTCGTGCTGGTTAAACACGTTATTTACGTATACCTTCAACAACTCCGCAGCATTTCCTCGCCGGTCTCTTTACACCAGGCCAGCGCAGCACTTTTGTGCCATTTTCAAGATCGATTGCTTTCTCGACTCCGCCTGGAGTACCAGTCGGCTTCTTCCAGTCGTCGAGAAGCCACCTTCTATGCTACCTGGGCGCCGGCCGCTCCATGGTTTGCGATTGATTCTGGACTGCTACACCTATCAGAACCCTAGGACATTCTACACCTCCTTTGCTGAGTTCCGTGGCACCCTGGTGGCCCTCCTCCACTCTACGACTCGTGCAATCCACACTACCGTTGAATTGTGAATGCTAATGCCATCTCAGTGTATTTTCATGCTTACTCGTGTACATTACTTACTTTCACCCCGCCTGTATTATGTTGCTTTGGTGCCCTCGTTAAATAACTTGCACAATTGTGCACGCTGTGTTTTTATCTCATGTATGTAATGTTTTACCTTCACGGCGGTGTTTGTGCTGTTCTTTTTCTAATTGTGTACTATTGTTTCGCCTGTGTTATCCTGTAAATCATGCCCAGCCAATGTCATGTGACACGATGTGTTTCTCTTTGTCACTTCTGCAATTTTTTTTTTTTTTTTTTTTATTCAATAAGCTTTGCTTGCAGCATTTTGTTATTCATCCCCATTGTCATTGCAATGTATATACCATCATGTTTTTAACAGTTTTGTATTATTTCCCAGTGAGATGCCCAATACTGTACGTCTCCCTCTTATGTTTTCTTATGATAAATTAGAATAAAGCGATTTTGAAACCTAGTTATTTGTTCAGTTGCTGCTTTCCATCTTTGGTGAATCCCCAGCATTGTGCGGGGCTCCAAAGAAGCAACCTGCCATGTGGTTTGTCAGTTAGTCGCAAGTGAGTCTGGAGAATTCGAGGCCGATGTGGTGCAGTGGTAGCATGTCCGGCGCGTAACTGGAAGACCCTGGGTTCGATTCCCAGTGGCGGCCGATGATAATTTTTCCGAGACTCACTTACTAACGTGGAAAGAGCGACGATTTCTGTTTGGTGCTGAGAGATTTGTGATTTACTTAACTATGCTACGGGGAAGCAGAATTTGCTTCGGCTGGTGAAAACCTGATAATGTTCTGATTCTTAACACTCAGATACTTGTGACTTTGTTGTCCTGGGTGGTGAAACGGATAGCATGCTCGAACGAAAATCGGGAGATGCGGGTTCAATTCCCGTCTAGGACGATGTAATTTTCAAGCACTCTGATTTGATTGATGTTAGATAATGAAGAGGTAATTCAGTGATATCTGATTTCTGTGTTAATATTTCTGTAAGTTCTCCTCGAAGTGAAGTAGCGTAGGACTCCCCAACTCCCTTAGTGAGAGAGGGGGCCCCGGACAGTGACCTCAAACTCATTGCAAATGATATTTTCCTTAACATTTGCTAGAATTTTAAAGAAATACTTTTTTCGTCATTGCACAATACTTAAAAGTTATAATCCGGAATTAGTTGTCACTTATCAGTGAATAAATACCTCTTTGCAATGAATTAACTTCTTTGAAGTTTTATTACAGCAATTTAGCATTTCGTAGTAACTTTGAAAAGATTAATTTTGTTTCTGCCTTCGACGCAACTATGCTTCCATTACTGTTTTCAGAATGTTCTCCCTTTTTTTGGCGTTTCCCCCTCTCCTCCCTCAAATTGTTTAACACTTCCTTCTGCCCTAACCTTTTGCACCTTTGAGTCCTGCGATTATGCTGAAAATAATTACAGACACAACCGCTCCTACTAATTCGCCTTGAAAAGTTCACTTGAATTACCCAACGTTATTTTTGCGTCATTCGGATTTTTCTTTAAAAAAATGTTTCAGCAGGTAAGGTAAAATATTTGTTCTTATAATAAAATACGAAATCAACTTTAATATACCGCGGAAAATAAAAGTTCGATGTATCAATAACATCCATTTTCTTAGAGGCTCTGCCTTGGGGGAGGGGGGGCACTAATCACCCGCTATGTTCCGAGTGAAGCGAAGAGTGTACGACTATGTAAGGTGCAAAACAGCTACCTCCGCTACGAAAAGTAGTCCCTAGAGTTTTAAGCGAAAACCAGTAGAATTATTGCTCAGAATCCATTTTTGTTTGCTCTGCACTTTATCAGACAAAATTGCGATCTGAAAAAGTTTCAGAAGTTAGTGCGCTTTTGGAAATAAATTTTTTTATGAGAAGTTGCTGAATCAAGAGCTTCGCAGTTTCGGCTGTTTCTTCCCACTTGGGATACAACTCGTACAGGGGGAATTGGATGAAGACCTCTCCCAACGTTAACAACACAGAGACAATAAACTGACAATCGGGAAAATTCGTAAAGTACGTTACTTAAACAGGCAGTAGGGAAAGCAGTTCGGTGTTCGTTCTCCACCAGACCCCCATCAGATAGGAAACATTAGCGCGGATGGATACCGTTCTTGCGTTCCACGACGAGTCGCGATAAGGCTCACTCGCCTTTACCAACAGTACACTTTTAGGGTGAATTGTAGTATAGATCCACTTAGCTACGATACTAGGATGTTTCGTATGTACAAAATGGGGTGATTTCGGGAAGAACTACCCTTAACACACTTAAGGACCAAATACAACCGATGAAGTTGTGAAAGGCATCAGGCACTCTTTCGCCGGCAACCCTGTGAAGTCTATACCAAGGAGGATCGAATAAGGGGAGGGAGCATAACAAGCAAGCCCTACGTAAAGCTCTGAAGCCGACGCTCTGAGCGGTACCATCTTATGTTACCCTTCTGACTGCGTTCCCATCGAATTACGTACCTAAGAATATAGGCAGGTTAACACTTTTAAAACCTTCTTGCGAAAAGAAAAAAATATTATGTACATTTATGGATGTAATCTAAAACATCACCACTGTTTTCTTTTCTTTTAAAGCACTGCTAGGTCACGTTTTACTGCTGCGTACGACAAAAAATCGCTTTAACTCGTCAAACGAAAAGTACATGCTGTTTAAAGTAATGCATGAAGCCGTTCACAAACTTTAAAGTGAAGAAGGAAACCCTGATTTATTTCATGTGATCGAATTTATTGATAATTTATTCTTCGAAACAATAGTTCGTGCTAAACTTTGATTTTTTTACAAAATTTTAACGAAGAGTACACGGAATATCCAAATTGAAAACGTTTGTAGCCCACATTAAATCCGTTAGCGTTGATAGATTACTATGTACTACTAAGAAATGCGATAATTTACAAATTTAAAAAAACAAATAAAAAACAAAAACAAAAAAAAAAAACACGGATTTTATTGTGCACGAGAAACGATTGCTTTTTAAAAAGTTTTAATAAAACGTTTTCAGGAATGTGATCTTTGACCAGGAGTTATTGAAAACTGGACAACTTTCTAGTTCGTACTAGAAATGTTTAATTATTCCATCATAAGATTTTGATCCGCAAATAGATCTCTCTTCAGCTTTTAATGTTAGTTGAACTTCAAATGAACAATTCCATAAATCAGTCATAGGCAAACGTCCTTCTCACACGAAATAAAAAACTGAAATCTTCCTTAACTTACAAAGCAAAAATGAGCAACTGAGAGTAATGTAACATGGCGGTCACGCAACTTAGCTGGCTCCAATGGTGAGAGCACATGCTCTCTCCCCTTTTTCTATACTCCTTGGTCTATACTGACAACCGCAGCATGCTTCAAAATGAGCATTGCATGACGTGATGCGAGAAAGACTTTCGATAAAAGCATGATTGATTCGATCAATCAATTTATGAAACATATTAATAAGCCTGAAGACGAACCAAGGAAATCGCAGATGTTTCCTATTTCGCTTTCAATCGCATCGATGATGAAGAAACGATTTAAGACGCCATCCTGCTAAGCAGTGAAGCCATGTTTCAAACCAACAGACACGGAAATCGTTGCAATTACCGACTATGGGAAGGAGAAAATCCACATGTAATATAATAACATGTGCGTTGATAACAATCTTACGTGAATGTTTGAACCTGCTTAATGTGTGATCGTATCGCACCCCCTTTTCTTTTTTTAAACATCCATTAACCCGAGAAGATTACCTGAACACGATAGAATTTTCTCTCTTTGTGCGGTTAGAAGGCATTAAATTATAAAACAAAATCATTTTACAGCAAGACGACGCACCGCCACATTTATAAATGAATGTTGCTAAAGTTCTAAATGCAACATTTCCGAATAGATGAGTTAGCAGGTGTGTCAGTTCTAAGGCCAGTAAGGAATCCTAATTTTTTTTTTTTGTGGGTCTTTCAAAAGATTTATGTTTAATTAATACAGTCATTTAACGTGGACCAGGAACATCAAACAGAGATCTTCGCTCTTTCCACGTTCGTAAGTGAGTCGCGGAAAAATTCGCATTGGCCGCCACCGGGAGTCGAACCCAGGGTCTTCCAGTTACGCGACTCACTTTTATACGTGGAAAGAGCGATCTTTGTTCGATGTTCCTGGTCCACGTTAAATGTCTGTATTAATTATTCATTCGCCTTCTAATTATTTCTTCAGTTGCTGCTTACCATCTTTGGTGAATCCCCAGCATTGTGCGGGGCTCCAAGAAGCAACCTGCCAACTTGGCTTGGCAGTTAGCGTGTGTGAGTCTGGAGGAATTCGAGGCCGCTGTGGTGTAGCGGAAGCATATCCGGCGCGTAACTGGAAGACCCTGGGTTCGACTCACGGTGGCGGCCAATGAGAATTTTTCCGTGACTCACTTATAGACTTATGTTTATATGCGCAATATCTGGATCAGAATGAGTCAAAAGGAAAAAAAGAAGAAGCAAGTAACAAGAGATATGGATCACCACATATGGCAAGATTAAAACATTGATTAGACACGTGCTAACCACGAACGGTAAATATGTGGAAATTCACTAATTATCCTCAAAACTATTTGAAGCACGCTTTCAATGAAATGCTTAATTAATACAGACTTTTTTGAATATGTAGATTATTTTCCTAGTATATTGGTTCTCGAAAGCTCACCATAACTTCTATAATATTTCAAATTCATTTTCGCTACCTAGAGAAATGAACTTTTAGCCCGATTATCACAACAAGAACAAACAAGAAAGATGACACCGAATTTTCGGGTGTAATAAGCCCGTTTTTTGAATCCGTTCTGACGCAAATTAAATTTATCAAAGCTATTCAAAGTCAATGGAGCCGGTATGGAAAACAATAGCATCTGACGGATGAAATAAGTTTATCAATCGGGTTTTTAATCTCTCAGATATTGCTGTAAACGGAATCGTGAGCTTACGCCCTCTGGTTGCAGACTTGTGTGTTAAGAAAAACATGAATTTAGATGAGAAACATTTCGCACCGGAAACGCTCTCCGACACAGAAAGAATTTTTCAAATCGGACTCTAAAAAACAGAGATATCGACAAAAATAAGCCTTTACGTCTCCTAGTGAGAAAACCATGCATTATTTTAGGAAGAAAGTATTCTCAAAAGGATTTTCCATATCAGCGGTATCGGTCCAAGAAAAAAAATTTAGTCGAGTTTTCAGGGGCCCAGATTTTGCTACAAATACGTCAGAAGCAGAAATAAACACTTATGCCCCTTGGTGGCCAAACCATTCTTTACCAAACATTAGAAATTATGTGAAAAATATTTTCCATCAGGTCTTGTATGCGATACAGGAAGAATTTTTCAAATCCGAGTTTCAGAAGCAGAAATAATGCAGAAAACGCAATTTGCCATTGTGCCCCCTAGCAGAATGTCTATGATTTACTTAAAAAATTTGAATTTATAAGAAAAACATTTCGCATCGGAAACACTATCCAACAAAGAAGGAATTTTCCAAATCGGACTACTAGAAGTAGAGATATTGACAAAAATAAGATATACATCTACGCCCCTGGCGTAGAAACCATGCACATTTCAAGAAGAAAATGTTCCTAAAAGGTTTGTCGACATGAGTAGTATCGGTCAACAAATGACTTTTTTTTCAGTCGAGATTTTAGAACCACCTATTTTGCTGCAAATACATTAGAAGCGGAAATTAAGACTTACGCCACCTGGTGGCCAAACAATTTTTTACAAAAATTTGAAATTATGTGCAAAGGATTTCCCATCACGAGCTATATCCGGTGCAGAAATAATTTTTCAAATCGGAGATTTAGAAGCAGAGATTTGACAAAATAAGATATACATCTAGGCCCCTGGCGTAGAAACCATGCACTATTTTAAGAAGAAAATGTTTCTAAACGTTTTGTCGACATGAGTACTATCGGTCTACAAACGACGTTTTTTTCAATCGAGATTTTAGAAGCTCATATTTTGCTGCAAATACATCAGAAGCGGATATTAAGATTTACGCCCCCTGTCGGCCAAAGCATTTTTTCACAAAAATTAGAAATTATGTGCAAACGATTTCCCATCAGGAGCTGTATCCGGTGCAGAAAGAATTTTTCAAATCGGAGATTTAGAAGCAGAGATATAGGGGTGAACGCAATTTACCGCTACGCCCCCTAGTCTATGAATTACTTGAAAATTTTGAAATTATATGAAAAACATGTCACACTGAAAACACTATCCAACAAAGAAGAAATTTTTCATATCGGACTTCTAGACGTAGAGATATTGACGAAAATAAGATATACATCTACGCCCCCTTGGCGGAGAAAATTTGGAATATTTTAAGAAGAAAATATTACGAAAATGTTAATCGATGTGAGTGGCATCAGTCCACGAAAAAAAATTTTCAATCGATATTTTAGGAGCTCAGATTTTATGGTAAACATACCACAAGCAAAAATTAACACACACGCTCCCTGGTGTCCAAAGTATCCTTTACCAAAAATTTGAAATTATTTGCAAAAAAGTTTCCATCAAGAGGTGTATCCGCTGAAGAAAAAAGTTTTCAAATCGGAGTTTTAGAAGATGAGTTATCGGGAAAAATGTAATTTACTTTTACGCCCCCTAGCGAAAAATCTGTGCGTAATTTGAAAAAGTAACTACATATAAAATAATCTTCGACATAAATAGAATCGAAAGATAAAATATTTTTTTCAATCGGATGTTTAGAAGCAAATATGTGGAATAAAACGTATTTTTGAATTCGACATCATCTGCGTTTACGCCGTCTAGCGGCGAAATTGTACATCGTAAAAAAACCAAACGAAACGAAGGATCATCATTCGCATATTTCAAGCTTCCGAATGCAAAAAGAATTTTTCAAATCGGACTAATAGTTGCAGAGATATCGTGGGTACAGACGGACGGACGGACGGACAAACCGATAACATAAGCACGATCTTTATTACGCTTTACAACCGTACGATGAAGAAGCGTATATGCTCCAGCTTTTTCCACCCGTCTGTCTGTCCGTCTGTCGGCACGATAACTCACGTAAAAATGGTTCGATTTCGATAAAAGTTTAGTATGTTGTAGGGGACCACCTGGGGACGAACCCTATTGAAAATGGGACAAATAGGGTCACGACTTAAGAACGGGATCCATTCCATTGCCCTTATGCCTCATAACTTGCGTAAAAATGGTTCGATTTCGATGAAATTTTAGTATGTGGTAGGGGAACACGTGGAGAGGAGCCCTATTGAAAATTGGACAAATGGGGTAAAAGGTCAGGACATAGGACCGGGATCCATTCCATCGTCCTTATCCCATACTATTAAGGTGGACGTCAAGTAATTTTGCTTCCTATATTTCCAATGGAAAAACTTTTGCACACATTTCCTTCACAATTAGTATGTTCCCAAGGATGGAAATTTGAACATCGATTAAAATAACTTCATATTATAACTTGGAATACTTAATATTTTCTAAAACAAAACCATAATTATATTAAAAAACAATAACGTCTCCTTTGATGGTGTTGAAACCAGAAAAAAGATGGCGCGACCTGTACTTTGAAGAAGTCAGTAGACAAATAAATGTTGGATTGCATAATTATGGTTATGTTTCAGAAAATATTAAGTTATATAATGAAGCAATTTTAATCGATGTTCAAATTTTCATTCTTGGGAACGCATTAATTGTGAAAAAAATGAGTACAGAAGTTTTTCCATTGGAAGTATAGGAAGCAAAATTACTTGACGTCCACCTTAAAAGAGCAATTCTTGTATCTACGTAAATTTTATTTTGAAAACGGTTCTAAGGATTTTGATGAAAGTCGTTAACCTACCGTTTTCTGGTACTAGAAATCGATTTAGCTTGATCTCGACTTTAGGAAAATTCGTTTAGTGGGTTAAATAACTACCCCGAATTACCACGTTTTTAGTGTCATGTTACCCATGCTTAGAAATCTTATGTTACCCATGCTTAGAAATCTTATGACGTCACAAGCTCGCGATTGAGATGTTGGCGCGCGGTCACGCCATCTGTCTCATTACGTCACGTGTTGTGTGTGGATCCTATTAAAGTTTTATGACGTCACACTCTTTCGAGCAGATGGTCGCGATTCCCATCTGCCTCATTACGTCACGCGTTGTGTGCGCATGTCCGTCCGCACGATAACTCGCGTAACAATCGTTTGATTTCGATAAAATTTTAGTATGTGGTAGGGGACCGCCTGGGAAGGAACCCAATTTAAAGTGAACGAAATGGGGTCAAAGGTCAGGACATAGCAGCGCGATCCATTCCACTGCTCTTTTGCGTCATAACTAACGTAAAAAAGGTTCAAATTCGATGATATTTTAGTATGTAGTAGGGGACTATCTGGGGACAAACCCTATTGAAAATGGGCGAAATGGGGATATAGGAGCGGAATCACTTCCATCGCCATATGCGTCATAACTAACGTAAAAATGCTTCGATTTGGATGAAATGTTAGTATGTTGTAGGGGACAAATCCTATTGAAAATGGGTGAAATGGGGTCAAATCCAATTGAAAATGAGCGAAATGGGGTCAAAGGTTAGGACACAGGAGCGGGATCTATTCCATAGCCTTTATGCATCATAACTCACGTAAAAATGCTTCGATTGCGACAAAACTTTATCATGTTATTTCGAAGGTATACCGAGCCGGTTCTGTTGAATATCATCGAAATGGGATCAAAGGTCAGGGCACAGGACCGAGATTTATTCCACAGCCATTATTCTCATAACTTGAGTAATGATTTCTGGTATGTTGGAAAGCGTATTATAATCAATGGATTGCATGATTTTACTAACTTGTTTTACAAAAGACGTTCTAAAAATCTGGATAATCTTCAAGTTGCTGCTGAGCTCTGTGGGACTAAAAAAGAAAAATTCCGGTTCCAGAATGGGATTTATGTATTTGTTCACAGATCCAAAGATTACTAGACAAACGTGCGGATGGATGACATAAAATATTTAAGTATGCCTCTTAACATATGAGTGGTAAGCGACATTCTAAAATGTTTCGTTTATTTGTTTTTATTTATGAAAGACAGAATTTATAATTGCAATTATTCACTACTGAAACTGAACAAGAAAATAATCTTCTTCCTGGTTGACCGTAAAGCGACGAAATACAACTGCATAGAAATGTGAGCATTATAAAATCTTCATAGATTTAATCATTAGACTACTTGTTGTTGTTTTTTTTTACTTTAATTATTAGGGATAGATCACCAATATAATTAATAATAAATGACCTTGTGAAAAGAGCTAAAGATTCATAAGAACTTTAACTGGATTACAAGTTATAACTAAGCATCTGAAAGAGCAGATTTTCAGTACAAAAAAGGCAGAACTGCACGAAAGAAAATAGATGAGTGACAATAACTTCTAAAATGCTCTCATGCACTCCCATGATCGCACATCTCAGACTTGTCCTAAATGTGTGTGTGTGTGGGGGGGGGGAGCGAACCGTTATGATTAAACGAAATATTTCAAGTTATGTATATATATAAATAGTTGTAATTAGTAATCAGTGCAAAATTTTGTTTCACTGAGATAACTATAGAGCACAAATGCCTGAATTTCAAGGTAAAAGCAACAGTTAAAATCATCTATGGAAATAATACACAGTAAAAACTCGATTATATGCTTTTTTTTTATAGAGAATGGCCTTAAACAACATTAAAAATCGTATAAACGAAATTTTAAAAAGTTAAATACGATCGTAAAATTTATGCTTTAAAGGAATAGGAGATGTTCCGAAAGAAAGAAAGCGTTACAAATTATAATATAATTTATCGCATTATGGAAATCATAAAGCTTGTGAAACTCAAACTCCTCTTTTGACGACTCTACACTGTTAAAATTGGTACTTAGAAATAAGCAGAATGTACTCGGGTTTGAGTACATTCTGGACTTATAATAAGCTCCGAGTACTTGTGTCTCATTCTTGAAAAAGACACGTACTCATTTTTGAGTACGTACAGGGTACGTACTCAAAAAATGAGTACGTGTCTTTTTCAAGAATGAGTACGTAATTGAGTACGTAATTGAGTACGTAATTGTGAGTACGTAATTGAGTACGTTTTTGAGTACGTAATTGAGTACGTAATGAGTACGTAATTGAGTACGTTTTTGAGTACGTAATTGTGAGAGTATCTAGTATTTCTAATTTGAAATTATGTACCCATTCTTAAGTACATAAATGTATATGTACTTAAAAAAATCCATATATTTCAAACATATGTGCTCTAACTTCATTCAATTTCCTTTCGGGCAGCGCACAGAATCTGTAAGAAGTTAGAGCGAATCTAACGATTCTGACATAGAGAAATTAGGAACTTTTACCGGAAGATTCTTACCCGGGGGCCGTCACTTAGCGTACTCGTCCGATGCACGGCGGGTATTCAGCGATTGTTAGGAATTCACACTACCAAGCTAGGTTTGAACCTCGGGTCCCTCCATAAGTAGCCTGAATCGCTAACCACCAAGCCATGCGCTGCTCGATTTCAAATTTGGCATACGTGTACTCGATGCATACTCATTTATTCATAGAATCAGCTGGAAGTATATTATGCGATGACACATCTGGGATAATAGATATATTCGTTGTCACATGCTGAGCAAATGGACCACACAATATTATAGCAAATATAGTGATGAAGCGACAATATATTATTTATGAGATTGACACAAATATAATTAATGCAAAAACGTACACAAAGATACTTTATGCATAATTAAATTACTTGTGATCAGTGATTTTGTTGTACTAATTATTTATGTGCGTCACTTTGCACATTTATTAAACAATTTCTCTTGAAATCTATAATATCTAAAATGAAGTTATACGAGATTATATTTATATGTATTGACGCAGTTATTAGCAAGTTATTATGGTTACTTATATTTGATCATGCCATGTACTCGTTTACGTTACGATTGTACTTAAAACCAAACGAGTAGGTTCAGGTTGTCATTTTTAAGTAGACTTTTTAACAGTGTATCTGCATATAAAAATACTGGTTCTAGATTATACTTGAAATCCTCACAACTGAGAATCTGAGACCAGTGTTTAATTCAATACAGAACGCATGAATTATCAGCTTCTTTTCGGCAGATTCTGAGTGCATCCATTTGAAACCAGAATGTTGAATACTGATGATACATTTATGATTCTATTCTGCTACGCCACGAAATAGTGGAACCGCAAAGTTACATCCCAGAGATTTATCAATTTTTAAATAGCCCATATATGTGTGAGTCATGAAATACGAAACCAATTTTCATCCGAACCGAAGGTAAACAACAAATCCTTCTCTGACGGGATCAAGGTTCAGCTTTAGCTGCACCGACAGGGAAATGCAACAACTCTGTCTCAATTCTCTCAAAGTTGCAACATACCGGGTTACGTATAAAAAAAGTCGAATGGCCGTGCATTTTGATAATCTGAAATTTAAATTTTAACATATAATCGCAGAAATGAATTACATGTAACCAAGTTAACAAGTTAGTAAAATCATGCAATGCACTGATTATGATACGCTTTCCAACATACAAGAAGTCATTACTCAAGTTATTACTCAAGTTATGAGGATAATGGCTGTGGAATAAATCTTGCTCCTGTGCCCTCACCTTTGACCCCATTTCAATGATATTCAACAGAATTGGTTCAGTATACCTCCGGAACAACATACTAAAGTTTTGTCGCAATAGAAGCATTTTTAGGCAAGTTATGAGGATAATGGATGTGGAATAAATCTCGGTCCTGTGTCCTGACCTTTGACCCCATTTCGGTGATATTCAACAGAACTGGTTCAGTATATCTCTGGAACAACACGATAAAGTTTTGTCGCAATCGAAGCCTTTTTACGTAAGTTATGACGCATAAGGGCGATGGAATGGATCCCGATCCTATGTCATGACCTTTGACCCCATTTCACCCATTTTCAATAGAGTTCGTCCCCAGTTGTCTCCTACCACATACTAAAATTTCTGATGGCGTAAGTTAAAAAAACTAAGAAAACATTTGCAACGGTAACTATGTTCATAATCAACAGACTCCTCATTTAAGTTTATCGTTATTTATTCTTGACTAAACAAACAACTAAAACGCTAATGAAAGTTGACTGATATATAATAAACGTAGAATGAATGAGTTAATCAACAACGAACTTTGCTTTCTATGTAGTCTGTTTTAAACAGTTTTACCATGAAATTTATATTCCTTTGGCTTTTGACACAAAAAACAGTTTATTCCAGCGATTGTCCTATTAGGTCATCATAATACATGTACTCTTTTAGAGCACTTTTGTAAGAACAACAAACGCAGCATGTTCACACACATCGAAGCGACGCCATCTCCTCTGCCCAGGGTCGTGATCCCATAATTCTTCACAACGAACCGCTGGCTGTTCTGTTCGGCATCAACGCATCTGAATCTCGCAAACGTAAACAAACTTGCAGCAGGTGTTCGATGAAAATAAAAGGAACGAGCAAAGGACGCTAACATACAACAATTTCATCAAAATCGAACCATTTTTACGCTAGTTATTGTGCGGACAGACAGATGGACAAAGCTGGAGCACATACGCTTTTTCAACCTACTGTTGGAAAGCTTAAAAAAGCGTTAGAAACTACTGTAAAATATCGGGACTAACGCAGAATTACGTAAAAAGTGTAAAACGTATAACTGAGAAACATATAACCGAGTTAAAAAAGCGATAGAAACTACATCAAAATATTGGGTCTAACGCAGAATTAAGTATAAAAGTGTAAAACGTATAAATGAGAAACGTAGATGACCGAGGATCCACTGTATATGCACTTCCCAATGAAATTTTCTCAAACGTTAACGATCATCTTTCATTACAAAAAATAAAAAGACTATTCAACTTTGTAACATTAGATACATCTTAGCAAAGAACTGTGGTAGTAAAATAAACGTGAGAAATCAGGGACAGTGTCGTAGAATAAATAAATAAATAAGTAAAACGGTCGAATTTGAATAGTTATGGTGCAATTTTAAAAGATCAAATTGCACCATAACTAAGGTAGTAATTTTATCGAGGAAAAAAAAAGGCAAAATTCGCTGGGTAAATTGCGACATAAGTATTCGGTTTTCAGGCTCTTTCCTTACGCTTTGGATACGTAAGATTTGTTGTCTGTCACAAAAGCGGTTATATTCCCAAAATGTATTTCATACTTATTGACACATTGAAGTATTGCCTCGCTGACTGCTTTAAAAGTTACGGATTCCAAAGTGATGCACTTGAGGAAGGCTGCATGCATTCAAAGATTTTTCATCGTAACAGCTTTCAACGTTCGTTTCAGCTGATGGAACAGCAAGAGCATTCAAAATGTACCTACCTTCAGAATCAGTTATTTCGTTTGCTGCGATGCTTACACCGGATACTGATTTCTAAAAAAAAAATCTTTGCCTTGTTGCTTGTGAATATCATATATTTCCAGCAAATAACATTTCCGCATCCAATTTGCATTTGGAATAACCCCAGTATTCTTCAACGAATTTTCCAAGTAATTTTTTAATGTAGGCTATCCAGTTTGGAAAGTGACTTGTTAGCGCACAAAAAAACCCAGTTAATTTCGAAAGTTCAGTTGTGTGATGCTGTTCTTGTGTAGTTCTTTTCTAAATTTTTTCATCAGCACATTTCCACATTATTTTCGTTTGACTGTTCGGGCACACTCCTCCATTTTATTTAATGCAGCTTGCTTGCTAAATGCTTTTTACAACTGTTCTTCCTCGAAAAATCCACTGGTGTGTTGCAACACGAAGAGAACAATAGATTTTTGCTCACACAAAACGTTCTCTAGCTGTACTGCTTGCATCTTTCAAATGCATTCATTTTACTCACGTGGCTCATTCTCAAAATTAGCAAACAATATCTAGAAACTTTATAAACTAAATACTCACTCGAAAGCACAAGAAAATTCTAAGCTAAACGTCTGCGAAACTCAAACACTCTTTTCTGTGAGCTGCTTTTCCCTGTTAAAACTAATAATACCATTCACCACATCCGGCTTACGGTTTACTTGTGCGGCAAGTCGCCAACTCATTCAACAGTAGCGGGAGGTGGAAATCACAAAAGGCCGCACGTGCATCCTTTAGCAGATTGCATGTGACCTGGAATTATCCGTCAGACTTGTTCGATAAGAGTCTCTTCGTAACGAACAATCTTGAGGGGTAATTTAAAATTTAAAGTTCTGGTTTGGACTTTGGAGTCGAATTACTTTGCGGTATATTTTTCGCGTAAATTCTAATGAAGACAGTAATAAATTTACTTAAATACGAAAAATAATTTAAATATTATAATGGAAATTAGCCAAAAATAGAAAAAAATCTGAAATTCGCGGATGTATTTGATACTCGCACAATTACAGAAAACCCCATAAAATTCGCGCCTCGAAACAATTACTAGCCTAACCATAACTACTCATTCAAAGATCAAAGAATGAAGAGACTATCGAATTACTGACATGCCATAATGTAAGAGACACAGGCAAAGCAGCAAGTCAAAGCTTCAAACTGCATGCACCACCCCTAAGGGGAGTGAAAATGACCGCTGCGGCCTACGGTCATTCTCACTGTGTTTAACAGTGAGATCATCATTGAACGGAGGGTCTAACCGAATGGCATTCTATAAAATAAGAAGGTCACTCTGGGTCTGCAGTTTACATTAGACATCCGAAGCAAGGAAAGAAATTAGGCCTTTGTAAATTGCCGGAGGGCAGAAGTTCAGAGATCGGACTATAATCTGCCGACCAACTTCATCCAGAAAATCCATTCCCATGCGATTACAATACACTCTCTAGTATAAAGACAAAGTAACCTCACAACGACACCTTTGGCATTAGAAAAATACAGTACTCAGTTATCCTGAATAATGCGCTTTTCCTAATTTTTAAATTTGGAGAAGCACTGTATATTGGATGACAAATCAAACCAAAAGTTGAGAAGGGGGAGGGGCACGCCCATCCCCATACGATTCTACACCCGTCTCCGAAAGAAAATGAAGAAATAAAACAAAGAAAAATAGTAGTATGCTAGTTATTTCATTTACAAGATAAGAATCCAAAATCAAGTTATCGAGATCCCGCACCACATTAATCAATATTTGTGATGCTGTTTATAACACGAATATCAATAAAATGAGTGCATTAAGCGTAAATTTCGAATTTTCTTCAGTGCATCCATAGTTCCGGAATGCAATTTATCCAGAAGTTTTACGAAAAATTTAGATTCATCAGAAAAATATTGTCTTAATATTTTTCTGATAAATTAAAGGGGACAGACGTAACCACAGTTGACATGTATGGGTTGTCTTTTGTCTTAATGTCTTTTTTGTGCAGAATGAAATTTAATATTTACTTGCAACCAAAAAATGACTAAATCAATAATGTTTCAATGATAAATGGTTAAAATTTCTGATAGCAACGTTTGGTGAAGTAATTGTTTCACGTGCCATAAGCCAAGAAAAATCGAAACGAAAATTAAAATAACACCTTCGACTGGCTTTCATCGTTTTATGCTGTTGAAAGTAATGTTTCGAAACCATAAGACTTCTTACTTTTCAGCTGCGCCTTATTTTCCTTAAATAGTTCAGTGATTCGTAATCTGAGATTCAAAGTGATAATAAAGGCGATTTAACTAAATGAACCGAAATTTTCAACATAAATTTAGTTAATGATTCTTTAATACTAGAAAAGTTGCTGAAAACAACAAAAAAGAGTCGTAGTTAACCGAGTTCTGTCAGACAGGTTAAAAAGGAACAAATTATTTTTTCTTGTTAAGTGTTTATAGTGCCGCTTTAACTCAGACAGAGACGTTACCGTATGTTTCTGTGACAGGCACTTAAAAGAAAGAAAAAAAGATCTTAGAAATGATTTTATGATTTTTTTTTTTAACTTTGTGTTCCTCTGATTTAATTTGGAACAGTAACATTTTCACAATTATTCGAAATACCGTGATTCGTGTTTATATAGTGGCTTCCAATTTTGTATTAAAAAATACTTGAGAGCTGCGTCATCCATTTCCAAGACTGAGAGAAGAGGGCTGTATTGCAGGAAAGCGCTCAGTAAAAAGCACACAAAAAAGAAAGAAGACATTTTTTCTCTCACAATACTTTGAATTCATAGGTTGTACATTTCATTTTCATTTGTTCGTAGTAAGATTCCAAATTGAATTATTTGAAAACAGAAAGCGTCTAGATAATAATATTGCGTTCTTTTTAACGAAAAAAGAAAAAAACAACAAACAAACAATTCCTCTTTTGTCAGTTAGTTCATATTCGGAATCGATTTTCCTTACTAAGACTTTTGAAGTTTAAAGAAAATTATTAATTTTGTGAAACTATTGAAAATCGTCTTTGACTGTTGATGACGCAAGCGTGATAGTACGATGCCTTACAAATTAAAACTTCGATAAAATTAAAAAATGATCAGGCGGAAGCGTGGTGTACGCAATTGATCTCGTACCCGGAAGTGAAACAGTCACAATTCGTTGTTACGAGTACTTGAATGCTTCTCACGGTTTCACACTACTCAGATGTTTTTTTGGTTTTTTTTTAAGGTTTAACGACCACCATGAGCAACTCGATGGGATATAAGCAGTCGCTCGTCCCTAATTTAGGGCCGCTGGTACCAGGGAAGGGCCAGAGCCAGTGCCGTAAGTCAAGACAAACGTAACATTCATGCCTCACCGGGATTCGAACCTTGACCCTTCTCGGACGAATGGTCATAAGCCAGTGCTTAAACCACTGCGCTACCGGGGCAGCGCAGATGCTTTTAAATTAAGTTTCTCGAAATATTCTTCCTGGCTAAATAAAATCGATAGAAGGTAATTTGTTGATTCTTTCTGCATCAGCATGTAATTTGAATTTTTAACATTTTAAACACGCAGTTTTGCTTTTCAATCTGAAGCTACAATTGACGTATTAACATACAGACGCTGATTTCTAAACATTTCGAGAGTATAGATGCCGTTTCAGGAGCTTTTAGCGTTTGCAATGCCAAACACTTTCTTCTGTTACGAAATGAAAGTAAATAGTTTTCAAAAAGGCCTTAACTCTTTCTTCTGTTACGAACTGAAATATATGAATGTGTTTCAGTTTAAACGAAAACTGAAACGCATTCCATATTTCATCGAACAAATTAAGATTTTTGAAGAGAGGGAGAGAGAGAGAGAGAGAGAGAGAGAGAGAGAGAGAGAGAGAGAGAGAGAGAGAGAGAGAGAGATTTTTTAGAGAGATCTCTTACCTCCCTTTCTTCATGAATCTGAATTTGTCTAATCCCTTTTATATTATTTTTATGAATGCGAGAAACTCTTCCACGTTTCGGACATAAAATTATAAATCTAAATTGAAAAATCTTTCCACCCATAGGTCTTTCTTTTTATTTCTTTCATCATATATTTCTTTCTTAGATGTGGAAAGACACACACACACACACACAAATGAAATGTATAACGCAGAAGTTGTAGAATTCTTCAGAAATTATCTGAAATAGCATTTAGTTTCTTTATAATTTACCAAAATGAATTTCATCTCATAGTAATTTAGATATTTCTACACGATTATTCCCAAATTCATTTTCCCTTCATGTTATTTAAGACTAGCATATTCTATACACTTGCGGAACTTACGTTGTAAAGGAAGGTATGTCAACAATATATTTTCTGTTGTACAGGGAGTCCTCGTTATACGTGGGCAATGGGACTCTAAAATAACTACTGAGATTGAATCCATTTATAGCAAAGGATAAAAATTTCACAAGAGTTATGTACCTAAGTTTTAACTGGGACCGTGATACAGGAAATGACACCCCTAGCAATGAATTTATTGGATTTCAAAATGAACGACTTTTAGCACACCCACTTTTTGGTTGCTTACATTAAAAATGTTCTTTTTAACATCCAATCCATAGTCAGTACTCTTTCTTTTAAGCGCAGTTGCTAAACTACCAATTCTTTTACGATCTCTAGAAATGGGTGCAATAATAACACATATGCAAAATAACAAATAAAGCGCAGTAGATAAAAGCAAAATCTCGACGTGTTTCTTAATCTGCAACAGAAGAAAGAAGGAATTCCATCACTGGAATGAGCAGTATCCTTCGTTCTTTCCTCTTCTCAGTAGCGCAGTGCTCGAAACGCTGGCGTCCGAGATGGGACCGTTCGTCCGAGATGAGTCCGGGTTCGGATCCCTGTGAGGAAGGGATTTTGTGTTTGTCTGACGGCGTTGCCTCTCTCCCTTCCCTGGAAACAGCAGCTATAAATTAGGGACAGGTGGGTGTTTATAGCCTCTCGAGAGACGGGAATCGAAATTAGTAGATCTACTGATAAATCAGTAGAATGGCAACATTGCCGTGTAGGCAGAGAGAGAGAGAGAGAGCGCGAGAGCAGTAAGAATACTTTCTGGGAAAACAGAAATCTCTCTTACAACAACCTTTTCCTTTCTTTTCTCTCATTAATCCGATACATCTTCTTATCAAAAGATGATTTTTCACTTTTTGGAGCACCGAATGAATGCTATTGAACGTTTTACACATTTAATAAGTATGTGTAGAACTTGCGAAAATCGGTTTTTAAACAGCACCTGTAAGTACGCAAACACGAATGGCTCAAGAAATTCAGGGGGCTACTGTAATCCCTGAGGAACAATAATTAGGGTGGAAGCACACACACACAACATCCAGCAGTATATGCACCAAATATTAGGAGTATGATAGTTTTAAGCGGCTTCAGTAAATTTCAGAAAGAACTCTTTTGGTATCTTAAATCGAAGTTTCCATGTTTATAAATATACCAGTGACTGATGAAGAAGCAGGTGTGACAAAAGAGAAAAAAAATGCTTTCAAAACAAGCGCTGAAAGACACAACTCGGAATTTCGCTTGTATGCGTTTTCGACCTTGAAGGAAACATTGTTGCTCTGACTTAATTTGTCGTATCATACGAAACCGTTCGACCAGTTAGCTTTCAGTTTTGTAACGCCACTCACGAGAATCTGATTTGTTTTTAAGGTTCATCAAACATTGCACCGCGGGCTCTTGCTCGCAGCTATCAATAGGAAAGCAAGTCTTCCCTCCGCTGACCCTTCGGCCCGATCACACGCTCTCTTGTTTTCTCTATCTTGACCCCCAACCGGTCACGTGATTTAGAAGCTCAGCGGGGGCGGGATCTAAAGGAAAAGAAAAGTAAGAAAATGCAGAAATGATAATGGCACAAACCTGGCTGGAACTAGGTTCTTCGAGGTTATTCGGTTAACACTATTTTTTCATGATTTCATCTTTTTCAGTTTTTTTTTTTTTTCGAATGACTGCTTGTCCTGTTCTTTCCTTGTCTGCGCCACAGGTATAAATAACAATCTTCTTCTGGATGGCAGGTAGAAACGTGCATTGGCTGTATACAATACATTAATGGCCGAAAACATGTTGAATTTCACTTCAATAAAACTTGTTGTAACAAGGGTCTGTCTGAGTAGCAATAACCACTCCGTGCACCTCTACCACAAACAATAAAACTAAAAAAAAAAAAACGAAAAAAGTTACAAAAGTTTAAAAACATCTATCGTTCAAGTGTCATGGTGGACATTAGTAACGAAAACATGGTACGCTTTTTGTTTTAGTTATGCTCTGCTTTTCGCAGACTGGTGGAAAAACGTGGAAAACAGTATCATAATGTTCTCAAAAGTAACTTTAAGAACCGCAACCGTGGCGCGCTGGTGGTTTTGTCTCTGGTTTGCCTCGATGCCAGAAGGAGACGAAGTTCGAAGAAGAAAAGATGCGTAGTTGCGAAGTGAGAATTGAATAATGAGTATTATGTGATTTATTGTAGTTGGAGTGAGTGTGTCTTCGTATATCACATCAGTGTATTGTGTATAATGGTGTAATAAATGTAAACACCTAGCAATCTCATTCTCGTCGCCCCCTATTTATTTGTCGGAGTGCCTCGTAAAGGTAAGATTTGCAAACTACACTGCTCTGGCCACCCAAAATGCAACACCAAGAAGGACACGAGATAGCAAAGCCAGATTTACTGGACACATAACAACAGATACAAAGATGAAACGACTGAGCTTGCAGGCCTGTGCTACTTGCAGAACACGCAGACATCAATAGTTCGTGTGGCCCTCATGGCTGGCAATAACGGCCGCTACGCGCCGCGGCATCGAACGAACGAGGCGTTGGATGTGGGCTTGGGGTATGTCGGTCCAAGCTGCTTCCATACGATGCCACAGTTAATCAGGCGTAGCCGCGGGTGATGCTTGTGGGCCACTCGGTTGCCGATCAGCGACCAGACGTGTTCGATGGGCGACATATCGGGAGAACAGGCTGGCCACGGCAGCAGTGACACCTGGTGGGCTGTGAAGAATTGTTGCACGATGCGTGCCACGAGCGGGCGCGCATTGTCCTGTTGAAACGTGGCAGCTGGCAGGTCCTGCAGGTAAGGCAGGACTACAGGCTCCAAAACGTCAGAGATGGTGCGGTGGCTGTTGAGTGTACCGGCGATGCGTACCAGAGGGGTGCGCGTGTCAAATCAAATTGCGCCCCAAACCATAACGCCAGGCGACGGACCGGTATAGCGATGCATAATGCAGGCGTCATACAGTCTCTCGCAGCGGTGCCGCCACACGTGGATCCGACCATCGTGGTGTTGCAGGCAGAAGCGGGGTTCGTCGGAGAAGACAATATCGTGCCATTCCGTAGTCCAGGTGCGGCGTTCAACGGCCCACTGCCGCCGCACTCGCCGGTGATGTAACGTCAATGGTAATCGGAGCAATGGGCGCCGTACGACAAGTCCCCGCTCCTGCAGACGACGTCGAACGGTACGTGCTGACACAGGTTGTTGCGCAACACACCCTAATTCTGGCGCTATCGTTCGTGATGTGGCGGTGCGACCCGTCAATGCCCGCCGCACAACATGCCGGTCCTCTCGTTCGGTGGTGTGCCGCGGCTGCGGCAATCGTTCATGTCGGTCCGTCCGTCTCTCCTGCTCCCACCGAATCCATACTCGCCTCACCGTGGCTGGATGTCGTCCCACACGGACGCCGATGTCTCTGTACGATAAACCGCTGTCGCGATAAGCCACTATTCACCCTCTGTCGAACTCCGAAACGTGCTGGAATGACTGCCGTATTCTGCGACGATGCATCAGGAAGCTTCCCACGCACAGGTCGGGCAGCACAACACACTTCCACTACTTACACCCAGCCTTCTGTGCACCCTTTTTATAGTGCTTCTCGGGGGCGTGCCGGGCGCACATGATTTGCGTATGCCCTACAATGCTAATCGTATGCATGTCATCTCGTGGGCGACGCATGCTGCGAATCTCAGGCCAATCGGATGCTTCCTTCTTGGTGTTGCATTTTGGGTGGCCAGCAGAGTAGATATACACAAAACATAGAGCTTTGTACATTTGTACTAGGAAATAGGAAATCGAAACAACTCCATTCTTTCAAAATTTTCTACTAAATTCTCTACAAGCTGCTTGTAGTTGGTGCTCTTCCTGTTTCCACTAAATTTATTCAAAACAAGACGGAAAGACTGCCAAGCAACCTTTTCTACATAGTCATTCTGCTCCTAGTTCTTCTGAGGTCAGCATTGTTTTTTTTTTCTGTGGCCCTACAAATATACCACCTTTTACTTTGCCATCCGAAAGATTTCGGAACATTGAGCTAAAGAACTTAAATGCTTGTCCAAGATGATTCAATGCTTTCACAAACTGCTTCGCTAGTTCCAACTTGATATGCAGCTGGGGTAATAAGATTTTCTGTACTAAAACGAGGGCATTGTGTATGATATTCTGTGTATCAGCTTGCAACTCAACTCTTGGAAGCCATTCCTTTGCTTTGTAATGTTAGCTGACTGCTCTACTGTCCCGCAAGCAAAGGAAGCGAGGTTGGAGGCCAAAAAGAAACCCAATCATCTTAAGATCAGCAGAGACATATAAATTATATTCATGGTATTTAATTTGTTCTAGAAGCTTGACACTGGTGTAATCTTCTTTCATGTGCATGGAGTTAAAGGGAATATATACGAGTATTTTCATTACTTCAGACTTCTAACCGAACTCTCAGTAGTCTCCATTCTTCAGACATTTGCCAATGTTCTCAAAGAGCCTATTTATATACACTGAAGAGCAATTGAATTAGAGATACCAGTCTAGTAACGTGTAGCACCACATTTAGCCCTGATGACGGCGGCGATTCGTCTCGGCATAGACTCGACATGACACCCGAAGCGTTGGGAAGCCATACGGATCCACGACCCCTGAACAAGCTCCCACAGTTCACGAAGATTTGATGGAGGAGGTCAGAGCCTCGAACATCTCTCTGGATGGCATCCCAGATGTGCTCGATGGGATTGAGGTCAGGTGACCTAGCTGGGCAAGAAAGCGAGGTCACGTCGGTGGAATGTTCATCCAACCATTCGGATACAATTCGGAAGCGATGGCACGGTGCATTATTGTCTTGTTGCAGGATGAGGTCCCCAGTGGGATGTTGTGAGACGCACAAACGGGAGCAAATGGTCGTCTAGGATATTCCGGTAACGCTGACCTGTGAGGGACGATGTCACACGTACCAGGGGTCCCATTTCAGTCCACGTAAACAGTAACCAGACGAGAATGCCATCCCCAGCAGCTTGAAGAGTATCCTGCTGGCAAGAAGGATCCATCGCTTCATGTGGTTTGCGCCTTACTCGTATCCTGCCATCCGCATGTACCAACGTGAATCTCGACTCATCAGTCCAGGCAACATTTTCCCACATGTCTAGGGTCCAGTGGCGATGTTCCCGCGCCCATGCCAGTCTTTGCACGCTGCGATGTGCGGTCAGCAGCGGTACCCTCGTGGGACGATGGCTTCTGTACCTCATAGCGAGGAGATGGTTCTGGATGGTGTGGCTGCTTACACTTTTTTGTGCACCAGAGTTAAATTGCCGAGTGATTTCTTGCATTGTGGCCCGTCTATCCGCTGTTAGAATGCGAGCTAGCCGATGATGAACCCGCTCATCCACACGCTGTTGTCCACTGCAGTTGGCCCTTGCAGGAATGATGTTATCGGATTCGATGCACTCGCGGTGCATCCTTGTCGTGACCCAGTGGCTCGTGAAAATCCCAGTGCCTGAACGACTTCCGAGATGGAGTGACCCATTCGTCGGGCCCCGAACATTTGCCCACGATCAAATGCGCTTAGATCCTTCGTCTTACCCATACTGCGTCCGACTCTTACTGATTCCCGTCGCAGCGCTGCATACGTCATGTCGTTTTCGTTTACAGGGCCGCCCACAGCGCTACCTTTGCATAATGCCAGCTGTCTTTAATTCAATTACGCTTCAGTGTAGAAGCAGTGGCAAAGGGCATCAGTCACAGCATAATATTGTACATATGTTTCATGTCTTTTTTCTGTGCGTGGTCGAATTGCAGCTGCGATTCAATAAGTTTCACTCTTTCAAACGAGAAGTCAAAAGTTCTCCATTTGATTTTGTTGGCCCCAAGTCTTTTATTAAATCATCTGATTCTTGTTGATTTAGAAAATTTGGCTGAGCACTGCAAGATGCACTCGGAAGTACATATCCTTGTCGTTCTCACAATCACCGCCAGACTGGACATCTTCCTCTACTGTATCCACATGTTTTAGTTTTTGTGGAATGAGACGCTCATCGCAGTATGGAAGTGGTGTGGCAGCTGACGATATGTTGCGATATGTAATGGCATTCCAGTCTCTAGACTTCTTGTGCTTGGAAATATCTACCATACAAACGGAAACAGTCATCAAAATGACTCTTTGGTTCCCCCAAACCAAAGAGTCATTTTGATCGGACAGTTTTGAAACAAAAGAGAGTGTCCTTCATCATTAATGCAGCTGGCACGGAATTGGGGAAAATGGGACCGTCGGCAAATAAGCGCCAAGAAAAAGGTGGGTTGTTTAAATCTCCATATTTGAAATGTTTATTAAAATTTACCGTTGTTAAAATCTATGATTTGGTTACAGTTAAATATTGAGGTAAAAAACTGCCTTCCTTTCACGAATTTGTCTTCAGTAAAATCAACAGCACTGCAAATAAAATTACTTGGGTCATTTAATACGTAAACTACTGTTTCAATGACATAAGATCCCCTTTTAATACGAAAGAACGGGGAAAAATAGAAAAATTTTGAAGACTGAGAACAAGGAATAACCATTTTCTGCAGACGCAGACAAATCTATAGTACTGCCCTTCGGGGTAAAAAAAAGAAAAAAAAAAAGATAGAGGATGACGGTTGTTGACATTAGGAATTAGCTGAATGAATTCGTAAAGCATTTTAAAAAGTTTCACCCTACAGGCTAAGCTGTTTGTGTTTTCCCTAAATGCGTGTTCAAAACCTTCGAAGCATTTGCATGCATTCAATTCGGGGTAGTACCTGAGGGTTATTATTTACTTCCCGAAGTACATGCCTTCGTAAATCGCAGAACAAACCACCGGTAATTTGGTTAGCAACCGTGAAAGTCAATTGCCCATGACAAAGTGAAAAGCTAAAAAAAACAAAAACGAATAAATATAAGAAAAATTGTTTTCCTGAAATAATGTTCTTACGATTTTAAGTGACATTTTCGTACTTTGCTATTTTGCTGAAAAATCAGAACCAGAGCATTTTATTGCTCGAATATAATTAAATACTGATTTCAGACTCTCGAAAAACAGCATTCCAACTTCTGCTAATTTTTAGCTCATCTTTTATAAAAAAAAAAGTACGTGCTTACAGTATCACTTTTCTGTCTGTATTTCTGTCCGTCCGTCTGTCTAACGGACGGCCGGGACACTATATCTCTGCAGCTAATAATCCGATTTGAAAAATTCTTTTTGCATTGAAAAGCTTGAAATGTGAAAGAGATGATCCTTGCTTTACGGTTTTTTCTCGATGCAGAATTTCACCCCTAGAGGGCGAAAATGCAGATGCTATCGAATTCAAAGTATATTTTATTCCGTATATTTGCTCCTAAATATTCGAATGGAGAAATTTTTTCTTCATGCTAGTGCAATTTATAACGAAGACTATTTTGGGCACAGGTTCTTTTTCAAGTAATGCATAGTTTTCTGCTAAGGGGCGTAAAGGTAAATTGCGATTTCTCCTATATATCTGTTTCTAAAAATCCTATTTGAAAATTTTTTCCTGCATCTGATACAACTCCTGGTGGTAAATGTTCCACATATAAATTTCTAATTTTCGGTAGAGAATAATTTTGTCACCAGGGTATGCGTTTTGTCACCAGGGTATGCGTTTTTTCAATCAAGTTTTCTGAGCTTCTGATTGAAAAAACTATTTCGTGGATCGACACCGCTCACTTCGTAAAACCTTCTGAGAATATTTTCTGCTTAAAATAGTCCCCCTACTCCCGTATATCTTATTTTTGTCGGTTCTCTGCTTCTTAAGAATCTGATTTGAAAATTTTTTTCTTTATCGGAGAGCGTTTCCGATGCGAAATATTCTGCATACAATTTAAAATTATTTCTTAACGCACAAGTGGGCTACTAGAAAGCGTAAGTTCACGTTTCCGTTTACAGCAATCTTTGCTGGAATAAAAAACCGATTGAAAAATTCTTTTTCAGTCAGATAATACTAACTATGAAAACATTTTGTGTGCATTTCTATCTATGGGGTGCAAATATTTAATCTGTTTTTCTCCACATAATATTATCTGGTTCTAAATGTGCGATATAAAAAATTCTTTTAACACTGAATACCATTTACCTTGTGGTAGAGGTCTGCACGGGCCTAATTTAGTGAGCCCGGCCCTGCCCAAGCCCAGCCCAGCCCGGCCCGGCCCGTGATGTGCCATTTTGTATCATTTTGTTTTTCTATTGTATTTTATTAAAATGTGAAAATTAAATAATGAAATGAGATATTATTGAAAATATTTAGTTGAATATAATTCTAAAAGTATTAACTAAACTTTGACAATTATCGAAAAATATAAACTTTAAAAAGAGCGAAAAAGGAAGATTAAGCGCGTTCAGAATCTTCCTTTCTCTGAACTAGTAAGCTGCAGCACTATAAAAGTCAATCCCTATAGAGATTAGGGATAGGAGAAAAAATTGATGTCGTCCCAATCTCTTAAACAAACATATACAGACCCCCACTACACTACAGGCACACTCCGTACCCCACTCTACACAATACACACGCACACACACACTCACTCGGGGTCGAATGTTTTTGCTGTCAACAAGCCCCAAAATGATTTTACCATCTTAATACCTATAGATTGGTATAAACACTGTGAGTGTCTCTCCTTGTTTTTCTGATTACGGCCTGGGCTATGTCATGGAAGTAAAGTCAGCGAAACAGTTAAACACACTAGGAAATCGGGGAATATGATTTTTTTCTTTCTTTACCATTGCGATAAAAGCAAGAAAGATGACACCGAATTTTCGGGTGTAATAAGCACGTCTTTTGAATCCGTTCTGACGCAAATTAAATTTATCAAAGCTGTTCAAAGTCAATGGAACCGGTATGGAAAACGACAGTATCTGACGGAAGAAAGAAGTTTTTCAATGGGGGTTTTAATCCCTCAGATATTGCTGTAAACGGAATCATGAGCTTACGAACTGTTAGAAACAGAGTTATTGTTACAGTGGACCCCCCCCCCCCTCCTAAAACCTGAAGAAAACTTTAAAATTTGTCCGCCATGTCGCGTATGGTATGAGGCAGCTAGGAATCACAGTTCGGCAGGCTCACATGTTCTTTTACAGTTCAGTTTTTTTTATTTATTTCTCATTTACGTTGTTTTTTCTTTCGGCTGTTCTCTAAATTAATTAACAAAATTGCGGGATAATTGGGAAGTCGCTCCAATGCTCTTGAAGGCAAGAAACGCAATATTTTTGCCATTTTGAATTGTTTCTACCTGTGGGAAAAAGGTAGCACTCAATGGTTGCTCTGGAAATTGATAAGAGCAAAGCGATAGGCCCAGAAGAGGACTTCTGGATTTCTTGAGGAGGGGCCGATGTTACGACCCACCCCCGCCATTAATTTAGTAATTAATGGGCGTGGTTGATGTGTGAAATTAATTAAGTATTAATTATGTTCGAGGCTTGATTGGAGTTTAAAAGTGTAAACAGCAGATAAAGTTTTATCTGGGGGTTTGGAAAGAAAAGAGGCGAAGAATTCTCTCTCTGGCTGGGTGGTCTCAGAATAGCTCTGTTAGGTCATAAATATCAGGGCGCAGCTGACAGGAAGCCTAAGCAACACGGGAAGGAGAAAGTGGTACCTTTCGAAGAGGGGTCCACTTGAGTAAATGAATGAAGATGGGGACAAAAGGTTTAGCGAATAATCGTAAATTCGTCGATTGTTTGGGGCATTTTCGAGAACAATTGCTCTCTGTGTGGTCCGTGCAGAAAAATAAGAGTTCGCACTTGGTATGAACTTAAGGAAGAAAGTTCAGTTGTCTGTATGCTCTCCGATGTGAAAGGCTGGATGCCTTGGATCTGCAGCAAAATGAATTGGGGAAAATGAAGCAGCAAACCTCCCCGCATTTGGTAAGAAATGGAGACAACTCGAGGCGGCTGATGGAGATGCCAGTTTGCCATAAAGACAGCAGAATGCCTGAATCCGCGGGATAAAGCAGAAATTTCTAGGCTGGAGCGTAATGGAACTCAGCGACTGTTTGGCCTATAATGAAAGCCGAGTTACAGGCAAATTAAGAAGTCTGCGAGTGAACAGTGGTCATTCCAATGAGAAGCGAAGCCAAGCAAAGTCGGGTTCGGATGCCAACCACTGCAGTGTGGAATCGTCACCCCCATTCATCCCCTACTGTGGAGGAAGTGAAGAGACGCGCTCGTCTTACGGGGCGAAGCGAGGCCCCATGTGTGCGTGTGTGTGGTCACGTAAGCAGCGAAGCCACTACGTGTAAGTGCGACGGGATTAAAACATGGCGAAAGAAAAATATGAGCGTAAGAGCGGTGGCTTCGATACCTAACAAATATACAGGTGAAATGTTGAGTTGCCGATATACGCTTAAGGTAAAAGCACGTCTGATTTCGCTCGGCCGAGAAAATTAATCTCAGGGCTGGCGGTCGCAACTCGATAAAAAAATGGAAACAAAACCTGCGAGTGGCATATTTGAACTGCGTACTCAGGCAGGGTAGATGGTTTGCTAACGGAAAGGAACTGACTGAATTGGGAATGAACGGTCAAAAAGGACGGAAGGTAGCGACGGACGGAATCAACTATAGCAGCAGCGGAATTGAATGTGTCCCACTCTCCCAGCAGTCGACGTTCACAATTATTTCTTCACGACAACAAAAATCATTTCCCAGGAACACAGAAAATCAATCTTGGAAACCGCAACATCAGATGTGAGAGGGCCTATTTTGCTTAACGGCCACCTTCAAATCGTCACGAGAATAGATCAGTGTGCACTCTAATCATTGCAACAAAGTGCGGCGTGATATTACCATTTTTAAGTGTGTGCTTCATTTACATCAAGCGTCAAAGTGAAGTGTTGAATCATCGGTGCTGCCACATGGTGCAAGTGTCTGTGTGCGTGTTTTTTTGTCGTGTGATATTATGTGATGCACAACGGATTTGCACAGCAAAGTCACGTAACTGTAAGTAGATGAATATTTCCTTTTTCTTTCTTCGCACATCTGCGAACTTGTGCCATCCCGACACCCAAAGCTGCATGGACATAGATGCAGTAATGCTGAGTGACTGAACCTCAGAGGAAATACCTGCACATACAGATTTCAATTTCTTACAGGGCCCATTTCCTGATTACTTTTTTTACATGAATAAGGGAGAAGGTGTGGCCACAAATTCCGCTGGGCGGGACAGTTTCTTTTAACTTTGGTTCAGGACCAACGTCAGCGGGGCAGGGTTCTGCATGTGCATGCTTATTAGATTTAGTTAATTAACTTTGGCAGTATTTCGCACCTATAATCTTATACCGCAAATTAACGTGCTTGTGTATTTTGTGTCGCGAGTATTTTTAATGTGATCGTTTGCATATAATTTTTTTTTCATTCTCTAAGCAATTGTATATGAATATCACCTGCAGCTCTATTTAGTGTGTAAACGAGTAGTATCTCTTGTTCAGATAGTCCGGTGGAGACTCAGTCGGCTGCGTCTTCCGACAGTAAAGTGTGACACCGTATGCTGCCCACCTATGAGGGGCAATTGTCTATGCGCCTAGAGAGCGCCGTATCTGTTTAAATCTCGCAGAACGTAATTAAATGTCGTGTTGTGTATTTGAGAATCATGTGTTATTTGCGAAAGTGAGTGTTGTACTGGCTGGTTGGGGATTGAATGTACCGGAGTAAGATCCGGACCACTACACTCAGTCACGAATTGGTGATTGCGGGTGAACCTCATCACAACTCTGATCCCAAAGTATCATTTTTTTTAGATTATTTTATTTTTTATTTGTTGTTGTTATTTTGTTCACAAGGTGGATTCACCCAAGCCTTATGCTTCGGGTCATTCTTCAACTTTTCATTTTTTATGTTCTGGTGTGAATCTTTGAGTGCAGCAGTGCACCTGAGATTCTCACCTGGTGCCGCGGCCAACTAAATTGTACTTCAGGTCTCAAGCACCGTTACCGGCAGACTCGGCAGGAACACTGCTAGTGCCGTGTAACATTATCGACAAAAATAAGATTTAACTTTACGTCCCCTGGTGGGAAAACCATGCATTATTTTAGGAAGCATTCCCAAAAGGTTTATCCATATGAACGGTATCAGTCCAACAAAAAAAAAAAAAAAAATTAGACGAGTTTTCAGGAGCCCAGATTTTGCTACAAATACATCAGAAGCAGAAATTAACACTTGTGACTCCTTGTGGCCAAACCATTCTTTACCAAACATTAGAAATTATGTGAAAAATATTTTCCATCGGGTCTTGTATGCGATACAGGAAGAATTTTTCAAACCGGAGTTTTAGGAGCAGAAATAACGCAGAAAACGCAATTTACCTTTGCGCATCCTAGCGGAAAGTCTATGATTTACTTGAAAATTTTGAATTTATAGGAAAAACATTTCGCATCGGTATCCAACAAAGAAGGAGTATTTCAAATCGGACTCTTAGAAGTACAGATATTGACAAAATAAGATATACGTCTACGCCCCCTGGCGTAGAAACCATACATTATTTCAAGAAGAAAATGCTCCTAAAAGGTTTGTCGACATGAGTAGTATCGATCAACAAACGACTTTTTTTTCAATCGAGATTTTAGAAGCTCATATTTTGCTGCAAATACATCAGAAGCTGAAATTAAGACTTACGCCACCTGGTGGCCAAACCATTTTTTACAAAAATTAGAAATTATGTGTAAAAAGATTTCCCATCAAGAGCTGTCTGTATCCGGTGCAGAAAGAATGTTTCAAATCGGAGATTTAGAAGAAGAGATATAGCGAAGAAAGCAATTTACTTTTACGCCCCTAGCGGAAAGTCTGTGAATTACTTGAAAATTTTGAAATTATATGAGCCACATGTCACACTGGAAACACTATCCAACAAAGAAGGAATTTTTCAAATCGGACTACAAGAAGTAGAGATATTGACAAAAAATAAGATGTATATCTACGCCCTCTGGCGTAGAAACCATGCACTATTTTAAGAAGCAAATGTTTCTAAAAGGTTTGTCGACATGAGTAGTATCGGTCTACAAACGACGTTTTTTTCAATCGAGAATTTAGAAGCTCATATTTTGCTGCAAATATATCAGAAGCAGAAATTAAGGTTTACGCACCCTGGTGGCCAAACCATTTTTTTACAAAAATTAGAAATTATGTGCAAACGATTTCCCATCAGGAGCTGTATCCTGTGCAGAAAGAATTTTTCAAATCGGAAATTCAGAAGCAGAGATATAGGGGGAAACACAATTTACCTCTACGCCCCCTAGTGGAAAGTCTATGAATTACTTGAAAATTTTGAAATTATATGAAAAACATGTCACTCTAGGAACACTATCCAACAAAGAAAGAATTTTTCAAATCGGATTCCTAGAAGTAGAGATATTGACAAAAATAAAATATAACATCTAAGCCCCCTGGCGGAGAAACTGTGTAATATTTTAGGAAGAAAATATTCCGAAAAAGTTTATCGATGCGAGTGGCATCAGTCCACGAAAGAAGTTTTTCAATCGATGTTTTAGAAGCTCAGATTTTATGGCAAATACATTAGAAGCAAAAATTAACACTTACGAACTCTGGTGGCCAAAGTATTCTTTACCAAAAATTATAAATTATATGCAAAAACTTTTTCATCAGGAGATGTATCCGCTGAAGAAAACATTTTTCAAATCAGAGTTTTAGAAGAAGAATTATCGGGAAAAATGAAATTTATGTTTACGCCCCCTAGCGGGAAATCTATGAGTAATTTGGAAAAGTAACTATATCTAAAATACTCTTCAACATAAATGAAATCGAAAGATAAAATAATTTTTTCAATCGGATGTTTAAAAGCAAATATGTGGAATAAAACGTATTTTTAAATTCGACATCATCTGCATTTACGCCCCCTAGCGGCATAATTGTGCATCGTAAAAAAAAAAAAAAAACGAAATGAAGGATCATCATTTGCATATTTCAAGCTTCCCAATGCAAAAAGAATTTTTCAAATCGGACTAATAGTTGCAGAGATATCGTGGGTACAGACGGACGGACGGACAGACAAACCGATAAAAATAAATTGAGAAATTTATTTTTCTTACTTTATGATGCACAGCTTTCCCGCAGGGGGCGTGAAGGTCAAAACTTTTCCCGCTACATCTGCCTCTGGGAGACGTATTTCAAAAGTTTTTTTTTTTTTTTTTTTTCAGCATACGTTTTGCCACGACAAATACTTTTTGCATAGTTTTAACTTTTCCATTATGCAAAATTCGTCCGCTAAGAGGTGTTGAGTTACAGTATCATGTTTTCTTTTATATTTCTTCTTTTAACTGTTCGATTGGAAAATCTCCGTCTCTGATACCTGTTAATGTTCGCAAAATATCTTTTAGTCGCTGGTGGAAGTAAGTGGTGGTTTCTATTTTCAGGAGTTTTATCGATTGTGGAAATCCGGTTGACTTTGTTTTTTTGTTTTTAGTTCAATTGCTTATGAATAACTTTGATGGATTTTATTCGCGTCGGAAAGGATTCGATTCGAAAGACGTGCTCATTACAACCGAAAATTCGGTGTTATCTTTCTTGTCTGTACTTCAATTTTGGCTAAATTCTAAGCTTGCTCATTCATATAACTTAGTTTATGTAAATCTATTAGCTTTCCGTTACTGAAATTTTTAAATTCCTCATTATTATTATTAAAGTGTTTCTATTCTTGACCTACAATTTGAAAATTATGTTTGTGAATGACCGTACGTGTGACAGCATCGGTGAATTACTTTAGTGACCTTTCGTACGATAGACTTTTAGCATTTACCATATCTTAGCTGCAAATTTCTTATGCTTTGTAAGGAACCTCTTCAAGTGGATACCTTACCTAAAGTGCACGAGGCATGGAGAGGGCTTTTAAAATCTTCTGTGTTTTTCGCAGAAAATCATCTGTCAACGAGGTCCACTTAAGCTTTTTAATTAATTGTCGCTCACTGAAAGTGATGCCAAAGTTTCTTAGAATCAGATGCTTCGCAATATCTCAAAGAGATGCCTGGGTCATCGCCAATGCACAACAAAAAAGATTAACAGCTGAAATAAGGAGGAAACGAAGCTATGTGGACATGCTCAACCGTAAGTCTTATAATGCATATGCCTACCTGACGAGACATGCTCACCAAATTATCTTGGGTAAGCGTTTAATGATTTTCTTTTCTAATTTACAAAAAGAGGTGAATGTGGTTAATCAACGACATATACGGAAACTCTGTGACCTGGTTCTGGTATCAAACCGACCCTTACAAAATCATCTGCGAAGTCAAAATGTTGAACATGCTGATGAATACTCGCTACAAGAACCATTCCTTAACTACAGTTCTGTAGAACTCTCGGACAGCCAACGTTCAGCCCTAAGTCGAGGATTTAAATTTAGCTTTCCAGTGTCTTCTTTTCGACCTCTAAATACCATCCCACAGGTTGAAAACATTATCAGTGCACTTCCCGAAGAGGTACGTGATTCTACTCGTTATACTTTGGCCAAGACTCTTGCAGGACCTAATAGAACATCACCAGCTCTGAAATACGAACGAGAACAGTTACTACAGCTAGCAAAAAACCCAAACTTGTCAATCATTTGTGCACACAAAACACAACAAATCATTATTCTGGACCGTGACGACTATTACGCTTGGATGAAACAGGCCATCAATTTAGTTCCCCAACGTGTTCTCAGGTCTGACCCAACTTCAGCTACTATTGCAGAATTAAGTAAACTAAGAAACCAAGGTTTCCTACCTAAATCTATTTCTACAAAAATGAGACCTACAGTAGGACCTAGGGTTCCCGAGATCTTTGGAAAAATGAAAATTCACAAACCAGACCAACCTCTTAGGTTGTTTGTTTCAGGATATGCTAACCCTATTCGCACACTCGAGACAGCGTTGGCTTCATTTTTAAAACCTCTCACCTCAAATTCCTCTGTATCCATTAAAAGTTCTATGCAGGCTATATCTCGTATCAAAACCTTTGACTCTGGGGGAACTGAGTTCATAATGGCTTCGCTGGATGTAGTATCACTATTTCCAAGTATACCACTCAACACCGTTCACTCAATTATTGAGGACAAATTACAAGAAGACAATTCCAGCTCTCCACTTGAAGCTAATGCAATAATTTGTCGTCTCAAACTCGTAGCTAAGAGAACTTACTTTAAATTTGATGGTAAGTTCTATCAACAAAAGGAAGGGGCACCAATGGGTTCCCCCTCTCCCCCGTTTTAGCCGAGATCCTCATGCAGCATCTAGAAAACAAGGTCATGTTGGACTTCCCTTATCAACCGTCACTGTTGATTAGGTACGTTGATGACATGTTGGTTTTTTGGCCCCATGCTTTACCTTTACTGGACGAATTTGTAGATTGTCTTTCTGCCCAGTTCCAACGATAAAGTTTACCAAAGACCTTGAGAAAGAGGGAAAATTGCCATTCCTGGACATTTTACTGTCTCGAAATTCGAATTCCAATAAAATCAAGCATTGTGTTTTCCGTAAACCGACGTTCATACCTTGTATGATCCCATTCACTTCTTCTCACCCTCCCGAACATAAAACTTCAGCTTTACGCTTCTTAATAAGACGTGCCTTCACCCATTCTTCGACAAGTAAAACTCGACGTGATGAACTTTCTAGAGTTCAAAATTTGGCCTTATTGTTTGGGTTCTCTGTCAACCTCTTCCAAGGACTATTACAACAATTTCAAAGACTGAGATTCACGACTTTGTCCACAGAGAAAAAACCTACTAAGTACATCGGCAAAGTTGATTTCATTCCACCTCTTGTGTCTATCTTAAGAAAAGCCTGTTACAAACACAATCTAACGTTTGGATTGTATACCAGAAACCTTTTTTCCATGATAAGAAATGATAGAGATAGAGTCCCAGCACTTAACAAACCAGGCGTCTACTGCATACCATTAATTCATGAGGATTCAGATACTGCAGTTAAATAATATATAGGTTCTACCCTACGAACCGTTAATGTCAGAATGGGTGAACATAAATACGCTCTTCGTTCTGGAACGGTTTCCACAGCTTTCACTCAAGCTGTTAACCAGGGAGGTTACTCCCCAGATTGGACAAATGTTAGGGTACTTAACTCAAGTGTTAATAAACGTACAGTCTTCCTTAGGGAAAGCCTCTGCATTCTTGCATATGGGGAAACATGCTGTAACATTGAACTCCCGACATTTGTTCCAAGACAGTGGAGAAAGATGGTTGCCCCCTCCTCACACAACTCTGAAGAAGAGGACTTTATAGGATAAGATATTAAGACTTCATTTTTTGGACTTTAACTATTTGTTGATGGCATCACCGGTGATTGAGAAAACCGAGTGAATTGTGGGTCGTGTTTGACAGTATATAATGTCTGCTCCTGTGTTTCGTGGCGCTTGAGCCTGATGATGGGTGCTATGTTCAGCCCCGAAAGATCTCGCGTGTAAATATTAATTTTTAATTGTAAATAAAGTGTTTTTAATCTTGACCTACAATTTGAAAATTATGTTTGTGAATGACCGTACGTGTGACAGCATCGGTAAATTACTTTAGTCTTCATTATTAACTAGGTTTTATGGGTGTTTTCAATTCAAATTTTTGGGGTATTTTTTTAACACCAAAACTATTGCACTTTATCGCGTGTACAAATGTATACTAATGCAAAGTGCTGTAAAATACTTAAGCCAAAGTTAATAATATCACGCAAATTTTGTTCTTCAAGAGAACTGTCTCACGATCACATATACAAAACACATAACTGCCGTGTGACGGTGTCTAATGACCTTTTCCCGATTTATAAGAAAATGCAGAATATAAGTGAAAAAAGAAATAAGTAACAATTTTTTGTTTGTTTGGAGGTTTAACGATCACCGTGAGCAACTCAAGGGGCTATAAGCAGTCGTCCGTCCCTAATTAAGGGCCACTGGTTCCATGAAAGGGAGAGAGCCAGTGTTGTAAGACAAACACAACGTCCATGCCTCACGGGATTCGAACCCGGACCCTTTCGGACGAATGATCAGAAGCCACCGCTTAGACCACTGCACCACCGGGGTGGAAACGGCGGCTTTGGAACATTCTCTGCTTGAATTTTTCGCGAATTTTTCGACCACTTATCAATAACCTTGAGATCTGAAAATTGGCGTGCTGATAGTCCGTAAGGTCTCGACAACTAAAAAGTCTAAAAACCAAACAGTTCAAAAGCTTTACTGTTCAAAATGCTAATAGGTTTAAAGATAATTATGCCAGAAACGTTGAAATGCTGTAAAAATTCCATGAAATTTTGATTTAAAATTGAGTACTACTTCACTTCATAGTACTACTTCACAAAACTCCTAAATATAAAAATAATTTACTCTTGATAGCTATAATAGCTTTTGTCTTAAGGGGTCCACGGACTGATACACAAATATCATACAGCACCTGTCCAATAATTTAAGTACCTTGTTTCTTCTTCTTTGATTGGAGGTTTAACGACCACCGTGAGCAACTCAAGGGGCTATAAGAAGTCGCCCGTCCCTAATTTAGGGTCACTGGTTCCAAGAAGGGGAGAGAGCCAGTGCCATAAGACAAACAGAACGTCCATGCCTCACCGGGATTCGAACCCGGACCCATCTCGGACGAATGATCAGAAGCCATCGCTTAGACCACTGCGCCACGGTGGCAGCTAAATAACAATTAAAAATTGTGGAACAAAAACATTAACGACAGCTGAATTACGTAAATACTGAAATGTTTTACACATAGTAAATATTTTTTCTCTTGACTCGGCTATAAAACAAGAAAGATGACAAAATTTCGGTTGTAATGAGCCCGTCTTTTGAATCCTTTCGAGAGCGAATTAAATTTATCAAAGTTATTGAAAATCAACGGAATCAGTTAGAATTAAAAAAAAAAGAAGAAAAAAATCAACCGGATTTCTATAATATATAAAACATCCAGAAGTAGAAACAACTACTTACTTCCACCAGTGGCTAAAAAGTATTCCCTGAAGGATATGAAGGATATATAGTTATATTCAAACAATTTTTCCTCATTAATATAAAAATTTCATTCGTGGAAGTGATATTTCTTTTACATTCTTTGGTTATACACATGTACAAGAGCTATTGCTGTGTCTGTGAAAAGAGTCCTCAAATCACCTGGAACAGCTGCTTTCCCGTCATTCCGTTGTTTTAAACTAAAACGGTGAAAATGATTTGTAAATATTGTACTTATTTACTGAGAAAAATACCAAAAATTACTTTTCCTTTTAATATTTAATTTAAAGCTGCCGTCAAAAATTTGTGGCTATTTCTTCAACCAGTTTCATGTGAAGTTTCCCTCAAAAATTTTGTAAAACATTTTTGCTGAGGCTAAGGCGTCTTCTTATCTGTGAGGAGCACCCTCAATGCGGGTGTTGCAGGAAATATCAGTACGCCTCTGGCATATCAGCTGATTTCATGAATTTTAATATTATTTCTGGGAAAACGATATCTTCAGGCCAGCTGTTTTTCAAAACTTTATTTATGTAAAAAGACATCTCGAAATCTGCTAATTTCCGAAACTTCGTTTTGAGAAAAACAAAATCTCCAAGTCGGCTGCTAAAACTTTATTTATTTATTTATTTATTTATTTATTTTTGGAAGACAGTATGAAGTCTGCAAGTTTTCTGTACTCATTTCTGGTGCCATGAATTCTAATAATTCCCAAAACTTTACTTCAAGCAAAACACATCTCAAAGTAAGTAAACTGTACTTTCTGTCCAACAAGGAGAGCTAAAGATCTCATAGAGAGCCAGTGCCATAAGACAAACAGAATGAAAGGTAACCCGTAGTTCTTCTTCAGTTGGACGGCTTATACATTTATGGAAGATGGCATCTAGAAGTCTGCTGATCTATTATTATTCATTTCCAGAAAAACAACATTTCAAAATTTTCTGCTTGCCAAAACATCAATTTCCAGATGCCAGAAGATCGACATTTCCTAATATCTTGTTCTTCAGTTCTGTCGAAATAAAATCTTATATCAGCATACTTGTGTGACGTACTACAGAGGTGAATCACGTGTCAAGACGACAAATCTGCAGCGGTAATTCCATCCGTGCAGCTCAGTTGAGATAGCAACTTACTCGGGAGTGAGGGGGCGTGGACAAACTTGTGTTTTCACAGTTGACTTTGAGCTGTCATAAAGAGAAATCAGATGACCTACTACTGATCGAAAACAAAAATGTTTAAATTTAGAGAGGAAGAGAATTGCAGAGAGATTTATCACTTAAAAACAAAGCAGTTGTTGGCTTTTAAATTGTCAATTTTAAGATATTTGTCCCTAATAAATTTCAAAAAAGAAAGGTGTTAATTATTTTTTTCCTTATCTAGAAATATGCATGAAAAAAAAATTCTGAAAATAGAAAAAAATTGTAACTGGTCCCCTACAGTTTTTGACATTTAGATTACTTTTCTCCGATAGTGAGCCCGTTGTGCGCTTGATGTAGATGGGCCCGAATTACCAAAATTTATTTTATCACAATTCGGTGAATTTTATCACTCTGCTCGAAACACCATTTACCCTAGATAAAAATGAGTTTAAGACTTCTAAAGATAATCTGGTTTTTACAGGTCTGAAATGATCATACAAGATCTTCAAGTTTTGGGAATCGGTGCTTCTAAAATGATCATGCAAGATTCACTTGCCAACGGGCGGCTTTGAAGCATATGCTTTCCAGTTTTTTGTCTATGTTGTTCTAGTGGTTTGAAAAAGCCGCCCGTTGGCGAATGATAGTTTGGTAGATCTTGTATGATCATATTACGCCTATTAAAGCCAAATTATCTTTAGAAGTCCATTTACACAAAAATGCAAAGTTTTGTAATGTCACGTTTCTAGTATAAAATTTTCGAAATGGCATGAAAATATATTAATCATTCATCATGGCCGGTAATTCAACATGATTAAAAATGGAACAAACGCATTGAAAATCTGTCTAATAAGATATTCAGAAACATAGGGATTTGGAAAGATGTGAATCCGTTTATTGGTGTAAATATGACATGGATGTTAAGTCAGATGACATCCAAAAACTTGAAAATTTCGTCCTCCTGGAGCGGGAATCGAATCCGCGTCTCCCGGATAGCGCCCCATTATGCTAACCACACACCACTCAGAACGACTAAGTTTCAAGTTTCCGATTAATTTTAATATCACAGGATTCGCTAGTTGAAGCAACCGGCATTCATATATAGCGAATTTGGAGGTTAAACCAAGGGATTGTCAGTCATATTCTGGAAAATTTATCCCCAAAACTATTGATACTTTTATACTTTACACTAATTCAAACGCATATCAACTATTGCATCGTAGCTTGGGCCGAAACATCCCATTGCAATATTAACAAACTTCAATAGATCTAAAAGTACATAATAACTTTCAACCTTACGCATTTCAACGGGCTAAAGTAAATCCGAATGATTACAACATTCTTTCTGTTAAACAACTATATGATTATAACCTAGGTAAAATAATGCTCAAAAGAATTAAAAATAATCTTTATCATGATTTAATATAATTAAATATCCTTACACATCAACATGAAATCAGAAACTGAACAAAACTTGTTACAATGTTTCTTCAAGCGGAATCGGTTAAAATGAATATAAACTATTCTAGTCCCAAATTGTGGAACTCACTACTTGCTGAACTACGATCAATTAATAATATTGACCTATTTAAGAAAAAACCAAAACTATATATCATGGGAAAGTTTAAATAAAATAATAATATCGGACGATAAGATAGAAAATGCTAAACAAAACGTTACATGACTTTATACTAATAATTTATGAAATTTTTAGTTGAGTGTCCGGGTCTGGAGGGGTATCTCTCTCTATTCTAAATAAAAGTAACTGCCGCCGCTGCTACTGCCGCTGTTTTAGAAATTTCGCGACACTCTTCAATTCCTACTTCGCAGCGCAAAACGTATTGAACACAAAAATATGAACTTTACATTGTTTGTAGAGAATTGTTTGGAGAACACGCTGAAATAAACTGTTTCTCGATTCTAGCGATACTTCAAGAGCTATTGTATTTCAAAATTAAGGTAAGCAAAAAATGCTATCAGGTCGCGTTCCGGGCACACTAACAGCAACAGAACCACGAAACTTTGTAGGCATGTATGCCATGACAGAATTTTTGCACCTCGTCGCCTTTTTTTGAATTTCGATTTAGTTTACGAGAAATTAAATTTCCAAATTTGCAATTTTTACAGCATAAACTTACAACTATTGTCTCGTTTTTACAAAAAAAAAAAAAAAATTAGAAAAAGTCATTTTCTGGTTTTTAAGCATTTTTTAAAGACGCAAAAGAAAGAAACGAACGGCTGTCTGTCTTCACGATAACCACAGAGAAACGTTCTGGTCCCGTGACCTGCTGCCATGGTGACGCAGAGAATTTATTATGCATATGTTTTGTTGGTAAAGCTATCTCAGTTGTTTAAGGTGGACGTCAAGTAATTTTGCTTCCTATATTTCCAACGGAAAAACTTCTGTACACATTTTCTTCACAATTAATGCGTTCCCAAGGATAAAAATTTGAGCATCGATTAAAGTAGCTTCATTTTATAACTTGGAATACTTAATATTTTCTAAAACATAACCATAATTATGCAATCCAACATTTGTTTGTCTACTGACGTCATCAAAGTACAGGTCGCGCCATTTTTTCTGGACAATTAATGTGTTCTCAAGGACGAAAATTTGAACATCGATTAAAATAGCTTCATTTTATAACTTAGAATACTTAATATTTTCTAAAACATAACCATAATTATGCAATCCAACATTTGTTTGTCTACTGACGTCCTCAAAGTACAGGTCGCGCCATCTTTTTCTGGTTCCAACACCACCGAAGGAAAAGTTATTGATTTTTTATATAATTATGGTTATATTTTAGAAAATATTAAGTATTCCAAGTCATAATATGAAGTTATTTTAATCGACATTCAAATTTTCATCCTTGGGAACACAATAATTGTGAAGCAAATGTGTACAACAGTTTTTCCATTGGAAGTATAGGAAGCAAAATTACTTGACGTCCACCTTAATGGTTTAGCATAACGGCTTACGTTTTACGGAAATGCTTTTTGGACCGCTTTTATTTTCCTTAGTTGTAAATTTAGTAAGTGCAACAAGTTCAAACGACAAAAACTCCAACTGTCCAAAAATTAACGACAGTAAAAAAACTCTGAAATTTCTGAATAACAAGCCTTATTTGGTTAGACATGCAATAAAAATTGAAATTTATATGAATTTTCCAGTTTTTATTTCATGTGACATACTTGGAGATCGGGCTGCAGGGCCTGAACGCTTCTCTGGAAACGAGCGTAGCAAGCCTGGAGGCTAGTGATTTAGAAATTAACTTAAAGATCAAGTTGGTTTATTAATAGATAAGGATGGAGATCTTGAATTTGTACCTTACTTATCCATATTGTAAAACTGAAAACTATTGACAATTTGATTGTTTTGGCACCAAGAATTATAGGGGAGAGATGAATGGTGGGGATGCGGACTGCGGAGGGGCGGGTGATGGAGGAGGGAGGAACTAATACTAACTCTCTTTTACATATTTCACTGTAAAATATTTTTCACTGTTCATCGCATGTTGGTTTTGTCTTATGCTGAATGCATTATAATCTTCTCTTTAAGGAAGAAGAGGACTGTCAGACCAAACGGCTTTTTCCCTCTTTCTTCCATTGTCTCAACAATCATTAAATGACATGTATTTTTATGTAACAACTACATAGAGAAAATGAGAAAATGAAATGAAATTCCCTGAGAGTTCAGAAATCTCAAAACCAGGATCATATTCCATCTGCGAAACACTACCGAAAATCAGAAGTTGTTTTGTATGTCGTATTATTATTTTTGATCCACCACAATAGTGTTACTACATATTCTTTGTTAATGAAGTGAACAATTTTTAGTATCTTTTTTCCTACTGAAGATATCCGAGAAAATAAAGAATACTTTTAATATTCTACGACAACTGCCATACACTATTCTATAACATCCTGGTTCTGAAGAATTCCCACACAAACACCGCAGAAAGCAATCAGAAATATTTGTCCACTTTCTGCCAAAAGTTTCTAACATATATCGTAATTTGGCTGAAGATGTTATATACGTGTCGAGTTCGTGCCCCAATTACCGACGCTATTTTTATCAAGATATCTCTCATAGGCTCTTAGGTGGGAAGACATATTTGTTACTCCGAAACACGGAAACATATCTCCCCGAAAATCAGCGCTGTCTGCTGATGAATGGCGCTTTGTGCGACATTCTGGGTCTACAAAAATGGAGTAGCACTTCATTGTTTTTTTCATGTGCACATATTGCAGGCGACATGCTCTTTTTGGAAGCTGTAACATAAAGGCAAACGTCATCACCTTCCACAAAGCGAGAATAATACTAGAAGAAAACGAAGACAATTAATCGAAGCCACACAGGATCATCATCATCTTAAACATTTGAAAGTTTTCAAATATTCTCACACATTCCACATAGATACATAACACATCACTTTAACCGTTTTGTATCATAATCGTCAGCAAACATTATAAATCCACTTTTGGATGAAGGTCTCCCCAATTCTCCTCCACAACTTTCTGTATATTTATATACCTATTTTTTATTATTATTATTATCATCATTTTCAACTGTTATCAATCCACTGTGGAATGAAAGTCTCCCCAAGTTTCTTTTACAACGGTCTGTCTTGCGTGAGTCTCCTCCATGTCACTCCAGCATGCTTTTGAAATTCATCTTCCCATCTCCCACGTGGTCTTCTTCTGGCTCTTTTCCTGTCCGTTGGTATCCAATCTAAAATTTCGGTTGCCCATCGGTGGTCCGTTCTCCTGGCAATATCTCCAGCCCACTGCAATTTCAGGGATCATGATGTCTTCCACTCTTGTCAGTTCCGTTTCTTAACTTTCCTGGTTACATCAAGCATGCATCTTTCCATGCTTCTTTCAGTTGATCATGATGTCTTCCACTGATCATAATGTCTTTCACTCTTATCAGTTCCTCTTCTTAACTTTCCTGGTTACATCAAGCATGCATCTTGCCATGCTTCTTTCAGTTGATCATGATGTCTTCCACTGATCATAATGTCTTTCACTCTTATCAGTTCCTCTTCTTAACTTTCCTGGTTACATCAAGCATGCATCTTTCCATGCTTCTTTCAGTTGATCATGATGTCTTCCACTGATCATAATGTCTTTCACTCTTATCAGTTCCTCTTCTTAACTTTCCTGGTTACATCAAGCATGCATATTTCCATGCTTCTTTCAGTTGTTGGCAGTTTTTTTAGCTACGATCTATGTCTCTGCTCCATACATAAGAACTAGAAGGATGCACTGATTAAATACTTTTTCTTTTAAGACATAATGGTAAATTGTTCTTGAAAATTGTACTGTTTCTTTCAAAAGCTCTCCAACCAAGTTTTATACCCCAATTAATTTCTTTATCAATGTGACCGTCTCTTGAAAAAATTAATTAGCGTATAAAACTTGTTTACAGAACTTTTGGAAGAAACAGCATAATTTTCAAGACCTTTCCATTGTATACATATGTATACGAGGTGTCTCAATGGAAACAAGCTTCAACGGTTGTTCACAGACACATTCAATTAGAAAAATACTCAAAATGACGTAAAGACTTACAACATGACAGTTACACTTCTGTGGGCGGCATTTGTTTAAAAATAAAAAAATGAATTTTTGATAGAACCTTTGCAGAGAAATAAAGTTCAATTAAAAAAGCTGCGCAATGTCCTAATTAGCCTAAAACATCTTTTGCTGTATTGATTCTTGCAAAACTCGCGGAGATATTCGCGATGAAAATTGTAAAAAAATGTATAGTTTGGACTAATTAAGGCGAACGGTAGCTTGTTTCGCTGCATACACTATAAAAAAGTTTCTGAAATTTACGAGCCACTTTCCATCATCCTTTTGTGAATTAACGAAACATATTTCTGAAACAAAAGTTTTCGTGAAATGACGGAAAGAAACCTGAATTTCAAGAATTTTTCGTACCACGGAAAAATTTTAAATTTTTAGAAACCTTCCCGCAATACCTTTCTTATACTGACGGTAAATTGCCATTTTCAAGACATGTTAACGGAACATTCTGAATTTTCAGAAACCTTTACGCAGTTCCTTTCTTACATTAACGAAAAACTTCGTTCTCACTTTTTCCGTATTCTTCTGATGAAACATTTCCAGTAATAGGAGAGATTCACGGGAAGACTTGAAAGTTTGATTAACTGTTAAATTTCAATAGCCTGTCAAAGTATTTGATTTTAAAGCTCTATAGCAAGATCGGATATTGTGGATAGCATATCGCATGAATTTTGTTTATTGTGGCACAGAATATATCTTATCCTTTCCCCCATTTTGTGCACCAGCTATTTATGTGTTACTGCTTTATTGTGTTTTTTTTTTATGTTTACAGCTTTATTCTGTTACTGTAAGAAACCGGGTACTTAACTTATTGCACAGATGGATTATACGATGTCTATGTATCAGTGTTTGGACCCCTTAAAACAAAAGCTATTACAGCTATCAAGAATAAATTTTATACTTAGGAGTTTTGTGTAATAATACTATAAAAAAGTCCATTTCATCTTTTTTAAAGATAATTGAAAGTAATTGTCAGTTTAAAAAGATCAAGTTGCAAAGTATTTTACTTCGAAAAATCACGATGAAAAATGCTGAATTTGTGAAAAGTTCTCTACAAAAATATATATATATATATATATATATATCATCATCATCATTGTCAACCATTATCAATCCACTGCTGGACGAAGGTCTCCCCAAGTTTCCTCCACAACGGTCTGTCTTGTGCCAGTCTCCTCCATGTCACCCCTGCATACTTTCGAATTTCATCCACCCATCTCCCATGTGGTCTTCTTCTGGGTCTTTTCCTGTCCCTTGGAATCCAATCTAAAATTTCGGCTGTCCATCGATGATCTGTCCTTCTGGCAGTATGTCCAGCCCATTGCCATTTCAGGGATTTAACTCTGATCATGATGTCTTCCACTCTTGTCATTTTTCGGATCCACGAGTTCCTCTTCTTATCTCTCCTGGTTACACCAAGCATGCATGCGTAACATCACTGCCTCTCCTTGACAAATGTCAACCCCGCCTTCTCGTGGTGCATCCTGTTCCCACTAAAGGGGCTCTGACGACCGCCCATAGCGGTATAACTATACCATCGGGATTAGAGGAAATTCTATCCCACACTCACCAACCCGCTTGGCCAGCGTGGTGAGTTATGGCCAAACCCCTCCAAAATGATTCCACAACTTAAATCTTGGCCCTCAGTCTCCGGCAGCTGGAATGTACCTGGCCAAGGCAGCGGCCAGTGCGACATGAAGGCAGAGGGTGCTAAGAATCCCCGGAGGACCGGACTAGGCTGCCATCTGATGCTGACCTTGGCTACTTACAATGGACGCTCCCTATCTTCTGAATCAAGGCTTCTTGAATTGGAAGAGGAACTACAAAGGATCAAGTGGGACATCGTGGGGCTAAGTGAGGTAAGGAGAAAAGGAGAAGATCTCATCGAACTGAAAAGTGGACATCTCTTCTACTATCGTGGGACAGATACTGGCAGAACTAGTGGTGTTGGATTTATAATATATATATATATATATATATATATATATATTACAAACGTATTCAGAAAAATAATAAGCTCCAACAGAAAATAAAATGACTAAACAACTCGCATTAATAAAAAAATTTTTTCATCGTCACGCAATTTATTTTACGATGAACGTGAGTTAAACCTTTGAGTGTTTCTGGCTGAGTGGTTAAAATCGTGCGCAACCAATCCAAACGACGAGGGTTCAAATCTGACTGCTGCGAGGCAGCGGATGGCCTAGTGATCAACGTTCGTACTGCCACGGGGAAACCTCAGGTTAGATCCCAGCCAGGTACGAACGCTCGAGCCACTAAATATCGGCCGTGCGTCTGATGGGCACGTCAAGCCGTCGGACTCCGGGTACTGGCTCCCCGTTTATAAATAAGGGCGTCTTCCTTCCCCATTCTACCTCGCTTCCGTGTCACTTTCCTATCAGGCACTCCAGCCCAAATCTCCTAGCTTCCTATTTCTAAGGGTTGTTTAAGACCTGGGGTCAGACACTCCCTTCCTGATCTGACTGTTGCGAAAGGATTATCTGGTGTGAGGGCTGAGAAGGGCTAGTTCTTTTATCTGTGAGAAATTTCAGTTTAAATACGGAAAAGCCTGAAACGGAATTTTCAGAAATAAACGGAATTTCTGACTACGGAAAATCTGTGAAAATTCGGAAGTTCAAATAAACGGGAACTTAAAAAAAAAACGGAAATTTCTGAAAAAGACGGATGTCTACCGGCAACTTTTCTGCACGTTATTTTCAGGAATTTTCCGTGAATTCACACCATTTATTTCATTTCAAATCTCGTTTTCCGTGGCACTATGTAGACGGCCGGGTATGTGTGCGTTGTTTACCTGGGGAAGTGTTGGCATCAGCATGCACCATGGAATGAAAACAAGCTGGTGGAGAAAGTTTCCCAACAGAACATTGCCGAAAGCAATGTTCTGTTGGGAAACTCTGGGTCCAGTCATGTGCAGGAAACTATGACATCTACTACGAGTCTAAACAACATTGGAGACCGGGTACATCCTTTCATGGCAACGGTATTCTCCTCTAGTAGTGCCTTCTTTCAGAAGCATAATATGCCATGCCACGCTGCCCGGATTCAGCAGTACCGTCTTAACGCTTTTGGGGGCCCTGGGCCATCACATTTCCGGGGGCCCTGATCTTTCATAGCATTGTGAACCATTATCAATCCACTGCTAGATGAAAATCTCCCCAAATTTATTCCACAACTGATATAGAAATATTCAATATCCAGTAACTTTTTAATACCACTTGAATGAAAAATGGTACATGCTAAAAATTATAGAACTCCATGAAGTCTACCAAATGCACTCACATTTAGTTACTTAGTAAATTACAAGATAATGGGTGCTGAAAGATGATGTTTCTTCCCCATTCTACAAATCATTCAACGATAATTAAATTAAAACAGAAGAAAGAAGTAAACCAATCAGCGCCGTTTCCAGATAATATGACACACCGGACAAAAGTGCCGATTTGCGGCGACGGTCATTGTTATTTATTTAAACACCGAAGATTGAACATATGTAAGTAGCCCTAGTGGGCAAACCCCAATGATAAACATACGTGCACTTCTTGGTATAGATAGACAACACAAATGACTGTTTAAATGGAAAAGGTGATTCGGAAAAAATGCGATGTATGCGTGGAAGGCGAGAAAAAAAATGCCTTGCTCACATGAACATGAGTTAATTTTAACGTATTTTACATCTAGCTCACTGAATGAAATTTGGCCCTTAAATTCTTTTGAAAATGAGGTCGGGAAATAGTTTGTGTTTTAAAAATCAGCAATTCTCCTGTGAGAACTTAAATACTTGGATATGCGCTTGTGGAAGTGTACTAGTTGCATTACATTCGCAATTCCAGAGATGTATGCCCAAATTAAGATAAAACGAAACACTTGCCCCGTCAGTCAAAAATAAAATCCATGCGCTCACGACATTTTCTTGAGAAATGTTCTTCGGATACATGCTGACACGCCACTTTGTTTTTCGGATATATGTATAACGAATTAAATTCCTCCGTCATTTTGGCCCACGCCGGGAATCGAACCCGAGTCCAGTTATTTCGGAACAAGTCGCTCTACCAACTGAGCTACGCAGACGTTCGTTCTTGCTGCTATCTGCCTTTATGTCGTGTGCGTCCTGCGGGGCAGGCACGTCACAGATACCTCATAACATGTTTACGAATTACACATTTTTACTTCCATTCAGAATTTTCATTTAATTGTTTTATCAAATCACTATCACCCCCACTCGGGATTAGAAGGGAGATCCGCTTTCTTTGTTTCTTATTTTGTCACAAAAGATCCATTCTAACACCTAACTTTACTCCTGTCTCCTCGCTCGGGAATTCAAAGCTACGAATAAGGTTTGAAAAGCAAGGCGGAACAACTTCCATCTTTCTGCATTGGTGTTCCTTCTTTTCATTAAATAATAATAATAATAATAATAATAATAATAATAATAATAATAATAATAAAAATAATAATAAACCAACTGCTGATGAGTGGTGAAAGAGTTGGACCTTTTGTAAATCCATAAGACACTTAGGGCGTTGGGGGCCCTGGGCACCGGTCCCGTTGGCCCACCCCTTAAGACGGCCATGCCGGATTGCTCCAGAATGGTTCGTAGAATATGAGGAACACTTCCAGGTATTGCCCTGGCCTCTGAATTCTCCAGACATGAATCCAATCGAACATCTGTGGTTTGTGTTGGGACAGCAAATCCGATCTGCGGTGTCTCAGCCCTACAAGAGTTAAAGAATCTGCTGGTAACGTGTTGGAACAAGATACCACAAGAAAAAATGTTAAATGCCACCAGATGACATCTCAGTTGCTGAGATCACCAATACGGATATGTGTAGTCAGAAGCTGACTGATAAACCACGCATGTCACTGGGAATTGTTGGCACCGTAGCGTAAATGCGAACGCACTGGACTAGTTATCGAAGAGACCTGGGGTTCGATCTCAGCGGTGTGGAAACCCAATTTTTCAGTTGCTATGCGTTGTTTATAAAATAACGTGGACAGAGCGATGACATCATCCATTTACATTATCTCCACGTATTATATATATATATATATATATATATATATATGTCCATCGATGGACAGCCGAAATTTTAGATTGGATTCCAAGGGATAGGAAAAGACCCAGAAGAAGACCACATGGAAGATGGGTGGATGAAATTCGAAAGTATGCGGGAGTGACATGGTGGAGACTGGCACAAGACACACCGTTGTGGAGGAAACTTGGGGAGACCTTCGTCCAGCAGTGGATTGATAATGGTTGACAATGATGATGATGATGATATATATATATATATATATATATATATATATATATATATATATATATGGGATGTAAGGTCAGGTGATGCGTAACATCACAGCCTCTCCTTGACAAATGTCAACCCCGCCTTCTCGTGGTGCATCCTGTTCCCACTAAAGGGGCTCTGACGACCGCCCATAGCGGTATAACTATACCATCGGGATCAGAGGAAATGCTATCCCACACTCACCAACCCGCTTGGCCAGCGTGGTGAGTTATGGCCAAACCCCTCCAAAATGATTCCACAACTTAAATCTTGGCCCTCAGTCTCCGGCAGCTGGAATGTACCTGGCCAAGGCAGCGGCCAGTGCGACATGAAGGCAGAGGGTGCTAAGAATCCCCGGAGGACCGGACTAGGCTGCCATCTGATGCTGACCTTGGCTACTTACAATGGACGCTCCCTATCTTCTGATTCAAGGCTTCTTGAATTGGAAGAGGAACTACAAAGGATCAAGTGGGACATCGTGGGGCTAAGTGAGGTAAGGAGAAAAGGAGAAGATCTCATCGAACTGAAAAGTGGACATCTCTTCTACTATCGTGGGACAGATACTGGCAGAACTAGTGGTGTTGGATTTATAATAAACAAGAAACTGAAGGATAAAGTTGTAGAAGTTGAAAGTTCCTCTGACAGAGCTGCACGACTTGTTATCCAACTCTCGAAAAGATACCAGGCTCAGATTATTCAAACTTATGCACCCACCACAAGTCATTCTGAAGAAGAAATTGAAGAATTTTATGAGGAAATTTGTCATCTAAATAATAAAGGTAAGCAGCACTTGAAAATAATTATGGGAGATTTCAATGCAAAAATAGGGCAACGGCAACAGAATGAAACTTCGGTAGGTAAATTCGGTCATGGCAACAGAAACCAGCGTGGAAATACTCTCGTTGAGTTTGCAGAGGCAGAAGGGTTTTTCATCTTGAACTCCTTCTTCAAGAAAAAGCCACACAGGAAATGGACATGGAGACATCCAAATGGGACGACAAGTGAAATTGATTTTATTATGTGTAACAAAAAATTCGTCATAGAAGACTGCAGTGTGCTAAACAAGTTCAACACAGGTAGTGACCATAGATTGGTGAGATGTAAGATGCACCTCAACACTAAACTTGAACGTGGCAAGCTCATAGGACAAACAAAATCTATTGACATAACCAACCTTAAAAAACACCATAATACCTTCAAGTTAGAACTGAAGAACAGGTTCTCTGCTTTAGAAGGCCTAACATCGGAAGAAGTGGACATCTCTGAAGTTAACAGAAAAGTAACCAAAGCTCTTATGGAAACAGCAACAAAATTAGCTGGGTCTAAGAACAAGTTGCATGTGAACAAATTATCAGGAAAAACCAAAATGTTGATGCAAAAAAGAAGAGAGATGAGGACAACTAAAGAAGATGTGACTTCCAAAGTGGAATATATAGAGCTATGCAAGACAGTAAGAAAAAGTATCACTGAAGACGTAAGGAAATTCAACTGTGAACTAGTGAGGAAAGCAATTGAAAACAACCAAAGCCTAAAGATAGCAAAGGGACATCTCAGTAAGGGAAGAAAACAGATTATGGCACTGAGAAAAGAAGATGGTTCTGTAACAAGAAATAGAGGCGAAATTTTGACAAGAGTGAAAGATTTCTACTCCAAATTATATGAAAGGGATGATATATGCACTCCAGACATCATGAAAGATACCAGTACCAGAGTTCCTCCAGTCCTTCCAGCAGAAGTTGCACATGCAATCAAGAACATGAAGCGAGGAAAAGCTCCAGGAGAAGATGGAATTACTGTAGACATCATACAAGAAGCAAGTGGAGAAATCGAAACAGTGCTCGCCCAAATTTTCACTCGATGCCTTAATGAAGGAAAGATTCCTGAGGATTGGAACACCGCTACAATGATCCTGCTACATAAGAAAGGTGACATTGAGGATCTCGGAAACTACAGACCTATCAGCCTCCTATCAGTAGTTTATAAAATCTTCACTAAAGTTCTTTCACACCGCTTGAAGGTGACACTGGACATGGCTCAACCGAGAGAACAAGCTGGATTCAGGAGTGGCTACAGCACAATAGATCATATCCACGTGCTGAGAGAACTAATTGAAAGAGCGAGGGAATATGAACTTCCATTGTGCATGGCTTTTATCGATTATGAAAAAGCCTTTGATTCGGTGAAACCATCAGCAGTTACAATGGCTCTGAAAACCTGCGGTATTGAAGATGCATACATTAATATTATTAATAACATCTATGAAAATGCAAGTGCAAAGATTAGGCTGTTTGAAAATACAACACACGTAAAAATTGGAAAGGGAGTGAGACAAGGTGACACCATATCTCCGAAGCTCTTTAATGCCACATTGGAGGGTGTTTTTCAGTCGCTGAGCTGGGAAAACAAGGGGATAAAGATTAATGGAGATTATCTAACCCACCTTCGTTTTGCTGATGACGTAGTCATTTTTGCAACTACCCCATCAGAGCTGCAGAGTATGATCCAGGAACTTGCTGACAAGAGTAAAGAAGTGGGATTAAAAATGAACTTTCAGAAGACAAAAGTGATGTTCAATGCTTTTACAAGAAATGAAGATTTATCGATTGATGGAGAAAAGCTGGAGATAACAGACACGTACGTTTATCTTGGACAGCAGATATCAAGTGAGGGTCACATTGATGAAGAAATTAATCGGCGTACAAAACTTGCCTGGAGAGCTTTTGGAAGAAACAGCATAATTTTCAAGAGCAATATGCCATTATGTCTTAAAAGAAAAGTGTTTGATCAATGCATCCTTCCAGTGCTTACGTATGGTGCAGAGACGTGGACCTTAACTAAAAGAGACATACAAAGGCTGAAGACAACTCAAAGAAGCATGGAGAGGTGCATGCTTGGTGTAACCAGGAGAGATAAGAAGAGGAACTCGTGGATCCGAAAAATGACAAGAGTGGAAGACATCATGATCAGAGTTAAATCCCTGAAATGGCAATGGGCTGGACATACTGCCAGAAGGACAGATCATCGATGGACAGCTGAAATTTTAGATTGGATTCCAAGGGACAGGAAAAGACCCAGAAGAAGACCACATGGGAGATGGGTGGATGAAATTCGAAAGTATGCAGGGGTGACATGGAGGAGACTGGCACAAGACAGACCGTTGTGGAGGAAACTTGGGGAGACCTTCGTCCAGCAGTGGATTGATAATGGTTGACAATGATGATGATGATGATATATATATATATATATATATATATGGGATGTAAGGTCAGGTGATGCGTAACATCACAGCCTCTCCTTGACAAATGTCAACCCCGCCTTCTCGTGGTGCATCCTGTTCCCACTAAAGGGGCTCTGACGACCGCCAGTAGCGGTATAACTATACCATCGGGATTAGAGGAAATTCTATCCCACACTCACCAACCCGCTTGGCCAGCGTGGTGAGTTATGGCCAAATCCCTCCAAAATGATTCCACAACTTAAATCTTGGCCCTCAGTCTCCGGCAGCTGGAATGTACCTGGCCAAGGCAGCGGCCAGTGCGACATGAAGGCAGAGGGTGCTAAGAATCCCCGGAGGACCGGACTAGGCTGCCATCTGATGCTGACCTTGGCTACGTACAATGGACGCTCCCTATCTTCTGATTCAAGGCTTCTTGAATTGGAAGAGGAACTACAAAGGATCAAGTGGGACATCGTGGGGCTAAGTGAGGTAAGGAGAAAAGGAGAAGATCTCATCGAACTGAAAAGTGGACATCTCTTCTACTATCGTGGGACAGATACTGGCAAAACTAGTGGTGTTGGATTTATAATAAACAAGAAACTGAAGGATAAAGTTGTAGAAGTTGAAAGTTCCTCTGACAGAGCTGCACGACTTGTTATCCAACTCTCGAAAAGATACCAGGCTCAGATTATTCAAACTTATGCACCCACCACAAGTCATCCTGAAGAAGAAATTGAAGAATTTTATGAGGAAATTTGTCATCTAAATAATAAAGGTAAGCAGCACTTGAAAATAATTATGGGAGATTTCAATGCAAAAATAGGGCAACGGCAACAGAATGAAACTTCAGTAGGTAAATTCGGTCACGGCAACAGAAACCAGCGTGGAAATACTCTCGTTGAGTTTGCAGAGGCAGAAGGGTTTTTCATCTTGAACTCCTTCTTCAAGAAAAAGCCACACAGGAAATGGACATGGAGACATCCAAATGGCACGACAAGTGAAATTGATTTTATTATGTGTAACAAAAAATTCGTCATAGAAGACTGCAGTGTGCTAAACAAGTTCAACACAGGTAGTGACCATAGATTGGTGAGATGTAAGATGCACCTCAACACTAAACTTGAACGTGGCAAGCTCATAAGACAAACAAAATCTATTGACATAACCAACCTTAAAAAACACCATAATACCTTCAAGTTGGAACTGAAGAACAGGTTCTCTGCTTTAGAAGGCCTAACATCTGAAGAAGTGGACATCTCTGAAGTTAACAGAAAAGTAACCAACGCTCTTATGGAAACAGCAACAAAATTAGCTGGGTCTAAGAACAAGTTGCATGTAAATAAATTATCAGGAAAAACGAAAATGTTGATGCAAAAAAGAAGAGAGATGAGGACAACTAAAGAAGATGTGACTTCCAAAGTGGAATATATAGAGCTATGCAAGACAGTACGAAAAAGTATCACTGAAGACGTAAGAAAATTCAACTGTGAACTAGTGAGGAAAACAATTGAAAACAACCAAAGCCTAAAGATAGCAAAAGGACATCTCAGTAAGGGAAGAAAGCAGATTATGGCACTGAGAAAAGAAGATGGTTCTGTAACAAGAAATAAAGGCGAAATTTTGACAAGAGTGAAAGATTTCTACTCCAAATTATATGAAAGGGATAATACATGCACTCCAGACATCATGAAAGATACCAGTACCAGAGTTCCTCCAGTCCTTCCAGCAGAAGTTGCACATGCAATCAAGAACATGAAGCGGGGAAAAGCTCCAGGAGAAGATGGAATTACTGTAGACATCATACAAGAAGCAAGTGGAGAAATCGAAACAGTACTCGCCCAAATTTTCACTCGATGCCTTAATGAAGGAAAGATTCCTGAGGATTGGAACACCGCTACAATGATCCTGCTACATAAGAAAGGTGACATTGAGGATCTTGGAAACTACAGACCTATCAGCCTCTTATCAGTAGTTTATAAAATCTTCACTAAAGTTCTTTCACACCGCTTGAAGGTAACACTGGACATGGCTCAACCGAGAGAACAAGCTGGATTCAGGAGTGGCTACAGCACAATAGATCATATCCACGTGCTGAGAGAACTAATTGAAAGAGCGAGGGAATATGAACTTCCATTGTGCATGGCTTTTATCGATTATGAAAAAGCCTTTGATTCGGTGAAACCATCAGCAGTTACAATGGCTCTGAAAACCTGCGGTATTGAAAATGCATACATTAATATTATTAATAACATCTATGAAAATGCAAGTGCAAAGATTAGGCTGTTTGAAAATACAACACACGTAAAAATTGGAAAGGGAGTGAGACAAGGTGACACCATATCTCCGAAGCTCTTTAATGCCACTTTGGAGGGTGTTTTTCAGTCGCTGAGCTGGGAAAACAAGGGGATAAAGATTAATGGAGATTATCTAACCCACCTTCGTTTTGCTGATGACGTAGTCATTTTTGCAACTACCCAATCAGAGCTGCAGAGTATGATCCAGGAACTTGCTGACAAGAGTAAAGAAGTGGGATTAAAAATGAACTTTCAGAAGACAAAAGTGATGTTCAATGCTTTTACAAGAAATGAAGATTTATCGATTGATGGAGAAAAGCTGGAGATAACAGACACGTACGTTTATCTTGGACAGCAGATATCAAGTGAGGGTCACATTGATGAAGAAATTAATCGGCGTACAAAACTTGCCTGGAGAGCTTTTGGAAGAAACAGCATAATTTTCAAGAGCAATATGCCATTATGTCTTAAAAGAAAAGTGTTTGATCAATGCATCCTTCCAGTGCTTACGTATGGTGCAGAGACGTGGACCTTAACTAAAAGAGACATACAAAGGCTGCAGATAACTCAAAGAAGCATGGAGAGGTGCATACTTGGTGTAACCAGGAGAGATAAGAAGAGGAACTCGTGGATCCGAAAAATGACAAGAGTGGAAGACATCATGATCAGAGTTAAATCCCTGAAATGGCAATGGGCTGGACATACTGCCAGAAGGACAGATCATCGATGGACAGCCGAAATTTTAGATTGGATTCCAAGGGACAGGAAAAGACCCAGAAGAAGACCACATGGGAGATGGGTGGATGAAATTCGAAAGTATGCAGGGGTGACATGGAGGAGACTGGCACAAGACAGACCGTTGTGGAGGAAACTTGGGGAGACCTTCGTCCAGCAGTGGATTGATAATGGTTGACAATGATGATGATGATGATATATATATATATATATATATATATGCCACAAAACACATACATTAATATTATTAATAACATCTATGAAAATGCAAGTGCAAAGATTCGGCTGTTTGAAAATACAACACACATAAAAATTGGAAAGGGAGTGAGACAAGGTGACACCATATCTCCGAAGCTCTTTAATGCGACATTGGAAAATGTCTTTCAATCACTGAACTGGGAAAACAAAGGGATAAAGATTAATGGAGATTATCTAACCCACCTTCGTTTTGCTGATGACGTAGTCATTTTTGCAACTACCCCATCAGAGCTGCAGAGTATGATCCAGGAACTTGCTGACAAGAGTAAAGAAGTGGGATTAAAAATGAACTTTCAGAAGACAAAAGTGATGTTCAATGCTTTTACAAGAAATGAAGATTTATCGATTGATGGAGAAAAACTGGAGATAACAGATACGTATGTTTATCTTGGACAGCAGATATCAAGTGAGGGTCACATTGATGAAGAAATTAATCGGCGTACAAAACTTGCCTGGAGAGCTTTTGGAAGAAACAGCATAATTTTCAAGAGCAATATGCCATTATGTCTTAAAAGAAAAGTGTTTGATCAATGCATCCTTCCAGTGCTTACGTATGGTGCAGAGACGTGGACCTTAACTAAAAGAGACATACAAAGGCTGCAGACAACTCAAAGAAGCATGGAGAGGTGCATGCTTGGTATAACCAGGAGAGATAAGAAGAGGAACTCGTGGATCCGAAAAATGACGAGAGTGGAAGACATCATGATCAGAGTTAAATCCCTGAAATGGCAATGGGCTGGACATACTGCCAGAAGGACAGACCATAGATGGACAGCCGAAATTTTAGATTGGATTCCAAGGGACAGGAAAAGACCCAGAAAAAGACCACATGGGAGATGGGTGGATGAAATTCGTAAATATGCGGGAGTGACAATGGAGGAGACTGGCACAAGACAGACCGTTGTGGAGGAAACTTGGGGAGACCTTCGTCCAGCAGTGGATTGATAATGGTTGACGATGATGATGATGATGATGATGCCACAAAACAACTTTCTGTAGTGTCTCGCAGGGTAAGAGCTGTTTTGGTGGTACGTGAAAAGTGAACATCGTATATCTTTAGGCAGGTGGTTACAATGTTTTGGCTCTTCGGTGTATATTTCAATTTCTACGTCCTTCAGATCATGAATTTTCGCCCCTTGTATGAGTAGTTTGGAGAGCGACCCCTCCCCTTACCGGTAGCTACGGCCCCGGTACTCACTTCAATCTTGCAGCTTCTGATGCGTGGTTATGCTATTAAACACCATAACTCACTGATTCATACACTCAAACTACTTTATGGCAAGAAACTAAGTTTTTTAAAACGCCGAAGCTCGTCCTGAAAATGTGTCTGATTATTTTTAGGTGATAAATAATCTGTATCTATTCTGGTGTATAATTTCGTTTATCTTTGCGTTAATAGATTAAACGCACTTAACACTTCTTATGAAAGTAATAATGTTTAAGTGAATGCCATTTATTATGATTTTTTAATGTCAGCAATTCATAGCGTTGAAAACTCACTGGCTTTTTTGCATTAGCAGAAGTAATGCCTCATCAGCTGATTTCGCGGTTAATTACTAATTCATTCAATTAGGAGATTAGTTTCTACATCAAACGGCGCGAGCGGATTAGTTCTTTCATTGGAGCTTGGAGCGTAGCGAAAACATTCTGGAAGTTTTGCTTTCTTGGATGGAGTAAGAGTTCTTGTCTGATCTACTGCGGTTTCTTTTTGTTCCGTTTTCCAATCGCAAACTACCCTGAGGCTGAATGTAATTTATTAGCGTGCATCCTATTAAAGTAAAGCGTGCTGTACAAAGCACTCCTCTGAGTGTTGCTGTTAGACAAGCCATTTCTGGAATTTATTGCTACGGATGAAAGGAGCTTCTCAAGCTTTAGGGAGTCGGTTCTTCTAATAAACACAGCGGGAAGTACATAAAAAAACCCCAAAAAACTGGCAGACACAAGGTCTTATAATAAACGAATTATGAAGCCAATAGTAAAAACAGCTTTGAACAGTTTCGGAAAAGCTTTATGTAGAAAAACAACTCTTTATTTGTTTGGGTGAAACAATAAAACATAAGAACCCGCATTAAAAGCAAGCATTTTTCCGATACAAGGTCAAGCACTCTTAAGGAAATACAAATAAATAAATAAATAAATAAATAAATAAATAAACAAAAAGAGTAATCATTATCATGTACTGCAAAATTGAAGTGAGCATTTGTCATATTGTTTTTTCTTACCGTTCCTCTACACTGAAATTCTTCAGAGTCTGGCGAACTGAGCCCTCGAATATATCGAAAACCGGTTGGACAGAATAATGTGAACAAAGAAGGTTTGAAAGGCTACGCGAAACCTTTTTTTTTTTTAGGAAAAGAAGGTTTTACATACCTAATAGGGTATGGGATCACCTTTGGCATTCAAAACCGCCTGAATCCTCATTGGAATGGACGCATAAACATCCTGGATGGTGGTTAGTGTGATGTTACACCATTCTTTATGCAGAAACTGCTCCAGGTCCTTCAGAGATGCAGGAGGATGATAACGGGATCTTACTTTGTTTTCCAACGCAGAGCACAGTGGCTCGATGATGTTTAAGTCTGGTGATTGGGGAGACCAAGGAAGGTGTGAAAGTTCGTTCTCATGTTCCTCAAACCATGATTGGACATTCCAAACTCTGTGAATTGGGTCGTTATCAGCTTGATAGATGGCACCCCCTGCAGGAAACAATGCCTGAGCCATTGGATAGACCTGATCGGCCAAAATGGTTTCATACACCCTACCAGTCATCCGTCCTTTCAAGGTGATCTGGGGACCTGCTGAAATCCAAGATATGAAAGCCCAGAACATGACAGAACTTGCAATGTTGGGAGCAGACAGTCTGGGTTGTACGTTTCTGACGGTGTTCTCCACACGTAAACACGTCCTACGGTGGGGAATAGTGTCAATGTGGATTCGTCCGACCACGCTCCCATGTATCGGCAGTCCACATTGTATCCTCCTGGCCCCACTGCTGTCCCAGTTGTGCATTCACCCGGGTCACCAGAGGTTTTGCAATGGCAGCTCTGCCATGAATGTCTTTTTTATGCAGATCCCTGAGCACTGTTTTCGTTGATATTGCGCTGTGGAGATGCAGATTGGGCTCCACACCAATTTTCCGTGCCGTGGTCTTCTTATTACGGGTAACAACCCTCTTTAATGCTCTCCGGTCTCTATCAGTCAGGATCGTTTTCCGGCCGCTCTTGTGTTTCGCAGACGAGGTTTTGCCACGAACACGGTACGCTGTCTTGACGCTAGCCACAGTAGCTCTAGATACCACAACTACCCTGGCGACTGTTGTCACGGAGGCACCTACTAGCCATCCAGCAACTATTAGCCCTCTTTCAAAGTCCGTTAGGTGGCTCATTTCGTCGTCACCCTGAAAGAAATCTTTCAACAAGACATTTTAAATGCGCTTAAACAGGACATTGAGGTTCTAAAGAAAGCTATTACAACCAAAAAGTGGTGGATACTTTTGCGTATGGTGACGTACGCAGCTGCATTAAAAGTCATGTCCCTGAGCATGGTGTTCACATTATTCTGCCCAACCCCTGTATATATACACTGCTGGCCACCGAAAATGCAGCACCAAGAAGGGAGCATCCGATTAGCCTGAAATTTGCAGCATGCGTCGTCCGCGAGAGGACATGCAAACGATTAGCATTGCAGGGCATATGCAAATCATGTGCGCCCGGCACGCCACCGAGAAGCACTATAAGAAGGGTGCACAGAAGGCGGGGTGTAAGTAGCGGAAGTGTGTTGTGCTGCCGGACCTGTGCGTGGGAAGCTTCCTGATGCCTCGCCGCAGAATACGGCAGTCATTCCAGCACGTTTCGGAGTTCGACAGAGGACGAATAGTGGCTTATCGCGACAGCGGTTTGTCGTACCGAGACATCGCCGCCCGTTTGGGACGACATCTAGCCACAGTGAGGCGAGTATGAATTCGGTGGGTGCAGGAGGGACGGACGGATCGACGTGAGCGATTGCCGCAGCCGCGGCACACCACCGAACGAGAGGACCGGCATGTTGTGCGGCCATATCACGAACGTTAGCGCAGGAATTAGGGTGTGTTGCGAAACAACCTGTGTCAGCACGTACCGTTCGACGTCATCTGCAGGAGCGGGGACTTGTCTCACGGCGCCCATTGCTCCGATTACCATTGACGTTACACCACCGGCGAGTGTGCGGCGGCAGTAGGCCGTTGTTGAACGCCGCACCTGGACTACGGAATGGCACGACATTGTCCTGCAACACTACGATGGTCGGGTCGCGTGTAGCGGCACCGCAGCGAGAGAATGTATGACGCCTACATTATGCATCGCCATACCGGTCCGTCGCCTGGCGTTATGGTTTGGGGCGCAATTGGATATGACACCCGCACCCCTCTGGTACGCATCGCCGGTACACTCAACAGCCACCGCACCATCTCCGACGTTTTGGAGCTTGTAGTCCTCCCTTACCTGCAGGACCTTCCAGCGGCCACGTTTCAACAGGACAATGCGCGCCTGCACGTGGCATACATCGTGCAACAATTCTTCACGGCCCACCAGGTGTAACTGCTGCCGTGGCCAGCCTGTTCTCCCGCTATGTCGCCCATCGAACACGTCTGGTCGCTGATCGGCAACCGAGTGGCCCGGCAAGCACCACCCGCGGCTACGCCTGATGAACTGAGACAACGTGTGGAAGCAGCCTGGACCGACATACCCCAAGCCCACATCCAAAGCTTCTTTCGTTCGATGCCGCGGCGTGTAGTGGCCGTTATTGCCAGCCATGCGGTCCACACGAACTATTGATGTCTGCGTGTTCCGCAAGTCGCACGGGCCAGTAAGCTCAATTGTTTCATCTTTGCATCTGTTGTTATGTGTCCAGTAAATCTGGCTTTGCTATCTCGTGTCCTTCTTGGTGTTGCATTTCGGGTGGCCAGCAGTGTATATATAAATAATACAACTGAACAATACACCAAGTATAGAAGACTGAAGTAGTGGTCCGTTTAACTGCATTTTGTTTTCTTACGCCGATTAAACGGATTACCACTTCACTCTTCTTGTTGCTGTAGGTACGCATCCACATTCAAACAGATCACGCAGAACCTAGTTTTACAAAGTTTCCGAAGCTTGAAAAGAATGATTTCCAGTTTGCAGCTATACCTCCGATGCAATAAACATGGTTTTTAATGAAAAAGAGTCTGTTAAATGATGTAACCTTGTGGAAGTTTGCACTTCAGAATGATTTTCATCTCACGATCGTAAACAGGGGAATTAGGAATTGTTGTTTATGTTGTTTCGGGATTTAACGAGCACCCTGAACAATTCGTAGTGCTATGAGCAGTCGCCCGCCCTTAATATAGGGTCGTTGGCTCCTGGGAAGGGCGAAAGCCAGCGCAATCGGACACACACTCCACCAATACCTCATCCAAGACTCAAACCCAAGCAAAGCTGAGAAAAGCGGTTCCGATTTTTTCCCATGGTGAACAAGTTCAGAAAAAAGTTGTTTTAATCGTTTTCGCGTATGATTCATCAAAATCCACAAAGATTGCCAACCTTTTATTACAAAGTCTGCAGAATGCAAAATTGTTCTTGGGAGATGAAATAATGCAAAGCATTATTTCATCTCCCAATCCGCCGATTCTGGTTGCAAATGGTTCTACGTAAGTACAATCTTAAAAATGCAATGACATATCTCATTTCCCAAGTCTCCGATTCCAGATTATAAACAGCACTGCGTTTGTACTGCATGGTCGTATCAGATTAATATGATCACCCCCGAAATCGCAGTGTACCCGACCAGGCGCGTCACAGAGTGCACGTGACAAGGTCGACCACACGGAGATATAAGCGGCCGGCCAGGACAGATGAGCCTTAGTGCATAACGTGAGCCCAATGGGCAGACGGAGTGCTTTGACCAACGTTCAAAAAGGAATGATCATCAGCTACCGCCCCAAGGGAGGAAGCAGCTCAGAAATAGCAGACTTTGCGTGGTCTGTTCGCGAGGTGCTGTAGTAAGGGTGCACCAAGAATGAACCTCTGGCACACAGAGTACCTCCCGACGTCATAAGTGGGAAACCCCCAAATGCAATCGACCCCAAAGGAGAACGTCGCCTCCGTCGACTGGTAAAGGGCAATCGATGCACAACAGTGCAGCAACTGATATGCAAATGAAAGTTGGGGCACCCATGTACGTGTCCCTGATAACAGTAGAGCGAATCCTGTTGCGCATGGGTCTCCGGAGTCGACGCTATGTCAAAGCGCCCATGTTAACCCAAATTCATCGGCAACGACGCCTGAAGTTCGCATGGGACTACCGTCATTTGATTATGGCAGAGTGGAAAAAGGTTATCTTCTCCGACGAATCGAGGTTTCTACTCTACAGAAGGGACGAGCGGTGGCTGATACGACGTCAGACACACGAGAACCAACACCAGAAAACGCTTGGCAGTCAAGTACAGACCGGCGGTGGCAGTATGTATGTCTGGGGGATGTTTTTGTGGTATGACCATGGACCGCTGGTGCCACTGGATGGGTCTCTGAACGCCAATGGCTACCTCTGTCCATCCTCGCTGACCACAAACATCCTTTCATGTTGGACATTTACCCTGGTGGTGATGGTGTTTGCCAGCAGGACAATGTACCGTTCACGTCGCTAAGTAGGTGCGTGACTGGTTCCAAGGACACGTCAGCGATGTCTCCGTTCTCCTTTTGCCGACGAAATCGCCCGACCTCAATCCCATAGAGCACTTGTGGGACTATTTGGATCTACAGGTTCGACGTGCCGACCCACAAACACGTCATATCCGGGACCTCCGTTCACACTAAGAGTCCTTTAAGATTTTCAGACATACTGCAGTCGGAATGGACACGTGTGCCTCCGGCAACCTTCCAGGGCCTCAGTGCGTCTATGCCACACTGTGTCGCCGCTGTCATCCGGGCCACGGCTGGTTATTCGAATTAGGTAGGTGTTCATATTACTCTGATACGACTGTGTATATCGTGCTGTGTAAGAGAGGCAAAATCTATGGTAGCCAAACACGAAGAAACTTATCTATTCGTCTGAAGGAACACAAACGATTTGTACATGACAGAAATACCATCTTGTCTTGAATAGTGGAAGTCTCAGATGATCGGAATCACGTAAACTGGAAGTTCGTGAAGTTAATTTAGGTCTTCTGATCTTCCTCATCTGCACACAAAGAGTCCCTTAAGATTTTCAGACGTAAATATTTTTAAACCGAGACTTAAGCTGGTTGCTAACATTCTAGGTATTCACATAAAAGCTGAGCGCCATCTCCAACGCCATCGGGCACACCTACCATCCACACCTCACCGGGACTCCAACACGAGAGTTATTTGAGTCGAATGGTCAGAAACCAGGGCCTCAGGCCACTCACCATCTGTGCAGCCCTCCATTCGGATTGCGTAATAAGTTTTTCTTTGCTGCATGACAGTAGCAAACAGTTATTTTCAATATATTATAAGAACAAACGATACCATCGTTTGTTCATATAATATATTGAATATACTGTGAGACGAAGCATTCGTTTTGCACCTGAAGAAGACGACACTTTTGCTATGTCGAAATATGTAGAAAAATTTAAAAATTCAAAGAAATATTAAAACTGTAACTATCTTTAACCCTCTAACTATCTGGTAGGAATTAACTCGGGTTTAGCAAGCTCAAATCGAGTGTCTCCAGCTGTCCGAACCACATATCGAAAAATTTCAATTTCCACTGTCACTATTTAGTGCTGAATTAGTAGTGCTAATTACTGCTCAATTAGTGCTAATTAGTTCCCGAATCTCTGAATTAGTGCTGCAAAATTTAGCAAGTTATTAAGATTTTAATGTGGCGGACCAGCTTGATGTCAAGACGTCTTGTTTAATTTTGCAGCACTAATTCAGCGATTCGAGCACTAATTAGCATTAATCGAGCACTAAAAAGTAACAGTAGAAATTAAAACTTTCCGATTTGTGGTTCGGCCAGCTTGACACACTCGCTGATCAGATCATATGTAGAGGATTTTAGGAAGGGAGTGTCTGACCCCAGGTCTTAAACAAACCTTAGAAATAGCCACCTAGGGTATTTGGGCTAGAGTGCCCGATAGGAAATTCACACGGAAGCGAGGTAGAAAGAGGGGGAGCAAGACACCTTTATTTATTACCGGGGCGCCAGTCCCCGGGGTCCGACGGCTTAACGTGCCCAAACGACGCACGGCGGATATTTAGTGGTTCAAGCGTTCGTACCCGCCCGGGATCGAACCTGATCGAACCACGTGTCAGTCACGAACGTTGACCACTATGCCATCCGCGGCCCAACACACTCGCTGAAATCAGTCCGAGCGAATATAGTAGCTGTCCAAGAAGTGTGCCGAACGCAGCTGCAACGATTTCGCCTGCGCATGAGAAAACGATGCCCCCCCCTCCTCTGCCTTGTTATTCAAAGTGGCCCTTTAGGGGGATGATTGACACTAATCCTTTCTGACTGATTATCTGCTGAAAGTGCTACAACAATGGTGACGAACGTAAGAAAGTCAGAGCCACAGAAACCAGCGTGGAAATACTCTCGTAGAGTTTGCAGACGTAGAAAGGTTTCTCATCATGAACTTCTTTTTCAAGAAAAAGACACAAAGAAAATAGACATGGAGGCATTCCAATAGGCGCCGCCCCGATGGCGCAGTGGTCTAAGGGATGGCTTCTGATCATTCGTCCGAGATGGGTCCGGGCTCGAATCCCGGTGAGGCATGGATGTTGTGTTTGTGTTACGGCACTGGCTCTCTGCCTTCCCTGGAACCAGTGACCCTAAATTAGGGACGGGCGATTGCTTATAGCCCATTGAGTTGCTCACGGTGGTGGTTAAACCTCCAATAAAAAAAATTCCAATAGGATGACAAGTGAAATTGATTTTGTTATGTGTCACAGAAAATTTGTCATTGAACACTGCAGTGTGCTGAACGGGTTCAACACAGATAGTGACGATAGAACGGTGAGATGTAAGATGTACCTCAAACCTAGATTCGAGCGTGGCAAGCTCATAAAACAAAACAAAACTGCATTAACATGACTAACCTTAAAAAACATCATAAAGGAACAGATTCTCTGCTTTAGGTCTAACATCAGAAGAAATTAACATATATGAAGTTAAGAGAAAACTAGCCAAACCTATTATGGAAATAGCAACAACATTTGGTGGTACTAAGAACAAGTTGCATATGAAAAAAAAAAAAAAAAACAAACAGGAAAAACAAAAATGCTGATGCACAAAGAGAAGGGAGATGTGGACAAATAAAGACGTCACTTCCAAAGTGGAATATATAGAGCTACGCAAGACAGTACGAAAAAGTAGCATTGAAAACGTAAGGAAATTCGACTATGAACTGGTGTACTTCTCTTACGGCATATAGCGCACCGGGTTGCTCACGGTGGTCTTTAACCCCCGAACAAAGAGAAAAAAAGGTAATCATGAGAGAAGCATAAGTAAGAAGTTTACAAACGCTTATTCAGAATCACACGCATGCAAATATGCTTTTTGTAAACAAGCTCTTTCACTTCAAAAATTACTTTATTCAGTATAAGATTTTCATTTCGGTTTAACACCACAGAAACTCAAAAACAGCATTTGTTTATCATTTATTACACAGAAAGGGTAGAAGGGTGTTTTTGTTGGAAATACAAACCGATAAAAGACTAAGTAAGGATTAATTTTTTATTAGAGATTCTACAGTTATGACCGGCAGCAGTTATACGGTAAGTATATTAGGGCAGCTCACAACTTCCTTTTCCTAAAGGGAAACCGTTCATCCTAAATATTTCAATTTTTTCGCACTTTTTCTTTATTGCTTTCCTATCAGAGAAGTCTGTCTCGTTTTTAAAAACTTCTCTGTTTTACCCCCGCACAAGAGGCCCAGAGGACAATAGGAACGAAGGTCCTAAACCTTGTCAGGGATCATTAAATCTAATAATTTTTTTTAGTTATACGGAAATTAGAAAAAAATTCAGAAACATTTTCTCCTCTTCATATAAAAAGAATGGTCATATATTTCGGGTGGTTAAATTTCAGTAAAAGTCATATTTTAGTGAAAGGTACTGGTTTCACGTGAAGAAAGTTTTTGATTTTAACAGATACGACATATATTCTTCTAAAAAGTTTTTTTCGCCATTAATAAAAGAAAAAGAAGATAATTCGCTTTTCCAAAAAACATAAACAAATTTAAGAATTCAAACATTATGTAAAAATAAGAAGAACTCCAAATAAAAGTTATATGTTACTGATTAAAAGCAGTATCAGTGGGAAAGCGGGAAGGCGAAATAACATCGTTCCGAAACATTAGGACATTTACGGAATATTACAGCTTAAATAATTTAAGTATATTTTTAGTTAAAAATAATAAATAATGTCAGACGTTAATTATGTGAAACAATACTTATTAAAATTGCTCGGAGAGATTTAATTATATTTCTTACGCTTATATGCACGCAGTAAATGTTTCAGGTTGGAGGTCAAATCTTTTAAGTTTCTGAATTTCACACTGAAAAGAAGAACCATTCTACTTTTAACTTAGCTATACTATGCGATGCGCTACGCATCGCTGTTCACCATAGGCGTAGCGTGATAAAAAAAGGAGGGGGGGGGGGCACGAAAAAGTGTCACCTGATGTTTTCCTTTTCGGGCGAAGTCATTCTTGAAAACAGTTACACGCGTCACAAAATTTGGGTCTTTTAAGTGCATAGCAAACATTTATTTTGTTAAGCTGTATTATTTAAGCTTCAATCACTGATAATGAACAATGGAGAGTAAACAATCCAGCGTATTTTTGGCAAGATGCTAAGTTTTCTGAAATTAAAGTACTCTCCTTTTTTTTTAAAAAAATTCTTTGAAATATTACAAATGTTTTTGCTGATCCATGAATGATATTATATAATATATTCTCTACATTGATAGCATTTTGATGTGCTTATACTTCCTCACAAAAACGGAAAAACGAATCACAGCCAAATTTAATAACAGTGTCGGTGACATTGGCGCACTCGGGATTTCTTTATGTGTGTGGCCCAAAATATTAAAAATGCAAATAAAAATACCCCGAAGAAAATATCTACCAAAATATTGAGAAGAAATAAAAAATAGCTTCGCCATATTAAAGTGGGTTTCCAATTATTTGTAAAATATATATTTAAAAATACACTGCCGGACAATTGCTAAGGACGGATGACAATAGCAACGATAGCAACCATAAAATGGAAGGCAGGAAAATGTGGAAATTAGCATAAGTGCGGGATACGACAAGACGTGTTGTGCGTATGCAAATTTTGGATTGCCGAACTTGTTCGTGACGTTTTAGCGCTGATAAGAGATATAAAAGATTTGACGCGTATTGACCGTTGTTGTTCAAACGCAAAGTTGAAAGGGACAGAATCAATTGACGAACTTGCAATTTTCAGTATGTCTTCCCGACATCACCTAGATGATTTTACGCGTGGCCGTATTATTGTCAAGATTAAAGAAGGGCGAAAAATAACAGATGTTGCCAGGGAAATCGACGTCAGCCACAGTGTTGTTTCAAGGCTTTGGAAATCATTTCAAACAAATGGAGAGTGTCGCAAACGTCACGGGGAGGTCGTGTTCACAGTACGACACAGGCAAAAGATCGGTACATAGTGCTATCAACAAAAAGATACCGGCGCAGCACAGCTAGTGAGGTAGCAAATCAGGTTATGGCTGCTACGGGCAAGCGGATCTCCCGAAAAACTGTCGCCAGACGTTTGCATGAAGGAGGACTATACGCCCGCCGTCCTGTTGTGTGCATCCCATTGTCCAGACGTCACCGTACCGCCCGTTTGCAATGGTGCTATCAAAAACACAATTACACTGATAACGACTGGTCTGCTGTCCTCTTCTCAGATGAGAGTAGATACAGTCTATCGTCTGATTGTCGACGACAACTGATCTGGCGTGATAGTGGTACTGCATACCGGCGCAGCACAGCTAGTGAGGTAGCAAATCAGGTTATGGCTGCTACGGGCAAGCGGATCTCCCGAAAAACTGTCGCCAGACGTTTGCATGAAGGAGGACTATACGCCCGCCGTCCTGTTGTGTGCATCCCATTGTCCAGACGTCACCGTACCGCCCGTTTGCAATGGTGCTATCAAAAACACAATTACACTGATAACGACTGGTCTGCTGTCCTCTTCTCAGATGACAGTAGATACAGTCTATCGTCTGATTGTCGACGACAACTGATCTGGCGTGATAGTGGTACTGCATATTGTCCAGCAAACATACAGGAAAGGGACCGATATCCGGCATGTAGTGTCATGGTATGGGCTGGCATCATGATCAATGGCCGTACGTCTCTCTATGTGCTTCCAACTGGGACTATGACTGGCCAACGATACATTAATGATGTTCTGCTACCTCATGTTCACATGTTCCGTGGTGCTGTCGGTGATAGATTCATTTTCATGGACGACAATGCAACATGTCATCGAACAGTCGCTGTCCAGGAGTGTCTTGAGAGCGAGGATATTCAACGCCTCGTATGGGCAGCACGTTCTCCAGATCTGAATCCCATTGAAAATGTGTGGGATGCTTTGGGAAGGAGTCTTGCTGGTCGCCAATGCCCTCCAATAAACAAGGACACCCTCATCTGTGCACTGACAGAGGAATGGGATAAATTACCCCAACAGCTGCTTGATAATGTTGTGCAAAGCATGACACGACGTGTTGAATCTTGCATCGTCTTCCATGGTGGCCATATCCCGTATTGACAACTTACACCGGAACGCCTGCGGACGGTAATTGCATTTTTTTCACGTTTACGTATTCTGCACAAAATGGCCTGTTTGTCCCTTGAACACGTTCCAAAGCCTTCTGGATTTTAGAGCACAATAAATTGTCTTTCTTGTAATGTCCTGGCATTCTGACATTATTTTATTTCACTTGGTATCCAACCACACTAACTTTTTTATGCGCTATATAGCCGTTTATGATCCGTCCTTAGCAATTGTCCAGCAGTGTGTATACAAGTATATGCATTTAAAAATAAGCAGCCAATTACAAAGAACGAAGAACCAAGTGATACCTATGGGCATGAGCGTGCTGATGGGCCCTGCAAACCCCGCAGTGCAGGGAAGGGGGGCTCACGGCTAAGAGAGCTTCTAGCCTCAGCAGGTTTTTTCAAAATTATTGTGGGAACTTCATATGAAACTGGTTAAAGTAATAACGAGGAATTTTTGACGGTAGCTTTGAAGTATTAAACAGAAAACCAACTTTTGGGCACTTTTTTTCAGTAAATAATGAAAATCTTCAAGAAATCATTTCCACTTTAGTTTATAAAAACTGGGTGACGGGAAAGCCCCTATTCCAGAGGATTCGAGGCCCCTTTTCATTGCCATAACATAAGTTACTATGCATACATATTAACAAGAGAATGTGATTACAATATCAGTTGAATAAATGAAATTTTTAAATCAATGAGGATATGGCGTTAAATATTACACTTGTTTGCTCATAACTACGCATCCTTCAGAATATAATGAGCTAAAAGGTGTTCTTCGCGGGAATGAAAAAGCTGAGACGTGTCATTTTTTTTTAAAACAGAGTCAAAAGAAAAGACGTTTACTATGTGAAAAACATTGCAACGTTAAGTGGGTTTTTTTTTTGGTTTTTTTTTTACATTCAAGAATAAATAATTTAAGTAATTTTAATCTTTTTGTGCTACAATTGTTGTTGTTTTTTGTATTTGGTTACTTATATTCTGTATTTTCGTATAAATCGGGAAAGTTCATTAGACACGGTGATTAGGTGTTTTGTGTGTGTGATCGTGAGGTATTTCAAAGAGGCTGGCCTTAGTTCTTTAAAAGAATAAAATTTGCATGTTATGATTAACTTTGGCGTAAGTGTTTTCTAGTACTTTGTATCAGTATAAAACTAGGGTAATCATTTTAATTACAACGTGTACATTTGTTGGTACACGCAATAAAGTGCAACAATTTTGTTTTTACGAAAAACACCTACAAATTCCAAATAATTTAAATTACAGAACCCCGTAAAACGTAGTGTAATATGGAATTTAAAAATTTCAGCAATTGAAAGCAAAATCATTTTCGTCAAGAGCTTCGAAGATATTTTTTTTGCGGAGGGGAAGGGGGAGCAAGTTTTCCAGGTATGCCACTGCCTAAGGGGAGGGCCTGGGTCCCTTGGCCACCCCCAATGGACGCGCCACTGGTCGGTGAATAGAATTTTGTAGCGACTTCATTAAACCTTATATTCATAGTTGCTTGCTACCCCATCATAGGTGCCGACTATAAGGGGGCAAGGTGAATCTTGTCCCCCTAATAATTTTACTAGGGGGAAGTGCCCACCAAATATTTTTCGTTCTGTTCCATTAAATAATCGCTTTGGCCTTATAATGAAACAGGACCAAGATCCAGTTTATGAGGCCAAAGCGATTTATTTCCGAAAACTTTATAAATAACAAAATAAGTAAACTTTTTTTCCCATATAAAGTAAAGCATTGCTTATTTGATAAGAAACTTAATTGTCAGCCCTGTATTTTGTTCGACATGTTCTCGTGATGTTTAAAACAATAATGAAAAGTAAAATAAATAAAAATACAGAAACGTATAATATCTAGCGCATTTATGTATCTATTTATTTTTTGAGCTTCTCGTTCTTTGTTTGAGTGACAGCGCTAATTTTTCATAATTTTGATAAACGTTTGGAAACAAAATCTTTCGGGATATTTTTACAAAATTTCGCAGTCAGAATTTCATTTTTAAAAATATTAATATTCAGCAAACAAAATTTCTATTTTCTTGTTCATTTGCTGATAAGCACTTACAATTACGTTTCAAAATATACGTCGAATCTCGTAGTTTATCTTTTTGCAGCCCCCTCGCCCTTTTAACTTTTATTTTCTTCCAGACAAAGGAACAGACGTGCTCCTCCCACGTCAGATCTTTTCACGCCTGCCCCCTCAATAATTTGGTGAAGTCGGCGTTTCTGTACCTCATCGTAGGCTTGCCCTCGCATTTAAATTTTCTAGAGTTTGCCCCCCCCTCTTGGACACTACGCCTATGCTGTACAGTACGTGTGTTTCATTCATGAAAAGATCAAAATTTATTTCGCTGTGCTTCTTTTCTTAGAACACAGAGTTATAAGAGACACCCAGCTTAAGTTTAACAGTTCATAAAAAGAAATGCTAAAACTAATGCGATCAATCAAAATTACGTTTAACATCAGTACGTGTAAGTTAACAAAAATAAATCCTAACCTTGTGGTAGTAGCCTAGTAGCATGAGGTACGTTGTTGGGTGGCAGTCTTTCTGGTTCCTGCAACAACTGGGAATGAAAACCACCCCTTCCGCATGCATCGCGGTGGCCATCGCCTAAATACTCGGGGATCCAGAACAGCAGCGTTCCTCAACTAATCTGCTGTCTGCTTCCGACAGAATCCTCACGACACCAACTCCGCTGCCAGTTGTTGCAAAACAACAATCACGTATCAATGCGCCTCCTTTGATGCTTCTCTGATCGTCTGCTCTTGTTTCTTTCTGCTCGGCGGCAGATGATGGCGGGAAGTTGGTTTGTTAGTGTTCCTAGAAATGATCGGGTACGTGTGTTAATCGGTGCGATGATCACTTAGCGCGCACTTTCTGTTAAACACTCTACTCTGATTAGATAAAGAAGTTTTCAGATTAAGCATTTTTGTAAACATGCGAAATGAAGCTTGGTTATTTTTTGATCAGTAATGTAGTTCTAAATAAAAAAGTTCCTTTAGCGTTGAACGGATTTGAAAACTTCAACCAGAGAAGAATACTCCCGAAATTTTTTCAAAAGCAATGCGAAATTTCCTTTAATTTAATTATTTAATAATTTTTATTGCTATTAATAATTACTTTTGCCAATTTATATTACAATTGCACAATTTGAGCAATTTTAAATAAAGAAAGAATGTTACGTGGTAATTATATGCCAAGAATACTAAATTTTTATTTAACCCTTTAAAGAAGCGGCCGATGTACTTGAACCAAAAGTTGCCCAAATTTTCCTGCTCTCCTCAAACAGAAGTTTTCTCATAGTGACCGGGTTAAACGAACGCTACGGCAAAACAATCTCTTTCCCTCTTTCAGCTCAGGAGTATCGACTGTAAATCTGTCGCTGGTTGTAAGTGCTCCCTTGCAGTCATTAGTCTTACAGTATGTAGCCTGATTTCCTCATAGTCCTTTATTCTCTGTTCCATAACCCAAGGAATGAATCGGAAAGTGTAGTCCCCAGGACATGAAAATCATGCCACAAGATAGAAGAAAAGTTACTCAAGCATCTTTTCTTTTCTTTCTTAAGTTCGTCGCTCTTTTTATAGCATTCTTAGCGGAAATGATAATCAGACAGGGCCGATTAATGACAATCATACCCCCAAATAACCACTTAGAATGACAAACCTAAAGTAACAGAAGCGCTTTCTGATGCGTAGGATCACTCGTTTCTATCGCGTTCGTCCTACTTCTGAGACAGCGAATAAACATTGTCTACCAACAAGTAATTGGACACCTGTGATAGCAAAGGAAAACGAAGTTTATTCACCTTCAATAGTTGGTGGAGCCTCCACGAGCGGCGATTACAGCTGCGACCCTCCAGGGCATACTCTCAACCAGGCGTTGTACGACGGCTAGCGGTACTTTCTTCCACTCGGCTTGGAGATGACAGGTCCGTTCCTTCACCGATTTCAGACAGTGGGGGCACCCCTTAAGTCGATGCTCCAACTCGTCCCAGAGGTGCTCGATAGGGTTAAGGTCCGGGCTCTGCGCAGGCCAGTCCATTCGATTAACCCCATTGTCACCATACCAAGCCATGGTGGACCTCGCAACATGACAGGTGGCATTGTCATCCTGAAAGTAACATGGGTCCACCCCGTAAAACTGCCACAACGTAGGAAGCGCATGGTCATCCAAAATGGTGCAGTAGGTGTTGGCGTTGAGTCTACAAGGAATTGCGACCAAGGGTCCCGTGCCATATCAGGAGAAACACCCCCATAGCATAATTCCACCGCCGCCGAACTTCACAGTTGGCACAATACATTCCGGCAGGAGGCGTTCTCCAGGCAGACGCCAAACCTAGACCCTGCCATCCGAACGGTAGAGAGTGAACCTTGATTCGTCGCTCCAGAGAACCTGTTTCCCCTGTTCAACGGTCCACTGTCAACGTTCTTTGCACCACGTTAGGCGAGCAGTGCTATTGGACTTGGTGATCAAAGGCTTGTGGGCTGTAGCACGTCCATGATAACCGAGCAGATGGGCTTCCTTACGGATGGTATTCATCGAAAGAACACTCCCGGATGCCTGTTGAAACTCCTCGCAGATGTGGCCCATCGATTTGGTGCGGTTCTTCCGAATTTCTCTGGCCAGCACCCGTCGGTCTCTAACTCCCAGTTTTGTGGGTCTGCCGGGTCGAGGCACATTCCGACAGTCACCTCTCATCTTCCACTTGCCAATCACGTAGGCCACTGCCGATTTTGGGTACTTCAACTCGCTGGGTATGTCACGTATGGATCGGCCATTTCTGTGATACCCGACGATTACACCTTTCTCGAAATCAGAGAGCTCCGAACTGCGTGGCATCTTGCATGCGACTGGTTGTGTTGTTGTTTCCCACACGATATTTAACGACGGTGGCCGTGACGTGTATCAGGACCGCAGATATCGTCGATTGCAGGGGTGTCCAATTACTTGTTGGTAGATAGTGTACTTGTTCGAGATGATTTCAGCTTAATTTGTTAACCCCGAGATAACTCGTTCCAGCCGGTTAAAGGGTTAAAAATACCTATGTCATTCTACATTATTTCAAATATTCATGGCGAATAATGCATTAATCACACTGATGTGAAAACACAAATTTGTCCGTGACAGCGATTGAAACTGCGCCCCCGTCACTGCGGAGTAAGTTGCTCTCTCAACCTACATGGACGGAATGTACGGCTGCAGATTTGTCGTCTTGACACGTGCTTTACCTCTGTAGTACGTCACATAATCTTTTTTTTTTTTTTTTTGAAGCGAAGTACGAATTGTTTCATTAATTCCAGACAATGTGTGGAACAAACATCACACATTTTCCGAAGAACCCAACGACAGGACACCCATTTGTAAGTTCGGACGCCAATGGGAAAACACAAATTTTGCCCGTGACGGCGATCGGAATTAGGGGGTCAGGGAAGTATTTGAAGTCTTCATCGTGCTCTTCCAACCACTCTCGAACATTTCCAGCTGTGAGACACGTCTCATTGTCGTGCTGGAAGATCTCATCCGCCCCAGGGAAGACAATCAGTATGCATGGGTGTACGTGGTCTGTAAGGATAGATTCATAAATAATTCGGTCCATAGTGCCTTCCACAGGTATGAGTGGACCCAGAGAATGCCACGGAAACATTCCCCAGGCGATAACGCTGTCACCACCAGCTTGTGTTCTTCCAGCGATGGTTGAAGAGTGTTTGTTCTCCGATGTTTCTCGCCTTATACCCCAACGTCCATCCATTCGATGAAGCAGAAAACATGACTCATCGGAGAAGGCAATCCTTTGCCAATCAGCGGAGATCCAATACCGATACTGCTGTGCAAATGTAAGCCTTTTCTGCCGATGCACCTTTGCTAGCATATGTGCAGTAACCATCCGTCAACATCGCAGTCCCATACGCAGCAGGGTTCGCTTAACTGTCGTTTTAGACACACTTCCGGAAGATCCCTGGTTCATTCAGCCAGTAAGTTGCTTCTTTTTTTTTTTTTTCATTGGAGGTTTAACGACCACCGTGAGCAACTCAATGGGCTATAAGCAGTCGCCCGTCCCTAATTTAGGGTCACTGGTTCCAGGGAAGGGAAAGAGCCAGTGCCGGAAGACAAACACAACATCCATGCCTCACCGGGATTCGAACCCGGACCCCTTTCGGACGAATAGTCAGATGCCATCGCTTAGACCTCTGTGCCACCGGGCTGCCAGTAAGTTACTTCAGGCACCTTCGAAGCCGACGTTCACATCTTACATCAATGGCACGTGGTGCTTCGCAGTTTCCACGTCGCTTATTCGCAATGGTGCCATTTCTCCAATCACGATACACTTTAACCACAGCAGCACACGAACAGTTCGCAAACTACGCTGTTTCAGAAATACCGCCTCTCGTGGCCCGAAAGCCGATAATCATCCTTTTTTGCAAATCTGATAAATCGCTCCTTTTATCCACGACAGCAACGAATGATATGTTTTCAGATGGCCTACAGCACACCTTACATACCCTCCAAGCCAGCTCACGTCACGTGCCTTCTTTTATTTGCTACATGCTGTTGATGTCAAAAGAAGGACGTGGTCACAATAGAAGTATGCGTGTATATCATCATCATGATCAACCATTATCAATTTACTGCTGGATGAAGGTCACCTCAAGTTTCTTCCACAATTGTCTGTCTCGAGCCTGTCTCCTCCATGTCACTCCAGCAAACTTTCGAATTTCATCTCATCCATTTATCTCTCATGGGGTCTTCTTCCGGGTCTTTTCCTGTCCCTCGGAATTCTGTCTAAAATTTCGGTTGTCCATTGGTGATCCGTTCTTCTGGCAACATTTTCAGCTCTTACCTCGCTTAGTGCCACAATGTTCCAGTTGATCTTTTCGAGTACCTCCTCCAATTCAAGGAGTCTTGAATCAGAAGATAGGGCGCGTCCATCAAACGTAGCCAAGGTCAGCATCAGATGGCAGCCTAGTCCGGTCCTCCGGTGATCCTTAGCCTCTCTCTATCCCTGCCTTCTCAAAGCAGCAATCTTCTGGAGAAGAGCGGAATTTTGCACCTCCTTCCTTCAAAGAGCTCACATTGCTCGCACATACATCTTATCTAAGTGTTACTATTCCTGGCAAATGGATACCGCTCCTGGCTACAGACTCCGTCAAGTTCAAGCATGCCTTACATCAGTCGTTTTGTCAAAGCATCATTGGGTCAGCTCCTCTACTCTCTGCCTTTCACCTTCACAGGGAGGAATTGGCCTTCCTGCAGTAGATCTCGTATACCATGCCGCACGGCTTCACTGGTTCTTTCATGTGTTCAACAGCTACATGCACATTACGAAATGTTCTTGCCTCATTGAAAAATCCTTCATTAACGTTCGCCGTCTTTCTTCGAATGGATGGTTTCCCAGCTTTGCGACAAAGCCTCCCAGCCGCTTACTGGGAGGCCATAGAAATCATGAGGTCTCTCCCATTACAGAGAGCATCCCCCTCCTCCACTACGGAGATACTAAATGAACCACTCTTTTACTCATCATCTCTTCATCCCTCTGACCGACCATTCTTTGCCTCTCCAGAATGGATGCGTGCAGGCATTATTACTGTACGAGACCTTGTGAACCTCAACCTCACATGGAAAAACTTCTCTCGCCTATCTACTCATCTTCACGATTCCGTCTCCTCTCGGACACTCTACACGTCGATAAAATCGTCGATCACCCGTTTATACCCATCTATGGCCTCCCTGAAGGAATTCTACAGGTTGCAGCAGCACCGCGACTCTTCCCGTTTTTTGTGCAACTCCGCATGAAATCTTTTACTCTTGAGGCATGCTCACAGAAGATTTTGAGTGAAATTCTTCGCACCTGTGCACCTCAGCAGCCAATACCTATCCCTACTGTTCCGTTCGCCTCCTTGACAGCTGTTTGGTCTGCTGCACACATTCTCCTTGCTGCACCTCATGAGAAGAATGTTCATTGGCTATTTCTACATCGCCGTCTCTCTATTCCTCAATTATTACACCGAATGATTCTTGTTGTTTCTCCACAATGTGCCTAATATGATGTCCCGGCAGACATTGAACATGTCTATTGGTTTTGTCCTGTCTTGCTACCTGTGTTAAATCTCATGTTCCGTATTGCACACCATCTTTGCCCAGGAAATCTGAGAGCTGTCTCATATTTTACCCTACTTCAAGATCTTCTTCTTCCTTGTCCTCTCCCATCAGTGTGTGTTTATATTTTCACGCTTGTAAAAATAGTAAGCTTGTCCATCACTTCACAGCTCGACTAAAGTTCCGTTTACAGTTAGCGCATGAACAGGCTGTCAACTTCTACAAACTCTGGAGACCATACCTCAGCTGGTTCCAGATTGATGGCCTGAGAGTTTTTCCTTTACAGTTTGAACTATTATGAATACTCTATCATTTTATTGACACTTACATCGTTATTTAACCTGTTTAATTTCCCCTTCTGTCTTACCCTCAGGAAGTGTATATAGTTTTATTTCTTTGCCTACGTGTTCTGGCGCTCATTTGTACATAACCACATTTCATGACTCACATTCTCATTCTGTACTCCGAGTGTTTAATAAATGCATATTTAAACCTTAGCACCCTCTGCCTTCATGTCGCACTGGTCGCTGCCTTGGCCAGGTACATTCCAGCTCCGGAGACTGATAACTCACCACGCTGGCCAAGCGGGTTGGTGAGTGTGGGATAGCATTTTCTCTAATCCCGATGTTATAGTTATATAGTTATACCGCTATTCATCGGTCGTCAGCAGAGCCCCTTTAGTGGGAACAGGATGCACCACGAGAAGACGGTGGTGACATTTGTCAAGGAGAGGCTGGGATATGTTACGCATCACCTGACCTTGCATCCCATGCGTATATATATATATATATTAATTGATTCATTATTCATTTTTCACACATTATTTCTTATGGTAAAATTTCTTGACTGAATGTAGCTTAGATCCGGAAATGATACAAATATGCACATGGGTCGTCTCGTGGTGATACAAGGACCGCGTACTGCCCAGAGGGTAGGGGGACAGTTACGATAAATGAATTACCGCCTTCTGCTCCGGGACTCGAGGCAGAGGGGTCTTGGGAGCCGAATGATATACGGTCTCCATTGCCTTTATGCAATTTGTCAGGTTTAATGGTTCCTGAAAATATTGAAAAATCCCCAAAAAGTTTTAAAACTTTTAAAAATCTAAAATTTTTTTTAAGATTCCTTTGATACTATTCCGTTGTTAAAATTTAGTTACTTTCAAGATTCACGATGCCTGACCTGCAAACACATTCACAGTCTAAATGTTGGCGGCCAGATGGATCCTGTTTTTTGTGAAACGTCAAATGTAGTTTATTCTGTTACTTGCCGTGTCAGTAGACTTTGTTACATTGGACAAACGGGTAATCCTTTACACATACGATTAAACGGACGCCGCTCTGACTTAAAAAATTTTAAGCATAAGAATGACATTGAACTGCTTCATTTTCAGCGTTATAGTTTTGACGAAATAGAAATTCGTATTTTGTTTATTGAGCCAGATTTGGAAAAGAGATTATTATTGCAAAATCTGTGTATTTTGCAATTCAAGACATTATTCCCATATGGACTAAATGATTTGTTTAATGGCATTAAGACTACAGCCAAGGATTTTTCTGGCTTGGTCTGTAGATATTTCAAGCATAAACCTTTTACTACTTCAGGAAGTAATGCCACTCGACACAATAGAGGTAACAGATCTCGTGGTAGTATTTTCGTGAGTTTTCGGGATTTGTTGCTGGAACTGGATAGCCTTACTAACAATATTGTACGGATTTGTAAATCAAGAATTTTTTCGCTTAATTTGGCTAAAATTCGTCACCTGAAAAAAATATATGATAGATTTAATTTCAATAATTTACATATTAAAACATTACTCAATGATTTGCTTAATTTTATATTAGATTCAAAGCTTAATAATTTTGGTTCTGATCATAGAGAAAGGTATTACTGTGTATTTCAATTTCCAGATCGAATTTTTGATAAAATTGGTGTTAAAAGGATTTTTACTGACAATAATATACACTTTCCATTAAAGGACACGGTTAACACAGTCCCGTGTTATCGGTATGCTACAACTGTTGGTCGTTTAATTTATAACTATCGCCACGTTGCTGAGAATTTGCAGGACTTATATGAAAACCGATCCGCATTTTGTTTGTGCAGTAATCCAGAATACGCTTGTTTTATTTATCTTTTTCATAAACATATTCTACGAGGCGATACTAAATCTTATTTCCTCTCCTGTTCTCAGGTCTGTTTTAAATAAAGCTACAGGATTTCATATTTCTACTAGATTAAATGTTAGTAAAGTCCTTAGGGATCTAAAAACTAATCTTATTAAATATATTCTTAAATTATCATATAAGTTTAGAATTTCCTTTGCTCGTTTTTAGCACGTCTTTTGTAAAAAAAGATCGTGCTTATGTTATCGGTATGTCCGTCCGTCCGTCTGTACCCACGGTATCTCTGCAACTATTTGTCCTATTTGAAAAATTCTTTTTGCATTCGAAAGCTTGAAATATGCGAATGATGATCCTTTATTTGGTTTTTTTTTACTATGTACAATTTCCCCGCTAGAGGGCGTAAATGCAGATGATGTCGAATTCAAAAATACGTTTTATTCCACATATTTGCTTCTAAACATCCGATTGAAAAAATCTTTTATCTTTCGATTCCATTTATGCCGAAGAGTATTTTGGATATAGTTTCTTTTTCAAATTACACATAGATTTTCCGCTAGGGGGCGTAAAAGTAAATTGCATTTTTTTCGATAACTCTTCTTATAAAACTCCGATTTGAAATTTTTTTCAGCGGATACATCTCCTGATGCACAATCTTTTGCATATAATTTCGAGTTTTTGCCAAAGAATACTTTGGCCACCAGGGGGGGGGGGGAGGCGTAAGTGTTAATTTTCGCTTCTGATGTGTTTGCCATAAAATCTGAGCTTCTAAAATATCGATTGAAAAAATTCTTTCGTGGACTGATGGCACTCACATCAATAAACCTTTTCGGAATATTTTCTTCCTAAAATATTCCACAGTTTCTCCGCCAGGGGGCGTAGAGGTATATCTTATTTTTGTCAATATCTCGACTTCTAGGAGTCCGATTTAAAAAATTCCTTCTTTGTTGGATAGTGTTTTCCGTGTGACATGTTTTTCATATAATTTCAAATTTTTCATGTAATTCATAGACTTTCCGCTAGTGGGCGTAAAGGTAAATTGCGTTTCCCCCTATATCTCTGCTTCTAAATCTCCGTCCTGAAAAATTCTTTCTGCACAGGATACATCTCCTGATGGGAAATCGTTTGCACATAATTTCTAATTTTTGTGAAAAAATGGTTTGGCCACCAGGGGGCTTAAACCTTAATTTCCGCTTCTGATGTATTTGCAGCAAAATATGAGCTTCTAAATTCTCGATTGAAAATAATATCGTTTGTAGACCGATACTACTCATGTCGACAAACCTTTTAGAAACATTTTCTTCTTAAAATAGTGCACGGTTTCTACGCCAGGGGGCTTAGATGTATATCTTATTTTTGTCAATATCTCGACTTCTAAGAGTCCGTTTTCCGATGAGCTGGTTAACTCGTTCTAGCTACGCGCGGGCCACTTCTTAGACAGCAAATATATTCGTTATAGCTGATTTCAGCCCATTTCGCTAATCCCGAGTTAATTTCCTCCAGCTGGTTAAAGGATTAAGCTATCAAGTATTAATGTTTTATTCTTTATTCTCTTAAGGATTTAACAGCCACCATGAGCAACTTTGAGGGATTTGGGCTGTACCCAGTCCCTTATTCAGGGACGCTGGTTCCTTGGAGTGGTGGAAGACGCACCAGCTATGCTTCATCCGGGACATGAGCTCACGTACATCTCGGACTACTAGCCAGAAACCAACGCCTCTGCCCACTCGGCGATCGGGAAAGCTATCGACGATGAAATATGTGATTACGAATATAAGCGTGAGTTAATAATCTTTTTGTGTTAGTTACCAAATCATATTAAAAATCTTTCAACGTATTCAATGAATAGCTTTTGCGAAGTATAAAAATGTTCACGATCGTAATGTCTTCGCATTGTCAATATTTTAAATTTTTGTTTTGACGGTTTTATTAAAATTGTCATTGTTTGAATTTTGGTTTGTTCATTTGTTGAATGCATATGTGATTCTGTGTTGTCTCAATCTCAGAGCGTCGCGCCACGTTCTTGTGGAACCTAATTTTTTTAGTGGAAATCTTTCATCCCCCACCGTCGCGACAAATCAATAACAAAGTAAAGGAAACGAACGAGGTTTTCGGAAAAATCCTTTCTCTAGACATTTTTAACGCTGCTGCGGAAATGATTACTTTGAGAACGTGAAAGCAGGAAGTATGCAGCAACACCGGATTGGTCTCTTACCTCTCTTCCTGTTCTAGGAATCAAGCACTGATTCACAAAACCGAATGAGAGAACCCTCAGACACCCACAATCCACCAAGCACAGCGATTCAGCAGTTGCAAGAATCATAAATGCATATGCGGTATCTTTCTATTTCTTTTAACAGTTCCCAGTTACTCATTTGAAATATTTATATGATGAAGGTTTACCCGTGCACCACTCAACATTATGGTCCGGTTTAACGAAAATTGAATGCTGTTATACGCAATATCGTGATGTTGCGCCTAAACCGCTGAAATTTGTACGAGGCTTATACCGAAAGTAATGCAAAAGTAGGCTTAACTTTTTTTATTAACTGACAGAGGTTGTTCCAATTGCACATGTTGGTAGACTATCTCTTTCTCTATACAGAGGCACTACTCATCGTAATCTCCATCACAAGCGGCGTATTTGCGCCATCGTTGAACCCGACTCCCGAATCCTCTTTGAAAAAAATCAGGTTTGAACTGTTGTACCCACTTCTTCACAGCCACTTTCACCTCGTCTGTGTCATAAAATCGTTGTCTCCAGAGACTGTCCTTCATTGGACCGAACAGGTGGAAGTCGGAGGGCGCCAGATCTGGGCTGTACGGTGGATGGGGGACAACCGACTAGCCTAATTTGCTGATCGCCTGATTTGTTGGGAAAGATGTGTGTGGTCTCGCATTGTCTTGGTGAATGTGGACCCTTTTCAGATTCTTGTTCGATCTCTTCCTCCTTATGGCTGCTTTAAGCTTCTTAAGTGCCTCAATGTACCGCTCGATGGTCACGGTACAGCCACGTTCCAGAAATTGAAGGAGACTAACACCCCTGTCATCCAAAAAAAAAAAAAAAAAAAAAAAAAAAAACAGTCACCATGACTTTCTGTGCTGATTCGCTGGCTCTGGAACTTCTTAGGCCTTGGTGAAGAAGTGTGACGCCATTCCATGAATTGATTCTTCGTTTCCGGATCGTAAAGATGCCCACGTTTCATCTCCTGTCACCAGATCGAAAAACAAAAACGTGTCTGCATTGGCTTCAAACGCTTCCAGCAGGTCAGAGCAGACTTCCACCCTTCTCTCCTTCAAATCGGGTGTCAACTGCCGAGGTACCCACTTTGCACACACGTTCCTATACTTCAAGTTTTCAACCATCTTCTGTATGGCATTGTGATCACAGCCCAGCTATGCAACGAGCTCACGGATTGTGACTCGTCTCTCCGCTCAAATCAATTCATCCACTCGCTGACGATTCGTGTCAGTGGTCGCCGATGATGGTCTCCCGCTGCGTGGTTTGCCTTCAATGCTGGTTTCCCCTTGTTTAAACTTCTTCATCCATCTGTACACATTGCTCTTGTCAATGGTGTCATCTCCGTAAACATTCTGTAGCCTTCTGTGGATGTCCGACAGCCTGCACCCTTCCTTCGTCAAGAACTCAATAATGGCACGTTGCTTCTACTTGGAATCCATTATTTACTTGCAATGAAGAAGAAGGGTTACTATGGAGGAAGAGTTACTCTACCAACATGTGCAATTTGAACGATCTCCGTCAGTTAATAGAAAAGTTATGCCCACTTTTGCATTACTTTCGGCACAACCCACGTATTATAGTTAAGAGTTTATTTCTGCTATCGCACCGTAGTGCATTATCCTTGTAGTTCGGTTTCTTTTGAAGTTTAACATCTTGTTAACTGTTAACAGAACAATAGAAAAGATTCCAATTGAAGAGGGTAAGCGTATTTTGCCAACTACTTGAAACTCAACTTACAAGTCTGTAACAGTTTCATTGTTTGTTTCTTATTAGTTCTGATCTGCTGATTTCAGAAACGATACTTACGTGTGTCTGCCGCGCTCAGTTTTTCCACAAAATAAAATCTTTAAAGGGGGTCTTCAGGAAAAACCTATCCTATACGTGCGGATATAACCATACCACGCTGTTAGCGACAGTAGATAGAACAAGTCACGCAGTAGCGACAAAAATGGGCTGGGAGGCCTAGACGAACCACGGAGAGAAAGGATCGACGGGTTGTCCGACATGCGCGGTGTGATCCAACAGCCACGAGTACGGATATTCAGCGAGTAGTGGTACCCTCCATGCATCATCCGATTAGCGCCAGCACCATTGGCAGACGGCTGCACAACGTACGGCAACACGCACGCAGACAAATTACGATGACAGCTCTTATCATAATTTCATCGTTGCCAAAGACTGCAATGGTGTCGGGCCAGACTCTCATGGAGCCACTCAGAATGGCAGCGGGTGATCTTCAGTGACGAGTCCCTCTTTTGTCTTAGAGGAGACGACCAACGAATCCGTGTGTGGTGCAATTGCTTACAATGCCAGATCACCTTTCGTGCTCATTACAGGCACTTTGACAGCCCAACGTTACGTTAATGAAGTCCTGCAATCAGTGGCCCTATCTTTTCTGAACGCTCACTCCGGTGCGATTTTTCAACAGGACAATGCTTGTCCTCGTACTGCTGCTGACTCGAGAGCTTGACTTCAAGGCACTGACACTCTGCCGTGGCCAGCCGCATCACCAGACCTATCGCCGATTGAAAATGTGTGGGATGCTATTGGACGCGTTGTCCATATATAACGAAGTAAATTTCTCCGTCATTTCTGTCCGCGCCAGGATTCGAACCCGGATCCTCTCATTCTGGAATAAGTTGCTCTACCAATTGAGCTACGCGGACGTTTTATTCTGATTCCTATCTGCCTTTATGTCGTGTGCGTCCTTCTGGCAGGTACGTCACATCTCCTAGTACGTTACACATACTCCACCCCTCAATCTGTAGGAACTGCGTGAGAAAAGAAGGAAATATCTTTAAGCTTAGAACTGCACTGTAAAATTTTCCTCAAAACAAGAAAAAATCTTTAAGCTTAGAACTACACTGTAAAATTTGGATGAAAAGTTATTAACATTTCTTTTAGTGCATCGATCCAGTGCTTTGATCTTCCTAGGGAGTGTTTTAAAAGCGCAGTGGTCTAAGCGCTGGCTTGTGATCATTCTTCCGAGAAAGGTCCGGGTTCGAATCCCGGTGAGGCATGAATGTTGTGTTTGTCTTACGGCACTGGTTCTCTCCCTGCCTGGAACCAGTGACCCTGAATTAGGGACGGGCGACTACTTATAGCCCATTGAGTTGCTCACGGTGGTCGTTAAACCTTCAATCAAAGAAATAAAGAAAAGAAAAAAGAACGCAGTCCGTCTTGCTTCCGATTATTAGGGGCCGCGGATGACCTAGTGGTCAGTGACAGCCACGGAGAAATTTCAGGTTCGATCCCAGCAGGTACGAACGCTCGTACCACTAAATCTCCGCCGTTCGTCGGATGGACACGTTAAGCCGTCGGATCCCCGGTTATAAATAAGGGTGTCTTCGTCGCCCTCTCTACCTCACTTTCGTGTCACTTTGCTATCGGACAGTCTAGCCCAAATCTCTTAGCTTCCTATTTCTAAGGGTTGTTTAAGACCTGGGGTTAGACAATCCTTTTCTAAAATCCTGTACATATTGTTACGACTTTTTAGGTACGGAAATGAATTCGGTGAGCAGGTTTTGCAATAGGCGGGAACAGCATTAATTATTGGGTGAAAATTAACAGCTAGTGGCTTCCCGCATTGCAAAAGAGGAAGAAGAGAGATAAGGGTTCCTATTCTTAGAAGGGAGAAATCTTAGCCTGGTGTGGGGAACGCGATGCGTCGCCCCCTAAGCGCGCGGCGGTCAAGTCGGGTGGCCATTAGAGTGTCAACAGAGCGGAAAACTTATGGCGTTTGCTACTCCCAACCTTTTCAGGACAAAGGAGTGTTAGTTAAGTTATGTGTTTTCCGTACTTTTCGGGAAGTGGACCCACCACATATTCCGAATGCAGAGGCATGTATTTCTTACGACTGCACCGCGCCGAATGCTTTCAGGCTGACAAGAGAGTTTAAACAGATCCCTAAAAAGGAGAACAAGGAATCTGTGAACGATGTAAACAAGAGAAAAAGAGTAGTCTGGTTCCGAGCCGTGAAGGGAAAGAGTCTCGGAGTTAACGGCGGAAGAAAAGCTAAAAGCTTCTGTCCGAAGATGCCGGCCAACTATACAAAGAGCGGCCGAGCGGTTGATTTTACCGCGAGGAAATAGGAGAGAGGATGATACCTCTTTTCCTGGTGCTAGATTGCACGTAAGAGAAAGCCAGCATCCCGGAGGTCACACGATGTGATGGAATTACAGCCCCGAATGACGGAGATGCCGACCAGTGATGTATTCGAGAATCACCTTTGGAGAGACGAACGGATCCTTCTACACGTCAGCTGCTTCGTTCTACCACGACATTGGTGCGCATAAATGCGTCCCTGATTTCATGCAGGTGAATGCCGTGCACGAGAGAAAGGGGGAGATGGGGTTCGACTCCCCTCTCCATTGGTTATAGTGCGCGCTCTGAAATGGGCGTGTCATCACACAGGTGCGCTTCGAATATAAATACATCAAACATGGATACCCGAGGAAACAACATATCTGTAAGTACGGAACTTATGTATGCATGCCAGTTGTGATTAGATTGGCTCCGGTCAGCCAATAGACTCTCGTCGGCTGAGAACTGTGTTTTTAAATTCGGACTGTATAGGCCACCAAATAATCATTGACTTTAATGATAAATTCAGCCTCAGAGCTATCCCGAAAGGGCGAGTCTACTTGACGCCCCTCCTTCACAATCCTCTGTATATAGACGTCTTCATCATTATCCTCATATTTTGTTGTTAATTGATTAAATGTCTGTTGTCTTGTGCCAGTCCTGAAGTTGCATGACTAATTAATGAGTGTCAGAATTTCTTAGTTTTGATTGGCTAAATTGCAGGATAAATTCTTTTCACCAGTACATAAGATTTCGGCGATAAAAAGAGCTCACAAATATTTATTCTAAATTCTAATGTCTATCTCTGGGTCGACAGCCACTGCCTGACATCCTGACATCTAAATTCCTAAAACGTATTATTTTCATTCGATAATCCGGCGACCCGGGGTGGAGCAACAACTGTACATGTGATCTGATCTGATCTGATTTGTTTCTGATTAGTTTTTAAAATATAGGAACCCATCTTTAAAGAGTTATATGGTAAAAAAAAAAAAAAAAAGCTTGGAAATTTTGATTATTTATTCTACGCCAATAAATTTTCGGATTTTTAGTATATAGTTATACTATTTTGAGTTTAATTTGGTGTACAGTTCCTACTTTTTGAAGGCACACTCGTTATGAAATATATCACAACTTATGGAGGACACATTCTCGCAGCATTAACGCCAACACGATTTACTGAGTACCAGGACCGTAGCAAGCTTTTCTTATCTGGGAGGGCGAGACTTGAAATTACGCCCCATTCGAGTTCAAAATTACGCTCCTTCGAGTTCAAAATTACGACCCTTCGAGTTTAAAATATGTCCCCTTCGAGTTCAAAATTATGTCCCCTTCGAGTTCAAAATTACGCCACTTCGAGTTCAAAATGATGTCCCTTTAGAGTTCAGAATAACGCCCCCTCGAGTTCAAAATTACGCCGCTTCGAGTTCAAAATTATGTCCCTTTTGAGTTCAAAATAACGCCCCATCGAGTTCAAAATTACGCCCCTTCGAGTTCAAAATTACGCCGCTTCGAGTTCAAAATTACGTCCTCTTCGCGTTCAAAATTACGCCGCTTCGAGTTCAAAGTTATGTCCCTTTCGAGTTCAAAATTACGCCCCTTCGAGTTCAAAATTACATCGCTTCGAGTTCAACTCAAATAATACTGTACGTGGGTTTTACTTTCTCACACACCGCTGTTATAAAAAAAGTATTATGATAGTTCAAAAATCGCACTTTGGGTTTTTGACATAATTTTATTAAAAATGTAAAAATTAGGTAATTATCCAAGAACCACAGGTTCTAAATACCAAGTAAAGCGCAAATGTTATGTGAACGCCGACAACACAGCACTCCACAGTAATGTAGAACGAAAAACAAACCAGCGCAGAATGAATGAGTATCGGATAGTGAACGTAACAATAGGAAGAAGCTTTAGGGGAACTTTCTGCGACAGAACACAAATGATTAAATAGCTCTTCATCCCAACGACATGATCGGAAAGGTCATGGAGGTTAGGCATATTAGCATATTGTTTTCTATGCCTCCATTCACTGTTTTGGAAAATTCCCTTCATGGACATGAGATGTTCACACCTCATAGTGTATGTTACTTTGTACCTTGTTAACTACATGAAACTGCATGAGATTAACTGAAGTCTTTAAAAAGAAAATACTGAAGGAGTGACTTTCTTTTTAAGGCTTTCCAACCGTTGGTTGAACGTTCAATTGCTCAACGTGCATGCTCACCATTGGTTTTCGGAATCAAACTTCAACATGAAGCTTATATCTTCTAAGAAATGTGAATATACACTGCCGGACAATTGCTAAGGACGGATGACAATAGCAACGATAGCAACCATAAAATGGAAGGCAGGAAAATGTGGAAATTAGCATAAGTGCGGGATACAGTAAGACGTGTTGTGCGTATGCAAATTTTGGATTGCCGAACTTGTTCGTGACGTCATAGAGCTGATAAGAGATATAAAGGATTTGACGCGTATTGAGCGGTGTTGTTCAAACGCAAAGTTGAAAGGGAAAGAATCAATTGACGAACTTCCAATTTTCAGTATGTCTTCCCGACATCACCTAGATGATTTTACGCATGGCCGTATTATTGGCAAGATTGAAGAAAGGCGAAAAATAACAGATGTTGCCAGCGAGTTCAACGTCAGCCACAGTGTTGTTTCAAGGCTTTGGAAATCATTTCAAACAAATGGAGAGTGTAGCAAACGTCACGGGGGAGGTCGTGTTCGCAGTACGATACCTGCAGAAGATCGGTACATAGTGCTATCAACAAAAAACACCGGCGCAGCACAGCTAGTGAGGTAGCAAATCAGTTTATGGCTGCTACTGGCAAGCCGGATCTCCCGAAAAACTGTCGCCAGACGTTTGCATGAAGGAGGACTATACGCCCGCCGTCCTGTTGTGTGCATCCCATTGTCCAGACGTCACCGTGCCACCCGTTTGCAATGGTGCCATCAACATCGCAATTGGACTGATAACGACTGGTCTGCTGTCCTCTTCTCAGATGAGAGTAGATACAGTCTATCGTCTGATTGTCGACGACAACTGATCTGGCGTGATAGTGGTACTGCGTATTGTCCAGCAAACATACAGGAAAGGGACCGATATCCGACATGTAGTGTCATGTTATGGGCTGGCATCATGATCAATGGCCGTACGTCCCTCTCTGTGCTTCCAACTGGGACTATGACTGGCCAACGATACATCAATGATGTTCTGCTACCTCATGTTCGCATGTTCCGTGGTGCTGTCGGTGATAGATTCATTTTCATGGACGACAACGCAACATGTCATCGAACAGTCGCTGTCCATGAGTGTCTTGAGAGCGAGCATATTCAACGCCTCGTATGGCCAGCACGTTCTCCAGATCTGAATCCCATTGAAAATGTGTGGGATGCTTTGGGGAGGAGCCTTGCTGGTCGCCAATGCCCTCCAATAAACAAGGACAGTCTCATCCGCGCACTGACAGAGGAATGGGATAAATTACCCCAACAGTTGCTTGATAATGTTGTGCAAAGCATGACCCGACGTGTGGAATCTTGCATCGCCCTCCATGGCGGCCATATCCCGTATTGACATCTTACGCTGGAACGTCTGCGGACGGTAATTGCATTTTTTTCACGTTTACGTATTCTACACAAAATGGCCTGTTTGTCCCTTGAACACGTTCCAAAGCCTTCTGGATTTCAGAGCACAATAAATTGTCTTTCTTGTAATGTCCTGGCATTCTGACATTATTTTATTCTACTTGGCATCCAACCACACTTACTTTTTTTATGCGCTATATAGCCGTTTATGATCCGTCCTTAGCAATTGTCCAGCAGTGTAATATGCACAATACTGTACAAATGTATATAGTCTTACTTGTCTTCTATATGATTATCATAATTTCTACCAGTACTAAGACATTTTAATTCTGTTTGCCTTAGGTTTCACATTGTCTACTTTGTCATCTAGAGTTCTCCTTTTGCACAGTGCTTGATTATAATATTCTCGTTCTGCTATTTGTCAGCACTATAATATACTTATGCTCCGAGACGAAATGTTTCGACAATCTCTTTTATTGTTCGTGTGCAAAATGTCTGCATCCCTTACCACGAGGCTCCTTTGTGAATCAATAATACATCGTGCTGTATATAATGTACATAGATATTAGAGTTTGTGTATTTTACCGTACAATATTTGTATTAGGACGCCCATGTTCGCCTTCTGAACTCAACCTTGTTAATTAAATTGTGTTGAACCGAACTGAAGAAGCGTATATGCTCCAGCTTTGTCCGTCTGTTCGTCCGTCCGCACGATAACTCAAGTAAAAATGGTTCGATTTCGATGAAATTTTACTATATGATAGGGGATCATCTGCGGACAAACCCTATTGAAAATGGGCGAAATGGGGTCAAAGGTCAGGTCAAAGGAGCGGGATGCATTCCATTACCCTTATGCGTCATAGCTTGCGTAAATATGGTTCGATTTCGATGAAATTTTAGTATGTCGTAAAGGACCACATGGGGACGAACCCTGTTGGAAATGGATGAAGTGGGGTCAAAGGTCAGGACATAGGAGCGGGATGCATCCTATTGCCCTTATGCGTCATAACTTGCGTAAATATTGTTCGATTTCGATGAAATTTTAGTATGTGGTAGGAGACCATCTGGGGTCGAACCCCATTGAAAATGGTTGTAATGGGGTCAAGGGTCAGGACATAGAATCGGGATCCATTCCATTGCCCTAATGCGTTATAACTTACGTAAAAATGCTTCGATTGAGACAAAACTTTTCATGTTGCTCCGGAAGTATACTTCACCGGTTCAGTTGAATATCATCGAAATGGGGTCAAAGGTCGGGTCATAGGAGCGAGATTTATTGTACCGCCATTATCCTCATAACTTGAGTAATAACTTGATAATGATTTCTGGTATGTTGGAAAGCGTATCATAATCAATGCATTGCATGATTTTACTAACTTGTTTAATTATAATTTCCATTTTTACATCCCCCAGAGCATGAATTTACGTCCCTGGAATAACCATTCTGGGAGAGCAACTGCCCTCGCTGCGTTCCCGGTAGCTACGCCCCTGTTTAGCACGCACAACTGGAGAAAAAAAAAGTGCTTGATAATTTTTCTCCATCCAGAATGCGTGTTTTAACTCTCTTCATTTTATTGCGCATGTGTGTACCGTTATCATAACTTAGAAATCTTTAAGTGGAATTCAATTTCAATTTTTGTTTTCTCAAAGGCAGAGAAGTCTTCTATGGTAAATCTTCACCGGTTTTGCATTGAAGTCTAAGACTTCGAAGAATCGATCGCGGATTTCAAATTTTTTCCCTTTCTGTATTCTTGGAAGCATACTTTCAAATAAAAACCTTTCGCTCTTTGTAAAAAACCTTAAGTGTTGCCTCAACCATTAAAGCGTAATAAATTGCCTCTTTACTTACTTTAAAGATATCCTCAGAACTTTTTCTCCATATAGAGAAATAAAATCATTTTAACTCATCGAAGATAAATTATGTGCATGACCTCACACGTTTTTTTCTCTCTGCTGTCTGCAGTTAACAAGAGAAAACGTCTCCAGTTCGCACAGGAGCACAAGGATTGGACAGTCGATAATTGGAAACAAATTATGTGGTCCGATGAATCACGTTTTTAGTTGCACCATGCCGATGGCCGAGTGAGAATTTGGCGGAAACAGCACGAAAGCATGGACCCCAAATGCATTGCTACAACCCTTCAAGCTGGTGGTGGCAACGTTATGGTTTGGGGAATGTTTTCCTGCCATGCTTTGGGCCCTTTAATTCGTGTTGATCAACGTCTGACTGGCACATCATATCTAAACATCGTTGCGGACCAAGTGCATCCTGTCATGTGGATGGTTTATCCCAATGGCAATGGCTACTTTCAACAAGATAATGCGTCCTGCCATAGTGCTCGTATTTTATAGGGTTGGTTTCAGGAACATGCCGGTGAGTTTACTTTGCTTTGGTGGCCTCCAGAATCTCCAGATCGCAACTCCACTGAGAATTTGAGGTATGAAGTTGAACGTGCCATCAGACAGCTGGATCCACAACCCTGCAATCTCACACTCCTGGAAAGTGCTTTTCATCAAGCATGGCCTCAGATTCCACAAACCACCTATCAACATCTCGTGGAGTCCATGCCACGAAGAATCGACGCAGTATTAAAGGCAAAAGGTGGCCCGACGAAGTACTGAGGGGGTTGGTCATAATAAAGTGGCCACTCAGTGTATATATATATATATATATATATATATATATATATATATATATATATATATATACAATTTTAATCGAATTTGAATTCCAGAATTAATGTGCTTTGAAATTGAAAAATTTAGGAAAGCATAATATGTTGGTCTGGCATGTATATGGATTTTTCGGGGGTGGGGTGGGGGGTGGAAGTCTCCACCAGGCCAAAATGAAAACTAATGTAAAAAAGAAGAAAAACTGAGTTTTTTTAAAATGTAAGTTGATATATCTTTACTAAAGTAAAGCATTTTTTCAAATGTAGGTCGTGTTTTTACAAAAAATATTTAAAAACGACCCATTTTTGGGAAGCCAATCTCCGTCCCCAGTCTAAATACGCTCCTGATGTTGGATGATAAACTAAAGCCGAAACTTGAGGGGGACACGTTCCTCCGTCCAGAGACGATTTTACGTCTGTGATTTCAACAATAGTAAACACAATCAGAAAGACATTGAATACCATGTATTTGTATGTCCATATCCTCAGTCTGTCTATGTTCGCATTTCGGTATCGAATCATAAATGTTTTGAATCAGCGTTGCATTCAGACAGATTTTATCGAATGGAGATTCCAAATTTTGATGGGGCTGAACCTTGCTGCCTGATTATATACACTGAAGAGCAATTGAATTGGAGATACCTGTCTAGTAACGTGTAGCACCACCTTTCGCCCTGAAGACGGCGCCGATTCGTCTCGGTATGGACTCGACAGGACACCGGAAGCGTTGGGAAGCCATACGGATCCACGACCTCTGAACAAACTCCCACAGTTCACGAAGATTTGATGGAGGGTGGGGGTTTCAGAGCCTGGAATATCTCTCCCGATGGCATCCCACATGTGCTCGATGGGATTGAGGTCAGGTGACCTAACTGGCCAAGGAAGTGAGGTCACGTTGGTGGAGTGTTCATCCAACCATTCGGATACAATTAGGGAGCGATGGCACGGTGCATTGTCTTGTTGCAGGATGAGGTCCCCAGCGGGATGCTGAAGACGCACAAACGGGAGCAAATGGTCGTCCAGGATATCCTGGTAACGTTGACCTGTGAGGGACGAGGTCACACGTACCAGTGGTCCCATTTCATTCCACGTAAACAGTCCCCAGACGAGAATGCGACCCCCACCAGCTTTCAGGGTACCCTGCTGGCAAAAAAGATCCATCGCTTCATGTGGTTTGCGCCGTACTCGTTTCCTGCCATCCGCATATACCAACGTGAATCTCGACTCATCAGTCCAGGCAACATTTTTCCACATGTCTAGGGTCCAGTGACGATGTTTCCGCGCCCATGCTAATCTTTGCACCCTGTGATGTGCGGTCAGCAGCGGTACCCTCGTGGGGCGATGGCTGCTGTACGCCATAGCGAGGAAATAGTTCTGGATGGTGTGGCTGCTTACACGTTTTTGTGCACCAGCGTTAAATTGCCGAGTGATTTCTTGCACTGTGGCCCGTCTATCCGCTGTTACAATGCGAGCTAGCCGACGATGACCCCGCTCATCCACACGCTGTTGTCCACGGCAGTTGGCCCTTGCAGGGATGGTTTTACCGGATTTGATCTACTCACGGTGAACCCGTGACACAGTGGCTCGTAAAAAACCCAGTGCTTGCACGACTTCCGAGATGGAGTGACCCAATCGTCGGGTCCCGACAATTTGCCCACGATCAAATGCGCTTAGATCCTTCGTCTTACCCATACTGCGTCCTACTGTAACTGTTTCCCGTCGCATCACTCCTTATATTGTCGGATCGCTGCATACGTCATGTCGTTTCCGTTTACAGGGCCGCCCACAGCGCCACATTTGCATAACGCCAGCTGTCTCTAATTCAATTGCTCTTCCGTGCATATACATATATATATATATATATATATATATATCATCATCATCATATATATATATATATATATATATATATATATATACAGGGTGATTCATAAAGAAGTATACAGTTTCCAGTAACAGTTGAAGACACGGACCACAACTTCGAACCGTTTGGTAGATATACTCATAAAGTTTGTGTCCCGCTACCGAGGGAGTGACGTAGGCGATAGCGCGCGTGTCACGTGACTAGTCAGTCAAAATGGCAGCGTCTGCAGTGGAGAAGGCGTTTTTCGTTCTTAAATTGAGCGAAACGGAATCTGTAACTGTTGTGCAACGGCATTTTCGATCACGATTCGGAAAATAACTTCCAACCAGAAAATCTATCTACAATTGGCATAAAAAATTTTAAACTACGGGCTGTTTGTAGAAACTTAAAAGTCCTGGACGGCGACGTGTATCGGAAGAAGTCGTCGATAGTGTTTGCATCGCCATTCAACGAAACCTGGGAAAATCAACGCGGAGGGTGAGTCGTGAAGTGTAGATTTCACAGCCCACTGTCTGGAGAATTTAGAGAGAAGCTTAAAATGATTCCATACAAGATGATCACTGAAAATGATCACAACCACTATCACTGCATTTGATTCAGATGTCTTACCTCGCGTTTGAGCGGAAATGAATTACCGGCTCGATGTGTGTCGTGTGACTAAGGGTGCACACGCAGAACATCTGTAACTGTCTCTAAACAAACTTGAAACATTCCCCTACAATTCTGTTACAGGTAACATAAAATATCTTACATTGTTCTTGTTTTATAGTGCGTTGAAACTGTATACTTCTTTATGAATCACCCTGTATATATATATATCACCACGATGTAAAATATTGAGGATGCTTGTAAGATAACGCTGTGCTGGAGAAAATACCCCTTCCGCTAAAAAGGACAACACTTGGAGTGGCAAAAATATCCTCACTTTACAACATGCGTATTTCTGATTATTAAGGAATCATAACAGTGCTACCTGGAAACGTATGGTGTGAACCATTCCCTTGTCACTTGGTTTCAGCTCCTTTCGATTAGCACATAGTGGTAAATAAAATAAATAAAAAAAAACATTGATTAACCGTTTGAAATGGTTTATGTTTTTTTTTTCGTCACATAGTGTAAACCACATATTGCCAGGAAAAAAAGCTAATTTTTATGGGAATAATTTTTAATAATTTGCTATTTTTAAAAAATTAAGTAGGTCAAATATTTTTTGCATTGGAAGCCCTAACGTAACTTTAGCTACAGTGAGGCTTAACCGCATACATAGGGAGTTGACATCCAGAAGACTGAAATAAAGCTTAATTCCAGCTTCCAAAATATGATATGATGCATTGCAATGCAAACAGCATGCCGTCGTTGATTACAAATCCGCAGTAAGCTTAAATGCCAAATAAAAAAGGCTTTAGGAAATTTTCAGAATTGTGAAACAACATTTGGGTTTCTTGTTTGCCCCTCTTACATATATGATCAAGATCAACTTGTCTTCTACCCTCCTGATTTTTTTCCAGAGAAAGTATTAAGAAATTTTGGTAGGACTTCATAATAGATTTTTAACATGGATGATTGTTCCATTTAATTAACACATATAAAACAACATTCTCATCTAGAGCAACAAATTTTGCTCTAGAGTATATGTATTTTCGTAAGTACTTTGATTTCAGAGCTACGTTTTTCAATAAAAATCTTATTTAAAGAGTTAACACTGTGTGTGAAGTCATTTATGGCTCTAATTAACAATGGAACTTCGTTTTTTATTCCGAGGTGCTGTATTCATTATTGACTGCATGGACTGGTCGGAATTAGGAAACGTAAATATACACGCCGATGGCAATTTTAGTTTTAGTGTATAAAAAAAGAAATTAATTTAAAACTTAGTATAACCTTCATGCTATTGAGACGTGAAGTCCATGTGGATCAGGGCCATAGCCAGGGGAGGGCCAGGCCGGGCTGAGCCCGACCTGTGTTTCCTTTTGCCCGTCCTAGCGATTCACACAACAGTATAGTGCCCGACCTCTTTTACACCTTTTGCCTGACCATTTTATATTTATATCCTTCGCCCGATCTCAATCATCAGCCGCCCCTCCCAACTTACTTGTCTGGCCACGGGCCTGATGTGGATGCGTTTTCTTATTTTTATTACAATATTTTCCCTATTTTCTTAAGTTTTTTAATTTATTTCTTCAAATATTCATCTATAAAAAAATAATTGGACTAAATATAAGGGGAGATCACCCAAAAACCTGCGGGGGGGGGGGGGGGGTCATGGGGGTTTTCGGTGAGGCTAAGCACCCCAAAGAGATGCCTGAATGCATCACTGTGTTAAATGATTCGTTCGTAAAATTAATCCAGCTATTGATTTTACAATTTGCGGCATTTCTCAATTACAATTTGAAATATTATTATTTTACAATAATATTTCGTTTTACTCTAGAGAGAGAGAGAGAGAGAGGGAAAGTTCCAATTAATTCTCATACCACAGTGATATAACGCTAATTAACGCAGTATTAGGATTAAGTACCCACGCGTGAGAAAAATGTAGATATGTTCCTTGTGCCAAAAAGTGTACACTGGCGTAATTTTTAAGTTATTAGTTGACAATTTCAGCATTAAGTTTTGTGGCGTCATCTGGTGTTGAGTAGAAGTAATACTCGTAATTTTACGTTTTCCGAAGATTGAAGATGCTGCGCAGAATTTGAAAGCCTCTTGATTCACGGGGAAAATCGCAGTGAATAATTTTTATACGGCACACAATGCTGTTTTTTTTTTTTAAAATCAAAACCAAAGTTAGCGAAAATCCAAAAGTCGTAAAAATCGAAGCAAGCGCATTTTATATGGTTAAACGTTTGTTTTACATATTTAAAAAAATCAAAATATCATACATTCAGAAATTTATTCCATGCACTTTAAGCGATATTTATAAGAATTCATGTTAATAGGAGCGCCGGAACTTGTTGGACTAGGAACTTTCCTCCCCCTCCACAAGGAAATATTGTGTGCAACTAACTCCGTCAATGTATTGCAAACTAATTAAGCTAAGGTGTCTCTGAATTACGAAACTTTAAAAACCCCTCATTCGTCACATCACCCCCATCCAGTAATTTCTGCTCTTCGGTGCCCCAAAACAGTAACGTTCTCATGTAAATACTAGTATTACGCTCGTAGCCACGGTTACAGAAGGTGATGCCCGAGTCCCAGAGTCAACGCCAACAGTTCAGAAGTGGGAGAGCTATAAGGTGGGCTATTTCTTCGAATTTTAGCTTCCTTAAGTAATGTTTTATCCTTTTCTTAAATATTTGCTGTCGGAAGGTGGTTTATGAATTTTAGTTTGTAACCTGACAAGAAATGTCTCTCTCTCTTTTAAACCATAATTACGAAAACTATGTCTTTCTACAACTTTCTTAGACATTCGTTCAGGGGACTCCTCCATTTCCCAGAATAGTACACCACTAGAGGCGTAACAAGGGCGGAGCAGAAGGGGCGCGGCTGCCCCGGGCGCAGCCCAACAGAGAGAGCGCAAAAATCACTGTGTACAATCTGATAAAAACAGGAACTGAAACTTTTGCACTAGTTTCTGGTACAACGTTTGTGACGGATCTTTTTTTTTTTTTTTTTTTTGGATTGGAGGTTTAACGACCACCGTGAGCAAATCAATGGGCAGTCGCCCGTCTCTAATTTAGGGTCACTGTTTCCAAGGAAGAGAGAGAGCCAGTGCCGTAAGACAAACACACAAACACAACATCCATGCCTCACTGGGATTCGAACCCGGGCCCATCCAGGACGAATGATCAGAGGCCACTGCGCCACCGGGGCGGCGATAGATCTTATATCACAGTGTCGTACTCTTGTAATTTTAGTTAGCGAGATTTGATTTTGTTATTGGTGACGCATACTTTCACACATTATCAAGTATGCACTTGGTTTGAAATGTTTTAACTCTTTGTTGGGAACTTATTAATTATTGCTTCCACCAGTCCAGAATGAAAGTAAGGCCTGGACAGCCTTATTCAGAATTTCCTCTCCAGAAGCATGACGAAGGATACAAGTCGTTCTGACCATGGCTGATTCGATTACTAAACACATACTTTATTTACAGTTATGGTTGATGATTGATTACAATGATGAATGAAATATTGTGTTGTCGGAAAAGTCATGACGTATTTTAGCCATGTTTTGCAAAAGGTCATGTATTGATAAAAGAACAAATATCAATTAATGATATAATGCCCGTTTTGTTCGATAACCTTTGGCAACTTTCAGTGAGCTTCAGAATGCGTAGTTCATAGAAGGACCTGTCTTTCGCGGCGAAAAACTGTACAAGGTGCTGATTTACAGCCTCATCTGAATTGAAAGTTGTACCACGAAAGGAATGTTGAAGAGAGCGAAACAAGTAGAAGACTGACGGCGCAAGGTCAGGCGAGTATGCTGGGTGTGGCAACACATCCCACCCAAGCTCCAATAATTTTTAGCGGGTGATCAAACTTGTGTGTGGTCTCGCGTTGTCGTGATGGAACACAACACCTGTACGAGGAATGAGCTCTGGACGTTTCGCGATGATGGATTTGTTCAAACTGTCCAATTGCCGACAGTACACATTCGAATTGATTGTTTGCTTCCGTGGTAGGAGCTTGAACAACACGACACCTTTAAAATCCCACCACACTGAGACCAGAACCTTCAGCTGATGAACGTCTGCTTTGGATGTCGTTTGAGGCGAAGCAGCACGTCGGGAGCAAGACCGTTTGCGTAGCACATTGTTGTGCACAATCCACCTTTTGTCACCAGTTAATCAGTCGCTTCAAAAAAGGATCGTTTTCCTCACGTTTAATGAGCATATCGCAGATGGTTATATGCGCCGTCAATTGAGCTTCTTTGAGTTAATGAGGAACATACACATCGAGCTTGCTTACGTATCCCAGCTTCTTCAGGTGGTCGTGAACGCTTGAATGATGGAGGTGCAATGTGTCTGCAATCTCTCGTGTCGTGTAACGTGGGTTTGACTCGATCAATGCCTTGATTTGGTCGTCATCAACCTCGGTGGGCCTTCCGAACCGAGGAGCATCGTTGAGGTCAAAATCACCAGCACGCGATTTTGCGAATCACCGCTAGCACTGACGTTCTTGTAGAGCATTATTACCGTACACTTTACGCAACTTTTCACAAGCTTGACGCGCGTTCTTCCCTTTATGGAAGTAAAACAGTGAAATATGGCGAAAATACACAGTTTGGTCTTCCATTTTCAACTTGATGTCAAATCTCCGACAATCAACCAAATTGCTCACTATTTTTTTAGACTGTAGCTAGAACTAGCACCTGTCGAATGTCATAGCGATAACAGAGCTGCGCATGCCTCTAGTACTTCCAAAACCGCCCAACCGCCATCGGGTGCCAAAATACGTCATGACTTTTCCGACAACCCAATATATTCAACAGGTGGATGATGACTAATTGTTGGGGTGTTGAACATGCACAGTTCCTTTACAGTACTGCAGAATTCTTTTGCAGCAGTGAGAGTTCCGTAGAGATACACAGTTCAGTCACAAACAGTGAAACCCCGTGATAGAGGATGCTGTGTGATTTTATGTAGTGAATATACTCACAAGTTAAGACCGCAGCGTGACTACAAATTCTATTTGTGTGGAAAACTACAGCCTCACATACGCTCTCAAGCCGCTGCTGAAGAAACTAGTTATGAATCCATCGTTCCAATCCCATCACGAAAAACCTGACCTCCGCTCTGAGTATCCGATAAATGAGAAATGCCCACAGTCCCGTAGCCAGACAAGCAGCAAGTTGGGAGGGGCGGCTGATCCTTGAGATAGGGCGAAGAATATAAAGTGGTCTGGCAAAAGATGTAAACGAGGTCGGGCACTATACTGTTTTGTGAGTCGCTAGGACGGGCAAAAGGAAACACAGGCCGGGCTCAACCCAGCCTGGGCCTCCCTGGCTACGGCCATGAGTGAACGCTAAAAAGTGTTAGCTACTCGGGGTCCTTTGAACTTTCTCTGCCCCTGTACCTTGCACAGCCAATGAGAGGCTTGCATTCCTGGGCTCTGTCTCTCCGCTTCCTAAATTCCACCCAGATGACACAAGCTAGATGCTGTTGCTACTCTGTCTGAATTACACATTCCAAATTCTTAGAATCTCGCAACCTGTTCCAGATTCCGTGATCTTGTCACAAAAATGATCGCTGTTTCTTCTTCCATTCTCTTTCACCCAATAATGGCACCCCATTACCAATTTTCAGTTTTCCCACCTATTTTTTTTTTTTTTTCGAAATCTACAATTCACTATTTTCTTTCACTTCTGGACTGCTGGCACATTTCTCACCTTTTTATCACGTCTTTTGTAAAAGAAGATCGTGCTTATGTTATCGGTTTGTCCGCCCGTCTCTACCCACAGTATCTCTGCAACTATTTGTCCGATTTGAAAAATTCTTTTTGCATTGGGAAGCTTGAAATATGCGAATGATAATCCTTTATTTCGTTTTTTTTACGATGTACAATTTCGCCGCTAGAGGGCGTAAATGCAGATGATGTCGAATTCAAAAATACGTTTTATTCCACATATTTGCTTCTAAACATCCGATTGAAAAAATTCTTTTATCTTTCCGATTCCACTTATGTCAAAGAGTATTTTAGATATAGTTACTTTTTCAAACTACACATAGATTTTCCGCTAGGGGGCGTAAAAGTAAATTGCAATTTTCCCGATAACTCTTCTTCTAAAACTCCGATTTGAAATTTTTTTTCTTCAGCGCATACGTCTCCTGCTGGAAAATCTTTTGCATATAATTTTAAATTTTTGGTAAAGAATACATTGGCCACCAGGGGGCGTAAGTGTTAATTTTTGCTTCTGGTGTATTTGGCCATAAATTCTGAGCTTCTAATATATCGATTGAAAAAATTCTTTCGTGGACTGATGCCACTCACATCGATAAACCTTTTTGGAATATTTTTTTCCTAAAAAAATCCTCAGTTTCTCCGCTAGGGGGCGTAGATGTACATCTTATTTTTTTCAATATCTCTACTTCTAGGAGTCCAATTTGAAAAATTCCTTCTTTGTTGGATAGTGTTTTCCGTGTGACATGTTTTTCATATAATTTCAAAATTTTCAAGTAATTCATAAACTTTCCGCTAGGGGGCGTAGTGGTAAATTGCGTTTCCTCCTATATCTCTGCTTCTAAACCTCCGATTTGAAAAATTCCTTCTGTACCGGATACAGCTCCTGATGGGAAATCGTTTGCACATAATTTCTAATCTTTGTAAAGAAATGGTTTGGCCACCAGGGGCCGTTAATCTTAATTTTCCGCTTCTGAGGTATTTGCAGCAAAATATGAGCTTCTAAATTCTTGATTGAAAAAAACGCTATTTGTTGACCGATACTACTCATGTCGACAAACCTTTTACAAACATTTTCTTCTTAAAATAGTGCATGGTTTCTTCGCCAGGGGGCGTAGATGTATATCATATTTTTGTCAATATCTCTACTTCTAAGAGTGCGATTTGAAAAAATTCCTTCTTTGTTGGATAGTGTTTCCGATGCGAAATGTTTTCCCCATAAATTCAAAATTTACAAGTAAATCATAGATTTTCCGCTAGGGGGCACAAAGGTAAATTGCGTTTTCTGCGTTATTTCTGCTCCTAAAGCTCCGATTTGAAAAATTCTTCCTGTTTCGAATACCAGACCTGTTGGAAATTATTTTTCACATCATTTCTAATGTTTGATAAAAAATGGTTTGGCCACCAGGGGTCATAAGTGTTAATTTCTGCTTCTGATGTATTTGTAGCAAAATCTGGGCTCCTGAAAACTCGACAAATTTTTTTTTCTTGGACCGATACCGCTTATACGGCTAAACCTTTTGTGAATACTTTCTTCCCAAAATAATGCATGGTTTTCCCACCAGGGGACGTAAAGTCACATCTTATTTTTGTCGATATCTCTGTTTTTAAGAGTTCGTAAGCTCACGATTCCGTTTACAGCAATATCTGTGGGATTAAAAACCCGATTGAAAATCTTCTTTCTTTGGTCAGATCTATTGTTTTCCATACCGGTTCCATTGACTTTGAATAGGTTTGATAAATTTAATTTGCGTCAGAACAGATTTTTTTTTTTTTTTTGATTGGAGGTTTAACGACCACCGTGAGCAACTCAATGGGCTATAAGCAGTCGTCCGTCCCTAATTTAGGGTCACTGGTTCCAGGGAAGGGAGAGAGCCAGTGCCGTAAGACAAACACAACATCCATGCCTCACCGGGATTCGAACCCGGACCCCTTACGGACGAATGATGAGAGGCCAACGCCTTAGACCACTGCGCCACCGGGGCGGCCTGAACAGATTCAAAAGACGTGCTTATTACACCCGAAAATTCGGTGTCATCTTTCTTGTTTTCTTCTGTAACTGTATTTCCACATGATCACAACGTTTTCGCACTATACTTTGCTGTTTGTACATTTATAGAACTTTCTTATAATGTGTCACTCCAGTTTCGGTAGCCTTGGCAGCTTAAAATTTTGCATTTCTACCTCAAAATGTTCAGGGGTGTTAATTGCTCACAATCAGAAATGAAGGCACGGTTTTTCATACGTTGGAAGATAAGAATGTCGTTCACATTGTTGAAGATTTTCTAGGGGCAATTCGACCATTACTGCTGGCTACGTTCGGTCCGTTTAATGTGGCACCAAAGATCCGAACCCGGAAACAGTTGGGAATCACCCGCTCTCTTCATCTCCTGTATTTTACAGCCGTAATGGTGTTCCGCGTGCAGTTCGACTTCACTATCCAGAACAACCTTGATGTAACGGTAAGGGAAGTAAGTGCACGAAACCCTTTTGCTGAGTGCTACCCCCCCCTACCGATTTTCTTACTTCTTCCGAGGTAGTTAAAGAAAGTAAAATCCCTTTCCCGTTTGGGATAAGAAATGATACCTGGCTTCATAATAACCTATTTACTGAATCATACCTCAATAGCAAATATTTAAGCATTACGTTATTAAACTGCAATGAAAATGGCAATAGGGGAAGCGGTATTTTTGCAAAGATCTTCCTCTGGTACCCCGAAAAACTTCTTAATATCGATTGCACGGCCTTTAATGATTAATAGTTATCAGTTATCTGCAAGAGAATATGACAAAAACAGAAAGTATAAAATTCAGTGTGAAGTGAAATGTCTGAGGTAAATTCCCAGTATAGTGTCAGATATTTTGAAAAATCGTAATTTCATATGCGTGGATGCTAAATAGGCAAACTAAGACGTAATCAGCACAGAAGACTAGTTTTACCTAAAAACTTGTGCAACATGCATAATTAAAACATGGGTGTGCGTAATATTTTGTGGTTTGCACCGGGCTAGAAATGCCTGGTTACGCCTCTGTACACCACTAAATGTAGCAAAATGTGAATAGGAAAAATTTACATCTAGGTTCTCCAAAATATTTTATGGTTGCACTCGCCATGTGTTCTTACAGCTTAAATATTTTAGGGGAACAAAAGGGTGGACTCCAAGAAAACTTGAGCGGACTTAGCGTCGCGCCTGCCACGACCCCGTCATTTTTATTTGTTTCTATTTTGTCTCAAAACAACTGTATTAAGTAAAAAAAAAAAAAATGTCACCCCAACATAATATTTAAAAAAAATTCAATGTTTTTCTAGTATTGAGTTGTGCAATAACTATTCCGTTATAAAGTGGGGTGTGTACTTTGTCTCCTAGCCCACTATCTCAAAGGTTGTACTGAGAGGTGAGAGGGGCACCGACTTCTTAAAATAATTGGGGGGAGGGGGGGCAGGCGTGAAGAGATCAGACGTGGGAGGGACATGTCTCTTTTATTGTCAGAAGGAAAATAAAAAAAAAGGGGGGTGCAAAAATATTAACTATGTGATTCGACGTATATTTTAAAAAGCAGTTGTAATTGCTCATTAGCAAATGAATAAGGAAACAGAAATATATATTCTGATGAATATTGTTATTTTTAAAAATAAAATTCAGCCTGTGATTTTATAAAAATATCAGAAAGATTTTATTTCCAAAGTTTAGTAATAAATGAGAAATTAGCTGGATTACTCAAACAAAGAACAAGAAGAGCAACAAATAAATAGGTAAATAAAGGCTCTAGAGGTAAAACGTTTCTGTATTTTATTTATTTTATTTTTGATAATTGTCTTAAGAATGGTAAACACTTAAGAATCGTGGGCACATGTCAAACTATATTAATACGGGGCTGGCAATCCAGTTTCTAATCAAATGAGCAATGCTGAGATTGGGGAAAAAGATTTTATTAATTTTGTTATTTATTATTTTTTCGGAAATAAATCGCTTTGGCCTCATAAGGTGTTATGAGACCAAAGCGATTATTTAATTAAACAGGACCAAAAATATTGGGTGGGCACTGCCCTCCCCCTTGTAAAATTATAAGGGGGGCAAGGTGAACCTTGTCCCCCTGTAGTCGGCGCCTATGTATACTGATATGTACAAACTTATGAAAATCTGCTCCTGTTCTGTTAAAAATTCCTAGATCCGCAACTGTCAAGCACCAACAAGCCTGTGGATGACCATGATATGATTTTATTGTGTGTACCGTTATTGTTAAGTAGTCCGAAAAACAAACAAAAAAACTATGAATCAACGTTTTACTGCGGTTTAACGACGAAATTGATTGAACATTTCTTTTCAATTACCAAAGTAACCCTGTTTAGGTTTCCCCACCTCTTTAGGGAATGGGGGGGGGGAGGGGGGGGGGGTAAAATTAAACCTACCCATTTCATCTGGAAATTGGTGGTTAACTAAAGAGAATAAAGATAGGAAATGGCAAGGTGAATCGTGCCATTCCCTATCCCAGTGGCACACCAGAAAAACTCGAGCCCCCCCCTCCCGCAAGAAATATTTTCGAGGCTCTTTTCAGAATATGTATTAGCTTTCTATTACTGAAAACTTCAACTTCCATGTTTTTAACTAGGCTTTACGGGAGTTTTAATAAAGTAAGTTCTTTGGAACCTACGAGTAATTTTCGTAAAACCTAAATTATTACACTTTATTGCGTGAAACACAAATGTTCATAAATAAACAAAGATATCGCTCTTTCCACGTTTTAGCACACACAGCAACCGAAAAATTGTAGTGGCGGAATAACCGAAAAATTGTAGTGGCCGAATAACAATATTTCGGTTGCTGTGTGTTGCTAAAACGTGGAAAGAGCGATGTCTTTGTTTATTCACTTGTATTTGAAGGATTTTCACCTTGGATATCGCCCATTGGATTTAACTGCTGTAATTAATATACAGCCAGCAAGAGCGCCCATGGGGTGGGGGGTGATCCCCACCTAGCCGTTGGTATAGCCAAATTTTTGATAAATTAGAACACTATAACAGACGAAACCTATTTTTAGAGAATTTTAAAAATAATAAGATATTAATGATTGATTGTATCAATTATTTTTGTTGTATTTTAGTATCTTGTACATTTACTAAAATGTTTGACAGCCTTGAAGGAGGTAAGGATTTTTCTTAGCCCCATAAAAGTACGCATATGAGCGCCACTGATAGCCAGTGCCGTTAATGCCCACGAGATGGAGACGTCTCAGTAGCTGAGCCCATCTTACGGATTTATGACGTTAGAAGCTGACAGAAAAACACACATAGCGCCGTGGATTGTTGGCCACCGTGGTGTAAGGCTAACTCGCTCGGCTGGATATCGAGAAATCTGGGAGTCGTTTTCCCAGCCGTGGCCGAATAACAATTCTTCGTTTGCTGTGTGTTTGCTAAACGTGGAAAGAGCGATGTCTATTCACTGACGCCACGTATTTGGAGGATTTTCACAAATGTTCACACTGTAATTAAAATGGTTGCCCTAGTTTTATACCGATACAAAGTGAAACTAAACATTTACGCCAAAGTTAATCATAGCATGCAAAATTTATTCTTTTAGAGAACTAGCCTCTTTGAAATGACTCACGATCACACTCACATAAAGCTGCCCTGTGGCAGTGTTATAACGAAGTAACTTTCTCCGTCATTTTTGTCCACGCCGGGCATCGAACCTGGGTCCCCTCATTCCGGAATAAGTCGCTCTCTCAACTGAGCTACGCGGACGTATACTCTCTCTCCTATCTGCCTCTATCTCATGTGCGCCCTGCGGTGCAGGCACGTCACACAGTATATAATGACCTTTTCCGATTTATACGAAATGTCCGAACATAAGTAAGCAAATCAGTAAGCAACAGTTAAGTATTGTAGCACAAAAAAAAATTAAAACTGCTTAAATTGAATATGGAAAACACACTTAGCATAATGCCGCACTCTTTTGCACATAGTAAAAGTTTTTTCTCTTAACTCTGTTATAAAAAAAAATTATACAGGTCTCTGTTCCTTCATTCTCGCGAAGAGCACCTTTTAGTTCATTATCTTCTGAATGATACGTATTTATCTACAAACAATTGTAATACATAACACCTTATCCTCATTGGTATAAAAATTCCACTCACTGAACTGACATTTCTTTCACATTCTCTTGTTAACATACATGCATAGGAACTATTGCTATGGCTGTGAAAAGGGTCCTCAAGTCCTCTGGAATAGCTGTTATCTCGTCATCCAGTTTTTACTTATTTAGCAAAGTAAATCATTTTTAAAGATTTTACTTATTTACTGAAAAAAAAAAGAAACAATTTTTTTTTCATTTTAATACTTCATTCAAAAATGTTTTAATTCCTGGCTATTTTTTTTATTCCAGTTTCATATGAAGTTTTTGCAAAAAATTTTTTGGTGAGGCAAGAGGCCATTTTCATTGTGATGCCCCCCCCCCCACACACACCGCAGTGGGGGGTTGCGGGGTCTATCAGTACGCCCCTGCTCTATCCCTATTCATCCCCAACTGTTCTTTTGTAGCAGTCGACACACACTCAAAACCGCATTAAAATAAAATCTAATAAAATTTAAAGTAATACTTAATTCTCCAATTATTTTTCTTACTAGATGTCATGAGCAGATATTTCAGTTTAAAGCTATTAATGAAAACATTTATTTATTTATTTATTTTTTTTTTGATTGGAGGTTTAACGACCACCGTGAGCAACGCAATGGGCTATAAGCAGTCACCCGTCCCTAATTTAGGGTCACTGGTTCCAGGGAAGGGAGAGAACCAGTGCCGTAAGACAAACACAACATCCATGCCTGACCGGGATTCGAACCCGGACCCCTTACGGACGAATGATCAGAGGCCAACGCCTTAGACCACTGCACCACCGGGGCGGCAAACATTTATTTATTTCCGGGCTTAGCAAACTATAGTGATGGCGCAAATCATTCCTTCTTGGGAGTTCATTCATCATTCTGTGACGTGCTATACAGAAGTGGCGTACATATCAAAACAGCAAAGTAGCAGTGATAAGCACATGTCGGTTTTTCGACTGCTAACTATGAAAATATTTTGTGTTTATTTTATGCACAATTTCGCTGCCAGGAGGCGCAAATATTTAATCTATTTTTCTCAATACCTCTACTTCGAATTGTGTGATTTAAAAAAAATCTTTTAACACCGAATACCATTTTCCTTGTGGAATACTTTAGGTACGTATTTCACGAGTTTTGTAGTTCACAGCTCTATCACTAGGTGGTGTTTATGTACTCCTGTTTGCAGTTGTATCTACGCTTCTAACAACCGTATTGAAAAATTTCTTTTTTACTGGTTGCCATTCGCTACAGTAAAGATGGGGAACATTACCCTCTTTAAATAATGCACATCTTTCCCGCTGGGAGGCGTAAAGTTAAAAAAGCTTTTTCCCGCTTTCTCTGCTTTCGAGAGACGTATTTGAAAAGTTCAATTTCCTTAGCAGAGCTTTTGCCATGGAGATTACTTATCGCCTATTTTTAAATTTTCCATTATGCAAAATTCTTCCGCTGGAAGGTGTAGAGTTATATCATGTTTTTTTCTACATTTCTTCTTTTAATTGTTCGATTTGAAAATCTCTTTGTCTCTGATCTTCCTTCTGCCGTTAGAAACTTTTTGTGCGCCATTTGTTGATGTTCGTAACATACTTTTTAGCCGCTGGTGGAACTCTAAGCAGGCGTGGATTGGGCTCCCAGTGTCCCGCCATATTTTGGAACGGTAGACCTTATGCTAATACAAGAAAAAGTATATGCAAAGTTGTACTTCAGTATTTTTGCAGACCAAAAAAAAAAAAAAAAAAAAAACGAAAAAAAAAACAAAAACAAACAAGTTATACTAAAACAACAAAGTGTGTTAATGACATGACGCACACACACTCAATCACATTTATATGCCATTAGGAATGACCTGAACTAAAACTGAGCAAAGTGCCCCCTTCAGTAAAACAAACAACGAAAACCTACATAGCAAAGTTGACCCAACCACTGTTTTTTATTTACTCCTTTCTCGATTTGAAATTTAGGCCTCGTCCCTTTGGGCTGACCTCCTCCAACTCGGTACGTTTTCGCCAATTGCAGTTAAATAAGCAAAACAATCTAATCAAATATGCTATCAATAGTCAGGGATAGAAACGCGAAATTCCTTGCGTACGAGGGTCAAAATGAAAATTCTGCACACGTTGGTCTAAAACGGAAGCGGAAGAAGAAATCGTAAAAGTGATTGCGCCATGTCAAGGTCAGACTCAGCAACGCAGTGGTGTCAGAACGACGTGCTATCATTTGCTGTGTGGAAGTGGGAAGGTTTGGAAATGGAAGCGTGCAGCTCCTCAGTTCGAGTCACGGCGTTAGACTAGCGCTCGTACGTAAAAATAGAAACTCTGCGGGGTAAAACTCCGACACAGATCCACACTGCCTTGTAAGAAGTTTGTGGGGAAGGAACTCTTGATCGAAGCACAATTTCTGGCTGGGCATCGCGTTTTCGGGAGGGCCGAAACAGCATCGAAGATGATCACCGCTCAGACCGACCTCAAACGGCGACAGACAAAACATCTGTCACCATTGTTGCAACGCTTCTCGAAGAGAATCGCCGTTTGGCAGTCGAGGAGATTGCTCATCAGGAAAATTTGCCCACCATGTCCGTTCACCGTACTTTGACCGACTCACTGGGAAAAAGAACAAGAAAGATGACACCAAATTTTCGGGTGTAATAAGCACGTCTTTTGAATCCGTTCTGACGCAAATTAAATTTATCAAAGCTATTCAAAGTCAATGGAACCGGTATGGAAAACAATAGTATCGGACGGAAGGAAGAAGTTTTTCAATCGGGTTTTTAATCCCTCAGATATTGCTGTAAACGGAATCGTGAGCTTACGAACTCTTAGAAATAGAGATATCGACAAAAATAAGATGTGACTTTACGTTCCCTGGTGGGAAAACCATGAATTATTTTCGGAAGAAAGTATTCTCAAAAGGTTTATCCATATAAGCTGTATCGGTCAAAGAAAAAAATTGGTCGAGTTTTCAAGAGCCCAGATTTTGCTACAAATACATCAGAAGCAGAAATTAACACTTATGACCCCTGGTGGCCAAACCATTCTTTACCAAAAATTAGAAATTATGTGAAAAATATTTTCCATCAGGTCTTGTATACGATACAGGAAGAATTTTTCAAATCGGAGCTTTAGGAGCAGAAATAACGCAGAAAACGCAATTTACCTTTGTGCCCCCTAGCGGAAAGTCTATGACTGACTTGTAAATTTTGAATTTATAGGAAAAACGTTTTGCATCGGAAACGCTATCCAACAAAGAAGGAATTTTTCAAATCGGACTCTTGGAAGTAGAGATATTGACAAAAATAAAATATACATCTATGCCCCCTGGCGTAGAAACCATGCATTATTTCAAGAAGAAAGTTTTCCTAAAAGGTTTGTCGACATGAGTAGTATCGGTCAACAAACGACTTTTTTTTCAACCGAGATTTTAGAAGCTCATATTTTGCTGCAAATACATCAGAAGCGGAAATTAAGACTTACTCCCCCTGGTGGCCAAACCATTTTTTTACAAAAATTAGAAATTCTGTTCAAACGATTTCCCATCAGGAGCTGTATCCGGTGCAGAAATAATTTTTCAAATCGGAGATTTAGAAGCAGAGATATAGGGGGATACGCAATTTACCGCTACGCCCCCTAGGGGAAAGTCTATGAATTACTTGAAAATTTTGAAATTATATGAAAAACATGTCACACGGAAAACACTATCCAACAAAAAGGAATTTTTCAAATCTGACTCCTAGAAGTAGAGATATTGGCAAAAATAAGATGTACATCTACGCCCCTGGCGGAGAAACTGTGGAATATTTTAGGAAAAAAATATTCCAAAAAGGTTTATCGATGTGAGTGGCATCAGTCCGGGAAATAATTTTTTCAATCGATATTTTAGAAGCTCATATTTTATGGCAAATACACCAGAAGCAAAAATTAGCACTTACGCCCCCTGGCAGCCATAGTTATTTTTAACAAAAATTTGAAATTTTATGCAAAAGATCCATCAGGAGATGTATTCGCTGAAGAAAAAAAATTCAAATCGGAGTTTTAGAAGAAGAGTTATCGAGAAAAATGTAATTTATTTTTACGCCCCTTAGCGGAAAATCTATGAGTAATTTGAAAAAAGTAACTCTATCTAAAATACTCTTAGCCATAAGTGGAATCGAAAGATAAAATAATTTTTTGAATCGGATGTTTAGAAGAAAATATGTGGAATAAAACGTATTTTTGAATTCGACATCATCTGCATTTACGCCCTCTAGCGGCGAAATTGTACATCGTAAAAAAGAACGAAATAAAGGATCATCATTCGCATATTTCAAGCTTCCCAATGGAAAAAGAATTTTTCAAATCGGACTAATAGTTGCAGAGATATCGTGGGTACAGACGGACGGACGGACAAACCGATAACATAAGCACGATCTTTTTTTACAAAAGACGTTGTAAAAATGGCTGCGCAATGGGTGTTCCAACAACACACCCCTGAGTATCGCTCAGGATTTCCTCCACATGTTCGGAAGGGAGAGCGACACCAGAACTGTCGCAATCGACGGGACTCGGACCCGTGGTTTTGAGCCGGAACTAAAGTCACAATCAGCGAAAGGGAGGCATCCAAGTTCCCCACGCCCCTCAAAGTATCGTCGGCAACAATCCAAATTGAAGCAAGTCGTGATTTTTGCCTACGATGCCCAGGCTGTTATGGTCTCTGATCGAGTACTGGTTGGGCAAAATATCAACGCACAATATTATCGTGACTTTCTGAGTACAAAGTTGAGACCGAAAATTCGTCGAAAACACCCCGACTTGTTGGAAGCGGAAGCGATCTTGCTGCATGACAGCGCACCGTGTCATGGTGCTGCATCAGTACGGGGACTTTTCGAAATATGGCTGAGAAACTTTATCCCACCCACCATACAGCCCTGATCTCAGTCCATGCGACTTTGATCTTTTCGCAAAGTAAAAATATGGGATCCGTGGCATCCGCTACGAATCGCTGGATGAAGTGTCATTGGACGTGACCCGAGTAATGCGACAGCTGAAAAACGATGGCGCAGTTCGGGGCATCCAGGACCTACCTCACCGCTGGCGAGCTGTTATTAGCAGCGGAGGGGAGTATATTGAACGGCAATAAGGTAAGTTTTTTCCGTTACTTTACAATTTTTTCAAAAATGGACATTGCGCAAAACATTTGTTAGGAACACCGTAGTTAATGCATTGTGGTTAAACTACGGTTAATGTCTTTCTTCTTCTTCTTCTTCTTCTTCTTTTTTTTTTTTTTTTTTTTTGAACGCGATCTGCATCTGATTTGGTAGTTTTTCAGCATTACGGTTGTACGAATACTGGAACTACAGTCTACAGTTTTGGAAAGTCTGTTTCAGCTACAGGAAAAACATTTTTCCATTTGAAAGTAATTAAGTAAAAACTAATTTCACGTTCTTTAATATCTCTCACTTTTTAAATTTGTACTGAAATTCTTGCCATACCGGAAAATTTCAGTTTTTTAAAGAAATATTTTCGTAATTATTTTATTAACGATAGGTAAGTCTTGAAAAGGAAATTAATTTTTGGCACATTTGGATTTCCATCACTAAAAGCGAAACGCGCCCTGGTGGCGCTTCTGAGCATTCATTCGAGATGGGTACGGGTTTGAATCCTTGTTAGGCATGGATGCTGTGTTTGCATTACGGCACTGGGTCTGCCTCTTCCCTGGAATCAGCGATCCTAAATTAGGAACGGGCGACTGCTTATAGCCATCAAGTTGCTCACGGTGGTCGTTAACACCCCCTACACACACACACGCACACGCGCACACACACACACACACACACACAAAGCGAAGAAAATATTGCAAATTCTGTATTCAGTTATTGCCATAAAATTCATAAGAATAAAGTCTTCGACAGTCTCTCCGAGGAAATGTGTCTCGTCTCTTGCTTTTCAGCAAAGAATAGTTTTGTTCTTACATTAAATTTTACTAGGGATCTGCTTTCCAGGAAAATGGGCAAAATGTTAATTATTGCCTCATACAAAAAAATAAAAAAACCCCAAAAAGCTGTAATGATTCATAGACTTGTATTGAAAGCATGTCTAAACAGCAAACGGTGATGCTGACATACCGTTTTTTTAGGGATGGGATTATCTGCCAATTTTTTCAGAAAGTGGGCCGCACAAAATAGATTCTTTCTTTTTTTTTTTTTTGATTGGAGGTTTAACGACCACCGTGAGCAACTCAATGGGCTATAAGCAGTCGCCCGTCCCTAATTTAGGGTCACTGGTTCCAGGGAAGGGAGAGAGCCAGTGCCGTAAGACAAACACAACATCCATGCCTCACCGGGATTCGAACCCGGACCCCGTTCGGCCGAATGATCAGAGGCCATCGCTTAGACCACTGCGCCACCAAAAATAGCTTCCAGGGCTGTTTATAGATCGCCAGTCCGCCACTGGAGGTAAGTAGCAACTTTTATTTCTAGATGTTTTATCGATTGCAGAAATCCGTTATTTTGGGGCTTTTTTAATGGGATACCTTGCCAATTTTTTCAGAAAGTGGGCCGCACAAAATAGCTTCCAGGGCTGTTTATAGATCGCCAGCCCGCCACTGGAGGTAAGTAGCAGCTTCTATTTCTAGATGTTTTATCGATTGTAGAAATCCGTTCTTTTGGGGCTTTTTTAATGGGACACCTTGCCAATTTTTTCAGAAAGTGGGCCGCACAAAATAGCTTCCAGGGCTATTTATAGATCGCCAGTCCGCCACTGGAGGTAAGTAGCAGCTTCTATTTCTAGATGTTTTATCGATTGTAGGAATCCGTTATTTTGGGGCTTTTTTAATGGGATACCTTGCCAATTTTTTCAGAAAGTGGGCCGCACAAAATAGTTTCCAGGGCTGTTTATAGATCGCCAGTCCGCCACTGGAGGTACGTAGCAGCTTCTATTTCTAGATGTTTTATCGATTGTAGGAATCCGTTATTTTGGGGCTTTTTTAATGGGATACCTTGCCAATTTTTTCAGAAAGTGGGACGCACAAAATAGTTTCCAGGGCTGTTTATAGATCGCCAGTCCGCCACTGGAGGTAAGTAGCAGCTTCTATTTCTAGATGTTTTATCGATTGTAGAAATCCGTTATTTTGGGGCTTTTTTAATGGGATACCTTACCAATTTTTTCAGAAAGTGAGCCGCACAGAATGGCTTTTTGTTTCTTTTCTTTTTTTTTGATTGAAGGTTTGAAAATGAAAATTATTTATTAGACCTGGTGGTACAGACATGACAAACAGGCAGACATAAACAAGATACAGATATTTCAGAGCAACAAGTACAAATCATACATGGTTTGCAGCATGCCAAATGACCAATTCACACAGATAAATTGGAACAAGTATAGATCAAACATGGATTTGACAGTAAGCTAAATGACCAATGTACACAGAGAGCCAGGGCCGAAAGACAAACACAAACATCTATGCCTCCCAATTAGGGCGAATGATCAGAAGCCAGCGCCTTAGACCACTGCACCACCGGCGCGGCCAAAATGGTTTTCACGGGCTTTTATGTACCATTAATCCGCCACTGGAAGTAAGTAGCTGTTTCTATTTCTGGATGTTTTATCGACTGTAGAAACCCCGTTGTTGTCGTTTTTCTAACCAGTTCCATTGACTTTGAATAACTTTGATTAATATTATTCGCTTAAGAATGGATTCAAAAGACGTGCTAATTACAACCCAAAATTAAGTGCTATCTTTCTTATTTTTTTTTTCTCGATGAAGAAAACAGATTAATGTGTGTGCTTAGTTGCTCACTGGATCCAAGTGTGCATGGAAATTATTTGGAATGTTTTGTACCATGGTCTGTGTTTAAACAAACTTGAGTTAAAGCTTTATTCAACTATTTCCTTAATCACTACTAGATTAGAATAAAGACACGTAAGTTATTCTTACAGTTAAGGTGTTATTTAGTCACATCTGCTGCGTTATTCGAGTGATAGAATCTATTTACACTACCTGGTGTGTAATCATTTTACTTGAACAGCGCTTTCACGCAAATAATATACGTCGTAGAAAAATGTTTAACGTCCTGGTGGCCGAGTAGTCTCATGCAGGCTTCGGACCAGTTGTATGCGGTGATTCCGGGTTCGAACCCTGGATGAGGAATAGACCATGTGCCTGTTGGATGGCGCTGTCCATTACCTGGAACCAGTTGCTCCAAATTAGGGATGGGCGACTGCTTATAGCCCATAAAGTTGTTTGTTGTTTGGGGTTTAACGACCACCATGAGCAACGCAAGGGGGCTATGAGCAGTCACCCGTCCCTAATTTAGAGCTACTGGTTTTTGGGAAAGGAGAGAGACAGTGCCGTAAGAGACAAACGCACCATCCATTTGTTTTGTTGACTGGGGATTTAACGACCACCATGAGCAACTGAATGAGTTATAAGCGGTCCCCCGGCAGTCCCCGATGGCGCAGTGTCTAAGCGCTGGCTTATGACTATTCGTCCTTTGTCCGAAGGTCCGGGTTCGAATTCCGGTGAGGCATGGATGTTGTGTTTGTCTTACGGCACTGCCTCTCTTCTCCGTTCCCTGGAACCAGTGGTCCTAAATTAGGGACGGGCGGCTGCTTATAGCCTATTGAATTGCTCACGGTGGTCGTTAAACTTTCAATAAAAAAAAATCACTCGCTCGTCTCTATTTAGGGCCACTGGTTCCATGGAAGGGAGAAAGTCAGTACCGTAAGACAAACACACCATCCATGACTCACCAGGATTTGAACCCGGACCCATCTTGGCCGAATGATCAGAAGCCACTGGGGACGGCGAAAGCACAATTTCCCCGACTTTATGTGGGAATTTAGCTGATCTGAAAAATTAAATTAATAAATTTCTTTCAGGACTTATGAGTCGATAAATTCTTAAAAAAAATATGTCAATAATAATACAGACCTGAATAATTATTGTTTACATTACTAGCGTTTTCGTACTTTTCCGCAGACGTGTACAAAAATGAAATACCGTATGTACATATCGCTCACTACAATGACGGAAAAATATCTCCCAGTTCTTGATGCGTGATACGAAAAATGGGGATGATTCCTCTTGGCCGCGGTTCTTCAACGATCATAACATATTTTTTTTGAATATCCTCAAAAGAAAAGATTCTGCGGATTTTTCGATGAATACATATTTCAGGGTTCAGAATATTCTTTTATGTTGAACATTTCGACGCTACTGTAATGTACGACAAGTGCAAAAGTAAGAAGAAAAAATGCATTTCACAAGGAAGCCAACATTCAGCTAGTAGAAACTAAATAAATATAAAACTCCTCGGCATCTATCATTCCGTGTCGAAAATAACATCCTTGAGACAAATTCAACGTATATTTCAGGAATCTATACACGATACGGCTTCTTACGTCGTGTGTAGTTGACTTCTCGCGCATACAGAAGGTCACTTTAGAGATTTTATCCTCACTTTTGCCTCGACTTTTAAATTGGGGTTTCTCTTTCCAGCAGTAATGCTCCAGATTCCGGAGGCCATCTGATATACCATACATTTATCGTCACCTATGTGCTCCTAAAGAAAGCAGCATGACTTCTGAACACCCATTCATAAGGAGAAGTGGTAAAAGCTTTCAAAGATTTTTTACTCCTTACCGTCTTTTGGGAGTTTCGAAATTTTTTTTTCACGGAATCAGTTCTGAATTATGGACGAAGATATGGCGTGCGAATTTTATGAGCTTTTCACATAAGTACTTCTTAAATTTCAGTCTTTGCACTTAATTTGCGATGTTTGTTCCTTCCCTTTTCTACTATAAAGCACACTTACCAAAATTCAGAGCAAAAATACATATTTTCTTTCATACAGGATATTTCTAAAAGTCCATAATCACAGAACAAACGAAAAAATTATACAGGGAGAGCTAAAAGTTCCCAAACTTCAAAGAAATTCTCAGGCATTTTTTAAACATACATTAAGTAAATCGTTGTGGTAGCTCTATGCGAGAACTCTTTAAGGTCATATATTGCACATGGTACGAGTGTAGGACCGTTTGACGTCATATTAAAATAAAGAGTGTAATTTGTGCAAGATTGGGACCTGCGTCGGGAAGAGGGCGAGATATAAGGAAGTTGCACTTTTAATCTTTTAGAGAATCAACTTTCTTATAGTTCTATTCACACAATTATGAAAATTATCCTTGCATACCGAGTGAAAGGGGTTCCTGAACTGAAATCACACTGTAAAAATTTTTCTGAAATTTACGAGACCCTGAATTTTACGGATTTTTCGTACGCCAGAAAAATTCAGAATTTTCAGGAACCTTTCCACAATTTCTTTCGTATATTAACGGACAATTTCTGTTCTTATTTTTTCCGTTTCCCGGAATAAAAGTGATTTGCGAGAATACACGAGGTTTGATTAACTGTTAACGTCTATAGGAAAATCTGTTTTTGAAATTCTGTAACGAGATCAAATATCGTGGGTAGCATACCGCATGAAATTTTGGTTATTGCGGCACCGGATATCCTTTCTCCTGTACCTTATTTTGTGCACCAGTTATTGTACATAGTGTTACTGAAGAAACCGGTACTTAAATTGTTTCACACGTGATTGTATGATGTCTATATATCCACATGTGGACCCCTTAAAACAAAAGCTATTATAGCTATCAGGATTAAACTTTATATTTAGGAGTTTTGTGAAATAATACTATAAAGAAGTACATTTCACCTTTTCTTGAACATAAATGAAAGTCATTGCCAGTTTAAGAAGATCTCGAGTTCCAAAGCATTTTGTTGCTTCGAAAAATCACAATGAAAAAAGATACTTAATTTGTGATAAATCCTCCTACAGAAAAAATGAAATTATTACAAACGTATTCAAAAAATAATAACAGAAAATAATACGACTAAATCACTCGCATAATGAATACATATATACTGAAGAGCAATTGAATTAGAGACAGCTGGCGTTACGCAAATGTGGCGTTGTGGGCGGCCCTGTAAACGGAAAAGACATAACGTATGCAGCGATCCGACAATATAAGGAGTGATGCGACGGGAATCAGTAAGAGTCGGACGCAGTACGGGTAAGACGAAGGATCTAAGCGCATTTGATAGTGGGCAAATTGTCGGGGCCCGACGAATGGGTCACTCCATCTCGTAAGTTGTGCAGGCACTGGGATTTTCACGAGCCACTGTGTCACGGGTGCACCGTGAGTACATCGAGTCCGGTAAAACCATCTCTGCAAGGGCCAACTGCAGTGGACAACAGCGTGTGGATGAGCGGGGTCATCGTCGGCTAGCTCGGCCACAGTGCAAGAAATCACTCGGCAATTAACGCTGGTGCACAAAAACGTGTAAGTAGCCACGCCATCCAGAACCATCTCCTCGCTATGGGGTACAGAAGCCATCGTCCCACGAGGGTACCACTGCTGACCGCAGATCACAGGGTTCAAAGATTAGCATTGGTGCGGGAACATCGCTACTGGACCCTAGACATGTGGAAAAATGTTGCCTGGACTGATGAGTCGAGATTCACGTTGGTACATGCGGATGGCAGGATACGAATACGGCGCAAACCACATGAAGCGATGGATCCTTCTTGCCAGCAGGGTACTCTTCAAGCTGGTGGGGGTGGCATTCTCGTCTGGGGACTGTTTACGTGGACTGAAATGGGACCCCTGGTACGTGTGACATCGTCCCTCACAGGTCAACGTTACCGGGATATCCTGGACGACCATTTTCTCCCGTTCGTGCGTCTTCAACACCCCACTGGGGACCTGGGATGCCATCGAGAGAGATGTTCGAGGCTCTGACCCCCTCCATCAAATCTTCGTGAACTGTAGGAGCTTGTTCAGGGGTTGCGAATCCGTATGGCTTACCAACGCTTCCGGTGTCTTGTCGAGTCCATGCCGAGACGAATCGCCATCGTGACAGCTAGGTCACTTGACCTCAATCCCATTGAGCTCATCTGGGATGCCATCGAGAGAGATGTTCGAGGCTCTGACCCCCCCCCCTATCAAATCTTCGTGAACTGTGGGAGCTTGTTCAGGGTTCGTGGATCCGTATGGCCTGCCCAACGCTTCCGGTGTCTTGTCGACTTCACGCCGAGAAGAATCGCCGCAATCATCAGGGCGAAAAGGTGGTGCTATACATTACTAGACAGGTATCTCTAATTCAATTGCTCTTCAGTGTATATACAAAGAGCATCCTGAAAGTAATGCCTCATTTGTAGCAGCAAAAATGTGAAACTTGGTGGCAAAATACTTGGACATATTGTTAATGTTAATAATGCTAGCCTATTCAAAGCATCGTCTATCACTTTCTATACATTTCCTCCATCTTTGAACGTATTGGTAAAATCCATTTTGAAAAAATTGCTGAGGCTGTCATTTCACCCATGAGTTCACAGCCAGTTCAGCGTCTGTCACATCGTCGAAACGTTCCCCACGAAGGGTGTTTTTCAAAGGGGCTAACAGTAAAAAGTCTGAGGGAACCAAATCAAGACGGTAGGAGGGTTGGGGCATCACCGTCCTTCCCATTTCGGCAATAGCCCGTGAGGTCTCCATTGAGGTGTGTGGACGTGCGTTATCATGGTGTAAAACAACACTATGAAGTGGAATGTCACGTCTTTCCCTTCTGCTAGCTTCCTTTAGCTTCTTCTGGCACTATCATTCCTCTTTCAAAGTCAAATTAAGCATGAGCTATTTACGAGATGCCCGCCAAGCTGTTACACTGCACATAGTGAGCACTGTTTTTTGTTGCACCCCGCTCAAGGAAATCAGTCAAAATGACACCACGTTTGTCGCAGAAAATTGTCACCATCACTTTCCCTGCAGAACAAGTTGTTTTCACCTTTTTCTGTCGAGGTGAAGATGTGCAGTGCCGTTCCATTGACGCACGTTTTGTTTCAAGGTCATGAAAGAACAACCAGGTTTCATGCACCATTACAACATTAGAGTAAAACAGCTCACCCTCACTCTCATAACAGTCCAAGAGGTTCCGGCACATGCTCACCCTTTGCTCACATTGTTCACGGGTTAGGTTCCTTGGGATCCACTTTGAGCAAATTTTTCTGTAGCTCAGATTTCTAATTAGTGTTTCCATAGCACCATGACCACAATGAATTGCATCACACAACTCCTGAATCGTGACACGACGATCAGCTGTGATGACGTCTTTCGCTCGTTGCCTGTTCGCACCTGCCAATGTAGTTGCGGGTCTTTCACTCCGTTGCTTGTTCAACACTGAACTCTCTCTCTCTCTCTCTCTCTCTCGAAACCTCTACATCCATCTTCGGGCTAACAGAAGGGACATTCCACTGATATCGATTATGGCAGCTCTCTACACCGCCAGGAGTCTTTTGTGGATTTCTGGAGTCTCACATCCTTCTTTTTCCAGGAATTCAATTACGACTGGCTGCTTCTCTCTGTCCTTTATGATCTTTATTTCCGATTCTGAAACCAATTTGTTCCCACATTGGTAACATATCATAGTTTCTAGTGGCACACTTCTCACAAACGTAACAGAAACTCTCTGGGCAATCACTTGAGTGTCACAAAAACCACCATTTACTGCATTTCTACGTGAAAACCAAACACAAATCCAATAGACAATTGTACAGCGTAGAGACAAACTACAGTTAGCTGTTTCAGCTTTACATATGTAGAGATGAGCTCAAGTGCAAGTTCGGACATGTCTCAATCATGCTTTCACAAGTTTACCCACCTTCTTACTCGTATATTTTCTTCCCCGTCACAGGTGTTACCACTTTCACGTTCCAACTTGTTACATACAAGTTTGAAAGGCAGCATTATTTTGTAGGCAATCTGACAGAATCAGTAATGTATAAAATTTTTCATTTTTTGCTTAACCCGATAATTTTAAAAATTTCATGTTACGAAAAAACTGTACGTGATAGACAGTTTGGATAATTTTTGAAAACAGCACAAGTAACTTAATAAGAAACTGGATACATATTAGTAAAACTGATGTCGTACGCAACCATTTTACTGTATAAAGGAAAATGAGACGTTCTTCAAATCTTAAATAAAGTCAATTAAACGAAACTGAGACCACGTGGTAAGCACGCGTTGTTTGAATGCTTGCCTTCCAGCTGATGTGTGTGATGTTGCATATCAGACGTGAAATAATCCAGCAATTATATCCACGGTCTTGAGGGAATGATTTTTATCTCAATACATTGCGAGGCAGTAATGTTAATCGGCGCTGGACGTGGTACTGAATTCTTAATTGGTATCCCGTTTTCAGTCAGTGAAGTTTGTGCGGCATCATGTTCGTTCTAGTCAACAAGGCCATGAAGTTTTAGCACTTATTTTTTCCCGGTCGAAGATGAGAGTTCGTAAACGGGTGAACATAACATTGTGCCTTCTGTGGTTAAATGCTTGGAATTAACTGCACCTTACGGGCGACCACGCCCAAATGACGACCCAGAGCACCCAGAAGAAAATTACCTAACATGAACATTCTATGGCCTATAACATACTTGTCCTCTCCCGATAAATGTTTTTTTTACTGTTTAAAGTCCCTAAATTGCTTCATTTCTCTCAAATCGGTTGTCTGTTTCTTGTAATCAACTGAAAGCAAATTGCTTAGCAACTGATAACGCTAACATATCAGTAACATTCAAGAGACTCTGCATGCAAACTTTCACAGATGTCTGCATCAAGTTAATGCGTACTAGGCGTGATGATTTGTTCTGGAGTGAAGGGGGAATAGGAATCATATCCTCGTACTTAATATTTGGTAAAATATACACTGCAGTAGAAAATTATTTAGAACATCTAATAGGAATCAGACATGTGCCATCCTGTACGCAACTACTGTAACTTACCAGGAGATGTGACGTACCTGCCAGAAGGACGCACACGACATAAAGGTAGATAGGAATCAGAATAAAACGTCCGCGTAGCTCAATTGGTAGAGCAACTTATTCCGGAATGAGGGGATCCGGGTTCGAATCCTGGCGCGGATAAAAATGACGGAGAAATTTACTTCGTTATAATGGCGCCCGAACTATCCGGATGACCCGACCGTTCAAAATCTCGCAATGGTGTGATGTTATTTCCACACCGCGAGATAGGAAAAATAAGAGAATCGCTTCTCCAGCACTCCAGAAAAAAAAATTAAAAAATAAGGGGGAGATGATGTAACGTACCAGGAGATGTGACGTACCTGCCAGAAGGACGCACACGACATAAAGGCAGATGGGAATCAGAATAAAACGTCGGCGTAGCTCAATTGGTAGAGTGACTTATTCCGGAGTGAGGGGATCCGGGTTCGAATCATGGCGTGGACAGAAATGAAGGAGAAATTCACTTCGTTATACTACGACGTTGAGATGGCTTTACAAACAGCTCACAGAAAAGGTCTTAAACGTGTACGAGCGTAGGGAGAGCAAGGGGAAAAGCTCATACTTAATTCAATAAGGCATGATAGTGGAAGCTACGTGTATGGCTCATGCTTAATTCGACTTTGAAAGAGTCGAATTTTGGTAGTGGCAGATAGGTGGGTATCCTATAAATAGCTCACGCTTAGTTTGATTTTGAAAGAGCCATGATAGTGGCAATTAGGGGGACACTAGGTGGTCATCTCAAATAGCTCATTTTTAGTTCGACTTTCAAAGAGCCATGATAATGGTAGCGAGGTGGGCATATCATACATAGCTCATGCTTAATTCAACTTTGAAAAGGAATGATAGTGGCAGTTAGGTGGGCATCTCATAAATAGCTCACGCTTAATTCAACTTTGAAAGAGGCATGATAGTGGCAGTTAGGTGGGCATCTCATAAATAGCTCACGCTTAATTCAACTTTGAAAGAGGCATGATAGTGGCAGTTAGGTGAGCATCTCATACATAGTTCATGCTTAATTCAACTTTGAAAGAGGCATGATAGTGGCAGTTAGGTGAGCATCTCATACATAGTTCATGCTTAATTCAACTTTGAAAAGGAATGATAGCGGCAGTTAGGTGAGCATCTCATACATAGTTCATGCTTAATTCAACTTTGAAAAGGAATGATAGTGGCAGTTAGGTGAGCATCTCATACATAGTTCATGCTTAATTCAACTTTGAAAAGGAATGATAGTGGCAGTTAGGTGAGCATCTCATACATAGTTCATGCTTAATTCAACTTTGAAAGAGGAATGATAGTGGCAGTTAGGTGGGCATCTCATAAATAGCTCACGCTTAATTCAACTTTGAAAGAGGCATGATAGTGGCAGTTAGGTGAGCATCTCATACATAGTTCATGCTTAATTCAACTTTGAAAAGGAATGATAGTGGCAGTTAGGTGAGCATCTCATACATAGTTCATGCTTAATTCAACTTTGAAAGAGGCATGATAGTGGCAGTTAGGTGAGCATCTCATACATAGTTCATGCTTAATTCAACTTTGAAAGAGGCATGATAGTGGCAGTTAGGTGAGCATCTCATACATAGTTCATGCTTAATTCAACTTTGAAAAGGAATGATAGCGGCAGTTAGGTGAGCATCTCATACATAGTTCATGCTTAATTCAACTTTGAAAGAGGCATGATAGTGGCAGTTAAGTGAGCATTTCATACATAGTTCATGCTTAATTCAACTTTGAAAAGGAATGATAGCGGCAGTTAGGTGAGCATCTCATACATAGTTCATGCTTAATTCAACTTTGAAAGAGGCATGATAGTGGCAGTTAGGTGAGCATCTCATACATAGTTCATGCTTAATTCAACTTTGAAAGAGGCATGATAGTGGCAGTTAGGTGAGCATCTCATACATAGTTCATGCTTAATTCAACTTTGAAAAGGAATGATAGCGGCAGTTAGGTGAGCATCTCATACATAGTTCATGCTTAATTCAACTTTGAAAAGGAATGATAGCGGCAGTTAGGTGAGCATCTCATACATAGTTCATGCTTAATTCAACTTTGAAAGAGGAATGATAGTGGCAGTTAGGTGAGCATCTCATACATAGTTCATGCTTAATTCAACTTTGAAAAGGAATGATAGCGGCAGTTAGGTGAGCATCTCATACATAGTTCATGCTTAATTCAACTTTGAAAGAGGCATGATAGTGGCAGTTAGGTGAGCATCTCATACATAGTTCATGCTTAATTCAACTTTGAAAGAGGAATGATAGTGGCAGTTAGGTGAGCATCTCATACATAGTTCATGCTTAATTCAACTTTGAAAAGGAATGATAGCGGCAGTTAGGTGAGCATCTCATACATAGTTCATGCTTAATTCAACTTTGAAAGAGGCATGATAGTGGCAGTTAGGTGAGCATCTCATACATAGTTCATGCTTAATTTAACTTTGAAAAGGAATGATAGTGGCAGTTAGGTGGGCATCTCATAAATAACTCATGCTTAATTCAACTTTGAAAGAGGCATGATAGTGGCGGTTAGGTGGGCATCTCATAAATAGCTCATGCTTAATTCGACTTTGAAAGAGGCATGATAGTGCCAGCTAAGCGGGCATCTCATAAATAGCTCATGCTTAATTTGACTTTGAAAGAGGTATGATAGTGCCAGCTAGGCGGGCATCTCGTAAATAGCTCATGCTTAATTTGACTTTGAAAGAGGGATGATAGTGCCAGCTAGGCGGGCATCTCGTAAATAGCTCATGCTTAATTCGACTTTGAAGGAGGCCTGCCAGTGAATGCTAGGGGGTGGCATCTCGGAAACAGCAACCTTTTTGGCTGTGCAAGCAGAACTGTATCGAGTAATATTAGTTAAAAGTGTACCAGACGTGCACAATCAGAAAACCGCTTATAGCGTAGTAAAGTCTGTTCATTTACCGGCGTAAAAAGTACATAGGTTATCTAAGCTTTCGCTGTCCTCTAATGCTGTTTTCAAGGCAACAGCTAGACAAAAAAATCAGAAAATCAGAACAATTTAATGATTTTTTGAAAAATGAGGCGGATAACATCACGAGCGACATTACGTGCATTTTTATCATGAAATTATACGGTGTGCTACGTTGTGTTTCCATTTTTTAATAGCGCATGCCGAATCATTGGTAGTTCGTTAGAGACCAAATCTTTGCCTGCTGGTTTTCTGGAGAGGATTTCAACTGTTTCCCTTGTGGTGGCCTGTTTAAAGTTCGTGTGCTGTGCAATTCTAATATTATTCCACATAGGAACGGCCGTGCAATGCATGACTTCTCTGGCAAGCGCTGTATTCTGAATATACTGACTGACACTGTGTTCTTTATATGTACTCTCTAAGGATCGCGCTGTATATCTTTATAACGTTATTGGGGTATACTAACGATATAGCTACACACCCGCATTTTCTTTCTCATACTGTCTCTCCTTGAAGATGATAAAGCGTCTCTCCTTGAAGTTACACTGGCGGAAAGTGAAAAAAGAACACCAAGAAGGAATTGGCGGACGATCATGAAATTTACACATGTTAATGGGGTCGAATTTACGTTGGTGTGATGTTAATTTCGGGACCAACCGGTGAGCGCTTACGCCACAGCACGGCATACTATGCAAATTATCGTCGGTGGTATTTAAGGAGTACGGCGAAGTGAATGTAATCAGTCGTCGGCGTACGGACACGTGCGAAGACCCTGAAGAAGCTGCAATGCCTAGACATGGAAGACGGGTACGATTTCAGCAGTTATCGGACTTTGAGCGAGGTCGTCTAGTCGTACTCCGCGAGGCCGCGTGGTCGTATTGTAGTATTGCGGAGCGAATTGGACGGGAAGTATCGGTGGTGGTACGATGGTGGCGTAGATGGTCCGAGGAACATTCCCACACGAGAAGACGTGGAACCGGGAGTCACAGACGGACTGATGAGCGGACCGATCGACGCATAAGAAGAGCGGCGTTGTCAAGCAGAACATCCACTGCGACGCAAATCCGAGCTGCCGTTGCACCTGAGGTGACTGTGTGAACAATCCGCAACCGTCTACTGGATGCAGGACTACGTGCACGTGTGTCTCTGGCATGTGTACCTCTGACTCCAGCCGACCGTCAGAAACGGCTGCAGTGGTGTCGCCAACGTCTGCACTGGAGAACGCAATGGCGATCTGTCGTGTTCAGCGATGAAAGCAGATTCTGCTTGGGAACCTCCGACGGCCGTATGCGTGTTCGCAGACGCACAGGGTAGCGTCTCCACCCTTCTTGCATCCGCCAGCGACACACAGGGCCTACACCTGGTCTCCTGGTGTGGGGAGCGATCAGTTATCACTCCCGTACACAACTAGTGTTTGTACCGGGTACGTTAAACAGCACCTCCTACATCAACAACACCATTCAGCCCGTTGTTGTGCAATTTGTAAGGTCGGTCCATCGTGGTGTTTTCCAGCAAGAAAACGCACGCCTACACACGGCACGTGCAACGCAACACGCACTTCAGTGTGTGAGACAACTTTCATGGCCTGCACGTTCACCGGATTTGTCCCCCATTGAGCACGTGTGGGATTTTATGGGACAAAGACTTATCCGGTCTCCACGGCCAGCCACGACCATCCTCGATTTACGCGTCCAGGTTGAGGATGCTTGGAACTCAATACCCCAAACTCACATCCAACATCTGTACGACAGACTCCATGCCAGAATTGCACAGTGTGACGCAGTTCATGGCGGTTCAACCTCGTACTAACCATGTTACATGGAAATGTTATTTTTCAGTTTACCAGCAAATACAGCTGTAATTTGCCATAATGTTTTGATCACGTTATCCTCTGTATTCCGTTATTATGCTTTATAAATTTCGTTGGTATCAGAAGTCTCCTTCTTGGTGTTCTTTTTTCACTTTCCTTTAGTGTATATGTGATAAAGGCGTCGGTGATTTCATTGCTACTGTGATGTTGCATTTACGTAATAAATTCTTAAACCAATAAGTAAAGCTTGTGACGTATGGGATGAATCCTGCGTGTCTCATAGCCGTGCCACCTGATCTTGTTATTGCAGGTATTATACCAGTTTTTACACTTCCACGTATTCTATGTCATATTTCTTATATCCAGCTTTTATAGCTTAACTATAAATATTCTCAATTTGTTTTATATACGCAGTCAAGTCACATTATTGTGACCACCTCCTACTTTTGACGTCAACAGCGCGTAGCCAATGAAAGAAGGCACGTGTCAGGAGCTGGCTTGGAGGGTATATAAGGTATGCCATCTGAAAACATATCACTCGTTGCTGTCATGGATAAAAGGAGCGATTTATCAGATTTGCAAAAAGGGATGATTATCGGCTTTCGGCCCAAGGCTGGAAGTGCTTCTGAAACAGTGCAGTTTGTGAACTGTTTGCGTTCCTCTGTGGTTAAAGTGTATCGTGATTGGAGAAAAGACACCATTGCGAATGAGCGACGTGGAAACTGCGGAGCACCACACGTCATTGATGTGAGAGGTGAACGTTGGCTGCGGAGGTGCGTGAGCGATTATCGGCACGCTACAGCGGAGCAACGCACTAGCTGAATGAACCTGTGGGCTACTGGAATGTGTCTAAAACGACAGTTCAGCGGACCCTGCTGCGTATGGTGCTCAGATGTAGACGGATGGTCACTGTACTTATGCTAACGAAGGTGCATCGTCAGAAAAGAATTACATTTGCACGGCAGTATAGGAATTGGACGTCCTCTGATTGGCAAAGAATTGCCTTCTCCGATGAGTCACGTTTCCTGCTTCATCGAACGGATGGATGTTGGCGTATAAGGCGAGAAACATTGGAGAACGAATACTCTTCAACCATTGCTGGAAGAACACAAGATGGTGGGGGCAACGTTATGGTCTGGGGAATGTTTTCATGGCATTCTTTGGGACCACTCATACCTGTGGAAGGCACTATGGACCGAATTCGTTATAAATCCATTCTTGAAGACCACGTACACCCATACATGCTGATTGTCTTCCCTGGCTGGGGCGGATGGGATCTTCCAGCACGACAATGCGAGATGCACTGCAGTCAATGCCACATTGTATCACGTTTTTCTCCGTATTCCGTTTCCTAATTGTTTGATTAGAATAAACGTTTTGGCCTCTGATGTCTTCTGCTAGGAGGAGTACTTTCTGTACAATTTGTAATTGGAACAAACATTTTGCCGTTAGTGGGCGAAGCTAAATACGCCGACTAGAAACGAAATTTTCGTTTGCAGTTCTAGAAATCCGATTGAATGTATTTTTGTTTTCGTAACAGGTTCTATTCGCTTTAAAGAACATTTCGCAGTTTTCCTTATGAGATGAGTAAATACATATTCTTGAAGCAGATTTTAGGCACATTTGTTAAAAATCTGCTTTGAAGTATCATTCCCGTGTCGGAAAAGATTCAAAGTACCTGCTCATTATCCTTTAGAATTCGGCGTGTATTTGGTGATTACAAGATCGTTATTCTACATTTCACAAATTCACTGTTGGTTTATATCCAAGTCAAGAAACTAAGAAAACTGCGTAATAGAGGAAATTGTTGCAGTAATCGTATTCTCGATTCCTGAGCGGGATTCCGTCTTGCTGCTGGTAAACTTAAAAGTATCAATTTGCATTTGCGAATTCTATCTCTGCTTTATTTCTGTTGTATTTGTAATGTGCATCTCTGCTGGGAGGAAAACTAAAAAGAGAGAGTGAGAGAGAGAAAGTGGCCGAGTGGTCAGAGCCACGGGCCTTTGGCTAATCATCCGGGTGGGGACCCTGCTGGAGACCCGTGTGGCACGCCAGAGGACCCAAAATTAAGGACGGCCGACAGCTCTAGATGTGCCCGGTTGCAATTCAATGTCGAAACAAAATCAAAGAATACTAAACATTTAACCGCTTTTCTAGATATTTGAGTGCAATTAGATTCTTGGAATGGCAGCAATGAACTTGTATGTTTTGCCATCGCCAAAATGTAGCCTTATGAAATTTGATATACGAAGGAGGTGGGAGTCATTTCAAAACATATACAGGGGTTGGACAGAATAATGTGAACACCCAGGAAAGGAAGGTTTTACGTACCTAATATGGTGTGAGACCACCTTTGGCTATCAAAACCGTCTGAATCCTCCTTGGAATGGACACACACAAATCCTGGATGGTGGTTAGTTGGAAGTTACACCATTCTTCATGCAGAAACTTCTCCAAGTCCTTGAGATATGCAGGAGGAGGATAACGGGATCTTACCCTGTTTTCCAACACAGACCACAGTGGCTCAATGATGTTTTAAGTCTGGTGATTGGGGAAGCCAAAGAAGGTGCGAAAGTTCGTCCTCATGTTCCTCAAACCATGATTGGACATTCTGAACTCTGTGAATTTGAGCCTTATCATCTCGATAGATGTCATTCAATCGGATGTTAAGAAGACAATGCCTGAGTTTTTCTTTTCGTGGACACAATGCCTCAGCCATTAGATGGACTTGGTCGGCCAAAATGGTTTTATACATTCTGCCAGTTATCCGTTCTTACAAGGTGATCAGGGGACCTGCTGAAAACCACGATATGATCCCCTAGGTCCTAGAGCATGGCAGAACCACCGCCATGCTGCACTGTTGGAAGCAGACTGTCTCGGTTGTACGCTTCTGACTGTCCTCCACACGTAAACCCGTTCTGCGGTGGGGAATAGTATGAATGTGGATACATCTGACCACATTACACGCTTCCATGCATCGGCAGTCCACGTTGTATGCTCCTGGCACCACTGCTGTTGTCCTATCCGGGTCACCAGAGGTTTTGCAATAGCAGCTCTGGCATGAATATATTGTTTATGTACTAGGGGTGTTCAAATGAAAAGGTACGAAACGTCATAAGAACGTAACCGTTAACATATTTGCCTATGCCGCTATGGGAGAACGTAGCGACACATCTGGGGATGCGATTGGAGTCCCCGGCGTGGATCGGAGCATGCGCGGGCGCCCGCATGCGCAAGAGAGAGCAGAGGTTCTTATAAAGAGCGCCGTCCAATTGACTACTTGTTGAATTCCTCCAGCACAGACGAACCATTAACTCCGATGTGTACTGTGAGACACTCCGAAGCCTACGCAGGTCCATCAAGAACAAAAGACCGAGGCTGCTCACGGAGGGTGTGGTTCTGCTCCATGATAACGCGCGTCCACACGTCTCCAGGGTCACACACGCGGAACTGGCCAAGTTCCAGTGCGAGCAGCTTGACCATCCGCCCTACAGCCCGGACATGTCGCCCTGCGATTTCCATGTGTTTGGTCCCCTGAAAAAACATCTGAAAGGGAAGCGCTTCCACTCGGACGACGAACTCAAGGACGCTGTGCAGGATTGGGTCTCGTCACGGCCACAGGAATTCTGGGAACAAGGAATCCTTCGGCTCGTTAATCAATGGGATCGTTGTGCTACGGCCTATGGTGTATACTTTGAATAAAGTCTTCATTTATACCCACAGTGTCGTTTCGTACCTTTTCATTTGAACACCCCTAGTAGTTCCCTGCTCACTGTTTTCGTTGATACTGGGGCATAGTGATGCAGATTGAGCTTCGCACTAATTTTCGGCGCAGTGGTCTTTTTATAACGGGTAACAATCCTCATTTATGCTTGCCTGTCTCTATCAGTCAGGGTCGTTTTCCGGCCACTCTTGTGTTTCGTAAGCGAGATTTTGCCACGAACACGGTATGCTGTCATGACGATGGACACAGTAGCTCTCAGATCAGATCAGATCATATGTAGAGGATTTTAGGAAGGGAGTGTCTGACCCCAGGTCTTAAACAACCCTTAGAAATAGGAAGCTAGGAGATTTGGGCTAGAGTGCCCGATAGAAAGTGACATGGAAGCGAAGTAGAAAGGGGGAGGAAGACGCCCTTATTTATTACCGGGGGGGGGGACTACCGAAGTCCGACGGCTTAACGTGCCCATCCGACGCACGGCGAATATTTAGTGGATCGAGCATTCGTTCCTGCTTGGGATCGAACCTGTGGTCTTTCCCGTGGCAGTCACGAACGTTTCCCACTAGGCTACCTGCGGCCACAGTAGCTCTCGATACCCCCCTACTGTTGTCACGGTGGCACCAACTAGCCGGCGACAAACAATTAGCCCCCGTTCGAAGGCCGTTAGGTCGTACATTTCGTCGTAACCATGAAAGAAATTTTGTAACAAGACACTTTAAATGCACTTAAACAAGAGCTTGACGTTCTGAACAAAGCTACTGCAACCCAAAAGTGGTGTATATCTTTGCGTATTGCGGCGTAGGCAGCTGCATTAAAACTCACATCTCTGAGCGTGGTGTTCACATTATTCTGTCCAACCCCTGTATGCCCTTTATATTAAAACTAACTAGACGAAACCCGTCGGAAACAACGGTAATTTTTTTTTTTTTTGAAAATAATGAATTCTTGTGAAACACCAAATGCAAACTTTATTTGATGGACAATTTCATTCAACCACTTCAGTAAAGACAATAGTCCAGGTTCGTGATTTTTTTTTTTTTTTTTTTTTTGTGACAAGATTTAACGACCACCGTGAGCAACTCAACGGGCTATAAGCAGTCGCCCGTCCCTAATTTTATAAAGAATAAACTCATATGAAACGTTTATTTACATCTTTACATAATGGGAAACGTCTTACTTACGTGAAAAAAAATGTATCGAATGAATGTTAAATTGTATATATACATCACACGGTCCAATGGCACAACGCAATCAGGTCTTCGAGTTTTTGCTGTTCCGATAAGAACTTTCAAACAAATTCCTTCTTGCGTTGTTTTGCACAACGGTTCTCTGAGAATAGAGACTTCGGACTTTCGACTATCTGAGTCCCTACATACTTTCGCCTTCAACAGCGCGTGAGTCAACCGCACGCTTCTCCCATAGACTTTACATGGGAACTTTGCTGCCCCACAACGCCCGAATCGTTGCCCCAATCTCATTTTTCTCTTCGACTGGCACATCTACATGGTAAGACCTTTATTTTGATACCTCAACCATATCTTTACGTTCAGCCGTTCTCTCACAACTGGTCTTAAAGTTAAAATCCTTATAGAATTAATATATAGATAACACAAAACTAGTCTGCACCAAGACAATAATGACAAATATTAAAGTCAGGTTCTCGACAAGGCTGAGTTATATAGTTTTTCGGAGAGTAACAACGAAATCGGGTATCTTCCAAAAAGGAATGCTTTCTGCGGAAGAGAAGAATGACATTTAAAATATATATCGTCTGGAAATCTTAGATTTTTGAAAAAACCCTCTCTGCATTACGGAATTCAAGTTAACTGTGAACACACGCAGTCGACAAAAGAGGCTTTGGCTAATGATACAGTTTTACTTCAATTCATCGCATTCATTCAATCTGCTATGTTAAATTGATCTCGTTATTTCGCCTTCCTTTTTCCAAACAAAGCATAACGGGAAACCAAAAATAAAATATGAGAAAGAACCGGATAGTTTTATGGTTTTTTAAAAGAAATTCTCCAAAATGGAAAAGACATGGCTACATGCTAACTGAAAATACACTTCAGTTTAGTTCCTGTGTGCAAAACAAAAAGGAAATGCAGCATGCTTTAAAGTCTGTTTGCTTTTCGTTAAAAAAAAAAAAATGGAAGAAAATAGCTTGAGATGCGGTTTTCGTAAATAATGTAAAGAACAAGAGCAGTTTGGCGTCTGAGTTTCGCCTGAATATTTTTCAAAACATTGTTTTGGCATTGCTGCGTTGTTACCTACGTGAGCAATCCTTCTCCTGTAAAAAGCGCAGACGTTTGTTGCAAAAGTCTTAGATAACACAAGTTTTACCAATTCTTAGGAAAAAAGTTTCATATCACGGTACCATTTTAGTTTGCATGAGACGAGTCATCAACAGTAGCTTTTTTCCAAGATTTCCCTGTTGCTCAGCTGTGCTGCTATTTACTTGTTGAATCCGTTTTTCAGTGTGACACTACAGTAGGACTTTATAACTATTTTTTACACGAGGGGAAAATATACACTCGAGGTGATCACATGTCTTTATTCCCGAAAATTCTGGACCCAGTATTGTACACTCACGTTCATAAGAAACAGAACACCTGAAAGAAGTCGACCTACGACGCTGAATATTTACAGGATATGCTAATCAGGCAATATTGCAGAAATAATTGGCATTTCGGCGTCATAGGGGCATGCGTATCGCTTCTAGGCAAATCAAATCGCGCAACGTCACAGACCGGAAACCTGCCGTTTTTCTACTGTAATCCGTGTCTCGGTCGGCATGTCAGTGTTTACTCAGCATTGGGTAAGGATTCTTTGTCATCGGGTAAGACAGTGGTACAGTCACATCAGTGAGTTCGACAGAGGTCGCACTATCGGCATGAGAGATTGCCGGCCGTGCGAGGTGCAGCGCTGCGTCGTGTCAAGAGCGTGCACGGAATGGTACGAAAATTGGTATAAGACACGAAGAAAAATTTCTGAACGTCGTACACAGACAACGCCGAGAGACAAGCGTCGTCTCATGAGGATACCTTTGAGTGACCGTTCTGCATCATCAACGGCGTTGGCGTAGCAGTGGCGAACTGTGACACATTCTCCCATGTCAGCTGTAACAATACGTCGCCGGTTATTACAGTTCGGACTGTTTCCTTCTTTGACTACCTTCGATACCGCAGCAACGGACTACTAGGCTGCAGTGGTGCATCGAACGAAGGTAGTGGCTCCTCCTCAGGTTCATTGGCTCTTCCTCAGGCTACCTTTGACAGTACAGCAACGGGCTACCAGGCTGCAGTGGTGCATCGAACGAAGGGAGTGGCTCCTCCTCAGGTTCATTGGCTCCTCCTCAGGCTACCTTTGACAGTACAGCAACGGACTGCCAGGCTGTAGTGATGCATCGAAAAAGGGAGTGGCCCCTCCTCAGACTTTCTTTGACACCGCAGCAACGGACTGCCAGGCTGCAGTGGTGCATCGAACGAAGAGAGTGGCGTGACGAACGGCACAATATCGTGTTCTTGGACGAGACGCGTTTCTGTTTAAGTGAAAATGATGGCTTCATGTGTGTCCACCGACGACAGGGGGAAAGGCGTCGGGAAGAGTGTATTCGCACCAGGCATACCGCACCAGCACGAGGCATTATGGCCTAGGGTGCTATAGAGTACAAAAGCAGATCACCTCTCGTGAAAGTCTGTACCACCATAACGAGTGTCAATTACGTCAATGACATTCTGCGGCCGGTCGTCCTACCGTACCTGCAAGACGTCCGGGACGATATTTCAGCAGGACAATGCCACTACGCATGTAGCAGCGACAACATGTGCATTCTTCAAGAATAACAAGGTAGAGGTCTGCACGGGCTTAACTGGTGAGCCCGCCCCGACCGGTACGGCCCGTTCCAAATATTTTACACTTGGCCCGTGATGTATCATTTCGTATTATTGGGTTTTCGGAAAAGTCATAACGTATTTTGGCACCCGATGACGGGTGGGCGGTTTTGGAAGTACTAAAAGCATGCGCAGCTCTGTTATCGCAATCGCATTCGACAGGTGCCAGTTCTAGCTGCAGTCTAAAAGGAATAGTGAGTGATTTGGTTGATTTGCGGAGATTTGGCATCAAGTTGAAGATGGAAGACCAAACTGTGCATTTTCGCCACATGTTACTCTTTTTCTTCCGTAAAGGGAAGAACGCGCGTCAAGCTTGTGAAAAGTTGCGTAAAGTGTACGGTGATAATGCTCTACAAGAACGTCAGTGCCAGCGGTGGTTCGCAAAATTCCGTGCTAGTGATTTTGACCTCAACGATGCTCCTCGGTCAGAGAGGCCCACCGAGGTTGATGACGACCAAATCAAGGCATTGATCGAGTCAAACCCACGTTACACGACACGAAAGATTGCAGACACATTGCATATCCATCATTCAAGCGTTCACGACCACCTGAAGAAGCTGGGATACGTAAGCAAGCTCGATGTGTGGGTTCCTCATGAACTCAAAGAAGCTCAATTGACGGCGCGTATAACCATCTGCGATATGCTCATTAAATGTGAGGAAAACGATCCTTTTTTGAAGCGACTGATAACTGGTGACAAAAAGTGGATTGTGTACAACAATGTGCTGCGCAAACGGTCTTGGTCCCGACGTGCTGCTTCGCCTCAAACGACATCCAAAGCAGACGTTCATCAGCTGAAGGTTCTGGTCTCAGTGTGGTGGGGTTTTAAAGGTGTCGTGTTGTTCGAGCTCCTACCACGGAAGCAAACAATCAATTCGAATGTGTACTGTCGGCAATTGGACAGTTTGAAAAAATCCATCATCGCGAAACGTCCAGAGCTCATTCCTCGTACAGGTGCTGTGTTCCATCACGACAACGCGAGACCACACACAAGTTTGATCACCCGCCAAAAATTATTGGAGCGTGGGTGGGATATGTTGCCACACCCAGCATGCTCGCCTGACCTTGCGCCGTCAGACTTCAACTTGTTTCGCTCTCTTCAACAGTTCTTGCGTGGTATAATGTTCAATTCAGATGAGGTTGTAAATCAGCACCTTGTACAGTTTTTCGCCACGAAAGACAGGTCCTCCTATGAACGAGGCATTCTGCAGCTCACTGAAAGATGGCAAAAGGTTATCGAACAAAACAAGCATTATATCATTGATTGATCTTTGTTCTTTCTATCAATAAATGACCTTTGCAAAACGTGGCTAAAATACGTCATGACTTTTCCGACAACCCAATATTTTGTCTTTCTATTGCATTTTATTAAAATGTGAAAATTAAATAATGAAATGAGATAATTTAAAATATTTAATTGAATATAAGCCTAAAAATATTAACTAAACTTTTTCAATTTTCGAAAAATATAACCTTTAAAATGAGAGAAAAAGGAATACTCAGGGTGTTCAGAATCTCCATTTCTCTGAACTAGTGAGCGGTAAGACTACCAAAGTCAATCCCTGTACAGATTAAGGATAGGAGAAAAAATCGATGCCGTCCCACTCTCTCATATAAACACACACACACACACACACACACACACACACACACACACACAAACACACACACACACCGCACCTTACTGCAGACACCCTGCGTCCCCTACTCTGCAGAGCTCACATAAACTCACTCGGGGCCGAATCTTTTTGTTGTCGGCAAGCCCCAAAATGGTTTTACCATCTTAATACTTACAGACTGGTAAAAACACTGTGAGTACCTCTCCTTGCTTTTCCGATTGTGGTCTGGGCTATGTCATGGAAATAAGTAAATCCAGCGAAACAGTTAAACACACCAGGAAATCGGGGAACACGACTTTTTTCTTTCTTTTCCGTTGCGATAAAAAGAATGCGTCGACTTTGCCCGAGCCGTTGCTTTGTTTTCTAAACTAAAAAAAGTCCCGACTCGTGCAGACCTCTATAACAAGGTTCCACTTCTGCCGTTGTCGGCTAGATTGCCGGAGTTATCACCCATAGAAAATCTCTCGGACATGTTCAAACGACAGGTGCAACGGCATGACCATCCGCCAGCAACTTTTGATTAGCTTAGGACGCTGATCAATACAGCCTGGATGGCTATTCCACCTGTCATGTTAGCAAGATCATTGACACATTATTTGATTCGATGCCTCAGCACGTACAGCAAATGACACAAGCCAGAGGTGGCCACGCCGATTATTAACTACATTGATGCACCTAGTACATATGGCACCTAGTACATATGGCACCGAGATGCTAATAATTTGTTCTGTATTGCCTAATGAACATGTTCTGCAAAATGAAAGTCATAGCTCGACTTTTTTCAGGTGTTCTGCTTATTATGGTCATGAGTGTACGGCATATTACGCAACCATTTTATTAGGTACACCGGCATGCTGTGCTTATAAGTAAGAACGGTCATTGGTGGCATACCTATGAGTCTTTTAAGGTGGTTCCACCTAAAAGCAATGACCTATGTTTCCAATGGTAGGGCTTCCTGTACGTTGATGACGCCACTGGACAAACAAATGTTTGATGGCTCATTTCAGAATTAGAAATCAGCAGTACCTATAGCACTGCTGATTTATTTTCAATAAGTTCATTAATTTTCGGAATGGAATCAAAATTCGAGTCCATTCATTTGATACGAGAGTCATAACAAAAGTTCTGCACACGTTACTCTAAAAGAGAAACGGATGATGCAATCGGGAAGATGATTGCGCTATCTCAAGGTCAGACTCTCAGCAACGCAGTGGTGTCAGAATGACTCGCTATCATTTGCTGTGTGGATGTGGGAGGGTTTGAAAATGGAAGCGTGCAGCTCCTCAGGTCGAGTCACGGCGTTTGACCAGCGCTCGTACGTGAAAATAGAAACTCTGCGGGGAGAAACTCCGACACAGATCCACACTGCCTTGCAAGAAGTTTGTGGGGAAGGAACTCTTGATCGAAGCACAATTTCTCGCTGGGCATCGCGGTTTCGGGAGGGCCGAAGCAACATCGAAGATGATTAACTCTCAGGTCGACTTAAAACGGCGGCAGACAGAACATCTGTCACCATTGGTGCAACGCTTCTCGAAGAGAATCGTCGTTTGACAGTCGAGGAAATTGCTCATCAGGCAAATTTGTCCGCCATGTCTTTTCACCAGATTTTGGCCGACTCACTGGGAAAAGGATAAAATCGCTTCACAGTGGGTGCCCCATCAACTCACCCCCGAGCAGAAGGCAGTCAGAGTGAGCATCGCGAAGGATCACCTCCACAGGTTCGAAGGGTAGGGCGATACCTTCCTGAACAGAATTGCCGCAATTGATGAGACTCGTACCAGTGATTTTGAGCCGGAACTGAAGTCACAATCAGCGGAATGGAGTCATCCAAGTTCCCCACGCCCCTCAAAGTGTCGTCGGCGACAAACCAATGTGAAGCAAATGATTATTTTCGTGTACGATGCCCAGGGTGTTGTGGTCTCTTATAGAGTGCCGGTAGGGCAAAATATCAACGAAAAATGTTATCGTGACTTTTTGAGGACAAAGTTGAGACCGAAAATTCGTCAAAATCGCCCTAACTTGTTGGAAGCGGGAGCGATCTTGCTGCATGACAACGCATCGTGTCATGGTGCTGCATCGGTACGGGGAATTTTGTCGAAATATGGCCGGGAAACTTTATCCCACCCACCATACAGCCCTGATCTCAGTCCATGCGACTTTGATCTTTCCTCAAAGTTAAAAAATCAGCTCCGTGGCATCCGCTATACGAATCGTTGGACGAACTGTCATTGGACGTGACCCAAGTAATACAACTTGTTGAGAAGGAAAAGTGATCACACGTGTGAAGTGATTCAATGTTTATTTTACCTTTTGATGCGTATTGCAGTGTACAGAAGGCACATTTTAATAAGGTGTTGCACCTCTTCTAGCAACAATACGAGCTGGCACGCAATCTGCCGTACAAATGCTGGATACCACGCTGGGGGATGGCATTCCATGCGCTGTCAACTTGGACGCGTAATTCAGAGATGGTCGCTGCCTGCTGAAGTCAGCGGAAAAGCCTTTACCAGATCCAGTTCCAGGCATACTAGATTAAAGGCAAGTCCGGAGAGCATGATGACCAAGGGAGTGGATGCACAGCCTGAAGAGCCTATTGAGTTGCCCGGGCGGAGTGTGGGCGAACGTTATCCAGTTGGAATATCGCGTCGGAGATCGCACTCTGACTGGATGACTGGCTTCACGAGGTCGTTGACGTACGTACCGCTATTCAGTGTACCCCATACAAACACCAGACACGCAAGAGAGTGATAGCTAATCGCTCCCCACACCATGATGCCCGACGTGGGGGCCTGAGGGTTGTTGGTTGATGCACGATGGCAGAAACCACTCACCTTGCCGCTTTCGGACGTGGACCCGACCGTCAGACTCCCCCAAGCAGAATCGGCTTTCACCACTAATCGCCATTCTTCCCTCCAATGAACTCGTTCTTGACACCCCCGTAAACGTGCTCGACGGTGATCAGGAGTCAGTGGTAATCGTGCCAGTGGCACGCGTGCCCTTTGACCTTTTTCCAACAAACGATTCCGTATCGTTCTGGTAGACACCCTCGGTATGACAGATGATCGAATTTGTGATGCCGTAGCAGTCCGCTCTGCCAACGCCGTCTTCCTGATACGCCAATCCTCTCATGCGCCCGGAACCACATCTGCTAGTGTGCGAATGCTCTTCTGACCACCGACGCCACCATCTTACCACGGCCGATACCTCTCGTCCCACTCGGTCCGCAATTTGACGGTAGGACTAACCTCCTTCCCGCAGACCCACTATACGGCCTCGCTCGAACTCCGATAATCGAACAAATGTTGCGCGTCTGCATCGCCCATGCATGGTAGCTTCTTCAGCGAGCACTGAACAACACGACACCAGATGAATAACATCTTTCTGCACACCCTAGTACTTAAATACGCGCTGAGTACATTTGCATATTGTCGTCCGCAGTGACGTCATTATTTCATCCAATGGCATTCTAACTTGGATCACAGTTTCTGCTGCCCTGAACAGTTAACATATTATAATATGACGTTCCTACCGGTATTCCTTCTGGGTGTTCTTTTTTCACTTTCCGGCAGTGTATATACTGCTACGTGTTGTTAAAAAAAGGCACACAAAACATCTTTTTTTATTTTCATATTCGGAAATGCTCCGAACAGTACAATTCTTCAAATAGAGACATATTTGTGAAGATTGCTTCCATTCACCTTTACAGTTTAAATCGCCAGCCAGTGGGTACATTATTCTGTATTTCACAATGATCATATACGTTACAAAAGCATAAAGCTGCTTCACTCTCTTAAAAGCACTTTTGTGATCCAAAAGCAGACAGCTAAATCTAAATATGCATCTGAGTATAGAATTTGGGTGACATTAATGATAAAAATGAGAAGACTAGCAGAGGAAAGAATTAGATCTTCGTTCCGAAATTCAAATAGATATTTTATTGACTGCGTTGCTCAAGAAGTTATTTTGATGTCCTTCGAAGTTGCGAAAAAATCGCTGATAAGTAAGAACGAAAGAAAAGTAAATACAATTCTTTCTTGTGCTGAGATTAAACGATTTTGGCTTTTCTTTCAAAATGTAAACGAGAAGAGGGGAAAAGACAAGAAAAAGAAAGGAAAGACGGACAGTTATCTTTTCAAAGGCTGACAGTCAAGGGCCCCGAAGACAATGTCTGTTAAAAATAACTTTTCATGAATGACGCAATCAGGAGCACTTTGACACTTTGATTTCCGAGACATGTCCCGCTTTTCAATGACTTTGCGGGAGATGTGAGAACTGCAGGGAATAAAAGGGCATAAGCAGAGCCATTATTTATAAAAATATAAACACCTCCATTATTTCTTAAGCATTCTTTTCCATTGCTCGGAACAATGAAAAGTGAAGTTTTTTTCTACCTTCAATTCTCCTACGACCGATATTAAATGTAGTAAATCTAAAACTTTGATAAATCATAAAGTGTTTCAAATGTCTCTTTAATGTGCTATAAGGCTGTTTAAACACACCTGTTTAAGTTCAGAATAATTACTATATAAAAGCATAATGTTTCATGGAAAGATTGAGGGAAGTACCCTGTTTCCTGAATGCTGATATTGAAATAAATTACCAAGAAATGGAACCAGGTTATTTTTTTCAGTGATTTCAGTTGAAAAAGTCATCGAATAATTAAAAATAATAAAACATTTAAATTTTAATCTCCCCTACTCAGGCCAGTCTACTTAAATGATAGCTAAAGAACTTCTGGGCTCCCTCCTCAAAATGTCTTTGTGTCCTATTAGTAAAAAATAAAAAAAAAAGGAATGCACTCCCATCCTAAAAAAATATAAAATATTCATGGCAGCAATGTTAAAGTTTTCAGTCTATCTATCATTTTGATTTTACTTTGCAAGTAACGGAGCGGAGCAGTGATGATAACCCCGCAGGGAAAGATCCAGGATTTTCGTGAGCGGGAGGCACCAGTGTCGTGAATAACCGGGGATCTTTCCGATATTTTTTCTACACACCCAAGGCAGAGAGAATGAAATGTGAAACTATTTGGGTGAGGAATGCATTGAAGCTTAAAAGCACTTTTTATATATCATCATCAACTATTCTCAATCCACTGTTGGATGAGGGTTTCCTCAATTCTGGTTCATTCTGGTTGTTTTTCATTCCTTACTCAAAATCTATTTATCACGAAAATAGCAATGCACACAAATCGACCAATATCAATCGTCATTTCATTTCATACTAACAGGAGCACCTCAGGGTTCAATTTTGGGTCACTTGCTTTTTAGTATTTATATTAATGACATTTTCTGTCCTATAACTGATATGGATCTTCTTTTATATGCCGATGATATAACTATTCTCACAACATGTAATGATACTGCTGAAATTACACTAAAATTTAATATTCAACATAACGAAATTTCAGATTGGTTAATTTTTTAATGAATTATTATCGAATGTTATTACCAAAAAATCTTTGATTACACTGCCCAACACACATTTTGGTGCCTTGAAAGTTAACCCTATTCTTGGATATATTTGGGGCGCTGATTCTCAAAATAATGAGAACTGCATTTGAGAAATACACCTCATCAGATAAGATATTTAGCATATTAACACACACCATAATAATATGGTTCATCTATACAATTTACAACTCTTAAAAGTTTTATGGTGTTACTGTATGCTCTTTTGCAACATCACATCAAACTTGTTTTCCCTGCATTTATTTAAAAAAAAAACATCTTTCTGCTGGCATATACCTACTTCGAGAATTTAAAAAGGTACGACTACACTTATGTCACGAAGAACATAAACTCCAGTTTCTTATAAATTGCCGTGATTTGAGGCTTATGCCTAAGCCATTAAGAGTTTTCAACCATCCATTAAGTCGTGCTGATAATGAGATTTTACAAACTTGCGAAATTAAGAGGTTAACCTATCAAATTAAAACAAAACCTACTTTTATCTTTGGTCTTAACAAAAAATGCTTTGATGCCTATTTTAAATATATGAATCAGAGAAATCATATCCCAAGTATGAATATCATGAGCAGCTTTTTTGAACCACTTAGTAAAATCTTTTCCTTTTCGCATAATAAAGATATGAACCTCACCTTTAGATTTCACAAGAAATTAGATTGGTTATTTGGCGAAAGTGAGAAGTGCAGTAGAACACAAGTTACTATTCCGGCTAATATGATTAATATGTCAACAATAATTTTACAAAAAGTCAACTTACTGCTATTAAGAGAGGTATTAAGTTCGCCCCACCATATCAACTGCCCAAATCAGAAGAATATATATCATTACTTGAGAATATTGTTGGACATCTGAACCCAAGTCAGAAGAACCCTGTGAGGTATCAAATCTACAGAGCCATAAAACACATTAAGCAAGAAGATCATAATTCTAAGTCTGCAAGAACAAAACTTTCCGATATGAACTACAGCAATTATTAGAGTTACAAAAAAATAGTGATATTAACATTATTGAAGACGATAAATCAAAACAACTTGTTATTATAGATCACCTAGATTATAAAAATAAATTGCAAGTAGCAATTGACCAGCTTTATAGTTATAGTTTCTAAATGTAATTTTCCCCTGATTCAATTGGAAAGAAATTTGTTTAACTATCTTGCTCATGTTACAATAATCCTAACAACCAAGTATTTGTTGAAAAGGTGAAGCAACTTACATAAGATCACACTAAAACCTGCATGGTCAGTATGGACGTTGAAACCCTGTTCCCAAGCATCCCTGTGGCCACAGCGATTTTAGTTATCCATAGTAAACTATCTGAAAATAATATTTTTCATCCAAAAGAAGTCGATGACATCATTGCTGCTTTGAGATTCATACAGGAAAATAATTTTTTTGAGTTTTATGGTAACATCTATAGGCAGAAATCAGGTGCCCCAATGGAGTCTCCTCTTTCTTCCCTTTTCTTCCCTATTTACTGAAGTAATTTTGCAGGAGATAGAAAGAACTGTTATTCTGCATTTCAGTTCACATGTGGTTTTCTATGCAAGATATGTTGGTGACACCTGTTTTATTTTCAATGAACATAACCTTGAACTTATTGAAACTGTGCAAAAAACTTACAGCAACTTCTTTCCAACTATAAAATTTACAAAAGAAATTGAACAGAATAATGAGTTATCTTTTTTAGACGTATTAATCACTAGGAAAGCTCAACATCTGGAGATTTTTTTCCCCACTTTTTTCGGAAATATACTTATACACCAATTTTTATTCCTGCGGATTCTTTCCATCCATGGACATATAAGACCTCTGCGTTTAGATATTTAATCCGACGTGCATTTACCTTATGTAGCATTCACTAATCGCCTTAGAAATGAAGAATTAGATTGGATTTACAAAACAGCAAAACCATATGGATATAAAAGTAAATGTGATTGGCAAGTTGATTTATGAGTTCAAACATCCACCACTGACACAAAATAAAGAAAAAGTTACATACTGTGATAATTTCCCATATTTACCAACCATAGCAACTCTACTGAAAAGAGAATGCCGTAGAGTCCAGAAAGACATTGGACTTAATGTAACTACCTATGGAGGCATTCTTCTTAAGAATAAAGCCCAAAAAATCTATTAAAAAGACAGGAGTATACCAAATACCAATATTACATCAAAATGGAAGGAAATTTGAAAAATATTTTATAGGTAGTACAAAGAATCAACTACTTTTTGACTTAAGCAGCATGAAGAAAATTGGAGAAAACGTGAAAAAAAGACTGCATTGTTGGAGTATTGCATTGATAATAACTGCACTCCAGACTTCAATGGCGTTGAAATCATTAATGACCAAGACTCGGAACAAAAACTAAGATTTGCAGAGGCTTTGATTATATCGAAAAGACAAGAGATAAAAACTGCAATAAACATAACCCTATAGATGTTCCCTATCCTTGGAGACTGACTGTAAATGAAGAACAAGGATTCAAGCAAAAAGGAAAACGTAAATACTCTAAAAATAAGACATATGATAAACAAATACTGGAATAAACAACCCAGGATCCAAACGCTCAAATCATCCTACAGCAGTTGGGACAATCTTCTAGATAAAGACGGCAAGACGCAGAGAACGAGAGATGACGTTGACAGTGACGTGGACAGTGACAAGACGATCATTGATTGGTAGTGCCCATGTATATATATACCTAAGTCTTGGGAGACTCCACATGAGAGCTAGATAATGATATCGAAGTGATATTGAAATGCATCGCGTGTTACGGAGATCGTGCAGAGGTGAGAGCTTCGTGTGTAGTGTTGACTTTTCGATGTCTATAGCATAGTACTTTGTCCTTGATGTTTAGTGTTTCCTTCAACTGTTTAATATGTAAAACTAGTGTTATTCAGCGAGCATTTCAGAAATAGTGTACTTAATGGTAATAAATGTATATTAGTAAAGTGTTCTTAATAGTAAGACTAATAGTCTATTGAACTACATAGTCCCTGGAACTTCTCGTTTCTAATTTATACTGCAGTATTAAGATTGTTATAGACTTTTACCATATGCATCGAGGGGAAGACTAAATTACTCACATGAAGGAATGTGCATAGAGTTTAACTTAATAAGAACTGTATTTGAGAAATGCACCTCATCAGATAAAAAAGTAGGAAGGATCCTCAAAATAATTAAGAATATTACAAATCCAGCATTTTCTCACACATCTGCAGCAAGTTGCGATGCAAAATTAGAAACACCTGAGACCAACACAAAATGCATTGCAATAGCCTTGAAACCCGCCAACGTTTCCACGGTTTACGCGTCCTTGAAAAGTCACGAGCGTGGGTTATTTTTATACCGTTTGTTGCTACCCAGGAGGCACTGTGCCGGCACGTGTGAAAGGTTTTAGTTTACATTTAGGAGCGCGGGACAAGTGGTCGGCGAGGTGTAGTGACCTTCAATTATGGCTTCAAAAAGAAAACATGTTACGTTAGAACTGGCACAGAAGTTGGAAATTTTAGAGAAGTTAAAGCGGGGTTGTTCTCAAAAAGATATCGCTGCTGAGTAGAACGTTGGACGTGCCACTGTTTATGACATAAAAATGAAAGAGAATGAACTTCGACAGTGCGCAAGCCAAATGGACAGTGAGTTGCGAGAACGAAAAGTTATGCGAAAGGGTGAAAACGATTAACTTAATGCAGCCGTTTACATAGGGTTCATAATGCAACACAGTAAAGGACTACCTGTCAGTGGCCCGATAATCAAAGAAAAAGCACTGGCGTTTAAGAAAATGCTTGACGACAGTGAACGATTTGCAGAAAACGAGGGCTGGATATCAAAGGGGAAGAAAAGACATGGTGTGCTGCAGTTGACAGTCACTGGGGAAAGTCTCTCAGCAAACGAAAAATATGCGGTAGAGTTTAAAACAAAGTTGGAGAAGATAATAGAAGAACAACTAACTCCTGCTGCAGTGTACAATGCTGATGAGACTGGCTCCTTTTTTAAAAATGCTCCCTTCAAAAACCCTTGCTGCCAAGAACGAAAAGGAAGCTTGTGGGTATAACAAACAAAAACAACGCGTCACATTGATGGCATATTGTAACACCGATGGCAATCATAAACTTCCTCTCCTGGTGATTGGAAATGCCCAACAGCCACGATGTTTTCAACACAGCGAGATGAGTACACTACTGGGAGATTATCGTGCTCAAAAGAAGGCGTAGATGGACTCGGAAATTTTCTTTCGGTGGTTCCATGATAAATTTGTACCAGCTGTGAAGGAAGAACTTAAGAAAAGGAATCTTCTGTTTAAAGCCATCCTCCTAATAGATAACGCTCCCAGTTATGCCTCCGACTTGTCTCTGAAGTCAGGTGATACACGAGCTGTCTTTCTTCCACCCAATGTGACAGCTCTGATCCAACCTATGGAATTTTGGAATCAATTGAGCGTCGCTACCGACATGCGCTTGTACCTCCCTGTTGGATGAATGTGAAAACGATTCCACCAAGGCTATGCTGAAGGCATGGAAAGCGATCAACATGCATGATATTGTTTTCCAAACAGCAGTAGCATGGGACATTGTGGACAGCACTACCATACGGAAGTGTTGGGAAAAAGTGTGGCCATCGATTAACACTGAGTTGGAGTCAGCTTCGAGTGGCAGTGATGAGCCAGTCATCTCAGAATCATCAATTCCAGATGCTGTGTTCGTTAACATGTTCCACAAGCTTTCAGGAGGAGAAGTTGATGAAGAGGACGTTATAAGTGGCTGAATGAGGAAATTTTCTCATTATTATTGTTGGATCTTACCTTTACAGGCTGATGTGGCCGCGGCACCAGGTGAAGTATCGCCTGCAGTGAAGCACCCGATATCTCCACCGAAAAAAAATAAACATCTAAATAAAAATAAAAAAACACTAAAGAAAATTTTGTCAAAAATTTTGCTCTCCTCCTCTGCTGCTAGGGGCTAGCAAGGAGTTTTCCTACTTGCGTTGACAACCGAAAATTCTGCAACAACAAATTAATTATCTGATTCCAATAATTAATAATGACCTCCCATAATTAATTATAACAAATTAATTATTAACTTCCCGCAAAACCCGTACCGCGATTGGGCGTGGATGCCTGGATTTAACTCCAGCACGTCCCAATCTACCGAAAATCACAGCAACGCACACACACACTCGAAAAGATACCCAACGCTCATTTCACGTACGCTTGACATTTAATATCCAACGTTATATTATATACACTGCCACCTTTATCCATGATGTGGCACAAAAATCTGCTGAGATGAATGTATGGTGGGCTGCTCTATCGGCAGCTTAATTATGCACAATGATTTAAACACTTTATCACTGATTAAACGATGCCACTAATTTATCTAACTCTGATTTAACACTTAACACTGATTCAAACACTGTTCACTGATTAAATTCTAGTATGCACAATAAACAAATAGAGCGAAGGAAACATGTGAGAGATGACCCAAAACATTTAAATACACACTTTAGAAAACTATAATTGAGTACGAGCGTGGGTACCAGCAATTAAAATGATACAGTAATTATCATGACTGCCGCAGTTTAATTATAAGCAATATATATCTCTATACCATTACACACACCTGCATAGGCTTGACGCCAAATTAGCAGGGAAGAGCTCTTAAGACTTATGGCCATAATACAAATAAAAATCACGAATAAAATGTGTTGGAGGCCTCCGCTGTCGTGCGTACTCCCTTTCACAGGGGACAGAGTTCTATACGCTGTTCACTGTCCGACGGCACTTGTAAGTCGTGAGCAAATGTTCAAATAAAGACCACATACCTTGGCAACCGTTATCTGAGGTCCTCAGCGCAGAGAAGTGGCAAGAAATATCCTGCCTGTTTTCGTATGTAGACCGCCTAGGCAAAAGTGCACTAATGTCGACCTAGTATCGGTCGAGAAGTCCAAAGGACTGAGATGTCCTCGTTTAAAAGGGGATCATTCATAGCCCTCCTTACTTGCTTCTCTGCTTCTTTTTCCGAGCTCTCCCAGCGGTCAGCTCTCAGGCCTTGGTTCCATGCACCTCGCTGGTGCTGGTCTTGTGCGTGTCTTTGCCTTAGAATCCGCCCTCCGAATGAATCGCCGCTTGTTTTTTTCTTCTCCTCGTTTCTCTCCTCTTTGTCCTGTCACAGGGCTTCTCTTAGCCACTTGAAAAGGGATTTATCACATTGTTTTCAACTGTGGGTGGTAGGCGGTTCTCCCTTATCCCGTTCAGTTCGGAGAAAAATGCAACCACCAGAATGTCTCTTGGCTTCCAAAGGGAATTTTGGGGGTGAGTTTTGCAGACTTTCGTTAGAGTTGAAAATGCACAAGACTGTTGCTATGAGTCCGAAATAGAGATGGTCTGTCGTCATGTGGCCCTTCACAATTCTCGTTTGCCAGAAGGCTACGAATTATGCACTTATCAAATAATGAATAAATTTTAACAATGGCAGTGATGAACAAATTAGAGGATCAATTACCGTAATTAATTATAACTATGAGTGCCGCCTAGCAGTCACATCGAAACACAAATTTACCGCATAAATGAAATATAAAAATTTTCCACAAGTTAGGCTGCACCCTATAACATTATTTAATTTAACTGCAATTTCATGCCACAACACAACAAAACAGAATTTAGTCCATATGCACCCGGGACTACATCTACAATCACAATAAACAACAAAAGTCCAAGAATACAGTAATACCAACAGTAATATAAATGGGCAAACAGAATTAATGAACTCAGGCTTTTTATATCATAGAAATCAACGGTTGCACGCAGCATGCAATGTAACCAAAGTATCTAAAAAATTGCAGCACTTCGAAAGTATAACCATTAGAAAAGTTCAAAAGTATAACTATTTTCATACAATTCGATTTTTGCAAATAACATCATATTTTCATTAAGACATACACATGATGAAATATATACTAACGAAAGGGACATTTTCAAAAAGTTACATACTAAAATAAATAATTAAGTCATACAAACTGACAAGAAGAAGGTGCGAACACTTCGTAGTCAATACAACAAAAGTCTGTGATGTATATTCTAGATTAACTTTCCTTTTTTGGGTTCTTTCCCTATGTAAATCTTGAGTTTATTCTCGGTATTCTTCACGCTTAACGAAATATCTTTTCTCTCAAACGAATACGTTTGGCAACAATTGAGGTTGAATGCACGTGATGTATGCCTGATCTTGATAAGAGCAAGAGATAAAAACGACGACTGATCTATTGCTTGAGAGCGTTGTAAGAGAGAGCGTTGTACCGTCGAGAGCGTTGCTTGAGAGCGTTATAAGAGAGCGATTATTACGAGCGTTGAATTGTAAACTGATTATTATTAACAGGAGTATTGTGATAATGTGTGGTGTGTGGAGTACATTGTGATGTTATCGTTCAGTTATGGAAGGGCTACTACAGCCTGAATAAAGCTATGAATTCCGTAAGTTGACTTCTGTTATTTACATGTTTCGTCTGGCCGTTAAGGTTTCTTTCATTTAGGAACTATTTCTTAGTATGTTGATGTGTTAAAACAGCGTAGAAGTAAGACAAGACCTCTACGTTGTTATAAGTCTCACCACAGGGAGCATAACCAAAGTAAATAATAATTACAAATCACCAAAGTAACACTATAATCTTTTAGTTTTAAATAACTTGAAGCACTGCAACAGATTCTTTAAAACAAATCGTTGCGATGTAATGTGGCAAGGGAACCAATGAAAAAGGCTAACAAATAGCCTGACGAACCCCTAGTCTTTCCAAAAAAAGAATCTAAATCGTCAAGTCAAGGAACAATTTAACTGCAATACAGTAAATTGAAGTAATAATACATAATATATTACCAACTGTTAATTAACCTTTAATTAAGAAAGTCTTAAGCTCTCGTTTAAATGCTGAAGAGTGAGTCATCGTCTTGATCCAAAGCGGCAACCCATTCCAGGACCTAGGGCAGGTCACGTTAATATTGTTCAATCATAAATTAGTACGCGCTCTTGGTATTAAAAACCTAGTATTACCACGAGTGTCATGATCATGGGAACGCAAATGTAAGGTAATTAGATCTGAATATTTATTAGCATATACAGTATACGTTCATGCATACACAGCAATTCACCAAACGTAATTTTCTTTTTTTTTTTGCAAAACATAAATTCTATTAACATTTCCAATAGTTGTGCGATCCCAAGCCAAGAGACAATAAGATAGAAATGTATAAATAAATGAAAAATACAATAAAAACTTAACCTTGGCAGGCAACAAACTTGAAATCCTATAAATGACACCAATGCGGGATCTGAGCCCAACCGCAATTTCACTAACATGTGCATCCCACCTCAAATTATCTTATAAATATACACCCAAGAACTTTACAACAGCCTGAAAGCCAAGGGGCATTCCATTAAATAATATCCCATTTTCAATATCCACTTGTCGCCTACCCCGCGAAAAAAGTACACTAGTAGTTTTGGAAAACTTTTTGGTTAAGGAATTACAGCAAAGCCAACGATAGTAATCCTGAAGTTCCATATTTACTCGTGGGATTAACTCAGATAGAGCGTCCCCAGAAAAAAAAATAGGCTTGTGTCATCAGCATACAAAATAAGAGTAGCACTTGAAGTAATAGTAAATAAATCATTTACGTAAATTAAAAATAATAACGGGCCCAAAACCGATCCCCGAGGAACACCATGGTGAATCAAAAGAGCAGAAGATCGAACACATTGTATTTGTAAAAATTGTTTCCGGCCTGTTAAATAATTTTGGAGTAAGTCTTAACAACTCCCCTGATGCCAATATTTTCTAACTTAGTTTACAATGCGTTATGACAGATGGTATCAAAAGCGCGAAAAACATCACACACACACACAAAAAAAAAAAAAAAAAAAACCATCACACTAAAGCCATTATCAAAACTAAAATGTAAATAGTTTAATACATCCAAAATAGCAGTTTCAGTCGAAAACCCCTTAAAAAATCTGTGTTGACTTTTATTTAAAATATTTTTTTAAGAATATAACATAACAACTGTATCAGTATTAATCTTTCCATAATTTTAGCAAACACAGGAATTACAAATACTGGTCGATAATTTGCAACATCTGTTAGTGAACCCCTTTTATGTATAACAGTAACACGACTTAAATTCGGTGGCAACGGGATACCCCCTGCATACAAAATACGATTAAAAATATGGGTCAACGGAATAAGTAGCTCCCCTGAAACAAATTTTATAACCCTGGGATATACGTTATCACTCATTACCTTCAAGAGGTCGTCATCCATTGGTTTAAAAAAGAATGAGGAATCAGACAACGGAGGTAGATAATCAGAGAAATGGTTAGTATAATGAGGAATTTCAGACAACAGAATGTCCGGCAACTCTAAAAAAATATTTATTAAAAATATCAACAACCTCCTCTAAATTAGACATCTTAATTCCATAGTTGTTGGTGATCGGGCATCCCTCGAGGTTTCCAATAGTTCATTAATTGAATGCCAGATCTTCCTGCCGTCAGTAATAGAACCGAAATAATTAAAATAATAGGTTTTTTTTTAGCCAGTCTTAGTTTAGAATTGTACCAATTTCTATCCCGACGAAAATTTGACAAATGAATTGGGTCCCTGCAACGGAGAAACACAGTAAATAATTTATTTTTTCTATTTAAGCAACATAACAAACTCCGGTTAAACCAAGGTTTCTTGCAACGCGACGTACGACGTAAGTTACGAAATGGAAACACAACATCATAAGAATTCCAAAAAATTCTTTAGGATTCATGATATGACTCAATTGAATCATCCAACTGAAGTACAGAAGTCCAACCAACTAGTGATAAAGACCCACGAAACAGAAGTATATTATCATAACTATAATTTCTTATTAACATAGAGGATGAATTAGATATGTGTACTACTGAACAGTCCACCAAAAGAAAAATCGGTAGATGATCACTGATGTGAAATAAGAGAACCCCGAGCATGTACTATAGTTATTTGTTATACACAAATGACAAATCCAATAAAGAAGAAGTTGAATCTGTAACTCTAGTGGGAATAGTTATTAGCATTATTAACATTTAACATTCCGGAAGAAATAATTATATCTCTAAATAAGGCAGCACCCATTGCGGAAGATTTTATATACACATTAAGGTCAACAAAGGAGTACAGTGTCCTACCAGAGAAGTTTATGCCATCCAACAAACCAGAATAAAAGTTCAAAAAAATTCAATATTACCATGTGGAGGACGTTACGTAACACTTATTATTATTATTATTATTATTTTTGATTGGAGGTTTAACGACCACCGTGAGCAACTCAATGGGCTATAAGCAGTCGCCCGTCCCTAATTTAGGGTCACTGGTTCCAGGGAAGGGAGAGAGCCAGTGCCTTAAGACAAACACAACATCCATGCCTCACTGGGATTCGAACCCGGACCCCGTTCGGACGAATACTCAGAGGCCATCGCTTAGAACCACTGCGCCACCGGGGCGGCCACTTATTATTGATTGCTGCAGCACAATTCAAAGTATTTCATTACCTTCAGTTATAACAGAGTGTATTTATCAAATGGTAATGCGGTAATGGAACGCTTAACATATATCGCACTCCCCCCCCCTCCGGGACCCAGAACGAGAAGCCGCGAAAACCTGGTAACCAGGTATATTACACACAAAAGCAGTATCAGCATCATACCAAATTTCTGAGACACATATACAATCTAATTGGTAATTTATGTCATGCAGCAAGCACACTGAAGCATCTAACTTACTATATGGACTTCGGGCATTTAAATGCAAAAAATTTCAACTGTAATTATTTGATGAAATTAAACTTTGCAATTCTGCAACTGTTACATAGTCCGGAACACAATTCGCCATCAATCACGAAATATACAATCAAAAGAAATACAGTCAACAACAGAAATAATGATACCAATTTAGAGCGCTAAAACCGCTCCAAATTCAAATCCAGCTTACTCCTTATATGAACTGGATTCGCACCCTCCGCCAACCGGCAGAAGATCCTTCCGTTTCTGTGTCAACAGAATTTAACATTATTGTTTTTCGAAAAATTACTTGCTTGCCAAAAGAGCTGTCTATTATGAACAGTTAAATTTTCATTAATATACACCCTATTTTTATCCGTACAATTTTTAACAACATCCATTACCCTCAGATGAGTCCTATCCCTCACAAGGAATTCGTTTCTCATTTCTCTACCTTTAAATTGAACAATAATTGGCGACCCTTTCCGGGACTCTCTTCCACGCAGCCTGTGAATCACCTCGATGTTGGTCGCTGAAAATCCACCAATATTCAATTTATCTGCAATGCGATGTACCAAGTCCTTGAGATCTTCAACTCCCTCTCCTTGCACCTCCTTGGTTCCGTGGATCTACAAATTTTAGTTTCTCGCATACTGACCCAAAGTATTCAAGCTTCCCTTAATGCGTTTATATCAGCAGCATAAGTTTGCACTCTCTCCTCCAAAGAAGCAATTTTCTTATATGACTCATCCAGCAATGCATGTGATTGTCTGATTTTATCCATAACATCGTCGTATCTTAATGAGAAAAACTCTACTGACTAACGCTAATCAGATATCTCAGTTTTCAAGCTCGCAATTATGTCCAACTTCTCATTTAAACGCTCCATAAATTCTTCAGAAACACAGATATCCCGTGTAGCTATTTCCACGGAGGATTTCATTAGCCACCCACTGCCAGATCCACCTCGGGTCCCCACATCCGCGGGCAAAACGCCCCGCCGACAATTATTACATTGCCATTGCAATTTTTTTCCATGCTCATTTTTCGGAAGGTATAGCCTCGCCAATCGAAGAACAGTCGAAATGGAATCTTCCACCGTATCTTGCATAGGAATGTACACAATCATCTTCAAGCAAACTGTCAGAATAGCAATAACTGATCTTCTGTATACAAGCAAATCAAGCAACTAGACAGCACCGCAACTCAATAATGCAGACGACGCTGGCAGCAAAGTCCACCCAGTACAGCAGACGACATGAGTAACAACGTCAACAACAACGTTAATTGCAACAGCAAGCAAGCTGTAACAGCAGAGGATAATTTCTCCTATCAGAAAATCAGTCCAGTCAGTACAAATACGTCACTCGTAGGAGATATTCAACACAAATCTCAAAGCCACCATGATACATCAGTTTTTAATCCAAGTGTAGTAATGTGAACCAACCTGCTGACCCCTGTCTCTGCACACGGAGTAACTGAACACTCGCTTTAAAAAAAAGAGACAATACGTGACCATAAGTAATAGTAATAACAATTTTTTTACAGTAACTGAATCACTCACAACATCAACAGCGTAACTTGATTTGACTTAAAAATTGTGGAGTAGACCAGGCTTTAACAAATGAAGAAATCATCCAAAGCGTGCAGGAAGAAAAAGATGAAAGTGATGAGGTGGGAAAACCATGCATTATTTTAGGAAGAAAGTATTCTCTAAAAGATTTTCCATATGAGCGGTATCGGTCCAAGAAAAAAAAAATTTAGTCGAGTTTTCAGGAGCCCAGATTTTGCTACAAATACATCAGAAGCAGAAATTAACACTTATGCCCCCTGGTGGCCAAACCATTCTTTACCAAACATTAGAAATTATGTGAAAAATATTTTCCATCCGGTCTTGTATGCGATACAGGAAGAATTTTTCAAATCGGAGTTTTAGAAGCAGAAATAACGCATAAAACGCAATTTGCCTTTGTGCCCCCTAGCGGAAAGTCTATGATTTCCTTGAAAATTTTGAATTTTTAGGAAAAACATTTCGCATCGGAAACACTATCCAACAAAGAAGGAATTTTCCAAATCGACTCCTAGAAGTAGAGATATTGACAAAAATAAGATATACGTCTACGCCCCTGGCGTAGGAACCATGCATTATTTCAAGAAGAAAATGTTACTAAAAGGTTTGCCGACATAAGTAGTATCGGTCAACAAATGACTTTTTTTCAATCGAGATTTTAGAAGCTCATATTTTGCTGCAAATACATCAGAAGCGGAAATTAAGACTTACGCCACCTGGTGGCCAAACCATTGTTTACAAAAATTTGAAATTATGTGCAAAGGATTTCTCATCAGGAGCTGTATCCGGTGCAGAAAGAATTTTTCAATTCGGAGATTTAGAAGCAGCGATATAGGGGGAAAGCAATTTACCTGTACGCTTCCTAGCGCAAAGTCTATGACACTGCCAGCCCCAAACGTAACCGTAGAAACAGTACACTGTGGTAAAGAGCGTTCAACCGGTTGCCGCCATACCCACACATGGCCATCAGACTGATGGATTGTGTATCTGGATTCATCAGTCCATAGGACCCGTTTCCATTGATCTACGGTTCACGATAAATGTTCTTTACACCATACTAAACGACGAGTAGCATTCGGAGTGGAGATGAAAGGCTTATGAGCAGCCGCACGACCCCGGTAACCCATGGAATACAGTTCTCTGCAAATGGTACGTGTACATACCGAGGTTCCAGTATTTTTACTCACCTGTACACTGAGGTCTTGTGTAGTACTCCGCCGATAAGCTGTAACGACTCTCCGGAGGCTTCGGCGTCCTCTATCACTGATTTTCTTTGTTCTGCCGGTACGTTTTGCTGCCTTAGGCACGCCATTTGTCTTCAACTTATTCAATACATCCAAACCAATTGACTTGGGTATGTTTAAACACCTCTCGGTTTTTCTTATGGACAACCAACTAATATAACACCCAACAGTCTTTCCTTTCTCAAAGTCAGTTCTCTCCTGCTGAGACGTTTTTACTCAGCCTCACAGTGCGATATGTTCGCGGTCAGCTGCTTGTTTTTATAATATTTGCAGCTGTACCACGCATCTTAACAACGCAGTAGATCCGTTCATTTGCTTTTGAAGGGGCGTCCGGAGACTTTTGTCATTATAGTGTACATCGATATATACAATACATTGAAGTTGTATATATGTAAACAATACATTGAAGTTGTATATATACAGTGCGTGTAAGAATTATAAGACCACAACATGATAATCTAATTGAAGGTCATTTAATATCTCAAATCATTTGTACAGGCAATACTGAGGACATGGAGACATCGGGATAGTATATAAACATAGTTGGAATAGATAACACGCTGCTGCACTTAGCAGCGTAGGAAAAACGGTAAACAGGGTGTATAAAAATTACAAGATCACATGACAAAATAAACGAAATAGAACAAACTAATACACTATCTACCAACAAGTAATTGGACACCCCTGCAATCGACGATATCTGCGGTCCCGATACACGTCACGGCCGCCGCCGTTAAATATCGTGTGAGAAACAACAACGCAACCAGTCACAGCATTCAAGATGGCACGCAGTTCGGAGCTCTCTGATTTCGAGAAAGGTGTAATCGTCGGGTATCACAGAAATAGCGGATCCATACGTGACATATCCAGCGAGTTGAAGTACCCAAAATCGACAGTGGCCTACGTGATTGGCAAGTGGAAGATGCGAGGTGACTGTCGGAATGTGCCCCGACCCGGCAGACCAACAAAACTGGGAGTTAGAGACCAACGGGTGCTGGCCAGAGAAATTCGGAAGAACCGCACCAAATCGATGGGTCACATCCGCGAGGACTTTCAACAGGCATCCGGGAGTGTTCTTTCGATGAATACCATCCGTAAGGAAGCCCATCTGCTCGGTTATCACGGACGTGCTGCCGCCCACAAGCCTTTGATCACCAAGTCCAATAGCGCTGCTCGGCTAACGTGGTGCAAAGAACGTCGACAGGGGACCGTTGAACAGTGGAAACAGGTTCTCTGTAGCGACGAATCAATGTTCACCCTCTACCGTTCGGATGGCAGGGTCTGGGTTTGGCGTCTGCCTGGAGAACGCCTCCTGCCGGAATGTATTGTGCCAACTGTGGAGTTCGGCGGCAGTGGAATTATACTATGGAGGTGTTTCTCCTGGTATGGCACGGGACCCTTGGTCGCAATTCCTGGTAGACTCAACACCGAGAACTACTGCACCATTTTGGATGACCATGCGCTTCCTACGTTGTGGCAGTTTTACGGGGTGGACCCATGTTACTTTCAGGATGACAATGCCACTTGTCATGTTGCGAGGTCCACCATGGCTTGGTATGGTGACAATGGGGTTAATCGAATGGACTGGCCGGCGCAGAGCCCGGACCGTAACCCTGTCGATCACCTCTGGAACGAGTTGGAGCGTCGACTTAAGGGGTGCTCCCACCGTCCGAAATCGTGAAGGAACTGACCTGTCTTCTCCAAGCCGAGTGGAAGAAAATGCCGCTAGCCGTCGTACAACGCCTGGTTGAGAGTATGCCCCGGAAGGTCGCAGCTGTAATCGCCACTCGTGGAGGCTCCACCAACTATTGAAGGTGAATAAACTTCGTTTTCCTTTGCTATCACAGGGGTCCAATTACTTGTTGGTAGATAGTGTATTTAGTATAGCTGCCCTTTCCGGTTATGACATGAAATACCCTTTCAGTCATGGATGCTATCAAAAATGACAGTTTTGGGGGAAATTCGTGCCCATGTTAGACGAATAGCTGTTTTCAAATCGTCCACTGATGAAAACTGTCGGCTGTGCGCATAAATATCTCTCGTAATGATGCCCCCATACGTTCTCAATAGGATTCAAATCCGGACTGACGGCTGGCCAGTGCATTCGTCGTATTTGCTCGTGTTTAAACCAGTTAACAGTGCCTCTGGAGACATGACAAGATGCACTGTCTTGTTGAAACATCCATTCATGTCTCTTGAAACAGCTGACAAATGGTATCCGATACGTTTCAAGAAGAGACTGACAGCGGTGAGAGTTTAACCGATGGTTTACGAAATAACAGCCATCTTACCTTTTGCACAAAATATAGCCCACACCATCACTGAGCCATCACCTGCACGACGACTAAATAAATATCGCTTCTCCTTACGTAAGTCGTGCCAATAGTACGCATAGCCATTTGGTCCGTCGAGGTTGAACTTCTTTTCGTCGGAAAACACCACTGATTACCATTCTCGGTCCCAGGACATGTGTTTTTTCTCCCATTCCAGCCGTTCTATTTTATGCCTTGGCTTCAGTTGAGGTTTACGTTGAAATTTACGTCGGACAAGACAAGGATGTCGTTTAATATAATTATACGCCGTTTTGCGACATATGGAGTTGACGTTGCAGCCGTATATATAATACACTGTGCTGACACAATGATTTGAAACAAAGCGCTGCAGTCGTCTCTGTGCTCTCGAAGACAGTTTCAATGGTCGTCCAGGCCGTCGTTTAGAACGATAAGATTTACCTTTCCTCAGAACATTGGCAATGACTCTTTTCGACCTTCCCACTGCAGCCGCAATTTTTCTCTGTGACGTCTTTTTTTCACGAAGTAAATAAATGTTGCGGATTTCACTTTCTGACAGTTCCGTCCCTCGCGGCATTATGACTTCCTCTGAGTTTGCTTCGTGTCGGCTGTGCTGTTGCACTGCTCATAACTGGGTATCTCCGTTTGTTAACATCCCGACCTATTTTACATAACTAACTCGACATGTCTTCTCGTTTACAGTAGCGGTCTTATACTTATTACACACCTAAAATTCCTCTTTTTCGCTTTTATTGACTACCTTCTTCAGATGCTGTCCTGCCGCTATTAGTTTTATATGACTCCGACATATATGCAAATTCAGGCGACGCTCGTATGCTGCTGTGTTGCATCTTCATGTGTATAGCGTAGAAATCTGTGTGATCTTATAATTTTTACATGGACGATATGTGTATATATAATACACTGAAGTTGTATGTATACACTGCTGGCCACCCAAAATGCAACACCAAGAAGGAAGCATCCGATTGGCCTGAAATTCGCAGTATGCGTCGCCCGCGAGAGGACATGCAAACGATTAGCATTGCAGGACATATGCAAATCATGTGCGCCCGGCACGCCACCGAGAAGCACTATAAGGAGGGTGCACAGAAAGCTGGGTGTGTGTAGTGGAAGTGTGTTGTGTTGCCGGACATGTGCGTGGGAAGCTTCCTGATGCCTCGTCGCAGAAGACGGCAGTCATTCCAGCACGTTTCGGAGTTCGACAGAGGACGAATAGTGGCTTACCGCGACAGCAGTTTATCGTACCGAGACATCGGCGCCCGTGTGAGACGACATACAGCTACAGTGAGGCGAGTATGGATTCGGTGGGTGCTGGACGGACGGGCCGACATGAACGATTGCCGCAGCCGCGGCACACCACCGAACGGGAGGATTGCCATGTTGTGCGGCGGGCATTGACGGCTCGCACCGCCACATCACGAACGTTAGTGCAGGAATTAAGGTGTGTTGCGCAACAACCTGTGTCAGCACGTACCGTTCGACGTCGTCTGCAGGAGCGGGGACTTGTCGCGTCGCACGGCGCCCATTGCTCCGATTACCATTGACGTTACACCACCAGCGAGTGGGACGGCAGTGGGCCGTTGAATGCCACACCTGGACTACGGAATGGCACGACATTGTGTTCTCCGACGAATTCCGCTTCTGCCTGCAAAACCACGATGGTCGGATCCACGTGTGGCGGCACCGCGGCGAGAGACTGTATGACGCCTGCATTATGCATTGCCATACCGGTCCGTCGCTTGGCGTTATGGTTTAAGGAGCAATTGGATATGACACTCGTACCCCTCTGGTACGCATCGCAGGTACACTTAACAGCCACTGCTACGTCTCCGACATTTTGGAGCCTGTAGTCCTTCCATACCTGCAGGACCTGCCAGTGGCCACGTTTCAACGGGACAATGCGCGCCTACACGTGGCACGCATCGTGCAACAATTCTTCACGGCCTAATAGGTGTCACTGCTGCCGTGGCCCGCCTGTTCTCCCGATATATCACCCATCGAACACGTCTAGTCGCTGATCGGCAAGCACCACCCGTGGCTACGCCTGATGAAGTGTGGCAACGTGTGGAAGCAGCCTAGACCGATATACCCCAAGCCCACATCCAAAGCCTCTTTCGTTCGATGCCGCGGCATGTAGCGGCCGTTATTGCCAGCCATAGGGGCCACACGAACTATTGATATCTGCGTGTTCCGCAAGTCGCACGGGCCTGTAAGCTCAATCGTTTCATCTTTGTATCTGTTGTTATGTGTCCAGTAAATCTGGCTTTGCTATCTCGTGTCCTTCTTGGTGTTGCATTTTGGGTGGCCAGCAGTGTATATACAATACACTGAAGTTGTATGTACATATACTGTATCAAGGACGTCTCTAGACTTTGAAATCAGAGGTTTCCTATCACTTCGCCCGTGTTCATTTCGTACACGCTCACTTCGTCCACTGTTCATTTCATCCACCGTTCACTTTGTCCACGTTCAATTCGTCCTCTGAATGAATTGAATACCGTTTATTTTTTGTTTTCATAAAGTTTTTGTTATAGGCAGAAGAAAGGGTCAATGGACATTGCTGGCAAGCGTTTTTTTTTTTTTTTTTGCTGTATGAGTTTCTCGATTAAAATATAACTATTTAAAATGTTATTTAAAGTAAAACAAGGAATTTTGAAGAGCTTTTTAACTCTTTTGTCTGGTACGATGTCAATCACTACATCACGACTCACGCTGTGTTCGGAAAATGACTATAAGGTGGGATTTTTTAAGAACGCTGAACTTTTACTTAGGCACTAAATATTTACATAAGATGCCTAATATTACTCTTTTACGTACTTAGGCACTAAATACTAACTACTATGTCTCATGTGTAGACCCTTTTGACAGCTTTTATTCTACTGATGTCATATTCAAAACGTTTACATATCCACTCAAGGTAATAATGTTGTGCTTTTACTGAGTCACGAAATATTAATTTATAATCTTTAGGCTTAGGCCGTTCCAACAGTTTTTATTCTACGGATGTCATATTCATAACGTTTACCTATCAACTGAAGGTAATAATATTGCGCTTTTACTTAGGCACTAAATATTATTTCACATGCCCTAGGCCTTTTTCAGTTTTTATTCTACGGATGTCATATTCATAACATTTACATATAAAATCAAAGTAATAATACTGCGCTTTTTCTCAGCCACTAAATATTATCTCATAGGCCCTAGGCCTAGCCCTTTTTTCACTGTTTTTATTCTAAGTACGTCACATTTGTAACATTTTCATATCCAATTAAGGTAATAATATTTCGCTTTTGCTTATGCACTAAATATTATTTCATAGTCGCTAGGCCTAGGCCTTTTCACAGTTTTTATTCTAACCATGTTGTATTCAAAACGCTTACATATCAAGTCAAGTTATTAAAGTTGCAGCTTTACTTTGGCTCCAAACATTAATTATTAAACCCAGGTCTGTAACAGTTTTTAATTCATTACACTAAACGTCCATAGCATTTGCATAACATTTAAAGTTATTAATATTGATCTTTTACTTAAGCATAAAATTTTAATTACTAGGGCCTAGGACATCGATACAATAAACACAGTTAAAAGGTCCTAGGCATAAGGCCTCTGAATTAATATTTAGTGCCTAATTAAAAGCGGAATATTACTAAATTGTTATGTCATGTAAACGTTTGAATATGAGATCGGCGGATTAAAAACTGTTATACCGCCTAAGGTTAAGGCCAGTAAATTAATATTTGGTGCCTAAATAAAAACGCAATTAGGTAAACATTATGAATATGGCATCCGTATAATAAAAACTGTTGGAACGGCCTAAGCCTAGGGATTATGAATTAATATTTCGTGCCTCAGTAAAAGCACAATATGATTACCTTGAATGGATATGTAAACGTTTTAAATATGACATCGGCAGAATAAAAATTGTCAAAAGGGCCTACGCATGAGGCATAGTAATTAATATTTAGTGCCTAAGTAAGTAAAAGAGAAATATTAGACATCTCATGTAAATATTTAGTGCCTAAGTAAAAGTGCAGCGTTATTAAAAAATCCCATGCACCTTATAGTCGTTTTCCTAACATAGCGTGAGTCATGCTGTAGTGATTGACATCGTACCACATAAAAAGAGTTAAAAAGCTCTTCAAAGTTAAGTTCCTTATTTTACTTTAAATAACATTTAAAATCGTTATATTTCAATCGAGAAACTCAGACAGGGAAAAAAATCGCATGCAAGCAATGTCCACTGACCTTTTCTTTTGCCTATAACAAAAATTCCATGAAATCAAAAAATGTCCACGGTATTCCATTCATTCTGAGGACGAAATGAATGTGGACAAAGTGAACGGTGGACGAAGTGAACAGTGGACAAAGTAAACGTTGGACGAAATAAACTGGACGAAGTGAACGGTCACCGAAATCAAGATGGGCGACGGGTGGGCGAGCGCACTGGTCTGACTAGTTACACCACTGGTGTAAAATACAAGCATTACTAGAAGGTCGCCTTCAACTTTTTGCTTGTTCTGTCTTAAATTGCTTTTCAAATTTATGCATTTCTGCTTATGAAAATAATACAGTACTTGAACAATTTAAAGGAAAACGTCGTTTTTGTTTATCTAAATCAAATTTCAAGTCGTGCCACGCAGACACAATACGTCCCCAACTTCCTTCTTAACATTTCCTTCCTTCCTTTCACTTTGCCTTGCACTCCTCTCCTACAAAGCAGTCGTCAGCCACTTTCTGTACTTTTACAGTTCCAGAACGGTCTTAAGAGCGCTACTGTATTTTTAGAATCCACTTGTCGAGTTGAAATCCCCTATTTTGTAAAGAACACAAACAGCAGAGCAATTAGTACAGCACTTTCAGTGAATTCCTACCCACCCTCCGCATTACCCCCCCTGCCATATAAACATGAAAAAGAGGCTTAAACTAAGGAATTGGAAGAGTGGAGGACACTTGAATTTTCATGGTCCTACGGATGCTATAACCTTTCTACGGAGAAGTATACAACGCACTTCCTATGGGAAAATACGTAGGACTACATGAAATAAAACACAAGACATTTTACTTGGCAAAGTCCAGATTATATTTTAAAGTTAAATATACTGAAAAATGACCCATTTTGAACTGACAAGTTTCAAGGTGGGCTCAAGCACACCCCCGCATTCCCTTGGCGATATCCCTGATATATATATATATATATATATATATATATATATACACTGAGCGGCCACTTTATTATGACCAACCCCTCAGTACTTCGTTAGGCCACCTTTTGCCTTTAATACTGCGTCAATTCTTCGTGGCATGGACTCCACGAGATGTTGATAGGTGGTTTGTGGAATCTGAGACCATGCTTGATGAATAGCACTTTCCAGGAGTGTGAGATTGCAGGGATGTGAATCCAGCTGTATGATTGCTCGTTCAACTTTATCCCACAAATTCTCAATGGGGTTGAGATCTGGAGATTGTGGGGGCCACCTAAGCAAAGTAAACTCACCGGCATGTTCCTGAAACCAATCCTGTACAATGCGAGCACTATGGCAGGACGCATTATCCTGTTGAAAGTAGCCATCGCCATTGGGATAAACTATCAACATGACAGGATGCACTTGGTCCGCAACGATGTTTAGATATGATGTGACAGTCAGACGCTGATCAACAGGAATAAAACAGCCCAAAGCATGCCAGGAAAGCATTCCCCAAACTATAACGTTGCCTCCACCAGCTTGAAGGGTTGTTGCAATGCATTTGGGGTCCATGCTTTCCTGCTGTTTCCGCCAAATTCTCACTCGGCCATCGGTATGGCGCAATTAAAAACGTGGTTCATCGGACCACATAATTTGTTTCCAATTATCGACTGTCCAATCCTTGTGCTCCTGTGCGAACTGGAGACGTTTTCTCTTGTTAACTGCAGACAGCAAAGGTGTTCGAACAGGCATTCGGCTGCCATATCCCATCCGATGCAGTGTACGGCGAACAGGGCGTTCGGAGATCGATTGAGGAGATCCTTGATTAAGATGGTCTGTAATTTGCTGCACTGTTGCCCTTCTGTTGTTTGTTACCAGTCTGGACACTCTCCGTTCCGCCCGAGCAGTCACTAGTCGATGACGACCACACGTTGCATGTAGAAACCCAGATTTTTGGCTGACAGTCCAGTCTTTAAACACTTTAACAACAGCTGCTCTGAAACATTTCACGAATGCGGCGGTTTCGGTGATACTCGCTCCATGGCTCCGAGCTTCTACAATCATCCCATGTTGAAAGTCCGTCAAATCGCATTTTTTACCCATCTCGTCACCCAAAAATCACTTCTACTGCTCTCGCAAGCACTAAGCTTTCCCTTTTTATACTAGCTTCGTCCTCTGGCGGCAACAGCGTGCAGCCATAGCTCATTTTCTTAAAACTGTCAGGTGGTCATAATAAAGTGGCTACTCAGTGTATATCCCCTTATATCTCAAATTTCTCTTGTTAACTGCAGACAGCATAACAATACACTGAATGACAAGATACTGGGTGCAACACACTAACATACCGAGGTTCAGTAACATAATAACCAAACTCTCAGTGAAGTAGCAAAGTTATGTAACACATTAAAATTTGCGAAGTCGTAAATGCGAAACCCAAAAAACATGGCACGACGATACCAAACGAGCATAAAGAAATAAAGAAATACCCAACCCCATTCATCAGGGGAATGCACGTTGGGTTAAGTGGCTTTTCTTATACAGCAAAAGGGCTGGTGCAAATCTAAAGCCCCGCTGAAGCATTTCCGAAGCCACTGAACCAATGAGTAGAACGAAAACCGTCCGAATACATCAAAGCAAGAATATATATACATATATCGTCCAGCAGTGGATTGATAATGGTTGACAATGATGATGTATAGGGATGTAAGGTCAAGTGATGCGCAACATAATACAGTTTCGCCTTTACAAATGTCAACCCCGCCTTCTCGAGGTGCATCCTGTTCCCACTAAAGGGCCTCTGACGAGCGTTAATAGCGGTATAACTATACCATCAGGATTAGAGAAAATGCTATCCCACACTCACCAACCCGCTTGGCCAGAGTGGTGAGTTATGGCCAAACCCCTCCAAAATGACTCCACAGCTCAAATCTTGGCCCTGAGTCTCCGGCAGCTGGAATGTGCCTGGCCAAGGCAGCGGCCAGTGCAACATGAAGGCAGAGGGTGCTAAGAATCACTGGAGGACCGGACTAGGCTGCCATCTGATGCTGACCTAGGCTACGTATAATGGACGCTCCCTATCTTCTGAATCAAGGCTCCTTGAATTGGAAGAAGAACTACAAAGGATCAAGTGGGACATCGTCAGGCTAAGTGAGTTAAAGAGAAAAGGAGATTTCATCGAACTGAAAAGTGGACATCTCTTCTATTATTGTTGGACAGATACTAGCAGAACTAGTGGTGTTGGATTTATAATAAACAAGAAACTGAAGGATAAAGTTGTAGAACTGGAAAGTTCTTCTGACAGAGCTGTACTACTTGTTATCCAACTCTCGAGAAGATACCAGACTCAGATTATTCAAGCTTATGCACCCACCACAAGTCATCCTGAAGAAGAGATTGAAGAATTTTATGAGGAAATTCGTCATCTAAATAATAATGGCAAGCAGCACTTGAAGATCATTATGGGAGATTTGAATGCTAAAATAGGGCAACGGCAACAGAATGAAAATTCAGTAGGTAAATTCGGTCCCGGCAACTCTCGTAGAGTTTGCAGAGGCAGAAGGGTTTTTCATCTTGAACTCCTTTTTCAAGAAAAAGCCGCGAAGGAAATGGACATGGAGGCACCCAAATGGATTGACAAGTGAAATTGATTTTATTATGAGTAACAAGAAATTTGTCATGGAAGACTGCAGTGAGCTAAACAAGTTCAACACAGGTAGTGACCATAGATTGGTACGATGTAAGATGCACTTCAACGCTAAACTCGAGCGTGGCAAGCTCATAAAACAAACAAAGTGTGTTGACATGACCAACCTCAATAAAAACATCATAATACCTTCAAATTGGAACTGAGGAACAGATTCTCAGCTCTAGAAGGTCTAACGTCGGGAGAAGTGGACATCTCTGAAGTTAACAGAAAACTAACCAAGGCTGTTATAGAAACAGCAACAAAAATAGCTGGTACTAAGAACAAGTTGCATGTGAAAAATTTATCAGGAAAATCCAAAATTCTGATGCAAAAAAGAAGAGAGGTGGGTACAACTAAAGGAGATGTGACTTCCAAAGTGGAATATATAGAGCTATGCAAGGCGGTCCGAAAAAGTATCACTGAAGAAGTAAGGAAATTCAACTGTGAACTAGTGACAAAAGCAATTGAAAGCCACCAAAGTTTGAAGAGAGCAAAGGGACATCTGAGTAAGGGAAAAAACAGATTATGGCTCTGAGAAAAGAAAATGATTCTGTAACAAGAAATAGAGGTAAATTTTGACAGGAGTGAAAGATTTCTACTCAGAACTGTATGAAAGGGATGATACATGTACTCCAGACATTACAAAAGGTACCAGTATCAGAGTTCTTCCAGTCCTCCCAGCAGAAGTTGCACATACAATCAAGAACATGAAACGGGGAAAAGCTCCAGAAGAAGATGGAATTACCGAAGACATCATACAAGAAGCAAGTGGAGAAATTGAAACAGTACTCGCCCAGGTTTTCACTCGATGCCTTAATGAAGGGAAGATTCCTGAGGATTGAAACAATGCTACAATGATCCTGCTACATAAAAAAGGTGACATTGAGGATCTCAGGAACTACAGACCTATCAGCCTCCTAACAGTGGTTTACAAAAACTTTATTAAGGCTCTTTCACACCGCTTGAAGGTGACAGTGGACATGGCTGAACCGAGAGAACAAGCTGGATTCAGGAGTGGCTACAGCACTATAGATCATATCCACGTACTGAGAGAACTAATTGAAAGAGCGAGGGAATATGAACTTCCATTGTGCATGACTTTTAACGATTATGAAAAGGCCTTTGATTCGGTGAAACGATCGCCGTTACAATGGTTTTGAAGTCTTGCAGTATTGAAGATGCGTACATTAATATTATTAATAACATCTATGAAAATAGAAGCGTAAAGATTCGGCAATTTGAGAATACAGCACCCATAAAATTTGAAAAGGGAGTGAGACAAGGTGACACTGTATTTTCCAAACTCTTTAATGCCACATTGGAAAATATCTTTCAATCACTGAACTGGGAAAACCAAGGGATAAAGATTAATGGAGATTATGTAACTCACCTTTGTTTTGCTGATGACGTAGTCATTTCTGCAACTACCCCATTAGAGCTGCAGAGTATGATCCAGGAACTTGCTGACAAGAGTAAAGAAGTGGGATTAAAAATGAACTTTCAGAAGACAAAAGTGATGTTCAATGCTTTTACACGAAATGAAGATTTATCGATTGATGGAGAAAAGCTGGAGATAACAGACACGTACGTTTATCTTGGACAGCAGATTTCAAGTGAGGGTCACATTGATGAAGAAATTAATCAGCGTACAAAACTTGCCTGGAGAGCTTTCGGAAGAAACAGTATAATTTTCAAGAGGAATATGCCATTATGTTTTAAAAGAAAAGTGTTTGATCAATGCATCCTTCCAGTGCTTACATATGGTGCAGAGACGTGGACCTTAACTAAAAGAGACATACAAAGGCTGCAGACAACTTAAAAAAAACATGGAGAGATGCATGCTTTGTGTAACCAGGAGAGATAAGAAGAGGAACTCGTGGATCAGAAAAATGACAAGAATGGAAGACGTCATGACCAGAGTAAAATCCCTGCAATGGCAATGGGCTGGACATATTGCCAGAAGGACAGACCATCGATGGACAGCTGAAATTTTAGACTGGATTCCAAGGGACAGGAAAAGACCCAGAAGAAGACCACTTGGGTGATGGGTGGATGAAATTGGAAATTATGCGGGGGTAACATAGAGGAGACTGGCACAAGACAGACCGTTGTGGAAGAGGCTTGGAGAGACCTTCATCCAGCAGTGGATTGGTAATGGTTGACAATGATGATGATGATAGATAGATAGATAGATAGATAGATAGATAGATAGATAGATAGATAGATAGATAGATAGATATTGGGTGTCTAGCCCGGGCGCAGAAATGCCTAGTTACGTCTCTGATGAGTAAGTAAGTTATCAAACGAGTTTCTTCCAAAGAAAAAAAAAGCTCAGAGGATTAACGCAAAATGGTGAAATTTAAAGAGGCATAAAATAAAAGTCATATCTGAACCCTGTGATTGTATGAAAACACTCATTGAAGGGTTTTCAGAGAAGCGTAATACACACTCTACCGTGTAACATGGGGATGCAAGACGTAATAAATAAATAAAAAAAGCAAGAACAGAAATAGCTGCTAACTACATACTTCAATAAAGGGAAGGGAGAAATTACTTTATATCTCTTCTACAGGAATAACGTGAATAAATGTCGTACACGTGCCGTTCTTGCTGAGCGGAGGACCGTTTTATGGTATTATAACAAAATTCACAGCCCTAAATTAGGCCATTACCATGCTATTTTTTAATTAAGCTCCCCGCATCCAGTAACGCAAGCAAGGCCAAATGCTAGAAGGAAACGAGCGAAGTGTCTGGGGTTGTTTTGACTCGTTGACATATCTGCAATATTTCTGCGCAGTTGGATAGCAGGGCTGCGGTGATATTGTTAACAGGGGATTTGTTTTCTTCGGATGCTGCAAAAATGTTTGTTATCGAAGCTCCTATTTCTGCTCATTAATTAACGCGCGTATAGGTGGCGCCCTGGCGGTCCAACCGTATGCTTGGAAGAAGCACGTGCGCGGGCACACACTGAAAGCTGAGCAGATTGAGCAGCGAGCGATTACTTCCCCCAGGAGCCGCACGACTTAAAAGGAAAGCGCTCTTAATAACTGCAAACGTCGTGTTTTTATCAAGAGCGCTCTAACTCTCTGATCATATCCGACGTGGAAAAACTCAGTTCACGTGAGTAGAATAGTACCTGAATTATACTTTATCTGTTTTAACCGGTTTCCGAACCTGTTACTTCTTTTAAAAACTCTTCCCTGCAGTTACTCTTTTTGGAAGCGCAATATTTAAAATAAAATTTGCGGTTTTCGGATTTGTATGGCGCGCTTGATATCTGACTTAGGTTTTCTACAGTTTTAGAGAACCGCTAGTTTTTGGAATCTTAATTTGACGCAGAAAAAAAAAAAAATCTATTCATAGAAAACAAATTGTAGAATAAATAATAAACTACAAATTTTTTTTCGCTCTAGTAAGATATTCGACCCTAATATAGACAGATAAAACATTACCAGTTCTAATAAAAATAGTTTAAATTAAAGAAATTTTTAGTTTGCAGATGTTTAGATATTTATTTGTTTGTCTTACGACAGTCAATCATTAAAATTCAGCTTGTAAGTGTTTTTTACTTGTCTAAGATTTTTCTGATCTGAATAATGATGATAATAATAATATTATTATAATTTAGTGCAGTCGACTTTTTGTTTATGCTTTCCAATCATAGGTTGAAGAAACGTACATGCTCCAACTTTGTCCGTCTGCCTGTCCGCACGATAACTCGCGTAAAAATGGTTCGATTTCGATGAAATTTTAGTATGTGGTAGGTGACAACCTAGAGACGAACCCTATTGAAAATGGGCGAAATGGGGTCAAAGGTCAGGACAAAGGAGAGGGATCCATTTCATCTCCCTTATGCGTCCTAACTTAAGTAAAAATGCTTCCATTGCGACAAAACTTTATCATGTTGTTTCGGAAATATACTGAACCGGTTTTGTTGAATATCATCGAAATCGGGTTAAAGGTCAGGACACAGGAGCGAGATTTATTCCACAGCCATTATCCTCATAACTTGAGTAAAAATGCTTCTGTTGCGACAAAACTTTAGTATGTTGTTCCGGAGATACACTGATCGAATCAATAGTCAGGGTAGGGAGGAAGGTTTGTCTGCGCGCGATTTCTGATATGTTGGAAAGCGTATCATAATCAATGCATTGCATGATTTTACTAACTTGTTTTCTTGAACAGACATTGATAAAAATTTGGTACATGCATTCAATAACTTTATACCCATGCACAGAATAAGTTTTTAATTCATTGATTTCTCTGTACTCAGAGTATGTTAAACTTCTACCTGGAGGCCATCCTTGATCATGAATAAGCGAATAGTTATTGCATACAGTCATAGTTCTATGCAAAATAGAACAGTGTTGAAACACATGAGAAGTTTTCTTCTTCATAGCGAAGAATATTTTTATTTCCAATGGAGCAGTACGTTGGGAAGTAGTACACACTGGGTACTTCCCTGCTATGCGATTACCTACATTTTGAACACAGAGTTCGATAAGTTTTAGTCCAAATACTGGATCACATGTTGAAGAATTTATTTTACTACAGCGATATTTGAAATCGACCGGTTCAGTTGCTCTCAGTTTACGATGTGTTGTGAATAGTTTTATTTCCTTGCTGCCAATAAAGTGGAGGGTTTAGAATTTAAAACATAAAATCTTTGCACAAAATTCCTGTAAAGTAATTTAAATTAATCACGAGTTGCCTATATGAAAATTAGTATTCAGAGCTACATTTTTTAGAACCGATAATTCGCTCTGAGAATTATTTTCCTATTTTTATGTTCTGAAAATTGAAAATTCTCATTGATAGCATTAGAGAATTTTGAATGCTGAAACGTGGGATCACCTGAAGAGGACAAGTGTCAGTTTTAATTTTCAATTTTGTATTGATTTTGTACGCTGAAGGTAAAAGTTTCAATTAAGGAAATCATAATATTTTTAAACTCTTGAAAAAGTAGTTAAAGAAATTAACTAATGTTTTTGGATAACTTTATTAAACAATATATCTCACTTCTGAAATAATTAAGCGAATAATAATAACCGCTTGGTTGAAAGAATCAGTACTAACAGGTAACACTAGATTGTTCTTTATTTTTTCACGTACTGTAGGTTCGGGTCACGAATACAATGTATTAATCAAAACGCAATTTATCCGCTAGCTAAGTAGCTCATGTGTCAACATATAAATCAGTCATCTAACTACAATTAGGGCCGTAGCTAACAAGAGAAGGATGGGGAGGGGGGGGTTAGCCGCTCTCCCAGGCAAGCAAGCTTCCTGGAAAAAAACGGATGTTGCTGTAAATTTATCTGTGGCTTATGAAAAGAACCAACATTTCACTATAAGTATAAATACTTTATTTATTAGCGTATTGTGCTTTTGTTCAAAAATAAAAATTGAGATGCTACAGGACGAGAGACAGATAACCAGGGGAGTATTTAGAGGGAAGCCAGAGGGGGGCTTGGTCCCCCGAAAGCTTTTCATTTTTAAAGTTTTTGGTTAAAATGCGACTTAGAAAAAAATACCTTAATTTAATAAAAATTCATTAACTTACATTAAAAAAAGATACTTTAATTTTTTTCTTCTATTTTTCAATAACTTTAATTTTGTTCTGGTGGATTTCAAAAACTTCCATTTTTCGTAGCCCCCTCCTCCTCCGAAGTTCTATAAACGTCCCTGTAGATAACTCAAAGGAAGTGTCAATAATTATCTACCACAGGGGCACAGGACTTGGTGTCAAGAGTCAGAGAGGAAAAATTCCTTTTACTTGAGGAGAAATGTAAAATTTGGAATAAAATTCTTAAAAAGAAAAGAAAAGCAGGCGAACGTGGAAGCGTAATTGTGCTGGAGACTAAATCCCTGTTCGTCAGTGGGTAAAGGGCTATGAATTGCTGAACTGCTGTTTAAAAATTTCTTCGTAGTCAATTTCCTATAAAGATGTGCCGTGTTTAGCTAAACGTATCACTCTAGGCTTTGGAAAATAGTATTGGAGGGCAATCTTTGTGCGAGAAAAAGAGAGAGAGAGAAAGGAAAAGAGCGCTCAGCTTTTTCCTGTTCATTGCTTTGCTGTAAGTACGAGTGGCCTTATGATCCATTTTTGTCTGTGAAAATAGATTTTCTGGCGAGAGTCTGAGGTCTGCTGGTTATTGAGTGGGAGTGGAGGGTGTTCAGCTATTGACCACGGTAAGAAGAGGCTACTTCCGACCACCAGCGAAAGTGAATGCGCGATTAAAGATGATGGGAAAAGTGGAATCCAAAGAGAAGGAGTTGAAAGAGTCGAAATATGACACCAATGACTCTTCGATGACATTGCGTGGATCCACAGAAAATGACCAGAATATTAAACTAAAAACACTTTTCCATTTTAGTTGGGAGTTATTTTGCCTCCGGCGGTTTGAAACCTGGAACTAAACCAGCATCAAACAAATTCAGAGATTGTGATTTATTTCTGTGTATTTTAAGAATGCTTAGTTTTTCTTTCTCTCTTTCTTTCATGTTTTGTATTTTATTTTTTTACTTTTTGGCATGGAGAAGTTATTCGCTAGTGAAGTAATTTATCAAAAGCAGAAAAGAAAAAACTAAGCAAAACATGCATCCGCATTCGTGGGAAAATAAAATCTGTAACTGAACACAGAACCCCCTCAGAATACTCTTAGTCACCCTCGGTTCTGGGGCTACGGACCTGGATACAATATGTTATTTGTCGATTCATATCGATATCCAACAAGCTTCAATCTCTTTCACTATATCAACTCTTTACACTATTTGAAATCTCCGCTATTCACCTATTCACATTCAAAGTCGTGAATTTATTCTTTCCGCTACTCGGTGCCAATCTTGCCAAAATTCACAAGCTTTTCCGTTAAGTAATGTGCCGTTCAGTAAGAAAATATTAAACCAAGAAGTAACGAAATATACATAAAAAAAAACAAAAAAAAAACAGGAAATCATAAAGAAGCTAAAATAGATCTACACTGAAGTGCCAGAAAAACTGGTAAGACGAGTTTATGCAAAATACATAGCAACGTCACCTATGCGCGTACTCGGTTGTGTCCGCCGGTGCGTATATAAAGCGATAGACATCCTTGCCAGCTATCAGAGTGTTTTCGGCATGAGAATGACAAGTAATAACGATTTAAGCGATTTTCAACGCGGTGTCATAGTATTTCGGAGGTAGAAACGAAGTTCGGATTTTCACGAACGACCATTGCAAGGGTGTACCGTGACTACAAGAATTCCGGCGAAACCTCCAACCTACGATACCACTGTGGCCGTAAAAAGACATTGGGTGAACGTGATCATCGTCGGCTGTCAAGAATCGTTTCACACGATAGGCGTGCAACGCTCTCGCAGGTATAATCGGAATTCTCAATAAGCATCAGCGTCCGGACTGTGCTGGAGCCTCAATAAGCATCAGCGTCCGGACTGTGCAACGTACCCTGCACGATATGAGCTTTGGGAGCCGACACCCAACTCGAGTCCCCTTGATGGGTGCACGACACAGATCTATGCGCCTCGCTTGGGCATGGCAACACCGCCACTGGACACTTGATGACTGAAAAGAAGTAGCCTGGTCTGACGAGTCGTGTTTCCATCTGTATCGGGCAGATGGAAGGATTCGTGTGTGGCGCAAACCCCATGAAGCCATGGATCCCACCTGTCAACAGAGAACTGTGGCTGGGGGGGTTCGTAATGGTATGGAGTGTGTTTAGCTGAACTTCACTGGGACACCTAGTACGTCTACAAACGTTGTGACCGGCCAACGCTATGTGCGCATCCTTTCTGACGAGGTACACCCGTTCATGTCCTGCATTCATGCTGATGGGTTGGGCCTGTTCCAACAAAGCAATGCACCTCCACACAAGTGCCGGGACACCACATTATGGTTAAAGTAGAATTCATCTGAGTTTGGGGTGTTGCCATTCTCACCCAAGTCCCTAGATCTGAACGTGATAGAACACATTTGGGATACCATGCAACGCGCTATCGAACACAGGAATCCGAGACCTCGGAATACACCCGAATTGTGGAACCCTCTGCAGGAAGTATGGTGTGCATTGCCTACAGCATATTTCCAGAAGCTAGTGGAGTCCATGCCCCGTTGTATTTCTGCAGTCCTGCGCTCCCGTGGGGGAACTACCAAGTATTAGACTAGTGTACCAGTTTTTCTGGCACTTCAGTGTACATCACAACTGTATAAATCGGAAACACCCTTTCCACGTGAGTCGCACTTTTCAGCTGCGCTTTGATGTTCTTTATTAATTTATGATTGATTTTGGGGTTAATTACAATAGTCCATTTTTATGGGTGATGGATCTGGGAAAATCACATGTCGGGAAATCAGTGAGAGGAACAGGTAGTTACTTAAAATAAATTTCGCATAATTAGTTTTGAAATAATCTTAAAAATTTTAAATTAGTACCAGACAGTGTTCAGAAGAAAATGCCTAGATGTGGTTTACAATTTCTCCTTTTGCTTTAACATTTTTCAGTGTTACTCTGAATCACAAGGTGCGCTTTCCCTTCGGTAGCAAAGCAACATATTTCTCACCGATATGATTTATCAGAAGCGCATATAGAAATTTGGGGGAGGGGGTGGGGCGGCAACCCGAAAATAGAAGCTTTTGAAATCCATCAGAACAAAATAAATGTTAATGAAAAATAGAAGAAAAAATTAAAGCACTATTTTCTATTGTAAGTTGGTGCATCTTTATTAAATTAAAGCATGTTTTCTAATGTGACCATATATACGATTATTTATGGTTATAGAACCACCGGCGTAGCGCAGTTGGTTAAGTCGCTATGCACTGTGTGGGAGGCAGAGGTTTCTGACGGGCGTTCGAATTTCGGTCATGTCGGCCATCTACAATGCAGTTTTTCCGGGAGTTTCCTCAGATTCCTCGTGTTTGGGGACGCGACTACGTAGATGGTTTCATCAGAAGTCGGCCCGGACGCGCTTTGTCCTTGGGCCCCAATACCCAGGCTGCCTGGGTTTACCAGATAAGTGTCGATGCGCTGTTTGTAAAGCAATGTAAGACGAATGAGATCTCATGCCCCATGGCATTTGACACCTACGGGATTTGTATTCATGGTTTTTAATGATGATGATATTTATAGGGCGTTCAAAAGACTCTCCGCAGTGAGCATCGTAGGTTATATGGAAATCATACAAATGTAATACAGGAACGTATAATTTACTCACTTACAGGAACTGTCGTCTTTCATTTGCAAGACATAACCTAGGTGTTTTTACACAATTTCGAGAGTCAAAAAGTCCCTCCACAGTAATATTAAGGCTATTTCACCTAATTCTAATAACGTTACCGTCAAAATGTTTGAATTAAATAACTTGGTGTATGTTTAATTTCAGTTTTGTTGTTATCGAGCTTCAGAATGTGTTTCACAGCAACACGAATTAAGATGCAATGTGAAAAGTAACTCTCAGTCTCACAACGGGACATGCGGGGTATGAGAGAGTGAATCACCATAGAAGCAGGCGACAGGTTTAACTGTATCTTGCTTCGGACAATCGCACTGAAAACAAACGCAAAGGAAGTATCGTTTTACGATATGGTATCGGTGAGTCTAGCGTCTGTGCTGTATCGTCGGTCGGTGGAAATCTTCGTTGCTTTAAGAAAGAGACGACACTATTTTTGTATGAGAAATCATTTTTCACTCCGTGGGCACCGGTATCGAGCACAATTTTTTGTTTGTTTGTTTGGAGATTTAACGACCACCGTGATCAACTCAATGTGTTATAAGCAGTCGCCCGTCCCTAATTTAGGGTCACTGGTTCCAGGGAAGCGAGAGAGCCAGTGCCTTAAGACAAACACAACATCCATGCCTCACCGGGATTCGAACCCGGACCCCTTTCGGACGAATGATCAAAGGCCATCGCCATAGACCACTGCGCCACTGGGCGCGGCTTGGAGGTTTAACGACCACCGTGAGCAACTCAATGTGCTATAAGCAGTCGCCCATCCCTAATTTAGGGTCACTGGTTCCAGGGAACGGAGAGAGCCAGTGCCTTAAGACAAACACAACATCCATGCCTCACCGGGATTCAAACCCGGACCCCTTTCGGACGAATGATCAAAGGCCATCGCATAGACCACTGCGCGCGGCTTGGAGGTTTAACGACCACCGTGAGCAACTCAATGTGCTATAAGCAGTCGCCCGTCCCTAATTTAGGGTCACTGGTTCCAGGGAAGGGAGAGAGCCAGTGCCTTAAGACAAACGCAACATCCATGCCTTACCGGCATTCGAACCCGGACCCCTTTAGGACGAATGATCAGATTCCAGCGCTTAGACCACTGCGCCAACTGTGCGGCGCACAAATTTTTAGAGTGCGCATTTTCCTATGGAATACTTTTTTTCTTTTCGAAAAATAAAACGGAAATAAAACCGGATCGAAAGTGGATCAGGAACACCTTAATCCGAAATAAATTTTCGGCCCGTTGACGCTTTTCCATCTCTGGCAAGGAGTTCTTTGTGTGCCTCTAAGATACAGTAAGACCTATGAATAGCGGAAACTCTGAAACTTCTGCAGTTGGGGCCGCGGATGGCCTAGTGGTCAGCGTTCGTGACTGCCACGGAGGAATCTCAGGTTCGATCCCAGGTAGGCACGAACGCTTGACCCACTAAATATCCGCCGTGCGTCGGATGGGCACGTCAAGCAGTCGGAACCTGGGTACTGGTCCCCCGATAATAAATAAGAGCGTCTTCCTCCCCCTTTCTACATCGCTTCCGTGAGACTTTCCTATAGGGCACTCTAGCGCAAATCTCCTAGCTTCCTATTTCTAAGGGTTGTTTAAGCCCCGGGGTCAGACACTCCCTTCCTAAAATTGTGTGCATATGATCTGGTCTGATCATTAGCATCATTTGTCCGCTATAGGAAGATGTCCGTTATTTGGGAGGTTGATTTCAAAGCCCAACTAGGCTCATAATGAAAAAGGCTCCGTATTAAATAAGTGCTTACAATATGTAATTAAAATTACGCTGTTTGATTAAATGGTTTATTTTTGTTGCTGTTGTTTTAAAGTTAGAAACAATACGATATGCAAATGCATACAGAAACATATACGGTACCTTCATTTTAAAATACAGTATACATAATGTACTTATTCCGCTGCATGTTTAAACACACGACGTAACAATAAAATATGTTACACCAAAATTTTTAAAATGCACGCACTTATTGCTCCTTATTTAATTAAATAAGCCAGGAATTTTTGGCAGCAAAAAATATGATAATTTTTTTTTTCGGCAGTTCGTAGCATGTTTTCCAAAATGTATTTTTAAATTATTCAATAGTTCGTAATCCCTTTGTTACCAAAACCTTTGTTACTCTTCATTATACTTTACACACGTCTTTAAAAAAATTGCATGCCTGTTCTACAACTGCGTCACATGTTTCCTCAATCAAATCATTTTCTTCCGATGTCTTCAAAGCAACGAATTCGCGAACGTTGCCACTTCGATACACAAATCTCCATCTACCGTAATAAAATCTTTCGCATTCCCTTCACTTTTTCGACGCGTAATTAGTTCGAACATGGCGTCTGAATTCGCTTTTTTTGGATTGACAACGAATACTCCATTTTGTTTGAAAGAAGTTGTTTCGCCCACTTCTAAGAACAGACTGGCCACGTTGAAACCACAAAGCAGTAGTCTTTGTAATGGGGATCTGGAGGCCAAAAAGTGCCCTATTTCCGTCCAAGGAATCTAAACAAAATCTTTGCAGTAAAAATTGACTGATTTTTTCTTTGAACAAAACTGTTTTTAACTCGACCGTTATTCGGAGGGGCCGCTATCTGGAGGTAAATATGCAGAATCGTATGTATATAGCGGGACTGGATAATAATAATAACGACAGTTCCTAAACTTAGGTTTAGTCTTTCAGAACTAAGCCTACGGTCGAGCCTTTAAAAGGGGAACGTGTAGTCTTCATATCCTGCCGACACCTAACTCCTGCGCCGCAAATTCGCCCGGACTAAACGGAGAAAGGAGAGAACAGAGTGTCTTGACAGGATAGGAGACAGAAAAAGGGGTGAAAAAATTAGAGTTGAACACGCCGAGGCGTTAAGAAAATGAAATTGTAAGCTCCTACAAGTGGACATCGGCAAGTGACTATGACGCTATTTGTTAGTACGTATGCTGTCAGAACAGGCCGGATTAAAAGTGGGAACGTGGGGTGGGAGTACGGTGGGATCAGGTACTGCTGAAAAATGATGACGAGTTTCAGAATTCGCTTCTTCATACAAACACACAGGCTGCTTGTGTGTTATTAAAATTATTAATTTATTTTGGTATTGTAGGAAAGATATGTCATGGGAAAGACACAATATTGTAGTTAAAACAATTTTAATCTTTTTAATCAAGGCTCAAGTGAAAAAGTAAATATATTTTTTTTTCGTATTTATTTAAATTTATTAAAATTATGTCAGTTATTCACAAGCAGCTACGTTTCGAGCATATGGAAAGGACCAAGCCAAGTTGCTGTTAAGGATAATAGACAGGGTATTTGAGCCCAAAATAAGTTGGTAGAAGTCGGCAAAAGAGCAGAGCCAACACAAAATATCGAGCTGGTGGTTGTAACGCTCAAGTAAGTAGGATGCAGAAAAACGTGAGTTTCCCATGCAGTCTGCGCTGCAAGTGTGCTCTCGCTTCAGGCATTTTAAATAGTAAAAATCTCACATTAGTGTAACAGCATGGTTTTATGTTCCAGCGTTGGTTAGGATGCTATCATTTATTGACTGATTTTAATTAATAATTTAATTATTTATTTAATTATTTATTTATATTTGATGAAAATGAGCTCTCTCAAGCTCTCTCAAAAAGGCCATTTTTTGTTATTTATATATATATTTTTATTTTTTTATAATAGCAGCTCTCAAAAGGGCCATTTTTGATTAACGATTCCAATAATTGTTAAAAAAAATCAATGTGAGTTTTCCATGTAGCCCGCGCTGCAAGTGTGCTTTCGCTTCAGGCGTTTTAATATAGTAAAAAGCACACATTGGTGTAAAAACATGGCTTTTGTGTTCCAGCTTCCTCAAATCATGCATAAATTGGGAAGGCAAGAAACTACAGCGCTGTCCTTCGTGCATTCACTTTTGGATGCTGTAGTTTATTTACTTTAATTCTTTTACAAATATTAGTAGCTCTTAAAAGGACCGTTATGTTACCGACGTGTTATTATGGGATTATTTATTTATTTTATGCACTATTATTGTTCTTGTATACAAGTCCACGAGTAAAACACTAGTAGTACTGATGCTGTGCGATCTGCTGATTTCACTATGTGGCAGTATGGAACGAAATTTGGATAATGCCAGTATATAGCGCTGGTCTATTGAACCGGCATTCAGATTTGTGTCCATGATATATTCAGCAAAGGAGTACATGAAAAATCCCTGAGATAGAAAAACTGCAGAGTGCTTGCATGACCAGCAAAGCTGAAACGGGCTGAGCCTGAACCCGAAAGCCCGAAGCAGATCCGGGCACAGAATCGGGCTCGGGCTGTAGAATATTTACTGCGGTTCGGGCTCTGAGAGAGAGAGAGAACGAGAGAAATTTTATACATAAATGTGATTTTATATGATTTAGCAAATGAGACACTTTATAATTGGTAAGAGGAATTCTTCGGCAACTGTTTCTAGTTGGAGACATTCGAGATAGCTATTTATTCCAGGCGTGGGTAGAAAATGCCATAGGCCGAGCATTAGTGTGTTTCTACAGAGAAGAAAAAGCTTTTTCAAGAACTATAGATATTGCATACTTGATAGCTTGCCGACGATCATTTACCCTCTGTCTCCACGCAGTAGCTCACTACTAATTCTGTTTAGCAATGTACAAATTGCAGCGCATTATGGAGCTATAATATTAACATTATTTGAGCAACATACAATTGCAGCACCGCCCGATCATTTTGGATGTCCGGCCGCCCGAAGCACTTCCGGTGGAAACGAACGGTCAAAGAAAATCGTACAGTTACACTGCAAAAATAGATAGAGGTCCCTTCCCACTCCCCATTTGAGAAATACATTGGCTAATTGCAGGAGGAGGAGAGAGTGGAAGTGTGGAAAAGGAGATGTTTTTTTATTAATCATTGAACAGGTTTGCCAGTTTTCGGGCTTGTTCGGGCCCTGGCTCTATCTTGCAATATAAAACTCGGACTCGGCTGGGCTCGGGCTGATATACCAAGGGATTGGACAGGATCGGGCTCCTAAAATTGAGCCCGAACTCGGATCTGATGACCAGCACACCCCGTGTTAGATGATGTTCGGAGGCAGCCCTGAAAACAGGATTTTTGCACTGATCACAGAATTATGCGATAAATGGAAGTGCCGCTGTTCGGGAGTGTCCGTCAAAGAGGTTTTATTGTAATTTGTAATTGGTGTAACTCTGCACAGACACTGCACGGAACACACATGGCTAGGAAGAATAGTAGAGTAGAAAATGAAATTTCTAAGTAGAGGCATTTTCAGAACAAGAAACACGGGGGGGGGGGGGTTACATACACTTCTGAACCAGAAATGGCGATGAAGCTTTTCGTCAATGGAAGGGGGCTGCAGCTCCTCGTTCTCCTGGGTATGGGTTCGAATTCTGGATAAAACTTAGATGCTACATTCCCTCTAATTTGGGAAACAAAAAGCTTACGTTCCTTTTCCTAAAAGCAGAGGGCATTAGAATAAGCGGAAAATCAAAGAAAAGCACTGCGGAAGACTGCAATGGAGAAAACGAAGCTAAGGGGAAATATACTAACAACATTCTAACATTCTAAGGCTTCTGCTATTTCTCGTTCAGCACGTTAAATTCTTCCCACCCCCGGGAAAGCTTTTTGATATGGCAAATGTCAGTGTTAATTACGTTATAAAGTAAAATTCAGGGGTTCAATCCAGGAATTTCGATGAGCACATGCAAAGTGTTATGACCCAAATATTCCCCCAAGCTGTTTTTTTTTTTTTTTTTTTTTTTTTTGAAAGGAGGTTTAACGACCACCGTGAGCAACAAGCAACTCAGTGGGCTATAAGCAGTCACCCGTCCCTAATTTAGGATCACTGGCTCCACATCTTAAAAACGATAATTCACCGTCAACATAAGAAAGAAATTGCAGAAAGATTTCTGAAAATTCAGAATTTTCCTGGCATACAAAAATCCATGAAATTCAGGTTTCTTTCTTTTTTTTTTTTTTTTTTTTTTTTGAGGTTTAACGACGACCGTGAGCAACTCAATGGGCTATAAGCAGTCGCCCGTCCCTAATTTAGGGTCACTGGTTTCAGGGAAGGGTGAGAACCAGTGCCGTAAGACAAACACGACATCCACGCCTCACCGGGATTCGAACCCGGACCCCGTTCGGACGAATGATCAGAGGCCATCGCTTAGACCACTGCGCCACCGGGGCGGTTCAGGTTTCTTTCCGTCATTTCACGAAGAAGTTTGTAACAGAAATGTGCTTAATTCACGAAAGGAATCAGTGAAGTAGCTCCTGAATTGCAGGAAATTGTTTACAGTGTAGGATGAAGGCAGTCGGAAATTAACCTATCTAGAGATTTCGCAAGTATATAGCAACCACCGAGGCCAGACAATAGGTATTGTCCGTGGCTTTTCTAAAATTAATTTTGTCGTCTAATTTGTCGTCTTGACACCTCTTTCAGTTGGTGATAGCAGTTATGACCTTTATCGTCAGCTAAATCGTTGTATAGTGGTGTGAAAATTAATTGGGACAAAGTTAGATTTCAACATTTATTGCATACCTTCCATACATGAATGAATTACGAGCTTTCTAGTATTTTATGTGGCCACCTTTGGCTGCAATAACTTGGTTAACACGTTTTAGCATTGAATTTATTAGTTTCTAAAAAAAAAAAAAAGCTTTAGTTCCGGGTAATGAATAATGTTCAAAATAAGGTATTTCACTGTTAAACAATTAGTCCTTTTGAGCCTAGATTCCACATATTCTCAATGGGACTGAGATCAGCTGAATTTCCAGGCCATTCTATAATAACAATCTTCTTTTCTTTCATCACTGCCTGCACTTTTTTGGAAGTGTGGTATGGAGCAAAGTCATGCTGAAAAATACCATGCGCACCATTAAAGCACTTCTCCATCTCTGGAACAACCGTCCGTTGTATTACTTCACAGTATTTATCGGAATTCATCATTCCCTCAATAGGACCAAGGCTTCCTAGTCCTCCAAAGGTGAAACACCCCCAAAACATCTTTTTAACTGCGTGTTTCACCTCCTGTTGCAAATGTACTTTCCGGTCACCTTTACTCCGTCGTACAACAAATTTCCTGTGTCCTCGGACAAAGAAATGGACCTCATCACTAAACATCACTCTTTTCCAATCATCAGAAGTCCAGTGATTTTATTTTTTAGCTCATCGCAAGCGTTTCTTCTTCATTGCAGTTGTCAGGAGCTGCTTTCTTACAGGTCGTCCAGGTTTTAATAGTCGGCGGCGCACTGTGGATTAGTGTATCATTACACCTCCGGCTGCTAACTCTCTCTGCAGGTCCTCACTTGTCATTGATGGACATGTTACATTTTTCCTTATTATCAATTTATCAGTTCAACGTGATGTCTTACGTTTTCGTCCACAGATTCCTTTTCGTTTTGGTGACATCGATCCACTATCTTTGTCGTCTTTCAATAATAGTCTTGAAACACTGGATTTACTGACGTCTGTGGTCGCAAGAATCTCACGAATAGTCATCGAAGTATTTTAGCACAAATACTTCGATGACTATTCGTGAGATTTAAAAAAGGCACTAAAGCGCTAAAAACTTTAGTGCGTTTCCTTGTTGAAATATCCATTACTGCAATGTACACCGCCAACTCACTTTTATATGCTGTTATCAATAGCCGGCTCAGAACTGAACGTAATCTGCCACTAGGCAGATGAACCCAGCAAAAACCGGTTCTGGACGGTCACAGTCGCATTCCTGCGCAGTTTGGGCACTCCAACTTCCAACAATAACGGGCAACGTCCAGATAAACTCTTGTCCCAATTAATTTGCACACCACTGTAGTTGTTCATTTGATTGTAAAACAAAAAACTTTGTGCTTTAGTGTAGTATTCAAAATTCAAATTATCTTAATTTCCCTCAGCATATTTTTAACGACCCTAATGGACATCTAGAGCAAGACAACGTCGCACTTTCCAAATTCAGAACCACTGATTTCAGAAAAGTGGATTCAGTCAGCACTATCCAAATTTAGAACCACTGACTTCGGAAAAGAGGAGTCAGTCAGCACTATCCAAATTTAGAACCACTGATTTCAGAAAAGAGGAGTCAGTCAGCACTTTCCAAACTTAGAACCACTGATTTCTGAAAAGAGGAATCAGTCAGCACTATGCAAATTTAGAACCACTGATTTCAGAAAAGTGGATTCAGTCAGCACTATCCAAATTTAGAACCACTGATTTCGGAAAAGAGGAGTCAGTCAGCACTATCCAAATTTAGAACCACTGATTTCAGAAAGAGGAGTCAGTCAGCACTTTCCAAATTTAGAACCACTGATTTCAGAAAAGAGGAGTCAGTCAGCACTATCCAAATTCAGAACCACTGATTTCAGAAAAGAGGATTCAGTCAGCACTATCCAAAATTTGAACAACTGATTTCAGAAAGGAGGAGGCAGTCAGCACTTTCCAAATTTAGAACCACTGATTTCAGAAAAGAGGAGTCAGTCAGCACTCTCAAATTTAGAACCACTGATTTCAGAAAAGAGGATTCAGTCAGCACTATCCAAATTTAGAACCACTGATTTCAGAAAAAAGGATTCAGTCAGCACTATCCAAATTTAGAACCACTGATTTCGGAAAGAGGAGTCAGTCAGCACTATCCAAATTTAGAACCACTGATTTCAAAAAAGAGGAGTCAGTCAGCACTTTCCAAATTTAGAACCACTGATTTCAGAAAAGAGGAGTCAGTCAGCACTATCCAAATTCAGAACCACTGATTTCAGAAAAGAGGATTCAGTCAGCACTATCCAAAATTTGAACAACTGATTTCAGAAAGGAGGAGGCAGTCAGCACTTTCCAAATTTAGAACCACTGATTTCAGAAAAGAGGAGTCAGTCAGCACTCTCCAAATTTAGAACCACTGATTTCAGAAAAGAGGATTCAGTCAGCACTATCCAAATTTAGAACCACTGATTTCAGAAAAGAGGAGTCAGTCAGCACTATCCAAATTTAGAACCACTGATTTCAGAAAAGAGGATTCAGTCAGCACTATCCAAATTTTGAACAACTGATTTCAGAAAAAAGGAGTCAGTCAGCAGTATCCAAATGTTGAACAACTGATTTCAGGAAAAAGGAGTCAGTCATTGCTACACAAATTTTGACCAACTGATTTCAGAAAAGAGGAGTCAGTCAGCTACATACACTACACATCACTAAGCTGTTCTCTGAGATTCAGAGGTTAGCTCCAAAAGAAATACAAACTACCAGATGTTTTTACTTATTGCTGTCGTATCAAACTTCTCCATTTACAGCGATTTTGACATACAACTCGTGCTTCACTAATATCCATTACACGCCGTACACAAGATCTTTTATGCTTCATACTCATAACCTTTTTCTCATGCAGACACTCCTGAATCTGATCTACCCATGTCTTCCTTGGCCTTCCTCTGCCTTTCCTTCCTGCCACTTGGGCTGAAAAGATTTTCTTAGTAAGCATTTCATCACTCATTCTTTCAACATGGCCAAACCACCGAATCATATTGGTCTCCACCTTGCTAACAGCATTTTGCTTCACATCACACAACTGCAATACATCTTCATTTCTCACACATTCATATCGTGTCTTGCCACAAACCCCACGAAAGTAACGCATTTCTCCAGCACACAAACGACTTCTATGTTTCTTCTGCAGTACCCAGGTTTCACTATCATACATCAGAGTAGGAACAATTACACTTTCAAACACAGCCATGCGGGACTCTCTAGAGAACCCATCATTCCTGTGAAAACCTCCCAGAGCAGCTATGACTTTCAAAGAAGAATTCACTCGCCTACTGATTTCACCATCCAACTTGTTCTCTCTGTCAAACATGCTTCCTAAATACACAAACTCACTCACCTGGTCAATCACAGTGCCATTTATACGTACATTACATTCAGTGCTACCTGTTCCTCTCTCAAACACCATAACTTTGGTTTTTCCTTATTTATACTCAGTTTGAATTTCATGCAAACTTCGTGCATCCGAGTCAACATACTCTGCAACTCACTTTTGCTCTCTGCCAACAGCACAGTGTCATCAGCATACAGCAATCTGCACACACGGATATCACCAAGACATTAACCACTATTATCTATTTTGGCATCACGCATGCATGCATCCATAAATATATTAAACAGCCATGGTGACATTACACAACCTTGTCTAACTCCTGCACCAATGGAAAACCATTTTGATAAAACACCATTCACTCGTACACAAGCTCTACTACCAGCATACATGGCTTTTACACTACTAAGTAGATTCCCAGTAACACCATATTCATTCAATACCTTCCACAAAAGTGTCCTATTCACTCCGTCATAAGCTTTCTCTAAATCTATAAAGGCAGTAAAAACTTTCTTCCCAACAGCCAGATACTTTTCAATCATTGTGCGTAATGCAAAAATCTGGTTAGTGCAGCCTTTACCAGGCATAAAACCACTCTGAACATCCCACACTTTCAATGATGTAAGAACCCGTACTTTTTCAATAACAACCTTACCAAACACTTTCCCTGGCACACTCAGTAGGCTAATACCACGATAGTTCTTGCATTCAGTCTTATCACCTTTTCCCTTATACAAGGGAACAATGATAGCATCCTTCCAATCCCGAGGAACCATTCCTAACTCCCAGCACAACTGGCAAATTTCAGTTAACCAGTCAATTATAGAGTCACCACCATATTTCAACATCTCTGCAGTTATGCCATCAACTCCCGGAGCCTTACCATTCTGAAGAGATTTCAGAGCTTTACACACTTCTTCTCTTTAGATCCCTCCTGTGCTTTCATCCCTCATTGTGACATCATCTGCGTCTGTCTCAGAATCATCTTTGCTTTCCTGATCTAATAACTCACAGAAGTATTCACCCCATCTGTCACTTAACTCATTGGGCTCCCATAACATTTCCCCAATCTTATTCTTCACACAACTTACAACTTTGTTTCCCTATTTTTCCTGAGTCTCATGTACTTCCAAAAAGGACTTCCTATCTTTCCAAAAAGCCAGTTCATGCCTTTCCACATTCTCCTTCCTATCTTTTGCCTTACTGTGGCAAACCAGCTTAGCAGCTTCACGCTTCTTACAGCGATATTCATCCGCAGAGACTCTACCTTGCAACATCCCCAAATGGGCTTCCTTCTTTCTCTTTACTGCCTCTTCAATCTCACTATTCCACCAAGCATCACCTCTATTGTTACCCACTATTGTGGTGCCACAGACCTCTTTAGCAGCAGTGACAACACAGTTCTTAAAACATTCCCATTTCTTTCCTACATCCCTCTCACCAGACTTCAGATCCTTTAGTCGTTCTCTGAGTAAGTCAGAATACCGCTGATGATCTTCAAGGAGCCTATCAAACTTTATTCTTTCTATCCTGGGCCTCTTCCCATTCCTTCAACCAACATTAAGTTTCACTCGTGACACTACCAAGTAATGATCAGAACCAACATCCGCACTTCTCATCACACGGGTGTCAACAACTAAGTGTTTCAAACGCTGATCGTAGACAACAAAATCTATCACACTCTTTTGACCAAGAGTAAGATTTTCCCAAAGTATATGTGTGGATATGTGTGGATATACATAGTATATGTGTGGATATACTTGTGGTTGAAAAATGTATTAGATACACACAAACTATTCTCAATGCAGAGTTCAATTAATCTTTCACCATTATCATTCACACAAGGATCATTAAACTTACCGAGAACATTGTCAGAAATTGCATTCTGCACACCTACTCTAGCATTGAAATCTCCTGCTATTATAACTTTTTCTTTAGCACCAAACTGGCACAAAACAGCTTTTAGCTCATTCCAGAAATCTTCTTTCTTATCAGAAGGTTCCGAGTCACAAGGAGCATACACTACAACAATTACAATTCTCTGAAGTTTCACTTTCAAACGAATCCAGATAATTCTCTCACTTACGCAACTATAGTGAATCCAGTTGTTCTTCATCTTTTCACTTAAAATCACACCTACACCCGCCTGTCCTCTCATATTATCCAATACTCAGACCACACACTCACCGTGCCATTCACTTCTTCTACCCCAATTTCCTTCTTTTTGGTTTCACTTACACACAGCACATCCAGTCTATACTTATTCATCTCCTCAATCACCTCACTCATCTTGCCATTTATACCTCTAGTATTCCATACATCAATCTTACATTCACTCAGCCGAGATCTCTTTCACATACGCCGTTTAGAAAGTCCAGGTCGATTCCGTGGTGGACTGTCCTTCTCAAGTGTGGTAGGTCCACCATATCCCACACTTGAGTCATTCTTAATATTTCTTTTTGTCTTTTTAATCAGGTAAGTACATCAGTGTGGGGGATTAGCCCACAGCTGAGAGTTCCAGTTGGTCATTCAACCTAAGGATTCTGGATTGAAACCCAGTGAGTTGGGGTCTTTTCGCCAATGGCACACAGAACTAGCTTGCACCTCTCCAAAATTCATAGAGACCCTAGTTGCTGTTGTGTGTGCCATTGTTACCACGGAGCGCCCCGAGGAGGCAAACCCATCGCTCACTACGACCGCCCACTATACTTACATTACATTCAGTGCTACCTGTTCCTCTCTCAAACACCATAACTTTCAGTCAGCACTATCTAAATTTACAACCACTGATTTCAGAAAAGAGAAGTCAGTCAGCACTATCCAAATTTAGAACTACTGATTTCAGAAAAGAGGAATCAGTCAGCACTATCCAAATTTAGAACCACTGATTTCAGAAAAGGGGAGTCAGTCAGCACTTTCCAAATTTAGAACCACTGATTTCAGAAAAGGGAGTCAGTCAGCACTATCCAAATTTAGAACCACTGATTTCAGAAAAGGGGAGTCAGTCAGCACTTTCCAAATTTAGAACCTCTGATTTCAGAAAAGAGGAGTCAGTCAGTACTTTCCAAATTTAGAACCACTGATTTCAGAAAAGAGGAGTCAGTCAGCACTATCCAAATTTAGAACTACTGATTTCAGAAAAGAGGAGTCAGTCAGCACTATCCAAATTTAGAACCACTGATTTCAGAAAAGGGAGTCAGTCAGCACTTTCCAAATTTAGAACCTCTGATTTCAGAAAAGAGGAGTCAGTCAGTACTTTCCAAATTTAGAACCACTGATTTCAGAAAAGAGGAGTCAGTTAGCTTTATAAGAGCGAATAAATACCCTAAGTTAGCTTGTAAAAACACAAGTTTGCCAGCGACGGATATCGAAATCGCACCCTCTCACTCCGGAGTAAGTCTCTCTCCCAACTGAGCTACGCGAACAGAATGCCTCACTTCAGATTTATCGAGTTGACATATGTTTTCACCTCTGTAGTACGTCACATCATCGCTCTCTTAATTTTTTTTTCTTTGAAGCGAAGTAGGAATTTTCCATTAATTCCAAATAATGTGGGGAACAAATATCACACGTTTTTGGAAGAACCCAACGGCCAGTGAATCCATTTTCCACAATCGGGCGGAATAATTAAAGTCAGCAGCTGAAAAATCTGACTCACAGGCTTCATAAAGTTGCAGGCGTCGAATGCTGTCAACAGATTCTGGTAAGGACTTATTACATGCACGCTCAAACGTGCTGTTAAATTCCACTTCTTTAGGATGCATAATGACAAATTGGCTACTGAAAAACTGGGGCTCCACAGGAAGGTTCGGGAGCCAATTATGTAGTACGTCACAAGCTTTGATTTGGAACATCTCCCGATTTACATATTCCGAGCGTTAACGAAGTACCACGGGATATCAACATCACGTGCGGCTAGTATAAATTGTACACATTATAACGAAGTAAATTTCTCCGTCATTTTTGTCTTTTTGTCCACGCCGGGGATCGAACCCGAGTCCTCTTATTCCGGAACAAGTCGCTCTACCAACTGAGCTACGCAGACATTCGTTCTCGCTGCTATCTGCCTTTATGTCGTGTGCGTCCTGTGGAGCAGGCACGTCACCCCCCTCCCCCGAAAGAGGGCCGGGGGCATGGCCCACGGGTCAGCCGTGACCATGAATCGTTGCAGGCAGCCATCCGCTGTAGAACGTGCACTTGATACTCCCAGTCAATCTGGTGTGTCGAATGCAACGTCAGACACATTTATTTTTCGAAACGCTGAAGAAGGGATTCTCTTATTTTTCTTGTCTCGCGGTGTGGAAAGAACATCACACCATTGCGAGATCTTTAACGGTCGGGTCATCCGGGAAGTTCGGGCGCCATTATAACGAAGTAAATTTCTCCGTCATTTTTGGTCCACGCCGGGGATCGAACCCGAGTCCTCTTATTCCGGAACAAGTCGTTCTACCAACTGAGCTGCGCAGACATTCGTTCTCGCTGCTATCTGCTTTTATGTCGTGTGCGTCCTGTGGAGCAGGCACGTCACAACATCTATTCTCTGTACGTAATCTGTAAACGTTTGCTAGTAATGAGGAAACGTTGCGACGTAAGCCAATTTGACTGCTGCCAGGTAGTTGAGTTTCGGTGGGTACGTGCCAGTATTTTGGAAACAGCTGCAGTTGCTGGCTGCTTCCGTATTACTGCATCAAGTGTGTACCAGGACTAGACTAACCATGCACAGACATCTAGCAGAAGGGCTCACACTGATAAACCACGCGCGTTTCATCCTAGAGGTTAGATTCTGGTGTCACGACTGGTATCTTAGCAACGACATTTAACAGACACCCAGCTCACCCACCAGTACAACAGCGGTGCAGTTCGACCTATTTCCATATACACCATGCGCCGCGCTTTGGTTCACCTAGAGTTCCACAGCCGGAGACCAACGGGGGTACCCATGATGACGCCCACTCATCGCAAAAGATCTCTCGCATGGGCAAAGGAACATCGGCAATGGCACCCTCGACAAATGGAAGAAGGTCGTGTGGAGTGATGAGTCCCGTTTCCTGGTGCACCATGCTGATGATTAGGTTCTCATGTGGCGTGAACAGCATTGAGTCCTGTCCCGTGGTTGTACAGTTAGTGTTGAACAGGCCGGTGGAAGTGGTGTTCTTGTCTGGGGAGGTATTTCCTGGCAAGCACTTAGTCCTTTGGTTATCATCCCACAAACACTGAATGGTGGACACTACAAGGACCTGTTAACCGGCCATCTCCATACATGTCTGCACGAGGTTTATCCGGACAACAGTGCCATCTTTCAACAGGACAATGCAGCATGTCATTGGGCTCGTATAACTATTGAGTGGTTGGAGGAACATGACAACGAATTCGTTATGTTGCCTCGGCCCCCAAACTCCCTGAATGCAACCCAATTGAACATTTGTGGGATATGCTAGAACGGGTTGTGAGAACTGCTGATCCTCCTCCGCGGAATGAGGGTGAACGGATTAAGATGCTGCAGCTGACATGAATCAAGTTGGGCATGGAGTATGTTCGACACCTTGTAGAATCTGTTCCTAGGCGTCTGTGAGCAGTGATTGCACAGAAATATGGATCAACGCGTTGGTAGGTAGGTAGGTGTTTCTAATTCAAAGCTAATTCATTGTACATCAGAGGTTTGAATCGAGGCTCGACGCAACTGATAGCCAGAAGGCATCACTCGGAACGACGTATTTTTTTCCTCAATTGAGTCACAACAGTTATTGCAAACAAATTCCTCAGCATTTATATTCGTTCCAGAAAATTTTTAATCTCATTTTCTGTTCATCTGAACGCTTGACATTTTGAGTTGTTCTCATGCGTCCAATACGTAATTCATGTCATCCCAAAAATTCATATTAATGGTATTCTTATTTGGAGAAGTACACAGCTGCTGTTTCTGTAAAAACACCATTAATATAAATGCAGCTGTTATTTAATATTAATTCCTCCCCATCATTTTTCCGAAGCAGTACTGCTCCAATTTTCCCTATAAATACTAAATTTTACTTCTGATAAAGTATTTATTTCTGTTTTTCACTACCCTGTTTAACATGAATGAAAAATAATTCAGCACATAATATTTATGGAATTTTTTCACGACTTCATTTTCTTGAACGCGGTGGTTGACAGCTGAAACATTCGTATCTGTACAAGAATTACGATTAGGGAAAAAGAGATCATTCGTGGTGCAGGAATCTGAAGACAATCCAGATTCTCTTGGGAGTCTATACTGTCTTTCTTGCCAATGTTTCGTACTGCCACTATAAAACAGTTTTCAGTTTGCTTTCTCTCTCCATTTGAGGTGGCTAGAGTTACATTTTTAAGCCAATCTGTTATTTGTACTGCGTCATTTTCCCTCCTAGCTGAAGTCTGGCAATTTTATTTCTGCTGTTTTGACGATCCGTTTTTTTAAAGAGAATATAGAGCAATTTTTGAACAAGTGACTCTAGAAAATGCTTTTCGGCGATTTATGTTGGAAGAAACACTGAAGTATTTCAGTTTTATTTCGTGCACATCAGCAGGTTCGTCATTTGTATTTGAGTATTTACAGAGTTTACCTCTCTAGTTAGGAACATGACACAGGGTTTTATTGCAGAACAGAACGGAGATTGCCTTGTTACTGTTTCATCGAAATAAAACTCCTGTCTTTTGAGGTTATACAGATCGCATCACCCACTCAGTGCTTCAGTTATATATCTGAATATACAGTTAAAACTCCATTACCTCTGAACAACGGTAACCTTCGAGCAACAGCAAGTTTTGATTGGTACAGAACATCTGCCATAGGATTAGCATTAACAATAATCTCTCGAAACCTGTTAACAGCGGCCAACGGACACTCCAGTCAGTCCCGAAAGGGATCTTACGGACACTTTGTCCTTTAGGATTTCACGCAATTCCTTCGGTAATTTGACGAATGGAATAACATAGGAATAAAGAATGCTACTAAGAATCAAGAATGCTACTGTGCCTCGAGTTGGATGGGTTGGATTACTGCAAGTACAGTAGTGTGCTTCCGTGAGATGAAAGGAGTTAATGTTGAGTTCTACGTGAGGCGAACTCCAGCTCCTGTGTATGTTCAGTCGCAACCTGGGAGGGAGCGGTTTGCTGAGGCGTGAAATGTTTTCCGTTAGCGACGGTATATGTTTGATTGGTCCCTGTGGGTTCTGTTGCTATTTTTCTGTGCGCAGCTAGCAAACTGTGCAGTTCCAATTCACTGTCTAGATTTTTTTTCCTCTTTCCCTTAGCGTGGCCTAAACTTAACCTCCTAGCTTCATACTTCTGAAGGGAAGTTTGAGAAAATGGGTCAGACACCACTTTTGTAAAATCTGCTACACCATGGTTTTATTTTAAATGTTTATATTGAGTTTCATTCATCATCCTACCTTTGGAGATAGCTCTGAAACCGTTTACTTTGTGCTTAAGCTTTGTATTAATATAATTAATACTCCTTTTGTACTAAAGCAACGGACTAGCAATGTTAACCTGGTCCGAATCTCCGAACAACGGCACCTCCCTACAAGAGTCACCCTTTCCCGGTCCTAGCAGCGACCGTTATTCGGAGGTTTTAATGTACATACGCTGGTGTACAAATTTAAAGTTCTGAAGCCAATAGAGAACAAATAATCTAACGCGCTCAATGAAATATTACCATGTTCATAAGACATATGCAAATGGACACCAGAAACAAAATTTGCATATCAGTGAGGAAAATGCTGTCCAATATGTAAATTGAGTTACCTACGAGGAACTGTAGTGGTATTTCTCGATGACAGTGGTTGTAAGAAGCATCTCGGCGGCTGCAAATGTTTATTCTTATGTCTCCTACACGTGTATTCGACACTGTACGGTTGCGAGCGATAGGACAACTAGACGCAAGCCAGTCGGAGGCCTAGCTCGCAGTGGAATTAAATATCCACCCCAGAGTGGTTTCACGGTTATGACAGGAATTCCACAACATCGGTGGGGTGTCACGAAGTCCTGGCCAAGATCGTCCTAGGCGTACGACACCTCGCGAGGGCCTTATGTTCCTTCAACCGCACGGCGCATTAGGTCCTATACAGCCCGGAAAGTGTCTTCGAAGCTTTCAGATGCCACTGGAAATACGGTAACAAGGCAAACGATTTATCGAAGGCTTAATGCAATTGGCCATTATGCCAAGTGACCCATGGCTTGTGTCCCGCTAACCACATCTCACAGGTGATCTCGCTTGATCTGGTACAGGATTTAGCCTAGACGAGTGGGTCTGTGTTTTTTTACAGATGAATCGAGATTCAGTCCACAAACGGATTCTCCTCCGCATTACTTCTGGAGGGAATTGGAAACCCACAGTGATCGTGAAGACGTCCGCGAACTACCCTCCGTCGGAAGCAGTGGTCTGCTCCTGTGGGATGGCATTATATTCAACGGCAGCATGTTCAACTCCATTTGTTCGCAAGAAGCAATGCGAATGATGAGCAATACAGGGACAAAATTATGGACCACTATGTCAGACGTTTTTGGGAAGCTGTTGACCCTCAGTTCCTTTTAATGAATGGCAACGCTCGCCAAAACAAGGCTCAGCTTGTCAATAATTTCCAACAGAGATAAGATATTCCGCGATTGGACTGGCTAGCCAAGTCTCCAGACCAGAATTGTACAGAGCAGCTGTTCCCAACCTTTTTTGACCCGCGAATTCCTTTCAATATTAGATTGTTATCGCGAACCCGAGGACTCGCAAATGATACCTTGTGGCAGAGCATATTCAAGGAGACATTTTGGGGCCCCAGTATTAGTGGCATATCTAGGATTTCACTATGGGTGGACGAATAAAGATACCCAGGACAAAACATTCTCAAAATATAATGAGGAAGACATAAAAATATCACCCCCATATTGAAGTGCATATCCCATGATTCTTCATTGGACGAAATAGTGTTAGCAAGAAAATGTTAAAATGCATGGTTGAAAATTGGATATCAGTTCAGTGCTGCTTTAAGCCCTCCTCCCCCTTCCCCCGAGGGTTTTTATAGTCTTCACTGTGTTTCTATTTTTTGTTAAAATTATATCGAAGTAGGGGACAAAATAATATGATCCAAATATAATGATTCAAACGAATCTTAATGTATGAAAATTTCCCTCTATTACAGATGTGTACAAAAAACACATGTAATGCTTTCGAAAGATTTGAGGATGGATTGGTGGCGACTATACATTTTGCGGAGTCCTGAAAAAGCGGAAAGAAAGAGATTTTTTTTTCACAAGGCAGTTTTAGTTTTTGCTGTGCTATCTGCAAAAAAAAGCAAAAGCGAACAGCAAAAAAGAAACTGTAGACTGTCAATTCTTCAAGCATCGTGCATAATTCTGGGGCCCCCTTGAAAATGTGGGGCCCGGAGCTACAACCCCCCTAGCCTCTCTCTTTAATGGGCTCTGCCTTGTGGGCGTGGTTAGTCCTCAACTCCCGTAAATGAAAAGTCTTAACTGTATTTCTATTTTTTTATACTAGATGTAATGTCAATATCTTGAACATTTAAATCAATGTTTCAAATTTTTTGACAGTTGAATGAGTTTTACGGGATTTTAGATGACCATCTTGCAGCACACTTAAAGAAAGAATGTCATTCTTTTACTCCTCATTACCAGGTTTTACCATGGTCCCAGTCTTCATCCAGTGATTCATGATTTCTCAGTAAAAAAATACTAATGGCAGGTATTTCAACCTTGAAGATCAAAATTTTCACAAGCTCCTACAACACCAATGCTACCTTAACAATGCACAGACTTTCGATGCTCAGAGAGTACCGGTGAACAACAGCAGCACATGCGTACTGACCAATGTGACCTTCGCTTGGGATTTGCTGCTCAAGGTAAATGTACATCCTTGTGCAAATTAATTGAAATAAAGTTATGTTGTTTCTTCATTTCATTCGATTAGTATTTTCATGTCGAAACATGCCCAATATAAGAAATATCGCATTTTTTTTATCGTTAACAACTTGCTGTAACGTCGTTTGTTAGCAAGTTGCCAATAGCGTATGTTGGGGTTGGCTACTACAATCACTACATCACCCGTATTGCGTTAGACGTTCAGAATCTTCGTTCGAGATGAACGTGTCATCAAGAAAGCGTACACAGATCCTTAATTTGCACGAACACACATCTAAGAAAGTCAAGGATATTGTTAAAAGAGTCAATATAAGCCTCGTAACTGTCAGTCCTGTCATAAGTTCGAAGATCAAAACTGGATCGATTTCTCCAAATCGTAAAGGCAAATGTGGACGAAAGAAGAAAACACCACTAAGGGACGACGCCTACTTGATTCGGGAAAGTAGAAAAGGACCCAGCTCAGCTCTTCAACTGTACGCAGACGACTTCTGGCACATAATCGTAAGACCCGACGACCTGCAAAAAATCAACTCCTGACGAAACCGATGAATGAGAAAGACACAAGTGGGCGCTGAAATACAAACACTGTACCAAGGAACGTTGGAGAAAAGTGTTATTGAGCGATGAAAGTTATTTCTTTGTGCAAGGCCAGTGGAGTCATCACGTTCGAATGTCACCAGGAGAGAAGTTTAGGGATTCCCATATCAACCAGACTGTGAAACATCCACAAAACAAGATCTTTTGGTTATATCTCAGCTACCTCGGCGTCGGCAGTTTGCATTAGATCGACGGTATGATGCGTTCGCCACAGTACTTCGAAGTTTTTCAAAGGATAGTTGTTTCCGCGATAGCGAAGAGGTTTCGTAATGGATCTGGCATCTTTTCAGCAGGACTTTAGCCCTTGCTACACGCTAAAAATGGTGAAGAACTTCATGCATCAGCAGCGCAAAACGTACTTGACTCACCAGATTCAAATCCGATTGAGAATATTGGTCAATTTGCAAGAGTCGTTCTCGTGAAATGGATTTTACTACCGTGAATAAGTTCATTCAAGCTGATTCAGGTGTGGTACAGGGTTCCAAAAATCAGCACTAACTGTTCAAATTAGTGGACTCCATGGCAGGACGTGTTCAGATGCTATTGAGAGAAAGAAGTATCACGTATTTTTGAGGCAATTTAGCATGAAATGTTTTGTACAAATTGAAATAAATACATTTTTCTCATTTCCGTGGGCTCGTTTCAATTAATTTGCAGAAGGATGTAGGTATCAGTTACCTGCAGATTTTCCTCATCAATCGATAAATCTTCCATTTCCTTTAAAAACATTGTACATCAAATTGGGTTTTCTCTGAAAGTTCATTTTTAATTCCACTCCTTTATTCTTGTCAGCAATATCCTGTATCATACTCAGCAGTTCTGAAAGAGGGGGGGTTTCAAATATGACCGAAGAGGTAGTTTGCAAAATGATTATACCTATATATTCTTCGTACACAACTTATTCTTTATACCATCTATTTTTGTTTTTGTTTTCATAAGGGCCTTGGTTACTTACTTATTTACTTAATCCTCTTCACTCCACCTGGGAGCATAGGTCTTCCACTACCATTTTCCACCGGACTGTTTTTTGCTTCTGTTTTAATTTGGTTCCAGTTTCTATTAATATTTGCTATTTCTTTCATTACTGTTCTTTTCCATGTTTCTCTTGGTCTTCCCTGTACGTTTTCACCCTGTGGATTCCAATCAAAAGCCTGTTTTAATATTATTTTATCTTCTTTCTTCAACACATGCTCCATCCATTTCCATTTCCTTTTGCGTATTTGTTGCAATATAGGTTTCTGGTTTGTTCCCTGCCATAATTCTTCATTTGATATTTGTTTTGGCCAATATATTCCCAGTATCACTCTAAAAAAATTATTTAAGAAGACCTGGACATCATTAATTATCTTTCTGTTTAGCATCCATGTTTTTGATCCATACATAAGTATTTCCTTTACATTTGAATTAAATATTCTCATTTTAGTTTCAATAGACAAGTTCTTATTTTTCCCAGATGTTGCATAAGCCAATTGCTTCCTTCTATTTATATCTTCTACAGTATCTCATCTTATGAATGAAATACGGGATTACACCATATAATACAAATTTTGAAGATGCCAATCCATTTTTTGGTGTAAATATGACAAGGATGGTAAGTCAGATAATATCCGAAAACTTGAAAATTTCGTCGTCCTGGAGCGGGAAGCGTACCTGCGTCTCCCAGATAGTGCCCGGATATGCTAACAACTACACCACCCAGAACGACCAAGTTTCAAGTTTTATATTCAAATTAATCGGAAAACTTGAGACTAGGTCGTTCTGTGTGGTGTAGTATTTATCATACACGGGCCATATCTGGGAGACGCGGGTTCGATTCCAGCTTCAAGACGACGAAATTTTCAAGTTTTCGGATATTATCTGACTTACCATCCTTGTCATATTTACACCAAAAAACGGATTTGCATCTTCAAAACTTGTAGTACCTCCTTTTGTTCATACTATTGAACCAAGGTATATAAATCGTTCTACTTCTTTTAGCGGTATATCTTCTATTGTTATTTGCTTGTTTTGCTTTGCATTTATTTTCATCAACATTGTTTATTTTTATTTATCCTAAGACCAACCTTTTTGGTTGTTTCTACATGTGCTATTGTTTTTTGTTCAATATTTTGGTGTTTCTGTGAAAGTAAGCAAATATCATCTGTAAAATCCAAATCGTGCAGTTGAGTTTGGAGTAACCATTGTATTCCTATATTTCCATGGGTTACCTTTCTCATCACCCAGTCTATGGTAATTAAGAACATAATAGGGGAGAGTATAAAACCTTGCGTTACTCCTGTCTTTGTTTTGAAAGGTTGTGAGAGGGTATTTCCATGTATTACTTTAATTTCAAAATCTTTGTACATTTCTTTAAATATTCTTACTATTTTTCTAGAACTCCACAATGCCTAAGGAGTTTCCATCGGGAAGATCTGATTATGCTATTTGAAGCTTGTTCAAAATCAATAAAGTTCAAATATAAGCTTGCCTACCATTTCAATGATTGTTCAGTAAGAATTCGTAAAGTAGCAGTGTGGTCGGTGCATGATCCATTGGCTCTAAAACCTGCCTGTTCTGGCCTTAATTGTTTTTCTATTTCTCTTTTGATTCTTTCTAATATTATTCTTTCTAATATTATCCTTGCTAACATTTCACTTATAACACTCAGAAATGTTATGCCTCTCCAATTTTCGCATTCAGGTAGTTTCCGTTTTTTGGGTAATTTAACCAATAATCCAGTATTCCATTCCTTTGGCCTTGATTAGTTTTCTCTTAACTTCAGAGATGTCCACTTTTTCCGATGTTAGACCTTCTAAAGCGGAGAATAAGTTCCGTTGTTCCAATTTGAAGGTATCACGATACTTTTTAAGATTGGTCATGTCAATACATTTTCACAATATAAAACCACTCACTCGTACATTCTTGATAAATAAATATAAATGACAAATGACAATTGTTCGTACAGAGACGGTGCATTTATATTTATTTATCAATACATTTTGTTTGTTTTATGAGCTTGCCACGTTAGAGTTTAGTGTTGAGGTACATCTTATATCTCACCATTCTGTGGTCACTACCTATGTTGAACTTGTTGAGAACACTGCAGTCTTCAATGGAAAATTTCTTGTTACACATAATAAAATCAATTTCTGTTGTCATCTCATTGTTATGTCTCCATGTCCATTTCCTATGTGGCTTTTTCTTGAAAAAGGAGTTCATGATGAAAAACCTTTCTTCCTCGGCAAACTATACGAGAGAATTTCCACGTTGGTTTCTGTTGTCGTGACCGAATTTATCAACACATTGTGTTGCTGTTACCCTATTTTCGCTTTGAAATCACCCACAAGGATCTTCAAGTGCTTCTTGCTTTTTTAGTAGTCTTTTGTTAAAAAAGATCGTGCTTATGTTACCGGTTTGTCCGTCCGCCCGTCCGTCTGTACCCACGATATCTCTGCAACTATCGGTCCGATTTGAAAAAATTCTCTTTGCATTGGGAAGCTTGAAATATGCGAATGATGATCCGTGATTTCGTTTGGTTTTTTTACGATGCACAATTTCGCCGCTAGGGTAAATGCAGATGATGTCGAATTCAAAAATACGTTTTATTCCACATATTCGCTTCTAAACATCCGATTGAAAAAATACTTTTATCTTTCGATTCCATTTATGTCGAAGAGTATTTTAGATATAGTTACTTTCTCAAATTACGCATAGATTTTCCGCTACGGGACGTAAAAGAATATTACATTTTTCCCGATAACTCTTCTTCTAAAACTCCGATTGGAAAATCGTTTGCATATAAGTTTCAAATTTTTGGTAAAGAATACTTTAACCATCAGGGGGCGTAAGGGTTAATTTTTGCTTCTAATGTATTTGCCATAAAATCTGAGCTTCTAAAATATCGATTGAAAAATTATTTCGTGGACTGATGCCACTCACATCGATAAACCTTTTCGGAATATTTTCTTCATAAAATATTCCACAGTTTCTCCGCCAGGGGGCGTACATGTATACCTTATTTTTGTCAATATCCCTACTTCTACGAGTCCGATTTGAAAAATTCCTTCTTTGTTGGATAGTGTTTTCAGTTTTTCATATAATTCAAATTTTCAAGTAATTCATAGACTTTTCCGCTAGGGGGCGTAGAGGTAAATTGCGTTTCCCCCTATATCTCTGCTTCTAAATCTCCGATTTCGAAAAATCTTTCTGCACCGGATACAGCTCCTGATGGGAAATCGTTTGCACATAATTCCTAATTTTTGTAAAAAAAATGCTTTGGTCACCAGGGGGCGTAAACCTTAATTTCCGCTTCTGATGTATTTGCAGCAAAATATGAGCTTCTAAATTCTCGATTGAAAAAACTCGTTGTTTGTAGATCGATAGTACTCATGTCGACAAACCTTTTAGAAACATTTTATTCTTAAAATAATGCATGGTTTTTACGCCAGGGGGCGTTGATATATATCTTATTTTTGTCACTATCTCTACTTCCAGGAGTCCGATTTCAAAAATTCCTACTTTGTTGGATAGTGTTTCCAATGTGACACGTTTTTCATATAATTTCAAAATTTCCAATTAATTCATAGACTTTCCGCTAGGGGTCGTAAAGGTAAATTGTCCCCCCCCTATATCTCTGCTTCTAAATCTCCGATTTGAAAAATTCTTTCTGCACCGGATACAGCTCCTGATCGAAAATCCTTTGCACATAATTCTAATTTTTGTAAAAAATGTTTGGCCACCAGGTGGCGTAAGTCTTAATTTCCGTTTCTGATGTATTTGCAGCAAAATATGAGCTTCTAAAATCTCGATTGAAAAAAAGTGGTTTGTTGACCGATACTACTCATGTCGACAAACATTTTAGAAACATTTACTTTTTAAAATAATGCATGGTTTCTACGCCAGGGGCGTAGATGTATATCTTATTTTTGTCAATATCTCTACTTCTAGGAGTCCGATTTGAAAAATTCCTTCTTCGTTGGATAGTGTTTCCGATGCAAAACGTTTTTCATATAAATTCAAAATTTTCAAGTAAATCATAGCCTTTCTGCTAGGGGGCGCAAAGGTAAATTGCGTTTTCTGCGTTACTTCTGCTTCTAAAACTCCGATTTGAAAAATTCTTCCTGTATCGCATACAAGACCTGATGGAATTCTTTTTAAAGAATGGTTTGGCCAGCAGGGGCATAAAGTGTTAATTTTTGCTTCTGATGCATTTGTAGCAAAATCTAGGCTCCTGAAAATTCGACTAATTTTTTTTCTTTGACGGATAGTGCTCATATGGAAAAATCTTTTGAGAATACTTTCTTCCTAAAATAATGCATGGTTTTCCCACCAGGGGACGTAAAGTCACATCTTATTTTTGTCGATATTTCTGTTTCTATGAGTCCGATTTAAAAAATTCTTTCCATGTTGGAGAGCGTTTCCGGTGCGAAATGTTTCTCATATAAATTCATGTTTTTCTTAATGCAGAAGTCTGCAACCAGAGGGCGTAAGCTCACAATTTCGTTTACAGCAATATCTGAGGGATTAAAAACCCGATTGAAAAACTTCTTTCTTCCGTCAGATACTGTTGTTTTCCATACCGGTTCCATTGACTTTGAATAGCTTTGATAAATTTAATTTGCGTCAAAACGGATTCAAAAGACGTGCTTATTACACCCGAAAATTCGGTGTCATTTTTCTTGTTTCTATTTTGAAGCAGAATTTGCATGTAAAATTCTTCAATTTTTCTCTCAGGAGGACTTGTGGTGGGTGTGGTGCGTAATGGTCCGGTATTTTTTTAAGAGTTGAATAACGAGTCGCGCAGCTGTGTTCGAGAAACTTTCAACTTCTCCTTTAGTTTTGTTTATTAGATATCCAACACTACTAGGTCTGCCAGTATCAGTCCTCTTGCGATAGTGGAAGAGATGCCCACTTCTCAGTTCAATGAAATCCTCTCCTTTTCTTCTTACCTCACTTATCCCGACGATGACCACTTGATCCTTTGGAGTTCCTCCTCCAATTCAAGGAGCTTTGAATCAAAGTTCGTCCGTTGAATGCAGAAAATATCAGAATATGAGTATCAGATGGCAGCGTAGTCCTGTCCACCGGCCATTGTTTACCCCCTGTGTCGCATTGGCCTCTGCCAGAGACTCGAGCCAGGTACATTCCAACTGCCAGAGACTGAGCCAGGTACATTCCAACTGTCAGAGACTGCGCCAGGTACATCCCAACTACCAGAGACTGAGCCAGGTACATTCCAACTGCCAGAGACTGCGCCAGGTACATTCCAACTACCAGAGACTGAGCCAGGTACATTCCAACTGCCAGAGACTGCGCCAGGTACATTCCAACTACCAGAGACTGAGCCAGGTACATTCCAACTGTCGAAAGACTGAGCCAGGTACATTCCAACTGTCAGAGACTGAGCCAGGTACATTCCAACTGCCAGAGACTGCGCCAGGTACATTCCAACTACCAGAGACTGCGCCAGGTACATTCCAACTACCAGAGACTGAGCCAGGTACATTCCAACTGTCGAAAGACTGAGCCAGGTACATTCCAACTGTCAGAGACTGAGCCAGGTACATTCCAACAGCCAGAGACTGAGCCAGGTACATTCCAACTGTCGAGAGACTGAGCCAGGTACATTCCAACTGTCAGAGACTGAGCCAGGTACATTCCAACTGCCAGAGACTGCGCCAAGTACATTTCAACTACCAGAGACTGAGCCAGGTACATTCCAACGGCCAGAGACTGAGCCAGGTACATTCCAACTGCCAGAGACAGCCTGGTACATTCCAACTGCCAGAGATTGAGCCAGGTACATTCCAACTGCAAGAGACTGAGCCAGGTACATTCCAACTGCTGGAGACTGAGCCACGTATATTTCAACTGCCAGAGACTGAGCCAGGTACATTCCAGCTGCCAGTGCCAAGTTTTTTAGATTCAGTTTTTTGGAGGTGAGTGTGTGGTTGGTCATATCGCACCACGCTGGCCAAGCGTGCTGGAAAGTATGGTATATCATTTCCTCTAATCCCGGTGGTATAGTTATACCACTATATGCCAGTCGTCAGAGCCCCATTAGTAAGAACAGGAAGCACTTCTAGAAGGCGATGTTGACATTTGTCAAGGAGACGCTATATTATGTTTGCACATCAACTGACTTTTCATGCCATGTGGAATACATAGAGCTGCAAGACAAACGTGTCACTGAAGAGGTAAGAAATTTAAGTTGTGAACTACTAAAGAAAACAAATAGCAACTTAAAACAACCGAAACGTGAAGAAAACAAAGGGACACCTCAGAAAGGGAATAAAACAGAATATGGCACTGAGGGAAAAAAATAGTACCGTAACAAAAAATAGAGGCGAAATTTTGACAAGAGTGTCGCTCTGTCTGCGAAGAATCCCAGGGAGCTTCAAGATTTCAAAACTAACTCCGTTTTCCTTAGCTATGGCAACGTTTAGCTAAGTTCTGTCTTGCAGAGATTGAATATCGGATGGAGTACCTTCCAATATCTGTTTGGCAAATTATTTTAAGTTGAAGCACTTAAGTCTCTCTGATTCGATAAGTCCACCACGATATAATATAAATAACAGGGTACTATGATTCCCGTCAAAATCCGACACTACACTGACTTCGTGAAAAAGGCTGACATTTTCATTAAACTCCATTACATCTCAAAATCTACGATCATATGCATAAATGTCAAGTTCAGCATGTCCTACCTCAAAAGTTAAAGTTCTTTGTCCGATAACGAACTTGGTTGTCATAGGACCTCTCGCCAGACGTGTCAATTACCTGACTACTCCTAGTTCGTTTCTGGGATTTCCAATCATCCCCAACACTAGTTGGAACACTATACTAGTGATCCGATTTATTGGTGTACGAAATAAACACATAAGCGTTTCCAAGCTTTCGAACGTCAACCAGATGGCTTTTTCGAGGAAGTTAGACTGAAACTGCAATCTGAATAATAGAACGCTTAACAATTTGAACGCGGGAACTTGACAATAAGTAGATGCGACGTTATATTCATTTAAAGATACGAGGCATCACGTTGGTTGCACGCGGGATTCTGATATAGAAAAGGCGTTACTTGAAGAATTGGTTCCAAATTCGTGGCAACTCGAGTGAGACACATTCATTGCAAGTATCGCTGTTGGTAATGATCTCCATAGGTTTCCCGAATGGCTGTACATTTAGGGGTAGAGTAGCTAGCTAATTTCTTTATATCATCCCACATAGGAGTAGCGGACTTAAATTTGACTTTTTCTCAAAAGAAGTAAAAAAAGGAGCCACTCCATTTTTCCCGTCTATGGGAAAAATGAAGGCCAGAACTCCCATATTGACAATACTGTAATGAGGCTGATTTTTTTTAAATCCAGATAAAACTCACAGGGCAGGAAGGCATAGTACTTTGATAAGTCATTTATCAGCCATGCTGTGGCAACAGCGTTTACGTGAGAACTACGCAGATGATTATTTACGCTGTGCATGACGTCATTCGGTGGAAGAACATTGTCACAACTATGTCACTGAGTTGAAAGCAAATATCCGGTTCTGTTTGAAAACCGGTAAAACTGTATCGGAGACAGCTGAATTGTTGCATGATGTGTATGGGGTTAATTACGTATCTCGTACACACATATTTCGATGGTATGCACGTTTCAAGGATGGGCAGGAAGATTTAAAAAATGACGAAGGGCTTGGACGCTCGATTTGAATACTCATGTCTTAACCTATTGATAAACTTCGCGAAAGGATGAAAAATTATTGTTGTGTGACCTTGAGGACATTGGAATGTGAGCTCGGTTATAATAAGTAGACGAGTCATCAAATTTTAGTGCAAGATTCGTGGACGGGAGGTGCGAAGGGGAGTTTGTGCTCATTTTGTTCCTCGTGGTTTGTCAGACGACCAGAAATATATACGAGTGGAGTACGCAAATGACATCCTGGAGACTGCAGAAACAATGAAAAATTTTCTCCAAAACATTGTGGCAGGTCACGACACCTGGTATTTCCGTTATAATCTTGAAACGAAGTGTTAGAGTGCTCAGTAGAAATCTCCACAGTCTCTCAAACGAAAGATGATCCGGTTACATATAGACAAGACAATGCTTGTGTGCTTTTACGACAGCAAGAGAATTCTGCATCATCACGAGTTTATTCCTGAAGGTACAACTGTCACTGTCTTACAGCCCCATTTTGGAACGATTGTGGAAGAGTATTGTTCGTGTCAGGTCTAAGTACAAAGACGAGCGATGGTTCCTTCTTCACGGTAACGCACCAGCACACAGAGCAGTCAGTGTACAGCAATTTCCGTTAGGAAAACAAGTGTGTGTACTCAACCATCCACCCTATTCTCCAGATTTGTCATCGTGTGACTACTTTCTATTCCCTAAATTAAAGCTGCCTTTGAAAGAAAAAGTTATTTAAGGCATTGAAGAGGGAGAGAGAGTGAGGGAAAGAGAGAGAGGGAGGGAGAGGAGAGGGGAGGGAGAGAGAGAGAGGGAGGGAGAGAGAGGGGGAGCGAGAGAGGGAGAGAGAGCGAGGGAGAAAAGAGAGGAGGAGGGAGATAAGGGGAGAGAGACATACAAAGAGCTGTGACCTTAGCTCTTCACTCCATTCACTCCATACCAAAAGATGACCTCTGCAATTCCTTCCTTTCGTTGGCTGATCGTGCCATCTTGTTTTAACACAGGAGGAACATACAAGTACTTCGAATAAAGTACTCATACATTCTCGTAAGCTTCCCTGCTTTCCCATTTTTTTTTAAATTCAGTCTCATTATTTAATTGCCGCAGTGTGTAGCGTTTTACTGTTATGTGCTACTTTATGCGCTTCCCGCAGTAAAATTCTGGTAACACAGCTGAGATGTAAGGAACGCAGACTCGGTTCCTGTGTAACAACGCGACAATAGACCCATGCTTACCACTTAGACAAAAGTACAGTGTAACCTATCTAACGCTGAATCCAGGGGATTGGAACTATAATATTTTCCGTTTTAGACTGGTTTCCGTCTTCTGCAGGTACATCCACGGAAACCACTGACATGCAAACATTTGAATTTTTGTCATGCTTATAACAGATTGTACACAGTTAATGATTACTTAAGATAATGAGTGGTTCGTATGCACCTTAATCAACTAAAAAACACAAACTTCTATTTATTTATTTTAAAAACTAAATCCAACATCGATTTCTGTACAGCAATGCTCGACGCTCAGTGAGAGCAGATGCACTGCTCATTGACTGGAATAACTCAAGACCACTTCGGAGAAAATCTCGAATATTCTACGTATTTTGTAATGGTTGATGGTAATAATTTTTATACACAATTCGAAACATTTTTTATTTTGTTTTGACGTCTGAAAGCATGGAACTCTTTTCCAAGTCTTTTTTTACTACATCTGTTGCTCATGTTTGCAGCACAGGCCCTGAAATCGACAAATATATTGATCTTGTGCTAATAAACCATTCCCAGACAATCTTAGTCAATCGACCCTCTTCATTTCCAGTTTGCCGCATTTTCGTTGAGCTAATTAATTTAAGTCACTACTCTGCAATCTTCTCATTTCGCTTTAAAATATCGTAAATTTGTATTTTTATGCGATTGAAATTCTTTGCCAGAGCTTGATAATCACACTTTCTTTTTCGCATATTTCAATACCTTTAACTTTTGTGTCTACATCGAGAATGTTATTCTTTGGCGCCATGGCAAGAGGCAAGCGAACGAACGCAGCTCACAACAAGCAAAAATTATGAATGATCACCTCAATGAATAACTGTTAAGGCAATTAAATCGGAGCATCTCGTTGGAATCCGTACAAAACAGTCAGCAACTAAGACTTTGGACTTTGCATCCAGCAAAAAGAGCAACGCTGGTTACATGATCTAAACCCGAGTCGTCGCACGTGCTGCAGTTGTGTTTGTGCAAATGTAGATGTGCTGCATTTTGTGTTTGTGTAAACAAATTAAAAACAATCTCTGTGTGCTTAATTATATTATCTTCAATCCCAAGCAAATAGTTTTTTTTTAATTGAAGGTTTAACGACCACCGTGAGCAACTCGATGGGGCGACAAGCAGTAGCTCGTCCCTAATTTAGGACCACTGGTTCCAGAGAAGGGAGAGAGCCAGTGCCGTAAGACAAACATGCCTGACCGAATTCGAACCCTGACCCTTCTCAGACTAATGGCCATAAGCCAGTGCTTAGACCGTTGCGCCACCGGGGCGGCGCAAATATGTTTCGTGTGAATTCATCGTTACACTTTAACGTGTAATGTCTTGTATTCAATTAAAATATTCAACTGCTCGGGAACATCTTTCCGTCGTTACCAGAGTGATTTACTGTTTTGCCATTTCCGTTTTCGCGTTAGGCATGTTGCGTTTTCTGTTTTCCTTTCATGATAAAAAAAAAACAAGAAATAAAACTCCGTTTTGGGCAGGTTTTCGTTTTATATACGTTCCTTCTTAAACAGGTTTTATTGCAGTTTCATGAAGTTTTTCGTCCCTTACTTACTTATTCATTCTTCACTGTACTTAGTCTATGCCATTTGCATGAAATTTATTGCGTAGTAAACTCTGTCTCGCTTTTTCACCCATAAGAGATGCGTCACTCTATAAGCAATACAGTTTTTCTACATGTTTGCTAAGGTAAGGAATTACCCACCTGTTCGCAGAAATTATTTGTCTTCCATAGTATGTTTGCGACCACGTATTTACCCATCATTGAATGTAATATTTATCAGGTGTACAAATAAGTTTTAAGGCGTCTTTGTGTGATGTATACTGCTAATTTACATATACGACATTCCCCGCGTTGTTGTCATGTGACCGTAACTGATCCAGAGTATGAAATGTGACACAGAAGTTTGCCCAACAGTCAAACGTACTTGCACATCGGTAAGTGAAAGATGGCAAGCGATACTGCATTCATTCGACACTGCATTCGTTACAAATTTCATCAAGGAAAAGTGCTGCGAAAGCATGTGCATCAATCTGTTCTGTTCTGGGGGAGAATATTGTATCGAAAAGCACGTGTGAGTTTTGCTTTAGGCAGTTTAAAGCAGGTGATTTTGATGTTAGCGATCGAGAACGTAGCGGCGCCCCGCAGAAGTTTGCACATGAGGAACTGCAAGTATTGCTGGATGAAGATTCGTCTCAAACGCAAAAAGAACTAGCTGAACAACTGGGGGTAACTCAACAAACCATTTCCAATCGTTTACCTGCAATGGAAAAGATTCAGAAGGAAGGAAAATGGATACCACATGACCTGAGCCAGAGGAGCCAGGATGAGCGTGTCATGAAGTGTTTGAATCTCTTGAATAAACAATACATAAAGTTTTTCCTGCAAAAAGGCGTTACTGGTGATGAAAAGTGGAAATGATACGACAATCCCAAACGCAAAAACACTGGGTAGACCCCAGTGAAACAACGACTTCGACACCGAAACGCAATATTCACTCCAAGAAAGTTCTGCTGTGCATCTGGTGGGATATGAAGGGTGTGCTCTATTATGAACTCTTGGAACAGGGTCAAACTGTTACTGCTGATCGCTACAAGCAACAATTGCTGCGATTGAACCAGGAAATCTGTCGGAAACGTCAATTGGCAGGCAAAGGATTGCATCCCCTAGCTGGGAAGTTTTGGAGCACCCGAAGTATAGTCCCGACGAAGCCCCTTCAGACTGTCATGTGTTCCGATCGATGCAACATGGTTTGTCTGCTGTACGGTTCCGGACATGTGACGAAATGCAAAAATGGGGTGACGACTTCATCGCGTCACACGACGAAGTATTCTGCATGGATGGAATCTGTCAGCTCCCCGACCGATGGCGGAAGGAGATAGATAACGAAGACTCATATTTTGACTCGTAAAGGTATTGATGTTTTCTCTCAAATTACATGTTATGTTGTCTTAAAACCCTTTAAAACTTATTTGTACACCTAATATACACAGAGGAAAGACCCAAAATTCGATTAATTGCGAAGGATCACTCTCAAAATAGAACTGCTATTTTGAGCCTAAAGCTATTTCGCTTTCAAGCGGCTTCGATGAAATGTGCCGCAGCAGTATGATTTCTTGTTTGCTTTAGTTGATTATTTACCAAAGGAAGAGAGAAAGAGAGAGAGAGAGAGAGAGAGAGAGAGAGAGAGAGAAACAAAAATGCTATCGAAAGATATGAAAATCTCGTGGATTCAATTATGAAGTTATCAAGAAAAAAATTATCAGAAAGTTTTACTGGATTTCGTATAACAACCTACGCTTGTTTCCCAAGGAAGGAAGGATTCGGAACACCGTTAAGAGTTATGTAAACAAAATCATTCACGCACAGCTTCCTCTCGACACAAAATCGAGCATCAATTTGATCTCAAAACTGCTGAGTTCTTATCGATTCAAAGCGCTCTGATAACGTTGTACCTGCGGCACATGAGTTGCGTTACACGTGGGAAGAAAAGATGTACCTAAAGAATCTCAGTAGTACTCACACTATCATAGCGAAATTTCAGATTGATGCGCTTTGGTTTTCGTTTATCTCGGCCAAAGTTACTTGCAAGTACCTTAAAAATACTTCGAAGTAATATAGGTATGAGAATGTGATTTACTTTTAATTATAAAAAAAAATTCAATGGTCTCGAATATTGTTGTTTTAACTTTCAACCGTTGATCATAAATGCTTACGCACTCATAAAGTAACAAATTGTAACGGCAATCCCAGTGACGTAGCGGTCTAAGTCTAGCTTCGGACTGAGTGATGTATACTCTAATTTAACCTTCCTTTTTATGTAAATATGGTTTAATCTCGCTAAACGCTTTTCTTAGCTTAACGCCACATTTTCTCTCTCGACGATTTGAACTTCGGCCACAACCTGACATCAAGTCAAAACTCATAGCCCACTGGAAAGAGGAGGCCATGAAACGAACCGTTGTCATGTAACCAAAATGGTCTCAATTTTGTGAAATTTCTATGGCAAGTGAAAACAGTTATTATTCTTGTGATTAAAGTATCTTAAAAACCCTTATTGCATTATGTTTTCCAGTCAAAACTGCTGTATTCTTGTGCCAGTCTTGTGAAAAAAATGTAAGCGGCTGTAATATTAAATTTTGTGTGGGGTTTAGATTACTATATCTGTGGCACTTATAAATATCATTTGCGTGCAGTAGTACAAAATAATAAATAATTACAAATAATAAGCTGAAAATTCGGACTAAGTTGGTCACATGACCGTTCGTTTCAGGGCCTGTTCTTTCTAGTGGGCTATGGTCAAAACTGCAATGACGTAGTAGGGAATCGAAAGATAAGAACTATTTTGGGAGCCCTGTTATGAGCGATTTTAATGTAAAGATTGGAGCACATTCTTGTTTTTGTCAGAGTGCATTCTTGTGTCGAGGTTCATTCTAGATTCATGTTTACAACTACGTATATTCTAGTTTCGATTACGAGTTGTCGTGTTGACTATTATGCGAGTTGTCTATTTGTGGGAAGAAAGATTGTCAGATCATCAGCGTATAAGCTAATGACGACCACTGGATTTCCAGACGTAAGGAAAGATGCTGAATAAACAAGATTGAACTGTAAGTGGTCTTGATTCATTTAAGAATCAAATAGTTTATTGCGAAGTGTTTCGATATGTGCATAGTTAAGTTAACAGCTATTACGACTGAGACTCATCCGGCAAAGCAACCTTTAAGTAACGTTACCACTTAAAGTCTACAGTGAAAATAACTTGTAGTTGAAGTAACAGTTAAGCTAATAGAGAGTTCAAGTTATTGTAATATACTAGCTTTTATACCCGGCTTTGCCCGGGATTTGGGCTTATTAATTTCATATTCCCTTATATGTCACTGAAAAAATCGGGGAAAAAATTGATGCTTGCAAGAAAGAAACAATCTGATTTCACAAATTCGGTCATTACAAATTATTTATTCATAGTGTGATTATTTCAGCACTTGGCCGTACATTGCTGTCACAAATGTTTGTTGAGAATTAAAGCAACGAAATGTACAGAATGTATGGAATCTGTAGAACCAAACGGATCAAAAGCGTTACGAATTATTTAACACGCGTCCAGGAGACACAGCATTAGAACAATGACTGAACAAAATTCGTTAACAATTTCTTATCGACGATCAAATGCATCTCGTGCTTTCAGTTTCAGACGTCTTTGAGGGGCGAATCTCTGGGATAAAAAAGTTAAAAACGTATCTTTGTTTCTGCGTATATATTTCTGTTTACCGATGAATTAAAAATGCCATGCCTATTTTAAAAACTTTTGACCGGATTCCGCTGAAATTTTGAGGGACTCCTCTTGTTACCAATTCATGGTGTTGATAAAAATTTCAGCCCGTTTAGTTAAGATTTCGGAAAGTTCGATTTGCATTTTTCATGCACAGTTCTCCAAGAATAGAAACACCTGTGGATGTGCCGTGGCGATGGATGCAGTCACGTGCTTTCAGATTTGGACCAGAATAAATGATGACGTAGCAAACGACGATGACTTTATTGATTAGCTTAATAATTAATTCATAACTCGCCACCCGAACAACGTAGAGATCTTTAAATAGTTGCGTTGACCTATAAATTCCAGTATTAATAAACTATGCAAATTTCACGATGCTACAGTTCGGTGTTCGAGAGTTTTTTGCTGCTTCAGACAAACAGACGTTTAGTATTTTATATATAAGATTTTCACTACAGATCATTTTCGTTATTTAACTACAACATTATAATCGTTCGTTCGAGTGGTCCCGGATTCGAGTCCCAGATGAGGCCAGTGTGAGATGCTTGTCTTACTGCAGTGGCTCTATCCCTTTCTTGGAACCAGTGACCCTAAATTAGAGACGGGAAAGTGCTTATAGCTTAAAGAGTTCGTAATGTGTACAGAGGTGAATCACGTGTCGAGACGACAAATCTGAAGCGGTACATTTCGTCCTTGTAGCTTAGTTGGAAGAGCAACTTACTCCGGAGTGAGGAGGCATGGGTCCGTCGCGGAAAAGCTTGTGTTTTAACAAGTTGCTCACTGTAGTCGTTAAGCTCCCATAAAAAAATTATGTGTATTTCAGTTTTAGCACAAAGATGACTTGCTTTAATTTGACCATAACTCCATGAAAGAGATCTCAGGAACAAACAAAAAATTTAAACCCGAAATTTAGCTATTCTTATGTTTGCTAATCCTTTTGAAACAAAGTTTGGAAATGATTACAGTAAGGAAGAATATTATCACGTAAGGGAGAAGATAATTGCCACTAGGGAGAATGTAATTATCGTTAGGAAGAAGATCCTTACCGGAAGGAAGAAGATGAATCCTTTTGAAATACAGACTAAATATGATTACCGTAAGGGAGAAGACGAACCCCTTTGAAGTAATGTCTGAAGATGTTTACCGCGAGGGAGAAGATGATTGCCGTAAATAAGATGAATTCTCCTGAAATAAAAGATGAAGATAATTACCGTAAGGGAGAATATGAATCATTTTGAAATATAAAGATGATTACCGTGAGGGAGAAGACGAATACCGCAAGGGAGAAAATGAATCCCTTTGAAATAAAGTCTAAAGGTAATTACCGTAAGGAAGGAGATGAATCCCTTTGAAACATAAAGATGATTACGGTGAAGGAAAAGATGATTACCCTAAAGGAGAAGGCGAATCCCTTTGAAGTAACGTCTAAAGATGATTACTGCGAGGAAGAAGATGATTACCATAAAGAAGATGAATTCCGTTGAAATAAAAGCGGAAGGTAATTACCGTAAGAGAGAAGATGAATCCTTTTGAAATATGATGATAATTACCGTGAGGTAGAAGATGAATACCGTAAGGGAGAAAATGAATCCCTTTGAAAAAAAGTATAAATATAATTACTGTAAGGGTGAAAATGAATCCCTTTGAAATAAAATCTAAAGATAATTACCGTAAGGAAGGAGATGAATTCCTTTGAAACATAAAGATGATTACGGTGAAGGAAAAGATGATTACCGTAAGGGAGAAGCTGAATCCCTTTGCAATAAAGTGTCAAGATGATTACCGTAAGGAAGAAGATGATTACCAATAGGGATAAAACGAATCTGATGTTTTGCTCACATGTTTCCACTTTTATTTCAAGACCCTTGGCTCTTCTTCCATCTGCTATTCCAAGTAAGAAGCTCCAAGGTTTAAAATTTCGGAAAGTGACAGTTGCTTTACTTTGCCTAGCCTAAGGATAAAACCTCAAACCGTTATTTCACAGTATTCTCATGTGATATACAGGATTTAATCATTCCGTTTCGTAACATGATCTAAAAATATATCCGAATGTAGTATTCCACAAAAATGACATAAGTAAACATTTTTTATTTTTGTGCAATAAAGTACTATCCAACAACGATAACTTTGTTATTCTTTTTTTCCCTTTATCTTTTACTATCAGTAATTTTAGTGCACCGCATTTTTCATATGTAGAATAAATAGTACTTTGCGTCGGCATTTCATTGCCTAATGGCTCTAAAATGGGCGATTAAGCAGTTTTGGGTTAAAAACTCCCTCCTCTAAGTTGATTTTCATTGCTGCACTTGTATAATTAATATCTTTATGTGCTACGCAGGAAGATAAAAAAATAGTGTCTTATATTACGATATAAGGTTATTTTTTATATAGAAATTCGTAACACCAGTCATTAAAATTTTTATTTTTCTATATAACTGTAATGGATGTGTTTATTTAAATCACTCAAATATTTTTACTTTTTTTCTAGATAATTGTTAAGAGAGGGCCTAATCTATATTTATATCAACCAGTAGACATTTACTTTCCCACATAATCACTGGGATGGTTAAGAAAATGCCTGAACTACACAGTGCGTCAAAGAATTTTTAAGACTGGCGCTAGATTTTAGCCTACGGTGGCGCCACCAGTGTAATCGCGAATGCATTATAAACCGTGACCATCTATCTACTTGCTTTCTGCCAAAAGTACTGCGCAGTTGTTAAAGTAACTCAAACGAAACGGCCGTTCATTAGAGAAGTAAAAATTTTTTCATGTTGAATTATTAAGATGGAACAAAGGGCTGTTATTAAATTTAACGCAAAACTTGGTAAAAGTGCCTCGGAAACGTACCAAATGATAAAACAAGTTTACGGTGAGTTTTGTTTAAGTAGATCAAATGTTTTCCTGTGGCACAAACGTTTTTTGGACGGAAGAGATACGCTAGAAGATGATAAGCATACCGGAAGACCAAGTTCATCTAGGACACCTGAGATTATTGAAAAAGTGCGTGATTTCGTGGCAAACAATCGATGTGCGTCACTAAGAATGATGGAAGAATCTTTAAACATCAACAAAGAAACGATTCGAACCATCCTGCATGAAGATTTGGGCAAAACAAAAGTCTGTGCTAAATTTGTTCCACACACGTTAACCAATGAACAAAAATCAAGGAGAAGTGCACATTGCAGAGACATCATTTCAGCCGCTGAAAATGATCCAAACTTCTTAAAATCGATAGTTACAGGTGATAAAACATGGTGTTTTCAATATGTTCCTAAAACAAAGCGACAAAGTGCGGAATGGAAGTAAAAAACTCGTCACAAGCCAAAAAAACAAGAAAAGTTCCATTGAAAACCAAAACAATGCTCATTAGATTCTTCAATAGTAAGAGTATTATCTAAAAAGAATTTGTTCCAAGTGGACAAACAATTACTGGTGAGTTTTATTTAAATGTTTTGAAGCGTTTGATGGGCAGAATTCGTCGCATTCGTCCAGAATATCGGGATGAAAACAGTTGGTGTTTGTTGCACGATAATGCACCCAGTCACACCTCACTTCTTGTTCGTAGATTTTTGGCGAAAAATAACGTCTGTGTGTTGAATACTCCACCGTATTCGCATGATTTAGCACCCTGCGACGTTTCTTTATTCCCAAAACTTAAAATGACGTTAAAGTGGTGTTATTTTGATGATATTTCGACCATACAAACAGCTTCGACGCGTGCTTTGAAGGCAATTCCGCAAAGTGAACTGGAACAGGCATTCGAATTATTATTAAATCACTGTAACAAGTGTATTGAAGCCGGAGGGACTTATTTTGAATAACAAACCAAAACAAATTATAATTTCTTGTTTCTATTTAATTTTACAGACCCAGTCTCAAATTTTTTTGCCACACTGTGTATATCTAGATCACTCATAATGTTTTTACCTTGCCACACAATCATTCTAACAGTTAAGACAATGCTTAAGTTATATTTAGATCAGCCTATATATGATTTTACTTTTTCCTATCATAATCATTGCAATAGTTAAGACGGTGCCTAAACTATACGGTCGTATCAGAATAATATGACCACCTACCTAATAATGGGAATAACCACCCTTGGCCGGAATGACAGCGGCGAGACCCCGTGGTATGGACGCAATGAGGCCCTGGAAGGTTCCCTGAGGCACACGTACCCATTCGGACTGCAGCAGAGCACGGAGGTCCCGGAGATGACGTGGTTGTGGGTCGGCACGTCGGACCTGTCGATCCAAATTGTCCCACAAGTGCTCTATGGGATTGAGGTCGGGAGATTTCGCCGGACAAGGAAGAACGAAGATATTGCTGCTGGGTTTCTCGTACCAGTCACGAACACCCTTAGCGACATGGTAGAGCGCGTTGTTCTTTTGGTAAACATCATCACTACCAGGATAAACGTCCAACATGAAGGGATGCATGAGGTCCGCGAGGATGGACAGGTAGCCATTGGCATTCAGGATCCATCCACTGGTATCAGCTGTCGTAGGCCGTAGCAGGAAAACATCTCCCCAGACATGCGCACTGCCACCTCCGACCTGTACTTGACTGACAAGCGTGTCCGGGTGTTGGTTCTCGTGTGTCTGACGTCATATCCGCCACCGCCCGTCACTTCTGTGGAGTACAAACCTCGTTTCGTGGAAGAATGCAACCTTTTCCCACTCTTTCACTGTCCAATGACGATAGTCCCATGAGAACTGCAGGCGTCGTTGCCGATGGATTTGGGTTAACATGGGCACCTGGACGCAGCTTCGACTCCGGAGGCTCATGCGTAATAGGGTTCGCTCTACTGTTATCAGGGACACGTACCTGGGTGCCCCAGCGTTCATTTGCGTGGTGAATTGCTGCACAGTTGCTCGTCGATTGCCCTTTACCAATCGAGGGAGGCAACGTTTTCCTCTGGGATCGATGGCTCCACAGTTATGACGTCATGAAGTACTCGGTGTGCCAACGGTCCATTCTTGGTACACCCTTACTACAGCACCTCGCCAACAGCTCACGAAGTCTGCTGTTTCTGAGATGCTTCCACCTTTGGCGCGGTAACCGATTATTATTCTATTTTGAACGTCCGTCAAACCACTACGTCTACCCATTTTGCTCACGTGACGCACTATGGCTCATCTGTCCTGGCCGGTCGCTTATGTCTCCGCGTGGTCGACCTTGTCACGAGCACTCTGTGCCTCGCCTGGTCGGGTACACTGTGTTTCCGAGGGTGGTCACATTATTCTGATACGCCTGTGTATATTAGATCAATAAACATTGTAATGTTCTTGGCGTTATCGGTTGTAGATATCTGTTAATTATTGATCTTAAATATTTAACAGATATCTACAACCAATAACGCCAAGAACACTAAAACCCAACATTACTTCAGTGTAAAGCATCTCCTGACCAAAGCGCAGTGCTACTGTAGAACTTGGCTTCACTGTAAAGCCTTACTTCGTGCTCCGGTTAGATAGCTTAAATAAACACGTTAATCACTTAACTAGACATTAAATAGCACTATCTGCTAGGTAAATAAATAGTCTTGTAATAATGTCATCGACTTGGTTATTAGATTCGCTTTAGCCGCTTATACATATGGCAGCACTAAAATATCGTATGTGGAGTCTAATTCCAACTTGGTATTCAAATAATCGTTTGATTGTCTTCGATATCGAGTGCAATACTCTCTTAACGCAGAATACTCTTCAAGTTTTACGACTCGACAATAATATGACATCAGTGATCAAAGAAGCATAATATTCGGCGTGAAAGAATTAACAAAATTTTGTAAGATAACAATCTCTCTTTCCAAAGTAATTACAACGAGCTGACGCTCTAGCCGACTTCTAACGAGAGCTTTGATATAATCCTAATCATCACTTTTATTAGTCTTGTTAGCATACATTATTCACCTTTAACCTAACGTCAGATTGCCAAAACATAATTTAGCAAGAGAGAAAATGTAGAGTTAAGATAAAAAAACTACTTAAGGGGAATGAACGAAAATCAGCATAAGGTAACAGCAACCAAAAAGGAAAGTGTATACGTTTCAACATATAAATGAAAAGCAAAAAGTTAAGTTTTTACTTTTCCACGTAATCATTGTACTGATTAAAACAGTGATTAAGCTATATTTAGAGCCCTCAATATGTTTTTACTTTTCCACATCATAATAATTATAATGGTTATGACAGTGTTTGTACTAGATTTAGATCAATCAGTGTGTTTTTACACTTCCATACGATCAGCATAACAATTGAGATAGTGGCTTAACTAAGTATATATCTATCAGTCAAAAATACTGCATATTGACTCATCCTTATTGGTAAAGAAATTAGCGGTGCAAAGTCGGCGCAATAGCACCTGCTGGTTTTATACGTTAAATAAGGTTGCGCACGGGCAAACCTACATTTCTTAAGACATCTGCGGACGCACTGGGAAAATTTCTATTTTGTCACATGACTAAAACTGTGCGAGAGATTTTACATGCAGTTTTCGCTTTTCCAGTTGTATTCTCCATGGGTAAGAACACTTTTATTCTTGCGGCACTTTCTAAAAGATTCCAAGTGATTTCGGTAATATCGTGACACGGTAGATGCGCTACTCTTATTAACAGATGCAATGATTACACCAAATACACTTAAGAGCAATTAAATTAGAGACAGCTGGCGTTATGCAAATGTGGCTCCGTGGGCGGCCCTGTAAAAAGAAACCACATGACTTATGCAGCGATCCGACAATATAAGGAGTGTTGCGACGGGAATCAGTAAAAGCCGGACGCAGTATGGGTAAGACGAAGGATCTAAGCGCATTTGATCGTGGGAAAATTGTCGGGGCCCGATGAATGGGTCACTCCATCTCGGAGGTCGTGCAGGCACTGGGATTTTCACGAGCCACTGTGTCACGGGTGCACCGTGAGTACATCGAATCCAGTAAAACCATCCCTGCAAGGGCCAACTGCCGTAGACAACAGCGTGTGGATGAGCGGGGTCATCGTAGGCTACCTCGCATTGTAACAGCGGATAGACGGGCAACAGTGCAAGAAATCTCTCGGCAATTTAACGCTGGTGCACAAAAACGTGTAAGCAGCCACACCATCCAGAACCATCTCCTCGCTATAGGGTGCAGAAGACATCGTCCCACGAGGGTACCGCTGCTGACCGCACATCACATGGTGCAAAGATTGGCATGGGCGCGGGAACATCGCCACTGGACCCTAGACATGTGGGAAAATGTTGCCTGGACTGATGAGTCGAGATTCACGTTGGTACATGCGGATGGCAGGATACGAGTACGCCGCACACCACATGAAGCGATGGATCCTTCTTGCCAGCAGGGTACTCTTCAAGCTGGTGGGGGTGGCATTCTCGTCTGGGGACTATTTACGTGGACTGAACCCCTGGTACGTGTTACATCGTCCCTCACAGGTCAACGTTACCGGGATATCCTGGATGACCATTTGCTCCCGTTTGTGCGTCTTCAACATCCCACTGGGGACCTCATCCTGCAACAAGACAATGCACCGTGCCATCGCTCCCGAATTGTATCCGAATGGTTGGATGAACACTCCGCCGACGTGACCTCGCTTCCTTGGCCAGCTTGGTCACCTGAACTCTATCCCATCGAGCACATCTGGGATGCCATCAAGAGAGATGTTCGAGGCTCTGACCCCCTCCATCAAATCTTCGTGAACTGAGGGAGCTTGTTCAGGGGTCGTGGATCCGTATGGCTTCCCAACGCTTCCGGTGTCTTGTCGAGTCCATGCCGAGACGAATCGCCGCCGTCATCAGGGCGAAAGGTGGTGCTACACGTTATTAGACAGGTATCTCTAATTAAATTGCTCTTCAGTGTACACCTATGGCATCATTCTTCATTTTTGATTTTTTTCTTTCGCAGAAGACTTTAAGTGACCATGCAGCCGTCTGCTAGTACCGCCTTCCTGCTTGTTCTGTTGGTACTTCTGATCTCTGATGTGACCGAGGTTCAAGGAAGGAGATGCACGAGGAGGTGTGAAAGGGGGAGATGTCGTCCCATATGCTACAGAGAAGCAGGGTAAGTTTATTCATGAAGTACTGTTTATATGAACTGCAACCCTTTTGCAAACTTTTTTACAGTGTATCAGCATAGTCAGATAATCTACACCGGAACTATATAGGTGGTTCAAATGAAAGCTGAAAAAAATGGGAAGAAGAGGGAAACCGAAATATATGGTGCGGAGTACCGGGTCAGTATAGTTTTGACTTCTTTTGAGGTGATGCTTGATGCCACTGGCCATGTTGCTGGTTGTTATCACAGTGGAAGGATAGAGAACTATAGCGTTGCGCACAAGTGAGGATAAGAGCAGAAATACGTTTTGGACTCGATCGCGACCGGTGATGAAATTTAGGTATCACTTTCTACACTGTTAAACATTTTGTGGTAGGTTGCACCAAAACATGGTGCTACACCAGCTCCACCACATTTTTAGAAAAGATACACCATACTGTGATTCAAAATAAATCCCAAAACATGGTGCAACCTTGCGTTTAACCTTGTACCAGAACGGGGTGAAAGGTAAAACCCCGTTGTTGGGTTTTGTTTGCAAAATACGTTTGTGTATCTTTTCTCAGAAAGTGGTGAAGCTGGAGTAACACCACTTTTTGGTGCAACCTACCACAAAATGTTTAACGGTGTACGTGAGACTAAGCAAGCCAATAAATCTTGTGAATCCTTTGCGACACGCAAAATTGCATCATCATTATCAACATTATCAATAAATCTTGTGAATCCTTTGCGACACGAAAACTTGCGTCATCATCATCATTATCAACATTATCAGTTATCATTATCAGCATTATCAATAAATCTTGTGAATCCTTTGCGACACGAAAAATTGCATTATCATCATCATTATCAACCATTATCAATTCACTATTGGATGAATGTCCCAAAGTTTTTCCACAACAGTTTGTCTTGAGCCAGTCTCCTTCATGTTACTCCCACCCATCTCCCACGGGGTCTTGCTCTGGGTTTTTTTTTCTGTCCTTTGGTATCCAGTCTAATATTTTGGTTGTCCATCAGTAATCCGTTCTTCTAGCAATATTTCAACAATTTCACTTTGATCGTGATGTTATCAACCCCCGTCATTTTTATGATCCATGATGAGTTCTTCTTTGTATCCTGCCCAATTATACGAAGCATGCACCTCTCCACGTTTGTTTTAGTAGTTTGTAGCCTCTGTCTGTCTTTTTCAGGTCTACTCCAAGTCCTAGATCCATAAGTAAGATCAAGAAAAATTCATTGATTAAGCACTTTTATTTTAAGACAAATCGGCAAATTGCTCTTGAAAATTGCACTGTTTCTTCCAAATACTCTCCAACCAAGTTTTATACGCCGATTAATTCTTCATCAATGTTACCCTCACTTGATATCTGTTGCCTAAAATAAATGTAGGTATCTGTTACCTCTAGATTTCCCCCATCAATTGCTAAATCTTCATTTATTGTAAAAGCATTGTACATCAATTTTGGTTTTTGAAAGTTCACTTTTAATTCCACTGCTTTACTATTGTCAGTAAGTTCCTGGAAATTGTACTGTTTTTTTTTCAAAATTCTCTCAAACGCCGATTATTACTAAATCAATGTGGCCCTCCCTTGATATGTGTTTGACCAAGGTAAATAAATGTACGTGAAAGTTACCTCTAGATTTTCCCCATCAGTTGCTAAATTTTCGTTTCTTGGGAAAACATTGTAAATACATCAATTTTGTTTCCTCTCTGAAAGTTAATTTTTAATCCCACTCCTTTACTATTGTCTGCAAGTTTATGAATCATACTCGGCAGCTCTGAAGTGGTAATTGCAAATGTGTCTATGTCATCAGAAAAACGGAGGTGAGTTAAATAATCTCCATTAATCTTTATTCCCTTGTTTCCCTAATTCAGTGATCAAAAAACACTTCGCAATGTGGCATTGAAGAGTTTGGGAGATATGATATCATCTTGTCGAACTCCCTACCCAATTTTTATTGTTGCTGCATCGTCAAATAGCCGAAGCTTTGCACCTGCGTTTTCATAGATGTTATTAATAATCATTAAAGAAATACGGGATTACGCCCTATAATACAAATTTTTAAGCTGACAATACGATTTTTGGCGTAAATGTGACAAGGATGGTAAGTCAGATAATATCCGAAAACTTTGAAAATTTTCATCGTCCTGGAGGGGGACTCGAACCCGCGTCTCCCAGAAAGCGCCCGGGTATTCTAACCACTATACCACCCAGAACGACCAAGTTTCAAGTTTCCGATCAATTTGGGCGCTTTCTGGGAGACGCGGGTTCGCGTCCAGCTCCAGGACGATGAAAATTTTCAAAGTTTTCGGATATTATCTGACTTACCATCCTTGTCACATTTACGCCAAAAATCGGATTGTCATCTTCAAAATTTGTGTTACTAAAAATGTTAACGTATGCATCCTCAATACTGCGGGTTTCAAAGACATTACACTATTAAACATTTTGTGGTAGGTTGCACCAAAAAGTGATGCTATCTCAGCTGCACCACTTTCTGAGAAAAGAAACACCACTGTGTGGTGCAAACAAAGCCCAACAATATGGTGCAACCTTGCACCATAATGTGGTGAAACCTTGAACCATATGGTGCAGAGTTGCACCATGTTGCTGAAATCCGTTTGCACCACACAGTGGTACATCTTTTCTGAGAAAGTAGTGCAGCTGCGGTCGCACCACTTTTGGTGCAACCTACCACAAAATTTTGAACAGTGTATAACTGCTGATGGTTTCACGGAATCAAGTCATTTTCATAATCAATAAAACTGATACATAATGGGAGTTAAATTAGAAACATGTTAATTAGAGGAAACGCACTTATACACTATACTGACAAAAGTCACTGTACACCTAGAAGAGAAACACAACATAGTATTTATTGACATACATTTGTGCGGTGCCGGTCTTACCCTTCGAGACATGATTTCGACAAGGTTTTGGAACACAGCGGTAGGTATGCGCTTCCATTCAGTACATAATGCTGCCGCTAACTGTTGTTTAATAGTAGGCCTTAGTTCCAAACTTGTTATGCGGCGCTCTAATTCATACCGTAGGTGCTCTATGGGATTAAGATCAGGGCTCTGTGCTGGCCAATCCACACACTATACAGAATTATCGTCAAACCATGCCGTAACAGTCCTTGCTTTATGGCTCGGTGCATTATACTGCTGGTACCAGCAAGGCTTGGTTCCATAGTATTGCCACAGAGCTGGTACGGCATAATTGTCCACAATATCGAGGTAGACATGCTGGTTAACAGGTTTGTCCAAGATAACCAATGGGCCGGGACCATACCACGAAAAACACCACCACACGAGTACACTGCCAGCTCCAAACTTGACCGTAGGAACAGTACACTGTGATAAATAGCTTTCCCCGGCTGCCGCCATCAGCCTAATAGATCGTGTATCTGGATTCATCAGTCCATAGGATCCGTTTCCATTGATCTACGGTCCACGATAAATGTTCTTTACACCATGCTAAACGACGAGTAGCATTCCAAGTGGAGATAAAAGGCTTATGAGCAGCTGCACGACCACGGTATCCCATGGAATGAAGTTCTCTGCGAATGGTACGTGTACAAACCGAGGTTCCAGCATTTTTACTCACCTGTACACTGAGGTCTTGTGCAATACTCCGTCTATTAGCTGTAATGACTCTCCTGAGGCTTCGACGTCCTCTATCACTGATGTTTTTTGCCCGGCCGGCACGTTTCGCTGCTTCAGGCACGCCATTTGTCGTTCACTTATTCAGTACATCCAAAACAGTTGACTTGGGTATGTTTAAACACCTATTGGTTTCTTTTATGGAGAACCCACTAATATTACACCCAACAATATTTTCTTTCTCAAAGTCATTTCTCTCTCGCCGCGACATTTTCATTTAACCTCAATGTGCGATTTGATCGCAGTCAGCTGCAGGCTTGTTTATATACCGTTTGCAGATGTACCGCGTATCTTAACAACGCAGCGGATTCGTTCATTTTTTTTGAAGGAGTGACCGGTGACTTTTGTCAATATAGTGTATGTTATGTACTTCGTGCGCATCGTAGTTCGCAGTGCACGTTTCCATCTCGGAAGCTCCTGCTATGCATTAAATGTAGACATTTAGTTTGTTTAGTAGAAAGATAAAGTAAAAATTTTAAATATAAGGAAATGAATAAAAAATTATGTTATGTTATGGAAATTTTATCAAGTAAAAAATAGTGACGTCACACAAAATCGTTTTACACACCTTACTTTCTTTTTACATCCTCGTGTATTTGCATTTCTGTTTTAGATTGTAATCAAATTGCTATCAGAGCACAATCTAGTTTAACAAGTACGTTTGAAATATTTCAATCCTTCGAGTTTGCTTCAATGAGTCTTCTTAGTGTTAAAAGACACTGATTCGCATCTTTGATTGAATCAGTGTCTTTAACTTTACGGGTCGCCACAATTGAATCATGGTTCGAAAAAGCTGGAAGATAATTCTCATACAGCTTGCAAGCGGCTGTATGTGAAGTATGTCTTGCGTTGCGAAAGGCTGGTATATGCATAAAAATGCATATACCTTAATTTTTCTCTATACATTGCCGGTTAGTAGATGCCAAGGATGTGATGATATATCAAAGGAATAAAGGATGTTTTATAGAAAGCAGGCACTTGTAGAACCACAGAGTGAGTCCCATGGAGTGTGAAACCCAAGAAGAGTAGGTACAGTGTGCAATATAAGTGGTGTGAATTCACAGAAAATTTCGGAAAATAATGAGCAGCAAAGTTGCTGATAACTGTCAGTCTTTTAACGGAATTTCGAAATTGTCTTTCAACGTTTTTAGCGGTTCCCTCTTTTTTAACTTGCGTATTTTTGCATATTTTCCGTAGTCGTTAATTCTGTTTATTTCAGAAAAAATCCATTTCAAGTTTTTCCGTATTTATAGAGAAAATTCGCAAAATCACACGGGAAATGGGGTTCGAACTGAGGTCATTTGGGTTAGAAACCGAGCGTCTTAACCACTGAGCCAAAATATCTTCGGAACCGCACTCACGTTCAAGGTAAAACTAATGGCGCGATGATGAATTTTCCCCGCATAATGCGGGTGATTTAGCCATTATTTTCTGTTGGGGTTTATTATTTTTTGAATACGTATGTAATAATTTAATTTTTTCTCTAAGAGGACTTATCACAAATTAAGTATTTTTTTTTTCGTCGTGAGTTTTCGAAGCAACAGAATGCTTTGTAACTTGAGATCTCTTTTTTAACTGACAATAACTTTCAATGATCTTTAAGAAAAGGTGAAATGTACTGTTTCATAGTAGTATTTCATAAAATTGCGAGTATAAGATTTCCTCTTCATAGCAATAACAGCTTTTGTTTTAAGGAGTTATGCCTTGTCTTACTTCTATGTTAATTTAAAACATCAACATACTAAGAAATAGTTCCTAAATGAAAGAAACCTAAACGGCCAGAGGAAACATGTAAAAAACAGAAGTCATACATACGGAAAAGATGCTTTATTCAGGATGTAGCAAACACATCGTAGCATAGCATATTGCGTTAAACTCCTCCACACAACGCTCTTTTCACAACGCTCCTTTCAATAATCAGTTTACAACTCAACGCTCGCAATAATCGCTCTCTTACAACGCTCTGAAGCAACAATTTAGTCGTCGCTTTTATATCTTGTTCTTATCAATATCAGGCATACGTCACGTGCATTCAACCTCAATTGTGTTGCCAAACATATTCGTTTGAGAGAAAAGATATTACGTTAAGAGTGAAGAATAACAGAATAAACTCAAGATTTACATAGGCAAAGAAACTAAAAAGGAAAGTTAATTTAGAATATACGTCACAGAGTCCACAGACTGATACATATAGACATCGTACAAATCACCTGTACAATAATTTAAGTACCCGGATTCTTACGGTAACGCAACAGCTGATGCACAAAATGGGGTAGAAGAGAAGAAATATCCTGTGCCAGAATAACCAATATTCATGCGATATGCTATCCACAATATCCGATCTCGCTACAGAACTTGAAAATGAAATTCTTCGACAGACTATGGAAATTTAACAACTAATCAAACCTCAAGTATTTTCGTGAATCTCTCCTCTTACCGGAAATTTTTCGTCATATGGATACGGAAAAAGTGAGAACGGAGTTTTTTCGTTATTATACGAAAGAAACTGCTGAAAGATTTCGGAAAATTCAGAATTTCCAAGTTCTGCGAAAAATCCTTGAAATGAAAGTTGCTTTCCGTCATTTCAAGGTTATGTCAGAAATATGCTTCTTTTTTTTTTTTTTTTTTTTTTGATTGGAGGTTTAACGACCACCGTGAGCAACTCAATGGGCTATAAGCAGTCGCCCGTCCCTAATTTAGGGTTACTGGTTCCAGGGAAGGGAGAGAGCCAGTGTGCCGTAAGACAAACACAACATCCATGCCTCACCGGGATTCGAACCCGGACCCCTTTCGGACGAATGATCAGAGGCCATTGCCTTAGACCACTGCGCCACCGGGGCGGCAAAATATGCTTCGTTAATTCACGAAAGGCATCGCGGAAAGCGCCTCAAATTCAGAATTTTTTTACTGTGTACAAAAACGTTAAGAAAGATACGATTAGTGCTTTTCTCTGCGTATTGCTCGAGTGGACTGCAGTCACTCGTGGGGATATCCGTGGTTTCAAATCGCATTACAAAGCAGGCATAATATAAAAAGTACCAGCCGCAATAGAACAAAAAAAAAATGAGAAATTATTTTTTTAATAAGAAATGAAGTAAAAATATTTAAAATGATGAGAAAGTTAAAAAAGATACGAGTAGTGTATTTCTCTGCGAATTGCAGGAGTTGACCATAGCCACTTTATGTGGGGATAATCCGTAGTTCCAAATCGCATTACAGAGCATTCATAATACGGAAAACAGCTGCCGCAATTAAAAGAAAAAGAGAAAGAAAAGAAAGAGGAAAATGAGGTTTTCAAAACTTAACATCCTCCAGTTACTTGATTGTTGCAGCCTGGAAAACTGCTTTGTCACAGGTTCTCGCAAACTGTTTCCGCATAGCGAGTTTCATGGAATTCGAGATACAGAATGCTGAAACTGAGAAAGAACTGCCTTATTTTTCGACGTATAAGACCAGACCTTTTTCTCCAGAAGTCCGGGCCTCGACTTATACGACACATCGACTTATGTATTGAAATCAAGATGTATCGCATTTTTCGGCGTATAAGACGAGACGTCTTTCTCCAGAAGTCCGGGCCCCGACTTATACGACACATCGACTTATGTATTGAAATTAAGATGTATCGCATTTTTCGGCGTATAAGACGAGACGTCTTTCTCCAGAAGTCCGAGCCTCGACTTATACTACACATCGACTTATGTATTGAAATTAAGATGTATCGCATTTTTCGGCGTATAAGACGAGACGTCTTTCTCCAGAAGTCCGGGCCCCGACTTATACGACACATCGACTTATGTATTGAAATTAAGATGTATCGCATTTTTCGGCGTATAAGACGAGACGTCTTTCTCCAGAAGTCCGAGCCTCGACTTATACTACACATCGACTTATGTATTGAAATCAAGATGTATCGCATTTTTCGGCGTATAAGACGAGACGTCTTTCTCCAGAAGTCCGAGCCTCGACTTATACTACACATCGACTTATGTATTGAAATCAAGATGTATCGCATTTTTCGGAGTATAAGACGAGACGTTTTTCTCCAGAAGTCCGGGCCTCCACTTATACGCCACATCGACCTATCTATTGAAATCAAGATGTACTCCATTTTTTGGCGTATCTTTCTTCAGAAATCCGGGCCTTGACTTATACGCCACATTTCGAGGCCGCTGTGGTGCAGTGGAAGCATATCCGGCGCATAACTGGAAGACCCTGGGTTCGATTCCTGATGGCGGCCGATGAGAAATTTTTCCGTGACTCACTTATAAACGTGGCAAGAGCGATGACTTGTATTTGATAACGACTTATCCGTTGAAATTTCTCAACGAGAAAAAAAATATTTAGCCTTAAATTCTGTCGTGATCCAAGCACTCGAAACTCAGTATTACATTAATAAGAAACCATTCCGACAGCCTACGAAAGGTAATATTCAATTTACGAAGAGCTTGTTTAAAAGCTGCTAAAACGGATATTTACGTTCTACAGAAACATTTAAATCACTGTGACTAATTTGGAGTGGCAATTATCGTATGTCAATTGCATCTCCTTCACAATCCCTCCAAAAGCCGGTAAATGGCATCCACTCCATGTTTTGCAAAGCCACTAGAACTACAATGGGTGCATCGCATTTACTTGACTATCATTAAACCTCTGAAAAACATCGCTGCGACGCAGTTAATTGGCTGGTGATAATCGTGGCGGCGCTTTAAGAATAACAATAACCAACTGCTAGCGAAGGCAGTCTCCCCCTCCCCCGCTATGCTAGTCCCTCAATTGTGTCTTATAACTGAATTAAAATCAACTATTGCTTCTATTTATTACTCCTAACTTAATTTACTTCATGTTTCCGATTGAAATAAAAAGCTGTTTTGGTTTCTGATTTCAATTGAACTCTGTGAGTAAGCAGCGAACCATAACTCGAGTTGCAAGCATCACTCTGATTGACACAATTGTGTGATATTGTTTGTTTTTTTCGTCTTTGCGCGGCGGCTTCTTCAACTGGTCGGTCGGAGGGAAGGAATACCGTGATATCAATTAGTAAGAAAGAAATAAACTCACGAAATTCGAATTTTTGTAGACAAGACAAATGCGGAAGTTTGCTAACTTTTTCTTCCTTTTGATATTTACTGAAACATTAAAAATATAGTTACAGAATATCGGAACATCAACTGTATTTGTTCTAGCCTTATCTTATATCCAGGATTGACTCACTTATGAATGATGATAAGGAATTTGAGAAATTTGATCCAATTGACTTATGAGCCAAAAAATAAGACAGTAAAAACTGAAAATTCCCTTTCTTGTTATTAAAAAAAATGTTTTCACTGTTTTTTCGTATTGTGAAAATTGTATTGGAATAAAAATAAATAAGATGTGTTTATTTACACATCGTTCATCAAACATAAATTTAAAAAGCATTTCATTCCGTAACGCAGTTCTTAAAGAAAAATTCTAATTCCGCATTTTCACTTTCTTGTCCGGCACAAGATCGCGACTTTGCTACTTATACACTCATTTCCAAAAATTAAGGATTACTTATATTTTCTTAGCATACTTTTATTCCAACAGGATATGGATGAAAATATTTAAATACGGAGTAAACAAAGATAGAAAGCACATGCACACACAGAAATAAACAAGAATTTGTGCTTATTAACGGAGAAAACTAATAAAAGAACAACACATACCATTTTTTGACATTGCCTGAGCGCCATTACCAGGTCTTTTTTTGGTGCCAGGTGGGAGTTCGCATTCATCAATTTTTTTTTTTTTTTTTTTTTTTTTTTGGAGGTTTAACGACCACCGTGAGCAACTCAATGGGCTATAAGCAGTCGCCCGTCCCTAATTTAGGGTCACTGGTTCCAGGGAAGGGAGAGAGCCAGTGCCGTAAGACAAACACAACATCCATGCCTCACCGGGATTCGAACCCGGACCCTTTACGGACGAATGATCAGATGCCAGCGCCTTAGACCACTGCGCCACCAGGGCGGCACCATTCATCAATGCACCTCCTCAGAATGTCCTAAGCATTTTCGATTGGATTTAGATTGGGGGAGTACGCAGGCACTCCATTCGGTTGATCCCCTCGCTCTCATAACAGTTCATGAACACACGATGATCGATGAGGACGGCGTTATCGTCCATAAAATTGAAAGAATTTACCACAGCACCACGAAACAGCCTTACATGTTTTAAAATGACCTCCTCACAATAACTCTGGGCATTCATTGATCTTTTCTCCGACACCAGGAGCTCTGTACGTCCATTGATCATAATGCCAGCGGCTCCATCTTCCCTGTAATGGTCAATTTTTACAATGTTTTTGGCTGAATAATCAGTGCGGGGTTCTCGTCAGATGTCTTGCCGCCTAGAGTCAGACGATAAACAAAATTGGCTTTCGTGTATGAACAGAACATTGGCCCATTGCTCTTCACTTCATGTGGAGTGTTCAAGACACCATCGATAACGAGTTGTTTTCCATGCTGCGGTCAGTAGAACACGCTGTATAGGTTTTCAGGTATTCAATCTGAAATGATTCAAACGCTTTGGCACGGTTTGACGAGATATTTGGGTACCCTAATAACTGCTAACTTGTAAGCAGTTATTTGACGAGATCTTTCGGCCAGTACAACAAGATAATGGTCTTGTGATGGAGTTTTTTCGCGTGGTTGGCCATTACTGAACCTTGTGGTTGCTATTCTATGTTCAGATAATTGTTTCCAGATCCGTGATACTGCGCATTGGGCAATTCCAAACTCCTTTGCTACGTCTCTGGTTGTTTCCCGTTTAGGCTATTCCCAGTTAACAAACCATCCGTCCACGGGTAAAATCATCAAGATGAGTTCTTCCGGATGTGCTACACTTCAACACGTACAAAAAAACGATGCCGCCCCCGGTGGCGCAGTGGTCTAAGCGCTGGCTTATGACCATTCGTCCGAGAAGGGTCCGGGTTCGAATCCCGTCGGGCATGGATGTTGTGTTTGTCTTACGGCACCAGCTCTCTCCCTTCCCTGGAGCCAGTGACCCTAAATTAGGGACGGGCGACTGCTTATAGCCCATTGAGTTGCTCACGGTGGTCGTTAAACCTTAAAGATAAAAATGAAGCGGGAAAAAAATGTTTTTTTTTTTTTTTTTATTGGAGGTTTAACGATCACCGTGAGCAACTCAATGGGCTATAAGCAGTCGCCCGTCCCTAATTTAGGGTCACTGGCTCCAGGGAAGGGAGAGAGCCAGTGCCGTAAGACAAACACAACATCCATGTCCGACGGGATTCGAACCGGGACCCTTCTCGGACGAATGGTCATAAGTCAGCGCTTAGACCACTGCGCCACTGGAGGGGCCTTCATTTCATCGTCGATCGGCAGTACACAGCTGTCACGTGATTCCTGACAATTCGCATATGACGAAACACCCTCACGAAGCTTGCTTGCTCTTACGTGTTCAGATGACGTCAGAGTGTTTTTTAACGCTGCCAACGATTTGCGAGTCCGGAATTTAACCTTTTGTCGTTGATCCTGGACTTTTGGACATGAGTGTAGTTTGCACCTGTGACTGAATAGACATTTTCAAAGCAGAGATGAATCAATATAAGTTGTCGCGTCGTAGAACTCTAGGAGCTGAGAGGCTGGTGGACAATTTAGTTATCAAGCTGTCATAAATCATCATAAAAATGAAAGAGAAAATTCTTCCGAGTACGGGCCTTATCTTAAAATAAAACTCATGAATTTGGCTTACAAACTCACACATGAAAATAAGGCAACAGATTCATCCTGCAGCCTGAAAAGGAATCGTTCTACTATTTTTACACAAATGACAGTGGTAGACCTAATCCATACATCTAATGCGCCAATGTTAATGCAATACCAGGTAGGCTGCACCGTTCCGTATACTGTCATGAAAAAGCAGTCTTTCAGAAACGCTAATAGCGTACACTAGAAATATTTTTCTGAAATTCACGAGCCATTTTGCATGAGTCATTTATGAATTAACGAAGCATATTTTTGATAGAATATTTTCGTGAAATGACGAAAAAACCTAGATTTCGCGGATTTTTTTATAGGCCAGGAAAATTTGGAATTTCCAGAAACCTTTCCGCAATTCCTTTCTTATATATATGCACTGGCGGAAAGTGAAAAAAGAACACCAAGAAGGAGACGTCTGGTACCAACGAAATTTATACAGCATAATAACGGAATACAGAGGATAACGTGATCAAAACATTATGGCAAAATACGGCTGTATTTGCTGGTAAACTGAAAAATAACATTTCCATGTAACATGGTTAGTACAAGGTTTAACCGCCATGAACTGCGTCACACTGTGCAATTCTGGCATGGAGTCTGTCGTACAGATGTTGGATGTAACTTTGGGGTATTGAGTTCCAAGCATCCTCAACCTGGACGCCTAAATCGGGGATGGTCGTGGCTGGCCGTGGAGACCGGATAAGTCGTTGTCCCATAAAATCCCACACGTGCTCAATGGGGGACAAATTCGGTGAACGTGGAGGCCATGGAAGTTGTCTCACACCCTGAAGTGCATGTTGCGTTGCACGTGCCGTGTGTGGGCGAGCGTTATCTTGCTGCAAAACACCACGATGGACCGACCTTACAGATGGCACAACAACGGGCTGAATGATGTTGTTGATGTAGGAGGTGCTGTTTAACATACCAGGTACAAACACTAGTTGTGTACGTGAGTGATAGCTGATCGCTCCCCACACCAGGAGACCAGGTGTAGGCCCTGCGTGTTGCTGCCGGATGCAAGACGGGTGGAGACGCTCCCCTGTGCGTCTGCGAACACGCATACGGCCATCGGAGGCTCCCAAGCAGAATCTGCTTTCATCGCTGAACACGAAAGATCGTCATTGCGTTATCCAGTGCAGACGTTGGCGACACCACTGCAGCCGTTCCTGACGGTGGGCTGGAGTCAGAGGTACACATGCCAGAGGCACACGTGCACCTAGTCCTGCATCCAGTAGACGGTTCCGGATTGTTCGCACAGTCTCCTCAGGTGCAACGGCAGCTCGGATTTGCGTCGCAGTGGATGTTCTGCTTGACAACGCCGCTCTTCTTATGCGTCGATCGGTCCGCTCATCAGTCCGTCTGTGACTCCCGGTTCCACGTCTTCTCGTGTGGGAATGTTCCTCGGACCATCTACGCCACCATCGTACCACCACCGATACTTCCAGTCCAATTCGCTTCGCAATACGACGAAACGACCACCCGGCCTCGCGGAGTCCAACTAGACGACATCGCTCAAAGTCCGATTACTGCTGAAATCGTACACGTCTTCCATGTCCAGGCATTGCAGCTTCTTCTCAGTTAGTGAATTGGGGTACAGCCCAAGGCTGTACACTGTTCTGCTGAAACCCATATTATGGGTCAGCCAAGGCACCATCATAATCGAAGTGACACACACACACACACACACACACACACACACACACACACTAAAAAGAAAAGAAACTACTTACCTTACTTACCAAACTCGGAAGACAAAACACAAGCAATAACACTTCCAGGGAAGTAGTATCTCTGAAAACAGGGTGGATGTGCTTAGAGAAAAAGTGGACCCACATCTAAGCACCTCCAACCAAAACAAAAGCATGAAAAGTCATTTGTCACACCCCTCCCCGCCCGAGAGGCATGACAAAGGCGCAGGAAGTGGTCTGAATCGTACGAGAGGCACAACACCTGCCACAGACAACAGACAGAACAAAAGCGCGGGCCAAGCATAGACAAATGCAGACAAAGACAATATATACACAGTAGAAAAGCATGTAAATACAATTCATGATGCAAACACAGGATCCAGACAAGCAAGTAAAAAGAGCAGCGGTCGTCAGGCATGCGACATGCTCCAACAGAAAACACATTCAGAACCGAAAGCAGAGCACATTATTGCGTAAGGAAACCAGTCGAGACCAACAAAGCCATCGGACGCGAAAAACGTCTTCCGGCCAGTGGTGAAAGTCGGAAATCACCCTCTCACGCAATCTGATCTTGACAAAGAGGGCGACCACATCAGGCCTATTCGAATAGAGCCTAACGTGGTCAGACAGAGCAGTATCATGTAACACAGTACAAGCAGTAGCTGGGATCACCTTTAAACCATAGGCACGCTGACCGGAAACAGGTAGCGGGTGCTTAAAAACAATAATTTTAAAATTACACATATTAACAGAAATCCATCTAGACAAAAGTTGCCAAACTTTTCGAACAAAATTACATTCTACAAATCGGTGGTATAAAGACTCCGGCTGTCCGCAGTGGGGACAGTCCGGGGAGTCGATGACTCCCCAACGAAAAAGGGAATCACGGGTAAAAATCACCCCATGGGCCAAGCGCCACTGCAGGTCACGCACACGACCTTCCACACCCGCAAACGCAACATTGGCCCATGCGACCCTCCAGCTCATCCCCAAGGCGGGAAACCTGCGCTGAATGTAAGGAGCAAAGGATGGCAAGAATACATTATAAAAGGCATCGGGTTCATGCCAAGAGGAACACCTTATGTTCTGGCTAGTTAACAATCTAGCCTCACAAATGGTAGTGCCATGTGGTCCACCGGGCCTCGGAGCTCTAGGCCCAAGGTAGTAACAAGCGAAAGAAAATAACCTAAGATTATAGGAAATGAAATAACACGCGAAGTTAAAGCTAGGATGAGAATCGCTTTTCAGGATGTAGGCCACATTAGAAACCATCAACGCGCGACACCACGCAAGAATGTGCCGAACACCCAGTCCCCCCGATGGACTGGTTGAACCAGGCAATCCCGAGAAAGGACAGCTCTAGTTCCCCAGACAAATCGAAAAACTAGAGAATTTAGAGCCAAAAGGACCCTGTACGTCGGGGGTTGTAGGGTACCCCAAAAAGCAATTTTGGAAACCAAGAGACTGTTAGCCAATTTAGCCCTATTAAAAAAGGAAATTTGGCAGCCCTCTCACCAAGCACTTTCCGACGTGAGCTTCTGTTGAACAGAGCGCCACGTCTTGCGGTGAACCCCTTTTTATCAAAGTAAACACCGAGGATCTTTATGGGATCATCGGTTGAGCCTACAAACTGCAAAACGTCAGGTGACCAATCCCCAAAACACAAGGCTTTAGTTTTACATAAACATCATAAACATGAAACAAATTTCTCAAGAAAATCTCATCACTGTCCGTATAAACATCATAAACATGAAACAAATTTCTCAAGAAAATCTCATCCCGAAGGAAGAGAACAACGTCATCTGCATACGCAAGGTATTTGAGCTCAGCTTTTGTAAAGCTCGAACCCGGAACTGGGATGCCAGAGATATTCGGTGCAGATTGAATCTTCTTATAGAGAGTTTCAATGCTCAGTACGAACAGTGCAGCAGACAACGGGCAGCCTTGGCGGACCCCTCTCCGGATGGGAAAGCAGTTCGTAGCCTGACCGTTGACTCGGATAAAACTAAAGATATCAGTATACAAGACCTTCACCATGTGTACAAAATCTTGGCTAAAGTTACAAGCCTCCAGCAGGGTCACAAGGTACTTGTGAGAGACCCTGTCAAAGGCTTTGCTCTGATCCAAAGAAAGGATACAGCACTTCAACCTCTTGCGGTCGAGGTAGTGAATACCGTCCCGCACGAGGACTAAATTTTGAAAAATTCTCCTCCCCGGGATTCCAGAAACCTGGCACACGCCTACTAGGCCAGAAATAACCCTAATCAGTCGGTTAGCAAGGACTTTAGCCAAAATCTTATAATCGTAATTGAGAAGAGTGATGGGTCTCCACTCTCCCAAATGACGACCAGGACCATCACGCCGCTTGTTAACCAAAACGATCTGACCAAGCCGCATCGTCGTGGTTAACTGCCCAGTTGACAGAACATGATTAAAAACATCACATAGAGGTTCAGCCAGCAAATCAACAAAACGTTTATAAATTCGACACGGATGCCATCAGTACCCGGACTGCGACCATTACGCAAGCCGGCAATGGCTTGCCTCACCTCAGAAATACAGACAGGGCCCGATGTAAGCACAGAAGCCGCGGCGTCGAGTTGGGTCACGTCAGCGACCCAAAAGTCGACGGACGACTGCTGCACTTCATCAGATGCAAACAGGTCTCTGAAATGCGAGAAAACCAAATTGTGAATTTCTAATTGAGAGGTCACGAAGCGTGACTCATGCTGTAAGCCAGGAATTACCTGGGAAATAATTTTGTTTCTGCGAGATTTCGCAAAAAAACTTGCAAGTGAAATCTCGTTTTCCAAATTTTGTGAAATAGAGTCCTGTGTGCATCTTTGGCCGGTTTTACAATATAAATCTGTCAACTGAGCTTGAAGTTCAGCAATCATACCAGCATTCTGTGCTCCCATTTGCTGCCCGGCTTTGCAGGCACGCAACATACAGACAAGGCGAGTTCGCTCTAAAAGTCGCTGACGAGCCGAAAGTTTCCCCTGAAGTTGTAAATAAGACTTCACTTTAAGTTTAACCCCCTCCCACCACTCACCAGTGTGATGAGTCTCAGACTGAATTTCACCCCGAAGCAACCTCTCAAGGCCCTGAAGGATGTCGTCATCTTCGAGAAGATTCAGATTCATCCTCCACGGGCCCTGAGTTCGTGTCCGGGCCCCTGTTAGAACGATCTCACCAGAAACGGCACGATGGTCACTCACACGGAGAAACACAGAATTAACATCCAAATGAACAAAAGACACAAGGTCACAATCCCCAGGGCCCCCCACAAGAATCCTGTTCAGGCGGGCCCGAACCGAGCCATCCGTCCAAGTCCAGTCGAAGACCCCAGGGTGAGTAGAACGCCAGGCGTCCACCAGCCCCGCCCCGACATGAACCCGGAGAAGACAGCCCGGGACGAGTCCGTCTGCCAGGTACCCCCTGTTTATCAAGAGGCTCCGTTTCAAGATTAAAGTCACCCCCGAAAATGAGGAAGTCTTCACCATCCCCAAAAAATAAAGGAAGACTCCTAAGGAATCTACCCCGTTGGGCGGGTTCCAATGGCGCATAGGCTGAAATAACGCGAATTTTAAACTCAGCGAGGGCGAAGCTGACAGGAGCTACTCGACCCTCGTCATCATATTGAAATTTCAGTTGTCGACCCTTGAAGTTAGGGTTGACAATAATTCCGACGCCCCTGTGACTAGTCAGAAAAAGACTAAACCAGCACGGGGCATTAGTGTAATGACGAAAATCCGAAACATGCCTAAAATTGTTAAAAAATGTTTCCTGGACACACAGGATATCAATATCCTGGGTCATAATCCAGCCGATGAGCCAACGCCTTACTGACCGGGACCGAAGTCCCTGAATATTTAATGTTGAAACTTTAAGGTTGAAGGTTAAGCAGATAATTGAAATACAAAAATACACAAAACAAAGGTCAGTAAGGAGGGCAGATTCAAATTAGCCCACCCGTTTTAGAAACGTGGACCGGCACTTGGAACTGACGATGCCAATCTCCATAGGTGGAACGGTTGTGATTCCGGCGACGGTTCCGTCGGCGGCTACTCGGGGAAGTTCCCCTTCCTCCAGTTGGACGGGAGATATTTCCAGACGGCCAGGATGAACACTTGCCGAACGGCTGCCGCGAGTCCTGCCCTCCGAAGATGTAGAGGACTGTCGTTGTTGACGGTAGGAATGGTCAGCAGGACGAGTCTCTCTGGAAGGAGTAACATTGTGGATGGTAACAGGAACACGTCCCGGCGGCCTGCTGGAATGGATAACGGGTACAACTTTGTCCTCGGAGGTGGAAGGTAGGGAGACAGTTCCGACAGGAGAGGTGAAAGCAACATCATCAACGGAATCTATGTAAATGTTGTCATCATCCGAAATAACCTCTGTAAATGCAACAGTGGTAACAAGTCTGACTTGGGCGTCAGGAGAATCAGGTGAATGAGGCTCAGGGACCTCGATACATACGTCGGCGTCCATGGGAGGCTCAGACTTAATAACAACAGCCGATTCAACGGCAAGAGGCAGTGAGGTGACCTCTGTAGATGGCATGTCAAGAACCTCAAGATCTTGCACTGGTGAAACAGCAGAAGAAGCTCCAGGCTCGACGCAGCCGTCAACAACCAAGGTCTCTTGATTAGCAGAAGTCACGACATTCTCGGAAGGCGGATCGACAGGTATGACAACCGGTAATTTCAAAGAAGCAACATGTTCCGGGTCCATGGTAACAACTGCATCAGGAACACCAGAGTCCCCGGGAACAACAGTAGTACTGGTGGACGGCAGCTCTGGAAACTCCTCATTGAAAACAAGGGGAGCTGTTGAAGGCCTAGCTACAACATCTGCGAAGGATGACTGGGTGCATCTGGATTTGGTGTGAGAATCCGCACCGCACTTGGAGCAGGCTTGCTCGCACGAGATCTCTAAGTGCCCCACCGTACTACAGTTGGGGCAAGCTCGGGATGGACACTGAGGAACAATGTGGCCAGCATTACCTCATCTACGGCATGTGCGTATCATGCCAGCATATGTGACCATGGCCTTCCAACGGCCCACTTGAAGGAAATTGGGTACTGGCTTTGTCATACGCCGGCGAACAATTCTTGTGCCTGTATAAACATGTTCCAGACCTTTGAGTGTGTGCCGCTCATTCTGAATGGGGGTGACAATCTCCCCATATCCAGTAAGTGCCGCAGTAGATCTTCTCATTAGGGATGTCAATGGGCACGAGTTTGACATAGACGGTACGAATGCCGTCATCTACTGGCGAAACGTTCACCACAACGTCCTTGTAGGCTGTCAAGGGGTGCTCAAAGTAGTGCAGCGCTTGTGCAGCAGTTTGGAAACGCACTGTGAAAAGTCCTTTGTTAAGTCGCTGGACTGTGTGCAAATGTTCCGGATAGTCAAGTTTGTCGACTAATTCCTTAAGAATATTAACATTGGGATACTTCCCATTATGAGTAACCTGAATGGTTTCAGGTCGGTTCAAAAAGTTCGCCATTCCGGAGGCACGGAGCCCCAGTTGGCCTGGAACCGGAAAACAAAAATAAAGCTTCTAACTTGAAGTTTAAAGAACAAGAAATAAAAATAACTCACAGTCAAATCCTTGACGACCACAAAATATATGAGAATCACTTAGTGGTGAAGCAACTCAACTCCATGCAGCTAAATAATGAGAAGTATTTCTCCCACGTACTTTGCTATTCACTACTGCACGAGACCGAAAATACGTAAGTACACCGTCTTGCTCGGGGGTCTTCGCGCGTGTCCGTGCGCCGACGACTGATTACATTCACTTCGCTATACTCCTTAAATACCACCGACGATAATTTGCATATTATGCCGTGCTGTGGCGTAAGCGCTCACCGGTTGGTCCCGAAATTAACATCACACATACGTAAACTCGACCCCATTAACATATGTAAATTTCATGATCGTCCGCCAAATCCTTCTTGGTGTTCTTTTTTCACTTTCCGCCAGTGTATAAATTGCCGCTTTTAAGATGTATTAACGAAAAATTCTGAGTTTTTATAAACCTTTCCGTAATTCCTTTCGTATATTAACGGAAAAACTCTGTTCTCACTTTGTCCGTATCCATATGACGAAAAATTTCTGGTAATAGGAGTGATTCGCAGGAATACTTGAGGTTTGATAAACTACTAAAATTCAGTAGTTTGTGGAAGGATCAGATTTTGAAGTCCTACAGCGAGATCGGATATTGTGGATAGCATATCGCATAAAATGTTGGTTATTGTGGCATCGGATATTCCTCCTCCTCTCCCTCATTTTGTGCCCCAGCTGATGTATATTGTGTTACCATAAGAAACCAGGTAGTGGTCTAAGAAACCAGGCAGTAGAAACCAGAAAAAGAACAGAAGAAACCAGATAGTCCCAGGAGTCCCAGCTGATGTATATTGTGTTACCATAAGAAACCAGGTAGTGGTCTAAGAAACCAGGTAGTAGAAACCAGGAAAAAACATAAGAAACCAGGTAGTAGAAACCAGGAAAAAACATAAAAAGCAGGTAGTCCCAGCTGATGTATATTGTGTTACCATAAGAAACCAGTTAGTGGTCTAAGCGATGGCTTCTGATCATTCGTCCGAAAGGAGCCCGGGCTCGAATCCCGGTGAGCCATGGATTTTGTTTTTGTCTTACGGCACTGGCTCTCTCCCTTTCCTGGAACCAGTGACCCTAAATTAGGAACGGGCAACTACTTATAGCCCATTGAGTTGCTTATGGTGGTCGTTAAACCTCCAATAAAAAAAAAAACAAAAAAAAAAACGATAACAAACAAGGTACTTAAAAATTATTGGACAGGTGTTGTATGATATTTGTGTATCAGTCCGTGGACCCCTTAAGACAAAAAGCTATTATAGCTATCAAGAGTAAATTAATTTTATATTTAGTAGTTTTGTGAAGTAGTACTATGAAGCAGTAAATTTTGCATTTTCTAAAAGATAATTGAACGTTATTGTCAGTTTAAAAAGATCTCAAGTTCCAAAGCATTCTCTCGCTTCAAAAGTCACGATGAAAAAAATACTTAATTTGTGATAGCTCCTCCTATAGAAAAAGTAAAATTATTATAAACCCATTCAAAAAAAATAAATAAAGCTACAACAGAAAATGAAATGATTAATTGATCCGCATTACTGACAAAAAAAAAAAAAAAAAACATTTCATCATCCCGGAATTACAGTCTACCTTGAACGTGACTTCGGTTTCTGGGTCTATCTGGCTCAGCGGTACGACACGAGCCAGAGGCTTCTGGTGTGTCAACCAAGCCAACTGAGTTCAAATCCCACCAGGATAGAAGGGAGAGGAATCACAGGTGCAAGGGCTGACAAATTCATCTTTGATTTTGCGACATTTGTGTATAAATACTATAACAAAGTAAATTTCTCCGTCATTTTTGTCCACGCCGGGGCTCGAACCCGGATCCCCTCATTCGGGAATAAGTCACTCTACCAATTCAGCTACGCGGACGTTCCTTCTAGTTGCTATCTGCCTTTATGTCGTGTGCGTCCTGCTGGGCAGGCACGTCACAATACATAACAAACCAGAAACGGACTTTTCTGAAATAAACGGAATTACTGACTGCGGAAAATCTGTGAAAAAACGGAAGAAACGGGTACTTTTAAAAACGGAGATTTCGTTAAAAGATAGACACTTACCGGTAACTTTGCTACATGTTATTTTCAGGAATTTTGCTTCTATTCACACCACTTTATTTTTACAGTGTAGTAGTATAAGTCCGTTTATTTAGTGGTGCAATACAGTATATTCAAATCGCCAAGCTTTTACTCCTCGCAGGAGGCTTTTTCAAGGCCACTGCCCTGAAAAAGTCATTTGGATATAAAATGCAGAGAATTAGAATGCCTAAGAAACAAAGATAATTTCTGAAATCAGCGTGGTGGCGCAGTGGTCTAAGCGCTGCCTTCTGCGAGATGGGTGTGTTTCGTCCGAGATAGGTCTGTGTTCGAACCTCAGGTGAGGCGTGGATGGTGTGTTTGTCTTACGGCATTGTGTCTCTTCCATTTCCCTAAATTAGAGATGAATGACTGCTTATAGTTGCTGGCGGTGGTTGTTACCATGTCCGATATTACGTGTTATTTATCATACGGTTGTACTGTATTGCGCAACAGAATAAACGGAGTTATACTGCGAGCTTTTTTGAACTTACATAATTTGGTGTAACTAACGCAAAACGCACTCTTTCAATCTGTGATTTCTTTCTGTTCAATACGGAATTTTCCTGTTTCTATCTGACACCCACCATTTTCTATTTATCCTTTCCGGTATATTTAACTGTCATTCGGGGATGCTATTATTTTGATTTGGAGGCTAGATAAACGCCCATGTGCAATTACATTGTTCACGAAAATGCACTTCTTCGTTTTATTGATTTGATGTCAAAGATCTTCAACATCCATCTACAGCAAAGTATTTTCCATCTTTCGTTGAAAGCTGAGAACAAAGCTTGCGTAGATTAATCTAGCAGAAGAACTTAAGTAATTTGATCTGGTATGTCTTTGAAAGAACTTAGGTCAAATATGTTCTGTGCAATTTATTAGATTTTTCTATCGATCTCTTCAGCATTCCAGTAAATCAAGGTTTTGCAGCGATAGGTGGGAAGAGAGATGCAAGGCTTTATTCGCAAACAAAGGGCACATACCTCAGATCTTTGGTTATTAATCGGGGGATATCGTCACGAAGTATTTCATCCCATCCCGATGATTACCTATTCAGCACCGAAGATATTCGAGTTGCGCATGAGCAGAAATGTACCACGTTGCTCATGCATTTTCAATATCCAATTCTCAAAGAATTGTTCTGGTCTTTTTGTTTAGTTTGGTCGCCACATGCTGTGAACTTCGTCTTTGGCTTAAATGAAATTGCATACTTTCCGTCTTTAGATATTTTCACAATCGTATTAGGAAAATCAGTTTTATTCAATTACGATTTGATTTTCTCACGACGAGATTTTTCCTCTTTACGATGGAAACGTGGGCCCCAAAAGTTAAGGCTGTTATTTCTAAAGATCAACAAATCCTCACAGCGTGTCGGCAGATGTTAAACAAAATTTTGAATGCTTACAGAAAGCGTTGCAGGTATTCGCATTTATCTTGCGTTCTTTCGGCTCCTACAGGCCATGTAGAAAAAGCATAATGTAATGAGTTTTTTTCAGTCTGTTCTTTTCGCTTTATTTTGCATGAAATAGATTTATAATAGCTGAGATAATTCTATATCACTGGGGCTTCAAATTAAACCAACAGCCACAAAAACTAGTTAACAGACAATAACTGACAAAATAATGAATTTACGTAGGGAGCTCAATAATTTCCAAACCTAACGTACAAAAATATTTTTTTTTTCAAAAACGTAACTTTGGTTTTTCACATAGTCTTCCCTGACTTCGATACACGTGTTATACCGATCATATAGTTGGCGAAACTCCTCTGAAAAAAAGCGTTTTATCTTTCTCCTCAAATCAACACTACGTTGCCTCCTTTAGTTCAGAATGCACCTTTATTTTTTCACATCATTCCTGACTAGAATACACTTATTGAACCGGTCACAGAGTTGGCGAAACTCCTCTGAGAAAAACGTTTCTCGAACTGTTGGTTTTCACTTCAAACCAACACTTCGTTGCTTACTTCAGTTCAGAATGCACCTTTATTTTTCCATATAGTCTCTCCTGACTTGAGTACACTTGTTGTACCGATTACAGAGTTGGCGAAACTCCACTGAGAAAAACGTTTCCCGAACTGTTGGGTTTCTCCTCTAACCAACACTTTGTTGCTTACTTCAGTTCACAATGCACCTTTATTTTTCCATATAGTCTCTCCTGACTTGGACACACTTGTTGTACCGATCGCAGATTTGGCAAAACTCCACTGAGAAAAACGTTTCTCGAACCAACACTTCGTTGCTTCCTTCAGTTCAGAATACACCTTTATTTTTTCACATAGTCTCTCCTGACTTAGATACACTTGTTTTACCGATCATGGAGTTGGAGAATCCCCACTGCGAAAAACGTTTTATCTTTCTCCTCAAATCAACATTTCATTGCCTCCTTCAGTTCAGAATGCATCAGACGAAGAAGTGACTAGGTGGCGACATCAGGTGAGTACGGTGTGTGAGGAAGCAGTTGGTAGCTACATTCTGTCACAGCTTGCACTGAAACAAGGGCGATGTAAATTGGAGCATTCTGATGGAGAAGCAGAACACCCGTCGCAATTATCCTCGACGTTTACTATTGATAGCTCTACGCAAATTGTCGTAATAGTGCTGCACAATAGGCAGCATTCATCGTCCTTTTATGAATCCATCGTCCTTTTAATCAATTAGCAGCCTTCTTTCTAAGTCACAAAAACTAATGGCCATAATCTTTTGTGCAGATGGCTATGTTTTGAACTTTTGTGGTGGTGGCGATCTATGATGTTCCCATTGCATGATCTCTTGTTTATTGTCAGGGGACTAAATGGTGAAGCCACATCTCATGACCAGTCACAGTGCAGGAATAGTAGTCATCTGGGTAGCGGTTAATGCCGTCAAATTGAACCTGAATCGGTTTAGCACGATCATTCTTCATCTGATGTGTCAATATTCGTGGAATCCATCTGGCACAGACCTTTAACATCCCTAACCTCTCATGCAAAGTAGTCCAAAAACTGCCGCTACTTAACTTCGATTCCTCAGCAGTCAGTACGACACGGATTCGCCAAATTGATACCACCATGTCCTCCACTTTCTGGCACATTTCATCTGTGGTCACCGCCACTAAGCTTCCTTCGCGGTGGCTGTCCTCAAGCGAGTCTCTTTCCCGTCTAAAGAGAGCAGCCCATCTTTTTACTTCTTCATTTTACTGCGTAATATTAATAGAACTCCGTACGTCTATTTGCTGGTTTTTTTTTGTTTTTTTTTGATTGGAGGTTTAACGACCACCGTGAGCAACTCAATGGGCTATAAGCAGTCGCCCGTCCCTAATTTAGGGTCACTGGTTCCAGGGAAGGGAGAGAGCCAGTGCCGTAAGACAAACACAACATCCATGTCTCACCGGGATTCGAACCCGGACCCCTTTCGGACGAATGATCAGAGGCCAACGCCTTAGACCACTGCGCCACCGGGGCGGCTGCTGGTATTTAATTGTGTTTAAAATGGGTTATTCTTTTTCAACTGTGACGACGGGTGTCAAACAACGATCCGTTATAGAGTTTTTAACTCATGAAAATGTACCTCCTAAAGAAATTCACGCTAGATTAGTGGCACTTTATCGTTCTGGAACTTTGGACATAAGCACTGTTTGTCGCTGAGTAAGAAAACTTTTTCTATCCTGGCATAAATAATCCTCGTTCAAACTGTTTAGGTCTTTTTTTTTACGTTTTTTACGCGATACCACACATACACAAACGTTTCCTCCATATAACAATTTGCTATTAAAACTCAGGTGACAGGTGAATATGCGTATTTTTGTTCATGTGAAGAATTGACTCATGTAAATTTTAGTATGAGGCGTGTTCAGTAAGTAATGTCTATGCGCAGGTGTCTTGCACATTGCTAGTTACTTAGCAACCAATTAGACGGCAAACGATTCTTTGTGCCACAAGCTTCATTTTACTGCGTAATAGAACTCCGTACATCTATTTGTTCGTATTTAATTGTGTTGTAACGTATATTCCATTTTAACTTTCCTTTTGAGTTTCTTTTTCTCTGTAAATTTCAGTTTGTTCTCTTAGTCGTTTTCAAACCTTAACGTTATGTCTTTTTCCTCAAACGAGAATGATGTTGGCAACGCACTGAGGTCGGAACAAGAGTGACGTATGTGTGGCCGGATAAGAACGATAGAAAAAAAGGCAGTGCAGCGGTGGTTTTGTCGGATTGATGTTATTGATGACAGACGTGCTGCTATACTGCGATTGGATGTTAAATCACTGATACTGTATCGAGTTTGTTAAATCACTGATACTGTATCGAGTTAGTCAATAAACCATATGTGAGTGTGGAGTACAACCCGTGCAAGCAAAGTAAAAGTATTTGTAAGTATTACTTGACCTCTTTCTTGTAAGGTTTATGGGTACCTTCTATTATAATATTGCATTGATTTAGCACACATAACGTAATTACTGACGTAAGGACTAAGTTACTGCGGAAAGACAAGTTACGTTATAGTGTTTAAAATGGATTATTCCTTTTCAACTGTGTCGACGGGCGCCAACCAACGATCAGTTATAAAGTTTTTAACTCATACCTCCCAAAGAAATTCACGCTAGATTAGTGGCGGTTTATGGTTCTAGAACTTTGTACAAAAGCGCTGTTCGTCGCTGAGTAAGAAAAATGTACTCTACCTTGGCATAAATAACTCATGTTCAAAATTAGTAGGCTTCTTTTTACGTTTGTTTTTTAGGCTATCCCACTATAATTATTTCAGACATCCTGGGTTCACCCCTAAGTTTTCTATTTCTTGTGCACAGAGCTTTTGCTAGCGCAGTCCTCGCCCGTTAGATTAAAATTTATTCATTTATGGAGTGGGAAAGAGCACGTTTAGCCTTGTTTTATTTTATAAATTATATTTATTCACTCAATTTAATTTTTTAAAGTTCAGTTAAGTTAAGGACAAGAAAATCAAAGGACAGTGAGGAATGTTGGCCGTAAAGGATCAGCCGCGGAGTGGGAAGCCCGTTATCGCAACATGGCTGTTGGAACAGGCAAAAAGTCGATGAACTCATCGGGAAAAATTGAAGAATAAGTTACAGAATGATAGGAGATAAGCTTATTATTATTATATATATTAAGATAATACAACGTAGTTTGTCACAAATATTTATTTTTTCAAGTCAACCATAGTTTCGCTGGGTATTGACCTAGTTTCATCAGGACGAATGGCACGTAAATATTCAAATTGTAAATGATGTCATAAATGGTGTTTACAGTCACGTGTTTTGGTTAAATGCTTCTACGCGCTTGATAGAAATGGCGTGGATGCCATGTCATACTAGCGTCTCGCGACAGCGATATCCACATGTATCGAGTTATCTCATTGGCAGCAATAAAACCGGCACCCACCAATTGGCGACCGGCACTGAAACAGCACTTGTAGTTCGTATGTGTCGTCGAAGCCGCGACACAAGTAGTTTACATCTTAGTTAACATTAGTTTCTTCATTGGCGGCTGTCGGTACAAATCGAACAATTTAACCTGTTTGCAGTATACATCCAAATATAAAAATGGCTATTCTTCCACAAACGGGCGCATTCCTCATTTCTCACAGCTAAGACAGCGGAACGCTAGAACAGCTCCGCGAGCAATCAACTGTTTCCGATCTGGCAATGCATCTGTTGTTGTTTACATTCGAATGCATACATTATGGGTGGTTATCTTTGCATTCTGTTCTTATTTTTTTATTCATCATGATGACTAACGTTGGTTTCATCAAAAAAAAAAAAAATATTTCGTGTACTAAATGAAAACTATAACTGAGATGTTGAAAAAGAACTAAAAAAAATGAACTATCTTACCACTATATACGTTGGGAGACTGATAAAAAATAATACTTTTGTATTTACAGTAAGTATTTTAATTCGTACTGAGAAATATATAGCAAAAGACAATTAAAGAAGAAAAGCAGCGATATTTATTACCATTCGTGATTCCTTATTATTTCAAAGGTGGGTAGCGAACCATATCTTTCACACCATGATATGCATGTTTTTCTATCTCGTACGACATCGTTAACGAGACGATACAAATTCCATTGAGGCATTATAAAATACAACAGACTAATTCAACGACAATTTCATGGAATTTTAATACTATCGAAGGGTAATATGGACGGACAACTTAATATTTACTGAGCGTTGCCAGATCGAAAACAGTAGATTGCTCGCGGAGCTGTTCTAGCGTTCCGCTGTAAACAACAAGTGCCGTTTCAGTGCCGGTCGCCAATTGGTGGGTGCCGGTTTTACTTCTGCCAATGAGATAACTCGATACATGTGGATATCGCTGTCGCGAGACGCTAGTTCCATGTCATTAACAAGTTTTTTTTTTTTCATTGAAGGTTTAACGACCACCGTGAGCAACTCAACGGGCTATAAGCAGTCGCCCGTCCCTAATTTAGGGTCACTGGTTCCAGGGAAGGGAGAGAGCCAGTGCCGTAAGACAAACACAACATCCATGCCTCACCGGGATTCGAACCCGGACCCCGTTCGGACGAATGATCAGAGGCCATCGCTTAGACCACTGCGCCACCGGGGCGGCCATTAACAAGTTGCGGAGACTTCTGATATATATGGAAAACTTTCAAAATATCAAGTTTGGTGGTTGAATCTGGCTTGTCAATTAGTTTTGCTTCTTCAAACAGAAATTTATGGTCCTTTTCGTAACAGTGTTTGATACATTTCTCTTTGAAGAAGCAAAACTAATTGACAAGCCAGATTCAATCGCCAAACATGATATTTTGGAATCTTTCCATACATATCAGAAGTCTTTGCAACTTGTTAATGACATGGCATCCACGCCATTTCTATCAAGCGCGTGAAAGCATCTAACCAAAACACGTGACTATAAACACCACTTATGATGTCATATACAATTCGAATGTTTACGTGCCATTCGATCTGATGAAGCTAGGTCAATACCCAGCGAAACCATTGTCCATTTGAAAAAATAAATATTTGTGACAAACTACGTTGTATTAAATAGTAACACTGTACTAGTGGTCCGATTTATTGGCGTAGAAAGTAGACACATTAGCGTTTCCAAGCTTTCGCACATCAACCTGATGCCTTTTTCAAGGAAGTTATTTTCTACGCCAATAAATCGGACCACTAGTACAGTGTTACTATTTACTACTTAATTGGTGTACTGTTCCTTGTTATCAGTACGTTGTACAGTATTATATTAATATACACTGCTGGACAATTGCTAAGGACGGATCATAAACGGCTATATAGCGCATAAAAAAGTAAGTGTGGTTGGATGCCAAGTGAAATAAAATAATGTCAGAATGCCAGGACATTACAAGAAAGACAATTTATTGTGCTCTGAAATCCAGAAGGCTTTGGAACGTGTTCAAGGGACAAACAGGCCATTTTTTGCAGAATACGTAAAGGTGAAAAAAATGCAATTACCGTCGGCAGGCGTTCCGGCGTAAGATGTCAATACAGGATATGGCCACCATGGAGGGCGATGCAAGATTCCACACGTCGTGTCATGCTTTGCACAACATTATCAAGCAGCTGTTGGGGTAATTTATCCCATTCCTCTGTCAGTGCACGGATGAGGGTGTCCTTGTTTATTGGAGGGCATTGGCGACCAGCAGGACTCCTCCCCAAAGCATACCACACATTTTCAATGGGATTCAGATCTGGAGAACGTGCTGGCCATACGAGGCGTTGAATATCCTTGCTCTCAAGACACTCATGGACAGCGACTGTTCGATGACATGTTGCATTGTCGTCCATGAAAATGAATCTATCACCGACAGCACCACGGAACATGTGAACATGAGGTAGCAGAACATCATTAATGTATCGTTGGCAAGTCATAGTCCCAGTTGGAAGCACATAGAGGGACGTACGGCCATTGATCATGATGCCAGCCCATACCATGGCACTACATGTCAGATATCGGTCCCTTTCCTGTATGTTTGCTGGACAATATGCAGTACCACTATCACGCCAAATCAGTTGTCGTCGACAATCAGACGATAGACTGTATCTACTCTCATCTGAGAAAAGGACAGCAGACCAGTCGTTATCAGTCCAATTGCGATGTTGATGGCACCATTGCAAACGGGCGGTACGGTGACGTCTGGACAATGGGAAGCACACAAAAGGACGGCGGGCGTATAGTCCTCCTTCATGCAAACGTCTGGCGACAGTTTTTCGGCAGATCCGCTAGCCAGTAGCATCCATGAACTGATTTGCTACCTCACTAGCTGTGCTGCGCCGGTGTCTTTTTGTTCATAGCACTATGTACCGATCTTCTGCAGGTGTCGTACTGCGAACACGACCTCCCCCGTGACGTTTGCTACACTCTCCACTTGTTTGAAATGATTTCCAAAGCCTTGAAGCAACACTGTGGCTGACGTCGAACTCCCTGGCAACATCTGTTATTTTTCGCCCTTCTTCAATCTTGCCAAGAATACGGCCACGCGTAAAATCATCTAGGTGATGTCGGGAAGATATGCTGAAACTTGCAAGTTCGTCAATTGATTCTTTCCCTTTCAACTTTGCGTTTGAACAACAACGGTCAATACGCGTCAAATCCTTTATATCTCTTATCAGCGCTATGACGTCCCGAACAAGTTCGGCAATCCAAAAATTTGCATACGCACAACACGTCTTACTGTATCCCGCACTTATGCTAATTTCCACATTTTCTTGCCTTCCATTTTATGGTTGCTATCGTTGCTATTGTCATCCGTCCTTAGCAATTGTCCGGCAGTGTATATAATCGTCACAAGACTGTAGTCTTTGAGATCAAGAAGCTTAATATTTGTTTAAGTAGCGTCAATGACATTGTTAATATTTTAGGATACAACAAAGTTTTGTGCTCGTTGAGTACAGCGCCACCTAACGACTGAAATGAAGAAATCGAGACTCGAAACATGCCAACGTTTGCTTACTCGCTATGAAAAACATGGAGGTGATTTTCTCCAAAGCATTGTGACTAGTGATGAGATTTTGGTTCACGATTATGACCCATAAATGAAAAATCAATCGCTGGAATACTAACACCCATCTTCTCGAACGGAAAAATTCAAAACTCAAATTTCTGCCAGTAAGTGCATCCTCACTGTGTTCTAGGACTCCAGAAGCATTATTCATCAGAAGTACATGGGCAAAGGTTCGACTATCAACTCTGAGATTTCACTATCAAAGGTTCAACTATCAACTATGCATACCTTAAAAAAGTTAAATCAAAGAATAAATTGCGCGGGGGGGGGGTCCATTGATTCTGCAACAACACGACAACGCCAAACACCACGCCAGTGCTTTCACTTCAGAGACCATACAGGAAATTGGGTTTGAAGTTCCTGAACACACAGCCCAGAATTGTCGCCATCCATCATCTGGTTGGTTTTTTGCTCGCAAGTGAAATCTGAAAGGAATTCAGTTCACTCGAGATGAAGATGTTCTAGGCGCTACCATGAAATGATTCCGAGAACAACCTGAAGAGTTTTACAGAAACGGGGTTAAAAACTTGTTAAACGTTGGCGTATCTATATCGAGCGTGAAGGGAACTGTACAGAAAATAAAATATGTGAATTAAAGTATAAATTCTGAGCTCTGTCCTTGTTTTGTTTGAATTTGATACCTTGCAATTGGGCTTGTATGTAAATATGGAGAGATTACTTTCCAAATAACCGCTGTACATGGAGAAGCAAACAGCCGTTGATAATGCTTCCAGTCCAAACCAATATTTCACCACCTCCGAAATGGTATCGTTCCCAGACAGTGGTCACCCGATATCATGTCTCACGTTCTTGCCAAATGAATGTTCTCCTAGGTTCTGTTTGTAAATAGAATTTACTCTCATTGGTAAGAGTGCGCGTTCTTGGTGGATGCAATGAATATGTTGAAGCGAGCTCTTCTCTGGGATACTCTCAAAGAAACATATACAGAAGGCCGTCTTGCATATAGACGACATTTATGTAATCTTCGTTATACGGTACGTCAGGACACAGTCCGCCCAGTTGCAACAGTGAGCCACTTGATGTGCGGTTTCGGCTAATACAGCTGCTAGCAGTTGACGTCAATTAGCGGTCTTTTTGATCAGAAGGGACATTAGACGTCTTTGCTCAGGCCTTTACGAGATGTTTTTAGCATCCTGAACTTGCCTTCAGAGGCGTCAGACAAAGGATCGATCCACATTTTAGCATCTGGTCACTTCAGCTTGAGACTCTGATTCTTGTAATTTCGCTATAGCTTTTCACCGGAATGAATCACTTAAACAAACTTTATGAGACGTAATGACATCTTATTACTGCACCTGACAATGCAACCACCATGACTGCTCACGTATTCGACTCCAGTCCCTGCTTTACATTACGTGCTTCTTGTGTACCATTTACGTGTGATATAGGGATAAGGCTCCTGTTAACCAAGTTTTTGTGGTTGTTACTCTAATTTTGAGCACAAATGTAGGTAGATAAATACTGGGGCGCCCGAAAAAAAAAGGCGTTTCTGCATTAGACAGTTCCACGACGTAAGTAGACTTAATTTCTGCGGGGCAGTTTTTCTGTGCTGCAGACGACTGAAAGCGCGTACTGTGGGGAATTTAACGATGCGTGGAGCGTATGTCGCGACCCATGTGTTGAACGTATACTGCCACCAATTTCAATGGTTACAAAGTTTAAAATATTCGTTCTATTGCGACGTTAGTGGAAACGGGTATAAAGGTGCTGAAGCAGCAGGGAAAAGTAATGAATTGAGCGTGAAGACGTGGCGTTACCCGGACTGCGCAAACATGGTTCCAAAATTTGTGGCATGAGACTTGAGCTTGAAAAGAAAGGAAGGTTCGGGTAGGCCCTGTGCTGTCGATTAGAATGTCCTTCAAATGCATGTAGAAGACAATCCGCGAGCAAGCACTTGCAAATTGTCAGAACTGGGATTTTCTAAATCTACCATCGCTGAGCACCGGCACAACATCGTAAAAGTTTACAGATATGCCGTGAGGTACTTCATGAGCATGCAGCTCAGAGATGTGTCGATGCATGCAAGGAACTGCTTCAAAATCCACGCGATACTCGATTTATCAAACGAATGGTTATTGGGGATGAAAGGTGGATATATCTGCGTAATGCAGATTTTTCACAACAGTGGTTGAATAGAAGTGAACAACCTTTACCTACTTCCAAACGCGGTCGGTCGTCTTGAAAAAAAGTACATGCTGTGTGTCTGGTGGAATTATGAAGGAGCAATCCACTTTGAGCTCATTCCGAATGATCGGTCTCTCAATGCCGAACTATATTCTCAGCAACTGGACAGGATGTATGAAAAACTGTAGCGGTAGTATGCTGTCAAAGTTAAACGAAAGCGAGCCTTGCTGCAACAAGACAATGCAAAACTTCATACAGCTAATCGGATCCAAGTTATATTTCAAGAACTTCATGGAATCAAACTGCCGACTCGTACTCGTACAGCCCCAAAATTGGCCCCTTCAGACTACCGCTTGTTTTGGGCGATGGCTCATTTTCTCCGTGGCAAGCGGTTGACTACTTTCGACGACGTCGAACACGAATGCCAAGACTTCTTTGCCTGTGAACCGAAAGCTTGGTACTGTGCAGTAATTGAACAACTGGTAAACAAATGGGTTCTAACTACTGAGCATGATGGCATGTACTTTGAAATTTAACTTAGATTCTACAGAGGCTCTGGGTAAGTGAAACTGTTACATCAGAAACTTTTTTTTTTTCCGGACACCCTAATACTATCTTCTTAAGGTGGTTCCACCTAAAATCTCTGCCTTATGTTTCCAATGGTAACCTTTCTGGTGTCACGTCAATTCGTCGAGCGTCAATTGCTCGCTGACAAATTCGTCGCGGACAAATTTGTCGCGTTTACAAATTTGGTTACATACTAAACGAATGCAGGAAAACGTACGATTTCGAACGTCTTCCGCCCTGATCATATTTATAAGGTTTGGACACTCAGACAGGATAGGAATATTACGCTTTTTCTTGGGCACTAAAAATAAATAATTATGTCTATGCCTAACGCCTAAGCTTGGGCCGTTTTAACAGTTTTTATTCCATCGTGCTCATATTCATAAAGTTTACACACCAAGTCAAGTTAGTATTACTGCGATTTTGCTTAGGCATTAAATATTAATACCTTGGCCTAGGTCTAGGAATTTTTTACAGTTTTTCTTCCATAGTTTTCATATTCATAAGTTTACACACCAAGTGAAGTTAGTATTACTGCGATTTTACTTAGGCATTAAATATTAATTCCTTGGCCCAGGCGTAGATCTTTTTAACAGTTTTTATTCCATCGTGTTAATATCTATGAGGCTTAGACACCATGTCAAGTTAGTATTATTGCGCTTTTACTTAGGCATTAAATATTAATACCTTGGCCCATGCCTATGCCTTTTTAACAGTTTTTATTCCATCGTGTTCATATCTATGAGGCTTAGACACCATGTCAAGTTAATATTATTGCGCCTTTAATTAGGCATTAAACATTAATACCTTGGCCTAGACCTAGACCTAGACCTTTTTAACAGTTTTTATTCCATCGTGCTCATATTCATAAAGTTCACACACCAAGTCAAGTTAGTATTATTGCGATTTTGCTTAGGCATTAAATATTAATACCTTGGCCTAGGCCTTTTTAACAGTTTTTATTCCATCGTGTTCATATCTATAAAGTTTAGACACCATGTCAAGTTAGTACAATTGCGTTTTTACCTAGGCATTAAATATTAATACCTGGGGCTAGGGCTAGGCCTTTTTTAACAGCTTTTATTCCATTGCATCTGATCCTGAGGTTTTCAGCGTTTACTAACTACAGCTCAACAAATTCTCTGCGGGCATGTGCTGGTGTGTGTGTGGTGCGAGTTTAATACCCGACAGGTTTTCTGCGTTTGCACGTGGCCGTCAGATAATTTGTTGGGTTGTATTTTGTAAAATCCTAAAATCTCTCGATCGGGCTATAAATTCTTTACATTTTATTTTCACGGTCTTAAGCCAGCCCTCCTCCACGACAGGTTTCATTCATTCGCACATGCCGGCAGAGAATTTGTTGAGCTTTAATTTGTAAACGCTGAAAATCTTCCAATGAGACTAGAAATTCTTTCTAGTGTTTTCTAGTATTAACCACCACCCCCACATCGACAGGATTCCTTCCTCAGCATATGCCCGCAGACAATATGTTGAGTTCTAGTGTTTGTAAACGCTGAAAATCTCCCGATTAGGATTCAAATTCTTTATGTTTTATATTTTCGGTCTTAAGCCCCCCCCCCCCCCCCGATAGGTTACGTACGTTTGCACGTGTCCTCATATAATTTGTAGAGTTGTAATTGGCAAACACTGAAAATCTCCGGATGCGACCAGAAATTCCTCCCCCCCCATTTCCCGGACAGGTTCCCTGAGTTTGCTCATGCCCGAAGATAATTTGTTGAGCTGTACTTTGTAGTTTTAAACCGTGAAATTTTTTTTTTTTTTTGAGTTCTAGATTATAAACATTGTTTTTTTTTATAAAGAATTACATTAAAATGTCACAATTAAGAAAATACGAAATTACGGAAATTTTGTGATTCAGATAACCAACACCTCTAGGGACGTGGCCACAAAGCAGTCGAAAACGCAATTTTTATACGGTCGCTTAAACTTTTTGTGGCTAGTTCTCCGGTGGCCATTTCTCTGGTGGCCAGTTCTCCTGGGGCCAGTTCTCCGGGTGGACAGTTTTTTTTTTTTTTTTTTTTTTGATTGGAGGTTTAACGACCACCGTGAGCAACTCAATGGGCTATAAGCGGTCGCCCGTCCCTAATTTAGAGTCACTGGTTCCAGGGAAGGGAGAGAGCCAGTGCCGTAAGACAAACACAACATCCATGCCTCACCGGGATTCGAACCCGGACCCCGTTCGGACGAATGATCAGAGGCCATCGCTTAGATCACTGCGCCACCGGGGCGGCGGGTGGACAGTTCTCTGGTGGACAGTTCCCCTACATCGGTTTATAATAGGGCATGAGTAAAGAATGTCCACGGAAAAAAATGCCCACGCAAAAAATGCGCACAGAAAAACACCCACAGAAAAATGCCCACAGAAAAATGTCCACAGAAAAAATACACACAGAAAAAATGATGCATTTCAAAACTAATCAGAACACTTCCTCTGCTCAACCATATAACGTTACGTAGCATTATAAGGCCATCGGAATTTGTTTCCAAAATGGCGGACGACGTTCATTGTTCGAATTAACAGATGCTTGGCTCTTCCAAGAAGAGTAAATACGCTTAAGGGATAGCATCTCCAGCATTCTTTTCACCGGGAATTAGGGAGTGGCGGATTTATCTAAGCCCCAAACTGATGAGTCTTGAACACGTGGCAAAACGAAAAGAACTCACAAGGTATCACATAGGCTAAGTATCGGTGTCAAAGTGTCTGTGCCCAGAAAAATACTTTGAAAATGTTAATTCTTAAACTCGCAGCTTTCAGTGCTTCATATGGGGAAATTACAAAATTACTACAATGAGGCCTGCAGCCTGGGTCCTTTTTAAACACTCTATGTCTGATATACTGCCTCCTACTTATTACTTCTTATCACTTACTTAGGCATATTAATGTTCTGACCGAGTTTAAGACCACTTGTCACACCAACAACTGGTCAAAAAGTTTAAGGGGCCGTGTAAAAATTGAATTTTCACTCTTTCGTGTACACTTTTATGTAGGGTCACCACCACAAAAACTGTTAGCGTGTTGCACAAAAGTCGCACTTTTGATATTACCTTATCAACTTCCAGATAGGTAGCCTCTATAGATTACAATTTTATTTCTGCACACTCACCGTTCTCATTTATTTCACTGATCTCATATTCATGAAATTTACGTAACAAATCAAATGAATGCTTTGCGCTTTTACGTAGTCATTAAAAATTAATTACTAGGACTTAGGCTTAGGCCCTTTTAACACTTATTTTAGCGGTCATATTTATAACCTTTACATAAGTAAAGTTAGTAATATTGCACTTTTACTTAGACACTAAATATGTATTCATAAGCTCTTTTAACAGCTTTTATTCTACCGATGTCTTAGGCACTAGTAATTAATATTTTATGCCTAAGTAAAAGAGTAATATTAATAACCTGACATGTTATGTAAACGTTATGAATATTTAGTGTGATAGATTAAAGCTATTAAAATGCCGCCCCGGTGGCGCAGTGGTCTAAGGCGCTGGCCTCTGATCATTCGTCCGTAAGGGGTCCGGGTTCGAATCCCGGTCAGGCATGGATGTTGTGTTTGTCTTACGGTACTGGCTCTCTCCCTTCCCTGGAACCAGTGACCCTAAATTAGGGACGGGCGACTGCTTATAGCCCATTGAGTTGCTCACGGTGGTCGTTAAACCTCAAAAAAAAAAAAAAAAAAAAAGCTATTAAAAAGGCCTAGGGCATATTAATTAATGTTTGGTGCCAAAGCGTAATACATTAACTTTATCTGGTATACATTGAGTGGCCACTTTATTATAACCACCTGGCAGTTTTAAGCAAATGAGCTATGGCTGCACGCTGTTGCCGCCAAAGGGCGAGGCTAGTATAAAAAGGGAAAGCTTAGTGCTTGCGACGGTAGTAGAAGTGTTTTTTGGGTGACGAGATGGGTAAAAATTGCGATTTGACGGACTTTCAACGTGGGATGATTGTAGGAGCTCGGAGCCATGGAGCGAGTATCACCGAAACCGCCGCATTCATGAAATGTTCCAGAGCAGCTGTTGTTAAATGGTTTAAGGACTGAACTGTCAGCCAAAAAACTGGGTCTCTACGTGCAACGTGTGGTCGTCATCGACTAGTGACTGCTCGGGAGGAACGGAGAGTGTCCAGACTGGTAACAGACAACAGAAGGGCAAAAATGCAGCAAATTACAGACCATCTTAATCAAAGATCCCCTCAAATGATCTCTGCATGCACTGTTCGCCGTACACTGCATCGGATGGGATATCGCAGCCGAAGGCCTGTTTGAACACCTTTGCTTTCTGCAGTTAACAAGAAAAAACGTCTCCAGTTCGCACAAGAGCACAAGGATTGGACAGTCTATAATTGGAAACAAATTATGTGGTCCGATGAATCACGTTTTCAGTGAGAATTTGGCGGAAACAGCACGAAATCGTGGGCCCCAAATCCATTGCTACAACCCTTCAAGCTGGTGGAGGCAACGTTATGGTTTGGGGAATGTTTTCCTGGCATGCTTTGGGCCCTTTAATTCGTATTGATCAACGTCTGGCACATCATATCTAAACATCGTTGCGGACCAAGTATATCCTGTCATGTGGATGGTTTATATCAATGGCGATGGCTACTTTCAACAAGATAATGCGTCCTGCCATAGTGCTCGTATTGTACAGGATTGGTTTCAGGAACATGCCAGTGAGTTTACTTTGCTTAGGTGGCCCCCACAATCTCCAGATCTCAACCCCATTGAGAATTTGTGGGATGAAGTTGAACGAGCCATCAGACAGCTGGATCCACAGCCCTGCAATCTCTCACTCCTGGAAAGTGCTATTCATCGAGCATGGTCTCAGATCCCACAAACCACCTATCAACATCTCGTGGAGTCCATGCTTTATATATTGGTTAAGGAATTTTTACGTAAATACAACATATTGATAGCGCTGAAGTCTCCGACCCCGTTGTCACATATGCTATCAAGTTGCAAGGAGAGACAGTGTGAGAAAGAAAAAAGCCGGTGTGTACGCTATACCGTTAGTATACCCTGACAACACGGAAAAGGTATATAACGGAATGACAAAGCGTTCCTTGGACACTAGGTGTAAAGAGACGTGCGTAGTGTCAACCAGGGCATGCAGAATACAGCCCTCGCCAGAGAAGTCATGCATTCATCGGCTGCTCCACTATGGAATAGTATTAGAAGAATTGTCCCATCCACGACCTTTAAAGAGACTGCCATCAGGGAAACAGTCGAAATCCTATCCAGCAAACTAGCGTGCAATGATATAGTTTCTACTGAACTACCAAGAGCTTGGCATGCGTTATTAAAAGATGGGAACACATCGTGACACACCGTATAATTGCGTGATAAAAATTCGTTTAATACGCTCGTGATGTCACCTGCGTTATTTTCAAAAATCATCTTTGTTCCTTACGTGTTCCAATTCCCTGCACTTTTATGTCTACCATTGCCTTGAGAAAGCCTCCCAGTGGAGTGCAAAAGCTTGGCGAATCTTTTTACTTACTACGCCACAAAAATAAACGGATTTAATACGCTAATTGCGTCTCTTGAGTATTCACAGTGTGATGTATTTATAATTACGTTATGTGATTTAATAACTTAGGCGCGGTTTGACGATTCTGCTATTTCAGCAGGAAGTTTAAAGCTATTCATTAAATGGCAACTAATAAAGTCGGAGTTGTAGCGAATGTTATGAGCTACAGAGTTAGAAATAATTCATGACTTTATTATTTTATTGGAATCTGCATACACGCTCTGTGGTAATGAAATAAATTAACGACTTTTACTTGCACAAATTAATTCACGCGCAATTTTCCCGATAAATATGGAAGTACGAAAGTGATCGTTCAGAACGTCTCTCGCCGGCGTGTACATTAATATATGCATAATGGAGTAGGCCGTTCAGTTCTCTCTAATATGCGGATTCGACAGAAAGATAGCGAGAAGTTTCGTATTTGCGAATCAGAATGTCGCTTGTTTATTTGCGACAAAATTACAGCATGCGGGCTCAAGGTTGATACAACTTCGAAATTAATATTTCTGGGAGCTTTATATCAGTCTGCGCGTAGGAATGCTAATGTTTTGTAGGTACAGTACCTACGTAAAGCACAACATCCAGAAGGTTATGAAGATTAATTTGCTTCGTAAACAAACTCAGTGGTGAACAAACGTTATCGAAGTGCTGTTCCAAAAGATAATGGATGCGTTGGATGAAGGTTGTAGACAATAATCAGCACAAAGCTTTCGTTTCTGATTTGCAACACTTTAATTCATTTGCATTCCACTTCATACTTTACCACGGCATCTGAAATGGAATAGTTTAAAATGGCCGACGGCGTTAGACTGCGCGCTAGACTTCAAATTGTTACTGAATTACCTTTACTGCAATGCCTTTATAGCAAATTCAGTCTCTTAAAAATGTCTTCCTTGATGCTTGGATTTACGAACATTCTGTCAGATGCGCAAACTTTTGGCTAATCTTTCGACTTGAATAATCCAACAATGTTCCAGTTATAAGGAATGCTTGTTCAGTGAAAACAGTTATAAGGAATGCTTGTTCAGTGAAAACAGTTATAAGGAACGCTTGCAGAAAGTATGACTTGGATTTCGGTGAGACCACTTCTAATCTGTTAATGAAAATCTTCCAAATACGTGGAGACAATGTAAATAGACAAAGTCATCGCTCTTTCCACGGTTTTCTTTAACGAACACGCAGAAGCCGAAAAATTGTTTTTTGACATCGCTGGGAGCGGAGTCGAATAACAATTTTTCGGCTGATATGTATTGGTTAAAGAAAAACGTAGAAAGAGCGATGACTTTGTCTATTTATTTTTAACCTGTTTTCAATGATTAAAAAAGATCGGGACTCGATTGACGATATCAATGAATCTGGTATATATTGTATACCATTGGAAAGCTACAACACAGGAGATAAGCCCCAAGTTTACATAGGATCAACTTTACATACTTATGGCGTAAGAATAAATGAACATAAATATAACGTTAGAAACCATTCAACAACTACCTCCCTCTCTCGACTCACAAGAGAAGGCTCATATACGCCAATATGGAATGAAGCTTCAATATTGGGAAGTCAAAATACCAAGGCCTCAACCCTTTTTGCCGAGAGTTTGTACATCTCTGCCTTTGGTGATAAATGTTGTAATGAGGATTTGCATTATTTAGTGCTACAACCGTGGAAATCTCTCATCGGAGGAACACTAAAAGGCACTATAATGGACGATGATGACATCCCAGCATTACCATAGGAAGTGGAGTAATCCATCTCAATCCTTTAACTCTTTGAGCATGCTCTTGGATGACTTTTTACGTCAGCAACCAACAACCAACTGTATATATGTCCCTGCTGTCTCTATACCTCCCTTTCATTTTACCTGAAAATGGGCACGTTTGACGGCCCAAAAGATCTAGTAGATTTTTACTTATAAATAATCTATTTTAATGTAATAAACCTTTAATGTGATCTTGTTATATTGGACTTTAAATCGTGTGGTGACAGTGTCGATTATCGTTGGATTATTCGAGTGGTGCACGACAACTAATTCTGAGTGCTCTCGACTTGATTTTGGGTTCTACTCCTACATTGCCAAAAAAATTCGTAATTTCTTTCCTGATTTAATGAAACATATTCTTGATTCAAACTGAATTTTACCGATTCTGTATACGTGAACTAACAGAAATTTTCCGTTCACCTTTCTCCGGTTAATAACAGAAAATTGCTGTCTTTAAGGAATGTTAACCGGAAAGTCCTGAATATTTTCAAGGAACTTTTTCGTAATTCTTTTCATATACACTGGCGTGCAAAAATTAAAGACGAGACGGTTTTTCGAATGTAACGTGGTGCAGAAGTGCTCCACATCGACTCAAATCATACCATAAGATCCCCAAGATGTAGGAATATGGGACAAGTGAGCAAAACCGTCCAAACAAGGAATCCAAAGGATACAAAGGCACTTTATTGAAAAGGTAGCTTCGAGCACAACTGGACAGAAAACAGAAACGTCCATGTGACAGGCGGCTGCCAAGAAAAATCCAGTCTTTAGTAGGGGATATGATCACCCCTGACTGTGTTGCAGGATTTACAACGTCTGTCGATGCTGAGGACGAGGTTCTCAAGGAGCTGTTGAAGCATCGCGGCCCATTCCTCTTACAGCGCCAATCGCAGCTGTGGAATCGTTGCTGGCGGCTCGTGGCGTGCTGCCAAGCGTCTCCAGAGAAGGTCCCATACGTGTTTGATTGGATTTAGATCCGGGGACCTTGCGGGCTAATCCATGCGTTAAATATCTTCACTCTCCAACAGCTCTGTGACGGTTACTGCACGATGAGATGTAGCGTTGTCGTCCATGAAGAGGAACTCAGGACCCACAGCACCTCTAAACAGACGCACATGAGGCAGGAGAACCTCGGTGCAATAGCGGACGCCAGTGACTGAACCTCCTTGGAAGATGTGGAGGTCAGTACGGCTACCAAGCATGATACCGCCCCAAACAAGAACTCCGCCACCTCCAAACTGGTCCCTTTCGATGATGTTGGAGGTGTGATTGCGTGTTCGCTGCTCTCCTCAGATGTGTATACGTCCAGAATCGCTCGTCAGATTAAATCGGCTCTCATCCGTAAAGAGAACTCGACCCCATTGCTGTTGTGTCCAGTTCTTGTGTTCCTGGCACCACAGAAACCGCCGTCTCCGATGAGCAGGCGTTAATGGAACACACAGTACTGGTCGTCGTGCAAATAGACCACCTTTGTGCAGCCTCCTGGCCACGGTAAAACGCGATAACGGACGTCCAGTTGTCTGTTGCATGTGCCTTGCGATTTCTCCCGCTGTCTGCCGTCTGTATCTTCTCGTCTGTATGACAATATGCCGGTCGTCCGCCGCTGTGGTTGCTCGTGGACGACGAATGCTAAACTCTCGGATAGCTGTTCTTGTCGTTTGAAATGCTCTCCAAGCTTGTGAAACGATGCTGTGAGCAATTCTGAACTCCTCGGCCACACTAGTCACTCTTCGACCTTCTTCCAACTTCCCAATGACGCGACATCGGGTAAAGTCATCCAGATGTCGTCTGCTGGATTGCCTGTTGGCCATATCACACGGTGGCAGCAACTCGACGTCGTTCAAACCGATGTACACCGTGCAATAACTTTCACCGAATTCCTGAGCAGATCAGATCAGATCACATGTAGAGGATTTTAGGAAGGGAATGTCTGACCCCAGGTCTTAAACAGCCCTTAGAAACAGGAAACTGGGAGATTTGGGCTAGAACACCCGATAGGAAAGTGACACGGAAGCGAAGTAGAAAGGGGGAGCAAAACGCCCTTATTTACTACCGGGAACCAGTACCCGGGGTCCGACGGCTTAACGTGCCCATCCGACGCACGGCGGGTATTTAGTGGATCGAGCGTTCGTACCTGCCTGGGATCAAACCTGAGGCCCTTCCCGTGGCAGTCACGAACGTTGCCCACTAGGCCACCCGCGGCCCTGAATTCCTGAACGTACACCGTCCGTGTGCTATCCTTCCGACACTCCCCCCTACGTCATGCTGCATATATGCGCATGCCCTACCGTACCGGACCCTAGTCTATCTCCTGAGCGGTCTTTCGGTCCGTCCGTTCTGCCTGCTCGTTCTGCTGTTAAGCTAATGTCTCCTCTTCGTCCTTAATTTTTGCACACCAGTGTATTAACGAGAAAATTCTGTCCTCATTTTTGCCGTACCCATATGACGAAGAGATTCCAGTAATAAGAGCGGTTTGAGGGAAAATACTCGAGGTTTTATGAACAATTAAATTTCAATCGTCTGTTGGCGGACCTGTTAGCGCTAGAATTTCGGGATGTTTGCGCCACCGAATCTCAACACACCTCTGACGGAATTTACACTGGGAATGCTTTTTCAGCGAGAACATACCCTGTGAAGTCTTATTCTCGACTGATACCGCTCACCTCCGTAAGTACTTCACCTGTTCGTGGTTCCTGAAAGTTCTACACAGTTGTCAATAGTCTCATTGTAAAACAACTCTGTTCCTTCAATAAGTTCTCAAACTTCCGGCGTAAAGCCTTTCTGGACACTTTGTATCAACACTGAGAGGTCATTTTATCAGTACCACCTACCTAGTAATGTTTTAGTCACTTCTAGCCATTACAATGGTGGCGATTAGGCTAGATATTGATTCAAATAAGTTTGGGAGCGTTTCGGTCAAATATTAGCCCACGCATGTCGAATGTCATCTTCAAATTTAGGTAGATTGGATGGCATTGAATGCAAGCGTCTAATATCTGTTTCAACTTCATCTCACAGATGCTCAATGGAATTGTGATCTGGTAATTGAGGTGGCTAATAAAGCAGAAGAAAATCTTTCACCGGCCACTCAGCCCTCAGACGTGGAATAAAAAAAAATGTGATTTTCATTCCAATGCCGCCAAAACGCTGAGAAGAGTCAGAGATATCAGCTTTAGCACCACTTTCTCAAAAGTGAATGCTAAATAATTCCATTTCATTATTTTGAATATTAAGTTGAAATCTTGTGGAATGTAGGTCAAATTCTTCCTATGTTTAATGTTTCATTCTCACTTTTTCTTCTTTTTTAGATTCGTCGATTCTCTTGCGGTCGTCAATGATGTTTCAGCTGGTTCGATGTCGGAAAATCCCTAACGTAACGCAAGTACATTATTACCTTCCTTTTGTGATTTCATCATAGTCCCAGCATCATCAACGTGGTAAGTTTCCTGCAAGACCCAACTACACTGATGGCCGCCCAAAATGCAACACCAAGAAGGAATCATCCGATTGGCCTGAAATTCGCAGCATGCGTCGCCTGCGAGAGGACATGCAAACGATTAGCATTGCAGGGCATATGCAAATCATGTGCGCCCGTCATGCCACCGAGAAGCACTATAAGAAGGGTGCACAGAAAGCGGAGTGTAAGTAGTGGAAGTGTGTTGTGCTGCCGGACCTGTGCGTGGGAAGCTTCCTGATGCCTCGTCGCAGAATACGGCAGTCATTCCAGCACGTTTCGGAGTTCGACAGAGGACGAATAGTGGCTTATCGCGACAGCGGTTTATCGTACCGAGACATCGGCGCCCGTGTGGGACGACATCCAGCCACAGTGAGGCGAGTAGGGGTTCGGTGAGTGCAGGAGGGACGGACGGACCGACGTGAGCAATTGCCGCAGCCGCGGAACACCACCGAACGAAAGGACCGGCATGTTGTTCGGCTGGCATTGACGGCTCGCACCGCCACATCACGAACGATAGCGCAAGAATTAGGGAGTGTTGCGCAACAACCTATGTCAGCACGTACCGTTCGACGTCGTCTGCAGGAGCGGGCACTGGTCGCACGGCGCCCATTGCTCCGATTACCATTGACGGTACACCACCGGCGAGTGCGGCGGCAGTGGGCCGTTAAACGCCGCACCTAGACTACGGAATGGCACGACATTGTCTTCTTCGACGAATCCCGCTTCGGCCTGCAGCACCACGGTGGTCGTATCCGCGAGTGGTGGCACCGCGACGAGAGACTGTATGACGCCTGCATTATGAATCGCCATACCGGTCCGTCGCCTGGCGTTATGGTTTGGGGCGAATTGGATATGGCACCAGCACTCCTCTGGTACGCATCGCCGGTACACTCAACAGCTACCGCACCATCTCCGACGTATTGGAGCCTATAGTCCTTCCTTACCTGCAGGACCGGCCAACGGCCACGTTTCAACAGGACAATGCGCGCCCGCACGTAGCACGCATCGTGCAACAATTCTTCACGACCCACCAGGTGTCACTGCTGCCGTGGCCCGCCTGTTCTGCCGATATGTCGCCCATCGAACACGTCTGGTCGCTGATCGGCAACCGAGAGGCCCAGCAAGCACCACCCGCGGCTACGCCTGATGAACTGTGGCAACGTATGGAAGCAGCCTGGACCGACATACCCCAAACCCACATCCAACGCCTCTTTCGTTCGATGCCGCGGCGTGTAGCGGCCGTTATTGCCAGCCATATGGGCCACACGAACTATTGATGTCTGCGTGTTCCGCATGTCGCACGGGCCTGTAAGCTCAATCGTTTCATCTTTGTATCTGTTCTTATGTGTCCAGTAAATCGGGCTTTGCTATCTCGTGCCCTTCGTGGTGTTGCATTTTGGGTGGCCAGCAGTGTATTTTACGTATGTTCAAAGGAGGCGACTCTTGTAATTTTGAGGTATAGTGTAAATTCCAGCCTTATAGCAATCTCGAATCGGAGTTTGGGTGATAGAAAAGTATTTTGTAATTTAGGGGGAAATTATGAATACAATTTTGCGCTTTATAAATTTGAGAAAGCACTGCCACTTTTTCTAAAAATCAATGGATCACACTTGAAAATGGCGAAGGGGGTAGTCCTTTTTACCGAAACATGTAGAGCGCCTTGTTTTCTAAGTTTCTTAACTTACTGATAGCCTTTGTGTGTAAAATAAATACAAGAAATCGTCGCCTCGTTTCAAACCGACATTATTACGTATGATGTTACGCATAGAACTCTTACAAACATAAATAAAATAATGTTGCATATCCGCAGTGTTTCGCTCTCTGCCATGTGCAGCCTCCCTCTGTCTCACCTCATGGTAAATTTGCTCAACCCAAAATTAGAGATGGGAGGGAGCTCAACTGTATTCTCGATTGTTATGTAGGGAAAATTGTCCTTGAGAGGTAACGCCACCTCTAAAAGTGAATGCTGTTCCAATCTATTTTTTCCTAATAACTCAACCTTTCCTCTCACAAGTGCAGAACCAGAAAACTTACAAGGGAGGGAAAGAGGGAGGCTGTAAAGAGGCTTACTTAAATCTACAAAATTGAAATTACGCAATGGTGAAATATGGAACGCACATCATGTGAATAAAAATAAATACTACAGATGAAGAGTCTGTTCACATCCTGTCATAAAACTGAAGAAACTATCAAAATTAAAATCATTGTAACATGTACACTGAAGTGCTAAAAGTCATGGGATTCGTACTTAGTATCGTGTAGGATTTCCTCTAGCGCGGCGAAGTGCAGCAACCCGACGTCGCCCCGATTCCACAAGTGGCCGGTAGACTTCTGGAGAGATGTTGAGCCATGCCGTCTGAACATCCGCCCACAACTTCGATGTAATAGGTGCAGGATCTTGGGTGCAAAGGGACCTTTCCACCACGTTTCGTAAGTACTCTGTTGGGTTCGTGTTGGGCGAACGCGGTAGTCACACCATCCGTCGGAACTGTCCAAAACGCCCCTCCACCCAATTTTGGACAACGTGGGCCCGATGACATGGTGTATTGTTCGCCTGGAAAATCCCATCGTTGTTGGGGTACATGAAATTCATGAAGGGTTGCAAACAGGCCTGATGAGAGGGGAGGGAAGGCGGTGCGGTAGCACCGGGGCCCGAGCCCTTAAAGGGACCCATCGCCCTTTCTAAAGTAATTTTTTTCTAATTATTATTCTATGGTGTCCGAATATTTTTCAAGCTATACCCGTCACCAGGGTTGGGAAATTACGCGAAAAAAAAAAACTTTTTTCTACGTGACGCTTAAAATACGCGTAAAAACGCGTAATTCATGTCATAAATGTAAAAAAATGCAATAAATTCAAAACTTGCTTTAAATGCAATAAAAAAAAGTGTTACATATTACTCGAGTTCCCAGGCTAACTGCCACACGTGCGTGGGTTACCTGCGGCAAATCAAACGAACTATCCATATCACGTTTATCATTTCTTCTTTCCTTTCCAACGACACGCCGACACCACACATTGGGTTCCCTGTGTTGCTTTGCTACTCGCCGACACCACACATTGGGTTCTCTGTGTTGCTTTGCTACTCGCCGACACAGACCATGGTGTCTGATATACAATGTTATTGCTAGTCATCAAAGGCTGCAGACAATTTTGATCATGTGGATTTTGTCACTTTGTGTTTCCCACCAAAAGCCGGAGAAGCCGGCATCTTTTGTCTTTTTATTTTATGCTCAACTCATTATTTTCGCATTGCGGCAATTTTTATAAATGAATATAGTGTTTTTGCGCGTAATTCCGACTTCGTTTATTTTCCTTTATTACGTTGACCGACGAAGTCGTCCTGTTCACAGCGTCAACTTAAAAGAGATGACACAAAATTTTATGTTTACTTATGAGAACTCTTTGTGGATACTTTCCCAGAGGCTACATCTTTAGGCGTATATTACACTCTAAAGATGAAAGGTGAAAAGTGTGACGATTATGAAAAGCTACTAAGAAAAATAAGAATGTCTGTCGGTAGATGGTGTTCAAGAGTTTAAAACTCTTTTCTCGAAAGGGAGGGTTTGAGGGTTTGTTTACGGAGGGGAGAATATGAAAAATTATCCACCACAAAAAACAAAAAAACAGATTGAAGGGTTGCAACCGGTCGGGTTGTCGGGAAGTACAGGAATGGTGGGTGGGGGGTAGGTGAGGAAACTGAAATATGGATTATGTGGTTAGTGGAGGAGCCGTGGTGGGGGAGGGGGAGATTTTATTGAACTGGGTCCCGAGCTCACTCTCCACGGCCTTGGTTGCAAATGGTCATCCAGCAGAGCAACAAAGCGATAACCTGTTAATGACGTGTTTACGAGGACCAGAGGACCCAATCCGTGCGGCGTAAAGACACCCCACACATGTATGGATTCACTACTAGCTTGCACAGTGCCTAACATTGACTCATTGGACCATGACATGTGTTACCAGTCTTCCAGGGTCCAATTACCGTGTTCAAGAGCCCAGGTGAGTCGCTGTGTCCGTTGTCGTGGTATTAATAAAGGCACTTTGGTGGGTCTTCTGCTCCCATACCCCACGGACGCTAAAGTACGCTGCACTGACCTGATGGATATGTCTCTGGTACCTCCTGCATTGAATGTGGATGGTATTTGAGCCATTGCGGTCCCGGACGATTCGTTCAACGACGATTGGTCCAATGTCCGATTCGTCCAATGCCGATTCGTCCAATGGTACGATTGGTCCAATGCCGATTCGTCCAATGCTATCATCTTACCAACGGTGAACTTTTTATTTTCGAGAAAGGAATAAAAATGTTAATTATTCTCCTCTTTATATCCTTTTGAAAGATAATTTCCGTATATTAAGTAATTGTAAACATTTTACGTAAACCTGATGAAAGGCACTCAATGGAGCATTTCTCAGCTGTTTGCAAAGCACCTAGGCCGCGGGCATTTTTTGAAGATTTTATTTTACAACCTAGATATTTGGTATTTGTAAATATGTTATAAAACCTAATAAAAGGCACTCATCCTATCATTTCTCAGGTCTTTACAAGGCACCTAGGCCGCGGGCCATTTTAGAAGATTTTAAGTTACAACCTAGATATTTTTTATTTGTAAACATTTTATAAAACTTTATAAATTATAGGCACTCATCGTATCATTTCTGAGGTCTTTGCTAAGCACCTAGGCGGCGGGCATATGAATTAATATTTCGTGCTTAAGTGAAAGCGCAATATTATTAACTTGATTTAATATGTAAAGTTATGAATATGACATCGGTAGAATAAAAAGTCCTAAAGAGGCCTAGGCCGCGGGCCTATGAATTAATATTTCGTGCTTAAGTGAAAGCGCAATATTATTAACTTGATTTAATATGTAAAGTTATGAATATGACATCGGTAGAATAAAAAGTCCTAAAGAGGCCTAGGCCGCGGGCCTATGAATTAATATTTCGTGCTTAAGTGAAAGCGCAATATTATTAACTTGATTTAATATGTAAAGTTATGAATATGACATCGGTAGAATAAAAAGTCCTAAAGAGGCCTAGGCCTAGAGCCTATGAATTAATATTTCGTGTTTAAATAAAAGCGCAATATTATTAACTTGATTTAATATGTAAACGCTATGAATATGACATCGCTGAAATAAAAACTGTTGAAAAGGCCTCTGTCAAAACCCCGATCAGTTGTTTCCATTGGGCAGTTGGCGGAAAACCCCACTGCATTCTACAAACAGAAACGGAACACTAGTATTTTATATTATTTCATGCAAAAGAGAAACATTGAAGTTGATAGAACGGCTCGTACATCAGTAACTTCATACAGCAGCAAAGACAGTATAACAAGAAAACGCGACTCAAAAAAAAAAAAAAAAAAAAAAAGAAATCTGTAACCGCAATATTACGCATGAAATGTAACATTATTTTACATTCTTTGGACTACCGGTACTTTCGTATAACATCGGAGATAGAATCAGAACAGATAAGACTTTTATAGCACGAGTAGCATTTCGGGCAGATAGGACGGAATTGGACCAATCGTTCATTGGACGAATCGGCATTGGACCAATTGTCCCATTGGACCAATCGTCGTTGGACGAATCGTACCAGACCCGAGCCATTGTCGTTTGTCTGTCAGCATGGACAATTCTGGTCAGATTCCGCTGGTCACGTTCATTCAGCACCCGTGGTCGACCACTGCGCTGTCCTCGGTGGGTGGTACGATAAGGTATTCTCGGTACACACGTAACACCGTGGATTGAGGAATGTTGAATGTTCCCACAGCATCGGAAATTGAATGTTCCATCCGTGTGGCTCTCAGGACCATCACTCGTTCAAACTCCGATAATTCATGTCGGCTTGCCATAATCCTACTGGCGGTTGTTCAACCTGACTCACGAGATTACAACTCGCAACTGATAAAAAGTCGTTGCGTGAGTCGAAGCCTTTATATGACGACAGCGCCAGTTAAAAATTTGCATACTGCTATCCCATTATTTTTGGCACTTCAGTGTATAGGTATAATGTAGACTGCATAAGTACGATATATTAAAATTTTGCTCAGCATACACTAAAGGATGAGGCCATGGTCTTCTCCGGCATTAACATTCCTTGGCCGCTCTTACATTCCATATGTACTCTAAATCCGTCTTATTACCTATATTAATCAGAACAGTCCCAAATGTGAACCATTCCAAAACCCCATCTGAAGAAAAATACTAGCTTTAGTTTACAAAGTGTTCTCATATTTTAATTGACTTAAATTTATAATTTTAAATCACATATCGAATATTTATTAAATATTGTTAAATTATTACGAAGAAATGTAAGATTCCGGGTAATCCGGTAAAAAAAATGCTATTAACAAAAACGATATGTGTTAAAAAATCGAGTAAATCAGATTTTATTCATTCTTTGTTATAGAATATCAACATCATTTATCAATACATATGGAGAGGACGGAAATCACGGAATGGAACGGCAGCTCTGCGTTTCCTGGGAAACGCAGAGCTGTCGTTCCTCTCCCTAGTGGACAAACTCACTGCTTTGCAGGTGTATATACACTATAAACCAAAAGTATTCGGACACACCAACTATCTGCATAAGTGCAAAGAACGGTTGTGCAGGAAGGTGCGCTGTGAGTGAGAAGGTACGTATATAAAACTGAGACGTCTGTCGTGTCGTGTCATCGGTAACTTTGAAGCGTTTTTCCGCGTGAATATGAACTTTCCGGATGGTTATGGGGTCATAACCATCCGGAAAGTTCACAGGATGGTTATAGGATGTCATTTGGATGATGTTTCCATATGGAGCACTGCAGCTAAACTGAACATACCAAAATTAACTGTAAGTGATCTTGTGAAGAGATGGAATTAGGACGGTGCAACTTCACTAAAAAAGAAAAAAGGTTCAGGAAGGCAGCACAAACTGACAGAATATGGCAGAAGAGCCATGGTAAGAAATGTTAAGAAGTCTCGTCTTTCCTCTGCCGTTTCCATCGCTGCTGAAGTAGGAAATACTTGTAATGGCTCCGTTTGTATCATAATTATCCGAAGAGAGTTCCACAGTGTGTATTACATGTATTATGTTAGAGCAGCGGCACACACGTCACACATCTCAACCGTGAATGCGAAGTGCCATTTGTAATGGTGTGTCTCCTATCATTCTTGGACTGTGGGCGACTGGAAAACTGTTCTTTGGAGTGATAAGTCACGCTTTTAACTCTTCCCATCTGATGGGTGTCTTTGGATTTGGCGACAGACCGGCGAAAGATTTTCGTCGGACTGTTAAGTTCGGTGGTGGCTCCATCATGGTATGGAGTTGATTTTCGTGGATGGGACTCAGCATGTCGGTTATTATACCACAAACCATGAACTCTGAAGTGCAACTCGATTTCTGGATAATTCTGCCTTACCAACATGTGGCGGTATTATGGAAATGACCGTTGTCTCTTCCAACACGATCGAGCTCCCTGCCACACTGCACGGCGTGTGCAGGACTGGTTTCTTGAAAATGAGCTGGAATTGCTAAACTGGCCTGTTCTGATCATAGTCTCATAGAACACCTCTGGAATGAACTGGAGCCACGGATACGAAATCGACACAACGACCGTCTTCGTCCTCCAATCTGGCATCAGCTTTGCAGGACGAATAGCGAGCCATTCATGTCGAGACCTACTTTTTTTTTTTGATTGGGGGTTTAACGACCACCGTGAGCAACTCAATGGGATATAAGCAGTCGCCCGTCCCTAATTTAGGGCCACCAGTGCCGTAAGACAAACACAACATGCCTCACCGGGATTCGAACCCGAACCTCTCCCGGACAAATGGTCATAAGCCATCGTTTAGATCAATGCGCCACCGGGGCGGCATCCAAACCTACCGGAAATTGACTGATAGTATGCCTCGAGGTGTTGCCCCTTCCATAGAAACAAAAGGTGGGCCGACCCGATTAAACTACTAATTGCGACAGTAAAGCTATTTGCCCCAAAACATTACGGTGTCGGAATACTTTTGATAATACAATGTAGGTAGGAGGTCATTACGGTATTCACGTAGACGGTAATTGGATGTCCTTATAGATAAACGTCTTGAGTTAATAGAGTTTGAAGGAGGAATCATAGTGAGTGTCCGACACATGGATCACTCTTTTGCGGAGATGGTACGGGAATGCAGCATCCAGTTGGAGAGTATCAGGAATGTATCGGGAATACATTTCCGAAAAAATATCGCATCATGGGGAGCACTGTGGGCGGCGAAAGATGGTGGATGAACGCTGCCGTCGACGTCTGTTGTCTTGCATATTTGCGACCAAGCGGAGAGAAACAGTGGCACGAGGGAGGTACTAGAAGCGTCTCCACCAAGACCATTAGGTCAACATTATACGCAAGAGGTTCTGGGAGCCCCTACCCACCAGAATCCCATTGCTCACCGGACTGTAGTCCTCAACTGGGCCAAAGAACATCGGCACTGGATCTTGGATGATTGGAGAGGCGTCTTCTTGTCCGATTAGTCCCGTTTCCATGTATATCACGCAGATGAGATGGTTCGGATCTGGCTGAAACCACACGAAACGATTGACCCTACATGTCAATGAAAAACTGTTCAGGTTTGCGAAATTCTGTTACGGTCTGGGGTGTGTTCATCTGGCACACGTTGGGACCTCTGATACGTCTAGATACACATCTGAACAGTCTATGGTACGTGTCCATTCTTGCAGACAATTTGCATCCGTTCATGGTCATCATGCACCCATGTAAGCGGGACGCAACACGATCGTGCAATTTCCCACTCGCTCGATAGTGCAATAGGTAACAGCGATAATAGTATCAGATAGATGCTTAAACAACGTTATTTTTTAAGAGAATGATTCAGCAAATACAAATGTATAAATCAGAACTCACCTGATCATAGACACTTAATCCTTTAATGTTGATACATATATGATGGCAAATAATAAGTAATGGTAAGAAAGCGGATGTAATATAACACACAGAAGTAATGATAAAGATGACAGGTAGTTGGGTATGTAAGTCCTGGCATTAATTGCCCAGTTGCAGAATAACGACACTTTACTTACTAATACTGTGTAAAAGCAACAGCTTCATTCGGCCTGTTGCGATATTTTTCTGTTCAAATCTCTGCTGCATACACACGCCTTTCTTACGAAGAAGTGCAAAGCTGAGAAGAAAGCCTGAGTCATAAGTGGTTCACACGTGTTTTTCTTCAAGATGATGTGCGCGCACGCGGTTTCTCCAGGAATCGTGGGAAAGTACTTTTTTTCTTGTGCGTTGCGATTTTTGATGTTACACCATGTTCGCCAACAACACACATGGCAATGAACAGTGCCCAATAGGACAGTGTGCCTCCCCGCAAAGCCGTGGTGACTAGAATACAGTTAGAAGAGCATTCTGAAATAGTTCCCATCCTGAAATGGACTCCGTTCACCTGACACGAACTCTATGGTAAATCGTTGGGAAGCTATGGAAATGTCCGTTTCAAGCTTTGAATCCTCCTTCCAGGAATGCGACGGAATTATCGACAGAGGTTCAGGAAGCATTGGGTGGAGAAACTTGTGGAACGCTTTCGTGACCTAGTGAAATCAATGTCTTGCCATATGGCTGTCCTTATCTGGGAATAAGGAAGACCTACCCGTTACTATCTGGGTGAAAGGTAGATGTTCCATTATTTCTGTCCAGTCAGTGTATAAACGTATATGCATGTTTCTACATAGGCGTATTTTTACATGGCGAGGCATTCATATGTTATAGGTTGTATTTTCAGTCAAATACAGAAAAGCGTGGCACGCTTTCGTATAGAAGATCCAATGCCTCGCCGTGTGATTGCCATTATCCGGGAGAAAAGTGGGCCTTTCAGTAACTAGGTAAGATTTCCATCATTTCTGTCCACTCAGTGCATACCCCCGAAAGCTTACGCAAATAAAGTTTAATGATTAATTCAACTTGCACAATTTATTTATTTCTACATTTCTTTCATTGAATAGTGCACTGTAACTGGAATGAATGTTATTCATAGAACAAAAGGAGAATTAAACTACTCTACTGCTTATGAAAATTGCAACATCATGAAGGACTCTAGCTTGAAACTTACAGGATATGTACAACAGGTTGGGACATGCAAATGATTAAAATGTCAGTGAAAATGCATATGCGGTTTCGCAGCAGCCGCTCTGAACGGTTCAGTCTTGGGTATAAAGAGCTGGTCCAAACGAGATGTTGCAATTAGTGAAGAGCCGACATTGAGTCGAAAGTGTGTTTTTTCTGTATGCTCCGTCGTCGAAGAAGGGCGCTGTGACGTGCCTGCAACGCAGGACGCACATCAGATAAAGGCAGGTAGCAGCGTCCGCATAGCTTAGTTGGGAGAGCTACTTATTCCGGAATGGAAGGACCCGGGTTTGATGCCCGGTGTGGACAAAAATGACGGAGAAATTTACTTCGTTATAATGGCGCCCAAACTTCAAGAATGACCTGACCGTTAAAGATCTCGCAATGGTGTGATGTTCTTTCCACACCGCGAGACAGGAAAAATAAGAGAATCCCTTCTTCAGCGCTTCAAAAACTAAATGTGTGTGATTTAACGTTCCACACACCAAATTGACTGGGATTTCTCCAATGTACGTTCTTCAGCGGATGACTACCTACAGCGATACATGGTCCCAACTGATCCGTGGGCCATGCCCCCCGCCCTCTTTTAAGGGAGGAGGGGGTGAGATGTGACGTGTCTGCCACGCAGGACGCACATGAGATAAAGGCAGATAGCAGCGAGAGTATACGTCCGCGTAGCTCAGTTGGGAGAAGGACTTATTCCCGAATGAGGGGACCCGGGTTCGATGCCCGGCGTGGACAAAACTGACGGAGAAATTTACTTCGTTATAGCGCATTATGAACACCTGACGGACTTTGAGCGAGGAAGGATTGTTGGGATGAGGAAAGCTGGGTTTTCCTACTGCGAAATTGCCACTCGTACAAGGCGAAACTCCAGTACAGTAATGCGAACGTTGCGTCAGTAGACATGAGGCAGGGAGACACAGAAATCCAGGAAATGGACTGTGAAATCGTATTACTGCATGGGATGACAGACACCTCTACCGCATGGCAGTGGCCGATCGCACATAAACAGTATTAACGCAGCAGTGTCGCAGTGTCGCAAGTGGGGCTTTGTGCTCCAGCACAGTTAGACGTCGTCTGCTTAAGACAGGACTGGGCGCTGGCAGCTCATTGCTGCGCATTCATTTGACCCTCAATCACAGGCGCCTCAGGATGCATTGGGGTCTCGAGCACTGACATTGGCTCACTGGTTAGCAACAGGTCGTGTTTTCTGATGAGACACGATTCAACTTGATGCGCCATGATGGCGGCATACGCGTTTAAAGACATCGTGGTGAACGGCACCTGGGGCGCACTTTGCAGCGTCATACCGGCACATTGTCAAGCGTTATGGTTTGGGCCTCCATTGGGTTTAATTCGCGATCTCGTCTGATCCGAACTGAGGGAATCCTCAACAGCCAGCGATACATAAGGGATATTTTAGAGGTAGAGGTTACACCCTTCCTTCACAGTTGTTTTGGCGCTATATTCCAGCAGGACAATGCTGGGCCACATGTGGCCCGGAAGCGTATTTCACAAGTGAATGCACGGAATTGCGATTAATGCCATTTCCGCCACGCGATTGGTTCAGAACTACTTTGGAGATTGCGAGTTAGCGGGGCCTATGAGGAGAGTCATGTGACGGAGGCATGTAAGGTTTTGCTGCACTCGCCATAAGCCATTTTAATGTTCGGGTGTTTTCTTTGCGTCAGTGGTTACCTTCAGTTGTTTTACCCGTACAGTAGGAATGCGACGGGAGGTAAATAGAGAGTGTACTTTATTGGTAGGGGAACTTTTGAGGTTTTATATCAACATGACTTCATGGACTTGTGACTTATCTTCCGAAGTACCTTCATTCTATACAGTTCTCACAGAGCCGAGAGATGTCAGCACGTCAGCACTCACTCCTCCTTTAGCTCAGGGTTAGTACTGATATGTTTTGTATGGATAACCCACAAGTTGTTTAACGGGGTTTTTTTTTTATTTTTGGGGAGAAAGGGGGTTGAAATGTGGAATTGAATGCATTTTTGATGAAGTTTAGAGGGACAGAAATATGAGGAATTTCCTAAATATTAGAAAAATATATATATGACAGATCACTTACTATTTGTTTTTTGATAGGAGGTTTAACGACCACCGTGAGCAACTCAATGGGCTATAAGCAGTCGCCCGTCCCTAATTTAGGGTCACTGGTTCCAGGGAAGGGAGAGAGCCAGTGTTGTAAGACAAACACAAGATTCATGCCTCACCGGGATTCGAACCCGGGCAACTTACGGACGAATGATCAGAGGCCATCGCTTAGACCACTGCGCCACCGGGGCAGCTACTCTTTTATCAGACACAATATATGGCAAACATTACTCTGGAGTATGTATTCCAACGGAACTGTCTTATTTCAACAGAACACTGTTTTGAGGTCTTACTTCGTGTCATTAGGTAGTTCTTTGCTAATACAATATCCCTATTTGATTTTTTTTTCTAGCTAGACCACTTTAAACATATGAGGAAAAAACTTGATCGTCAGAATAAATGTTTCGGTGTGGAGACATACTTTTTATTATTAAAGGTCCTTTTAAGGGTAATATAAAGGACCTTCAAAATGGTACTTTTTAGTATCCTTATATACGCACTTTCACAACAGCACGAATCGTGATGGGTATTAGGTTGGCGTGCTGCCGTCTCTTGGCGGATATGGAGAACGGTATTCAACTAACTATTTATTGAAGTCGTCCTCGATTTTAATATTAATATTTCGACTTGTATTCATCTGAGAAACTGCAGATATCCCTTATGATGTCGTACACAAAATTACTTTACCGTATTATTCAATATAATCATTCGTCACATATGTTAAGTAACCTCACAGTGAATTTCTTAGGAAGCAGAACTTCCCACGAGAAAACTTTGCACGATATAATTCAATATGATCATTTGTCACATATGTTAAGTAACCTCACAATGCATTTCTTAGCAAGCAGAACTTCCCCCAATGAAAGACAGTGTTCCTGTTACGTGACTCTCCTCATAGGCCCCGTCTACTTGCAGTCTCCAAAGTAACTCTGAACCAATCGCTTGGCAGAAATGGCAATTCCGTACATTCACTTGTGAAATACGCGACGCGGAATGTCCAAGACCTCTTCCATGCACGGCATATACATCTTCTTCCCTGGCCTGCACGTTTGCCGGATATGTCCGCGATCGAAAACGTGTGGGACATGGTAGCTATGTGACTGGACCGTCAAGCGCCTCCACCAGTCACCACAAATGATGCCTGGTTTCGCATAGAAGCATCTTGGCAAGCTATTCCGCAGGATGGTATCAAAAACCTCTTCCATTCAATGCCACGCCGTGTAAAGGCTGTTCTTGTTGCTCGAGCTAACCACCTCGAGCAACAAGAACACCGGGAATCGAACTATTCTGTGTTTTGAAAGAAAAAATGCCGATCCGGTGGCTCAGTGTACTAAGCGATAGCTTCTGAACAGTCGTCCGAGAGGGTATAACGAAGTAAATTTCTCCATCATTTTTGGTCCACGCCGGGAATCGAACCCGAGTCCACTTATTCCGGAACAAGTCGCTGTACCAACTAAGCTACGCTGACGTTCGTTCTCGCTGCTATCTGCCTTTATGTCGTGTGCGTCCTGCTATGCAGGTACGTCACAAGGGGCCTGAGTTCGAATCCCGCAAGATATGGACGTTGTGCTTGTCTTACGGCGTTGGCTCTCTCCCTTCCTTTGAACCAGTGGCCTAAAATTAGGGACGGGCGACTGCTTAAAACACATTGAGCTGTTCACGGTGGTCGTTAACCCTCCAATCAAAGAAAAGAAAGAAAGAAGCGAAAAAATCTTGTATAGCTCTAAAAAATGTAATTAGTTATTTCCTGTAATATGAGGAATCTGTGGAATAAATTTCATTTGAATAGCGCGATTCTTTCTTGGTGCTGCAACTTTCAAGAGCAGTAGTGTATGTCGGGAAAACTTAGTTCAATTCAAATGCTTAAGCAGCAAATCAAGACTCCTAATATGGCCCTCCGAATTACCGTGATTATTACACAGAGATCATTCCATTTACTTATACTAGAAATTTTTGACAAGCTTTCGCTACGATAAATTCATTTTTCGGTGGTTTGATTTTCGATCATTTCGCATTGCATCATTGCACCTAGAGTCGAAATTTTCGAAAAACTTGCACTGCGTTGAATTCTCCGTTCGATGATTTCACTTTCGATGTTTTTGCATTCGAAGATTTCGTTTTTGATGTTTTCGTTTGCATTGAATCCACCTGGAGCCAAAGCCGAGTAGTTAGTATTCAGTGCAACAGAACGAAGTAATTCGCGATATTTTAGACGCCCAAACAAACGGAAACAGCTTTTGGAAAAGTCACGATGATTGCAATCCCAGAGTGAATAAATGATGAAGTTTCCTTTTCTTTTTTTCCTTTTTTTGTTTTTGTTTTGAAATGCCAGTTATTTTGAAAGTTTAAAAAGGAAGTTTTCAAACACACAAAGTGCATACTGTTCAAGTTCAGATATTCTCATTAAAAATGGATGTAAAAAAAAACTAACCGTGTATCTTTGAAGATGAAATACAACGTGTGCAAAGCTAGCCTGCTGTACTTTAACAAGAAGAAACTGAAATATGCGCTTAAAATGTAGGTACAAATGAAACGCCGAAACATGAAAATAACGAGGAATGAAATAATCAATATTTTTGCAGAGCAAAGAATTGCGTGATCTGTAAGAGCATATTTCTAACAAGCAAAAAAAATCAGCTAACAGCTTCTTTTCACGGGGAATATGTGAACATGCGTGCTCAAATGAAATACGGAATCGCAACCAAAGAAAAGTGTGCGCTCGAAACGGGCAGTTGATATTTCTACGAGTGCTTCAAGCACTACAATCTCTCTGAGACATTTCTCGAATACAAAATTTGCGCCGCCTCGGTGGCGCAGTGGTCTAAGCGATGGCGTATGACCATTCGTCCGAGAAGGGTCCGGGTTTGAATCCCGGTGAGGCATGGATGTTGTGGTTATTTTTCGGCACTGGCTCATTTCATTTCCTGGAGCCAGTGACCCTAAATTAAGGACGGGCGACTGCTTGTAGCCCAATGAGTTGCTCATGGTGGTCGTTAAACCTCCAATAAAAAAGAACTGTGTTTGTGCAATTTCAGAACCTGCTTATATAACGAGGAGCTTAATACCGACGGAAATCCTATTTAAATCCGGGTGCTCGCTAAATCAGTTTTTGGTACAAAAATCTAACCATTTGAAAATACTCGTACCTGGTAATGCGCATATACGTTTATACTCTAAGTAGACAGAAATCATGGGATACTACACTGGCGTGCAAAAATTAAGGACGAGATGGTTTTTCGAATGTAACGTCGTGCAGAAGTGCTCCACATCGACTCAAATCATACCATAAGATCCCCAAGATGTAAGAATATGGGACAAGTGAGCAAAACCGTCCAAACAAGGAATCAAAAGGATACAAAGGCACTTTATTGAAAAGGTAATTTGGAGCACAACTGGACAGAAGACAGAAATGTTCATGTGACAGGCGACCTCCAAGAAAAATCCAGTCTTTAGTAAGGGATATGATCAGCCCTGACTGCGTTGCAGGATTTACAACGTCTGTCCATGCTGAGGACGAGGTTTTCAAGGAGCTGTTGAGGCATCGCGACCCATTACAGTTGTAGAGCCAATCGCAGCTGCGGAATCGTTGCTGGCGGCTGGTGACGTGCTGCCAAGCGTCTCCCGAGAAGGTCCCACACGTGTTCGATTGGATTTAGATCCGGGGACCTTGCGGGCCAGTACATGCGTTGCATATCTTTACTCTCCAACAGCTCTGCGATAACCACTGTACCATGAGGTATAGCGTTGTCGTCCATGAAGAGGAACTCAGGACTCACAGCACCTCTAAACAGACGCACGTGAGGCAGAACCTCGGTACGATAGCGGACACCAGTGATTGAACCTCCTTTGAAGATGTGGAGGTCAGTACGGCTACCAAGCATGATACCGCCCCAAACGAGAACTCCACCACCTCCAAACCGGTCCCTTTCGATGATGTTGGAGGTGTGATTGCGTGTTCCCTGCTCTCTCCAGATGTTTATACGTCCAGAATCGTTCGCCAGACTTAATCAACTCTCATCCGTAAAGAGAACTCGACCCCATTGCTGATGTGTCCAGTTCTTGTGTTCCTGGCACCACAGAAACCGCCGTCTCCGATGAGTAGGCGTTAATGGCACACATCGTACTGGTCGTCATGCAAATAGACCACCTTTGTGCAGCCTCCTGGCCACGGTAAAACGCGATAACGGACGCCCAGTTGTCTGCTGCATGTGCCTTGCGATTTCTCCCGGTCTCTGCCGTCTGTCTCTTCTCGCGTGTAGGACAATATACCCGGTCGTCCACCGCCGTGGTTGCTCGTGGACGACCACTGCTAAACTCTTGGACAGCTGTTTTCCCTCATTTGAAATGCTCTCCAAGCTCATGAAACGATGCTTTGAGCAATCCCGGACTCCTCAGCTACACTAGTCAGACTTCGACCTTCTTCCAACTTCCCAATTACGCGACCTCGGGTAAAGTCATTCAGATGTCATCTACTGGGTTGCCTGTTCCCCATATCACACGGTGGCAGCAGCTCGACGTTGTTCAAACCGATGTACACCGTGCAATAGCTTTCACCGAATTTCTGAGCGTACACCGCTCGTGTGCTTTATACCCTTCCGACACCCCCCCCCTACATTATACTGAATATATGCGCATGCCCTACCGTACCGGACCCTAGTCTATCTCCTGAGTGGTCTTTCGGTCCGTTCTGCCTGCTCGTTCCGCTGTTATGCTAATTTCTCCTCTTTGTCCTTAATTTTTGCACACCAGTGTACATCGTAACGAGTGGGCATACCTTTCGCACGGATAAGGGCAGTCACACGTGAGGCATTGAATCCTCGAAGCCACGAAAGCGTTCCACAGCAGTCTCTGCCCTTGTTTGCTGCGCCGTTGTCCACAATTCCGTTGCATTCCAGGGTGGAGGATGCACCCACGCTGATCGTGGTCCGTCACTTTTGAACGAATTCGAGTGTAATTTTGAGTTCTACTTAGCGTTTTTGTTCGGATGATTTCTTTAAAGTCATAAAGAATCGTTTTTGCTTACCTAAGTTGGGCAAGGTGCCATTATTTTGTGGTAACTAACGATTTTTGTTTTTGATTGAAGGTTTAACTACCACCAGGGACAACTCAATGGGCTATAGGCAGTCGCCTGTTCCTAATTTAGAGTCACTGGTTCCAGGGAAGGAGAGAGCCAGTGCCGTAAGACAAACACAACATCCATGCCTCACCGGGATTCGAACCCGGACCCCTTCGCGGACGAATGGTCATAAGCCAGCGCTTAGGCCACTGCACCACCGGGGCGGCAACGATATTTGGAACTTGGAACTCACCCTACCTTGTTTCCGACTTCAAAGGACACCTACGTGCTTATTTGGTCTTGTCTCCAAGGACAGGGACCTTCCTGGTGTGCTTCCGGTTCTCCTCATAGTGTGCTGCATGCATGTTTCTCGTAACTAAGTGACGGTTAGTGCTTAAATGTTCTTTTACCTCTTGTAAACAAACTTTCTTACAAGATGATGGGCTACAGAATTTCTGAAAATGGCGGCTTCCGGCCCTGATGTTGACATAAACCTTTTGACGGATGTAAGTCTTTTCTATCTACTTCTCAGTCCGCTGAGGACTCCAGTTCTCGTACTGTGCTCTCACCTGGTGAGTCAGCTTCTGCCTTGTTCAAGATGGCTGTGTCGTCCCTCCTTGTGGTGTCTTCCTACGCCGCTCCTGCTGCTGATATTATAACGCACACTGTTTGTCAGCTCCGGGCATCGGACCCTGGTCCCCTCACGCCGGACTAAGTCGCTCTCCCAACTGAGCTCCGCGGACATGTGCTCTCACTGCTATCTGCCTTTATCTCATGCGCGTTCTGCGGTGCAGTCACGTAACTTCTCCCTACCGCCCCCAGAGAGAGGGCCTGGGGCATGGCCCACGGGTCAGTCGGGACCATGTGTCGCTGTTGGCGGTTATCCCATGAAGAACGTGCATTTGAGAAATTCCAGACAATTTGGTATGTGGAACGTAACATCACACTGATTTATTTTTTTCGATGCACTGAAGAAGGGATTCTCATTTTTCCTGTTTCACCGTGTGGAAAGAACATCACATCATTGCGAGAAACTTAACAGCCGGGTCATCCTGGAAGTTCGGGCGCCAATATAACGTACAAGTTTGTCCACGCCGTGCATCGAAATCGGGTTCCCTTCACTCCGAAGTAAGTCGCTCTCCCAACTGAGCAACGCGGACATGCGACTCACTGCTATCTGCCTTTATCTCATGTGCGTCCTGCGGTGCAGGCACGTCACAATATACATGATTTTTTCATATGTACTACTGCCTCCCCTGAGGTAGCTGTGCGTCTCTCTCTTGAACTTTGGCCTCCTGATCAATATGAGCTGCGTGATGTTTCTCATTATGCTGTTCCTCCAGCTACTGTGACGTCATCCTCTCTTAATTCTCGTCTTCCGCGCCTGCCACGTCTCCTGTCTCTTCCAGCTATGCTGCCGTTACAGCTGGCCAACCAGGGTCAGTCCAGTTGCCTGCTTCTTCAACTTTTGCCCAACTTTCATTGTCTGTACCTACTGCGAAGCTCGCCAAATATGGGAAAACAGTGTCAATCTTTATTGAAGAGACTTCTACCGTTGGCCGCTCATTGCTCTCTAATCTCCCTTAGGGCGTCTTTTTTCATATTCTTCCTGATACGACTATATTCTTCCGAAAGAAGCCATCATTTTTCTCAATCGCACTCCACAAGTGTGTCTTCATTCTTTTCAACTGCTACCAATACTGCAAAGATTCTTCGTTTTGGTATACACATTGGTTCTCATCACTTTATTTCATCGCCAATGACGAGCAAACCAGTGACTTTATCTTTCGACGCTGTTAACCCTGAGGTCCGGGATGATATTCCTATTCTTGCAGTGTCTCAGGTCTGCAAGGTTGTCAGTAGTGTTCGTCGACTTCTTGCTGCCCACCAGATGGTCAAGATATCCGCACGTCAAGGGCCTTCGCTGCAAACATCGCGTAATCTTCCCGGCTGACGATGCCCTGGCCCTCTGCCCGTCTGAAGTTGAGGTCCCCTGTGGATCCTACAATTGCAGCTTCAATGTCTAACCGGTGTCGTCTGCTCCAGATGCTGTGCTGTTGGACACGCGTGCTCAGTGCCCGCTGCTTCAAGTTCCGACATCTTCTGTTCCTCCGCTTCAGCAGCCCTGACCCGATTCTTTGCCTCTTGATGTTAACCTCTTTTCTGACTTTCGACTTTGCCTTGTTCTAAGACCGTGGTGCATCCTCCATCTTCCTTGTCTCCTCATCAGCTTTCACGGGACTCCTCCGTTGACAGCACTCTTGTAGTCATGGATTCTCTTGCTGACTCACTCTCAATTGTTGCACCGGAAGCTGTTCTAGTGACTATTCCTCACAAGGAGGACGCTCCTGTACCTCCTACTACATCTGGACCTCTTGATATTACTACGGATGTTGACTCTTCCTCTCCTCGTGAATGACGGACCACTACTAGACCAATGGCTCGCTGGAAATGAAATCCTCGCTCCCCTCGGTGTAGGTCCCACCTTGGGTAATTCTGGCAATCTATTTGAGGCTCTCAGTCTGTTACTAACAACGATTACCTAACAACGATTGCTTCTTTCATTCTCTCAGTCTCGTTCTCGATTCCTTTACTCTCGTGCCTCGGCTTTTCAGATGTCTGACCTCTATTCCTATTTAGCCTCCTTGCACTCCATCGAGGACCCGCTGGATCGTATGGACCCCTCTCAGGTCTTCAATCCTGATCCTTCTGCTTTTCATTTCACCGATGAGTTCTTCCTTCGTCTCAAGGTTGAAGCAGGTTGCCAAAATCTATGGCACGATTTGTGCGGAGGCGGAGACTAATCCCTGCCTTCTTCTCTCTGCATAGGCGTTATAAGTCATGCATCAAAAAACGTAATACCTTTTCTGATTCTGATTTGTTATGTCCTCCGTTCCATAAATTGTCACATCATCACCATCCTGATCTGCAAAGAGTTTGCTTCTCCCCCTTGCCACCGCTCTCATTTATGTTTGACTCTTTCCCAAACATTTTGTTTCTCTTCAAGATAGCAGTTTCACCGCTGGAGGCCCTGGCCCTATCGTTTCTTTCATTGCTACGGGCTTCAGTCTCAATCCGGTGTAGCCACAGCTTTTCATTCTAGATTTTATTTTTCCATCTCAAATGTCCTTGAAATCGCTAGTGAGGCAGGACATTTTCTGCACATTCGTTTTTCCCGTTCCTTCACTGTGTATCAACTTTTGAATATCCACCTCATGTCTTCTCTCAAGACGTTTTTGCTCTACCTCTGCTTACACGTGTTCATGCGCTTCTTGATTCTGTTTCCCCCTCTGATCATATACTGTTCGGAGGCTACTTTAACAGTATTCCTCTTTCCTCTTTGGATCGCTCTGATTCAGTTGAATATCGTTCCCGTGTTGTTACTTCTCTGACTGACATCATTCTTTGTTTTGATCTCCTCTGTCCTAAGGGATGTACCTTCACTTGGCATCTTTCCGGGAGAGATACTCCTCCTGCCCGTTTAGATCGCATGTATCTCTCTCTCTCTCTCTCTCTCTCTCTCTCGCTGTCATTTCCGTTCGGACTCCTTAATCATTTACTAATTTTCTTTCTCTGATGCCTTCCTCTCTGACCCTGTTTATTTTTCCCAAAATCCTTTCTCTTCTTCAGTCTACAGTGTCCTGTCCTCCTTCTGTCGCATTTTCTTACCACCAAGTCCACTCTTTTGGTTTTTACAAAACGTTATTCCCTTACTCAGGATACCTCCTATTCGATGGAGGTTTCTCTCCTCCGGCTTGAAGTCTCCTGCCACACTCTATCTTCTGTGCCTTATCGTTTCAAACTTGCTCGTTTTAAATAGCTTCAATCCCGTGCGGCTCGTCAATGTCCATAAGCTTCAAGCTTCATCATGTTGCAGATTATTCTGTATGTTCAACATACGATGGCTACTTCTCTCACCCATTGGACTCTCCCTTTCGGTGCTGTTTCTGATGGTCCTTCCATCCTCTGACCCATGGTTTACGATTACTTCGTTTCCCATTTGCCGCCCCTTCTCTCCCCTACTTCCTGCCTTTCTTTTTTCTGTGATCTTCCCCAAGTTTCGTCTTTTCACTCCTTGCCTTTGTTTCTCCCTCTGAACTTTGCTCTGCCCTCTTTTCCTTGAATCGCAAGTCATTCGCCCCCGGTTTTGATGGCTTAACCCTTTATTTCTTCTCCTCTCTTTCTCCCCCTTCTTCTGTCATGCTTTAACTCTCTCCACAACGCCCCTCCATTTCTCCTGCTTTCACTATTGCCACCATGCGCTTACGCCCAAGACTGGCGATCTTCACCTTTCATCTAATTAGCGTCCCATAAGTATACCGAATTCTGATTATAAAATTTTCACACGTATTCTTTCCTTTCTCCTTAATCTTTTTATTCCCTTTCTTGTTCATCACGACCAGTCGCACAGCGTTCCTGGTCAATCCATCATCTTCATCTGATCCGTGACCTTATTCATTTTCCCAACTGTCGATCCATCATCGAGAACCTTCATCTGATCCGTGACCTTATTCATTTCCCCAACTGTCGATCCATCATCCAGAATCTTCATCTGATCCGTGACCTTATTCATTTCCCAACTGTCGATCCATCATCCAGAATCTTCATCTGATACGTGGCCTTATTCATTTCCCCAACTGTCATCGGGAGGCTCTGGCGGTGTTCACTCTTGATCAACGCCAAGCCTTCGATGCAATTGGTCATCCTTATTTCCCCCAGGTTTTCCGTGCTTTTGGTTTCTCCCCGGGTTTGTCGCACCTTCTTAATTTTTATCAGAATGCCGTAGTAGATATTCGTATTCGTTAGTTTGCCCCTTTGCTCAAGGCATCAGCAGGGTTGTCCCCTCTCTGGACAGCTGGTTTCTCTTGCCCTTAAGCCCTTACTTTCTCTTCTACTGTCCCGCTTATCCCTTGGTCCTCTTACTCTTTCTTCTCGTACACGAACACACAATGACTTTTGTAGACAAGATGGACTTGCCTACAAAACTCATTTCATTGACTCATTGGATGTTGTCAGTGTACCAATTAGAACTCGTGAACTATGGTACTACGTAATATCAAGTTTACTGAAAACGTGTCTTAAGGAGATCAAGAATTTTGGGGAAAACTAATTATCCTGTTTCGTATAATTGCAAAGCAGATTTTTATTTTATTAAAATCACAGAAAGCAGAAATTTCTGCTCTAAAAATAGTTAAAAACTTTGTTGTTTGTCTTCCCGTATTAAATCAATTGGGCATAATCAAGAATGCGAGAGCTACCTATTAGGTTTACTAACATTCTACATGAAAACCTAAACGATAAAGGTTGAAATTTTGAATCTCAAAACGTTAACGAAACCAGTTGTAGAAAAGAACCCATTTTTTTAAATTAAGTGTTATCCTTATTAACTATGCAAATCCTTTCCTTTTGTGAAATGATCACCAAATGCGAAAGAATTGGAAATAGATTGGAGGTCTCGACTTCTTCAAACTAGTTAAGGCCAGTGGATGAAGATCAACGGCAAAAATAGCAATACACTGATTTTCTCATTCGTTTCCCTTTTTGTGCCTGTGTAATTAATTTTTGATTAAATTTTATATTTCGATCCAGATTTCAACTACAAATCACGATGAATTGAAATTCCCCAAAATTTCATTGTTCTAACATTTTGCTGTTTGCCGAAAAAGTAAGATTGTAATATTAATGAAACTCTTATTTTGCTTCATTTCACTTTATTTTACTCAATTTCTTTCGGCTTTTTGGATGCTGTATTTTGTAAGTGAAGAATGAAAACCAATAAGTAGTGGAGAGTTACGTGCCGCCCCTGAGGCGCAGTGGTCTAAACACTGGCTTCTGATCAATCGTTCGAGATGGGTTCGGGTTCGAATCCCGGTGAGGTATGAATGTTGTGTTTGTCTTATGGCACTGGTCCTATTCTTTCACTGGAACCAGTGAACCTAAATTAGGAACGGAGGAGTGCTCATATCCCATCGAGTTGTTCACAGTGGTCGTTAAATCTTCAAATAACAGTTACGTTTCTGTTTCATCGAAAGCGGCGCGGTTTGTGGGTTGTTCACGTGCCGCTGTAGTGAGTACCTATCAAAAGTGGTGAACTGATGGACAAATGACGAACCGTGTTTCAGCCGTGTGTCATCCGCAGATCGTTGATTGCAGAGGGGAGCGGAGACTGTCGCACATTGTTCACAGCTACCCCAGGGCAACAAATCTCTCGCAGCTACCACAGTGGTGATCAGGGCAATGTGTCACAGCACACAGTCGCAGCCTTCTGCCCATGTGTCTGCGTAGCTGAAGACCCAGCCGGGTCTCAATGCTCACTGCATGTCATCGCCCAAAACGCATGAAATGGGCCCAATATCATCGAGATTGGACCGTGGATAATTGGGAGAAAGTTGCCTGGTCAAACGAATCAAGATTCCTGGTGCATCATGTAGACTGTCGAGCGCGGTTACGCCGATTACTAACGGAGGCTATGGCACCTGGATGTACTGTTGGTCGGAAACAAGCCAACTGCGGCGGTGTTATGCTGTGGGCGATGTTTTCTTGGGACACTTAATGCCCCATTATTCCAATAGCACATTCCCTGACAGCTGTCAGGTATCTGAATATCATAGCAGACCAAATTTACCCATTCATGGTGCCTGCGTTTCCTGCTGGTGATGGCCATTACCAACAAGATTCATTCAGGTGATGGCCATACCAACAAGGCTCATGTCAGATTAATTTGGAACCATGCTACACTGCCAGAATCGTCAAGGAGTGGTACGAGTTATTAGTGACTTTCTGTTAATGCCCTGGCCTCGAAATTCACCTGACATGAACCCAATAGAACATTTGTGGTTCTACTTGGAAAAGTGGATTCGCGCTAAATCACCACCACCCCGAAATGACAGGAACTGGAGGATCTGCTGTTGACATTATGGTACCAGATACCCCAGGCAAAAAGAAGGTCAACTCTCATAGAGATAACGTAAAACAGGCGGCAACAGCGCCACCACATTTAAGAGGTAATATGCTCTGCGGGAAAGTAAACATTCAGGAGCAAAATACGTTATAAGGGGGCTACGGCAGTGAAGCTTTTCTTTGATCCACGATGGTTTCCTTTGATCTGCTGACTATTTGCTTAGAGCAGTTGTTTTTCGTTGTTGTTGCTGTTTTCTGATATCGCTCCCATCCCTTATTTTGGTAAGAAAAATATGCAGTAACATTAATATTACTATTTAAATTAAATTTCAGCAAAAATATTACAGTTAGGCCTAAGGATCCGTACAAAATGCAGACATTCCCTAGTATTTGGCATCACTGAAAATGTTTCTGAAAAACTGAAGAACAAACAAAAGCCTTAACTAACCCGATTGGCGTAACAAAACTAACATATCCGACTTGCCAAGTGATTATGCTACCGAGAAGGTAACAATCACGCGCTGTGAGTAGCGCGACTGGCTGTTCTTTACCCAAAGAATTGAAGTCAAAGATTGAAGTCAACCGAAATACGCATGCGCTGTCTGCTCCGTCATCAGCCTGTATGTTGGCTTCTGTGCACCGCAATTTAACTCTTAAGATATGGCGGCCCTTAACTTCTCGTTAGATATTCTTTGCCACAGGATACCTATCGTTACCTCATCGAATCGATGCCTCGGCAAGTGGACGCTGTTTTGTGGGCTAAATGGGGGTCCTACAGCTTATTAGGTAGGCTGTCATAACGTAATGACTTATCAGTGTATATGCACACTATTTTATCAAAAGTATTCGGACACCAAACATTTGCATAGGTGCAAAGAATAGTTGCGCAGGAAGTGCGCTGTGAGTGGAGAGATACGTATATGAAGCTGAGATGATTTGTCGTGTTATCAGTAACTTTGAAGCGGATATGCCACATGGACGTGAACTGTCAGAGTTACAGCGTGAGATGGTCATGGGATGTCATCTGAGTAACGTTTTAACACGGAGCATTGCAGCTAAACTAAACATCCCAAAGTCGACTGTGAGTGATGTCGTGAAGAGATGGAAGCAGGATGGTGAAACTACAGCAACAAAAGCGTTCAGAAAGGCCTCACACACTGAGGGAACGTGACAGAAGAGCCATGGTAAGATATGTTAAGAAATCCCGTTCTCCCTCTGCTGTTTCCTTCGCTGCTGAAGTAGAAAATGCTTGTAATGGCTCGATTAGTACCATAACAATCCTCGGGGAGTTGCGCAGTGTGGGTTATTATGGTAGACAAACGGCACACAAGCCACACATCACTACCATGAATGCGAATCGTCGTTTGGAGTGGTGTGTGTCTCCCTTCGTTCCTCGACTGTGGGCGACTGGGAAGCTGTTCTTCGAAGTGATGAGTCACGATTTTCACTCTTCCAATCTGATGGACGTCTCCCTTCGTTCCTGGACTGTGGGCGACTGGAAAGCTGTTCTTCGAAGTGATGAGTCACGCTTTTCACTCTTCCAATCTGATGGACGTTTCCCTTCGTTCCTGGACTGTGGGCGACTGGGAAGCTGTTCTTCGAAGTGATGAGTCACGCGTTTCACTCTTCCAATCTGATGGACGTCTCCCTTCGTTCCTGGACTGTGGGCGACTAGGAAGCTGTTCTTCGAAGTGATCAGTCACGCTTTTCACTCTTCCAATCTGATGGACGTCTCCCTTCGTTCCTGGACTGTGGGCAACTGGGAAGCTGTTCTTCGAAGTGATCAGTCACGCTTTTCACTCTTCCAATCTGATGGACGTTTCCCTTCGTTCCTGGACTGTGGGCGACTGGGAAGCTGTTCTTCGAAGTGATGAGTCACGCTTTTCACTCTTCCAATCTGATGGAAGTCTCCGTTCGTTCCTGGACTGTGGGCAACTGGGAAGCTGTTCTTCGAAGTGATGAGTCACGCTTTTCACTCTTCCAATCTGATGGACGTCTCCCTTCGTTCTTGGACTATGGGCGACTGGAAAGTTGTTCTTCGAAGTGATGAGTCACGCTTTTCACTCTTCCAATCTGATGGGTGTCTTTGGATTTGTCGGCAGCCCGGCGAACGATTTGAGTTGGACTGTATTCTTCCAACTGTAAGTTCAGCGGAGGTTACATTATGGTATGGAGTTCTTTTTCGTGGATGGGACCCGGCCCGCTGGTTGTTATACCACAATCCATGAAGTCTGAAGTGTAACTCGACGTTCTTGATAGTTCTGCCCTACCAACATGTGGCAGTATTATGGAAATGACCGTTATCTCTTCCAGCTCGATCGAGCTCCTCGCCACACTGCACGGCGTGTACAGGACTAGTTTGTTGAAAATGAGGGATGGAATTGTTAGACTGGCCTGCTCCGAGTATTGATCTTAAGCACACAGAACACCTCTGGGACGAACCGAAGCGACGGATACGAAATCGACATAACGACCGCCTTAGCTCTCTACTCTGGCAGCAGCTTTGCAGGAAGAATGGCGAACCATTCCTATCGAGACCTACCGGAAATTAGTATGCCTCGACGTGTTGCCGCGGTTATACAAGCAAAAGTTAGACCCACTAATTTCTGACTGCGATAATACAGCCATTTGTCCCAAAACATCACGGTGTCTGAATACTTTTGATAATATAGTGTACACTATATTGACAAAAGTCACCGGACACCCCTCCAAAAGCAAATGAAGGGATCCGCTACCATACAGCTGCAAACGGTATGAAAACAAGCCTCGCGATCAGATCGCACTGTGAAGTTTAGTAAAAATGTCGTGGCCGGAGAGAACTGACTTTGAGAAAGGAAAGATTGTTGGGTTTTACATTAGTGGGTTGTCCATAAGAGAAACCGAGACGCGTTAAAACATACCCAAGTCAACTGGTTTGGATGTACTGAATAAGTGGAAGACACATGGTGTGCCTGAAGTAGCAAAATGTACCGGCAGACCAAAGAAAATCAGTGATAGAGGACGTCGAAGCCTCAGGAGAGTCGTTACAGCTAATCGACGGAGTATTGCACAAGACCTCAGTGTACAGGTGAGTAAACATGCTGGAACCTCGATTTGTACACGTACCATTCGCAGAGAACTTCATTCCATGGGTTACCGTGGTCGTGCGGCTGCCCATAAGCCTTTCATCTGCACTCTGAGTGCTACTCGTCGTTTATCATGGTGTAAAGAACATTTATTGTGGACCGTAGATCAATGGAAACGGGTCCTATGGACTAACGAATCCAGATACAAGATTCATCAGTCTGATGGTCTTCTGTGGGTATGGCGGCAGCCGGAGGAACGCTATTTACCACAGTGTACTGTTTCGACGGTCAAGTTTGGAGCTGGCAGTGTACTCGTGTGGGGGTTGTTTTTCCTGGTATGGTCCCGGCCCATTAGTTACCGTAAACAAACCTGTTAACCAGCACGTCTACCTCGATATTCTGGACAATTATGCCCTACCAACTCTGTGGCAATACTTTGGAACCGACCCTTGTTAATACCAGCAGGATAATGCACCGTGCGATAAAGCAAGGACTGTTACGGCGTAGTTTGACGATAATTCCGTATCGTGTATGGACTGGCGAGCACACATCGCTGACCTTAATCCCATAGAGCACCTACGGTATGAATTAGAGCGCCGCATAAAAAGTTTGGAACCAAGGCCTACTACTAAACAACTGTTAGCGGCAGCATTAATACTGAATGGAAGCGCATATCTATCGCTGTGTTCCAAAACCTTGTCGAAAGCATATCTGGAAGGGTCAGTGCACACAATAAGACCAAAGGTGGACCGACACTGTTCTAATGTATGTCAATAAATGCTATGTTGTGTTTCTCTTTTAGGTGTCCGGTGACTTGTCAATATAGTGTATATGGAACACCTAACTGTTCTGGATACCACTGAGGTCACTCATCAATACTTTCGTGCTGAAATATGTTATAAGTAATTCTTACTACGATTAATAACTCGTGTAGTGGAATTCAATTTCAACAGTGGTTATGTTTTTCGACATACGCCGACATAAAGCTTGAAAAATGGGAAATAATATGAAGTACGGTAAAAAAAATTGTGGTTTCTTACAACCCACATACTTGTTATTTGCACCATATTTAGGAACTGATGCCAACCTTGCATTTTATTTACCACGTCCGTTTACAAGCATAACTTGAACTTAAAGTACAGTGATTTGATATGTACGAGATTGATGAATAGGTGATTTGATATGTATTACAAGATTGATGAATAGGTAACTAAGAAATCTGTTAAGCATAAGCGGTAACACAGCGCAGCTTTATTCAAGACATTAAATTATTGAACTAGTTGGGCACAAAAATCCTATACAGTCACGCTATCTGCAATAATGAAAGATATTTTTTGCGGTATTAATTTACCAATGCTAAACTTTATTTATTTTCCACAGGTTTATGAAATTTCCTACTTTTTAAGTTTAATATAAAAAAATGCAAAAAAAATACTGTTTCAGAACACAAAAGATTATATCCATCTAAAGTTGTTTAAAATGTATGTAAGGATGCATACTTTATGAATGAAAAGAGAATATGCATTTTCATTAATTGAGAACACCTTTTTTTCATGTCAATAAATACAATGTCTGAAATCTTAGTGATGGCCAAATTTCCTTCAGATCTAACTAAAGTTTGAAAACTTTGACATCGTTGTGAGATCGTGAAGCATAGGAGATAATATGTGAACGAATAAAAATTATGTGAAAAATAAATTCCAGATTTATTTTGTTTTCAAGGACTTTTCGGGAAAAAATACAGAATAGCGAACATTGCTAATCTATATTTTTTTCTTTCAAAGTAAAAGCTAAAATTCCATTTCTCGTATCTCGCTTGCTTTAAATTATTAATGCACTCAATTTTCTGATTAAGACATTTTTTGTAAGTAAAATGTAAGAAGGTAATCTTTTTTATCATGAAGTTAGAGATCGAATAAAAAACAAAAGCTGAGATTTTTCAGACGCAACGGCAGATTTAAACTACCGGTATTGTGATTAGTGACGAACAGAGTGATAAAATATGTAATTCAGCAGGGAAACCAAGTACCTCGGTTAAAATGCTAAAGTGATTTTTGTTTACGTGTTTTCTGTATCTTGTCTTCGTATTAATTAGCTAAATGTCAGAGGATGTGGTGTACGTTAAACCTGAGTATTACAAAGCTGACTAAGAATTATGCGCATGGAAAGTTAGAAAATATATGTATATCGTGTTACCTTTAACACACGCACGCACACACAATTCAAATTTGATTTCTAAATACTGAGTAGTGAGGTAAGCATGATTTGTTTTTCCATAAAACGCACCAGACAAACAAATAAAAAGCTGGGACTGTTTGTGGGGAAATTTCATTTAGGGAAATAGATTGGGAGTTCAAACGACGCGAAAGAACATTTCAGCAGATGATGAAAAATACTTCACTTATAGCACAACAGCTGAGAAACGAACTGTCGTCACTTTCGTGGATTTCGGTCTAGTTATCTGTCCGAAACTAGAGTTTGAGGTCGTAAAACTTAAACACCGATAACCTTTGCCGGAAATAACCGGAGGAAACAGAAATCCTCTGGGCTCTAAGAAACGAAATTGTTCACCAGTCTCACAATGTTATAAACAAAAGATCTTTATGAGCGACATATCTTTGGCTGAATATTCATTCACCCTCCAAACATGACATAATCATGTGAAGTTTATTCAAAGATAACACAAGTCATCCAAAGTTTAAAAAAATCGTTACGTTACACGCCCTTTTTATGAATGTCAGCGTACTTGTGTATTCTCAGACTTCTGATATTGGCAGTTTGTATTTTCTAATATAGTGAGTCGCATAAATATAGAGACAGAACAAATTCTCGAATCAAAAAGAAACAACAACGAGCTGAAATGTACACCTCATATTTACAACGAGCTGAAATGTACACCTCATATTTATAGCAAAAATAGCATAGGACACGCAGCTGCACAATAGTTTGACGGAAACATAACAATTCCAACACCAAGTACAAGAAAAAAACCAGAAATACGCTGTCTCAAAAATATAAAGACTTACTAGTTATGAGCACCTCCGGTACGAATAGTGGAGCCATTGTTCCGAATAACACTGAACACCCGATTGGGCATGCTGTCCACCAAGTGATGTAAGTGTTCTGGGCGGAGTGCGTACCAGCTTCGTTCAATCTGCTCTTTCAATGCCCGCACACTTGAGAACTGCCGTCCATTCGCATACACATCACTAGCGAGGATACCCCAGAGGTTCTCGATAGGGTTCAGATCTGGACTGAGTGCTGGCCAATCCATTACGGTCACATGATGAGTGTTAAACCAGCTTTTCGTTAATGCAGACCGATTGATAGAGGCATTGTCTTGCTGGAACAGATCAATGTACCTGTGAATATTTCAAGAACCAATCGTCGGAAATGCACGAAACTGCGTACGCTTGTGTAATAACATACTGCAAGTACAACAACAGACAAAACAAGTTATGAAACAAAGTTCATTTTCATTACTTCTGCAAATTTACAAAAAATCAACAACACGGTGATTTTCTTGTTGATTACATAAAATTGAGAAAAGGCTGGTTCTCCATGATTAACTAGGGATGTGGTGACCCCTTGCAGCCACACAAGCCTCGCATCGACTGCTCATGATGCTTACCCGGTTGTCCACGAGTTATGTGGGCAACAAGTCTCACTCCTGAAGAAGAGCAGTTTTGAGCTCCGGAATAGTCCTTGATGGAGGCTGACGGGATGCAATTCGCCTTCCTAGTGCATCCCATGCATTCTCTGTGGGATTCACAACCGGAGACTTTGCTGGCCACCCCGTCTGCTGGATATCTTCAGTTTGGAGCAAGTCATCCACCAGCTGAGCTCTGTGGGGATGTGCATTAACATCCATGAATACCAGCTCAGGGCCCATGGCACCTTTGAGAAGTCTCACATGACTTCCATTATCTCGTCTCTGTACCTCACAGCATTAACAGTGTAGAAGAAATGGAGCTTCGTGCGCTTATTCAACGTGACACCTTCCCATTCCTTGACTCCACCGCCACCAAATTGGTCCTTTTCCCTGATGTGTTTGGGATATTAACGTGTTCCCAGTTCTCTCCAGAGAATGGTTCGACGAAAATTGACCTGTAAACTGAATCTGGACTCATCAGTGAAGAGCACATTGTTCCACTGATTCAGTGTCCAGTTTCGATGTTCCCGACTACAGTTTAAACGGGCCCTCCTTTTCGCAGGAGTGAGAGACACACAAATTACTGGGCGTCCGGCATAGAGACCAGTTGCCCTGAGTCTCCTGTAAACAGTTTGTCTTGAAGCTCTTGATCTTGTGGCTGCCGCCTGCTCCGCAGTGAGTTGTTTGGAAGACATTGTCCTATGACGTCGTGCAGTTAATGCAAGATACCGGTGCTGCTGATGGGCTGTGACTCTTGGACGACCTTGTACTGGTTGGTGTCTAATTTCTCATGTGTCTTGGAACCTTATCCAAAGCCCGGAGAAGACACTTTGCGGCACATTCAGTGCCCTATAGACCGCAGTCTGTGACTGTCCTGATTCGAGCCTTCCGATTATTCTACCCTGCAAAAAAGGGTCGACTTGGAGTCTTTGTTCCATATTATGTTCTTGATCACCAATGACAACTCTTCTCACGGGGATAGCAAGAAAATAGAATAAGACACTCAGGGTAGGGTAAGCGGTTTTCATGAAACTACGAGATATTTGCATATCGATCATCAGCGGGCGTTATTTGGCCGTGCAGTGCTATTGGTTTTGGTGTGTGACTAATCTACATGCCAATGTTGGCTGTTCCATCGGTTTTTATCGATTACTTTGTATGTTTTACCAATTATGCTTAACTTTTGGACACAAGTGTAGTAGTGAGATCTTCAAAACATTTAGCATGTCTTTGTTACAACTGTAAAGGTCTTTTCCCAATATGCCTTAGCTCTTCACTCTGTCGCAAATGTGTTTATTAGTTTCAGAGATGATAGATCCAGGATGGAATAAGTTGGTGGTGTATTTTCACAAGTCTTAAAACAAACAAGTTAGTAAAATCATGCAATGCACTGATTACGATACGCTTTCCAACATACCAGAAACCATTACTAAGGTTATGAGGATAATGGCTGAGGAATAAATCTAAATCCTGTGCCCTGACCTTTGACCCCATTTCGATGATATTCAACAAAATTGGTTCAGTGTACCTCCAGAACAACATATAAAAGTTTTGTCGCAATAGAAGCATTTTTAGGTAAGCCATGACGCATAAGGGTAACGTAATGGATCCAGCTCCCATTTTCAATAGGGTTCGTCTCCAGGTGATCCCCTACCACACACTGAAATGTCATCGAAATCGAACCATTTTTACGTAAGTTATGACGCATAAGGGCAATGGAATGAATCCCGCTCCTATGTCCTGACCTTTGACCCCATTTCTCCGTTTTTCAATAGGGTTCGTACCCAGGTGGTCCCCTACCATATACTAAAATTTCATCGAAATCGAACCCTTTTTACGCGAGTTATCATGCGGACAGAGAGATAGACAGACAGGCAAACAGACTGACAAAGCTGGAGCATATAGGCTTCTTCAACCTACGGTTGGAAAGCGTATAAAAGCAGTTATCGTTTTGTTTTCGTAGTTACAACTTTCCTTTTACAGGATGTTAACACATTTTTACAACAATTTCCCAGCAATATAATTAATGTTTAAAATAAAATTATTTCTTTCTTAAATGTTCTATCTTATATCCCTTTCTCTGGACTATAAGACTACATCTAGATTTGCAAGATAAGAGGGCACTTCTTAAAATTGGTAGTGGTATTTTATTCCACGCCTCTTCCACTTCTTCCCATAGTCTAAACATTGTTTTAAGTCTGCGTTTAGAAAGCAATCTTTTTAATAGTCTGAACACACAATAGTCCATTGGTGACACATCAGGTAATTTTGAAGGAATATGAGAGAAAAATATAGACTTGATACCCGTCACGTTTTTCATTTTTTCAATAAATAGAGTGGTAGATTGGATGTACGACTGGTAGCCTTATCTTAATGGAGTTCTACTCTTTGAATGTTCTGTGGATAAAGGAATGTTATTTTCTTTTTAAATATAGGAGTTCAAACATTATTTTGGCAATATGTACAGTTGATTTTTAACATTCTTTTCAACTTTTCTTAATTTTAATTTCCCGTTTTAAGAGAAACAGAGCAATAATCATGAATCCTTTACTAAAGCTTTCTTTAGATTCTCAGAACCAAGTTTCTAAGGCTTTTTCTGCTCTTTTGCGATAGTGAATCTACTTTTTTTGTTACAGTCGTTTGAGTAGATCCATGCTTCAATAGTCACAATGAATTTCCATCTGTCGCCGGCTAAGCGGTTTTCATTAAGAAATCAGCACCATATTCTGCGCTCCGTCACATACCTAGGCAAGAGGAGGTGAAATTTTTTTTTCAGATTCAAGTCTTTGTTTATGATCTTCTTTCAGTTAACACAGATTTTGAACGACTTACCGATTGTACTTTGGCTCGATGGATTTTCTTTTAAGACCAGACACCTTGCTTTTGAAAGTGTAAAAGTACGTACCTTCTTTGGATACTCCTTTGGTGTTCTTTTTCATGTTAAAAGCAATGCTTGACAATTTTTCCTTCTATTATTAACAATATTGCTTATTTTACATTCAGGAAAGCTAATTCCATGATTTTCACACCGTTCTTTAATCACAGAATACGAATATTTCTCTTCGTCAAGAGAAGAAAACATAAACTTCTATCCACAGCTTGTTTACGTGCACCATTTTCTAAGCAGACGATATTTAAGGTGGTTCCACCTAAAATCTCTGCCTTATGTTTCCAATGGTAACACTTCTGTACATATCTTCTTCGCAATGAATGTATTCCCAAGGACGAAAATTTGCACATCGATAAAACTAACTTTAAGTTATAGCATGGGATACTTACATAATACTTTCTAAAACATAACCATAATTATATTAAAAAACAATCATTTTCTTTCAGTAATGTTCAGACCTGTTAATAGATGGCGCAACCTGTACATTGATGACGTCAGTGGACAAACAAATGTTGGATTGCTTAATCATGGTTACGTTTCAGCCAGCATTAAGTATCTCATGCTATAACTTAAAGTTAGTTTTGTCGATGTGCAAATTTTCAACTTTGGGATTACAGTAATTGTGAAGAAAATATGTACAGAAGTTTTACCATTGGAAACATAAGGCAAAGATTTTAGGTGGAACCACCTTAACTGCAGCAGATGATTCTTTCGTGTTCATCTGACACACTGTTGCCAGCTTCAATTGTTTAAACTTCTATTATTTTCTGTTATTTCTTATCAAAAACGTTTTAAAAGTGTTTGAACATACTCTGTAGTTATTGAACGGCATAAAGAATCAACTTACGAAATTCTATAAACTGTTTTCCAGAAAACGCCGGATGCGAGGATAATGCAATAAAAACAAGCACCGTTAGTGCTCTTATTTTATTGCATCATTCCCCGTGTTAAAACCAAGGAGGTTAGAATAATACTTTTGGAGATGCCCTGGTCTCTTAACCGTGAAGCCCCAAGGTGTGGGAATTCGACATTATTTACATGATACGTATGTAATTTCAACCGTTTGTATTTTTGGGTTGCAGAAACAGTGTTAATATCAAACCGGAATGAATTATACTTCTTACACGAGTGGAGTTTACAATTTTAACGTTATGTTTTGTTTAAAATTCGCACCAATGTTCCTGTATTTCAATTCAAAATAAAAATGGGAAGGAGCCTCAAAATAAATAAAAATTTTATAAATTCAGCATTTTCTCACACATTGGCGACAAGTTACGATGCGAAATTGGAAACATTTGCGACGAAAGAAGGCGATTCGGCCAACACAAAGTGCATTGCAATAGCCTTAAAAACCATGAGCTTTCCCATACTTTGATGGCCGTCTCTCGAGGTTATAGGCTTCACGCAAAGTGGTACTGCTTCGTTAACAAGGGCATCTCCAGATATCTTATTCTAACCTCCTTGATTTGAACTTACTGAACACTTTCCACATAGTGTAATGGTGGCTCAAATGTCGACGGAGGCTGTTTTTCAAAGTTGCTTTATTAGGCCAAATTATATTTAAGAGTTCCGGCACTGTTATCTCTAGACAAAAAACACTATATTTGGCACTAACTATTGAGAGCCGCCCGTTCAAAATTTAAGGGGCTTCAGGGAAGGGACATAATCAACCCCATAGCCCAAACATACGACTAAAGCCTCATATGGACCTCAAATCCAGGCCCATCTCTAATTATCAGCTAGGAATCTGCAACTCTTTCCACTCAGCAGGCCAAGAAGCTTCAAATGTTCATTGTGACTATCTTCGCACTTTAGCATACACAGTATTTCAAAAAAACAAACAAGAGATCGAGAGAGAAATAGACAGAAACGTGTAGGTGAATTTAATTAATCGGCAAATGCACATAAGAGGATCATGTCCGAATATTAAATTGCGCTGTTTCTCTATTCTTAATCATATATTTTTAAATCCTTTTCGAAGAGAAATTAATTAATTGGAATTTTTATACACATTCCTTCAGTAATAACGTGAAGAAAAGCCAAAGATATCTTCTATGTTCGTTTCGCCTCTTAAATAAAACAGTGATGAAAGTATACTTGGATGGTACGTACAAATATAAATATTTACAGATGAAGGTGCTTTGTGTAAAGCAGCTAAATGAAAGTCGGAAGAGCCCAAATTAATTGCTACGGCTATGAACGCTTCACGGACAGCGCTTCAAGCTAATAAATTTTTGTTTCATCCTGATAACTTCTATCAAAGACTTCATGCACTGAAAAAAAAACTACGACGGAAAACTCGATTTTAGGTAAAGTGAATAACAACTCCCTCCTGAATTTTATCTCGACCAGCAGCGACAGTTCAGCCTCCTGAAGAACTCAACAAACTGCGAATCGCGCTTTGCTATAATTTGTTCAGAACATTCGGGGCGGAATTTAATTATTTGCTTCGGCAGATGTGTGTCTCTCTGCCCCAGCGTGCAATAAAACCAAGGATACTAACTTTTCAACTCGATCTTAAATCATTATGGTACGTTTACTTGTTCGAAAGCAACACGGCAGCGTCTTTCTAATCGAAATACGCCACCAGAATGAATGCAGGGTGCGCAACAGGGTACGTAGGTAGCACAAAATAAACGCCGTTTTTCCTTCCTTTTTATTATATGAAAGATGCTTATATCTTAGGCAGAAGTGCTGCGGGTCAGATACGCTTCCTTTAATACGTGTATAAACTCAGCAGACAAAAACATTAGAGATAGGGGTGATGGGCTGTCGACCTGGGCATCTTCTGCGCAGAATGGAACAGAACCAAACCGAACGCAGGCTATACATAAACGAAAAGCAGGGCTTTCCAATCGTGTATCGCAAACGACGAACATGGGTAAACGTGGTGATCTGAGCGACTTTGATCGTGTACTCATCGTTGGCGCAAGACAGTTGGGTCATTCTATCGCCCAAGTGGTAATCTTTCAAAAATATTTAACTTGACAGCCACGTGTATTTATTGGACCACTGTTTGACTGCACAGTACACATGAAGAAAAAGCAGCACCGATCCTCCCAATGCAAGGCTAACTTGGAGGGTTAAATGGACACGATTGCAGGAATCCTAATCCCCTGTTTCTCCTCCGAGGAGATCCCATTCCATTGCTCCCCTATCCTTTTCCGCAATAGTCACCCAGAAATCCATTTACATATGAGTGCGTATCCTCTTTTTGCCGAAGAGTAGGTAGCTTGTTTTCCATACTGCTGACGTGATACACCCAATGCATAACCCTTGGAGTGGGTAGCTGAGAATTTCTTACACAATTTGCTTGTCGAGCATTGGATGCACACCCTTCCCACTACTACTTTTCTATCAACATTGCACCACTAGCCCACAATGATTCCCCGGCGCTCTTGCAATGTCGCCCTGTATGCCTCCATTTCTTTTCCTCCATTCTAGGACAGTGCGCAGCAGATTTTCTCTACCTCATTAAATATGAAATTTCATTAACTTTTTTTTTTTTGCTTTGCTTGTTAAAAGTGGTCATAGAATAAACCAGCAACGTTATTCATAATTAAATATTTTATTTTAAGATCTACTATAGTGCTGCTGAGCGTTTGGCTCGGCTTCATTATCACAAATGGAGCGTAAATATTCAAATCATTGTGATATCATCAGCGTTCTGACGGTCAAGGATTTTGTTGAGTTGTTTCCACGCGTTTGAAAGAAATGGAGTAGATGTCATGTCGGTGACAATCCTTGAGGAGTTGTGCTTTTATGTGAAAAGCTTCTAATACGAGGGTTGTTCCAAAAGTAGTACAAAATCGGGCATAATTTTTTTATTAACTGGTAGACTTTCAAATTGCACATGTTGGTAGAGTAACTTTCCCTCTATAGTAATCCTTCTTCTTCATTGCAAGTAAATAATGGATTCCAAGCAGGAGCAACATGCTGTCATTGAATTCTTGACGAAGAAAGTGTGCAGGCTGTTCAACATCCACAGAAGGCTACAGAATGTTTACGGAGATGACACCATTGATAAGAGCAATGTGCAAAGATGGATGAAGAAGTTTAAAGAAGGGGAAACCAGCATTGAAGAGAATCCACGCAGCTGGAGATCATCATCTGCGACCACTGACACGAATCGTCAGCGAGTGGATGAATTGATTCACTTGGAGAGACGAGTCACAATCCGTGAGCTTGTTGCACAACTGGACTGTGGTCACAATGCCATACAAAAGATGGTGGAAGACTTGGGATATCAGAAAGTATGTGCAAAGTGGGTGGCTCGGCAGTTGACACTCGATGTGAAGGAGAGAAAGTAGAAGTCTGCTCTGATCTGCTGGAAGCTTTTGAAGCCAATGGAAACGCGTTTTTTTTTTGATATGGTGACAGGGGATGAAATGTGGGCGTATCTTTATGATCCGGAAACGAAGAATCAATCCATGGAATACCGTCGCACCTCTTCATCAAGGCCTAAGAAGTTATAGAGCCAGCGATCAGCACAGAAAGTTATGGTGACTGTTTTTTGGGATGACAGGGGTGTCATTCTCTTTGATTTTCTGGGACATGGCCATACCGTGACCAGCGAGCGGTACATTGAGACATTCAAGAAGCTTAGAGAAGCCATAAGGAGGAAGAGGCCGAACGAGGATCTGAAAAGGATCCACATTTACCATGACAATGCGAGACCACACACACACACCTTTGGCAACAAATCAGGCGATCGGAAAATTAGGCTGATCGGTGGTTCTTATCCACCGTACAGCCCAGATCTGGCACACTCCGACTTCCACCTGTTTAGTCCAATGAAGGACAGTCTCCGGGGACAACGATTTGATGACACAGACGAGGTGAAAGTGGCTGTGAAGAAGTGGGTACAACAGTCCACACCTGAATTTTTTCAAAGAGGATTTGAGAGTTGGGTTCAACGATGGCGCAAATACATCGTTTGTGATGAAGACTATGTTTAGTAGTACATTTGTATACAGAAAGAGTTATTGTACCAACATGTACAATTTGAACGACTTCTATCAGTTAATACAAAAGTTATGCCCATCTTTTTATTACTTTCTGTTCAACCCTCGTAAATCTTGATAGTCGAATCAGGTTTATCAATAAGTTTAGCGTTTCCAAACAAAAATCTATGGTTATTTTTGTGACCGTGTTAGGCTATAGACGACTTCTTCAGTTCACAGTTTTTTTTTTTTTTTTGATCGGAGGTTTAACGACCACCGTGAGCAACTCAATGGGCTATAAGCAGTCGCCCGTCCCTAATTTAGGGTCACTGGTTCCAGGGAAGGGAGAGAGCCAGTGCCGTAAGACAAACACAACATCCATGCCTGACCGGGATTCGAACCCGGACCCCTTACGGACGAATGATCAGAGACCAGCGCCTTAGACCACTGCGCCACCGGGGCGGCCAGTTCACAGTTCCATACGTAAGTGTTGTATTCCTTCACACGGAAACTTCAAGCCCTGCGAGTCGTCCTATATATGAAAGTCCACATCCACAAGAGATCTGATAAATTCCCCGTGAATTTATGTCTTCGACATAGTCTTTTGATCCGTAAAAATGCACATTGTTTATAGGTTGAAAATAACTTTGAAATCAAAACTTTTGAGAATTTTTGAAATTCTGAAGCAAATCTGAGAAACGAATGGGATAACAGCCCAATTCTCTCGTACTGGTAGGTCTATTGGCTTGAGCGTGCAGGCTTCGGCTTCCTAAATTTTTGGACAGCTTTGTCTATAACGGAAAGGCTATATCCTCTGTGTGCTTCAGTTCCTTTAAGATAATCAAGATCTTTCTGCAAGGTATTTTCAGTTGAGCATATGTGTAAGCTTAATATGTTAGAAGCTTTTCACACATATACGCAACTCTTCACGGCTTATCAACGACATGACATCTACTCCAATTCTTTCGAGCGCGCTGAAACAACTCATCAAAATCCGCGATCGTTAGAACGGTGATGATGTCACAATGATTTGAATGTTTACACTCCATTTGTCCTGATGAAGCCGAGCCAAACGCTCAGCGAAACTATAATAGATTTTAAAATATAATACTTAATTGTGAGGAAACGTTGCTGATATATTCTATTTCAACATCACAAGTATTGTAGTCATAAAATGAATTAAAAGTTATCTTAGCTTTTCTCTCCGTCTTTAAATCTGGGGACCATTAAATTTTCTGGGTTATAAGCAGTCGCCCGTCCCTAATTTCCTAATTTAGGGCCACTGGCTCCAGGGACGGGAGAGAGCCAGTGCCGTAAGACAAACACAACATCCATCCTTCACCGGGATTCGAACCCAGACCCACTTGGACGAACGGCCACTGGAGCTGCATATGGATTCGCCCTATCTATCAAGCTCTTCAATGTCATATTAGAGAATATCTTTCAATCATTAAACTGGGAAGTCAAGGGGATAATAACCAATGAATATTATTTAACGCCCCTTCGTTTTGCTGATGACACAGTCCTTTTTGCAAATACCCCATGAGAGCAACTGGGTATGATCCAGGAACTTGTTGACAGGAGCAAAGAAAAGGAATTCAAGACGAACTTACAGAAAACCAGATTGGTGTACAATGCTTTTACAAGAACTGAAGATTTAGAGGTTGACAGAGCAAATTTATAAAAGTAACTGATGCTTACATTTACCTTGGGCAACAGATATTAAGCGAGGATGCGTCAAAGAAGAAATTAATAGACGTATAGAATGTGGATGGAGTGCACGCAGAAGCCGCAGTACAATTTCCAAGAGCAATTAGTTATATCTTAAAAGAAAAGCGTTTAACGAATACATCCTTCCAGTTCAAACTTATGGATCTGAAAAATGGACCTTGACTAAAACGAGATATACAGCGGTTGCTCACAACTTAAAGAAACACGGAGAGATGCATGGTTGGTGTAACTAAGAAATATAGGAAAAGGAATTCATGGATCTTAAAAAAATGATCAGAGTTGATGACATCATAATCAATGTAAAGTGTCAATAAACTGGACATATTACTAAAAGAACTGACCATCGTTGGACAACTGAAATTCTAGACTGGATGCCGAAGGACAGGAAAAAACCAAGAAGACCACGTGGGAGGTGGATGGATGAAATTCGAAAGCATGCTGTAGTGACATGGAAGAGAATTTCTGAAGAGAGAGAGTGTTGTGGATGAAAAGTGGGGAGGCTTAGTGCGGTGTCATTCAGCCGGTTCGGGCGAACCGGTTATTAAAAATAAACCAGTTCGATCGAACTGGCTGTTGAGGTAAATAGTGGAAGTCACCCTGGCAAAAAGAAGTTGCTTTCTTTTTGGGTTGCTGGAGTAATAAAACAATGAAGTTCTGCATTCCGATTAATGCTTTTAGGGACCTAATTGATAAAAGACATTTGCCATCCAAAACTCTACACGTAAAAGTATGGTTGAAGCAAGAAAAAATTCTTGAAGTGATTGTAAATAAATAATGATTGCCATAATATTTCCTATTACAAGGAGCTTGTGGTCAGGAAAGTGTCAGGATACTTTTGACCAGATAGTGTACATCTCTTTCTCAGTATCAATCTTTAACAATCTATTCCACATATCTACAAATTTCCACCAACTCACTTTCATTCTCGTCATTTTATTTGATTCACTATTAGTGTTGCCAAATTGTAAAAGCAGTCCGAGGAAATAATGTCCCATTCAGTAGAAAAAGTTTAATCAAAATGTCTCTAAATTTTCTTAAGAAAACAGAGACCAAAAAATTGAGGTTAAGTAGAGATGTTCGTCACAAAGCACACGTGGATGGTATTCGAAGAAAAAACTGTCACTTGAAACAGGGTGGAGAGATCAGAAGATAAAATAGATAAGCTTCCTAGAAATCCATCAGTTAATCTCCTAGGTACAAAATCTATGTCTTCCATGTGAACTGCAGGCTATTTTTTCATATGTTCATTTCCGGCGTTAGATTCCAGGAAGATAATCTATTGTATTTTCCGGCGATAACTCGAGGCTTTTTTCTTCAGAAGTCCGATACGCCACATCAACTTATCTATTGATATTGCGTCTTAAATTCGATCGTGATGAAAGTCAATATTGCATTCTAAAGAGTACAAAATGCAATATTCCGTTCACTGAAAACTTGTTTAAAAGCTTCTGAAGCGGATATTTCCATTCAAAAGAAACTTTAAAATCGCCATGACCGATTTAAAGTGGCAGCTGTCATATGTTAATTGAATACCCTTTGAGATCCCTCCAAGACCATGTGGATAGTTTTTACCTCTGGTTTTGCTAAGCCACCAGAACACAGTGGGTGCATCTCACTTATCTCGCAAATATTAAACCTCTGAAACACGTTGCTGCCACATAGTTGTTTGGCTGGTGATCATTGTGCCAACAACCGGCGGTGCACGCACGTTAGGAATTGCAATGACCAAGGTTAGTAGATGACAACGTTATGCTCATCCTGCACTTCCGGTGATTGCTTTGTGACGTCACTGTCCAAATCGCCATCGTAAGACTACCTAATCGCTACGTTGCTTTGTATCTGCACCATAGCAGGCCGTCGGAATTATCATTCATAAACCAGATGGATTAATCTTCATAAATTCAACCACATTTAAAAAATGCATAATGTTTTCAATTTCTAATTTAAAAAATTGAGGAATGTTGCCCAGATGCTTTTCCTTTTCCTAGTAAAGAAATTATTTTATGACAATGTTCTGCTGTGCGTTTTCCCTTCTATTAATAAATTTACATAAACACAGCAAAACTTCCCTTTATAACTAAATTAACATTTAAAAGTATAACCGTTTTTCCGCCCTTTACGTAAAAAAATGTGCGGGAGGTATTTTTGAAATCTCCGTTACTAAAATATTCACGACTGTGGATTTCTTCTGTATTCAATGTAAATGTGATATTGCATAAGCTCTCATTCTGTGCTCGAGTTATAAAAATTGTTGACAAGACATCTTCCTCCAAAGCTACAGTTCGGATCTACGATTCACATGTTAGGACGGTGATGTCACTCAGTGACGTCACGATTATTCGTCTGCGAGGAAGGCAGGATGAGCAAACCTTACTGTCTATTAATCTTGAGCAATGACCAGCATCTAGCGGTGGCGGTCTTTTTTTCACTTTGCGTATCTCTAAATTAAATTTAATTCAATCATTGCTTTTTTTTTTTTTTTTTTTGATTGGAGGTTTAACGACCACCGTGAGCAACTCAATGGGCTATAAGCAGTCGCCCGTCCCTAATTTAGGGACACTGGTTCCAGGTAAGGGAGAGAGCCAGTGCCGTAAGACAAACACAACATCCATGCCTCAATGGGATTCGAACCCGGACCCCGTTCGGACGAATGATCAGAGGCCATCCCTTAGACCACTGCGCCACCGGGGCGGCAAATCATTGCTTCCATATATTATACTTATCTTAATTTATCTCGTGTTTTCGATTGGAATCGAAAGCTCTTTTTTTACGCTTTCCAACCGTAGGTTGAAAAAGAGTATATGCTCCAGCTTTGTCCGTCTGTCTGTCTGTACGTCCTCACGATAAATCGCGTAAAAATGGTTCGATTTCGATGAAATTTTAGTATGTGGTAGGGGACCACTGGGGACGAACCCTATTGAAAAAGGGCGAAATGGGGTCAAAGATCGGAACATAGGAGAGGGATCCATTCCAATCCCCTTATGCGTCATAACTTGCGTAAAAATGGTTCGATTTCGATGAACTTTTAGTATGTGGTAGGAGACCACCCGGGAACGAATCCTATTAAAAATGGGCGGCATGTGGTCAAAGGTCAGGACATAGGAGCGGGATCAATTCCATTGCCCTTATGCATCATGACTTACGTAAAAATGGTTCGATTTCGATTAATTTTATTATGTGCTAGGGGACCACCTGGGGACGATCCCTATTGAAAATGGGCGAAACGGGGACAAAGGTCAGGACATAGGAGCGGGATCTATTCCCGTCATAACTTACCAAAAAATGCTTCGATTGCGACAAAACTTTATCATGTTTCGGAGGTATACTGAACCAATTCTGTTGAATATAATTGAAATGGGATCAAAGGTCGGGGCACAGGAGCGAGATTTATTTCACAACCATTATCCTCATGACTTGACTAAAAATGATTCTATTGCGACAAAACTTTAGTATGTTGTTCCGGAGGTATATTGAACAATTTCCATTTACTTTCGTCGAAATGGGGGCAAAGGTCAGGGCACAGAAGCGAGATTTATTCCACATCCCTTATCCTCATAACTTGAGTAATGATTTCTGGTATGTTGGAAAGCGTATCATAATCAATGCATTGCATGATTTTACTAACTTGTGTTTTTCTGATTCCAATCAGTCTCACTGAGAAAGCAGCAAACCATAACTCGCGCTGCAAGCATCATTCTTATTTGGCACACTGGTGTGACCTTGATTATTTTTTTTTTTTTTTTTTTTTTTTTTCACCTTTGCGCGGCGGCTTCTCCGACTGTTCGGTCGGAGGAAAGGAATACGGTAGAGTCAATCGGCAATAAAAAATAATCTTATGAATTTCAACTTTTTTTTCAAAAAAAAAAAAAAAAAAAAAAGCGGAGGTTTATTTACTTCCTCATAATATTTACTGAAACATTAAAAATTTAGTCACAGAATTTCGGAACAGTAAATGTATTTGCCCTAGCCTCGTCTTATACTCAAGACCCACATATCTATGAAAGAAGATCAAGAAATTTAAACATTTAATTCGTTCAAATTACACTCCAAATCGATGTATAAGCCGAAAAATACGATAGCTTTCACACTTCTCGTGCTTCCTCAGATAGCGAACTGCTCACCTTACTCATCGTTAAATCTATTTCTAAACGACAGTACCGGGACAAAAACGAACGGAAATTCAAAACTGTAATTCCTCCTTGCATTCCTGCAGGCTCTTAAAGAGCAAGTCGAAGTTGTGTGCACATATACAGCAGTTGGACAGAATAATGTGAACACCTAGGAAAAGAAGGTTTTATGTACCTAGTAGAGTGTGCATTCAATACCGCCTGAATTCTTCTTGGAATGGACGCATACAAATCCTGGATGGTGGTTAGTGGGATGTTTCACCATTATTCATGCGGAAACTACATGACGCACGAGGAGGATAACGGGATCTTACTCTGTTTTCCAACACAGACCACAGTGGCTCGATGGTGTTTGAGTCTGGTGATTGGGGAGGCCAAGGAAAGGTGTGAAAGTTCGTTCTCATGTTCCTCAAGTCATGATTGAGTATTCCGAGCTCTGTGAATTGGGGCGTTATCATTTTGACAGATGGCATCCCCTGAAGGAAACAATGCCTGAGCCATTGGATGGACTTGGTCGACCAAAATGATTTCATACGCCTTGCCAGTCATCCGTCCTTTCAAGGTGATCACCTGCTGAAAACCTCGATATGACCGCCCAGAGCATGACAGAACCACCACCATGGTGCACTGTTGGGAGCAGATAGTCTGAGTTGTACGCTTGTGATGGTGTTTTCCACATGTAAATACGTCCTGCCATGCGGAATAGTGTGAATGGGGATTCTTCCGACCACATTACACGCATCCATGCATCAGCAGTCTACGTTGTATTCTCCTGGCACCATTGCCGTCCCTGTTGTGCATTCATCCGGGTCACCAGAGGTTTTGCAATAGCAGCTCTGCCATGAATATCTTATTTATGCAGTTCCCTGCACACTGCTTTCATTGTTACTGTGGTCTGGAGGCGCAGGTTGAGCTCCGCACAAATTTTCGGCGTGTTGGTCGACTAACAGTCGTCTTTAGTGCTCTCCTGTCTCTATCAGTCAGGGTCGTTTTTCGTCCGCTATTGTGTTTCTCAGACGAGGTTTTGCCACGAACACGGTATGCTGTCATGACCCTAAACACAGTAGCTCTCGATACACCCACTACACTGGCGACTGTTGTCACGGGGACACCAACTAGCCGGCCGCCAACAATTAGCCATCTTTCGAAGTCCGTTAGGTCGCTCATTTGGTCGTCACCCTGAAAGAAATTTTGCAACAAGGTACTTTAAACTCACTTAAGCAGAGCCTCTGGGTTCTAAACAAAAAGCTATTGCAACCAAAACGTGATGGGTACTTTTGCGTATTGCGACGTACGTAGCTGCGTTAAAAGTCAAGTTCGCAGTGTTCACATCATTCTGTCTAACCCCTGTATCTTCTGAGATACTATTATATCCTTGCATCGTCGCAATAATTGTGCATGCTGGTTATTGAATGAATGTCGGGGTTTTGCAGATAACTATTTTTAGCAAACTGCTCCTCGAAAGGTCTTAAGTATCCACGTGCCGATTACAGAAAAAACATGCACTAAATCTGCGTTTTTGTGGTTTTCATGTTCTTCAGTGAATAAACGTCAGGTTTTTCAGATTAAATATTTTTTTTATTTTGTTAAATGAGTAAGACAGTGGGGTGATCAAAGAATCTGATTAGGAAGTTAATCAAATTTTTCTTTAAGTATTAATTTTTCATCGGGTGCTTATTGCGGTTTCAACATATCTTAGAAACAAAACTTTATCAAAATGCTTTACCTTAATTAAAAGTGGCTTCGCTTTACATTGCTACTTAAGTTATTAATTTAAAAGTACTTACCGAGAAATTAATAATCCTGATCCTCCTCGGATACGTCCTTACAGTAAAGAATGGTTTTAAACACATAAAAAATAACAGCTTAACAATGCAATCATCATGAATACTTACTTGATCCTCATCTCTTCGTAAAAAAAGGAAGATATTGCGCAGTGTGTATCTAAATTTGTGGTTCTAACGTTGACCCATTTTTCCACCTAATTACCGTGCTTGTTCAACGTGCTTGTTCAGTGAGATCAGGGAATCGAATTTCTTAATAACTTCTCGTACAGTTTGTATTGATGCAAGACAAACAAAACGAACTTTAAACAGTACCGTGTTTTGATGTAGTCTAGATATGTTTTTAATCGTTGTGTGTTGAACGCCAATTAAATGTTAAAACAACACTTATATTATTATTAATAGTCTAGGAATCGATATGCAAGAAAGTTAAGAATCGTAACTAACTATACTTTAATTTCCTCTTGGTTGTCGATGTATACACTCGTGGTAACTACTCTTATTTTCGCAATGATTCGTTGTTATCACAATGGCCAATTCGCAGACAAGACGACTTCAATGTGTGAGTGTGTGTGTGTATCAAGTTAGCAAGACTTCGTGCGTCAAAATATATTCTAAGTACAATTCGTCATACTACTACCATCTCACTCACAACCACACTTTTTGCTCTGGACATACACAGCCAAGTCACATTATTGTGACTACCTCCTACTTTTGTCGTCAACAGCGCGTAGCCAATGAAAGAAGGCACGTGTCGTGAGCTGGCTTTGAGGGTATATAAGGTGTTTTTTTTTTTTTTTTTTTTTTGATTGGAGGTTTAACGACCACCGTGAGCAACTCAATGGGCTATAAGCAGTCGCCCGTCCCTAATTTAGGGTCACTGGTTCCAGGGAAGGGAGAGAGCCAGTGCCGTAAGACAAACACAACATCCATGCCTGACCGGGATTCGAACCCGGACCCCTTACGGACGAATGATCAGAGGCCAGCGCCTTAGACCACTGCGCCACCGGGGCGGCGTATATAAGGTGTGCTGCAGGCAATCTGAAAATATATCACTCGTTGCTATTATACATAAAAGGAGCGATTTATCAGATTTGAAAAAAGGGATGATTCTCGGCTTTCGGGCCACGGGAGCCAGCTGAAACAGCTCAGTTTGTGAACTGTTCGCGTGCTGCTCTGGTTAAAGTGTATCGTGATTGGGGAAAAGTCACCATTGCTAATAAGCGATCTCGAAACTGCGGAGCACCACGTGCCATTCATGTCAGAGGTGAACTTCTACTTCGAAGGTGCGTGATGACCGATCGACACGCTACGGTGGAGCAACTCATTGGCCTAATGAACAAAGGGGCTACCGGAAGTGTGTCTAAAACGACAGTTCAGCGAACCCTGCTGCGTATGGGGCTCCGATGCAGATGGATGATCACTGCAATTATGCTAACGAAGGTTCATCGCCAGAAAAGGCTTACATTTACACGGCAGTATCGGAATTGGACCTCCGCTGATTGGCAAAGGGTTGCCTTCTCCGATGAATCACGTTTTCTGCTTCATCGAACGGATGGACTTTGGCATATAAGGCGAGAAACATCGGAAAACAAACATTCTTCAACCATTACTGGCAGAACACAAGCTGGTGGGGGCAGCGTTATGGTCCGGGGAACGTTTTTCTGGCATTCTCTGCCTACACTCATACCTGTGGAATGCAGTATGGACCGAATTCGTTATGAATCTATCCTTGCAGACCACGTACATCCATGCATGCTGATGGTCTTCTTTGGGGCGGGTGGGATCTTCCAGCACGACAATGCGAGGTGTCACACAGCTAGAAATGTCCGAGAGTGGTTGGAAGAGCACAATGAAGACTTCAAAGTACTTCCCTGGGCCCCCTAATTCCCCAAGCACCCTCTTGCAACTGTCAGATGCACTGCAATCACCATGGCCCCACATACTTGTGAACACCTTCCAGAACCATATTGAGTCACTCCCAGCCCGTCTAGCTGCTGTCTGCGCTGCACACGGCGGTTACTCTGGATATTAGCTGGTGGTCACAATAATGTGACTCGACAGTGTAATTTTTATTACACTTTGGCTCACTTCCAGTGCTGCCAAAATGTTTAAGGAAATCCGAGGGAGTAATGAGTGGTTCAGAAAGGAAAATCTAACCGAGAAGTAACAAGAATAGCAGATTGAAACGTTCTTTCTACCCTTTTTGCGATATTTCCGAATGCAGAAGTGAAAGATGAACCTTTACCTTTTGAAAATAATTTTTCTTTCCTGTCTCAACTCTGAACGAACTCACATTTACATCATTCCAGCATGGCGTTCCTTCAGTATGTGTCCACTCCAAAGAAGTAACTGAAATGTGTGTGATTTTTGTAATCGCAAAGTACCTGGAACTTCATATCTATTTCGGCAACTTCGCAAAAGGTTATTTTTTTTTTTTTGTAATTTTTATTTCAATTGTTTTTATCAAAACACTTTTGCTACTGTTTATCTTTAAATGATTACATCTAAACTCATAAAACTTTTTATGCAAATTTATACCTGGTATCTACTGTATGTGTACACCGGAAATATTACATTCTGACCACCTATTTAATAAGCTGTAGGACACATTTTAGCCCGCAAACCAGCTGCCACTCGGCGAGGCATCGATTCAGTAAAGTGGCGATAGGTATCCTGGGAACAGCAGGTCCTCCAGTTCCCGCACATTTCGATTTAAAATGTGAACCGTAGGTCCTCCAGTTATAATAATGTGAACAGTAGGTCCTCCAGTTCCTGCACATTTCGATTTATAATGTGAACAGCAGGTCCTCCAGTTGCTGCACATTTCGATTTATAATGTGAACAGCAGGTCCTATAATGTGAACAGCAGGTCCTATAATATGAACAGCAGGTCCTATAATGTGAACAGCAGGTCCTCAACTTCCCGCACATTTCGATTTATAATGTGAACAGCAGGACGTCCAGTTATAATAATGTGAACAGCAGGTCCTCCAGTTCCCGCACATTTCGATTTATAATGTGAACAGCAGGTCCTCCAGTTCCCGCGCATTTCGATTTATAATGTGAACAGCAGGTCCTATATTGTGAACAGCAGGTCCTATATTATGAACAGCAGGTCCTCCAGTTCCCGCACATTTCGATTTATAATGTGAACAGCAGGACGTCCAGTTATAATAATGTGAACAGCAGGTCCTCCAGTTCCCGCACATTTCGATTTATAATGTGAACAGCAGGTCCTCCAGTTCCCGCACATTTCGATTTATAATGTGAACAGCAGGTCCTCCAGTTCCCGCACATTTCGATTTATAATGTGAACAGCAGGTCCTCCAGTTCCCGCACATTTCGATTTATAATGTGAACAGAAGGTCCTCCAGTTCCCGCCCATTTCGATTTATAATGTGAACAGCAGGTCCTCCAGTTCCCGCACATTTCGATTTATAATGTGAACAGCAGGTCCTCAAGTTCCCGCACATTTCGATTTATAATGTGAACAGCAGGTCCTCCAGTTCCCGCACATTTCGATTTATAATGTGAACAGCAGGTCCTCAAGTTCCCGCACATTTCGATTTATAATGTGAACAGCAGGACGTACAGTTATAATAATGTGAAGAGCAGGTCCTCCAGTTCCCGCACATTTCGATTTATAATGTAAAGAGCAGGTCCTCCAGTTCCCGCACATTTCGATTTATAATGTGAACAGCAGGTCCTCCAGTTCCCGCACATTTCGATTTATAATGTGAACAGCAGGTCCTCCAGTTCCCGCGCATTTCGATTTATAATGTGAACAGCAGGTCCTCCAGTTCCCGCGCATTTCGATTTATAATGTGAACAGCAGGTCCTATATTGTAAACAGCAGGTCCTATATTATGAACAGCAGGTCCTCCAGTTCCCGCACATTTCGATTTATAATGTGAACAGCAGGTCCTATATTGTGAACAGCAGGTCCTATATTATGAACAGCAGGTCCTCCAGTTCCCGCACATTTCGATTTATAATGTAAACAGCAGGTCCTCCAGTTATAATAATGTGAACAGCAGGTTCTATAATGTGAACAGCAGGTCCTCCAGTTCCCGCACATTTCGGCGTGGTGGTGGTTTAGCGCGAACCCGATTTTCTAAGTCCAACCACAAATGTTCGATTCGGTTCGTGTCAGGTGAATTTGGAGACCAGGGCATTAACAGAATGTCACCAGCATGTTCATCTAACCACTCTTTGACGATTCTGGCAGTGTGGCATGGCGTATTATTTTGTTGGTAAACGCCATCACCTGTAGGGAACACAGTTGCCATGAATGGGTGAACTTGGCCGCAACGGTGGTCAAATACCTGACAGCTGTCACGGATTGTGCTATTGGGAAACCATGGCCTAAAGTGTTCCAAGAAAATATCGCCCAGCATAACACCTCCGCCACCTGCCTGTTTTCACCCAACAGTGCATCCAGGTACCATAGCCTCCGTTGGCAATCGGCGTATACGAGCTCGGCCGTCTACGTTATGCACCGGGAATCTTGATTCGTCAGACCAGGGTACTTTCTTCCAATCATCCACGATATAATCTCGATGATCTTGGGCCTGCTTCATGCATTGTAGGAGATGAGGTGCTGTGATCATGGGGATCAGGTTGGGTGTTCGGCTACGCAGGCCCATGCACAGAAAGCTGCGATGAACTGTGTGCTGTGACATATTGCCCTGATGACCACTGTTGCAGCTGCGGGTGATTTATCGCACTGTGGCCCTGCGGTCGCTGTGAACAATGCGCGACAATCTCCGCTCCCCTCTGGTATCAATCAGCTGCGGACGACGGTTCGTCATTTAGCCATCTGGTCACCAATTTGGATACGTAATCATTACAGAGGCACGTGAACAACTCACAAGCCGCGCCATTTTCGAGATCGTGGTTCCGAGGGGCCGTACCATTGCAATTTGTCCTTTATCAAATTCCGATAAATGGGCAGCTTTTTCCATTCTGACCCCAACACTCTCTCAGCAAAAACATGAGTGCTGGGAAACTGCTGGCCACAAGCTGGCAGTGATGGGTCACTGCTGGCTGAAATCTGCCACTCACGGCCCGGTAGCGGTCCGTTGACGGCAGCGCTATCAGTTGGCGAGCGATTTATGGCCCTGCAGCATCGCCGTGAATTGTGGGCCGCCAAGCAAGTGTCACTAGTGGCTCGTTGAATGCAGTGTGCAAACCCAACACCAGGTGGAAGCAACGGGACTGCGCATGCGCAGAAGCAATAATTGCTGTTTCTCTTATCGTACCAGTTTAGTCGAAGACGACGCTATCGCCATCGTGTTATTTTAGTGGATGTTAAGAAAAAAACATGTAGAGAGGCGAATTAATTTCTCAATGAAATTCCACTTCGACGAAGATATCAGATTAAGCCGTGAAATACTAGATTACAGCCATGAAATACACCCACTCCATTCCCATGAATAACAATTCATGGAATGGAGTGGCTGAACAACAAGAAATAATTTGAAACCGCTTGAAACAAATGTCCTGGGAAAACATTAAGAAACGTTGGTTAAAAAAAAATTATACACGTACAAAATTTATTAATTATTTAAAAAAAACAACAACAAAGCAACGATGTGTGGATGTAATGTACTCATCCATGGGATGAATACACAAGATTGGGAGGAATTCGCTTCTAAAAATAACGAGAAGTAAAATAAAATATATTTCCTCTTTAAAACAAATGCAGCTGCGGACAATGGAAAGGAAAGATACAACGTTAAAAGTGTAACAGAATGTGACATGAACCCGGGTAAATATATAATATATTAATTCAACAATCGCCTTTCAAGACGGCAAGGAGAGTACAAAACTTTGGAAAGCGACTTTAAGTTGGTACACTCCTTGAAAATGAGTGACGTTCCCTTAAGGTAAAAAAAAAAACTTTCGTTACGTTGAAAAAATAAATTAATTAATCATATGAAACTGACTTTTATGAAAAATACCTCGCAATATTGTAAAATGAAAGAGGGAACCATTCGATTACACATTCCGCACGGAAGAGACAGCTCAAGCACACACTCGGGCGTGGCAAATTAGTCCGGTCGGTAGAGAGCTCACCTCCCACGCCGACAGCCCTGGTTCGTTCCCACCTATCTCCAAACAGGCGTTTTTCCGGTCTGTTGAGAAAATTTCCCCAGCGCAGTGCTATAATTCAGAACTTTCGTAAGGGAGAGAAAAAAGTTGTAGCTTTGGGAAACTGCGGTTATCCTTGATTTTTTTCTTTTTATGGCTACTACTGTGAAATTGGCGGACAAGATTCGGCAAGCCATCAGTTACGTCACGTGGTTGTCGGCTGCCACTACCGGACCACATTTCTGGCACGTGCTTGCAGGGCCGCTGAAGGGGCACTTGTGGCAGCTACTGCCTGTGACGGATAACTGGTAGCCCTGTTGTGTCATATAACAACTGATGGGGTGCAAACTGTTGGCCTGAACACTGTTGGCCCTTCTGTCGGTCGCCAGGACATTTTGTTGACGGTTCGGCAGCGGTAACATAGTGCTTGGGCATGGCTGGCACTGCTGGCCCAGCAAGACTGGTTTTGCTGGGCTACTAACCGAAAGCCGGCCCTCGGGTTGTATATATATAGCGCTCTGTGAACTTCACCTGCGCCACCGTTCGGTCTCCCGCCGCCCTCATTTCTCTAGGCTGGGGGCGGTAATAATCTAATGGCTCATCGGTGTATACACTCAGTACAGGACACATTAGAGACAGGGGTGGTGATCAATTGTCATGGGTATCCTCCACGCAGGCTGGAGCAGACCCAAATCGAACGCAGGCAAGAAATAGCCGGACAGAAGAGCGTATCACAATCGACGAACATGGGTAAGCGTGGTGATCTGAGCGACTTTGATCGTAGACGCAGTTGTCGGCACAATACAAATGGGTCTATCGCTCAAGTGGTAAAAAACCCTTGAGTTCCCGAGGGCAACCGTATCAAGGGTGTACAGCGAGTATACCTTCGACATACGTACCAGCGCCAAGAGACCAAGAAGCGGTGGCAGACCACACGCCATTGATGATCGGGGTCGACGTACACTCTCCAGGCTCGTACAGACCGACAGCTTGTCAAAGGCGGCGCAAATCAGATTAACGTTAAATGTCGGAAGCCCAAGCAGCGTCAGTGAGCGAACGGTATGGCGCACAATGCATACCATGGACTACGGGAGCCGAAGCCCTACTCGTGTGTCACTGTTGACTGCTCGCCATAGAAAATTACGCCTCGCCTGGTGTAATTCGTCACAACTGTGATTCTGCAGAGTAGCGCCTCGTCGTTTGGTCAGATGAATCCCGTTTTCAGCTGTACCAAGCGCATGAGGACATGACCCCGTTGTACCAGGTTGGTTCTGTTCAACGGATGGAGGCTCTGTGATGGTTCGGGGAGCCTTCTCTCGCGACACATTAGATCGCTTAGTGTGTATGGACAGGTCCTTAACCCTTTAACTGGCTAGAACAAATTAACTCGGGGTTAGCAAAATAGGCTGAAATCAGCTACTCAAAGGAATATATTCTATAGCTAAGAAATGGGCCAAACCAAGACCATCTAGAAGGTACAACTCCATGACATTAGAGAGATGAATTCCCTCCGTTTATGACGTTACTCTCATGTTACACGGCCTGATATGTCGGTGTCGTGTTTGACGTCATACACAACAGCATTAGAAACCAATCGGAAACTTTGGTTATCGCGTGACTTCACAAATGGAGGGAACTCGTCTGGCTGGCATCATGGTCTTGTACTTTCTAGACGGCCTTGGCCGACCGCGGCTGGAACGAGTAAACCTGGGCGTCAGGAAGAACGGCTTTTCGCTTAGTTTTGTTATTCAAAGTGGTCATTTAGGGAGATTCCTGACACTAATTCTTTCTCTCAGATTGCCTGATAAAAGAGCTACATTGTATAACAACGGCGGCAAAGCCGCCCCCGTGGCGCAGTGGTCTAAGCGATGGCTAATGATTGTTCGTCTGAAAAGGGATCCAGGTTCGAATCCCGGTGAGGCATGGATGTTGTGTTTGTCTTACGGCACTGGCTCTCTCCCTTCCCTGGAACCAGTGGCCCTAAATTAGGGACCGGCGACTGCTTATACCCTAGTGAGTTGCTCACGATGGTCGTTAAACTTCCAATAAACAAAATGGCGGCGAACCTAAAATAGGAGAGAGCAGATGTCTGGGTCTAGTGGCATGATGTCCGCGTCAGGGGAACCAGCCATTTCTCATCATGCCTTAGGTAATTTTTTTTTGGAGGTTTAACGACCACCGTGAGCAACTCAATGGGTTATAAGCAGTCGCCCGTCCCTAATTTAGGGTCACTGGTTCCAGGGAAGGGAGAGAGCCAGTGCCGTAAGACAAACACAACATCCATGCCTCACCGGGATTCGAACCCGGACCCCTTCGGACGAATGATCACAGGCCAACGCCTTAGACCACTGCGCCACCGGGGCGGCCCTTAGGTAATGGAGCAGAAAATAAAGGAAAATAAGGTAGTGCTGGTCGGTACTGCTTAGATGAAGGAGATGAAAAGGAATTTTTTTTTTTTTTTTGATTTGAGGTTTAACGACCACCGTGAGCAACTCAATGGGCTATAAGCAGTCGCCCGTCCCTAATTTAGAGTCACTGGTTCCAGGAAAGGGAGAGAACCAGTGCCGTAAGACAAACACAACATCCATGCCTCACCGGGATTCGAACCCGGACCCCGTTCAGACGAATGATCAGAGGCCATCGCTTAGACCACTGCACCACCGTGGCGGCCATTTCTGTTTTGGAGAGTACAGGAAATTTACGGCACGCTTTTGTTCGGATACATTGGCCGCTTAAAGGGTTAATAAGGTGGATCCACCTAAAATCTTTGCGTTGTATTTCCAATGGGTAAACTTCTGTAGCCATTTTCTCCATAATGAATGCGTTCCCAAGGATGAGAATTTGATCAATAAAATTTACTTCATATTATAGCGTAGTATACTAACATTTTCTAAAACTTAACCATAATTATATTAAAAATCAATAACTCTTTTTTGGTGGTGTTGAAACCAGAAAATAGATGGCGCGACCTGTACAGTGATGACGTCAGTAAACAAATATTGGATTGCTTAATTATGGTTAAATTTTAGAAAATATTAAGTATGCTAGGCTATAATATGAAGTTATTTTTATCGATGTTCAAATTTTCATTCTAGGCAGCGTATTAATTGTGGAGAAAATAGCAACACAAGTTTGCCCATTGGAAATACAAGGCAAAGATTTTAGGTGAATCCACCTTAACCCCTGCACGGTACTATAGCATGTGCTGGCTGATCACCTGCACACTTTCATGGCCTTCGCACATCCTGCTACCGATGGTCTGCTGAAGCACGACATCGCACCACCACACCGGGCTTGCAACCACCTAGAAGAACACTCATTTGAGTTTGAAATTAAAGAGTTTGAGACATATGGTGTCACCTTGTCTCACTCCCTTTCCAATTTTTATTGGTGCTGTATCCTCAAATAGTCGAACATTTACACTTGCATTTTATAAATAATGAAGATTTATCGATTGATGGAGAAAAGCTGGAGATAACAGACACGTACGTTTATCTTGGACAGCAGATATCAAGTGAGGGTCACATTGGTGAAGAAATTAATCGGCGTACAAAACTTGCCTGGAGAGCTTTTGGAAGAAACAGCATAATTTTCAAGAGCAATATGCCATTATGTCTTAAAAGAAAAGTGTTTGATCAATGCATCCTTCCAGTGCTTACATATGGTGCAGAGACGTGGACCTTAACTAAAAGAGACATACAAAAGCTGCAGACAACTCAAAGAAGCATGGAGAGGTGCATACTTGGTGTAACCAGGAGAGATAAGAAGAGGAACTCGTGGATCCGAAAAATGACAAGAGTGGAAGACATCATGATCAGAGTTAAATCCCTGAAATGGCAATGGGCTGGACATACTGCCAGAAGGACAGATCATCGATGGACAGCTGAAATTTTAGATTGGATTCCAAGGGACAGGAAAAGACCCAGAAGAAGACCACATGGGAGATGGGTGGATGAAATTCGAAAGTATGCAGGGGTGACATGGAGGAGACTGGCACAAGACAGACCGTTGTGGAGGAAACTTGGGGAGACCTTCGTCCAGCAGTGGATTGATAATGGTTGACAATGATGATGATGATGATATGCATACATGTTTGCATAAAAAGGTTTAAGAGTTTAGCTGTAATATATTAATATATATAATAATATTTATTTTTAATATATTATAATATATATATATTTGGTAAAAACAAATGAAATAAAAATTATAAATAAAAAACATTTGCGAAGCTGCGGACGTATGAATTTGTAGATGGAGAGAGTATAGGGAGTGTTCTTAAATTTTACTGCAAATCCATTACGTATTTAGTTGCTTGGTCGTTTTTTGGTAGTTTTGCGTTACTATACTGAAGTTATAGTTGGATCGGCCAGTCGCGCGTTCGGCCGCTGTTGGAGCTTTTTGTTTTCCTTTTATAAAATCGCATTATTTGAATTTATTAAACAATACGTTTTCTCATAAATGAGTGTGCGTGTGTGTGGTTTCGGAACGTTGGTAAAAGTTTTTCAGGCTGACATCTCTTGAAATTATATTATGCCAACTAAGGATTTATGGTACTGCGAATGTGAGATATTCTTCCACCTCCACATTCCATCCCTGAGTTGCTGTTGCTCAATATGGAGTTTCACCTCTCACTCTTTCGTTCTTATAGACTCCGTAACGTTTGTAGTGGAATACTGTTATGACTAACCGTTCACCTCATATTCCTCCTTTTCTATGAGCCAGCAGTGCCTATCTAATGGTGCGGTGTCTGCTACCGGCGCCGCCTGATAGACAAAAACTTATATGTAAAGACCTGGCGCGCACGATTTCGTGATTCATACGTAGGTTAAAGCTCAAAGTGGGATTGAGTTTGCAATCCTCAAACTCAGAGCCGTCAGGCGTGGGCTGGTGGCAATAGCATATGGAACTTACACAGTCATCTCATTGCATTCAGCTGCTCGTTTTACATGGCAGGAAATTTCTACGAACCCTAAATTTAAGATCGCTTTGGATTTAAAAAATTTTAAATTCAGAAATTTGTTATTTTTCACAAAGAATGGACAATCAAAACTGATTTCATCAGTTGAAATATCTCATTGTGTTAATTTGAAAAAATGGAAAACTGCAAACGAAGAAAGGTGGCGCAGAGAAAGAGAGGGAAAAGAAAAAGAAACTCATGCCAGAAAATACGTAGTACACTGCTGGACAATTGCTAAAGACGGATCATAAACGGCTATATAGCGCATAAAAAAGTAAGTGTGGTTAGATGCCAAGTGAAATAAAATAATGTCAGAATGCCAGGACATTACAAGAAAGACAATATATTGTGCTCTGAAATCCAGAAGGCTTTGGAACGTGTTCAAGGGACAAACAGGCCATTTTGTGCAGAATACGTAAACGTGAAAAAAATGCAATTACCGTCCGCAGGCGTTCCGGCGTAAGATGTCAATACGGGATATGGCCACCATGGAGGACGATGCAAGATTCAACACGTCGTGTCATGCTTTGCACAACATTATCAAGCAGCTGTTGGGGTAATTTATTCCATTCCTCTGTCAGTGCACGGATGAGGGTGTCCTTGTTTATTGGAGGGCATTGGCGACCAGCAAGACTCCTCCCCAAAGCATCCCACACAATTTCAATGGGATTCAGATCTGGAGAACGTGCTGGCCATACGAGACGTTGAATATCCTCTCTCTCAAGACACTCCTGGACAGCGACTGTTCGATGACATGTTGCGTTGTCGTCCATGAAAATGAATCTATCACCGACAGCACCACGGAACATGCGAACATGAGGTAGCAGAACATCATTAATGTATCGTTGGCCAGTCATAGTCCCAGTTGGAAGCACATAGAGGGACGTACGGCCATTGATCATGATGCCAGCCCATACCATGACACTACATGTCGGATATCGGTCCCTTTCCTGTATGTTTGGTGGACAATATGCAGTACCACTATCACGCCAGATCAGTTGTCGTCGACAATCAGACGATAGACTGTATCTACTCTCATCTGAGAAGAAGACAGCAGACCAGTCGTTATCAGTCCAATTGCGATGTTGATGGCACCATCGCAAACGGGCGGTACGGTGACGTCTGGACAATGGGATGCACACAACAGGACGGCGGGCGTATAGTCCTCCTTCATGCAAACGTCTCGCGACAGTTTTTCGGGAGATCCGCTTGCCAGTAGCAGCCAGAAACTGATTTGCTACCTCACTAGCTGTGCTGCGCCGGTGTCTTTTTGTTGAAAGCACTATGTACCGATCTTCTGCAGGTGTCGTACTGCGAACACGACCTCCCCGTGACGTTTGATACACTCTCCATTTGTTTGAAATGATTTCCAAAGCCTTGAAACAACACTGTGGCTGACGTCGAACTCCCTGGCAACATCTGTTATTTTTCGCCCTTCTTCAATCTTGCCAATAATACGGCCACGCGCAAAATCATTTAGGTGATGTCGGGAAGACATATTGAAACTTGCAAGTTCGTCTATTGATTCTTTCCCTTTCAACTTTGCGTTTGAACAACAACGGTCAATACACATCAAATCCTTTATATCTCTTATCAGCGCTATGACGTCACGAACGAGTTCGGCAATCCAAAATTTGCATACGCACAACACGTCTGACTGTATCCCGCACTTATGCTAATTTCCACATTTTCCTGCCTTCCATTTTATGGTTGCTATCGTTGCTATTGTCATCCGTCCTTAGCAATTGTCCGGCAGTGTATAATTATACTAGTAATCCGAATGTATTGGCGTTGAGTAAAAAATCAGTTTTCCAAGCTTTTGCTCATTAACCAGATGGCTTTTTCAAGGAAGGTTAACAAGAAAGTGAATGACTTCCTGTTAACTAACATAAAACGAAGGGAATTGATTTCATCTCTACAGACTGAGTCGAGCACGGGAAGCTTAACTGTTTCATTTGGGAAAACAGAAACAGCACCCAAAGCCCTAGAGCACGCTGAATCTTCCTGCGCATAAATTAAAAGTAAAGCCGAAGAGGTGCCCAATCTTACTCAGCTGAATTTGGCGCAGACTGATTTCGTAAAGCAAACCGAAATCACTGACAACCAAAATTATTTGAAACATGCTGAATTAAATTCAATTTTTCCCAAGTACTTCGTTTTCGAGAGATCTAAAGTCTTTAACAGGATCTCAAATTATTTGTACGCGAAGGAGGCTACTAGCGGAAAATTCGTCGACAAGGACAACTTATTCTCCATGCCGTACTCGAATGAGTTGATCAGATTTTTTAATGCGCATCTGAACATCTGATTCAACCCCTTACGGGATCGGTTTTTTTTATGAGACCAAATTAACGTTTCATGAAAGAAGATGGTACAAAGAGAGTGTGCTTATCATATTCGGAAGCTAAAGACATAAATGCTTTCGTTAAAGAAATGGTGACTAATGGATGCAAGAAAATAATAATTAACCAGCCTTTTTTTAAGGAAGGGATGAGGGGAGAGTGCGTTTCTTAAAATTATGGTTGTGACGTGCCTGCCCCGCAGGACACACACGACATAAAGGCAGATAGCAGCGAGGACGAACGTCAGCGTAGCTCAATTGGTAGAGCGACTTGTTCCGGAATAAGTGAACTCGGGTTCGATCCCCGGCGTGGACGAAAAATGACGGAGAAATTTACTTCGTTATATGGTATACAACGGTGATCGAGTTTACACGTGGAAAGTACAGGTAATCGATGCAGGAACGGCAGATTTAGAATTGGTCAAGCAGATGATGGGTCCGACGTTCTAAATTTGAATTTATTTACTATTCTCTCAAGCTTTAGAAACTTGTTTTTGTCCAAATATGCGCAGCCAAGAGCGGTAGTGTCTATATTAACATAATTAATAATGTATACTGTAGTGGCCAAAATTGTGGACACCTTTGGGAAACAGTGTATTTTTTAGGTTTGATAACTAATAACACCACTTTTGTTTGGAGTAATACCATAAAATTATACATCAATGGAAAGATAATTCCATCAACAATGTAATGCGATAACTTTTATGAAGGATTTTGTATTAGAACAGCAGTTATAACGAAGAAAAGTGAAACACATAGAAAAAATTAGATATAGAAAAATTCTCACCATGTCAGTTAATACTTAGTTTTGTATCCTTTAGCGTTAATTACGGGCTTACAACGCCTTCCCATGGAGTTAACCAGATTTTTTAGTTCTGCAGATGTTATAATGTGAAACCAAGATTGAATTATTGCTTCTGTAAATTGGGTTTTATTGCTGGGTTGCGTCTGACTACCAAGTTTCTTTAGTCCGCTTAATAGATTTTCGATGGGGTCTGGGCTATTCGCAGGCCATTCCAGCAGTGGAATATGATTATCTTGAAACGACTTTTTGCACACAGCAGCAGCATGACATGGAGCTGAATCCTGTTGAAATATAAATGCTTCATTATCTTGGAAGAGATCACGTGCGGAAGGCTTCAGTTTGGGCTCAAGTATTTCATTAATGTATTTTTGGCCATTTATATTCCCATTAATCACGCAAATTCTGCCCACACCTTTTGATGTCATACAACCCCAGATCATAACACTAACTCGGTGTTTCACGGTACATGTAATGCAATCAGGATGCAAATCTTTTCCGATTCTTCTCCTTACGTATTTTATGCCATCACTAACAAACAGGGAGATTTTGGTCTCATCACTTCAAATAACACTGTCCTATTGTTCCGCTGTCCAGTTAACATGGGTTTTAGCCCAGTTTAATCTCTTCAACCTTTGTTTGAGAGGTAAAAATGGCTTTTTTCATGGAATTCTAGCTTTTAGACCACATTCTGCGCCGAACAGTCCTTGCACTCAACTTCACATTGCATTGCGCCATTTCATCCCGTATACACCCAGACGATTTCTTCTGTCACCTACGCACAGTCTATTAATTCTTCTATCATCACTTGCTATTGTTCACTTTTTCCTGCCTTTACCAGTCTGGTTTTGTAGTGACTGTGTCTCCTTATACCTCTTCAAAAATTTAGAAATGCCACCTTTGGTTAAGTTTCCGCCATTTTTTCTATTAATTTCTTCATAACTGAAGCCTTGTTTACTTAATAGTACTATTTTACATCGCTTTCTGGGTGACAAGACAATTCTTTGCGTCATTTCTTTAATTTTATTACGTTTTACAAGCTCACTAAATGAAAGAACACAAAAAAAAAACTTGATAGCAATCACATAACACACTGGCACATGTCCTCCTCTCAGCTCCAATACATGACATCAATAGCTGAATCCTACTGTGACCTAATTGGCTCATTACCAGAACAAGATGACACCTGATTGGCTGTCTAAACACTCATGCTCATTGCTCATTGGCTACATTCAAATGAAGAAAAGCAACTTCATATCAACCTAAGCAAGTTATGCTTCCTTTTTCTGGTTATTTGGCTATAACTTTTCATAGAATACAGATAATTGAACAAACTTTGTTGCATTACATTTTTGATGAAATTACCTTTTGATTGATATATATTACTAAAAAAAGTGGTGTTATGAGCCATTAAACCTCAAAAATACATTTTTCTAAAAGTTTCCACAATTTTGGCTACTACTGTATATACACTGGCGTGCAAAAATTAAGGACGAGACGGTTCTTCGAATGTAACGTCGTGCAAAAGTGCTCCACATCGACTCAAATCATACCATAAGATCCCCAAGATGTAAGAATATGGGACAAGTGAGCAAAACCGTCCAAACAAGGAATCCAAAGGATACAAAGGCACTAAATTGAAAAGATAGCTTCGAGCACAGCTGGATAGAAGACAGAAACGTCCATGTGACAGGCGGCTGCCAAGAAAAATCCAGTCTTTAGTAGGGAATATGATCACCCCTGACTGCGTTGCAGGATTTACAACGTCTGTCCATGCTGAGGACGAGGATGTCAAGGAGCTGTTGAAGCATCGCTGCCCATTCCTCTTGTAGCGTCAATCGCAGCTGCAAAATCGTTGCTGGCGGCTGGTGACGTGCTGCCAAGCGTCTCCCGAGAAGGTTCCACACGTGTTCGCTTGGATTTAGGTCCAGGGACCTGGCGGGCCAATCCATGCGTTGAATATCTTCACTCTCCAACAGCTCTGCGACAGCCACTGTATGATGACGTGTAGCGTTGTCGTCCATGAAGAAGAACTCAGGACCCACAGCACCTTTAAGCAGACACACGTGAGGCAGGAGAACCTCGGTACAATAGCGGACACCAGTGACTGAACCTTCTTGGAAGATGCGGAGGTCAGTACGGCTACAAAACATTATACCGCCCCAAACAAGAACTCCGCCACCTCCAAACCGGTCCCTTTCGATGATGTTGGAAGTGTGATTGCGTGTTCCCTGCTCTCTCCAGATGTGTATACGTCCAGAATCGCTCGTCAGACTAAATCGACTCTCATCCGTAAAGAGAACTCGACCCCATTGCTGATGTGTCCAGTTCTTGTGCTCCTGGCAATACAGAAACCGCCGTCTCCGACGAGCAGGCGTTAATGGCACACACCATACTGATCGTCGTCAAATAGACCACCTTTTTTGCAGCCTCCTGGCCATGGTAAAACGCGATAACGGACGTCCTGTTGTCTGTTGCATGTGCCTTGCGATTTCTCCCGCTGTCTGCCGTCTGTCTCTTCTCGCCTGTAGGACAATATACCGGTCGATCGCCGCCGTGGTTGCTCGTGGATGACCACTGCTAAACTCTCGGAGAGCTGCTCCTGTCGTTTGAAATGCTCTCCAAGCTCGTGCAACGATGCTGTGAGCGATTCCGTACTCCTCGGCTATACTAGTCTCACTTCGACCTTCTTCCAAGTTCCCAATGACGCGACCTCGGGTAAAGTCATCCAGATGTCGTCTACTGGATTGCCCGTTGGTCATATCACACGGTGGCAGCAACTCGACGTCATTCAAATCGATGTACACCGTGCAATAGCTTTCACCGAATTGCTGAGCAAACACCGCCCGTGTGCTTTATACCCTTTCCGACCCTCCCCCTACGTCATGCTGCATATATGCGCATGCCCTACCGTACCGGACCCTAGTCTATCTTCTGAGTGGTCTTTCGGTCAGTTCTGCATGCTCGTTCCGCTGTTATGCTAATTTCTCCTCTTCGTCCTTAATTTTTGCACACCAGTGTATGTGGGCCGATCTGGATCGGATCGCGCTGGCCGATTAGTCGTATTCAGTCCAACTGTGACTGAAATGTACTGTCCTCCACACAGTGGCGAACTGGTGTGGGAATCGGAAATTGGTAAAAATGAAGACGTTTCAATAAAACAGTGCCCAGCGTCGTATTTTAAGCTTTCTTTCCTGTGTGCCTACGGTGAAAGAGTGCAGAACTAAAGAAAATAATTGCTTTTTTTGGCAAGCGGACGAAGGGATGCTCAAATTTAATGCTTGGGGTTGAGGTCAGCTGATTCATCTACTCTTTACACCCACACTTCGCTGATATGTCATCCTCAGGTGTCGCGTTCATCGTTGCCCACCGAAACGTCACGGATATTTCAAATTGAGAGGTTTCATTGACAGAATCTGATATCCTGGAAGTACTTGACGTCGACACGAAAGAGCTTTTCTGCCTCTGATTCTTAAGTGACGTGTCTCAAAGTCTTGGTGATAGTTTACTTTCTCTTTCTTTCGATTTCGTTGAAATTCACATCAAACACACAAATAAGTTTCGCTCTATGAATTTAGTTCAATATTTCCTCTGCAAGGATAAAATCACCATCAAAATGTTGGGCATTTTTGCATCTTGATCTTTTTTATTTAAGATCTATCCGTTTACGGTTTTTGATCATATAGTGCGTCCATCTGCCAGCATATGTCATTAGGTAATGACCAGTGTATGCTGGGATTTTTTTGTCATGTAGCGATTTGGTTTCTTTGTTTTCAAACGCTGTAGGAAAATGCTGTGCAAATTTACAAACTATATGATTTCTATTGTGCCGTATATTCTAAATTAACTTTCATTTTTAGTTCCTTATCCTATGTAAATTTGCGTTTGTTCTCCTTTATACTTTCCAAACTTAACGTGATATCTTCTCTCTCACAAGAATGAGGTTGGCAACACCATTGAGGTCAGAGAGAAGGTGACGTATGAATTTGATGAGAACGGTAGATAAAAAGGACGATACAGCAGTTGCTTAGAGGGTGTGTGTGTGGAAACGTTAGATCACTAAGAATAATGTGATGTTTACCTGCTGTGCTAAATGTTGGATCTACTGAAGTATTTCTGGACCAATAAAAAGTTATCGTAAGTTGACTTCTGTTTGTGTTTCGTTTGGCAGTAAACTATTGCATCGTATTCTTATTTAATGGTTTTAGACTTAGTGTAGCGCCAATCTTGCTCACGAAGAAGGCTTACGTTATACTATATAAACGTGAATCAAGCTGTTCTTTCCATGTAACATAACCACAGTAATTTGAAAATTTAATCTTCCTGGATCGGGAATCGAACCCACACCTTCCGGTTTACGCTCGAGTATGCTAACCGTTACACCACCAGAGGACAATGAAATCCAAACAACTGAGGCATTAATCTGAAACGTCAGACTTTGATTTCACTACACCGGTCAAAGCAAACGTGTCTCAAATTATTGCTAAGTTAGATCATCAGCAAATGAGTAGATATCAATTTGGAAACTCGTGGAATAATTAATATAGACATAAATCAAGCTGTTCTTTCTATGTAACATTACCATAGAAATTTTGAAATTTAATCTTCCTGGAACTGGAATCGAACCCGCATCTCCCGATTTGCACTCCAGTGGGGTGAGAAAGAAATAATTCATGTCTATATTAATTATTCTACGTGTTTCTAACTTGATATGTATGATTTCTTTGCATTTCTTTGTGTTTTTTTCTATCCTTATTTTGAAAAAAAAAAAAAAAAACACGAAGAAAAAACATACAAATTCACAATATAAATTAAATACTTAAATCGAATTTGAGGTTAAAATAGGATTTTACACGGCTGATTTTAATAAAAACAAAAATATATGTTTGCTCATTGATATTGTTAATTAAATTTAATACACTGCTCGACACAGAAAATGCCACGCTATGAAGGAATGCACGAAATCAGACGAAAATTACCACACATGTAGGTAAGTAGGTGAGAAAGAAGTGATTTAATTTTTGAGGGATTCCATGAAAGCGAAGGGTTAGGAGACAGTGCAATGTGTGACCTGAAATCGTATGACTGTAATGCTGGGCTATACATTCGAGATCACCTGTCGTTGACCTGTGCCCATGATTCATTAACATTACGAGGATGTCGTGCCGAGGCATCAAGTCGTCTACCAATGACGTCTCACTCGTTCTGTACTGGGGAGATTTGAAATATTTGTGACGTTTCGATGGGCAGCGATAAGGCGACACCTGAGGACGACGGATCATTGAAGTGTGGATGTAAAGGTCAGTCGAATCTGCGGATCTCAACCCCACGTTGTCTGGAATCGCGCTTGACAAGGCAGCACCTGGACACCTTGTAGGCGCTGTCTGATTACGTTGGCAGTGTGTGGACGGGCACTGTCTCGTTGAAACTGGACATCAGATATACAACGGAGATACGGAACAAACGGGCTGCAATCGTGGTATCATCGTACCTAATGCGTAGGGGCGGTGAACAGCTGTTGAAACTGATACGCCCCCAGTCCATGGCACCGGGTTGAGGTGATGTAGGACGCTTACGGATGGCAGAAAGATCCGCCCATGGATCATTTCGTCTCCAGACCTTCAATCCGCGATCATCGGCGTTATGAAAGAAGATAAACTGGTCGCTAGAGACGACGTGATTTCATTCGTGCCGCCTCGAATGTCTGGGACGGCACCAATGATATCTTGCACAACGATGTGCTGCGGGAAGTGGCAGTCGTCGCAATGGCTGGCGAGAGAGCAGACCTGCCGCATCCCACCTGCGATTCGAGTCGACACGAGGATGTCATATCTGCACGTACACCTCGTCGAATGTCGTCCGCTGAAGATTGTGGGTTGCGACGATTTGCCGTCAAATGCGGCGATCCAAGCTTTCGGACGTGTGCCTACCTGCACCAGTCCCACTACGGAGACGCACATTAGTTTCCTCCAACCACTGTCGCTACATTCGGCCGACAGGTTTTGTATCCCAAAGGGTTTCCAAGGACCAACCAGCCGTACGTAGCCCTATGATTAAGCGTCTGGTGAAGGTTTTGGTGTCATGATAGGTTTCCTCATGACGTCGCCCAGGCATTCTCACTTCTTACACGTGCTTTTGCCATCGAGATCGCTCCGATGCGGTGGTTCACACGTTCATGTGAGGGCAAAATTTGGTATGCCGAATCTTTTTGCACTTTTATCTCTTTCATCTATCATGTGATTGCTTTTCAACTGCAATGATTTATATAACCCAACTATCGGCACATACCCACCAATTTTCACGGTGCTCCGTCAGTTACTTCTAGGGGTGGGATTTCTTTTATGACGAGCAGTTGTAATTTATATGCCTCTAAGTAACCTTCTTTTGAGTTTGTTTTCTTATGCAAATTTCGTTACTTCTTGGTTAAACTTTTTCTAACTGAACGGTACATTATTTCCGCAAATAGCTGCAACATTTTAGCAAAGCTGACAGTGAGTTAGGGCAAAATAAAATGAGAGCGTTAAAGAATACGGAATGTGGAATTTTGTGGAGATGTAGAGCGATTGCGAATGGATTGTGAAGCTTTGACATGGACAAAGAGATTAAAGCCTGTTTCGCATTGATATTGACGAAGAGATTAAGCTATATGTATATACACACTATATTGACAATAGTGACCGGACATCTAGAACAGAAACACAACATAGCATTTATTGACATACATTAATATTTGACAAACGGTGTCGGTCCACCTTTGGCTTTAATGCATGCAGTGACCCTTAGAGAAGTTGTTTTGTATCTGTTGATACCCACGTGAGAGTAACATTTTATTATTTGTACCAGTGACAACGCCAAGTACGCACGCTCAAGTTCACAGACTCTTCTCAGCTGTCTCGCTCAAACTTCCTGGGTCTCATAGAAATAGTATGGTAAGTATTTTTGCTTCCAAAATGCGACTCTTGAACTTCGACTTGAAATTGGCCACTGCATCTTGAACAGCAAGAAAAAACAATGTGACACACACACACGCACGCACATACACACATTCCGCTTTATTATTATACATGGTGTTACGGATGTGATGGCTAAACCCAAGGATTTTACGAAAGGACAAATCATGGGCGCACATAACTAACCACTGGTATGCAATGACCTACCTATAGACGCCGGCTACTACCAGGGATTATTTGCGTACAGAACTCATCTCCTCTGCGTGAAGGTGCAACCTACAGTGTTGCACCTTCACGCAGACATGAGTTCTTTCAGGATGATAACGCTCCATGCCGCGGTGTCCGCTTCTTACATGAATGGATCGATGAATGCAGTGCTTATATGATATATATCGAATTGCCGCCATACTCCTATGATCTCAACCCATGAAACATCTGTGGGATGCTGTGGAACATCTGTTTCTTCAACGAAGAAAGCTTGGATGCAAATTCCACACTACTGTCTACTGTACAGACACCACGTGGAATCGATGTTATGCCGGGTGACGGCCGTTCTCCGGCAAAAGGAGAACTCACAAACTATTAGGTAGGTGGTCATAATTTACCGAGCACTTAATGTAAGTGCAACACCGATACTGAACCTTCCATCTGATACACGCTCTGTAAAGGTCGAAAAGAATTACAGTGAGTTCATGCAAACATCCCTGTTAAATCTCAATATTTCCTGTGCTGCCATCTGAGGCTCATTTTGTGCAGCTATAACACGCCCTGTCTCCCTGAAAGTACACTGTAGTAAAAGCTAGGGGAGCTTGATCACTGCATCTCGGTTGAACGCAAGAACGGTATTAATCCGCGTTGCACTGCAATCCTGCTAAGTCCTTTCGGTAAAGTAATTACTCCCGACAGAACTACGCTGAGCATCAAAGCTAATCTTAACACCACAAAGAACTGAAAGAGCCAAGAGATTTGTTTCGAGTGAAGAGTTAGGATAGAACAGAATGGGGAGGGGGGGGTACGGGATCCGAACTTCTAAGAAATTCTTTCCTTACTGCTGCAATTTGACTGACTGTTAATTTATTGTCTCTAGTTAATTTATTCCCCCTCTCTAGTTTGCCAGACTGTTCATTTATTGTCTGTCCTGCGAATGTTGGAAGAAGTCTTCCACCTCTTTCCGACTTCCAAGATAGGGACGTTTCCCAGTTGGACAATCAGTTGCCGAAATTGCGTGGCTCTTAACTGAGCAACTTCTCACATCAAATTTGTTTCTAAAAACGCTCTGATGAAAATTTGTTTTAGATCGTAATTTTGCCCAAAAAACTGCTGACAAACCAAAAATGGTTTCTGAGCAATAATTCTGCTGCTTTTCGACCTAAATTCTAGAGACTACATTTCGTTGCGGATAGCAGTGTCATACCTTCCATAGTGGTACACTTTTAGGTTAACTCGGAGTATAGGTAGAAACGTAAAATTTAACATTCTTTAGATGCACGTCAGACAAAAATTTGACTAACTGAAGTCAACCTATACAAATCCGTTTTTTCTTTTACAACTTTTGAAATTTTGCACTTGTTTTGTAATTAATACTTACGAAAAATACGAATTATAGGATACTTGTGTTTCTTTTTAGGTGCATCCAATTATTTTCAGATTCATTTGGGCTCCAGTTCTGAAGCATGACAAGCACATCAAGTTCTTCTGTTGAAGGATTTAACGCAAACCATCTCTTGTAACTAGAAAGCTTCCGTAGCCATTTCCCATCACAAACCGGTACTGGTCTGTCGTATACCCACCTACATTCCCTAAATATATATCTTGTAAACAAAAAATAAGTATTGTGTTTTATTCTTTGTTTGTACTGTACCGAAAATGATAATAAATAAAGCAAGTAACAAATACTCGATGACTGGTCTTTTCTCTGTAGTAATATTGCATTAATTTCACATTACAAAAAAAAAAAAAAAAAAGAGATAGAGATATTTCTTGATTTAAACATGAAATTATGATATTGAGGGAAGAATGAAACAATGTTAATTGCAAGAAGTAAAAACAAGTTAATAAAATCATGTAATGCATTGATTATGACACGCATTCCAACAACCAGAAATCATTACTCAAGTTATGAGGATAATGGCTGTGGAATAAATCTCGCTCCTGTGTCCTGACCTTTGACCCCATTCGATTATATTCAGCAGAACCGGTTCAGTATACTTCCGGAACAACATGATAAAGGTTTGTTGCAATCGAAGCACTTTTACGTAAGTTATGATATATAAGGGCAATGGAATGAATCCTGCTCCTATGTCCTTATCTTTGATCCCATTTCGCCCATTTTCAATAGAGTTCGTCCCCAGGTGGTCCCCTAGCACTTATTAAAATTTTATCGAAATCGAACCCTTTTTACGCAAGTTATGACGCATTAGGACAATGGAATGGATCCCGCTTGTATGTCCTGACCTTTGATCCCATTTCGCCCATTTTCAATGCGGTTCGTCCCCAGGTGGTCTTCAACCACATACTAAAATTTCATCTAAATCGAATCATTTTTACGCGAGTTATCGTACGGATGGATAGACGGACAAAGCTGGAGCATATACGCTTCTTCAACCTACGATTTGAAAGCGTAAAAAACGGAAGTCTAAGCTTATCTTTAAAAAATGATCATAGTGCTTGTATGGAGGGCATTCAGTGAGCTTTAAAGTGGACGTATAGTGTATTTGCTCCTTACACTCCCAATGAGAAAAAAATTGGATCCTGTTTCCTCAACGAAGAGAGATTTCCCGTACATCAAAATTGGCCCATTGATAGAAAAAAACCACCCGAACTTAGACTGTACAATCGGTGTTTTTTGCAAAAAACTTTCCTGGACTAAACTACTGTTTGTAAAAATTGCAGCATCGTGTAGGAATGATGGTAATCTCGTGAAACTTATAAAAATTGCAGCATCGTGTAGGAATGATGGTAATCTCGTGAAACTTATAGGATATGCACAGCAGGGTATGATATGCAAATTATTTGAAGGGCAGAGTCATTGCGCATGTCTGTACCCGGCAGCGTCCTCTGGGCAGTCGAGTGAGGATTATACAAGGAGAGCTGTTTAGGATACACAGCAGTAGTGCACCGCGGACAGCGAGTTGTAAAAGGGTCTCCAGGATTCAATAACGCCTATAGGCGACGACGAAAGGCGCAATATCACCGTACGACCAGTGCCGTATATTCGAGGCTAGCTAGGCCAGCTGCGAAGCCCAGAGAATGCACAAATAAAACTGAATTAAATATACACAAAAGTCAATTATCAACGGTATTAAAATATGCCGATGCTTTCGCTGCGAAAACCAACGGCATAACGCAAGCAGCTCTTCCAGAGTCTTCGCAGTTATGATGCGAAAACCTCCCGTACAATCGCCTGCTGCGTTTCCATGACAACATGAATCAGCTGGTAGAGGGGAATGGGCCATTGCTTTGGGAAACGGTTCGCTCAGAATAGCAAAGACAGACTATCTCAGGCACTCGCATACTCCCGCCCATAAGAGTGTTTCGCGAGAGTTGTTTCAGTTTTGTGAAGTGTCAATAAATTAAAATCAGAGATATTATATCTTAAATTCGTGGCTTTGTTGGATTCGAACTGTTTTGATAAATTTTGTGAAAGTTTCCCTGAACATCTACTGTCAGAACTTAAAGAACTCTGTGCTTCAAATTTTGATACAGTTCGACTAAAAATGAACTGAAGGTGTTTTATTCCCTTGACGAATACAAAAACAAACCAGTAAGAGGCATTACGTGTTACACAAAGTTGAATAAATTGGATATAGTGTTTAGTGAGGTGTTCAAATTACCAGAAATCATATTAAGCTTTCCGTCAACAACTGCAACTGCCGAAAGAGGTTTTTCTGCATTAAAAAGAATCAGGATATATCTTAGAGCCACACAAGGACATGCACATTCGAAAAGCTTGGCGGTTTTGTCAATAGAGAAAAACAGTCTTTTTAAATATGAAAAAGTACTCGGAAGAAACATTATGAAAACGTAACACTCAAGTTCACACAAAAGGAAAGAAGAATGGAGTTCATGTACAAATAAAGTACTCAGAAGAATGGAGTTCAGGTACAAATAAAGTACTCAGAAGAAGAATGGAGTTCATGTACAAATAAGTGTTCAAATCCTAATCCTCATAATTATTTGGTATCATGTTAGCAATGGCATGTACATAAAATTTAGAGAAAAATTACTTCTATTACTTAACAAATAAAAATTAAACTTCGCAATTAAAAAAAAAGAGTACTGGGGGGGGGATAGCCCAGGTCTCGGACCCAAAGTACGCAACTGCATAAGACAGAGTTTGAACGGGGACGAATGATTGGTCTGCGTGATGATACATTTTCGTACTGCGACATTGCGGCTCGGACGGAACATAACGCCACGACAGTGATGCGCGTGTGTCAGCAGTGGACCGAAGAGAACCAGGTACATCGACAATCCGGCAGTGTGCCGAGAAATGTGACGACACCGCAGGGAGACAGACACCTCCTCCGTATGGCAGTGACAAACCTTCCCGCATCTTCGCAAGTGTTAGCACAACAGTGGAGCACTGCAAGAGGAATGGCTTTGTCTGCTTCCACAGTTCGACGCCATCTGTTGCACAGAAGACTGTTTGGACGAATCCATTTGCAGTGGATTCCTTTGACCCTGAACCATGGACGCTTCAGGCTGGAATGGGGTTTTAATGCAGACAATGGCTTGCTAATTGGCAACGTGTCGTGTTTTCAGACGAGTCCTGATTCAACTTGGACTACCATGATGGCTGTATATATATTAGACGGTATTGTGGTGAGCGCTTTCTTCCAGCATGCATTGTGGAGCGTCATACGGGCCGAACGCTAAGTATGATGGTGTGGGGTGCCTTAGGTATCATTCGCGATCTCTACTGCTACGACTTGAGGGCAATCTCAACAGCTACCGCTACATCAGGAAAGTTGTACAGGCAGAAGTCACACCCTTCCTTCAGAGCACACCTGGCGCTATATTCCAGGAGGACAATGCCTGACCACATGTTGCCAGAAATGTTCAAGCACTCTTCGCATCACAGCAGATACCGCTTCTTCTTTGGCCTGAACGTTCGCCAGGCATGTCGCCTATTCAACATGTCTGGGATATGGTCACTCGGCAACTGGCCCATCAAAGTCCTCCAGCGGTCAGTACCAATGATCTATAGACGCTCATACATGCCGTTTGGCAAGCAAGTGCCCAAGACACCGTCGAACGCCTTTTCGATTCAATGCCACGCAGTCTAGAAGCTCTCATTGCAGCTCGCGGAGGTTTCACAAGATACTGAATTTTGCAGGTAAAAATTGTTGTATTATTCTGAAAATCAAATCACTTATGTACAGTCATATCAGTGATGTGTGGTTTAAATTTCATTCGAATCGCATGGTTCCTTTTTGGTATTGCGATTTTCACAAACAGTAGTGTTTCTTAAAAATCAATAACTTTACTTCGATGTAGTGGTAAGGAAGAGTGGCGCTACCTGTGAGCAAGTATCGTAACTACATCGAAGTTAAGTTATTGATTTTGGGAAAACATTTTGGCAAAAAAACACCGATTGTACAAAACTAAGTCAGGGTGTTTCTTATCAGTTGGCCAATTTTTATGTATGGAAAATCTTTGTTCGCTGAAGAAATGAGGTCAAAAATTTTTGCATTGGAAATATATGGAGCAAAATCTCTAGAAATCAATCTTAAGCCCACAGAGAGAAATCAATATTGATATTGCTTTGGGTATTTCATCGGTCTTTGGCAGGATGAAAAAGATAAGGTCGACACTGAATATCGCTAAATGAAGTTCAGCAAGTTGATTTCTAACTTCCAACGCCAAAAATTGCTGAAGGAAATGCGAAGCACCTGGCCGCCCCAGAATTTATATGGTTTGTCTGTAAAGACTCACCACTTTCCTTTGAAGGTGTGCTGGTCGGCAGCCATCGACAGCAGTTCTGGTGGATGTATGTGATCGTGCGCCCCTAATTTGGGATCACTGGATCCAGGAAGGAAACATTGTAAGCATATCACCCACGCTTTGTCTTCCGAGATTCAAAGCACCCTTTGTTTGGAACACACTACAAAGTGTGCCAGATCAGGATCCTCTGTATGCCAGAGAGGGACACAGAGAATTGTGGGAAGAACTTCATCAAGTAGGAGCGGCCTTAAAAGTACATCACTACTAGAACACTCACCTTTTTTTTTATTGGAGGTTTAACGACCACCGTGAGCAACTCAATGGGCTATAAGCAGTCACCCGTCCATAATTTAGGGTCACTGGTTCCAGGGAAGGGAGAGAGCCAGTGCCGTGAGACAAACACAACATCCATGCCTCACCGGGAACCCTGACCCCTTTCGGACGAATGATCAGAGGTCATCGCTTAGACCACTGAGCCAAAGGGGCGGCTCTCACACATTTCATCCTAATAATAAATTTAAGTTGCGCCACCTGATTACACACTCAGAATTTGCAGACTCCTTTTTGTACTACAGAAAACTAAATCGTAGGCAATCACACTCATTTATTCTCTTTTCACACAAGAAAGCCCGTGGCAGAAGAAGCTAAAACCTGGAAATTAAACAGCTCCAAAAGGGTTTGAAAACCCACATCAGAAAGAAAAAATTAATACTTTATCCCCCCCCCCTAAATGGTCAGAAATACTTCACTTTAGAAATCAATACAGAAAAAAATCATTTAAAATAATATATGTAACCAAATGCAACAATCTACTTTAGAACCAAGGGAAAGGTTAGATACATGCAGGAACAATTCATACAGTGATAAAAATTTTGTAATAGGTTGCACCGAAACCTGGTGCTGCACCAGCTGCACTACTTTTGCCCCAAAGTGGCACAGCTGGAGTAGCACTACTGTTTGACGTAACCTATAGTGCGACGCATAAATATAGAGACAGAACAAATTCTGGAATAAAAAAGAAACAACGAGCTGAAATGTACGCCTCATATTTATAGCAAAAATGGCATAGGACACGCAGCTGCACAATAGTTTGACGGAAACATAACAATTCCAACGCCAAGTACAAGAAAAAAACAGAAATACGCTGTCTCAAAAATATAAAGACTAACTAGTTATGAGCACCTCCGGTACAAATGGTGGAGCTGTTGTTCCGAATAGCACTGAAACCCCGATTGAGCATGCTGTTCAAAAAGGGATGTAAGTGTTCTGGACGGAGTGCGTATCAGCTTCGTTCAATCTGCTCTTTCAATGCTACCACACTTGAGAACTGCCGTCCATTCGCTTACACATCATGAGCGAGAATACCCCAGAGGTTCTCGATATGGTTCAGATCTGAACTGAGTACTAGCCAATCCATTACGGTCACATGATGAGTGTTAAACCAGCTTTTCGTTGATGCAGACCGATTGATAGCGGCATTGTCCTGCTGGAACAGATAATCAACACTCGCTAGAGTTTCGGCAAACGGTAGAAGGTGGCTGATGAGTATGTCCTGATACGTTTCGGAGTTTTGCCTGCCTTGTAGAAAAGCGATGTCCGTGGTCCCATTGAACGCAAAAGCTCCCCAGACCATTACAGATCCCCTCCTTTCTGTCCGCTGAAGAAGGTGCTTGGCTCGCGTCGTAAATCATGCCAATAGCAGTTCCAACCGCCAGGGCAGTCCAAGTTGAACTTTTTCTCATCGGAGAAAATAGTTGTGATCCACTCGTCCGTCCAGTGCATGTGGCTGCTTGCTCGTAACAATGTAGCTTCCTTGTGGCGCCGCGTGAGGTGTGGCAGAGGGCGCATTTTACGGAGCACAATGTTGCGACTTTCCTTGATTCGTCGACGAACTGTGTCCTTTGAGACGGTGACACCAACAGTCCGAGAAACTTGACGCAGTGATAAACCTTTCGGATGAAACTAAACGTATGATGGCACGATCATCTCGTTTGGTTGTTATTAGAGGCCTTCCAGGCCGTCTTCTGGCAGTTAACGCACCGCGTTTCTATTTAGTCTTATAAGTGACTGCCCTACTCCTCCTTCCCATGGCTTTACAAATTTTCGCTACAGGCAATCAATCCATTTGCTCTCAGTCTCCAAATCTGCTGCACCTCCTAACCAGAAAGTTGACTGTTGTGTGGCATTTCGGCAAATGAATGTCTGACGGCAGGTCCGCTGTCTTTTGTAGGCTGGACCGAATTACGGCCCATGCGCGTGCGTACAACATGCTAATTTGTACATCTCATTTGCATGTGGCTATTTTACATAGTTGTCTTTATATTTATGAGACACCTAAAATTGACACTATTTCACTTTGTGGTGTTATTTTCACACAATCCGGTCATCTCGACGGATCGAAACGTTTGTTGTAGGGTTATGTCTAATTAGGTACCACTTCAGCTTCCTACCTATATTCGCATTGCGTTCACGGCGCAAAGTCGACTGTCTCTATATTTATGCGACGCACCTTATTGCAGAATTTTTAACAGTATATAACGACAGTTCATTCATTTCCTCTTAAATTTTTCTTCATTTAAAATGTTTAAATCAAGAAGCATTATTTTTCTTACATTTCTTTTTATGGAAAATAATGAGGTTCTGTAATCTTTCTTTTGCATCTCTCCATGAATAACTTTATTTCTTTCTCTCCAAATTTGGAAAGACACTTCTTCAACAATGATGAGATAAACTGAATTTTTCTCTTCGTATTTGGGTGCAACATTAAAATTTGAGAAGGACCTGGGGTACTAAACCATCACCCCCTAATAGCTTAGAAGGCCCGCGCACCGAACGCCGGAAGCTGCGTGACGTAGGGGAGAGTAGGCTGATTGATGTCCGTGGTGGGTGGTCGAGCATGCATGAGCTTGCTCACTCTGTGTAAGCGTGACTGCGGATGTGCGTGGTTGTTGTTGTCAAATTGTCAACTAAATTTATTTTCATAGAGGAATATTAAAAGTATTCAAATTCCCTGCTAATGGGGAGGTTCTCAGAAAATGGATTACAACAATAAAGCGTGAAAATTTTCAACTCTAAGTTACGTGGAAACCTTTTGTTAACCTTATTTTAAACTACTCGTAAAATAAAAATTTTGAACTAGAAAATTTAAATTTGGCAAATTTTATAATCTAATGCATCTCACAGCGGGAAGTCAAAGCACTGAAAAGATTTTTGAAAAATGAAATTTATGTTTGTAATGGAAAGAATAGATTACTTGTGTTGTTATAGTAACCCATAACATGTTTTTGCCAATGTATCAAATAAGTTCAAAGTAAAATATGTATATTTAGGAAGGGATTTTAAACTTTATTATGGACACAGAATAATAAGGGTTGCATGTTTTTGATCCCAAGAGTAATATGTTGATACATTCGTACTTAGTTATTTAAGTGTTTAGGCAGCGCCAGATTAACTTTTTTGGGGTCCCTATTTCTGGGCACAAATGCTTGTAAAATACTTATATCCTATACGAAATATATGTATGATATGTACACATCTAACATGCCTATGTCCTTTATATAAATGCTAAGGCCTTGTTGCCATGTGAAATACATCTTTTGTGTTTGCAGACATAGAGAATTGCATTGAATTATCATTTTTAATATTTATTACTAAAGGAACACAAACACTGAATCAAGTATAGACAGCAAAAATTAGATATGAATGCACAAAAACAGAAGTTCACACATAGTTCAGGAGTAAGTTTGCCTTTAAAATGTCCGTTTAAAGATTTTGAAGCATTTTTCTACAAATCAACACATTGAAGAACTCTCGTGTGAGTAGTGTGTGTATGCTCTATCTGTGGTAGGATGGGAATTTATCAAAACCATTCAATTTCTTAAAAATTAGTTGAAATATATATACTACCTGGGCAAGAAATTATTTACTTGCCCAGGTAGTAAAAGCTGGATACTCAGGAAAATGTATCTTTTAAGATAACAAACCAGAACCCTATTTTTTTTAAGTTAAAAATATGAACTGTTTTAACATGTTTGCACTTCCATTTTAAGGGTCTGTATTACAAATGTTCAATGCACAACGTGTGTATATCAATTTTTAAGATGCTGATGCTAAAATTGGTATGAAATGGTACGATGATGAAACTGGTGTTTCGGAAATTTAGTGATTCTGCCATGTTCCTTTTGTTAAAGTTTTCTCCCTTTGTCACTAAACATGAGAGGTCAGTTACATCAGAGGCATGCATACTGTTTTTGATTATAAACAAAATTTGGAGCAAAACTAGGTTTCCGATTTCTGGGCGTAGAGCATAACATAATTAAAGATGTGATATTACTCTTTCCTTGGTACTGCGTAACAATAATACAACTTCCATTAATTAACAATGACATGAAACACGACATGTGATGACTGTCTTTTTTTTTTTCTTGTGTAGTAGGAAATTTTAGTACAAACTTTTTTATTTTAAAATTTAGTTTCCATGCACAGGCAATTAGATGTTTTATTTACCTGCCCAGACGAATGATTTACATGCTCTGGGCATCTCGGGCATGGTATTTTTAAGCCTTGGATATTGTTATTTTTAAGAGAAGAAAAAGTACGTGGATCGACATGAATCCACATATTGTGGAAACTATGTTCTAAACAAACAAGATTTTTAAAATACAAGTAGAAATATATACTCGCTTTTTTTTTTTTTTTTTTTTTGAAAACATTTGCTTAAAATGAGAGATCAACTTTTTATTCATTTATCTAGACTGATCTGTTTCCAGACTTCCTGCATGTGTCTTCACAAGCTACAGCAATAATAACTGGAACTAATATATCTCATATTATCCGATAACTACTGGAAAGTGTGCTTCCAAACGTGAGGGTGGGTGTCAATTTTTGTATGGGGAAAAACTTCTTCAATCCTTCATAGAATTTATTTTGAAACCAAGATCATAAAAAAAGGAAAAAACAATCTTTTTCAATAGCTTTAGCAATGACAAAACATGTGTGCAAAATTTTATACCATTGCTTTTTATAGTTTCAGAGAAAATGGTACATCAAGTTAGTCAATTTATAATGAAACATGTACATCTTTTAAAATACATCCTATAGTACCAAGATAATCGCTTAGATTTATTCAGTACAATAACTGCATGTGCATTTGTCAGGTTCTCGAAAAATATAATAATTATCTGAAAAAATACTTTAAGAAATTATTGGAACAAATTTCAGATTTTCTTAGAAACGTGTCTTTGAAATTCTTCAAGGAACAGCTAACGGACACATAATCAAATTGTGCTTGTGATACACAAAGAACTACACAACCATAATTATATGTACATTGGCAGTTTTGCTGAATACTTTTTGAAAATCAAATTTCAGGAAATTTCTGCCAATAAGTTACTTGTATTTTTCCAGATAAAAAGAAATGCTTATATTGTGGATCCAAATAGTTTTGCTTAATGCTACTAATATACTTAATACAGATGTGTTGAACTTTGACAAGGTAACTTTTTTGAAATAGTGCTCCGGAAGACAAAAATTATAAACTTTATATTTGCTTATCAAAATGAAGTTGTCCAAACACGTAACTAGATGGTACTAAAATTAGGAAAACTTGTTATGTCATTATTGTACGTTTAATAATGTAGCAATGGCATAATTTTCTTAAAATCTTAATTTATTTGATGCAATCAGTGGATCAAACAGCAATTCACTGTATGTATGTTAAAACGTGTTTTATTGAGCCTTTGGTAATAATTAAAAAACACAGAAAAAAATTCAGTTTTTCTTGACCTTTTTTTTATATATTAGTGATCACGGATTGCATATAAAATACATTTTCACTAAAGGAATTATTTCATTACTAAAATTTTCATAGTCATAAGTTTGCAATGAATGAAAAATCTGATTCCTTAAATATGTCAATCGACATCTTTTGAAACGACGGCGATACTTCGTAATGGACCTTCAAACTAATCTTTCAAGTACAAGAATGATTTGTTCACAAGTACAGGAATCGCTCGGCTAACTATAAAGACACTATAACTTCAAGTGAAACTACAACAATAGTTTATAATTTCGATTATAGAAATGGTTTATCACTTCCAGTGAAATGACAGGGATGCTTTCATTAAGTTGATGAATCTGTGTTGCTTACATTTTCGAGTCGAAATTATTGCTACGCTAAATTTTACGCTGTAATTTCTTTTTCTTCTGTATTTTAAAAGATTATTAAACAAACTTGTTAACTCTGCAGTTATTTGAAAACTAACACACAAGTTCTTGTTTAAATGCAGTGAAACTTCAAAAGAACGCACGACCTGGTTAGTTGGTGTACGTAAAGACGCGTTCGTTCGCACATCGCCGTAATGCTCCTCTCCGCGACTACGGACTACTCTAGTGACGTCACAAATCGGTGCGCGGGCCTGTTAAGCTATTAGGGGGTGATGACTAAACCCCACCCACGATGCTATTCCTTTACAGACTATCTTCGAGAATTCACAGTTAATAAAGAGGTGCAGGCGAACTTCCACATTACTACAAAACCAACAATGGAAAATCCTGCTTCCCTTCCTATCTGCTCTTGAACGGGTTCGTAAAACGTCATGAGCCAATTTTAAGATGAAATACCGGCGAGATGAGTAAAAATTTGCACTTGAAATATTGGTCCAAGCTTTATGACTTTCAAAGTTATTAGGAATACTTCTCTAAGTATCCCCTCTGGTAATCAGGCAGCAATGCAAAGTACGAGCCTTCATAGAATTTTTCTTGTAATGACTAACATACCTGTTAAATATTAAGGTCTTTTTTATAAAACGTCTTATCATAGGCTCGAACTCTGATTCATACGTAGCCTTCGAGAAGAGACCGTCACATTTAATTTTGTATGAGCTGGAACCCGGGGTCATTCGTAATTCGAGAAATCGATGACATTTACGGGTAGGTCTTCCAACTGTATTTAAAAATTCATTTTCAAAGTAAATACTCATTACTGTGAGATATTTTTATCTTGCTCAAATATGTATTTTATTGAATTGAAACAGATTAAAAGGGAAAGTTTATATCAATTTTATCTTTCTTATGCCTTTTGATTTGCAATGAACAATAATTGTGCAAGATTAAAACATTTCACAGCAACCGCTATTTATTTTTATTTATTTAAAAATGCACTTAAATTGAAAACAGTTCACTCAACAGGAAGAGTCAACGGACGACGCAAACTGACCAGACTCTGAACCGATTCACGACAGTCATTCCCAACAGAAATCGTTCACCAGAAGAGTCAACCAACGAGACAAACTGATCCGACTCTGAACCGATTCACGACAGCCATTCCCAAAGGAAATCTTTCACCAGAAGAGTCAACCAGAGAGACAAACTGATCCGACTCAGAATAGATTCACGGCAGTCATTCCCAACGGAAATCGTTCACCAGAAGAGTCAACCAACGAGACAAACTGATCCGACTATGAACCGATTCACGGCAGTTATTCCCAACGGAAATCGTTCACCAGAAGAGTCAACCAACGAGACAAACTGATCCGACTCTGAACCGATTCACGACAGTCATTCCCAACGGAAATCGTTCACCAGAAGAGTCAACCAACGAGACAAACTGATCCGACTCTGAATAGATTCACGGCTGTCATTCCCAACGGAAATCGTTCACCAGAAGAGTCAACCAACGAGACAAACTGATCCGACTATGAACCGATTCACGACAGTCGTTCCTAACGGAAATCGTTCAACAGAAGTGTCAACCAACGAGACAAACTGATCCGACTATGAACCGATTCACGGCAGTTATTCCCAACGGAAATCGTTCACCAGAAGAGTTAACCAACGAAACAAACTGATCCGACTCAGAATTAACTCGCGAGAGTCATTCCCTGAGGATATCGTTGACCGGAAGTGTCAACAAATTAAACAAACGAGTTGTTTTAGTAAGTCGAATCAAACAAATCGATTCTTTCAAAAGAATCGATTTGCCCATTATCACAACAGAACAGAGCATCAGAGCCACACTCAGGGTGTCCGAGGTCATGCGTCGTATCCATCGAGGTGCGCGTAAACCTGCGCAAAGCCTGGGAACTTTCCCAGAGTCCTGTGGAATTTTCCATTTCTGTCGCCATGTCGGAATTGAAAAAAAAAATTGCATTTCAGGTTTTTGATTTTGGAGTTCTCGGATAAGGAGTGGTCAACGTCGTGTATGTACATTTTGCATGTATTACAGTTTGGAATACTTTCGTAGCTGCATAACGGTGTTCCTCTGCAATAAAGAACTCATTTATTATCTCATTAATGTCTATTCAGTGAGCTTCTTCTAGTTCAGTACCTAATACAAGTGAACTTCTTGTATTTGATTTACTCATTGAAAAGTTCTTAATAAGTTGCAGTTTTGAAAAAGATCTCGCTGCTGAAGCTCTTATCGCAGAAAGGGAAAGTATATCAGTAGAGAAGAAAACGAATCAGATAACACTAGCAGTGTACACAGAATTTCCTCGAGGGGGAAGACTGCAACAACAAAAAAATCCGCAGTACAAAAAACTGCGTCACGTTATACAATTCCGGCCACAGAATCAGAAACTTTTATTCAGTACCGGATTGGGCTTCCTTAGCCGTAATTACAGAATGTATGCGATTTAGCATACATGCTACAAGGTGTTGGAGTGCATGTACTAGCATACCAGGCGTTCACCAGACAGTCATTTAACTGGCTCAGATTTGTCGGAAGAGGATTTTGCTACCGGATCCTGTTTTTCAAACATGTTCCATACATTCTCAATGGGGTTCAGATACAAGCATTGTGGGGTTCAATGAAGTGTCATGCTCGCTGAACAACTACTTGATACATCTTGCACGATGTGCAGCAGCGTTGACGTCCATGAAACAGACTTCATCATCTGGATAAAAGGTCAACATTACAGGATGGACGTGATCGACAAAAATGTTCGGATAATCCTTGGAGAATACCCCCACCTTCGAGTAACATCAGAGGACCCGTTCCGTACCAAAAGAAGGCGCCCCATATCATGACACAAACTTTAGAACCTTGATTGTGTTTACAAGGCGAGCTGGGTCCAATCCTTGATGGGGCTCCGCTAAACTCTCTGGGTACCGTCCGTATAAAACAAGGTGTTGCGCGACTCGTTGGACCACATGACTCTTTTCTAGTCTTCCAGTGTCCAGTCACGGTGATCCTGACACCCCCGTAGACAAAATTTCCGATTCTTCGAAGAAATTAGTGATTTCCGTGTAGGCATGCGACTGCCAATACCGATCCTCTTCAATTCCCTGAGCACAGTTCGCTGAAATATAAGTTGGAAACAGCCTTCATTGAATGCTTCCGTCAATTGCTGCACACAGAAAATCATGTTTCTCCGTACAAGCCTTCTCAAATGACGACGTCCTTTTTCCTGACAGATTGCCGTCGCGCCACAATTACGCTTCTTAGACAAGCAATGTGGTTTATTTTTTCATTGGTTCAAGACCAGGGATATCTCACCTTTGGAGAAACCAGTCATCCCATTGAGAATCTGAATGGAACATATTAGAAAAATAGACCCTAGAGCAAAGTGCTCTCCGTCAGATCTGTGCCTGTTGAAGGACTGTCTGGTAAACTCCTGGTATGCTGTAGACGTAGATGCATTCAAACATACGCCATACCGCATTTGGGCTGTAATTCAGGCTAAAGGAAGTCCAAGCCGGTATTTAGCAAACGTTTTCAATTCGGTGGCCTTATGTGTATGTGATATCCATTTAAGAAGACGCTGTGTTGACGAAGCCCGCAGAATTCCGAATTCCGGTGTTTTTATTCGGAACTTAAAGAAAAAGGCATGCTTTCTGAAACAAACCTACCCATGTCCAAATATTTCGGTTTCTTAAAAAAGTCTTTTGAGTGCAACGGTATCATCGATATATGGATAATCAGCACTCTATACCAGTGTACGATGGTAGCAGAGTTAATTCAAATTACGTGATCTGAATTTGCACTACGCGTGAGCTCGGCTCCATTCCAGTATCTAACAACAAATGTGGCACCCAATTCTCGCGTGTAAGGAGAATGTCTTTTGAATCCTTTACGACACAAAAGAAGAGAGAAATATTTCAAAGCAGACTCTTAGAAGAAAACAAATCAGAGTCAAATGGAATGCATTTACGCCTCCTGAAGAAAATCTGAACATAATTAAAAACGCGCAATGTAAGCAGTGTTCTTGATAGCGTATTGAACCGGTTCAAGAAGGAAGTGCATCACTTTTCCAGCTCTTGGGATCAACCGAAATTCTATACAACTCGTACGAGCATTCACAAATAGAAACAACTACTTTCTGCCGCTAACAGTTGAAATGCATGCTATGAAAAATCACAAACTGTGCACAAAACATTTCTCATAACGGGAGATATCCAAGGCAGAGGGATTTTTCAAATACAGTTCTTAGAAACGAAGATATGGTTCCAAGTACGATACAAATAATACTGAGTTAAATACAGCTGTTCTTTTCATGTAACATAACCACAGAAATTTAAAGATTTCATCGTCCTGGAGCGGAAAACGAATCTCCCGATTTCCGCTCGAGTATGGTAACCAGTTCACCACCCAGGACAACGGAATCCAAGCATTAATCTGAAACGTCAGACACTTTGATTTCAATGCGCTAGTCGAAACAAACGTGTCTATCGTAGCGCTGAGTTAGATCATCAGCAAATGGTCGCCCAAATAAAACTGAGATAATCGGTTTTTTGCCGCAAGGGTTTATAGGTTGGAATATGTTGACATACAGGAAGTAAGAGTGATGCATGAGCTACATACCCAATACACAGTCGCCTTGTCGGTTTAAGCAAGTGTCATAGCGCTGCAGGAGATTGTGGTTACCCTGAGCAAAGAGCATCCGTGGTTGGCAGTGGAACCAGTCTTCAAAGTATCTCAGCGCCGTTAGCGAACGCGCGGCCCTTGAGAGTTTTCTTCAGTGGCCCGAAGATTTGGTAGTCGTAAGGCGACAGATCGAGGCTACCGAGAGGATGGTCGAGGACCTCCCACCGGAAGCTTGTCAGAGTCAATTATGCTTTACGGCCGTTTTGAGGTTACGTAACGTATTGCAGTATGTGGTTGCCTTGACCGTACTGCCTGCGTCCAGCCAATCCAAAAGAAATGGCAATTCTCATCGAAAAAAAAACATGAGCATCACTTTTCCAGCTCTTAAGGAAAACTAAGCTTTTTTGAGCATGGAGAATTAGGATACCGCCATTCCATACTCATCCGGTTTGTGGCCGGATTGAAGTGATGGCAACAAGTTTCATCTGCGGCCACAATCTTGGAAAGGAACTGTTCCTCCTCTGCTTGGTAACGATGCTCATGTTCCAGGCAAGTACCCATTCGCCGAGTCTTCTGCTCCTCCTGGAGATGCTTGGGGACCCACTGTGCGCAAACCTTGCTGTATCCTAATCGACGATGGAGAATGGTGTTAACAATTCGCTTACTCGTGGACAATATTGCCGCAAGCTCGCGGGTGGTGATTCGGCGATTCTCCTTTACAAGGTTGTTCACGGCAGCAATCGATTCCATGGTGATGGCCATGTCTGCTTGCCCAGGTCTCGGCATGTCCTTCGTGCTCACGCGTCTTTTACGAAATTCACTACACCAGCGGTACACTGTACACTGGCACTCATTCCCATTCACATCCTTCATACGACGATAAATTTCTGCTCCACTCTGTCGTCAAAAATTGCATAACTGCCCGCTTGGCCTGTTTGGATGAATCCATGTCACGACTCTACGTAGTCAACTTGCCTCCGCATGTGCAAACAGCACACTGACACGTACTGCCGAAAACAGCGTGCTTCCTGACGTGACAAGCCATATACCTGCACAAATGCACGGATCTGAGTAATCATACACCGACGCTATTACACGAGTCTCACTTTCATTTGGGCGACCTTTATACTTCAAGTCGAAACACATGGAATAATTAACACTGACTTAAGGATGTCTTTGAATGAGTGTAAGAGAAATTATTTACTATATCTGCAATGCAAATTCTTTTGCACACATTTTCTCGAAGACTATTACTTTGTAGTGTTTGAAATTTTCAGCACAAATAAAAACGACCCATAGCTAATATATGCCACAGTTATTATTCCAAAAAATGTGTCAGATTTTTTAAATACAAGTTATCTGACACGAAAATATTCCAATCCGGCGCTAGATGGCGCGATAAGTTAGCTTAGCAGTGTTTCTGTCTGGAAGAAACGAAATCTCTCATTTCTGCTTGATTTTTTTAATTACTAGGCCAAATAGAAATCATTGAATGGGCCAAAAGTGCGATTGGAATCTTGTCTTCCATAAATCTTAAATCCTACTGTACATTCATTTTTTGAAGAGAAAATATGTACATTAGCAGAGAACCCCCTGAATTTGAGATAGAAACTCCGCCTACTTACTGAGCTCATCCCTAAATAACGTCATTGGTTAAAATATAGCAGCGCGTATTTTTTCTTTTCATTATGGAAACAACGAGAGACCGCTTCCATTCTGAATATGTCTGTAGTGATTCGCTGACTCCAACTTCTGGGACAGTCCGTCAAGTCGTAAAAGCCACGCCCAAGGAATGATTTTTGCGCCATCTATCGCAGAAGATGAACCCTAGCACTCATTCAAAGACAGCCTTAAATCAAGCTGTACTTTTCATGTAACATAACCACAGAAATTTGAAAATTTCATCGTCCTGGAACGGTAAAAGAACCCCCATCTCCCGATTTGCGCTCGAGTATGCTAACCATTTCACCACCCAAGAAAACAAAATTCAAACAACTGAAGCGTTAATCTGAAACGTCATATAGGACGATGAAATTTTCAAATTTTTGTTTTTATGTTACATGGAAAGAATAGCTTGATTTAAGTCAGTATTAATTATTCCAAGTGTTTCAACTTGATGTATGATACAAATAACTACCTAGTGGCAAAACTGTGCAGTACAAAAATTAGCAAATATGTGAAAAACATTTCTTGCCACAAACATTATCAATACAAAAAAGATTTTTTTTATATCGGACTTTTAGAAGTGTGGATATCTCCATTACAGACATTTACATTGCTCATAAGGGTGAAACTAAACATTGTTTTGAGAAAAAAGCACGTAGATTTTGGTGGAAATTTTCCAAATGCGCGGAGACAATGTAAATAGACAAAGTCATTGCTCTTTCCAAGTTTTTCTTTAATTAACACACAGCAACCGAAAACTTGTTTTTCAACACAGCTGGGATCGAATCCCAGATCTCTCGATAACTAGCCGAGTGCGTTTGCTTTACGCTACGGTGCCAACAATCCACGACGCTATGTGTGTTTATTTGTCAGCATCTGACTTCACAAATCCGTAGGGATGGGCTCAGCAACTGAGACGTCTCCATCTGCTGGGGCTGAACGGCACAACCTATTTAATTATAGCTAATAAATCCAAAGGACGAGAGAAATGGGGAAAATCTTTCAAATATGTGGAGACAATGTAAATAGACAGAGTCATCGCTCTTTCTACGTTTTCCTTTAATTAACACACAGCAACCGAAAACTTGTTTTTCGACGCCGCTGGGATCGAACCCCAGATCTGAGCCGTAGTTGAATACGCTACGGTGCCAACAATCCACGGCGCTATGTGTGTTTATCTGCCAGCATCTGACTTCACAACAAATCCGTAGGGTGGATCGGAGGTTCAATCCCAGCTGTGTCGAAATGCAAGTTTCTGTTGCTGTGTATTAATTACAGAAAAACGTGGTAAAAGAGCGATGACTTTGTCTATTTATGTACAATAGATATTACATTGCCTGCGGTGAGTGGAGTCTAACTGGAAAAAAACAAATGTGTTGCTTGTTTTGTTTTTTTCTTTTGAGGGTTTAACGACCACCGTGAGGAATTCGGCTGCCTAGAGGGCCGCAGATGGCCTAGTGGTCAACTTTCGAGCCTACCACGAAGAAGTCTCAAGATCGATCCCATGCAGGTACGAACGCTCGAAACACTAAAGATCCGCCTTGCGTCGGATGGGCACGTTAAGCCGTCGGACCCCGAGTACTAACCCCCCCCCAAACTGTCTTCGTCCCTTTTTATATTCGCTTCCGTGTGACTTTCCTGTCGGGCACTCTAGCCTAAATCTCCTGGCTGTCTACTTCTAAGGGTTGTTAAAGACCTGGGATTCAGAACTCCATTCCTAAAATCCTCTACATAGATCTCGATGTGCTATAAACAGTCGCCTATTCGTAATCTAGGACCACTAGTTACAGGAAAGCGTGAGAGAGCCAGTGCCGCAGGACAACAAAACATCCATGCCTCATCGGGTGATTAGAACAGGGACCCATCTCGGACGAATGGCCAGAAGCCAAAGCTTAGATCACTGCGCCACCGGAGTCTGATTTTTAGAAGCGAAGATACTATTTCAAACATGCAAAAAAAATAGAAATATGTACTTACGTCCCCGTAATGGCAAAACCTTCTGTCACAAAATATTTAAAAATGCATGAAAAATATTTATCGTTGTGACCTCTATCAAACGCAAAAATTATTTTTTAAATCGGACTTTTAGAAGCAGATATTTCGCGAAAAATATAATATGCATTTAAAACCCTTAGTGGACATGCATTATTTCAAATGAAAACTGAATGCAAATTGATCTTCGTGAGAAAAGGTATCGGAAGGTAAGCATAACGTTTTTTAAATCAGTGTTTTCTGAGGCAATAACATGCAGTAAAATATATTTTGAATTTAATAGCATATGCATTTACGTTCCTTAGCGGCAAGGTTATGCACCAAATTGCAACGATAGTCGTTCTCACAATTCAGGCTTTCGGCTGCAAAAATAGTTTTTCAAGTCGACTAATAGTTGCAGAGATATGGTGTCCACAGAAGAACGGAAGGACATAACGAAACTATAATCACTTACTTTATTTACAAAAGACAGGAGTAACAAAGAAAAATAGCAACTCTAAGGAAGAAATTAATAGCAGAGAGAAATTTGATCACATTAGACATAATGCAGTGGCGATGTCAGCAGTTCAGAACTGAGAATGTTAGTGAGGGACTAAGAATCGTACTAAAATTCACAATTTTTGAAGCGCTTGGCAGAAATTTTGCCAAAAAAATTCCATTCGTGTAAGTAGTTTTACTCGATGCTGATGATGTTATCCCCAAGTTAAAAAAAAGAAAAAAAGCGGTTTTTTTTTCTGCTCCGTAACGTGGTTTTTATTCATTGCATATAGTACTGGGAACCGTGGACACCAGCCTCCATGGCCTTAAACAAGTAACTATTTCTTCACAGTTTTAGCTTAACAACTTTTTTGTTTTATTTTTTACTATTTGTTGTCACAAGGCTGTATATGAATTTTAGTTTGTAACCAGACAAGAAATTTCTTTCTCCATCTTTCTGTATCTATCTGTCTTTTAAAACTATAATAACGAAAATAGTATTTTTCTACTACTGTCTTAGACATTCACTTGGGGAATTTACAAAACACAAATTTAACAGAAAATTCGTTGTGCATAAAAAATCTCTGGGAATTCAAAAATTCACATATCCTCATATTTATCCAAGTTCCGCAAAATCTTATATGGTGGAATTCGCCATGGGTTCTAACTGCTTAAATACTAGGGGGAAAGAGGGGTCTAAAAGGGGGGGGGGGTCAAAGAAACCTTGGGTGGCCTGAATCCCACACTTGCCCACCCGTTGCGTCGCATGTGACATAATGGCATGAAAACCAAAAATATGTTGTCTTTCTCCCAAAACTAATAATTACGAATCCAGCTCTGGGAACCAGAGTCTATTCTTCCTTCTCTGACATTTTCGATCCATCAAGAGCAAGACACAAATTAAAAAAGAAAATGCTGCTCATTTTATCTCTTGGCAAAGCGAAAACAGGTTCGTTCTATATGTCTGAAGTACAAAATTTGCATTTGAAGAAGCAAAGTCAAAAACCTTACCGGAGATTACTGGAAAAGGAGAGAGGGATAGCAATAATTAGGTTTGTTATGCGAAAACTGTATGCTTAATAAAAAAGAAAAAACATAAATGAACATGTCATTCTACTTTGACTTTCTTGGGCTTCACGAAACATTTCAACTTTCATTAAGCCTGGAATCTGATTTTTCCTCGACAAATTATTTTGAGAAGAGTGTTCCGCTGAGTTATCTCTGCATCAGGTACCTCCTGGAAGTTCGGTGCGGTTGAATGTCCAATTAGCACAACACTTTTCGTTTAAATACTCAACGCATCTACGAAACAGGCAAAATTCCCAGAGATTCGTGATGACATCAGGAAAGAGGTTTTGCTTTCTTTTTATTTTATTTTAAATTCATGCTGTGTCAGCTTTGCTGCTGTTCTTTTACTTATTTTTTCCGAAAGAGATTTGTACGTTAAGTAAATTTATTTCGTCTTTCGAAATTAAGAAAATTTATCTTATCCATTTCACTTCATACGTACGATAATGGCTTCAACTTTTTGCAATCGCGGCAAGGTACAACTGCATTTCCAGCAGTCCAACTCACGACTGAATGTTTTAAAAATTCTCTCTAAACTTCCTTTACTAAGCTTAAGTGCTGATATAACAAAAGATTATGAGAAAAGAAAATTCGGGTACTTTCATCATCAGAAACTGTTTCAGAAAAAGAATTTCATCAGAACAGTTCGCATGAAAAAAAAATCGATAATTTTATCCACATCTACAAAGTCGCGTTGTAGACAGAGCTGGAAACGGGTTGAAAATTTCGGACTCGGACCCGACCCGGACCCGTAACTGACCCAGACAAATCTGCTTTGATCTATAAATTCGAAACTCAATTTATATATACATATAAGCTTAATATATATATGTATATATATATTCATCCCAATAACTGCTTGATATTTAATAACTGAAATTCATTTTTTACGCTTTCCAACCGTAGGTTGAAGAAGCGTATATGCTCCAGCTTTTTCCGTCCGTCTGCCGGCTCGATAACTCACGTAAAAATGGTTCGATTTCGATGAAATTTTAGTATGTGGTAGGGGACCACCAGGGGCCGAACTCTCTTGACAATGGGACAAATGGGGTTAAAGGTCACGACATAGGAACGGGATCCATTCCATTGTCCTTATGCCTCATAACTTGCGTAAACATGGTTCGATTTCAATGAAATTTTAGTATGTGGTAGGGGACCGCCAGGGGACAAAACCTATTGAAAATGGTGAAGTGGGGTCAAAGGTCAGGACATAGGAGCGGGATGCATTTCATTGCCCTTATGCGTCATAACGTGCGTAAAAATGGTTCGATTTCGATGAAATCTTAGTATGTGGTAGGGGACCACCTGAAAAAGAACCCTATTGAAAATGGGACAAATGGGTTCAAAGGTCAGGACATAGGATCGGGATCCATTCCATCGCCCTTATCCCATACAATTAAGGTGGGCGTCAAGTAATTTTGCTTCCTATATTTGCAATGGAAAAACTTTTGTACACATTTCCTTCACAATTAGTGTGTTCCCAAGGATGAAAATTTGAACATCGATTAAAATAACTTCATATTATAACTTGGTATACTTAACATTTTCTAAAACATAACCATAATTATATTAAAAAACACTAACGATTCCTTTTGTGGTGTTGAAACCAGAAAAAAGATGACGTGACCTGTGCTTTGATGACGTCAGTAGACAAACAAATATTTGATTGCATAATTACGGTTATGTTTTAGAAAATATAAGGTATTCCAAGTTATAAAATGAAGCTATTTTAATCGATGTTAAAATTTTCATCCTTGGGAACGCATTAATTGTGAAGAAAATGTTTACAGAAGTTTCTCCATTGGAAGTATAGGAAGCAAAATTACTTGACGTCCACCTTAAAAGGAGCAATTTTTGTATCTATGAAAATTTTATTTTGAAAACGGCTCTAAGGATTTTGATGGAAGTCGTTAACCTATCGTTTTCTGGTACTAGAAATCGATTTAGCTTGATCTCGACTTTAGGAAAATTCGTTTAGTGGGTTAAATAACCACCACCAATTACCACGTTTTTAGTGTAGTGCCATGGCGTCGTCCTATTAGATGTTGGCGCGCGGCCACAGCTATTATCCTCATAACTTGAGTAATAACTTGAGTAATGATTTCTGGTATGTTGGAAAGCGTATTAATCAATGCATTGCATGATTTTACTAACTTGTTAATAATAAAATTTGGTTACTGGCTAAATTTTAGTGCCAACATTTTGCGTAATCCAGAAGTAATGGCTGACTATGACCGTGACCATGGAGTATATTACAAATGGGAATCATTATTTACGATTACACAAATGTATTTTTTTAAATGTATTTAGATTGTTTACTCTTTCCACGCTTTGATGGAGTTGCGCATACTTTCATATGGTCCGTTAGATTTTTGGACCCATAATCCTTTATTAAACCGTCGACATCTTTCTTTGTAATTATACACTTTCCACATTTTGAACAACAAGCAAGACCAAAGAACACAGAATTATTCATCGGTTCTTTAATGAGACAAAACAATTTCCAGAATTCACTCTTCCCCTTGTGGTTTCCAACAAGCACGTATATTTGTTGGCCTCGACGCCTTTCTCAACCTCCTTAATATTAAATCCATCCATATGAACAAATAAGGAGTTAATTTCGACATGACATGTCATGGGAACGGGATGTTAGCACATCAATTGAAAACTTCTGAATGCTAAATGTAAAAGATGCGATGTGAAAAGTAACTCTTAATCGTACAATGAACTTCGCACGGAGAGAGTGAATCATCTGAGAAGCAGGTGAATGGCATTTACCTGCACCTGTCCCTGGACAATCGCACTGTAAAAGAACGCAAAGGAAGTATATTTTTGCGATACGGTGTGTCTGATGTCGATCGGTGGAAATCTTCGTTGCTTTAAGAAAGAGACGACAATACTTTTGCATGGCAAATCATCATTCACCCCGTAGGCACCAGTATCGACTACAGAATTCCACAACGCGCATTTTTCTTTGGAATATATTTTTCTCTTTTCAAAAATAAAACGGGAATAAAACCGGGTCAAAATCGGGTCAGGAACACCTTGACCAGACCCGTTGACCCGTTTCCATCTCTGGTTGTGAGTTTTCGGTTATTCTAAGATTTCCCGTGGACTATCTAATTTTATTTCGATCTTACCTTTGTTAGAAAGTAGCCCTACTAACCATTTTACCACGTCTAGTTTCTGTGGAACCCTGACTGATTCAGTTGGGGGTTGGGTGGCCAGTGTGTTCGGCTAGAATGAGATAATTGCACTAGCCATTTCCAGTGCAATTGTCTCATTTTAGTCTCATTCCAGCAGTTTCGGTAAATAGATATGAGAAAGAATTGTCTCATTCTTTCTCATTTCTATTTTACCAAAACTGCTGGCAATGTAGTTTTAGAAATTTTTAAACCTTAAGGGCAGTTTTGCTCTGAATCATGTACTCACGAACGTGAATTTTTAAAGTAATTAATATTTTCAGTCTTTCGTACTAAAAACCTGAATACCATCTTACAAAATTGTACTTAAGATTGTGCGAGGGTTGTTCAGCGTACAACCAGATCTCATATCAGTTCGCAGGTTTGCATAACAGAAGCTACAGCACGCAGTATTGTTTTGCTGAATCACTGGAGGAGGGAAAGCGAACTGCTGTGCAAGATTCGACAAAGATAACAAACACTGCGTATCGGGAAAAAAGTCACTTGCGAACTACTGCTAAAATAAATATTTTCTGTGATCTCTTAACCGTGAAAAATCGGAAACAAAGGACTGATACATTTTCAATAATAATAATGGGTCTCCTAAGACAGAATTAAACTAAATTAAAGAAAAAAGCATTCTTTGTAAAATCATATAGCGATACATATCCTAAGAAAAACCAATTCCATTTTTTCCCCATGACAGCAACTCACATTTGCTTTAAAATGCATTTTGATCTCGAAAAAAAACGCTCGAGGATGTATGAGGAAACCAACGAGAATCATTGATCTAATTTTCCAGAGATCAAAGAATCTGGATTATGAAAGTAAAAAATTGCTGCAAACTGGAAGAATGGGCTTGATTAAGAAAATATTTACTCAAGACGTTGAAAATTTTGTTTGGAAAGAACGCTGTGAGATCAATAATCCATACAAAGATTTTGCTTTAAAATATGGCAAACAAAATTTCCTATTTGTCACCAATAACTGAAGATTGTTGATGGATTATTTATCATCTATTAGGAACGACTGTATTATTATTTAAAAATGAGAATAATGATGAAAATAGTAGTTATTTTTTTCAAATATCAGTACCTGAGAAACTAAGCGAAAGGAATTCCAGGGAAGTTGATTTGATCAAACATCGATTTCTGACGACGATTTGTTTTATTGAATTTTTTTTTTTTTTTTTTTGAGGTTTAACGACCACCGTGAGCAACTCAATGGGCTATAAGCAGTCGCCCGTCCCTAATTTAGGGTCACTGGTTCCAGGGAAGGGAGAGAGCCAGCGCCGTAAGACAAACACAACATCCATGCCTCACCGGGATTCGAACCCAGACCCCGTTCGGACGAATGATCAGAGGCCATCGCTTAGACCACTGCGCCACCGGGGCGGCTTATTGAATTTTGAACGACCACTGTAAGCAACTCAATGGGCTACAAGCAGTCGCCTGTCCCTAATTTAGGATCGCCGGTTCCAGGGAAGGTAGAAAGTCAGTGCCGTCAGACAAGCACAACATCCGTGCCTCCCCGGGATTAGAACCCGGGCCCTTCACAAACGAATGGTCATAAACCAGCGCTTAGATCACTGCACCGCCGGAGCTGCGACGAAATTTTCTTACATTCAAGGATGAAGAGCACCTAAGGCTTTTGATTTGTTACATAAATCCTCCTAGATTAACGTAAAGTCTCATGCTATTGATTAACGTAAAGTCTTATGCTGTGCCGCAGTTCATTCAGGGCTGATCATGTGAAGTAACATAGCTGAACGGGTGATAAATAGAATTCACATGGTAAGTTATTTAATTAGCCTTGATTTTAATTTTAAGCCGCCCTTTGACATAGACGAGATACTTACATTATAACTTTAGGCGCTCTTTGGCCAGGCATGGCCCTTGCGCCATAAAAACTAACGAACCAACCAACCAACATTATAACTTTAACGCGCAAGATATCTGTAACCTTCGTGTACGACCTCCCCAGTTCGCACCACCTGTCGGTGTGTCCGAATCTGTGGTGCCTTGATCGGGATTGGCACCGTAGCGCTTACCGTCTGGTAGACGCATCGAGTGGGATCAATCAATCCTTGCAGAGTCCTTCGAAGGACGGAGCTAGCTAATGCACTCAGTAAACAATGGAGTGGAAGACCCGTAACTGCAGTGGCATATCCCAAGAAGCAACGAGTGAAAGACCTCATCACAGTTGATCGTCGTGTCACCATCCAGGAGTTGGAACAATAAACACTGCTCCCTATGGGCAGGCATTGAAGCTAAAGGAAGCTATCAGAAGGAAAAATTCGGACATTCCACTTCATAGTGTTGTTTTACACCATGATAACGCACGTCCCCACATCTCAAAGGAGACTTCACAGGCTATTGCCAAATGGGGTGGACGGCGATGCCCCCTACTGTCCTGATTTGGCTCCCTCAGCCTTTTTCCTGTTTGCTTCTTTGAAAAACACCCTTTTGGGGGAACGTTTCGACAATGTGACAAATGTAAAACTGGCTGTGAACTTATGGGTGAAACGACAGCCTCGGCAATTTTTCCAAAATGGATTTTTCCAATGGGTTCAAAGATGGAGGTAATGTATGGAAAGTGATGGACAATACTTTGAAATGACTAGCATTATTAACAATATGTCCAAGTATTTTGCCACCAAGTTTCACATTTTTGCTCCTACAAATCAAAATCTCATGAGGAACGAGGCATTACTTTCAGGATGCCCTTTGTAAATTGAAATATCATTTTGCGTGCTTTAAATGTCTTGTGACGTGCCTGCACCGCAGGACGCACATGAGATAAAGGCAGATAGCAGCGAAAGCATACGTCCGCGTAGCTCAGTTGGGAGAGCGATTTATTCCGGAATGAGGGGAACCGGGTTAGATGTCCGGCGTGGACAAAATTGACGGATAAATTTAATTCGTTATATTGGCGCCCGAACTTCAAGAATGACTTGGCCGTTAAAGTTCTCGCAATGGTGTGACGTTCTTTTCACACCGCGAGACAGGAAAAATAAGAATCCCTTCTTCAGCGCTTCGAAAAATAAATGCGTGTGACTGGGATTTCTGCAATGTACGTTCTTCAGCGGATGACTGCCTACAACGATATATGGTCCCAGCTGACCTGCCATGCCTCCGGCCCTCTTTCGGGGCGGCGGGGGAGATGTAACGTGTCTGCACCGCATAACGCAAATGAAATAAAGGCAGATAGCAGCGAGAGCATGTGAGCGCGTAGCTCGGTTGGGAGAGCGACTTATTCCGGAATGAGGGGACACGGGTTTGATGCCCGGCGTAGACAAAAATGACTGAGAAATTTACTTCGTTATAGTCTTCAAATCTATGTCATGGGAAATTTGTTGTTCAATCGATAACGCAGATAATCCAACAAGGTTCTTACCTGGATGCCCCAGTTAAAAAAGAAAGAAAGAAACAAGAATTCCAGAAGGATGAATATAGTAGAAAATATTTTCCGTTCTCATTAAAAAATAGTCTGAGTGTGACTGTTGCTACTCGATCCCGGTGGCACAGTGGTCTAAGCATTTTCCGAGATGGGTTCGGGTTCAAATCCCGATGAGGTATGGATGTTGTGTTTGCTTTACGGCACTCCCTTTCTTGGAAGAAATGGCTCTAAATTAGGAATGGTGGAATATTTATAGCCTAAATTAGGGACGGGCAACTGCTTATAGCCCATCGAGTTGCTCACAGTGGTCGTTAAACTTCCAACGACAACAAAAAATTTTGACGTTCAGCATTACCACTATTTGTGATAGACGAAGTGGACAGTCTTGATATTTCCGTTGAAATACAGAATCCACTGCCACCCACAGTCGTCGCTTGACTTGCCTGCTGCATAGAAACGACCCTAATTAATGCTAGTTTTTCATCAGAGGCGCACTTTTGCATCGGCGTCTGATTTACAGTAAGCTGACTTACCCAGTCTATAAGCGTAAGGGTCTCAGTTTCTCACTTACTCAAGGAATATAAAAATTCGCAAGTTATATATGAACTCACGGACAATGAAATTTGCGCACCTGAAAGAAAACACGCTACAACCGCGAAATTTTGAAAATAACTAGAGCGCGTGCTGGTGTGCAAATGATCCACGTTTAGTGCGATTGCGCATGACCGCACAGCCTGTGGTTTCGCTGCAAGCATGAACCGATAGCCTTATAAACCGGCGTGTAGTCGATGCCCCATGAAAGCGAAAAGCACAGGCCGACGCAAGCAAGAGTACAGAGTGAGAAGAATGCCGGGTAGACGCCAGAGACGTCGATTTACGCAAGGTGCGGACTTTGAGAGGCCTGATCATCAGGCTGAAAACCGCAGGGTGGTCCGCGCGCCGTGTAGCCCGTCACGTGGATCTTTCTGACTATACCATCCGACTGTGTTGGGAGCAAGGAGGTTAGAATAAGTTATCTGTAGATGCCCTTGCTAATGGAACAATACCACTTTGCGTGAAGCCTATAACCGCGAGCGACAGCCGTCAAAGTGTGGGAAAGTCAATAGGTTTCAATGCTATTGCAATGCATTTTGTGTTGGCCGAATCGCTTTCTTTCGTCGCAAATGTTTTTCCAATTTCGCATCGTAAAGTGCTGCCGATGTGTGAGAAAATGCTGAATTTGGAATTTTTTTTAAATTATTTTGAGACTCCTTTCCATTTTTATTTTGAAATGAAATACACGAATGTTAGTGCGAATTCTAAACAAAACATAACGTTAAAATTAAAAACTTCACTCGTATAAAAAGTATAATTCATTCCGGTTTGATATTAACACTGTTTTTGCAACCAAAAGCCCCGCTGTTCCAAAATACAGTTGAAATAACATAGGCATCATGTAAACAACGTCAAATTCCCATAGTTAGTGGCTTCACGGTTAAATGACTCAGGGCATCTCCAGAAGTATTATTCTAACCTCCTTTGTTGGGAGCAGTGGACACGTGACGACACTGCCACACGGCGAAGCGGCTCCGGACGGACCAGACGACAACAGGTAGAGAAGATCGACAGATCGTGCGTCAGGCACGAACGGATCTCACGGGGACCGGGTCCCCTATACAGGCAGATGTAGCAGCTCCTGTGTGTCCACGAACAATTTCCGGACTTCGCTGAAGCGAATCTAGGATCCCAGCGCCCTTTACATGTGTTGCCATTAAAAACGGAACATCGCTGGCTCCGTGTGAAGTGATTCCAGGCCAGAGGGACGTGGAGCGCCATAGACTGGCGACGTGTGATATTTAGCGATGAGTGCAGCTTCGGTTTGGGGACAGATGCGCATCGTGTCCGGGTGTGGAGGTTCCCCGGTCAACAGCACAATCCGAACCTCGCTATCGAGCGTCACACCTCCCACACTGCAGGCATTTGGTGAGAGCCATTGCCTACGATAGCCGATCAGCTCTAGTAGTGGTACGTGGATCATCATTCACGGGCCAGCGGTATGTGGATGAGAAATGGTCTCCCATTTCTGGCCGGAATTCCAGGTGCGCTAAACCAGCAGAATAATGCCCGCCCGCACACGGCTCGGATTGTCCAGGACTGCCTACGTCATGTCCAGACACTTCCGTAGCCTGCCTGTTCCCCGGACATGTCCCCTATCGAACATGTGTGGGACCAGTAGAAACGCCAGCTGCCGCCGTGCCGGACAGTGCTGCAAGATGTATCGCCGCACGAGGCGGTGCGATGCACTATTGAAGATGACCGGACTGCGTGCCACAGATCCCTCTGTAATTGCCCTGTAGCTCTGCTTTTGCCACCATGTGCATCGTTCATCTGTATCATTACTTTCATAAAATTTCAGTTCAATCCGATGCTTCCTTCTTGGTGCGCAAATTCCGTTGTTCGAGAGTGTAGCATTTCAAAAAGGCAACAGAAAATAAAGTTGCCTTTGTTTTTATTTTTTTATTTTATCATTTATTAACTCATTTTATTTTATCAGCTCTACATTTTGGTGCCCCTCCCCAAATTTTGGTGCCCCCCCCCAAAAAAAAAAAAGAAATTTTGGTGCCCTAGGCAGCCAGTTCGCAGTGATTGAACTGGCCTTGTCTCATAGTGTTGGGAAGTCACGAGATGCTGAATGTCCCACAGTTTCATTGGTGCGATTTTTTGTTTTCTGCTCCTGCACTTAGTGATTTTAAGAGATATCCTTTGAGCTATGAAGTCTCATAACTAACATTTCTTTTTTTGTTTCGTGGTTCAACGACTATCACGAGTAACTGTGAGGGCTATAAGAAGTCTTCTGTCCCTAATTTAGAGTCATTGGGCCGCTGGTTGCCTAGTGGGCAACATCCGTGACTGCCGTGGAAAGGACCTCAGGTTCGATTCCGGGCAGGTACAAACCCTCGGTCCACTAAATATCCGCCGTGCGTCGGATGGGGACGTTAAGCCGTCAGACCCCGGTAACAAGGACGTCTTCCTCCCCCTTTCTACTTCGCTTCCGTGTCACTTTCCTCTCGGGCACTCTAGCCCAAATCTCCTAGCTTCCTATTTCTAAGGGTTGTTTAAAGACCTGGGATCAGACACTCCCTTCCTAAAATCCTCTACATATGATCATTTGATCACTAAAAAAAATTTTAGAGTCAACAAAACGTATATGAGCCACCCCAGAAGTCGAATGGTGTGAAGCGCTGGTCCCTGGTCATTCGTCCGAGATGGGTCTGGATTAGTCTCGGATGAAGCATTGCTGGTGCATTTGCCAGATGTCTCGGATGCCCCTTGTCTCAGACATCTATCCCTGTTTTCAAGGAAGGGAAAACAGGGACAAATGTCTGCGTTCATTGGTGCCATCCAGACATTGCTGCCCCACACATCTGTCCCTGTTTTCAAGGAAGGGACAAATGTCTGGAACAGGGGAATCCTACACATCTGAAAAATGCGCCAGCAATTCTTCATCGGAGACTCAAACCCGGACCCCATCTCGGATGAATGTCCAGAGACCAGCGCTTCACGTCATTAGGCTACTGCGGTGGCCCATATCCGCTTTATTTTACTTTAAACACCGCGATTGACTCATTCGATCAGTCGCTTGATGGCGTAGCGCCTAAAACTCTTTGACTAACTCTTACACACTGGTTAATCGTTTAAGCGCCGCTGCTCACATAACAGTAGCACAAATCTAAAATTACGTGTCATGAGTCCTACATGCTTTCTTAGCCGTCAGTAGCCATAAAAGAGAATTTTTATAAAGCTGAAATATTCTTTCTATTATATTAGGTGTACGAGCAAGTTTTAACGTGTTTTAAGACAACGCAACATGTAATTTGAAAGAAAACAACAATACCTTTACTAATCAAAATAGGCGCCGTCATTATCTATCACCTTCCGACATCGGTCGAGCAACTGACCGATTCCAGCCATGAAGAATACTTCGTCGCGTCACGTGATGAAGTCCTGAACTCAGTTTTGCACTTCCTCGCATGTCCGGAACCGTACAGCAGACAATTGCATCGATCGGAACAAATGATAGTCTGAAGTGGCTATATCGGGACTATACGCCGGCCGTTCTAAAACTTCCCTGCCAAGCGTCAATAATATTTCTTTGATTGATTTCGCGACATGCGGCCTAGCATTGTCATGCAGTAATTTCACGGGACGCAATCCTTTGCCTGTGAATGGACATTTCCGGCAGAATTTCTGGTTCAATCTCAGCAATTGTTGCTTGTAGCAATCAGCAGTAACAGTTTGACCCTGTTCCAATAGTTCATAATAGAGCACACCTTTCATATCCCACCAGATGCACAGCAGAACTTTCTTGGAGTGAATATTGCGTTTCGATGTCGAAGTCGTTGCTTCACCGGAATCTATCCAGTGTTGTTTGCGTTGGTGATTGTCGTACCGTATCCCTTTTTCATCACCCATAACGATTTTCCACAGGAAAGACTTTCTGTGTTGTTTATTCAACAGATTCAAACACTTCATGACACGCTCATCCTTGTTCCTCTGGCTCAGGTCATGTGGCACCCATTTTCTTTCCTTCTGAATCTTTCCCACTGCGCGTAAACGATTGGAAAAGGTTTGTTGAGTTACCCCCAGTTGTTCAGCTAGTTCGTTTTGCGTTTGAGATGAATCTTCATCCAGCAATGCTTGCTGTTCCTCATATGCAACCTTCTGCGGGGCACCGCTTCGTTCTCGATCGCTAACATCAAAATCACCTGCTTTAAACCGTCTAAACCAAAACTCACACCTGCTTTTCGATACAATATTGTCCCCCAGAATAGAACCGATTCATGCACATGCTTTTGTAGCACTTTTTTCCTGACGAAATTCGTAACAAATGCAGTGTCGAATAAATGCAGAATCGCTTGCCGTCTTTCACCTACCGATGTGCAAGTGCGTTTGACTGTTGGGCAAACTTCTGTGTCACATTTTATATTCTGGACTAGTTACGGTCACATGATAACAACGCGGGGGAATGTCGGATATGTAAATTAGCGGTATACGTCACACAAGAAACTCTTTAAAACTTATTTGTATACATGATATATTCAATTCAAGGTGTTTCGTTTTTCATCTATATGATACCTAAGAAGTGCTGTTATTTTTTTTTTAATTGAATAACCTCAGAAAGCACAGAAATTCATTAATCGCACTGAATACATTCACACATGTCAGGACGAAATGATTAAATCCTGGCAGAAGAAGCGATAAAAATTGCTTTGGTTGAATTCAAAACTGTGTCTACTGAGAGAGCAAAGCGAATACCATGTACATGTAGAAATACGTACCTCAGACAAAAAATACATGCCGTCTCTAAATAAGTCTTTGCCGACTACGGCGGTGTTGTGTCGCGCGAGCTTGCGTGAACAGGAAATGAAAGAAATCAATTTCTCCTTTAAGTTTTCAAAGCACGAAACGGCATGCATTATTAAGACAGTCAATGAAGTTCTGTAAATTGATACAGGTAAATACGTTCTTTGATACGTGACCGTGTAACTCAAGCAAGAGAGGCTCTTGTCTGGACGACAGTCTTGAAATTTTTACGGTTGCAACTGGATGAACTTAAAACTAAGTGCGTGGCTATCTGCTGCACCGGAGTCTCGCTTCGCTTTTCTCACTTACTGTCATCGAGTTTGAATCTAAACTGGATGACAGTAACTAAAGTTGGTAAAACATGGCTGAACTTGATTAACACGTTCTGATTGTCTGTTTCGCAGGAAATCGTCGGTTAGTAGTCCGTTGTAAAGCAGCTTTTCACCAGTTAAGGCCCAATCACGCAATTAATAACTTAATTCCTTTTCACCATTACATCTCACTGATTTCACGTGAGCACAGAAATGAAAAAATACAGTGAAGATTTCTCTCCTTTTTTTCACAGTTAAACGGCCTCTCACGTACCATGACCAATAGACGAAGCCACACACACACACACACACACAGGCCGCTTACTCCAAAAAAGATAAACAAGTTAGTAAAATCATGCAATGCATTGATTATGATACGCTTTCCAACATAGCAGAAATCCTTTGATTATGGTAAACGTTGGTATTTTTATTTTATCTGAACACCACAAGTTTCTAGTCATAAATTATATACAATTTAATCATTACTCAAGTTATGAGGATAATGGCTGTTGAATAAATCTCGCTCTTGTGCCCTGACCTTTGATCCCATTTCGATGATGTTAAACAGAATTGGTTCAGTATATCTCCCGAACAACATACTAAAGTTTGTCTCAATAGAAGCATTTTTAGCCAAGTTATGAGGATAATGGCTGTGGAAAAAAAATCTCACTCCTGTGCCCTGACCTTTGACCCAATTTTGATGATATTCAACAGAACCAGTTCAGTACCTCCGGAACAACATGATAAAGTTTTGTCGCAATCGGAACATTTTTACGTAAGATATGACGCATAAGAGCGATGGAATGGATCCCGCTCCTATGTCCTCACCTCTGATCCCATTCCACCCATTTTCAATAGGGTTCGTTCCCAGGTTGTCCCCTACCACATACTAAAATGTCATCGAAATTGAACCATTTTTAAGTGAGATATCGTGCGGACAGAGACAGACAAAGCTGGAGCATATGCGGTTCTTCAACCTGCGGTTGGAAAGTGTAAATAACTGGGAGCAAAGGAAAGAAATGCAGCATAAATGTTCACGTGTGGCAGACACAAGGAACTGAGACTGGGAATTTCTTACCATTTCATCGACCCCTGAGTAATTGAATAAACGCGTTTCTACATTTTAACAACTCTCAGTGTGCGCACTTAATACCCGTAATGTAGTACAAAAGTCATATGAAAAAATATTCCAAATTAAAAAAATCGAATATCCGAAGCGTTGCATTTTTTTTTTTTTTTTGGTAGACAGCTGTAGATAACATCAAACAGAAGTCATCGCTCTTTCCACGTTTATAAGTGAGTCACGGAAAAATTCTTTTTGGCCGCCACCGGTAATCGAACCCGAATTCCTCCAGATTCGCATACACTAAGCCAATTGGCAGATTGCTTCTTGGAACCCCGCAGTGGAAGCATATCCGGCCCCTAACTGGAAGACCTTGGGGTTCGATTCCCGGTGGCGGGCATTGAGAATTTTTCCGTGACTCACTTATAAACTTGGAAAGAGCGATGACTTCTGTTTGATGTTCCTAGTCCACGTCAAATGTCTTTATTGATTATTCATTCGCCTTCTAATTATTTGTTCAGTTGTTGCTTACCATCTTTGACGAATCCCTAGCATTGTGCGGGGCTCCAAGAAGTAACCTGCCAAATTGGCTTGGAAGTTAGTGTATGCGAGTCTGGAGGAACTAGAGGCCGCTGTGGTGATACAGTGGAAGCATATCCGGTGCGTAACTGGAAGACCTTGGGTTCGATTCCTGATGGCGGCCAATGAGAATTTTTCCGTGACTCACTTATAAACGTGGAAAGAGCGATAACATCTGTTTGATGTTCCTAGTCCACGTCAAATGTCTGTATTAGCTGTAGATATGTTTTGTGGAACTTCCTTTCGCCGAAGGGGAAGGAAGTTCCACAAAACGTATGACTGATATCGTTAGTCAGTGGCGCACACAGGGGAGACTTCGTCGTATCCAGCCACCCTCACTCCCCCAAGAATGACCCTGTATTTCATTCATCAGATGAAGGAAAGAATGACGTTTTTGAAATACCGTATTCCGACAGAAAAAAAAAACACTTTCTGCACGCATTTTTATAATTTTAATATTTTTTGAACCAGACAATTGCGTTAGGATTTTTGTAAAAGACAAATGAACTGGCTATGATTATCGGTCAAAGAACGCAATTTTGCCTCTTAGATAATGTATACCTGGATGCCAATGGCAAACCTACCGAAGGTTTCTGCAAAATGTTTTGTGCCCAAAGAAGGCCCGATATGCTCAAAGCTGGTGTCATCATTTTGCACGACAACGCGAGGTCGCATATTGTCCGTACAGTGAGGGACATTCTGGAAAGGTATGGATGGGAATTGCTTCCCCACGTGCCATACAGTCCTGACGAGAACACACCAGACTATGACTTGTTTCCAAAACTGAAGAAGACACTCAATGGGAAACGATTCAGGATGTTTCTAATGAGGTGACCCAAGTAATCCAACGACCTGACAGTGAAGGTGTCCTGACTGGAATACAAGACTTGCCCAAACGTTGGGCCACTGTCATAAAGAAACATCGAGATCACTTCGAAATCCTGTAAAGGTACGTTGCGAAATAAATTCGTTTTTAAGAATCAACCCACATTGGACAAAACTTTTAAAATGACCCTTGTACAAGGTTCTAAGTAAGTTTTTTTCCTTAACAGAAATGCAATTCTTTTCCCATAAATTTCCTCCAATATATGCAACTTCTGGAATTAAAGGGCATTTCATAGCTCGCAATAAATAGCTTCGAATCATATTTTGTAAAAATTATTTCTGACTGTTGACTTTTTGATGAAAGGTAGTTAGAGTATATGGTTAGTACGTCTTTTAAATGAATAAAATCAGTTTTTCGAGTATCTAAATAAAGACATAAGTGCTGAACCGTATTTTAAAGCATTACCAGTTGTATATACTTATAAAGAAGTCCACACAGTGCCGGATTAAACAGCACTTCTGCCACTTAAAAGGTAAATATTAATACTTTATACTACCAGCTGAAAGCTTTCTTCACACCGTACTAAAGAAAAAATATTTTCTGAATTGAGAAAATGTATTTAATTACTCCTGACTGTGACTTAGTGTTTTGATCACATTAATTTAATCTTCAAAAATATTTTAGTTAGAATGGACTGATTTGGTTAGTTCGATATGTAAAATAAATAAAAATACAATTAATACTCAAGCCGCTAGTTAGCTAAAGCAGAACGTGCCCTAACAATAATAAAATTAATAACAATGATTTTGTAGCAATAATAATAGCCAAGAAATTAATTATTTTTTCTGATAACATTTCTCCGTTTCTCCTTAGAAAGATAACTTAAGTAACAGGTTCAGTAGAGGTTTTAGAATCCTAAATGTGAGACAGGAAATGTCATTTTCTGAGGGGAATGCTCTGTGTGGATATTTAAGAAGCAGCAGTTCAGCTGGTGCCATGTTGTCGAATCGTGCTATATGAACAGGGTGATTAGTTCCTATCCCTTTGTTTAATAAATTTCGATATTTAACCGGAAGCGCGCGCGCCACAGACACATACCATACCATACACACAGTCGTCTTACTTCTGTCAGATGAGGGCCGCGGATGGCCTAGTGGTCAGCGTTTCTGACTGCCACGGAGAAACCGCAGGTTCGATCCCCAGGCATGGTACGAACGCTTAAACCACTAAATATCCGCCGTGCGTCGGATGGGCACGTTAAGCCGTCGGACCCCAGGTACTGGCCCCCGGTAATAAATAAGGGCGTCTTTCTCCCCCTTTCTACCTCGCTTCCGTGTCATTTTCCAATCGGGCACTCTAGCCCAAATCTCCTAGCTTCCTATTTCTAAGGGTTGTTTAAGACCTTGGGTCAGACACTCCCATTCCTAAAATCCTCTACATATGATCTGACTTCTGTCAGATGAAATAAATCGCAGGAGAGTCTGCTGTTGATTTTTTCTAGCCCATAGTGAAGTGTGTTTTTCAGAAGAGTGGGTATGGCGGTAGCTGTTATCCCACCCATTCCACAAAACTTTGAGGAGAACCCATTTAACATGCTTTCGGGGAACTCTTAAGAAGATAAGATGGGCGATTTAGAGTGTCCCTTGCAAATGAAATATTTTTAAGATTTAAGAGGGGGTTCAAAGGGGTATTTTCCAATGAGAAACATCAAAATTTCGCTAGAATGTCCTGGGGAATGGTGATCAGCGAGGTGGCGGTTTAAAGAGGGGAATTTCCATTTTGTAGAGTAATATAAGATTTGTAACCCGTGGGTATCGCAAAATTTATTTTCTGTGAAGAGCTTTCTGCTAAAAGAATGTCCCTGGCTTTTACTTTAAGACCTTGGTCTCTGTACTCTAATAAATACTCTCTCGTTGATACATTTAAATCCAGCCAATTAATATAGGATGAGCGAATGATTAAGTCTAATTTTCTACAATATTTTGTTTCGCCTCTTTCTTTCTTCAAATAGCAGTTGACTAATTTAATTTAGAACTATTCCTATTCTTTTCTAAATTTGTTCTAACAACTGCAGCAGATCAGGGGGTCCTTCATTTACATTTTCTCTTCAATTTGCTATTCCTCAATCGGAGTTTTCATATCTGTTATTTTACAGTTGCTTAATAATTCGTTATTCCGCCATTCGGATGCCTTTTGCTGCCTCTCTGTGTGTGTGTGTGTGTGTGTGTGTGTGTGTGTGTTTCGGAATATTTCGTGGCCACTTCATTCGACGTACCTACGCTTCTGCCTGCGTCGACAATCTATCACGACTATTCTGTGTACATCACAGCTAAGCAGAAAACAAATGTAAATATTGCAGGACGGCGGGAATGAGCTTCGGATAGGTCGTCCAAAGAACACGTCTCAGGCTTGACATGTGACCACTGCACAAACAATATCTGGATGCTAGAGTGCATATCACATTCCTTTAAAAACAGCTTTGAGAGGAAAATCATGCTCCTTAGAACTACTGTATTTGCTGCATGAAATCGTCCGGTATACTGCATCTTAACAGTGAAATTTGCTGTACTAAAAGATACCGACTAATTTAAAAATTTCTGATAAAAGATATATTTAAGACGGAATTGCCAACCTACAGTGTCCACGTTATCTCCAGACATGAAATAATCTTTGTATATAACAGAAGATGCAAACAGAAATCCTTAAAGTCCAGAGGTATCAGCAGATTTCGGAAAGAAAAAATAAAAATAAAAAAACAGAAAACAATACAAGTTCGAAGAAATCCCCGGAAGTATGCAACGAAGAGCCAAAACATTATGTCCAGCGCGTCTTAATACAAATTGAAGCAGCTGCAGGTAAACGTCATGAAACGGTATAAATAACTTCTGATACTGAGCTCTGTTAATCGGTTTTGTTCCTGTTCTTCAGATGGGAATGGTAGCGAGTTTGATGAAGGTGAACTTGCTTGTAATGGCATGACGTCTGGTTCAGAACTATGAGGTCTTGCTCACTGTCAGCCACAGATAGTAGCTTTAAAAAGTTGTTTGGGAAGGGAAAAAACCACGAACCGCCGGCAAGGAGTGGGCAGACCCTTTGCTCATCAATGCTAGAGATGAGCGAAGACTATCCCGTACGGTACGGGCCAACAGAAGGGATACTATGGCGCAATTTGCCGGTAATTTGAAATACTGGTGACGGGAGTAATGTGTCACAATACACAATATATCGAACTCATCTGAAAAATAGGATTTGGTAGCCACAGGCTGCTTTGAGTGCCTATGCTAACCTCGGTTCACCATCAAAAGCGTCTACAATGACCGCCCTTGCATGATTGGAAGAAGGTCGTCTGGTCTGATGAATCTCGTTTTCTGTTGCACCATGAGGACGCCCGGGTACGTGTGCGTCGTTTACCTAGGGAAGTGTTGGCACCAGAATGCGACTTGGGACGAAAACAAGCCGGTGAAGGAAGGTAAAGCTTTGGGAAATGTGCTGAGAAACACTGGGTTCAGTCATTCATGCTCAGGAAACTATGAGGTCTACCACCTACCTGGGAAACCCTGGGTTCATTCATCATGCTCAAGAAACTATGAGGTCTACCACCTACCTGAGAAACCCTGAGTTCAGTCATCATGCTCAGGAAACTATGAGAACTACCACCTACCTGGGGAAACCCTGGGTTCAGTCAAAATGATCAGGAAAATATGAGGTCTACCTAGGAAATCCTGCGTTCAGTCATTCATCCTCAAGAAACTATGAGGTCTACGACCTACCTGGGAAACCCTGGGTTCAGTCATTCATGCTTAGGAAACTATGACGTCTAAACATCATTGCACAACGGTACATAATTTCACGACAACGATATTTCCTCCTAGTAGTGCCTTCTTTCAGAAGGATAATGCGCCATGACACACTGCCCAGATTGTTCGAGAATGGTTCACGGAACATGAGGAAGACTTCCAGGTACTACCATGGCCTACCTAAACGTCATTGCAGACCACGTACATCCTTTCACGGCACTCGTATTTCTCTCTAGTAGTGCCTTCTTTCAGAAGGATAATGCGCCATGCCACACTGCCCAGATTGTTCGAGAATGGTTCACGGAACATGAGGAAGACTTTCAGGTACTACCATGACCTCCATATTTCCCAGACATCAAACCAATGGAGCCTCTGTGGTTTGTGTTGAAGCAGCAAATCCGATCTGCGGCTACTCAACTGCGTAACTTAAACGGGCTAAAGGATCTACCTGTAAAGTGTTGGTACCAGATACCACAAGGCACCCTTAGAAATGTTGTAGCATCTATGATTCGCCGGGTGAGAGCTGTTCTGGCGTCACATGGAGGACCAACATCATATTAGGCAGGTTGTCATAATGTTTTGGTTCTTCGATGTGTGTGTTGTATTTCAATTTCTTCAGATGTTTTAATTATTTTCCAATAATGGTGCAAAGTAAAACACCGCTTTTTTTAGTTTAACGCAGATTAAATAAATGTATGATCCCAACCGGAGTGGAATGCTTGTAGACGGAATACCCCTTCCGCAAACATGGAAAATTGTGGACCACAATGTTGCGTTCCAAATCGCTATGTTTATCATCATCGTCATCAACCATTTTCAATCCACTGCTGGATGAAGGTCTCCTCAAATCTCTTCCACAACTCTGTCTACACCCATTCTCTTTCATGTCACATGTTTTCGAATTCCATCCATTCACCTTCCACTTGGTCTTCTTCTGGATCCTTCCCTGTCCCTTGGCATCCAGTCTAGGATTTCAGTTGCTCAATGGTGGCCAGTTCTTTTAGCAATCTGCCCAGCCTGTTAAAACTTGAAAGATTTTACTTTGATAACAACACCATCCACTTTTGTCATTATCCTGTTCCTATTGTTTTTGGTTGCATCAAGCATGCAACCAGATAGGAACTCTATACGTCTTTGAGTTGTTTGCAGCCTCTGTATGTCATCTTACCCGACTGGAACGAATTAACTCGGGATTAGCAAAATAGGATGACATCAGCTCTAACGAATAAATCTGCTGTCAGGTTCCCGTTCCAGTCACTTTTGGCCGACTGGGACGGGAACCTGCGCATCAGGAAGCGTTGCTTTCCCCTTAGCTTTGCTATTCAAAGTGGCCATTTAGGGTAATGGTTGACACTCATCCTTTCTGACTGATTACCTACGGAATTAGCCTTAACGATAGCGGCGAACCGAAGAAAGGAGGGAGATGTATGAGTCAATTGTTTCTAACCAATGGCATGGTGGCTGTATAAGGGGAAACTAGCCGTTTCCCATCCCACCTTAGGCCATGGAGCAAAAAGAACTAGACGGGAGCGTTTATCACCTCTGTCAGATTTATGGTCGGTACTACTGAGACGAAAGGGGGGGGGAAGCAATTGCAACTTTCGTAAAACCCGGTCGCTATGCGAACATTTCTCTTTGTACAACGCAGAAAATGTTGGGCACCTTTTGGTTCAGGTACGCCGGCCACTTAAAGGTTTAAGTTACATATCTCTGATCCATAAGTAAGAACTGGTAGGCTGCACTTTCTGATTAAACACTTTTCGCTTAAGCCATAATGCTCTGTACAATTGTACTGTTCTTCCAAATGCACTTCACCGTTGTGTCTTGTGCTCAATATCGGTGCCTTTCCGAAATCCTGTGCTGATTCTGCGAGCAACCTCCGATGTCAATAAGTTTCTAAAAAAAAAAAAAAATAACACGAATTTGTCTCTGATCCATCGTCCATTTAACTGTAGCTCAGCCCCTTGGAACTGATGTACTGTTCCTGGTGAAATGACCAGTGCTTTGTAGGCAACAGCCTTGACGCTTCAACTTCATGTATCACAAGTCACATCGCGCGATGTGTTATTTCCTAAATTACCTACCAACTGCACGAGTCAGTAAAATCCGACATTTCATTTGCAGCAACATAATGCAGCGCCGGTGAATTACTGGTAAGAGTGCTGGCTTCTGACCATTCTTCCAAGATGGGTTTGGGTTCAAACCCCGTGGGGCAGTGGTATAAGTGCTGACTTCTGCCCATTCTCCCGAGATCGGTCCGGGTTCAAATCCTGGTGGAGCAGTGATATAAGCGCTGGCTTCTGATCATTCTTCCGAGGTAGGTCTGGGTTCGAATCTCGGTTGAGCAGTGGTACAAGCTCTGGCTTCTGACCGTTCTTCCGAAATGGGTCCGGATTCGAATCCCGGTGGAGCAGTGGTACAAGCTCTGGTCCCCGAATATTCTCCCGAGATGGGTCCGGGTTCGAATTCCGGTGGAGTAATGGTATAAGCGCTGGCTTCTGACAATTCTTCCGAGGTGGGCCGCGTTCGAATCTCGGTTGGCCATGAACGTTGTGTCTGTCTTACAGCGCTGGTTCTCACCCTTTTCTGGAATCAGTGGCCCTAAATTAGGGACGGACGACTGCTTATCTCCCATTGAGTTGCTAATGGCGGTCGTTAACCCCCCCCCCCATTGCATCCCACGAAAATAATAAGTGAAAGAGAATTTCATAATTATTGCTGTTACTGTATGTGGATTACACCAGAATGGCAGAGGTGACTCTACAAAGTTGCTTTTTTCTTCCCTTTTTTTTTTTTTTTTCTTGGTACTCCGAAAAGACTTTCCATTACACCGAGAGATGTGGTGAATTAAAATCTTTGTTGAGTACTTCTAAATACTAAAAATGTTTACGGGAGCTGGATGATGATTTCAAGAAGCTACTGTTTCATAGCCCTGCTTACAGAACACAACAGCACAACAGTAGAATTTTGTTGATTTGTTTGCGTTTCTCCCCTGGGGCTGTAACATTTCATGGAAACTTTTACACACCAAAGATTTGAAGCATACAAAGTATTATCTTACATTTCTTCGTTAGTAATTTTTCTCGTGAAACAATAATTGATAGAATTTAAGCGAATTCGCTGTCAAGTATTACAAAAGAACAATTGCAATTTTTTCCTACCGCTCTTAAAATACAGCTCTTTCTTTTCTCAAAGTGCACAATATTTGCTTTGCATGTTTTTTACATTCCAAAAGCATTTGTCAGCTTCCGTTTTTTTTTCTTTATCCTTAGCGAATTATATCACCACGCAGTTTTTCCTAAAACCTAAGGTACGCACAACATTTCGTAACATAACAACACCTCTTCGCGATAAATAAGTAATATACCAAAGCTGTGTCCCATTTTATTCTTCCACGAGAATAAGGCGAAAGAGACTTCTGCGCTTTATTATGCAAAACATTTGCCTTGGGAACAAGCTGTTTTCTGAAACGACCGGTGTGTAAATAAATAATATGCGAAACCATGAAATTTCCGCTGTGATGTTAAATTTACGCAGGCACAAATCATCTTTTTAAAAGCCGCAGTTGCCCTGCAAAATATCTGTAAAATTAGGTCCAATGACCAAAGATGGAAAAGATTTAAAATTTAAAATGGAAACCGTGAAGACTCCACAAAGAAACTGTGTTTCAACTACAAGTTTCAAAACACAGAAATTTGTAGTTCAAACACAGTTACAAACAATAAAGATGACACCGAATTTTCGGGTGTAATAAGCACGTCTTTTGAATCCATTCTGACACAAATTAAATTTATCAAAGCTATTCAAAGTCAATGGAACCAACCGGTATGGAAAACAATAGATCTGACGAAAGAAAGAAGATTTTCAATCGGATTTTTAATCCCTCAGATATTGCTGTAAACGGAATCATGAGCTTACGAACTCTTAGAAACAGAGATATCGACAAAAATAAGATGTGTCTTTACGTCCCCTGGTGGGAAAACCATGCATTATTTTAGGAAGAAAGTATTCTCAAAAGAATTTTTCATATGAGCGGTATCGGTCCAAGAAAAAAAAATTAGTCGAGTTTTCAAGCGCCCAGATTTTGAAAGAAATACTTCAGAAGCAGAAATTAACACTTGTGACCCCTGGTGGCTAAAACATTCTTTACCAAACATTAGAAATTATGTGAAAAATATTTTCCAACAGGTCTTGTATGCGATACAGGAAGAAGTTTTCAAATCAGAACTTTAGGAGCAGAAATAACGCAGAAAACGAAATTTACCTTTGTGCCCCCTAGCGGAAAGTCTATGATTTACTTGAAAATTTTGAATTTATATGAAAAACATTTCGCATCGGAAACACTATCCAACAAAAAAGGAATTTTCCAAATCGTGTTATTAGAAGTAGATATATTGACAAAAATAAGATATACATCTATGCCCCCTGGCGTAGAAACCATGCATTTTTTCAAGAAGAAATTTTTCCTAAAAGGTTTGTCGACTTGAGTAGTATCGGTCAACAAACGACTTTTTTTTTCAATCGAGATTTTAGAAGCTCATATTTTGCTGCAAATACAACAGAAGCGGAAATTAAGGCTTACGCTACCTGGTGGCCAAACTATTTCTTACAAAAATTAGAAATATGTGCAAAGGATTTCCCATCAGAAAGAATTTTTCAAATCGGAGATTTTGAAGCAGAGATATAGGGGGAAACACAATTTACATTTACGCTCCCTAGCGGAAAGTCTATGAATTACTTGAAAATTTTGAAATTACATGAAGTTCATGCCACACTAGAAACACTATCCAACAAAGAAGGAATTTTTCAAATCGGACTCCTAGAAGTAGAGATATTGACAAAAATAAGATATACATCTACGCCCCCTGGCGTAGAAACAATGCACTATTTTAAGAAGAAAATGTTTCTAAGAGGTTTGTCTACATGACTAGTATCGGTCAACAAACGACGTTTTTTTCAATCGAGAATTTAGAAGCTCATATTTTGCTGCAAATACAACAGAAGCGGAAATTAAGATTTACGCCCCCTGGTGGCCAAACTATTTTTTGCAAAAATTAGAAATTATGTGCAAATGGTTTCCCATCAGGAGCTGTATCCGGTGCAGAAAGAATTTTTCAAATCGGAGATTTAGAAGCAGATATAGGGGGAAATGCAATTTACATTTACGCCCCCTAGTGGAAAGTCTATGCATTACTTGAAAATTTTAAAATTATATGAACCACATGTCACACTAGCACCACTATCCAACAAAGAAGGAATTTTTCAAATCGGACTCCTAGAAGTAGAGATATTGAAAAAAATAAAATGTACATCTACGCCCTCTGGCGGAGAAACTGTGGAATATTTTAAAAAGAAAATATTCCGAAAAGGTTTATCGATGTGAGTGGCATCAGCCCACGAAAGAATTTTTTCAATCGATATTGTAGAAGCTCTGATCTTATGGCAAATACATCAGAAGCAAAAATTAACACTTACGCCCCCTGGTGGCCAAAGTATTCTTCACCAAAAATTTGAAATTATATGCAAAAGATTTTCGATCCGGAGATATATCCGCTGAAGAAAAAAAACTTCAAATCAGAGTTTTAGAAGAAGAGTTATCGGGAAAAATGTAATTTACTTTTACGCCCCCTAGCGGAAAATCTATGCGTAATTTGAAAAAGCAACTATATCTAAAATACTCTTCGACATAAATGGAATCGAAGGATAAAAAAAAAATCAATCGGATGTTTAGAAGCAAATATGTGGAATAAAACGTATTTTTGAATTCGACATCATCTGCATTTACGCCCCCTAGCGGCGAAATTGTACATCGTAAAAAAACGAAATAAAGGATCATCATTTGCATATTTCAAGCTTTCCGATGCAAAAAGAATTTTTCAAATCGGACTAATAGTTGCAGAGATATCGTGGGTACAGGCGGACGGACGGACGGACATACCGATAACAGAAGCACGATCTTGTTTTACAAAAGACGTGCTAAAATACGGTCGATGCAGTTTTTTTGATGCAGACCAGCTTCTTTTCGTTTCCTTTCTTGCTTCCCCCCCCCCTATTTTTTTATTTCGTATTTCTTATATCCCATCCTACTCCATTTCTTTTTTCCTCGCTTTCCAGCTCTTTCGGTATCTCTTTCACTTTCCTTTTCTTTCTTTTTTCTTCTTCTTTTTAGTATCTTTCGTTCTAGGTTTCATTATGTGTTTGTCTTCCTAGATCTACTTCTGCACGTGCATGCGTACTTCTCTGTCTCAATTCGCTTCTTTCTCTAAGAGTTGCTCATCTCTCTCTCTCTCTCTCTCTCTCTCTCTCTCTCTCTCTCTCTCTCTCTCTCTCTCATGCTCGCTGCACTTCCGGGTCACATTTATTTCTTTCTCATCAAGCTCTCCTCGTTTCGTACCTTCTTTCTCTGCCTGCATGCTTCGGTTCCTCTCTGTCGTCAGCTTGTACTGTCTGTCTGCGTAGTTCTGTTTCTCTTTCTTGCCAGCGCGCAGTGCCTCGTTCTTTCTGTTTCTTCTGTTCTTCTTTTGTTTCGTACTCTTTCTGCCTACTCCTCTGTATCTTTTCGTTCTTCTGTCTTGCAATTTCTTTTCCTTGTTTTCCGAATCTGTCTTCTCATTCATCGCTTTTTTTGTCTCGTAATGTATATTCCTTTCTTTCTTTGTCACTGTCTCCCTCTTCCTGTTTATCCTTGCTCGGTGTTATCTCTCTTCCAGAAACCACCGCCTTTGAATACAGGGCTGCCGGGTTTAGCAACAGTGACAAAATCCGAATTGGGCAAAAAAGAGCCATGCCAAAAACTAATCTCAAGTTGTGGTATGGGGCACCATTATGAGACGTCTCCATATCTTTGACGAGAATATTCCTGGAGACTGTAGCCACTCGTAAATCTCGGAGAAAAGTTTGGACCCTATTTTCTAGCTTGTATGAAAGAATTCAAACGTTTCTCTTGCAAAAGGACGTGCTGATCCTCAGTCTTCCCAGCACAGATGCGTGCTATGTATCTTGCACTTCGTCTTGTACAGTCAAAATTTCGCAGTGTTTTTTTTTGGGGGGGGAGGCTTCTTGAGTATTTTTTAAGAGCCTCTGCATTGCAATGAGTGGAGATCATCTCTCTCTATGTCGTGTCCTCACCCTCCTCAGCAGCTTACTCTGCCCTTTGTTCATTACATGAGGCTGAATTTCTAATCCATTTCTGATGTCTTCCCAGCCTTGTTGGAATCCGGAGAAAGGAGTTGTCTATGGTAGAACCTACGTTCTGTTGCTCGGGAGTATGTTCAGCTTAAGTGGCAGGTCCTGTGTAACCAATAGGTATGGAATAAACTGCATCTTATAAAGCCAGTTCTGGGAGTCTCTTTTCGCCAGAAACGTAAGGAGAAACGTAAGGAGAAGTTGTACTCGCACTTATGCTTCGGGGTTTAACGACCATCATGAGCAACTCTAAGGGCTACAAGCAGTCACCCTTCCTCGATTTAGGGTAACTGGTTGCAGGACAGAGGCAGAGATAGCACCATCTTACAAGCATACCGCCCATACCTCATCCGGAATTCAAACCCGGGCCCACTTCAGACGACAGAACTGCGCATCAGACAGCTCGGCGTCATTACTCGCACTTCTTATCAATGGGCATTGTCGTCTCATTAACCGCTACGTGCTGCGTAGCGATACTGCCCTTGTGTGTGTGTGTGTTTCAACGCTTTTGTCGTGTTTGCTTCTTTTATCGACCATACGGAACTACCCAGAAACACAGGGTTGCTTTGTAAAGTGATCAGTGAAATGTATCTTCCGTACTGTCACTCTATTACTTTGTATTGGCGTTTTTCAAATTGTATAGTACGTTGATTTTGTGTTTATACCATTATGGAGTTTTAAACATCTGTGACCTATACTCTAATTTAACTTTCCTTTTTAGTTTCTTTCTCTATGCAAATCTGAGTTCGTTCTTCTTGGCGTTTTTCAAACTTAACGTGATACCTTCCCTCTCTCGCAAGAGTATGGTTGGCAACACCCTTGAGGTCGGAACGTATGACGTGCGTATGTCTCCGATGAGAACTGAACGTTATATAAGGGGCCGTCCATAAAGTACGTCCATGATTTTTTACTATTTTTAGACTCCCCTCCCCCATGTCACATTTGTCCGATTGTTAAAGAGTTCGTCCTAATTCCCGCAACCCCCTTTATTTTCGACGACTGCTTTTAGAAGTCCGTTAAGAAACAGAAAGAAAACATGTAAGGAATTATTTAAAGTAATCTTCCATATATTTACACGTTTGCTTCAGAAAATATTTATTATTTAGGCATTAATTTATTTCCAAATGCTACCCGAACTTTATCATCCTGAAATAAAGATCTACAAATGAACGTACGCATTCAAGACTGCAACACTCCCGATTATGCCATTTTCAAAACACGATAGACTTGGTAGTACAAATGCGAGAACTTAATATTAATATTTTATATTCTGATTTAGCGAAATATCAGAAATCTGAAGTATCACCTACCTTTTTTTTTTTTTTTTGATGGAGGTTTAACGACCACTGTGAGCAACTCAATGGGCTATAAGCAGTCGCTCGTCCCTTATTTTAGATCACTGGTTCCAGGGAAGGGAGAGAGCCAGTGCCGTAAAACAAACACAACATCCATGCCTCACGGGATTCGAACCCTGACCCCTTTCGGACGAATGGTCAGAAGCCATCGCTTAGAACACTGCGCCACGAGGGCGGGGGGCGGCCCTACCTTTTTTAACTATTAAAAGAAGAAAAAAAAATAGAAAACAAAACGAAGAAATACCATCCACTATAGGTTTGCCAATGGACGTACGAATTACTAAACCTCCCTCTGCAATCTCGGACGTACTTTATGGACGGCCCCTAATGTTTGAACAGCAGCAGTGTTTGGAAATGATGGTAGTATGATGATATAATAGTACTCGTAGTAGCGGAAGTTGAAGTACTTGAAGTTGTGATTTCTAGACGTCTACGAATTTAATATTTTGCGTTGGTGTTTTTGTTTCTCTCTAAACGTTCTTTTTTTTTTTTTTTTTTTGATTGGAGGTTTAACGACCACCGTGAGCAACTCAATGGGCTATAAGCAGTCGCCCGTCCCTAATTTAGGGTCACTGGTTCCAGGGAAGGGAGAGAGCCAGTGCCGTAAGACAAACACAACATCCAAGCCTCACCGGGATTCGAACCCAGACCCCTTACGGACGAATGATCAGAGGCTAACGCCTTAGACCACTGCGCCACCGGGGCGGCACTAAACGTTCTCTAACAAGTAATTGAAATTTTTTCACTGTTGTTGTTGAAGACTGAGTCGTGCTAAAAAAGTTTTTGCTGAATAAAGACAAATAGTAAGTAACCATAATAATGAAACGCATATATAGCGTATTTAATCCGTTTATTTTCGTGGTGTAGTCAGCACAAATATTCGCCAAGTTTTTGCACTCCACTGGGAAGCTTTTTCAAGGCAACTCACTTCACTGGGAGGCTATTGCCTTAAAAAAGCCTCCCAGTGGAGTGCGAAAGCTTGGCGAATATTTGTGCTGACTACATCACGAAAATAAACGGATTTCATACCTTTATTATTCAACTCTGGTGTATTTAAAATAAAGGTTAGTAAGTAACCTTTTCTGAAGTTATTTGAATGACTCCTGATTCGCTTAAAAGTGAAGTTATTAAGAACTGATTTGTTTAGTGTGCAAACAGCTATACTTAAACGAACATTGCACATCTCAGCTGTAGTTTTAAATGGTTAATAGTATTAACTAACTAATTGGGTAATGCTCTTAAATAGCTTGTTTGCACATTAATCGTACTTTTTCAACACATAACCAAACGGCCAGGTAGAAAGAATCAGCAAGTCAACTTACAACGTCTTATTCCACCAACTTATTCGTTAACGACTTGTACTTCAGGATATCAAGATAATCTCCTGCTAGAATATTAACTCGCGCTGGCTTGCACTGATATTTATCTCATTATAAATGCCATTTGTTGGTCAATTACGTATATCTCAACAGATTTTAAATCAACATTTTACAATCCGTTCTTCACCAACTCTTCTCTCTTTCTCCAACTCTGTATCAACTCTCTATCCCTTCAACAACTAGGGTCCTGAAATCTTGTGTTTCAGAATAGATGTAACTGAATTTAAATAAGTGTACACGATCTCAAAAGGAAATGTATAATAGAGGCATACGTCACACCGTATCAGTTGGTGTTCATGTATCCAGGTTTACACATGTTTTTATGATTACGTTTTTCTTTCTGTTTTCGTGAACAACCATCGTTCTTGTAGCACTTTGCCCATCGAAGCCCATCAGCATCAAAAAATCAAATGACCAACGAGCCAACCATTCCACTTTGCTCACAATGTTCTGCAGTTTTTAACCGATTTCTTATCTGGGCAATAATTTACACTACCACCCAAGCAAATAAGCGCGGTAGTTCAGAACTCACACTACCGGACTATATTCTCTGAGGTCAGTTGAGGGCTCTGGGTTTGTATTCACTACCACATCTCCTGGATAAACTGAAGCAGGCTGGGCGTGAAGAATTTGGCGAAGTGGGGGAAGACATATCGCCCACTACGATAACCAAACTCACGATTTGATATGATAAGTCTGCTTAATTTCAGCTGCCGAAATTAACGGAAAAATCTCTATTGTGAAGAAATTAGTTCCAATAGTTATTTTTCATTTTATTTCAAGGTTGAATGACCCCAGTAAGTACCTAAAGCAATAAAACCTCGCCTGTCCCTAATTTAGGGTCACTAGTTGTGGGAAGAAAGGAATATTCAACTCGGAAAGATAAACACGCTACAGATCACAGGCGAACTAGCCAAACGCCTCGTGCCATAAGCAGGCCGGGCAGAATGAAGGCCGGTTAGAGGTCAATTCCTCATTAATTATCTAAATAAAATTAAATTAACAATCTTATTGCACAGTATGTCTAATACTGTGCAATACACCAATTATGTAGAAAGTAGTAAAACTATACTAGTAATCCGGTTTATTGGCGTAGGTTTATAGAAATAAGCGCTTCCAAGCTTTTGCACATCAACCAGATGGCTCTTTAAAGGAAGTTAGATAGAAACACCGATACCAATTCTACACAACACAAAATTGAAAGCGTAATCGAGTTGGCCACTGTATGCGGGGTATTCACTGAATCAGATACATAACTTTATCCAAAAAGCCAGGGTCAAACATTTTAATCTTCCTGTGCGCAGCTTCATTGTTTAGACTCAATTCCCTACATACCAAATGTGTCTTACAAACTCAGGAGCGCCCTTAAGAAGATGAACTACGCTATTGGCATAAGGTCACCTGCATCTTTAAATATACTATTAGATGAAAGCCCGTCAATAAAGAAGGAAAAAATAAAATTTATGATACAGAAATTATTGACATTCATTTATTGAGTTTTTGAGTTCCACGTCAATAGATGGCGACGTTGGCTCACAGCTTTCTGAAAATTTCCCGAACAGTCGGTAATGGAATTTGATACGACGGGCTGGCTGTTTGTTATGTGTTATGTAAAACCTTTAGTCCCTATTTCGACAGCACTTTTTCGTACACAACATTTTTGGTACACACTGACTGTGAACCCTGTATCAATTTCCCCTGTTTTTTTCCGTGAACTATTTTTATCTCGACGTCGTCAGATCGTCGTACTCTTGACGTTGCCACATATAGATGGCTAAAAACCGGTTCAGGTAATGAACCAAAATTCCTGATGTAAAGTTTTTCGTTGCCGCCCCGGTGGCGCAGTGGTCTAAGCGATGGCCTCTGATCATTCGTCCGGAATGGGTCTTTGACTGGAAAACATAATGCAATGTTCGAATCGCGGTGAGCCTTATGGTTGTTGCGTTTGTTTTACGGCACTGGCTCTCTCCCTTCACTGGAACCGGTGACCCTCCTAAATTAGGGACGGGCGACTGCTTATAGCCTACTGAGTTGCTCATGGTGTTTGTTAAACATCCAACCAAAAAAAAAAAGACCGTGTGACGTAGCGCATCCCTGACGTCATGTGAGAATGATTTGGATTAGAGGACATCACACCAACAGCTGTGTTCTTTGTTGAAACAAAGTGGTATACGCGTGGACTGTGCGCGTGTAGCATAGCCCACTGGAAAGAGGAGGCCCTAAAACGAACAGTTGTCATGTGACCAAAGGGGTCTCAGCTTTGTGAAATTTCTCCAAGTTTTTACCGAAAGTGAATGCTGTTACTATACTTGTGATTAAAGTCTCTTAAAAACCCTTATTGCATTATGTTTTCCAGTCAAAACTGCTTTATTCTTGTGCCAGTTTCGTGAAGAAAATGTAAGTGTGTGAAATATTAAATTTTGTGTAGGGTTTAGATTACTATATCTGTGACACTTATATAAATATAATTTTCTTGCAGTAGTAAAAATAACAAAATAATTACAAATAATAAGCTGGAAACTAGGACCAAGTTGGTCACATGACCTTGATGACAGCCGTTCGTTTCAGGGCCTCTTCTTTCCAGTGGGCTATGGCGTGATGTCACAAACATTTATTTCTCGGTTGTTGCTATGGTGACTTAAAAAGTGGCACGGAAGAGGAGGGCTCTAGAAGATTATATATTAGGATGTTAAAGAGAAATACTGGAAATGCACTTCTTTCCAGCGAAGCAAGTGTTTATGCGATTCTCCAACAATACCAGAACAGCTCTAAACGATACTACATGGGAATGACCAAGTGTTCGTTTAGAATTAAGTCAACCAGCATAAAAGTGACACAAATACGGTAAAGTAGTCACAGCTCTATCCAGAGAAGTCAAATTCAAGTCCGCTACTCCTATGTGGGATGATCTAAAGAAATTAGCTACCTACTCTACCCCTAAACGTACAGCCATTCAGGAAAGCTTGGAGATCATTACCAACAGTGATACTTGCAATGATAACGTCTCACTCGAGTTGCCACGAAGTTGGAACCAGTTCTTGAAATAACGCCTTCTCCCTACCAGGATAACGCGTGCACAACCAACGTGATGCCTCGTATCTTTAAATGAATATAACGTCGTATCTATTTATTATCAAGTCAAGTCACAGCGCGTTCAAATTGCTCAAGCGTTCTATTACTCAGATTGTAGTTTATGCCTAACTTCCTTGAAAAAGCCATCTGGTTGATGTGCGAAAGCTAGGAAACGCTTATTTATACATTCCTACGCCAGTAAATCGGATTACTAGCATAGTTTTACTATTTTCTATGTCTAATAATATTTCTCAGAAATGCTGGTTTTGGAAAATGAAAGTCATGCCTTAGCTTACAAATAGGACTAATACGATATTATAACCGAATAAACGACCTCTCTCCAGCAGCTGACAGAAAAATATCACTGAATTTTTTACTCGCACCAAATAATTTATAAGTTCTTACACTTTCGGTTGAAAAAATTATCAAAGAGCAAATCAGCCAAGCAACAGATGAGGTCTGAATACAAGAAGTTTAAGTTTTTTGTGCATGCACCTTTCGATCACACACCACTCGTTAACCGTAACAAGCTAAACTGGTTTTTAAGCTATGACTTCCACAGGAGACAATATATAGTACGTTATCTGAATGCAGGCGCCAAAAAAAAAAAAAAAAAAAAAAAACAAGTGTCGCCTGTTTAACTACCTAGAAAACACAAGAGTAGATGACGATCGCAGTGGTGCGAATAAAACAGTCCAGGGGTTCACTACAAAGTGACAAGTTGGAACTAAATATGCAAAATTATGGATGTGCTTGTGAAAACACAGATTTGTTGGTGACAGAGATGGGAAACGCGCCTCCTTGCTCCGGAGCTAGTTGTTCTAACCAACTAAACTACGCCGAATGAATATATTGCTGCAGATTTGTGGTCTTCACATGTGCTTTATCTCTGTAGTACATCACATACTGTGGTAATTGTAAGGGCTGAGAGAGAGAGAGAGAGAGAGAGAGAGAGAGAGAGAGAATAAAGCAAATAATGTTATCAGGTGCAAATACACTAAATTGACAAAAGTGACCAGACACCTAGAAGAGAAACACAACAAAGCATTTATTGACATACATTAGTACGGTGTTGGTCCACCTTTGGCTTTAATGCATGCACAGACTCTTCGAGACATGCTTTCGACAAGGTTTTGGAACACAGCGATAGGTATGCACTTCCATTCAGTACATAATGCTGCCGCTATCTGTTGCTTAGTAGTAGGCCTTGGTTCCAAACTTCTTATGAGGCACTCTAATTCATCCCATAGGTGCTCAGCGGGATTAAGATCAGGGCATTGTGCTGGCCAGTCCACACACGATACGGAATTATTGCCAAACCACGCCGTAACAGTCCTTGCTTTATGGCTCGGTGCATTATCCGGCTGGTACCAACAAGTCTTATATCCATAGTGTTTCCACAGAGTTGGTAGGGCATAATTGTCCAGAATATTGAGGTAGACGTGCTGGTTAACATGTTTGTCCACGATAACCAATGGGCCGGCACCATACCACGAAAAACACTTCCACACGAATACACTGCCAGCTCCAAACTTGACCGTAGGAACAGTACACTGTAGTAAACAGCGTTTCCCGGCTGCCGCCATACTCACACACGGCCATCAGACTGATGGATCGTGTATCTGGATTCATCAGTCCATAGGACCCGTTTCCATTGATATACGGTCCACGATAAATGTCTTTACACCTAAACGACGAGTAGCATTCTGAGTGGAGATGAAAGGATTATGGGCAGCCGCACGACCACGATAACCCATGGAATGAAGTTCTCTGCGAATGGTACGTGTACATGCCGAGGTTGCAGCGTTGTTACTCACCTGTACACTGAGGTCCCGTGCAGTACTCCGTCGATTAGCTGTAACGACTCTCCTGCGGCTTCGATGTCCTCTATCACTGATTTTCTTTGGTCAGCTGGTACGTTTTGCTGCTTCAGGCACGCCATGCGTCTTCTACTTATTCAGTACATCCAAAACAGTTGACTTGGGTATGTTTAAACGCATCTCGGTTTCTCTTATGGACAACCCACTAATATAACACCCAACAATCTTTCCTTTCTCAAAGTCAGTTTTCTCCCGCCGCAACATTTTCACTCAACCTCACAGTGCGATATAATCGCTGTCAGCTGCAGTCTTGCTTTATGCCATTTGCAGCTGTACCGTGCATCTTAACAGCGCAATGGATCCGTTCATTTGCTTTTGAAGGGTTGTCCGGTGACTTTTGTCAATATAGTGTATTTCCCTGCGGGAAAGATTTGCACTTAATTACACGTCACAATTTGATTTCCGGTGGATCCACATCACTTTATCAAGAGTCAGTAGGCTTTAGTAATTCAACTAGATAGTCAGTATAGTATACATAACTTAAATTACTGAGATGCACAAATTTCAGCATAAACACAAAGCACTTTAACGTCTAACTGCTGCCAAACACGAGTATTTGTGAAGGTACATTAAAGAACGTTAAGCTGACATCACTACCAACATTACTCCCAACGGAAACATTAATAAACTTTACTACCAACAGCCCCACATAATGGCGTCTTTTCTTTTTACCAAAGCGTCGCCAGACCTATTTCTCTAAATCATAAATTCAGCCGCTTTACTTTCTAAAATTGGACTTCGAAACAATATATAATATTAGTCAGAATAATAAAAAACACATTTTTATATTTTATGATTTAGATATTTCGCATATGTTTCATTTTATAAATGCAGTGAAACCTCGTTTATACGTTTTTCGAGGGACTAAGTAAAATGAATGTATAATTGAAGAAAAAAAACCCAACAACGTAGAGACGAAACAACGAAAATCCAAAACTAATGGCAATTCAGAATTTTGGATAAACGATATTTTACATGTAAATGAGAAAACTGTATATGTGAGAAACGTATAAACGAGGTTCTGCTGTAATTTGGATAATAAAATAATTTTGAGATACCTTTCTAATTTCCGCCTACACTGTTAAAAGTTTTGTGGTAGGTTGCACCAAAAAGTGGTGCTACACCAGCTGCGCCACTTTCTGAAAACAGGTACACCATTGTGTGATATAAACCAAACCCAGAACATGGCGCAACTTCGCACCATAATGTGATGCAACCTTGCGTCATAACGTGGTCCAAAGCTGTACAATATTGTTGGGTTTTGTTTTGCATCATGCAATGGCGTATCGTTTCTCAGAAAGTGGTGCTGGTGGGGTAGCACCAGTTTTTGGTGCAACCTACCACAAATGTTTAACAGTTTAGTATATATTCTAGTATATGTGTAATTAAACTGCCAAATTAGTAATAACCGGGTCGATTTGATAATCTGAATCCGCACCCATCTGGTACCGTTTGCTAGAAGGCTAGAAGGACGGAGGGGGGGGGTCGGAGGTTCAAAAGCTTGATATCCCATATTCTTACAATTTAAAACGTAAGTGGTGACATGTTAAGTGTCTTAAAAGGGCTATGCCAAATTCGAAATGTTTTCAATGCATTCCTTCTCAAGAGAACGTTATGCTGACTACGCGAGTAATTTTCAAAAGACGTATTAGGAGGGTGGCCTTAATAAAATAGCAAAGATATGCACATACGGTTTTTGTGATGGGTAAGTATTTTGTGGTGAAGGACGTGGTTCGAACTTCCTTAAGAAAGGGATGTTTGCACTATTGGTATTACCTAGAGCCACGAACGTCCAAAGGACAACTTCTGTTATATACGCTGCCTTACCGTTAACATTCCGACACCTACAAGTCTGTCAAAAATGTTTATTCACAGAAAATTTAATGTTGTGGGCTGAAACCTTTGCCCCTTATGACAGCCGCTAGTCTTTGGAATACCGTCCACCAGTTTGTTTCGTAAATATCGGTTGTGTTCCACCATTTTTCCTTCATAGCAGTGACCAGTTCAGCTTTCTTGAATGACCTCTTTTTCCGCGCACTCGGCAGTCCAGTTTGTCCTAGAGAATTTCTAGAGGGTTCAGATCAGGATTCTGGGTTGGCCAGCCCAACTTTTCGACGTCCATGTCTTCAAGCGGAGCTGTAACAACCCGAGTAGTATGATATGGTGCGTTGTCCTGATGATAGAGGTATGGGCCTTCTGTAAGGTACTGCCACAACGTTTGTAGTGCATAATTCCCCAAAATGTCTAGGTAGAGCTCAGAATTCATGGTTTTGTTCAAAACGAGTAATGGGTCAAAGCAGAACCACGAGGAACAGCTACATGCCATCACGCAGCCTCCACGAAATTTCATCGTCGGGACGATACAGTGAGGAAGGCACCATTTTCTCAGCATTCGCCACACCCAGGAATGACTATTAAACTGGAAGACTGTGTACCGTGACTTTTCAATCCGAAGCACAGTTCTTCATTGATCTGCAGTCCAAGATCAACGTTCCTTAAACCACACTAATCAGTGAGTGGCATAAATTGAAGTGATTAGAGGATTGTGGATCGCTGTTCTATCGTAGAAACTCATGTCGTGCAACGTTTTATACCGCATTGGTGCTAACATTAGTCCCAATAGTATCACATAGAGTTTGACTGTAGTGACGCATAGGGTACAGCGTCCTGCGCACTGTAGTGGTGCTAACATCAGTCTCAGTAGTCCCACACAGAGTTTGACTTTGGTAACCCATGTTGTGCAACGTTCTGTGCACTGTACTGGTGCTAACAACAGTCCTAATAGTCCCACATAAGATTTGATTGTGGTAACACATGTCTTTCAGATTTTAAGCACTGTAATGGTGCTAACATAAGTACCAATAATTGCTCATAGGGTTTGACTGTGGAAACCTATGTGGTGCAACGTCCTGTGCACTGTACTGGTGCTAATATTAGTCCCAATAGTCTCACGTAGAGTTCGACTGTGGTAACCCATGTCGTGAAGCGTCCTGAGCACTGCACTGGTGCTAACATCAGTCCCAATAGCCCCAGATAGGGTTTGACTGCGGTAACCCATGTTGTGCAACGCCCTATGCACTGTACTGGTGCTAACATCAGTCCCAATAGTCCCAGATAGGGTTTGACTGTGGAAACCCATGTTGTACAACGCTCTATGCACTGTACTGGTGCTAACATCAGTCCGTCACATAGGGTTTGACTGCGGTAACCCATGTCGTGCAACGTCCTATGCACTGTACGGGTGCTAACATCAGTCTGAATAGTCCCGCATAGGGTTTGACTGTGGTAACACATGCTGTGCAATTTCTTATGCACTGTACTGGTGCTAATATTAGTCCTAATAGTCCCACATAGAGTTTGATTGTGGTAACCCATGTCGTGAAGCATCCTGTACACTGCACTTGTGCTAATATCAGTCCCAATAGTCCCACATAGGGTTTGACTGTGGTAACGCATGTCGCGCAACGTCCTATGCACTGTACAGGTGCTGACATTAGTCCCAATAGTGACACACAGGGTTTGCGTGATTTGAGACAATGCTGATTTGAATTCTGAGAGAACAGTCCTTTACAGAGATCTTCTGTCACGTTAGGATAGCCTCGGAGATTTTTCGAATCGTTTCTTGGCGAATTCAGCCCCAGACCACTACACTTTGCGTATCCCATCACCAACCGTCGACCTAGGGATCTGTAATGTCGCTGAAAAGCCACGTACAAAACGACAGCTTATGCGGCACCATGATATCATCAATCCGCAGTGGAAATAAGTAACTCTGTCGATCGAGGCATCTTACATTCACAGTCGTACGCTGTCTCATCATACAGTACAAACATATTTAAAGTTGGGTTTGTGATGTGATACCTGCGTAAGACTTAATTCACTCTCAATAGACACTCAGATAAAATTCACTCTCTTAATTCACTCAGATATTAATAGCAGGACAGATATTAATAGTACTGACAACTCGGACTATTATCGCAATAAAAACCTAATTCCTAAGAGTAGAAATGTTTGCACTGCAATACATCAACATATTTTGGAAGCTGGCATTCAGCTTTGCTTCAGTCTTCTGGATGCCGGCTTTCCGTGTATTAACTCTCCTGGGGATGCCGACTTTCCATGTATTAGCTCTCTTGGGGATGCCGACTTTCCATGTATTAGCTCTCTTGGGGATGCCGACTTTCCATGTATTACCTCTCCTGGGGATCCGACTTTCCATGTAATAGCTCTCCTCGGGGTGCCGACTTTCCATGTATTACCTCTCCTGGGGATGCCGACTTTACATGTATTAGCTCTCCTGGGGATGCTGACTTTCCATGTATTAACTCTCCTGGGGATGCCGACTTTACATGTATTAGCTCTCCTGGGGATGCCGACTTTCCATGTATTAGCTCTCCTGGGAGACAGGAATATCCCTCAAAGAAAATAGTGCATCCGTTGACTGTTCGGGTTATGAAATATAAATCCATGCTGAAATTTGCGTTTTTAGGCATATCCCATTTGAAACTTCCCATAAATTAAGCAATTCTAGCAGTTTAACAGAGAGAGCGTCCGAATTTTTTTTTCTGTGTGTGACACTATTCATGCTATATATAGAGAGGGTATATTTTTCCTAATAAATATCTAATGCCACAAGTATAAACCGTTACGGATTAAGATAATAAATTATATTTACACGGCGACAACATATGCGGATGTGCACGCCTTTCGATATTTGATTTTCATTAAGTTCCACGTCAATGATATATAAGGGCTTTGGGTATCAAGAAATGGCCTCAGGCAGTTTCTGTTGAGTTACATAATGGAGCACTTGCTTTTACGACATCAAATAATGTCTTGATCGCAACACTAACGAAAACAAACTGTTAACGGGCTGCTGCTTTCAGTAGGTGAGTTTTATGGAATAAGTACACGTTTATCGACGTTTCGCTACAGATTGCTATGGAAACCATCTTGCCTCCAACGCAATACTTCCCACGTCGTCCGCAACAGCGCAAAGGAAATTATGCAAAATAGAAAAATTGTGCTCAGCGAACTACTCGCCGACAACGCTCTTTTGAGTTTCTTCTTACAACATATATTAGACTTCTTAAACGAAAAGAACTTCAGCTAGAATTTCAGGATATTGTTCCACGCCAGCGACATAGCATATATGAAAAAAAAATTGCGTAGTACGCCGTGAAATCCAGGCCCATCGCCAGAAAATTTTGTTTGTTGCACATAGAGAGAAAAAATTATGTTTGAAGGAATTAGGTAGAAAACATTTCACTGAAATATACTGGTTTTCAGTTAAGTACTTTTGGCTAGAATTGTTCAACTTTTAACCGTCTGGAACGAAGGGTTAGCAAAATGGGCAGAGAACGAATATATTCATTGTCTAGGAAGCGGCCAAACGCGGCTGGAACGAGTGAGCCTGCAAATCAGGAAGCGTTGCTTAGCTTTATATTTTCAAAGTGGACATTTAGGGAGATGATTGGCGCTAATTCTTTCTGATTGATTTTTACCAGAAAAAATAGATATAACAAAGGCGACAAGCCTGAGAAAGGAGAGAGAAGATGTTTGAGTCACTTGTTTCTACCCAGTGGCATGATGTCTGTGTCAGGTGGATTAACACTTCCCCATCATGTCTTGGATCATGGAGCAGAGAAAAGGGAGCTGCGCTTGTTAATAGTGACAGGTTTATAGTCGGTAAAGGTCAGATGGGGAAAGGAAAGGAATGCTTTGTCTTAGCTTTTATAAGACCTGGCCGCCATGTTAACATTTCTATTCGGAGAGGGCAGAAAATTTTGGGTACCACGTGCTTCAGTTGCATTTTTACCCGTCGCAGAAGGGCACTTTTTTCGAGCCCTGATGTGAAATACATTCTTTCATTAATTTTTCTTCTGAAATTTCCTGAAGATCCTGCTGACCACTTGATACTCCACTGCGAACCATACTTTCAGAAACACTGCTTTATATAATGTGAAACCGTTGTTTGTTTCGTCTCTATTTTCTAAATAAAATGCCGAACGGAATGTTTTTGAGAACTCCAAAGTAAAACCATTCAAGGACGACCGAAGACAACATATTGACCACTCTCACATGTCCTTCCGTTCTTCTGTGAACCTGTCGGACTTAGTGTTTTTCTATTAGAGTATGAGAAAGATCATCTTTACCTTAGGTTCTCTTCCCAATACACAGTACTGGAGCAAACAAAAACAAGAAAGATGACACCGAATTTTCGGTTGCAATGAGCATGTCTTTTGAATCCGTTCTGAAGCGAATTAAATTTATCAAAGCTATTCAAAGTCACTGGAACGAGAACAGTAGTATCTGACCGAAGAAAGACGTTTTCCAATCGGGTTTTTAATCCCGCAGATATTGCTGTAAACGAAATCGTGAACTTACGCCCTCTGGTTGCAAGCTTGTGCGTTAAGCAAAATTTGAAATTATATGAGAAACATTTCGCAGAGCAACGTTCTCCAACAAAGAAAAGGATTTTTTTCAAATCGGACTCTTAGAAGCAGAGATATCGACAAATATAAGATATGCATATACGCCCCCTGGCGGGAAAAACATGCACTTTTTTAAGAAGAAAGTATTCTCAAAAGGTTTTTCGTTGTGAGCGGTATCGGTCCAAGAAACAATTTTTTCAGTCAAATTTTAAGAAGCTCAGATTTTGCCGCATAATACATCAGAAACAGAAATTAACACTTATGCTCCTGGTGACCAAACCATTCTTTGCCAAGTATCACAAATCATATGAAAAATATTTCTCATCAGGAGCTGTATTTGATACACGAATAATTTTTCAAATATGAGTTTTAGAAGCAGAAATATCGGGGGAAATGCAATTTATCATAACGCCCATAGCGGAAAGTCTATGAATTACTTGAAAATTTTGAAATTATATGAAAAACATTTTGGACCGGGAACCTATCCAACAAAGAAGAAATTTTTCAAATCGGGCTCTTTGAAGCAGAGATGTTTATAAAAAATAGGATATACATCTACGCCCCTGGCGGAGAAACCATGCATTATTCAAGAAGAAAATATTCTGAAAAGGTTTGTCGACGTAAGTTCTTACGATTGACGTGAAAAGGTTTATCGACGGTCCGCAAATGAATTTTTTTCATTCGAGATTTTTAAAGCTCTGATTTTGCTGCAAATACATCAGAAGCGGAAATTAAGACTTACTCCCCCTGGTGACCAAACTATTTTTTATCAAAAATTGAAAATTATATGAAAAAGATTTCCCATCAGAAGCTGTATCCGCGGAAGAAAAAATTTTAAAATCGGAGTTTTAGAAGTAGAGATATCGGGGAAAACCCAATTTACTTTTATGCGCCTTAGCGGAAAATCTATGCGTGACTCAAGAAACTACCTATACCTAAAATACTCTTCGACATAAATGGAATCGAAAAGTAAAAGAATTTTTTTCAATCGAATGCTTGGAAGCAAATTTATGGAATAAAATGTATTTTGTATTTGATATATTTTGCATGTACGCCCTCTGGCGGTGAAATTGTACATCGTAATAAAAACGAAATGAAGGACCATTATTCGCATATTTCAAGCTTCATAATGAGAAAATAAGTTTTCAAAAAGGACTAACAGCTACAGTGATACGGTGCCCACAGACGGACGGACGGATAAACCGATAACATGAGCACAATCTTTTTTACGTTTTCCAACTGTAGGTTGAAGAAGCGTATATCTATGTTCCAGCTTTGTCCGTCTGCCGGCACGATAACTCGCGTAAAAATGGTTCGATTTCGATGAAATTTTAGTATGTGGTAGAGGACCACCTGGGGACAAACCCTATTGAAAATGGATGAAATGGGGTCAAAGGTCATGGCATAGGAGCGGTATCCATTCCACTGCCCTTATGTGACATAACTTGCGTAAATATGGTTCGATGTCGATGAAATTTTAGTATATTGTAGGGGACCACCTGGGAATGAACCCTATTGAAAGAGGGGGAAGTGGGGTCAAAGGTCAGGACATAGGAGCGGGATGCATTCCATTGCCCTTATGCGTCATAACGTGCGTAAAAATGGTTCGATTTCGATGAAATTTTAGTATGTGGTAGGAGACCACCTGGGGACGAACCCTATTGAAAATGGACAAAATGGGGTCAAAGGTCAGGACATAGGATCGGGATTCATCCCATCGCCCTTATCCCATACTATTAAGGGAACACTTCTTGTATGTATGTAAATTTAATTTTGAAAATGGCTCTAAGGATTTTTATGAAAGTCGTTAACCTACCGTTTTCTGGTACTAGAAATCGATTTAGCTTGATCTCGACTTTAGGAAAATTCGTTTAGTGCGTTAAATAACCGCCCCGAATTACCACGTTCTTAGTGTCATGGCGTCGTCCCATTGATGTTATCCATGCTTAGAAATCTTATGACGTCACAATCTCGCGATTCAGATGTTGGCGCGCGGTCACGCCATTTGTCTCATTATGTCACGCGTTGTGTGTATCCTATTAAAGTTTTATGACGTCACACTTTTTCGAGCAGATGGTCGCGATTCCTATCTGTCTCACTACGTCACGCGTTGTGTGCGTATGCCCGTCCGCACGATAACTCGCGTAAAAATTGTTCGATTTCGATGAACTTTTAATATGTGGAAAGGGAACACCTGGGAAGGTACCCTGTTGAAAGTGAACGAAATGGGGTCAAAGGTCAGGTCATAGGAGCGGGTTCCATTCCACTGCTCTTATACGTCATAACTAACGTAAAAAAAGTTCAATTTCGATTAAATTTTGGTATGTGGTAGGGAACAACTGGGAACAAACCCTATTCAAAATGGGCGAAATGGGGTCAAAGGTCAGAACACAGGAGCGGAATCACTTCCATCGCCATTATGCGTCATAACTTACGTAAAAATTCTTCGATTTGGATAAAATGTTAATATGTTGTAGGGGCCTGCCTGGGGACGGATCCTGTTGAAAATGGGCGAAATGGGGTCAAAGGTTAGGACACAGGAGCGGGATCTATTCCATAGCCCTCATGCATCATAACTTACGTAAAAATGCTTCCATTGCGACAAAACTTTATCAGGTTATTTCGGAGGTATACTGAACCGGTTCTGTTGAATATCATGGAAATGGGATCAAAGGTCAGGGCACATGACCGAGATTTATTCCACAGCCATTATCCTCATAATTTGAGTAATGATTTCTGGTATGTTGGAAAGTGTATTATAAACAATGAATTGCATGATTTTACTAACTTGTTTTTTTACAAAAGACGTACAAATCTAGCGCTGCTCTCTTTACGAGACTCGAGTCAATTAGTTGTTTGAGCATAGGCACGAGATGAAACATCAGATCACAGTGATTTTTTGCATGCGATTGGACATCCTCCATGGTCAGGTTTTGACGCCTTCCGATTCCCGAAATTCCGTGTCGTTGAGGAATAATCGTCCAAAAACTTGCATTTTTAGGAGGTTTTCCGGGTTTTGAGAAGGGGTAGTTTGTTACCTATCTCCTCCAATGATCTGCAGCCGATCGTGGTAACACTTGCCACAGAGAAAGGGAAGGGCATATTGAGTGACATGGGGTTGGCATTATGGTGATTGGTCGTGTCGTATAAAAATAATGACCATCAAAATCTTACCAATTTTAACAATAAATAATTGAAAAAATCCGCTGTCTATACGAGTCTCGGGACAATTAGTTGTTCGGGCATAACGACGACATGACACATCCGATTACAGTGATTTTTGGCATGCGATTCGACTTCGTCTATGGCCAGGTTTCGACTCTTTCCGATTCCCGAAATTCCGTGTCATTGAGGAATTTCAATTAAAACTAGATGGCCTTTTACTTGAACCGTTTAACAAAAGTCGGCTCACTGACATTAATTTAAAAAAATCGTTTGAATTGAAAAATGAAGAAATGGAAAAACTACGTCTGTTAGCTCAACACTTACTTAATATATAATTATAAAAAGAAGTCTGTGTATGTGTGTGTATGTTTGTCTTTCGCGATACAAAATGAAAAACGTGGTTCCCGATCTGAGTGTGTCTTTCCGCTTTGTTTACACGCAACCTGATCACAACCAACGTGAAGGCGTGAAGGAAAAGTATTTCATGATAAATTTTAGGCATTTCTCTCTTTCTCTCTTAGAATGTTTCGTACTTTTGTTCTGGAAGTCATAAATGTCACGCGTCCGTTTTATAGAATTTGTTATAATAGGCGCCTTAATGAGCTTATGTTTTGCAGTAGCTTCGTTCAAAATTTGCCGACTGCACCCGAGTTATGGGTTACAATTGGCGGCTTGTCCTAGTAAATACACAAGACTGTTTTTATGGAAATATTTTTTTCATATAGGTGTTCTTAGATTCCCGATAAAAGTTAGATTTTCATTAAACACCATCTAATATATTAATATAAAGTTGAATGTTTGTTTGTCTGCCATGCAGTTTTCAATTTCATCATCATCATCATTGTCAACCATTATCAATCCACTGCTGGACGAAGGTCTCCCCAATTTAGAACCACCAAATTTGGTATACTATCTCATTGTACTCTAATTTAGACCGTAGACGGGTTTTGGAAGGAGTCGGAGCCCGGGGTCAAGATTTTCCATAGAAAATTTTCCTAAATTTTTTTTTACTTTTTTACTTTGAATTCGAATTTAATACGGGAACTGGGGGGACCTGCTGTTCACAGTATGGTACCAGATACCCCAGGATACCTATCGCCACTTCGTCGAGAAGCCGCTGTTTTGAAGGCAAAAGGGGGTCCTACAGCATATTAGGTAGTTGGTCATAATACGTATAATGGCTGATCGGTATATTTCGATGCACGGCTTAGAAGTGAGAGGGAAATCTTCAGGTAAAATTTCAGGGAAAATACATGGCATTCTTAAAGGTGGTTTTCCCAGTGCAAGAATTGAGTTTTGTAACAAGTGCTTTCCAGTGAAGAACAGCAACACAATTCAGCATCGGAAGTGAAGGTAAGTATTTCCATTCCTTTTCCATTCTTTCCGGTTTCGTAAAAGTAAGTTAATTAACTAAATCATTTTTTTTTATTTTTCACATTTGCAGCCATCCCGTCTTAATAACCTAAATGAATTAAAGCAAATGTACTGGAAAATTACAGAAATATATTTTTCATACATAAACTTTCACCCGCTGATCTTGGTGATTCCACGAATAGTAACACAGGGTGTCCATAAAGTCATTCCCACATTACAAAAATTAATATAAAAAAATGTATTGCAGGTACATGAAAGGGATTGCACGACAATGGGGTGCACAAGTAAAGTTGTTTTTCCAGTGTCAATACACCTCCACATGGGCGCCATTTGTGTCCCGGAGAACATCTAAGCGATATTCGATTTCACGCTATGTTTTGTTTAACATCTCAGCACAGACAGAACCAGTGACGTCCGTTATTCTACTCTTCAACGTCTCGACATCCGGAACACTGCTAGAGTAAACTTGGTCTTTAACGTAACCCCACAAGAAAAAGTTTAGAGGGGTTTGTCGGGAGATTGAGCTGGATATGTCATGGGACCGTCGCGGCCATCCCATCTGTCCGGAAATGTGGCATTCAGGAACTCACGAATCATTATTGACCAATAATAACCAAAAGTTGGAGTTCATGCAAATAAGGTACTACAAAAAATTCCAGCTTGTCCGAGTACACGTTACATGTTACCGTGGGCTCTGTAAAAAAAGAAGTGTCCGATTATTCTGTCATGCATCAGGCCGCACCATACGTTCACTTTCGAGTTAGACCTCTGTTGTTCGATGGCATAATAAGGATTTTCTGATCCCCAGATTCGAACATTATGCCTATTTACTGTACCAGAGACGTGGAATGTGGCTTCATCTGAGAAACAGACACGATACAGATAATCACTATCATGAGCTATAAGGCGTAACATCTCCTTCGCAAACGCAGCACGGCGAGGCCGGTCATCAGGATGAAGAGCTTGAACGATCTGTACCTTATAAGCATACAGATGAAGACGTTTGTGTAAAATTTTGTGGCACGGGGAATCCCAGTTTCCACTGAAGAAGGACGAATGAATTTCCTGGGGCTTCGCAGAAATGCCTCCTGAACAGCTGCAGCTGTCTCTTGTGTAACCGGTGGTCGACCCGCTCGGGGTAGATTGCCAACACTACCACGTCGCTTTAAACTTTTCATACCAAACGTTTATGCTTTTTTGATCCGGGGGTGATCGTCTGCACTCTTTTCTGAAATGATGCCGGACAGTAATGGCCGATTTGGTCTCACGAAACCACAACACACACGGCGCTTTTCTTGCATGGAAGCCATTATCGATGAAATGCTCCTCTTATTAAGCAGTAGCGCTCACCTAAAGAACAGAAAAAAAAACTTCATTAGTGCTGCTATATTACACTGGTGTGCAAAAATTAAGGACGAAGAGGAGAAATTAGCATAACAGCGGAACGAGCAGGCAGAACGGACCGAAAGACCACTCAGGAGATAGACTAGGGTCCGGTACAGTAGGACATGCGCATATATGCAGCATGACGTAGGGTGGGGGTCGGAATGGTATAAAGCACACGGCGATGTACGCTCAGCAATTCGGTGAAAGCTATTGCACGGTGTACATCGGTTTGAACGATGTCGAGTTACTGCCACCGTGTGAATGGCCAAAAAGCAATCCAGTAGACGACATCTAAATGCTATTACCTGAGGTCGCGTCATTCGGAAGTTGGAAGAAGGTCGAAGTGTGACTAGTGTGGTTGAGGAGTTCGGGATAGCTAACAGCATCGTTTCACGAGCTTGGAGAGCATTTCAAACGACATGAATAGCTGCTCTAGAGTTTGGCAGTGGTCGTCCACGACCAACCACGGTGGCGGACGACCGGTATATTATCCTACAGGCGAGAAGAGACAGACGGCACACAGCGGGAGGAATCGCAAGACACATGCAACAGACAACTGGACGTCCATTATCGCGTTTTATCGTGGCAAGGAGGCTGCACAAAGGTGGTCTATTTGCACGACGACCAGTACGGTGTGTGCCATTAGTGCCTGCTCATCGGAGACTGTGGTGCCAAGAACACAAGACCTAGACACAGCAGCAATGTGGTCGGGTTCTGTTTACGGATAAGAACCGATTTAGTCTGACGAGCGATTCTGGACGTATACACATCTAGAGAGAACAGGGAACACGCAATCACACCTCCAACATCATCGAAAGGGACCGGTTTGGAGGTGGCGGAGTTCTCGTTTGGGGCGGTATCATGCTTGGTGGCCCTACGGACCACCACATCTTCCAAGGAGGTTCAGTCACTGGTGTCCGCTATTGTACCGAGGTTCTCCTGCCTCACGTGCGTCTGTTTAGAGGTGCTGTGGGTCCTGAGTTCCTCTTCATGGACGTCAACGCTATACCTCATCGTACAGTGGCTGTCGCAGAGCTCTTGGAGAGTGAAGATATTCAACGCATGGATTGGCCCGCAAGATCCCCGGACCTAAATCCAATCGAACACATGCCGGAACTTTTCGGGAGATGCTTGGCAGCACGTCACCAGCCGCCAGCAACGATTCCGCAGCTGCGATTGGCCCTACAAGAGGAATGGGCCGCGATGCCTCAACAGCTCTTGACAACCTCGTCCTCAGCATGGACAGACTTTGTAAATCCTGCAACGCAGTCAGGGGTGATCATATCCCCTACTAACGACTGGATTTTTCTTGGCAGCCGCCTGTCACATGGACGTTTCTGTCTTCTATCCAGTTGTGCTCGAAGCTACCTTTTCAATAAAGTGCCTTTGTATCCTTTGGATTCCTTGTTTGAACGGTTTTGCTCACTTGTCCCATATTTTTACAACTTGGGGATCTTATAGTATGATTTAAGTCAATGTGGAGCACTTCTGCACGACGTTACATTCGAAAAACCGTCTCGTCCTTAATTTTTGCACGCCAGTGTATTATGACTAACTACTTAATATGCTGTAGGACCCCCTTTTGCCTGCAAAACAGCGGCTTCTCGACTAGGTGGAGATAGGTATCCTGGGGTATCTGGCACCATAATGTCAACAGCAGGTCCTCCAGTTCCTGTACATTTCGGGGTGGTGGTGATTCAGCGCGAACCTCCTTTTCCAAGTCCAACAAGAAATGTTCGAATGGGTTCATGTAAGGTGAATTTGGAGGCCAGGGCATTAATAGAAAGGCACCAGCATGTTCCTCGAACCACTGCTTGACGATTCTGGTAGTGTGGCATGGCGTATTATTCTGTTGGTAATGGCTATCACGAGCAGGGAACACAGCTGCCATGAATAGGTGAACTTGGTTCGCAAGGATGTTCACATACCTGACAGCTGTAAGGGATTGTGCTATTGGGGTAATGGGGCCTGAAGTGTCTTAAAAAAAACATAGACCACAGCATGACACCGCCGCTGGCCTGTTTTTAGCTTTAGTTGATAATCGGCGTATCCGGCCCCGACCGTCTGCGTGACGCACCAGGAATCTTGATTCGACAGACCAGGCCACTTTCTTCCAATCATCCACGGCACAATCTCGATGATTTTGGGTCCATTTCATGTGTTGTTGGCTATGACATGCAGTGAGCAAGGGGACCGACTGGTTCTTTGGCTACGTAGGCCCATGCGTAGAAGGCTGCGATGAACTGTGTGCTGTGACCCATTGCCCTGATCACCACTGTTGTAGCTGTGGGTGATTTGTCGCACTGTGACCCTGCGGTCGCTGTGAACAATGCGCGACAGTCTTCGCTCCTCTCTGGCATCAGTGAGCTGCGGACGACAAATGGCTGGACGGCGGTTCGTCTTTGGCCACCTGTGCACCACTTTTGATACGTACTCACTATAGCGGCACGTGAACAACCCACAAGCCGCGTCGTTTCCGAGATCGTAGTTCCGAGGCTCCGTGCCATCACAAATTGTCCTTTATCAAACTCCGATAAATCGGCAGCTTTTCCCATTTTGACTCCGAACACTCTACTAACAGAAAGCCGGTCCTTGGGTTGTATATATACTGCTCTGTGAACTTTTTGAATTGGATTGGTGGTTTAACGACCACCGTGTGCAACTCAATGGGCTATAAGCAGTCGCCCGTCCCTAATTTAGGGTCACTGGTTCCAAGGAAGGGAGAGAGCCAGTGCTGTAAGACAAACACAACATCCATGCCTCACCGGGATTCGAACCCGGACCCCTTTCGGACGAATGATCAGAGGCCATCGCTTAGACCACTGCGCCACCGGGGCGGCCCTCTGTGAACTTCACCTGCGCCACTGTTCGGTCTCCAGGCGCGCTCATTTCTCTTGGCTGGGGGGTGGTCATAATGTAATGGCTATTATGACCACCCCCAGCCTAGCTCATCGGTGTACATTTATCTGAACTTTGGAGCAGACTCAATTACAGTTTCCTCCAAAATACGTTTTCTTCAAGCGGGCAGGCAGAACAGTTCCGAACTGCCACGGAATTTGAGTTTTCCGTCTCGTGTATCTTGTGACGCTTGTTAGAAGAAATCGTTTTTCTGGGACGTGACCAGACGGAAGAAAGTCCTTCGTGCTGTGTGGTCTTATTTTCGTTCTTCTGAGTGTCAGTGAGTTCACCCGAGAGCAATGATGTTGATTCAAAACATTTGGAACCAAAGTCATTCGAAACTAGAAATGGTTGTTCACGAATTCTTTGTTATTTTAATTATCTGATTTCTTCCATCAAGATGTAAGAAATATCGAAGACAAACTCACATACTTTTGTGTTTCCCACTGGTTAAACCCATGGTAAATTCTCGTCACGAAACATTTTAATTAAAAAACATTACGTCAGGCGCTAGCTAGTTTCCCTGCACTTAATTACGAGACAGATGTCTGTCTGTTAGACTACAGGAAATACCCTAATTTCCGAATGCGAACACTATAGCACATATTCTAAACAGCAAAAGAAAACGCAAATTTATTTCCGGTAGTTGCAAACGTACGCTGAAATGGCTCAATATATTTTAAGGAGAATTTCGGCAATGCTTTTACAATGTGTTTCATAAAATAACTGAGGTTTATTTTCACTCACACGCCAGCAAAAGTAGACCAAACTCGTTAAATGAAAATAAATCGGAAATTCCAATAAACATGGTATGTAAATGAAATGCATTAATGCGGTTTGCTCTTCATTAAAAAAAAAAAAAGCCTCATTTCCTGATAATGTGTTCGTTTATGTCCGTGTCTTGGCACAGTAAACTTAAAACTAAACTGCAATAGGGCAATTTCATAGCATGAGTGTGCCAGGAGAAAAGTTAAGCCTTTTTCAAAGTATAGGCAGTCCCCGGGTTATGAACGAGTTCCGTTTTTTTAAGTCGAATTTGTACGTAAATCGGAACAGTTAGGTATAGTGAGTATTTAACGTGAGTTAGTCAAATGTTTGTGTACGAGTAGTTATAACCTTTCTATGAATAAAACTACTAAAGAAACACTTCCAATCCCTACTCGTAACAAATCCTTTTATCACATTCACCTTCACTTGCTACACGTACAGCTTTTAAATCACTCAAAAGGCCTTTTCTTGCAGTAAAGCTGTTCTTAATAAACACATTACGTTGATTTTGATCCCTTAACCAAATTATCAATAGCCTTTCCGTTTCAATAATTAAACCACTGCGTTGCTTACTGATAATTGTATGTAAATTTCATCGGGACAGAGCCTTTTACATGCTCAATTATTTTCGCTTCGTCCTTTAAAATTGTCCCTACAGATTTTTGCCTAACACTTTTCGAATGTTCGTTGGCATTTCACTTTTTTCCAATAGCTTCATTATTTTCACTTTGGTTTTAGTAGTGATCGTTTTCCTCTACTTTGATGCATCACCATCTCTTGCCTCACGCTTATGCTTTGGTGCCATGGTTACGAGGATTAAGAAAAAACAAAAAAAAATGCAGTAACATTCACGAGACACTGTTAACAGCAATGTGGTCCGACTGAAAAGAACAAAAGTCTCTACCCTACCTCGGGCCAACAAGCCGATGGAAGCGCTGTAGACACACAATATTTGAATGCGC